>JAUPFN010000002.1:47304844-48804844 GCA_036924255.1 Apodemia mormo | reverse complement strand
CATAATCTCAGAGATCGCCTTTGTATATGTTCCCCTGGTTTTTAAACGAATTTCATTGTAAATTTTATATGACAGGATAACAAATAATTTTATGACATTGTTTTATCCGACATTTCTTTTTTTTCTTATTATTGTTATTTTAATTTTTATTTTGGCATAAGTACATATTGTATTATTATTATTATTTTTAATTTAATTAAGGATATGTTAAATATCATCACTTGCAATAAAATGTATTTCTATGTAGGTATATAATGTTTTGACGTCGACAAGTGTAACCGTGTGTACCTACGTCGAATAAATGCTATTTGATTGATTTGATTGATTGATTGATTGAACAAACAAGCAGATGGCTTGTAGTATTCAAGAAGTAACGTCAGTGTTAAAAAGAAAGAAGTTTAAAGTATTATGTGATATTGTGATGTAACGTGATTTATGAAGACTATAAATTAATTCGAGAGGTAGAGGCATCAAAAAAAACATTTACGCCTTTGATTTTTATTGAAATGTTATTTTAACTGTTTTCATGTAATTAATTATTTTTTACTAACTTAGGCGCGGATGTAATAGTGATAAGCACTGAAGCTATAGTGGCAGAAAAAGTTAAGGTGGTGGTACAAAACTCGGCGGAGACGGTGCAGAACACTGTCACTAGTTTCGACAGTAATGACAAGTTTGATTTTATTCATTATTCTCTAACGAAGAGTCTGACAGGTATATTAGTGTTTTGCTTTGACTTCCTTATTGCGAAATCAGAACGTAAGAACGGAAGTAATATGAAAGGAACCAAATTGTTTTTATTCAAATTAATCTTTACAAGCACTATTGAATGGTCTACAATTTTATAGCCACTGGATCAGAAACGCGGCCTTAAACAGATTTTTTCAGTAGACTTGTCACTTTATTGAATCTAAATAAACAAAATAAATAATAAATAAATATCACTGGAGACTTTATTTTTATTTATCACTGGACAAATTACACGAATTGTTCTAACCCCAAAGTAAGCATTTGCTTGTAGTACGGGTAATGACACACAACGATACACATAAATAGAGATACATACATAAATACTCAAATAGATTTAATAAATACCCAAACTCAGAAATACAAACATCTATGCTCATCACATAAACGTTTGCCCTGTCGGGAATCGAATCCGAGCTTCGTTGATGCGTAGTCAGGTTTGCTAACCACTAGGCGTGACACATTTCACGCATCACTCGTTATAAAATTATTCACCTGTCACACCAATTATATGCATCGAAACTGTCCGTCATATATATCGCGAGCGTGAAATAGCCAGAAAAGGCTCCTAGGACCTCAAAACATGGAGATCTGGTGAAAACTCGATTTTCGAAAATCGGGGCAAAATCAAGAACTTCAAGAACTACAAGAACACGTAGCGGGAAGTTAAAAATAATTTTCAAAATATGTTCATAAACGACTGAGTTTTGAGGTAACAGACATAAAAAACATACAGCTGAAATGATAACCTCCTCCTTTTGGGAAGTAGTTTGAAAATAGTTAATCTTAAACTGACAACACTCTGTTCTTGGTGTCAAGCTTACACATAGCAGGAGGAACTTTTCGGGATGTGTTACAGTGACGGGAAATTTCGGCTACCCGTTATTAAACGCTACCCTTAACCAATAGTAAGACATCATTAAACTTCATATCTTCATAACCACGTGGATGAAGTCGCGAGCAAAAACTATTAAGATGATTAATGTACAATTTCTAACAAATAACATAAACTAAGTATTAGTGGCTGTTAATCCCAAGCTTTTTGTCTTCAAAATTATATGGGACTTTCAAATATAATTTTTACACAGCTTTGTTCAACACATTATTTGCCATAAAAACAAATCCATACTAATATTATAAATGTGAAAGTAACTCTGTCTGTCTGTTCTTCACGCCTAAACCACTGAACATTTGGTACAAATATAGTTTGAGCTCCGAGAAAGGATGTATTTTCTATCTTGAAAATCCCACGGAAACTGGAACCATGTGGGTAGTTTTATATTTTTGGTAAATTGTAATATGTGATTTTTTTTATATCATAATATAGCAAACAAGCAGATGGGTCTCCTGATGGAAAGAGTCAACCATCGCCTATAGACACCAAAGATGTTAATGGTGCGTTGCTATCTTGTGGCGAGGTCTAATGCCACATGCATAAGTTTACCGACTACCTTACCCTCCAAACCAGAACACGACAGCGACAAGCACTAGCTAGCTTTCGGCAGGAATAGGTAAGGCGGTGGTACCAGACCCGGGCGAGACAATGCAGAACTCTACCACCTAGTAGCCACGATGGTAGTGACTCGATAGCCAATCGGTCGCCTTTTACGACCTGCCTGGCAGAACGGCAGTTGGCCTATTCTTCAAAGGAGGCCGGGACCAACACTGCGAAAAAGTTTTATTGTCCCACTAGCTGTTACCCGCGACTTCGCTCGCGCATATTTACTTTAGAACTTATTTAACATTTCTTTATATATAGCTACTTCCCTCATTTCACCCCCTCAGGGATAGAATTTTGAAAAACCCTTAAACATGTCATTTATTATTTTTTGAACTCACATACGAAATTTCATGCAAATAAGTCCAGGGAATAAATAGTTTCATATAAATTGTTATCCCCATATTTCGCCCGCTTCGGGATTGAAATTGAAAAATCCTTCCTAAGTGGATGCCTACATCATAAGAGAAATACGTGTGCAAAATTTCAAGTTTCTGGACCTGAGGGTTCGGCCTATGCGTTGATACATCATTCAGTCACTTTTGCCTTTTATATATATAGATAAATGAGTTTATTTTTTAAATAAAAGGGCAAACGGACAGGAGACTCACTGATGGTAAGTGATCACCGCCGGCCATGTACAACCACACTACCATAAGTCTTGTAGTTGCGTGCCAGCCTTTTAAGAACGAATAAGCTCTTTTCTTTTAGGTCCCGAAATGGTATCCACAGCATCGAGTTATTATTTTGTGGAAACGATTTTATCGCCAAATGAATAGGAAACGAGATCTTGTCGAAAATCTAATATTAGGCACCATTTTCTATTATTGTGGCGCCAGCGCAAAAATTAGAAGTGACACAATTAAAATTCGGGATAAAGGACATCAAAATCTATAAAAATACCAATTTTAAAAACTCCTAGAAAACTTCCCAGGTAACCCTAATGGTTACCTAGGTTCCAGTTTGGTTCGAAAAGGTATTTTCGAACCAAATTACCATACTAAATTTCAAAAGCAGTATTTCAAATCCTTCCACCTTTATATAAATACATTATCACTGTGAAAACCTCATTATTAGTTATAGCCATAAAACATGAAATAGTGTAACAGTTTGAACGAATTTTAATTTAATGCATAAATAAGACATTTTTAAATATTATCCAGAATACACAAAAATATTTAATTATTTCATGGAATTGCTGTTACTGTACAAAATCAACAATGTTATCCAAGTGAAATGCTGGATATCCGGGGTTAGTGGCGTGGTTAATGTGTTGGTGGACCGGTGACCGAGCCGTGGAAGTGATGAGCTCGCAGTGATTAACGTGCCCCCTTCATTACGTACACCGACGTTGATTGAACATTTAACGGAGTCGAGCTTTGGTTTAAATGAAAACATTTGTGAGGATATATAATAACAATAACATAGGTAATGCTCAATTGTGCGATCAACTGTACCATGACTATTTTAATTACAGGTTTTTGCTTCTTGCTCAGATTCATTATAATACAATTTTCTAGCTTTCTATTTTCATTCAATAATAGAATACCTAGTAATCGAAATAAATAATCACGCTAGAATATATACAGCTAACACCCAAAGGCGACCCGGTTGACCTCAATCTACCAGTAAATCAATTGTTTTTTTACAAATATATCCAAGTGTTAACTTAGAATCAACAACCGTAATGTTACGAAAACATTGCCGTAATTAGGAACTGGTTTGGTTTGATTTGTTTATCTTAAAAATGAAAAAATCAAGGGTCAAATAGCGGATGTAGTCCATGTTTATGTAATGCCATACATATTATAAATCTGGAAGTTTGTATATTTGGATATTTTTTGTTACTCGATCACGCAAAAATGGCTGGACCCATTTTGGCAGGTATTAGCAAGTTGTACATAATACTGTGATTGTCATTAAAGTACACAATTCTTTTTGTATCGAAATCTTAAAAGTAAGCTCTTATATTTTATAAGTCCCATACATATTACAAATGTGAAAGTTTATGTGTTTAGATGTTTGTTACTCGAAAATCCATACAATAACGTAAAAACGGGCAGATCGACTGGATGAAATTTTGCACACAATTAGATGACTCAGAGAAGGACAAAGGATATTTTTTATCTTGAAAAATGGTTGTTTTCGTAGGACTCACCAAAAAAATTTATGATGAAACGGGCTGAAAGCTAGCAAGCCAGCACCAATAAACTCTATGAGAAGGCTTACGATGGACAGTAAGATCGCCACTAGTTTTTATCTATATCTAGCATTCACGTACAGATACAACATTAGCTACAGGGTCATGTGTGTGATTATTTTAGCCTTTACGGTATATGGGAAAATGATTGATATTGGAGAATGCGAACGAAGTCAGAATTAATATTTTGGTAGGATAAAGTCGGTTTCGTTTTGGAAGAGGTTTCATTCTGCAATATTGTAGAGTTGCATGAAATAAAGTCTGTGGCACTTTACCAGATTATGGGGTAACATGCGGTTACCCCATAATCTGGTATCTGTCTGCCATGTAGGTCAAATATTTGGTCTGCTGAGCATACTTACGAGTGGATGTTAAAACATCACCCAGATTTAATATCAATATTGATAGCAATCAGGGATTAGTGTAAACAAGTCACCTATTTATCTTAATTAATAAGTGCTTGTTGAGTGAAACTCCTTTGATACAGTCTTAGTGATACTTCTTTTCCTGCCGCCATAACCAAACTACACTGAACCATTTAAAAATTGTTGCTTGGGATGGGGCAGATTACCTTAAAGCTGATTGAAATCATTCATTAGTTCGGGTTAACCAAATTTAAAAATGTAGAATAGCACGCAAATGTTCCCGGTTAAGCTATTTTATATTTGGGACATCTCTAAACTTATCGAGTGCAGTGAACACAATAATGAGTGACCTACGTATAAAACCTTTAAGTCTACAAAACCCTGTTGAGTTTTACCATCAAAAAAGTAAGCTACTTATTTTCTTTCCTTTGCCAAGAGATTTTCAAGAATATGTAGATTGCCATGGAAATTAATAAATCTTTGAATTGTGCTAGTATTATATTAGTCTTCAATAAAAGTATTATTAGCCTCGAGTATTATTAGCCTCTATCAAGAGATTTCCAAGAATAAATAGACTTCATTGAACTACATTCCTTGTACTTTGCTAGCATTATATTAGTCTACAATAAAATCTATTAATTATTATATTGCCCTTGAGGACATATTTCTTAATACGATCAGTTGAAATTCTCAGAAAAATAACTTCTATTGAAAAGGCAAGGACAAAATGCTATAAAAATTAGAACACTCGTACAAGTCCTCAATAGATAAAGTAGACATATTAAATTGTGAGCTGTGGCACTAACTCACGTTGGATCAGCGATAGAAAGCCCGGTAACAATGGGCGCAATGCGAGGCGCTTTCTCCGGACAATAAACGATTGGTGCTGTACGTTTTCAATATGTATCGGCTTAGTCTTGTGGTCAGGTAAATAAATTGCAAGTAGAACAAATTGTTTTTCTTAAATTCTTTTTTAAATAAAAATTATAATATTATTGTAGCATTGAACAGCATAATACAGGGTGTCCCAGAACTCAACGTCAAGCCGAAACGGGGTGACAGGATAGATCATAACCATCACGAGAAAAATCAGAAAAAAATCTAACCCATGCAGTTTGAAAATTATGGGCATTTTAAGAAAAACCTAGAGTAACATAGTTTCAAAAAATTTGACCGCCCCGTTGGTCGAGTGGATAGCGACCCTGACTACGTGATTAACGGGGCTCGGGTTCGATCCCCGACGGGGACAAGCATTTGTGTGATGAGCATAAATGTTTGTATTTCCGGGTTTGGGTGTTTATTAAATATATTCTTGTATTTATATATGTATTTCTATGTATTAGTATCGTTGACTAACACCCATAACACAAGCAAATAATTTGCTTACTTTGGGGTTAGATCAGTCAGTGTAATTTGTCTCGTGAATATTTATTTTATTTATTTATTTAATAGCTGAGAAAAGGTATAAGTTGTAGTCTTGCAGCTGTTCAGCTTGCAGCCCGCTATATTATAAAAGTTTTGATGAATCTCGTGGGAATAACTCATTTTAAGTCTATGTGCTATTCCAGGTCATTATCTACCTACATGTGTGCCAAATTTCATTCAAATCCGTTCAGCAGTTTTTGCGTGATTAAGTAACAAACATCCATCCAAACATCCAAACTTTCACATTTTAATATAGATAAAATTCTTGTATCCATTACCAATGTAAAGTTAGCCTAATTAATAATTATTACAACTAAAAATTGATAAAGTGCGTGTCGGACCACGGGCAATGTAGGATTCCGAATTGGCCCATCACAGTAATGCGGACTAAGAAGCGGGCTTTTATTATTTCATACTACGAATATTCAACCTATAAAAACTTCTGCAAATACATTTTATAAGATGGTAGACTATTACTCAAAAATTTGTAAGGCCTATACTTATAGCTTCTTCTTAAATATAGTGATCGTGATAATTTCGTTATATTTACTACTACTGTGAATTTTTTACCTCCCCTACAACCGACCGTCTAGCTGGCAGGGGGGGGGGGCACTTGAAGTTATAATGTATGAGCCCGATTATCGTTGGGACAAAACAAATTAAGACGTTAACTGAATTCACCAAGGTTCAGTGTGCTTGCAATGCTTTAAGCTGATAAAAGTAGAAGTATATCGCCGAGTAGGTACAACGTTTGGGAAACACTATAAACAATGGAACAACTCTGATACCTCGTCTGTGCTACAAGGACCACAATGATAAAATTGTTCGACTAAGGTGAAGAATATTAAGCGAACCGCTTTTGCCTACAGAGCATTTTGAAACTTTGTTTTTTTAAATGTATATTACCAATATTATTATCAAATAAAAATGTAGATATTATTCCTTTTCACTCGCCAAAAAAGGGCGCAGGTTCTCAATTCGGTGCGTATATTTTTTTTTGGCCACGCATAACTTTTTACAGAGTAGTCCGATTTTGAATATTCTTTTTTGAAGTGTAACACTTTTTTAGCATTTTCTGGCAGAGGAAAAACAAGTGGATTCGCGTGAGTAACATGCTTGCAGTCCTTGAAGTCCTTGGACGAGCGAACAGCAAACGTCATGTTAACTATGAAATCAATAGGGCTAGGGTTCGAATTCTAATTGGAATAATTATTATTTGTATAATTAATATTTAAGTATTTATTGTTTTTTTAGTATTTATTCTTTTGTATGTTCTATTTTCTTATGTTCTAACCAAAGTCTTAAAAATATTTTCTTTATTAAAAAAATGGTACAAATAGTTCAAGGAAAATTAAATAAGAGAGAGATTGGAGGAGAGAATGAGAAAAGGGAAATAGAGGAGATAGGAATAGGGTAGAAGGGGCTAGGGGGAGGTGAGAGAAGACGAAATAGAAGGAGAAGGGAAATATGGATAAGTGATAATTGGTGAAGGGTGAGATAGGAGGAAGGGGAGAAAGGGGTAAGAGGTAGATAGAGGTAAGAGAGATATGAATAAGGAGGGGGTTTACGGGGAGGTAGCAGATTGGAGATGGGGGTGTGGCAGAGAGGAGGAAAATGGGGGATATAGGAGGACAGGGAGATAGTAGGAGAGAGGTGATAGAGGGGAAAAAATATAGAGTGAAAGTAGGAAGGGTATAAGGGTAGTAGGAAGATAGTAGGTAAGGAAGTGGGCAAGTAGGGGTAAAGTAGTGAAAAGTAGTAGAAAGTAGTGAAGGTAGGAGGAAGTAAAGGGAAGGTAGGGGGAAGTAAGGATTAAAGTAGGAGCAGGTAGTGGAAAGGTAGGGGGAACGAAGGGGTAGGTAGGGGGAAGTTAAATGGAAGGTAGAGAAAGGTAGAAGGATGGTAGGGACAAATTAGGGGAAAATAGGAGAAGGTAGCGGGAAGGCAGGTAAAAGGTAGTGGGAAGTTAGTAGGAAGGTGGCAGGGAGGCAGCGATAAGGTACCTGGAAGGTAGGAAAAAGGTATAAATGTGTATTTGTAAGGTATACATATGTGCTTTTAAATACCGTTTCAAATTTTTACTTCTGTCGGCAGTCGTCATGACTGCCTCCGACTTTTTTGTTCGAATAGGTATATCCCACGTGTGGACCCATTTTTTTATGCACATTAAAATTCGAATCGTAAGGGTATGTAAACAAGGAATGGCTGATTGTTCACCCATGGATTTTAATGTTTTATTGAATAAATATAAATTATTCTTTTATTGAATAGAATATACCCCGAGCGTTGTATCATAATATAATTGTTGAAAGCAAAACTGCGTCTAAATGGGTACGAAGACAGATGATGATTGATTATTATTATTACTCACTTACTGATTTTAATGTATGACCGCGAATAACTTTTTACAGAGTGGTCAGATTTTGAAAATTATTCTTTTATTGAATAGAATTTACCCCGAGCGTTGTAACATAACATAATTGTTGAAAACAAAACTGCATCTAAATGGGTACGATGACAGACGATGCTTGATTATTATTATTACTCACTTATTGACTTTATGTATGACCACGCGTAATTTTTTCGTCATTTTTATTTTTTGTTAAAAATATATTATTTATATCATAGGACAGTAAACAAGGGGATAAATTATATTGTTTTAGGGATAATAATTGTTATTTGATTGTGATGTTACATCTTATGGTGGAAATGTAATCACATATTATTTATATCTACCTATATTAATATTATAAATGCGAAAGTTTGGATGTTTGGATGGATGGATGTTTGTTATTCAATCACGAAAAAATTACTGACCGCATTTAAATGAAATTGAGCACACAGGTGAATGATGATCTGAAATAGCACATAGGATAATTTTTATCCCGGAAAAATTAGGTGATACTTTTATAATACAGCGGGCTGCGCGTTGCTGCTAGTACGTTTATATTTCATACACTCTTAACTGGACAGTGATGAGCACTACCGCTCGCACTATTGCGACGGAGGTACACGTCGCAGAACTCTACAACTATCTATTAGTTCCGATAGAAGTAACGCGTTTGACTAACCTTAACGAATTGCATTGCTGAAAGATGAATGGTTTTGCAAAGGGTCCGGGCTAATAAGGGTTATAATATAAGGGTATATACGACATTAAATAGTATAAACAATATATATACGTCCCGATGTTATCAATCTACGCCTAAACTTACGGTAAGATATATTTTTCCCATTATTTAGCAAATAAATAATACTAACGATCACCGTCTAGTTGAAATTCAACCACAGACTAAACAATAATATCTCTTTTAAGTTTGTCAACAGATTTTAGCCGTAAAAAAAATAATACACCGTGTGAGAAAAGGTGTATCGCAAAATTAAGGAAACATGCCAATATTGCGTTTTAGTCATGATGGCAATTCTTTTTTGTGGGAAATGAAAAATTGGCGTTTTCTGAATTTTATTTATTTTGACGCTACGCAATGTAAATCGTACATTGTTTTAGGAAATGGAAAATTTGCATTTTATGAATTTTTCTTATTTTGACGCCACGCAATGTAATTCGTACATTGTTTGTGAGAAACGCAAAATTTACGTTTTATGAACTTTTCTTATTTTGACGCCACACGATGTAAAGCATACATTGTTTGTGAAATGCAAAATTTGATATTAAATTAACGTAAAGCTTTCGGTTTTTATTATTAGTAGAGAAAAAGCGAGTAAAGATGCTTTCTAAAGTTAGTATTAAAACAAAACATCTATATGATGAACGCCACAGAATTCTCTAGCTTACGACCGCCATTACAGGTAATGGGGATAAAATGAAATAGCTCCAGAACGCCGTATCACGGCGGAATAAGGTACAATTTCCCTTGTACGTCTAGGAGAAATATTTATTGCCCCTTAAGAAATTTTAGGGGCGCAGTAAGTTTGACAGAAATCGCTAATTAGGTTTTCTTTGTTACTTTATTACAAACAAAATTGAATTTTTGGTATTGTGCGTTTCGGCGAATTATACTTAAATTAATTAAAATAAAAAATACTTTATTATGACTAGTTTCATAGGCTGACGCCTTATTTGTATGTTAATTAAAAATAAACATAAATCACGGCCTTTGTTTATTTATTCTGTGAGAACATCTGTTTTAACCGATTTACTAAAAGCTACATGTACTGACTGAATGACAAAATTTTACATGTACTGACAAAGCTTTTTTCATGACAGTATATTTATAAAGAATTGTGGCAAAATTAAGTACGCCAAGGTTCGTATTGCTATAGGTAAAAATATAAAAGTGATCTCAGTGCATCTTTAAGTCACGTAGCGTTAAAAAATAAACAATATTATTTGTAATTTTTTTAATAGACTTGTACTGTTTCACAAATCACTTTAAAGAGCTACGAGCCCTGAACATGCCGTAAAAGGTGAAACCGGATGACGATATTAATTAAAATTTAAAGTGATTTGTGAAACAGTACAAGTGTATTAACAAAATTATAAATGGAGTTTCACCAAGTGCCGATGATAAAAAGTGTAAAATATAAACAATATTATAATTAAGCAATTTAAGAACTTAACAAACAAGTAGGGGAAAGTGGTGGAATTGGGAACACTTCACTGTTAACGCTCAAAACCCATTGATAAACGTAATCAACTAAATTAACTTTTATTGCGATACAAACTTTGGTTATCCATCTACTTCTTAATTATAACTATCACAGAGATCTTAAAAATTTACGTTTTCATAAAAAAATAAACAAATAAAAAAAAAACCTGTTTCTATTTACCCGATACCCTACGGGTTATTAAAATCACCCGATGGGGGAAATGAGAACGGTATCATGGTACTAAGGAACAATCGTTAATCATGGATTACATCTTGCTGTATAGGTATACGTTCGAAGTATTTGAAATAATTTGTGACGCTTAAACATTTTTTCACGACCAACTAGCAATACTATGGGCAATCGAAGATGTAAGGAGTAATTGGGAGCATTCAAATTTACTCTTTAAACAAGAATGACTGAATATTCACCTATTGCAAGTGCAAACCTACAACTTGGCTCAGCGTTCACTGCAAAATTAGTGAATATTCCCTTTTTGAAGTGAATTTTCTAAAAATCATATTTAGAGAGTATCCGTTTGACGTCGTTCCCAATTGCCCGAAGTAGTAAATATACATCAAAATAGTTCCCGTTCTAAACAGTATTTTTGATTTACTTCAAATGAGTTGTGATACAAAAACAGATAGTGCATGATGGTAACGAAATACTATGTCTATGAACTTAATAATATGATGTTTCTATCTATTACAACACACGACAAAAATTATAACAAAAATGCAGAAAAAACTATGTATTTGACCTACCGTGGAAGTTAGCATGTATCCATCCATTTTTACTGTCACGTTTACACAAAAGAGATACTTTATGCAGTCATTAAAATGGTTTGGCACGGTGTAGTGTGTAGAGAAGTATTATTTATCTAGAAGTTCGTAACTACCCGCCGTTCTCAATTACCCCACTCTCCCCTACCTACTTATTCATTATTTCGCGTATCTTTAATTTCGATTTTATCCACTTACAACTTAAATGTTTCATATTTTCGACGCCATTAATGCGCCTACGTGACGTTGTCGCAATCCTTTTACGAAATTAAAATGTTGCTTTCATAAGGAATTTTGTAATATTTCTGAATGAATGTCTTAAATTAAGAATTTTTGTGATTCTCGTTTCTAAACCTTTGAATCCATTTTCACTTGATTTTCCTTATAGGTTTACAATTTGACTGTATTTTTTTAATTTATGGCCTTAGCTTTTCTTAATTTATTAATCAATTTAGATAAATATTTTTTAGTATGAAAGTATCAAGTATTACGAACGATTATGTAAATAGATGTAAAAAATAATACTTCACTGTTTGCGTGATAACTTTTATCGAAATAAATAATAAAAAAGTAATAATGGAAAAATACATCAACATTAAAAAAATCCAATTTTCAATGGAAAGACGTTTTTGGAGTTCAGTAATAGGTGCAGAGAAGAACTTTTTTTATATTATAAGATAGCAAACAAGCAGATGGGTCTCCAGATTGAAACAGTCAACCATCGCCTATAGACACCAAAGGTGTTAAATAGTGCGTTGCTATCTTGTGGCGAGGTCTAATGCCACATTCATAAGATTACCGGCTACCTTACCCTCCAAACCGGAACACGACAGCCACAAGCACTGACGCTATTGCGGCAGGAATAGGTAAGGAGGTGGTACCAAAACCGGGAGAGACAACGGAGGATTCTACTACCTAGTAATCGTTATGGTAGTGACTCGCATAGCCAATCAGCTACCTTTTACGACCTGCCTGGCAGAACGGCAGTTCTGCTTCTATAGAACTTCAAAGAAGCCCGGAACCAACACGGGGAACTAAAGAGTCTGTATGGCTATACAACTGGGTTGAATCGAAAAGATGAGTTTGAATTAACTAGATCTTGGAGTTCAGTGATTAATGCAATGAAGAACTAAAGATTTAATTGGAGTAATAAGTGAGATGGGTTTAAATTAACCAGTTGGTGGAGTTCTAACCAAATTCGCTGTCACTATTTCACTATCATCATAAATATTCACTATTTATAACGATAGTGATACAGTGACTGTTGACCGTTGTTAGCAGACGTGATTTTCCGATAGTGACCGACCGTTCAATAAACAATTAGGAAAATGACAGACAGATTTGTCTACTTGTAATATTCCTATTACTTGCAGCATTAAATTGCCTAGTGACGAGCAAAATTGGTTTTGGTCTAGCATTACATAAATTATATTTTCCGTTGAAATCATATTCTCAAACATTTATCAACACAAGAAAATAAACTTTTCCTCTGGAAACAAAATATTTTTTTTTTATTTTAAATTTTCAAATCTACAAGAATTTTGTGGGACTACGTATTGTTTGTCGTAATAATAATATTTTCTTGCTAGAATAAGGTTTACAATAGTCGTTGGTAATTTATTTATCCTGTTATGGCCAAACTTATTTTGCCCCACGTCGGTGTGCAGATATCTATTACTTATATTTAAATTAAAATTTAAATGTAAAGTTAGACATTTCCTATCATTCTTCGGTATAAATATATATCTTTGGACAACTCATGATTGATGATTACTAGGTAAATAACTAAAGTCGAATTATTTTTGAAATTTGTACTTCTTTCAATTGCGATGTACTTTTTTACACTAAGAGTTCGATTAAAGCCTTGAAAGAATGAAAAAGTAGATAATATTATGTGTTGGTAATAAGAAAAAGTGCTAGCAACTTTGAAGTTAAAAAATATATAAAAGAATGGCTTAACTTATATGGACGATGTGAGAAATTAATAAAATTATAAATCTTCATACCAAAACAGGAAAATGATTAAATGAATATACATACACACAGATACACATATACGCACACGCAACTACTAGACGCACATACAAATACACACACGAGCGCAATCACACACACTTTAAAGAATGTGGTGCCTATACATTATTTTCATAACTCAGCTGATTAAAATACTATAGTTTTACATACATAATAAAATTAATCGTTAAATCTTCCTTAATATAATCTGTTCTAAGTATTGGTCCCGGTTTCCTTTGAAGAATATGCCAACTGCTGTTCTGCCAGGCAGGGCGTAAATGGCGACTGATTGGCTATGGGAGTCACAACCACCGTGGCTACTAGATTCTGCACTGTCTCGCCCGGGTCTGGTACCAGCGCCTTAGCCTTACCTATTCCTACCGCAATAGCGTCAGTGCTTGTAACTGTCATGTTCCGGTTTAGAGGGTAAGGTAGCCGTTAAACTTACGCATGTTGCAATAGACCTCGCCACAAGATAGCAACGCCCCATTAACATCTTTGGTGTCTATAGGCGATCGTAAACTCTTTCCACCAGGAGACCCAGGTGCTTGTTTGCTATCTTATAATATAAAAAATACTTTGAATCATTTCTGCCTTTACAATGTATATAATAAATAAATAAAATAAATATGCACAGGACAAATTACACTTACTGAACTAACCCCAAAGTAAGCCAATTATTTGCTTGTGTTATAGTCAACGATACTAATACATAGAAATACATATATAAATACTTTTACATACATAATAAACACCCAAACCTGGAAATACAAACATTTATGTTCATCACAGAAATGCTTATTCCCGTCGGGGATCGAACCCGAGCCCCGTCGATTGCGTGGTCAGGGTCGTTAACCACTTGACCAACGGGGCGGTTGAAATAATGATAGGTAGTACTTAGGAGATTATTATAAGAAACAAAATATGAGATCAAATGAACATAAACAAGACTAAATACATGAGACCAAGACCGAGACCGCACATGCAAGGACCAGACCAATATCAAGACTGTTCGAGTCTTGGTCTTGTTTTAACTTTGCTCATCACTACACTCGTGACCATGGCGTTTTTAACAGCACCGAATGTCGGGAATATAGTCATCAATTTAACGCTCTGGTCGAGTGGTCCGGTGCAGTATTGACCACACGAGGTTCCGGTTTTGATTCCTGAGTTGGGCAATTCAAAAATGTGTTATTATCATTTATCTGATAAAAACAATTTTGGTATAACGCAGAGATGTAGGCTAGCTTTGCATCTTTTATCGTATCTATAATGGAGAGTGTTCCGACGAGTTGTTTGGATTAATTCCTGCTGCTGAATTCCATTATCAGACATTACGTCATAATTTAAAGTTTCAACCTCACCATCTCGATGTCTGGAAATCCACAACCGTGCGGTTTTCCCGACACATTTTTCTCGCATTACTCTTTTGTAAAATCAATTACCGTCAGGAGATTTTCCGAACAGATACGACTTGGAGACCTTCAAGAAAAGAGCTTACCCGTTGAAAGGTCGGCAACAACTGCAAGACCTCTGGTATTACGCATGTCCGTGGGTGGCACAGCGGTGATCATACAACACCAGGTTCACCTCTTGCTCCTTTGTCTCCCTCTTCCATAAAAAAGTTGTTAAAGCATTTTAAACTAAGTTAGTTTTAAACTATACCTATATAAATCGTTAAAAATTGTATAGGAAAATATATCTCTAGAAACCAATTACTGAGAATTCGCTATTCCTTCGTCCATCCGTCCGTTCGTGCCATGTCTTCTGAATAATTAAACGAGCGACTGAATAGAGAAGTTTTCCGAATCTACTTGAAAAATTCGGCATTATATGTAGGTATGTATAAACGTTTGATCCACAGACCATATCAATACTAATAAACACGCCATTGGGAAGGAAACGTGTCGCCGCGCATATAAGCAAACGCTCCTATCACTATCAAAATGTCAAAAAAACATAAGTAAACCATATATACTGTTTTATCGTACCGAATGAGCTGATAAGGCTTAAAAATTTCCTTTGAAATGATTTTGTTTATTGGTAAGTAGTATAACTCTGTGTTACTGTGTGTAAATAAAGCTACACTGACAAATTAAGAAATCATCTTCAAAAGCGTATAAATTAATCCGTGGTTTGATTGATAAATAACGTAGTGAAACTTAGAAGCAAATTAATGATGTAAACTTTTTTTAATTTGAAAACGGTGTCTTCACGCCTATATTTCCGAAAAGGCAGGCAGAGGTTCAATCAGAACATTCACGATTAGCCGAAAATTCGTCCCACAATGTGATAGGTGGTAAGCCTATCGCCAACAGGGCACTTATCCAATCCCTTTAAACGTAGATTTATGAGAAAATTATAAAAAGAGTTATAACTTGCCCGACTTGAAAATCGAACCTGAAACCTCATGCTGTCATCACCGACATCGGATAACTAGACCACAAGGTCGATAATAAGTTTGAACATGGCCCAAATTGGTCAATGGGTAACCAAAATTTAGGGGTTGTTAGAGCTTTAAAAATCTAGTATTAAATGTAAACCACGGCAAATTTACAGTTACTGTTGAAGGTTCTTAAGTCGTATCAGTTTAGATAAACATCCTCCGATATTGACTCTATTGAGTTGTGCAGGGCAAAGAGCCTGGACACTCGGCTTTAACAAATATTAGCACGTTATAGCTAAATGTTTCACAAACAAGTCCTAAGGGGTTTGTTGGAATAAAAAAAATTTCACAATCCTACAATATTCTTTAGACTGTCCAACGATACCCCACACTATGGGGTAAATGGGAAAAAAACTAACATCTCCACTTTACTGGGGTAAACGAGAAAGAATTTAACGTTCCCACGTACCCTAAAAATATTTTTTAAGTTTTTATGTTACCACTTCGTTAACATGATTAATATATATGTTCATGTCAAATTACAGGTTTCTAGTACTAAGGATCTCTGAGCTAGACTGCGGACGAATGGATGGATGAAAGGACATAGCGAAACTATAGAGGTTTCCGGTTTATTTCGGAACCCTAAAAAGCATACAAAAACATAAAGTGATCATACACGGAATGCAATCTTTGGAGTTTTACTAAATTGCTAAAGTTATGTATGTAGTGTCTAATATTACATAGAAGTCGTTGGTAGTGTCAAATGTTGCCATTAGTACGACCTTCCCACATAACCGAATCAAAGAATTTAATAATAAATTGGATGAATAATAACTTTACAACAGCAAGCAGCAAGCAAAATATATTAATTTTGTTTTGGGATTATTCGGCAAAACTGATAATTACAAAAGAACACTGGAAGTGTTTGTAAGATTAAAACTTTTTAATTAAATACGCTTGGAGATTAACATGTCTAATGATTATGTCCTCAAAGCTTTGACGAGACATTCACTGTTCTAAGGAAATATTTTGCAATTTATAATCACATAAAATTCTGTATTCCTCTTGTTATTTGTTTTTATTTTTTAAGCAAAATCGTAGATAGTGACGGAGCACGACTGACGTCTGACGGAGGTGTCAACTTATGACTACTACTACAACTTACTACTACATATTTACTATAAAGCCGCGTTTTCACCTTGATTAGTACGAGTGTGAGTATATAATGCAGGTGATTAGTATAGAGCCAAAAATCCGTGAAGATAGCCGTGGATCAATGCGAGTGATTCGTAATCAGCGTAGTAAAAGTGAATAGATGCTGATTACTTGTCACTCGCAAGATCAACGGCTGTCTTCACGTATTTTTATCTTAATACTAAGCACCTGCATTAAACACTCACATTCGTACTAATCAAAGTGAAAACGGGGCTTAATCTAAAGCGTAACGTAACGTTAACTTACTAATACGAGTTTGAAAGATTTTATGTATTCATGTTGGTTTCAAAACCGTCTAAACGATATCGAACGAAATTTCTGTATAAGTATTCTACGCTCAGATTTAATATATGACCTACTTGTACACTTAATCCTGGAAAAGTGTATTATTAATTTCACTGTATTCATGAAAAATATTAGAAGAAATTTTAAAGAAAACTCAGATGTTTTTGCTAGACAGTTATCGATAAGAAATTTACCGTATATGACCTTAAACATCATGACTATGTCCCACGGCCTTACCTTTTCAACTCAATTATTACTTCAACTCTCATTGAGTAAAGTTAAATCATTGAGATCTTATAAAGTGAGGATATTAATTGATAATACTTTTTATTGCGCACCGAAATTACAAAAACAGAATAAGTATAGCAAATTATTTATGTATATGTACACAAAGGTGGTCTTATCGCAAAAGAGCGATCTCTGCCAGATAACCTTTAGGTAGAGGAGATCTTCTCATTGATATATTTTAGGTAGTGGTGCCATTAAGTTAGCTGATATAAGTTCCGGATATTACCCAGATATTTTAGAAAGTGCAATTCGACTCTCCTGAGGATGTTTTGGTTACGACTCGAAACATGTATTGAGTATAAATTTACAGGTTGACTGCTAAAAGACTACATATTATACGATACGATAGGTAATGGTCATATGGTACCAAAAAAGAGAATATTGCTTAGCTTTATAGTTCAAATAAATTAGTGTTATAATATATACATTTTTTTATAGTAGAGAGGGCAAACGAGCAGATGGTGCACCTGATGTTAAGTGATCACCGCCGCCCATGGACATCCGCAATACCGGGGGTATTGCAGCTGCGTTGCCGGCCTTTTCAGAATGAATAAGCTCGTTTCTTGAAGGTCCCTAAGTCGTATCCATTCGGAAACACCCCCGAGGGTAATTGATTCCACAAAGGAGTAGTGCGAGGCAAAAATTGTCGACAAAAGCGCACGTTTGTGGATTTCCAGACATCGAGGTGTGAGGATGGAACTTTAAATTTTGACGCGATATCCAATGGTGGAATTTAGCGGCAGGCACTAGACCGAACAACTCGTCGGAACACTCCCCATGATAAATACGGTAAAAGATGCAGAGCGAGCCTACATCTCTGCGTAACGCCAAAGAGTCAAGCCGATTAGAAATAGCCTGGTCGTCGACGATTCCAACCGCTCTACGTTGAATGCAATCAAGAGGAAGAAGCTGGTACTGAGGAGCTCCGGCCCAGAGGTGAGAACAGTATTCCATGTGAGGTCGAATTTGGGCCTTGTAAAGTTGGAGGCGATGGGCTGGCATGAAGTTCTGCTTTGCTCTACTTAGTACACCAAGCTTTTTGGAGGCTAGTTTAGCCTTCCCTTCCAAATGACCGCGGAACTGAACGTTGTTCGATATGTTGACTCCCAGAATTCCAATACTGGCTGAGGCTGTCAGGAGAGTGTTTTCGAACCCAGGTGATACGACAAAGGGTGTTTTTTTTTGCGGTGAACGCGTCTTTTTGGGGTTAAATGTAATAAGGTTTTGACGAACCCATTCTGAGACATCAGTTAGTTGATTCTCGAGTTCAGACACGAGCTTGATCCGGTCCTCTTCGACGTGTTCCCGAGAAATACCGCTACGGCCAGAGTATGTAGCATCACTAGTACTGTCGTCCGCATAGCAATGTATGTTACTAATCCGCAACATATCATTGATATGCAGAAGAAACAGTGTCGGTGATAGCACGCAGAATTGGGGAACACCAGCATTGACAGGTTTAAGATCGGAGAATGCACCGTCGACTACGACCTTAATGCTCCGATCGGCTAATGGTTCTGGCATGGAACTATCACATTGCGGGATGGTGTGTTCCCTCGGTCATCCAGAGTCGAGTTGGCCGCAAAGAACGAGCCCAGAAGAACGGCTTTCTCCTTTGCGGTATGGGCCAGAGAGTCATCGTCTCTCTGCAAGGATGGAAATGAAGACTGGGAGAAATTCTCTAAGACAGCCTTGGCGAAAGACCAGAACGCACGAGTGCCAGAAGGAAGGCGAACTAATTTCTCACCAGTTCTGCCAATGTGTTCCGCTTTTGCCTTGGCGATAGCTCTTTTGAAAAATCTCGAGGAAGAGTTGTACTCCTTTCGTAATGCGCTAGTTTTTACATCACGAGATGCCGACGCAGCAGCCCAAGCTCGGTAGCATTCCTGCTTTCGGCGTAAAGCCGCTTTGCAGTGGCGACCAAACCACGGCTGAGACTTGCCACCGATGGACACCGCAGAAGACGGAATGAAAAGTTCCATGCCCTGCAGCACCATATCAGCGACAGAGTCAGCGACAGCATTCGGATCATCCAGCGAGAAGCACAACCGCCTCCATGGGTAGGATGCAAAGAAAGACCGCATCCCATCCCAATCTGCTGACCTATAGTACCAAACGCGACGACAGCCTGCAAAGGGAGGTCGTGATGGGCGCGTGACCGGCATTTTGCTCCGGATCAGGCAGTGGTCTGACGCGCCAAGTGGAGCGTCCACCGATACCTGATAACGATCCGGGTCAGAGGTCAGCAGGAGATCCAACAGTGAAGGCGTATGGCCATCCACATCGGGAACACGCGTAGGCGAGGTTACCAATTGTGTTAGACCATACGCCAAGGCAAAACAGAACAGAACAACAGACCTCCCCGCATGATCGGAGAACAAAGCCATTCGGCGTGGTGGGCATTAAAATCACCCAAGATCACGATCTCTGCGGAGGGGGTCTGCTCTAACACGGAATCCACAGCCGTTTGTAAGCGCTCAACGAGCCGGTCAACTTCAGTATTCCCGCTATAGGACCTGTATAGGCACGCGTAGCTGCGTGGATGGTCGTCACAAGCAACACGTAACCAGAGGATGGATTGGTCCTGACCTTCAAGTCTGCCGAGGCGCCGGTAACAGATATCTTCTCTGACGTATGCGCACACACCAGCGCGCGGTACAAAGGAATGTTCCAGTTTGTACCCCGGGTAGGAGAGGTAGGAAGTATCAGCCGGAGAAGATATCTGTGTCTCGGTCAAGAAGAGCAAAGCTGGCTCCGCCGTCTCGAGATGGTAGTGGACGGCGTTCAGGTTGGAATGAAGCCCCCTGATATTGCAGAAATCCATAGTAAGCGTGGTAGGGGGTGCCATGGTCTTCTTGCTCTGTTTGCCCCGGACAGAGTTGTCTATGAGCGCAATTTTGCCTCCCCCAGAATACGCCTGGGCAGCCTGAGCATCCATGATCTGGCTGGAATCCAGAGCACGGACGCTCAGGAGGGGATACTCCACTGCAAGTGCAAGTGGTACCCCCCTGGGGTAGATTTTTTTTAAATAGCGCATTCATAGTGTGCGGGGGGGGGGGTTAGGCCACCGGGACTCTCACAAACTAGACGAAACGCAGCAGCGGAGCTGCTACTTTAGGTCGGTGTCAAGTGAGAGAGTGGTATCTCCCCGGGCGTGCCGGCCTATTCAGTTGCAAATGCAGTATGGCACTACCACTAATTTGGTTGACTGACTGCACCGGTGCTAGATAATTTTTGAACAAAAATTATCCCACCAGTGGGCGATGCAACCCCTACGCCGGCAAAATATTGTCACTGTGTGTGCGCCTTGATTTACATGAGCCGCGGCGACCCTTATGAAATTCGATGTCTATGCGCGGGTGTCAGCAATTAATATTTTTCGTAAGTAATTAGGTCAACATTTTAATACATTTTTTTATATATTCAGTATCAGTTCTAGTACTGAAAACCCTTGTATATACTGAAGTCTTTTACGACTCAACATATATATTTTGTGCCTTTGTTTTTACTACTGACGTATTGGGAAGTGTAGAGGAAGTGGAGTGTAGAACAATTGCACTGCTAGGGTCTTCTTTATTTCTGGACCTTTGATAAGCTTGTTTCATTTTTAGAATTGAAAACCTTTCATATGTAAGTCCAGGGATGTTGCTAATTAAAATGATTTCTATTTTGTAGGAAAACTGCCGACTAACAAGTTCCCGTCACGACATGTTCATTTCGGTTGAGATCAAGCATTAATTAACCTTTCTGATCAGCTTGTCGTCGGGCGCCATTCGATGGTACGAAAATTAATTACGACTATGTTATCTGTAAATGTTCGATCATTTGTTAACGGGAAAATTGTACGTTTATAAGATTAACTAAATATATAGACGGAAAACTGTAATTTATTGAACAGTCTGTTCGAGTGTTGATGTCCTGAGTTCGAATACCAGATTGGACAACAAATATTATAAATATTTTATATCACATCTGCCACCAACGATATTAAATATCATGATATGGTAAACCTGTCGACAAAAAGGGCACAGTATATCCTGCTAGTTGTACTCGTATGGTAGATAATACCATTTAAGATAATTTATATAATTATGAATGATAATTCATATCTATACATATAATAAAATCGTAGGAAATAATAATATAATAATTAAGATCATTCACTAATTCGTTCGAAAGGAAATAATTTCATTCATACTTCGACGTTATACATTACTACTGACTGTCAAACCACCATGTTTGTTTTATACCAAATAGCTCAATTTAATCTGAATTTACGATTTAAATTTTATTCATTTTTTCCTAAAACACTTTTTATTGATACAATACATTTGTAACATCTGCTTGTACATTTAATATTTAGCAAATTTCATAATAATAGTTAATTTTATTTTGTACAATATTAGATAATAGATATCATCGCCTATAGACACCAAAGACATTAATGGATTGTTGCTATATTTGTGGTGGGATAGTAATGCCACATCGAAAAGTTCAACGGCTACCTTATCCTCGACGTATGACTATTAGATGGTAAAGTTCCGCAACGTCTCGTCCGAGTTCAATACCACCACAGAATACTGGGTACCACCATCTAACTTATCCCTGGCGCAATGGCGTCAGTAATTATCGCCGTCGGTTTTGAGTGTGATGTAGTCGGTAATCTCATGCAACAGGAATTTTTATCCCGACACACAGATAGCAACGTCTCATCAATATATTTAGTGTCTATTTTATAGGCAAAGGTTATCTTTTTCCACCAGGAAAACAATCTGTTTGTTTGTTATGTAGTGATAAAAAAAATCTGTAAATGGTTGACCCTACAGACCATCTCTGAAACTTCTCGCTAAATTAAGTTATTTTAAGCTTAAAGGATTAAAAACTATACCTAAGCATAGATGTTTTTCAGAGTTCAAATATCTATTTCTTTTTAATGAGAGTAATTTCATTTTTTTAAAAAGCCTTATATTTTGAAGACGATAATCGATTTTTATCTTTTGAAATCATTCAACTCAATTATTGAGCTTTAAAATGTTTTCTTATGTTCATGATCTATAGACTGAAAAATGTCAAAGTTGACCGCCCCGTTGGTCGAGTGGTTAGGGACAGACTGACTACGCAATCGACGGGGCTCGGGTTCGATCCCCGACGGGGACAAGCATTTGTGTGATGAGCATACATTTTTGTATTTCCGGGTTTGGGTGTTTATTAAATATATTCTAATATTTATATATGTATTAGTATGGTTGACTAACATCCACAAAACAAGCAAATAATTTGCTTACTTTGGGGTTAGATCAGTAGGTAAGTGTAATTTGTCCCTTGAATATTTTGAGAAAAAAATCTGATTAGATTTTGTACTTAATCAGTAAATAAATCTGGAAGTTATATTAAAAAATAATACTTTTTCACCAAATTTTTTTAAGGTTCTTTCAAAAGCTTCTGGACCACATTGGTTTAAATTTTTTGTAAGCCTAAGTTTAGCGAAATACAATCGAATTCCATCAGCTGCATTGGTTCGATTGCATTTCTTCGATGGGTCAAATTATTCAAAAGATATGAGATGTACACACACACATACAATATATATATATATATATATATATATATATATATATATATATATATATATATATATATATATATATATATATATATTCTGATGTCATCGTGAAAATAGTCGGAAAAGGTTCCTAGAACCTCATAACGTGGAGATCTGAAATTTTGATTTTCAAATGTCAGTAAGTTCTTTATCTTCATACGTAGTGGGAAGTTAAAAAATCGAGAGTAGTCATAAATGTTTTTGTACCCCGCTGTAAGCAGTGTTGTAACGTAAATAAATAGTGAAATGCCCTCAAAAAGGACCGCGATTTCCTTACGTTTACTAAGCTAATACCTTGCTTAAAATGTAAAAAAAAAATTTTTCGCCTGACATCCTCACCACACACAACCTGACATTACAAAATATAGTGCAAACTGAGCCGTGTTTGATCAAATCGTCGGAACACGGTCAAACGACACGTCAAACACAACAAAAATATATAATTTCATCAAACAAGCTCCAAACACGTAAATGTTTGACAAACCTTACAAACTAACTACTTAAAATGGTTCGAGTTAAACCAAAATCTACGTGTTTGAATCAAACCGCTTGACCGTCTCGGAGCGCTTTACAAACTAGCTATGTAAACGATCAAAATGGTTTGAGTCAAACCAAAATCTACGTGTTTGAACCAAACCGCTTGACCGTCTCGGAGCGCTTTACAAACTAGCTATGTAAACGATCAAAATGGTTTGAATCAAACCAAAATCTACGTGTTTATATCAAACCGCTTGACCGTCTTAGGGGCGCTTTAGAGATATACCATAAGAATTGGCATGTTGATGACGCTGACGTGAACCCATACCAAAAATCGTCTAACGTAACCTAACAAGTTTTAACTTAAAAATATATGTGAATTGTCTGTGGGCATACCGTAGCTGGTGCAGACGAGGTGCAGGCGGCTGGTGCCGTGGCGGCAGTCGCGCAGCTCGCGCAGCAGCCCGCCCTCGGTGCGCTGGAAGGCGCGGTACGACTGCGCCACGCCGCGCACCGGCGGCGACCCGCGCGCGCCGCCGCCCACCGCCGAGCTGTTCTTCATCGTCCTGACACCAAGCACAATACTCTTACAGAGGGGTGCCTATACACTAACACTTTGTATCGTAGTCGCAAATAAAGGAAGGGTTGGAGAAACAAACCGATACGTATTGTCAAACTTGGTAGGTATGTTTACACTTAAGGTGTGTATCGTAATCGTAAATAGTGAAAGAGCGATTGGAGACAGGCAACACAACACAAGACAATAATTTCTTGTTATTCATAGGTGTTGTAAGACAGACCTCGGTACGTGTGTACACTAATGGTATGTATCGTAATTGTTAAATATAGTTTGAAGCTATCGTGTAATGAAACTTTAAAACCGTAATTTTCTTTTCTGGTTAGTTTGTATACTAAATCTAGTAAATAAAAGCATTGAACCAATAAATAAAAACTGGACCTAGTTTTATTCTTTTATAACAAGAACTAGCCGTACATAAAAAATTAGTAACAAACTTCAAACACTAAAAAAAATATATATAAATTCTTTTGTGCGCGTGTATGGACTGAAGTTCTCCTAAGCGGTGGGACTATTTTAATATTTTTTTGTATGCTCAAGTGGAATGGTTTCAATTCACAATTTAAAACATTGAACCATAGGTTGCGCTGCGATCGGGTTCAGGTTCGGCTATATCACGGTTTCACGGCTAAATCACTAAACCATTTTTAATAAAATTTAGCAACGAGATAGTTAAAGACTCGGGGTAAAATATAAGCTATTTTAAAACAAATCCACCTCAAAGGGGTTGAAATATGGGATGAAATTTTGAAGCTTCTCGCGAAGCTGCCTTCCTATGGGCTTCCTGAGAAATTATGCGAGTGGATCACCAGTTTTTTGGCTGATCGGAGCATCAAGGTCGTTGTCGACGGTGCGTGCTCCGACCTTAAATCTGTCAATGCTGGTGTTCCCCAAGGCTGCGTGCTATCACCGACACTGTTCCTTCTGCATATCAATGATATGATGCGAATTAGCAACATACATTGCTATGCGGATGACAGTACTGGTGATGCTACATACTCCGGCCGAAGCAGTATTTCTCGGGAACACGTCGAAGAGTGCCGAAACAAGCTTGTGTCTGAAGTCGAGAATCGACTTACCGATGTCTCGGAATGGGGTCGCCAAAACCTGGTTACTTTTAACCCCAAGAAGACACAGCTTTGCGTGTTCACCGCAAAAAAGACGCCCTTTGTCGTATCACCTCGATTTGAGGATACTCTCCTGACAGCCTCAGCTAGTGTCGGAATCCTGGGAGTTGACATATCGAATTACGTTCAGTTTCGCGGTCATTTGGAAGGCAAGGCTAAACTAGCCTCCAAAAAGCTCGGTGTGCTTAGCAGAGCGAAACAGTACTTTTTGCCGGTCCATCGCCTTCAACTTTATAAGGCACAGGTTCGGCCTCACATAGAGTACTGTTCGCATCTCTGGGCCGGTGCTCCTCAGTACCAGCTTCTTCCTCTTGATCGCATTCAGCGTAGAGCGGTTCGAATCGTTGACGACCAGGCCATTTCGAAACAGCTTGACTCTTTGGCATTGCGCAGAGATGTAGGTTCTCTCTGTGTCTTTTATCGTATATATCATGGAGAGTGTTCCGACGAGTTGTTTGGATTAATTCCTGCCGCCGAATTCCACCATCGGACATCGCGTCAAAACTTGAAGTTCCATCCTCACCATCTCGATGTCTGGAAATCCACAACTGTGCGTTTCTCCCGACACTTTTTACCTCGTACTACTCTGTTGTAGAACCAATTACCGGCAGGGGTATTTCCGAACGGATACGACATAGGGACCTTCAAGAAAAGAGCTTACTCATTCTTAAAAGGCCGGCAACGCAACTGCGAGACCTCTGGTATTGCAGATGTCCATGGGCGGCGGTGATCACTTACCATCAGGTGCACCTCTTGCTCGTTTGCCCCCTCTTCTATAAAAAAAAAAAAAAAAAAAAAAAAGTTATATCGACGATATGTCATTCTAGTCGCGGGTGAAACTGCGCGGGTCAACTCGTGTAGTAGTAAACTGTGACTTACGAATATCCGAGCATGGAACAGAGCTTGGTGGCGGTGGTGTCGTCGAGCGTGGTGATGCAGGCGGGGAACCATGACTGGTTGGCGGTGCGGTACACCTGCAGCTCCCCACGACCCACATCGCCGTTCGCTTCGCTGAGGCGCACTATGGTAACATCAAACAAAATTACTTTTTATATCATTGGCAACAAACGGATGCCTGTCCTGATGGAAAGAGAAACCATTGCCTGTAAACACCAAATTTAATAATAATACACTGCTATCCATGTGGTGGGATAATAATGCCACATTCATAAATATACCAGCTACCTTTTAAACCAGAATACCACAATGATCAGAGTGCTAAGTGTAGTTTTTCTTTTCGCATTCGATCGTGAGCGCGTATCGAGTTTACTAGGAATTTGGATGTGATTTGTACAGCGCCACCTAGTGGTAAACGTGAGAAACCAGTTCACCACTAGGTGGCGCTGTACAAATCACATACAAATTCCTAGTAAACTCCAAACGCGCTCACGATCGAATGCGAAAAGAAAAACTCACACTTAGCACTCAGCATTGACGCTATTGCGACAGGAATACACTCGGTAAAAGCATCGACACGATTACGGTAGAAATTGGTAAGGCGGTTGTATCAGATGTGGGCAAGACGTTGTGGAACTCTACCACCAAGTAATTACGATGGTAGTAGCTCGCATAGCCAATCGTTAGCCTTTTACAGTTTAGCAGAATATCAGGTGGTATATTTTTCAAAAAATAATAAAATAATACTATTTATAAAATAAAAATATTATGCCTTGTTGTATTCAATATTTGATTTCGCTAAAAATCGAATACATTAAGTCAGACATCACGTTACTTATTTAACGTGAACCTCGTCTTTAATATTGTAGTTGCCTCTGTATTTCCTACATTTTGTGTTGCCATGGTTATATTTGCATATAAAATTTATTATTCTGATCTGGATAAATTATATAAAGACCATGCCATACCTATTGTAAAATATCTTTAGACTTTTAAAATAAGATAAGTTTGTTCATGATGTGTAATATATTTCCTCTCGCTTTCCTGCAATCTATGAGAATATCTTCACGCCTATATCCACTTACCCGAAACCAGAGGTACAAAAAGTGCACCCACAATTAGCCGAAGATACTTAATCCCACAATATGATCCAGTGATGTAGCCAGCCTATCGCCTACCGGGCACATTTTCCAATCCCGGGCAACGTTATTTTTGTAAGAAAACTGAAAAAACACATTTTTGGAATTTCCAGACCCGAGAATCGGACCCGGAACCTCGTGTGGTCAACTCCGAATCGGACGATTAGACCACAGAGGCGATCTATGGAAGTGATTTTGTATAATGCAACGGAAGTGTGTAACAGGAAGCCGAGGAATTGCGCGCCATTTAAGATGATCAATTGGTGCATGCTATTTAAATTGACCAATGAGCCATGCTACATGAATTGACCAATAAGCGCGCGCTATTTGAATTGACCAATGAGCTCATGCTACATGAATTGACCAATGAACGCGCGCTATTTGAATTGACCAACGAGCGCGTGCTATATAAATTGACCAATGAGCGCGCGCTATTTGAATTGACTAATTAGCGCGCGCAGCAGTCGTGAGATTGTACCTACCAAGGAACTTATATACGATAACTGGAATTATTACGAAGCATCGTTTGAAAAATAAAAATTTACTTTATTTCGTTACTCATAGAGTTGACATTTGTTTCTTACTTAACAGAGAAAACGTTCTGAGCAAGACAGCGACAAGAGTGGCTGTTGTCCCTTTCTTGCAATTGCCAGTGTAAATAAAACTATCTGATTGTAGATTTTTATATATTTGGTGATCGTTAAATCCCTTTTATTTATACACGTCGATAAAAACATTAGCATAAAATGTATTGTAATTATCACAGTGAGTTCTAAAATGTGCTTATTTTAATTACTACGTAATCACTTATGCAATGCAAAAACTGTTTCTCAAATTAGTAGAATTACTTAGTAGTAATTTGCAAACTACGCATGGCCACACTTATATATGGCGATTGGCGCTTTATTTCGTGTCGTGGTACTCTTCGGAACGTTTTTTCCGGGTAGAATGTACCTACTTAATCACTTAGATGTCAAACGTTACACATCACATGCGACTACTGTAAGACTCGTTTCATTTTTATAAATGTGTAGTGATGATACGGTTTGATGGTAACATACAGCAGTTCCTCTCGTCCTGTCCCCAGGGGCAGTCGACGCGGCCGTCGCAGAGGTGCGCCTGCGAGATGCAGCGCTGGTTCCCGCAGTGCACGTCGCCGCTGCGCTTGCACACGCGGCAGTTGAGCTCGTCGGAGCGGTCCGCGCAGTCCACGTGGCCGTCGCACCGCCAGTCGTGCGGGATGCACCGGTTTTGGTCACATTGGAAACCGGTAGGACACACTGAAAATGAACCTTTACTGTTTCTCTAATCGTGTGTAATTGACACTACCTATCGCTACACGTTTCATCTATACTAATAAATAAAATTGGAGTGTCTGTTTGTAATATTAAAATAACCGCTTTTTACTGAATACATATGGATGTATACACTATACATATGCCAAAACATTTTTAACAATTTTTGTCTGTCTGTCTGTTTATTCCGGCTAATACTTTCACTGGCAGATAGCTGATATAATCAGGAGTAACTTAGGCTATTTTTATTTTAGAAATATTTCCACGCGGACGAAGTCGCGGGGGCAAAGCTAGTCTATATATTAATATTATAAATGTGAAAGTAATTCTGTCTGTCTGCCTGTTGGTCTGTGTCTTCTTCACGTCTAAACCACAGAACTGATTTAGATGAAATTTGGTACAAAGATAGTTTGAGATCCGAGAAAGAACATAGGATAGTTTTTATCCCGGAAATCCCACGGGAACGGGAACTATGTGGGTAAGACCCCGGGACTTTTATTTTAGAATTTTTTCCACGCGGACGAAGTCGCGGGCACAGCTATTATTATAAATGCGAAAGTAACTGTGTCTGTCTGTCTGTCTCTTCTTTACGCCTAAACCACTGAATCGATTTGGATTAAATGTGGTACAAAAATAGTTTAAAACCCGAGAAAGGACATAGGATAGATTTTACCCCGGAAGTCCTATGGGAATGGGAACTATGTGGGTAAAACCCCGGCATTGACTATCTTTTAAACCACGGCAATAAGGAGTAACTAGGCTACTTTTATTTTAGAATTAATAAATAAATATCGTATTGCACGCCTCGGTGAAACGAGCCAGTGCTTTACGGCGACACTATTATAAGGCTAGACCTTATCAAAATAAAATAACTTTTTAAAATATAAATGTCTCTATTTTATTCATATTACTTACACTTTTAAAATAATAAGAAAAGACGTATGTCAAGAAAACACATTCGTTTTAACGAATTTGGACATTAATTGTATTTATTGTAATTAAAAAAAACCGAGCCTCTTGTTGTATGTCGGACGATATCCAGATTTTTAACTTCCCGCTACGTATGTATATACGAAAGTTACTGATTTTGCCCTGATTTTCGAAAATCGAGTCTTAACCAGATCTCCACGTTTTGAGTTCCTAGGAACCTTTTCCACTATTTTCACGATGACGTCAGTATGTCTGTATGTATGTGTGTGTGTATGTGTGTGTGTGTGTGTGTAAACATCTCACAATGTTTGAACGGCTGGACCGATCGAAACCCGGTTAATGGCATTCGATTGGATTCCGCTAAACTTAGACTCTGGAAACTTGAACCAAATCGGCCCAGGGGATTTTGAGAAATTTTGAAAAAACCCAATAAAAAATTGGCGAAACAGTATTTTTTAATATAACTTCCAGATTAATGTATCGATTGAGTACAAAAACTAATCAGCTCTATTCCTCAAAAAACTATGTCAAATGCATAAATTGTATTAGGTAAAATCGGTTTATCCGTTTGGGAGAAAACGTTGACGAAAATTTTGAAAAAAGCGTTTTTCCGATATTACTTTGAAAATTTCAACCAATAATTTTTGGTATTATATGATATTTTAGTACTAAAATAAGCACTTCAATGGCAATTCTAAAATTAAAATCGAAACTAATTTTTAAAAGTTACAGCTGTAGAAATATTAAAATTACGTTGTTTTTAGCAAATTTACTTAATATTTTGAAAATAACTTACAGGCTAAAACACCGATTGACTTAAAAATCTTATCAGCTTTTCCCTTTAAAAACTGCGTCAAATACTGTTAATTGGATCAAAATCGGTGTTTGGGATTTGGGTATTTTATCAATGACGCAAATTTTTGAAAAAAATGTTTTGTGACATTGCTTCGAAATTTTTCAAGCTATCGATTATTTAGCTAAAGCAATATTTTAGATCTCAAAAATTGAGTTGAATTTCATTCAAAAATCAAATTCAATCAGCGTTTTAAAAATATATAGCTTTTCAAAAATCAATATACTGCCATTTTAACAAAATAGATGTTTGAACTTAAAAAATCTATGCTTTAGTTTTTATTCTTGTGAGCTTAAAATACCTAAATTAAGGTATTAAGGGAAGTGGGAAGTTTCAAGGATGGCCTGTAGGGTCAACCAATTTACATTTTTTTTTTATTAGTTTTAGAATTACAGCTCGCAGTTTCCTATTAAAAATGGCTGCGTAATTCGATGTCGCTTAATTATAATTACCTAATAAAAGAAATTTAAAAAATTTAAACCGACTCGAAATATCAAGTATATTCATATCTCAAAAACAATTGAACCAATTTTGATCAATTTGGCCTGTTTCCTAAGTTGGAATATACCTAATTTAAATAAAAAATAATTATCTCTATATTAATTTTAGTTCCCGAGAAATTCGAACAAACATACAAATATACAAACATACGTACACTCTCGAAATTTAGCACACGTGCTTGGACGCCTAAATACATCATCATACTCAAATATTATTCACTTCCAACAATATTACATACATACATGTCAAACTGTATGATGTCCGTGTTTTTGTCGGTTGAAAAAAAAAACTACAAAAATCGAGTGGTCTTCGGTACATCTATTTCACTGACGTCTATTGCTACCATTAGACGTCAATGATCTATTTATATATTCATGACATTTCGCAGTATTTCCGAAGATTTCAATAATTGAAATACGGCGAAATGTCACGATATATTCAATTATGAAGTACCTGATTGACATAAATATTGATTATTTTTCACAAAGTTTGTTACGTTTGATTTTATAACACAAGGCACAGACTTTTTAACATACAGCCGACCACATACCTAAAATCGAAGCAGCAAACAATCATATACTAATTTGGATTTTTAGTTGTATTACTTTAAATCAGGACTATATATGACTGTATTTTAATTAAAAAACAATTGACTTCCTTGACTTGGACTTGAATTGATATAAAAATAATTTTAATTTCACGTAAAAATTAATTTTTTGAGGCGTGCACTTTTGGTGTTTTCAAACTATTTAAATTATAATCGTACTCTTAGTCGAGAACACGGAGTAAGTAGAGACGCCTTTAAAGTAAATTTCTTCAAATCTACATAAACATTATTGAGTTAGTTTGAGTTGCTAATATATTGGTTTACATAACTTGCCTTTTAGTATTTTAGATTTTAATACGTTATGTCACAAAGCTTTTAACTCCCCCCCTCCCTTAACCCAGCCAACTGCTCCTTGTAACACAATGTCTCATTTCGTTGGCCCCCTCCTCCGCTTTTTTAATGTGTGACATAATTAATAGATGGCCCTTTATGCCACATATGTCCTTTAAAAATCTTATCTCGCATCTCGATTTTGGAGCACCAAAATTTGGAGTAACTATAAGAATCTAAAATTGTGATATCATATTGCTTGTTAATGTTATAACTTTGTCACGTGAAGAAACTACTAAACATTGTTGTTTGCATTTTTGTATCTCTTATTAAATTTTAATTTGATGTTTAAATAAATAAAGGCGACGTTTAAATAATAAACTAAGTATGGGTTACAAATCTTGGCAATATGATTTTTATTACTGTGTTAAATTTTAAACCCAGGGTTATGTCGGAATTTTAAAATGTATACTTTAATTTTAGGAAAAAACATTTTGTCAAGCATTACTTCCCTAATTTGATGTACCTATTTTAGTAGTCCACGAGATATTCTTATTTATTTATTTTATTTAACACTTTATTGTACACAAAAACAATTACAGTAAACATTAAGTAAAGTAAAAGTAAATATATATTAAGACAAAAAGTGATCTAATCTTATATTGAGATTTCTTCCAGCTAACCCGTATAAAGTAAGTAGCTACTAATACGTATTCCTGCGAATACGCATTAGTAGCTACTTAAGTTGAGCACGGAATTCTGAAACATAATTATATTTACGAAGACCAAAAATGTAACGGATGCACAAATTTTACATCCTCTCAAGTTAATCCACTAACCCTTCAGTGGCATCAAACAAACAAGAATCTGCGTAGTCAATTATTGGGAGAATCAGTGTTTGCATTAACGTAATTCTTGTTTTCCGTGGTAGCAATTGTTGAAATGGTTTCAAAGAATGGAAAAAAGTAAACTTTCCAAATATTGTTAATATGAGCCTCTTATGACCTTCTTCCTTAGTAAAAGTAACGCCTACATTTTTAACGGTAGAAGGAAAAGGAATGAGAGTGCTATTATAAACTATCAGAGGTACATCAACATTATTTAATAATTTGTGTATATAATATATCTATTACCAAAAATAATCGCTTGAGATTTGGAGAGGTTAATTAAAAGACCATTTGAAGTCACCCAAGCACAAATCGCATCCAAATCTCGATCAATGCCATTGACCGCATCTTTTATATCCATGATACCCACTTGAAAATATAGCTGCAGATCGTCTGCATATAAATGAAATTTACCTGCTATAATGGTAGAGATGGAACCAATAAAACTCGTAAAAAGTAAAGGGAATAAGACTCCACCTTGAGGGACGCCCGCAGTGAGTTGTAGTTAATCAGAAAATATGTGTATGAATCAAACCAGGCAACAGCAGAGGCAGAATGGTTACGGGAGCGAAGAAATTCTAGCAGTATATCAAAATCTACTAAGTTAAAGGCAATACTAAAATCTAAAAGTTCAGCAACGGTAAGTTTTTTATCATCGACAGCAGCACGAATGTCTTCAGTTACGTTAATTAGAGCTGTAACAGCTGTACTGTGTCTCTTACGAAACCCTGATTGAAAAGGATTCAACAAGTTATTAGCTACATAGTAATCTGGCAATTGAGTATGTACAATATGTTCCAATACTTTAGGGGGAAATGGGAGAATATATATAGAACGATAGCAAGATGAAGAAGAGGGATTTGAAATTTTTGGGAGAGGGATGACATGGGTTGTTTTCAAAGCAGAAGGAGAGGTACTGTTTTACAAGGATAAATTGAAAATAAATTTTAATATTGGAATTATCATAGGGAAGGCAGCGAAATCATTTTGGAAGATAAAAAGTCACTACCTACAGCAGCCTTATAACTTGCTCGTTTGTAACGTTAAGTTGATAATTGAACTGTGGAAAGGCTTTAATGGAATAGGTAGATGATAAGTAATTAAGGTATTGAATTTAGTGACTATATACGTATAAGTACGAGAGGTTGAAAATGTGAGTTGAGAGAATTAACATCAATGTTACTGTTAGCAGATGGAGGATTCCTGCCAACACCAAGGGTTTTTAGAAATTGTCTTGTCGCGCGTCCTATATCTTGTCCTATATCAGATTTCCCAATAGCATCATGTATATAAAGACGTTTAGCTGCACGACATAGCTGAGTACTCCTGTTAGGGGCCATCCATAAATTACGTCACACGTTAAGTGGGAGGGGGGGTCGACGAAGTGTGACATTGTGTGACAAGAGGTAGGGAGGAGTCCCAAGTTTTGTGACATCACATTTTTTCAAAATATAATATTTTATATCTAAGTATTACAACACTGAATTTAAAAAGCCATCTGTATAGATAAAATATTCGAATGAGATTATCATTTCAATGTAAACTTTTAAAATATGTGACATCACACTACGTAGGGGGGGTCTTACAAATGTGACCAGCTGTGACAAGGACGGGGGAGGGGTCAAAAAACCATGAAATTCGTGTGACGTAATTTATGGATGGCCCCTTACGTATTTTTTTGTAATCATAAAAATTACGTTCGGAAGGAAACCTCTTGTAGTGGCGATTAGCTTTATTCTTGTAGATACTGAGTACAATGAATATATGTAATGGACAGCTAAAACATATTTAAATAGCGACATATATAAAAATAAATTAAATAAGTCTATTTATTAATTGTTTTTGTGTATATTCTAGGATTTCAGATTAAAAATCAAATGTTGTGTCGTCTGTATTAAGCTCTTAAGCTGAAGGAATATCGTTTATCTCTCATTTCGTAAACAACCGACTTGCGGCGTTGCTATGAAATCAAATTTATTTAAGTAATTAAACTTAGGTATGGATAATTTTAATTAAAATAAATATTGATGAATTGAATGAAAATTAATAATAATGAAAAATTACACTTAAAATGATTTCATGGTTGATTTTTTTTTATATAGTAGAGGGGGCAAACGGACAGGACGCTCACCTGATGGTAAATGATTACCGTCACCTATAGACAAACAACTACAACAATACTACCAGAGGCCTTGTAATTGCGTTGCCGGCCTCTTAAAAATTAATTTATTAGACAAATATCGTCCCTGATAAATTAATTGTTTATATTCTTAAAAGCATATGGTAGCAACACTTAACTCGTGAGATAGTTACGCGTTCTCCTAACTTCCTTTTTTAAGTTTTTCTTAATAATCGATCATTTGTAACGAAAGAGAATTTCGCCACGTCGAACCCGTAGACACTAGCCCAGTGACAGAGCGTCCCGGCTTGAGGGAGATGGTCGCGGGTTCAAGTCTCTCGTGTCGATATTTTTCTTTGTTGTTTTTAAAGTTTTTCAAGTTGACAAGCACGGGGTGAGTGCTATAAAAACAAAAATAATTAGAAATCACGAAAGTACTGATCAAAAAATTATAAATGTGAATTTCATCTGTAACGATGAACTCATTTAACTGGTAATATGTATGTATATTTAGCGATCAGTACAATCGACGTAATCGATCATATAACAAAGAAGAATTTCGCTACATCAAGCCCATTGACACTAGCTCATTGGCAGAGCGTCCCGGCTTGGGAGATGGTCGCGGGTTCGAGTCTCGCTTGTCAACATTTTTCTTTGTTGTTTTTTAAATATATTATAGTTATTTAATAATATATTGCCCGCTTTATGACAACGCGAAAAAATAAAAGAATACTAAATCTAAGCTCACTCTACTGACAGAAATTGCTATCAGCTTACCTGGAATAAAGACGGTCATAAAATAACAAGCCGTTGTGCAGATTTCTCAGCGTCATCAACAAATCGGTGACAGCTGATGTTATAACATTAATGTTATACCTATATAACCTGTACCTGGTTTGGACGCTCTGATCTTCGCTTCTCTGACTTCTCGATGACCCAGACATACGTCGGTGTCAGTGGACTCCGGGAAGATCTCGCATTGGAGGTAGTCTGGCATCGACAGCCCAAACACTTCCAGAAAGAAACCGCAGCGTCTCATCGTTTCTGCAAAGTTAAGGTGCTTAAAGCTTGTGGACAACAGTCGCATGTAAAGTAAGCTAATTTAATATACTGGACTATATATGTGTATATATATATATATATATATATATATATATATAGTCCAGTAGTGAAGATGCTTTAAAAAGTGAAACCGGTCGATTAATTTATCAAGCCCTTGGTATGAATGGGATATTAATAGACTCCCAGGTTTGCCACTTATTCATTTGTTTATTTCATTTATTTCATTTACATATCATAATGTTTCTTTTATACTAACTCTGAATAATTTTATACAGTAATAAGTTCTAGATAATGATATATCGCCATTTGTAACCTTAGTAAAGTGATATATATTGTTCGTAACTTATATAATAATAAAGTCCTAGAGGTATTTCCATTTGTAACCATAGTAAAGTGATTTAAATTGTTTGTAACTTTGTCAAACTTTGGTATGTGGCGTCACATCACAGAACACATGAATATGTCTCACAAACACCGGAGGATAAATCGGGAGAGCAGAAAATCTATGAAATTACTTTTTCGAAAACATTATGCAACATACCTTGACAGAGCCCCCTACACGGGCGCACCATGTGTCCTAGGGGTCCACATTTCGGTACAAACAGAGAACAGAGGAACAGCGCCGTCAGTTCGTAGCACCTCACGTCTACGACTGCATCGTAGATTTCCAAGTCCTGTGTATAAAATAAAAAATCGTATAAAAATATTCAAGAGGTATTGTGCCATATCCGGCAGGAGTGAAGTAACTGCACTATTAAATAACAAACATTATGAATATAATCAATATAATCTAATAATCCATATAATCATACTAATATTATAAATGCGAAAGTAACTCTGTCTGTCTGTGTCTCTTTTTCACGCCTGAATCACTGAACCGATTGGGATGAAATTTGGTTCAAAAAGAGTTTGAAGGAAGGACACAGAATAATTTTTATCCCGGAAATCTCACAGATACGGAAACTAAGCGGGTGAAACCCCGGAACTTTTATTTTAGAAATTTTTCCACACGGACGAAGTCACAGGCATAGCTAGACTAGTAATAAATTGGTATCGTTAATGATAACGTATCGTGAGCAACATAACTTCACTTAAAGTTGCAAGACAATAACGCAAAGATGTTTTAAATTCAAATTCAAGTAGGTAGATAATTTATTTGCATAAATAGTGTCACAATGCTGTTTTTCAAATAATTGTAAAGAACTTAAATCCTATTTGGCCAATAAAACTGGCATACAATGTTAAATAATAATCATTTCCTATTAAATTGCTCTTCATTTTTTCATATAAGATAGCAAACAAGCAGATCGCTCTCTTAATTAAGTGATTACGATACGATGGAATCAAAGTGTTTGGAATCAATTAAAATAAAACTATTTTGAGAAAAAGATTTTTGATACTTCTTATTATAGACATATCTTAACAAAACAATCTCGTTAACAGAATAAAACAACAGATTAAGAGGCTTAAGGACGAAAGTACTTTAAATCGTTCCCACTCAGTATATTTTTGGTATTAACAGTTTACAAATTTGTCAGAGACTGCTTTGTCTTAACTAAACTCTTTAAGAAACAATGACCCACTCAATTGCTTTACAAGAATACTTCAAGACGAAGTTTGTAAGAACATTCTCTTAACAATATCCCTTAAGTTATATTATTATATTTGAACTAAGTACTTGTAACTGCGTAATTATTATGATAACTATTTGGATATTTGTTCATATAAGTTTTGGCATTTCTTTCATTTTTTTTATATCGTAAAATAGCATATAGGGCACATATTTTTCGCAAGAGAAAGTACACTGGACTCTCATACAAATGAATACTGTAAAATTATTAATATTTTGAAAAATATCCTGTAATCGAACAATGGTTTTTGCACTCGCTACATATTTTTTACGTCTTCTCCAATGACCATACCATGAGATAAACGAAAAAAAGAAATGTCAACTTTTTATAAAAAAATATCCTTCGCTTAAACCAAACTTTTGTCAGCGTAAATTTTACTACTATGTCGGCGTTATTAATATCTATATCAGGTGTCACCAAATGGCGGGACGTGGTCCGCATCCGGACTGCCGACTTATTTTGTGTGGACCGCGAGAACACAGCAACTTGCACTATAGACTACTTCCGATATAAATAACTTCCGTGGCGCCAAAAAGATTGAAGCGAACTGTACGTAATTGTTTTCGAAAGTGATAAAGAGACTGTCGATGTAAATTATCGATTCCAAGAAAACACAGTTTTAAAACACAAACATGCGGAATTTTCCAGTGAAGAGTTCTGGGTGAATTTTGTGTGTGGTAATAAATATCGAAAATTACAAAAATTAGCTTTAAAACTTCTTACTTTGTTTGGATCGACATATATTTATAAACCAGCATTTTCGAAGATGAAGTTAATTAAGAGTAAATTTCGATCTCGAATTACTACTGAACATCTCCAGGATTTAATGCCAATAGCTTGCACCAATTTTACTCCAAACTTCAGACATGATTCGCAACAAAAAATGTTATTTTCAGCATTAATATCTATGCAACAAAATACTTTTGTTATTTCCTTAATTACATTTGTCGCCTCTGTGGTCTAGTGGTCCAGCGTTGGCGTCGACCACATGAGGTCCCGGGTTCGATTCCCAGGTCGGGCACATAAAAAAAAGTGTTTTTTCAGTTTTCTGAGAAACACAAAGTTGCCCGGGATTGGAAAGTGCCCGGTTGGCGATAGGCTTGCCACCTATCACATTGTGGGACCAAGTATCTTCGGCTAATCGTGGGTGCATTTGTTGTACCTCTGCCTACCTCTTCGGGGATATGGGCGTGAAGATACTTAATTACATTTGTTTAATTAATATTTTATTCTTATAAATAAATTATGCGGACCACGATGGTCATTTTATTTCTTAAAATGGACCCCGAGTGAAACTTATTGGTGACCCCTGATCTATAAATTAATACGTGAAGGAAAATTTTTGGAACCCTTTTTAAGACAATCGAGCGAACAGTGGAGTACGAAATTTGCCACAGTTAAAGTTTGCATTGAGGATGACTGCGGAAACTTAATCCGCCTTATTCCAAAACGAGGTCTAAATATAGTACCGACCTTAACACCAGTTTTATTACTAGTATTAGATGAAACGTTATTATAAAACCGGGTTTAGCGCTAGTCCGAGTATCTTCTATGGTTCTAAAGATAAACCTACGCGACCCCTAGTTTAACTTTAATACTAAGCTCAAAACGTCAAACTTCAAAGTTGACATAAACGTCGTATTTGTTGTGAAATAATTATTTGTAATTAAAATAATAAAAAATGGAAATAAACGTAATTGATATAAAGGATTTGGAAGATTTGGATGTATCGGAAACATACCAGAAGCTTAATAGACCCCAAAGTCGAGTGTATCCGTTTCATTTAATTGACGGAGACTTTCGAAAAAATATAGATTCACAAAAAGGTTTGCCAGCCAAATAGTGGATTTATTGCGAGAAGATTTAGTTCATGACCCTCGGGGACAGGCTCTCAGTCCTGAGTTGCAAGTGGTTTGCGCATTACGTAACTGGGCTCGTCATGAGGTAAGTGTATAAACTTGATAATCTACATTACAAGCAATGCCAGGATATTTCAATTGCTGGAAAATTTACTGAAATATTATTGTTTCTATAGATTCAAGACGATACTGCCGACTTACATGGTGTATCTCAGCCGACTATTAGCAAAACTTGTAAGAAAATAGCAGGGATTTTAGATGGATTGCCCCATAGATTTATAAAGATGCCAGCTACTTTAAATCTGCAAGAAGAAGCAATGAGGAAGTTTCGCCGTATAGCTAATTTTTGAAAGTTATAGGTGCTATAGACTGCACTGACTGATTGATTACGGTAAAAAAAGTAATGCTAGATTTTATAACAAAACCTAATCGTACCTACTCAAGGCACTCAGGTTTTGTGCTTCAATAATAAATAAATAAAAACAGACTAGCTATGGAAATACAGAAATATTAAGTAACTTGAAGTGCTGTTGTATATATATTATTGAAATGTTTACTTTCGCATATAGTATTTATTATAAACATTCGGATTAAATTACGTGCGTCACACTTTTTTTTGTTTTTTTTAGTTTATTTCGTTGTACGCTAACTCGATACGTGTACACATGTAAGTATATAGTGGAAATAAAAAGAAAATTCATTTAATTTCAACGTTTCCAGATTTAAGATAATTTTCATAGCAAAACTGTACCTATATTTTATTTTATTATCACTTTCGAACTCATAAATCACTTTTAATAAACAATTTGCTTTCTTTTCATATAAGTATGTTTGTTGTAACGGAACGTTGCATGTTACGCCGAGTGAATGAACGAATGGTTTAGAGTCATTTTAGCTTATAATCTGTGCATATATGTTCATCCAAGGTCTATCTTCGGTATTAGCTAGTCCTCAGTTAGACTCGTTTTTGTAATAAGAATGAATTTTAGTACTGAATCTAACTTTAATACCGTAACAAGTCTAGACTTCTTAATCTTGGTTTAAACCCAGATCTAGGCCTGTTTTTGTAATAAGGCGGAACAAGTTTAAATAAAATGCATTAGAAATACATTAAATTCATAAAAATATACATTACACACACTACATTCATGTGACATATATGATAATATACACACATGTTTACTATTTTCTTTACCGCCAAAGTCAGCCGTCAAACGTAAAAGAGGTTTTATTGTGTAGTCTAAGGTAGAATTGTGAGGACACATTTGAAATTTGCTGACGCAGAAGCAACTTTGTATGTGACGGCAGTATGGGACGCCAGTCGTCCGCGCGCCATCACGTGAATTATACCTGAGTGCTAAGTGTGAGTTTTTCTTTTCGCATTCGATCGTGAGCGCGTTTCGAGTTTACTAGGAATTTGTATGTGATTTGTACAGCGCCACCTAGTGGTAAACTGGTTTCTCACGTTTACCACTAGGTGGCGCTGTACAAATCACATACAAATTCCTAGTAAACTCCAAACGCGCTCACGATCGAATGCGAAAAGAAAAACTCACACTTAGCACTCTGTCCATGTGACTTGTAATTTGTGTGTCACATAATACATAAAATGCACTACTATAAACTCTATTAATTCCCTAACTGTGGCAACATAGGAGTCAAACCGAACACACACTCGCGTTTAAAGCCCTAAACGTGAGGCTACCTACAATTCCTAATCTTTTAACCCCTAAAGTGTTTCAACCACATGCCATCGCAAGTTTAGTTAAATTTACATATCATGATCAAATTGGTCATTTGCTGGCAAGCATAGACCACATGAATACTAATAGACACGCCATTGGGAAGAAAACGTGTCGCCGCTCATTTGAGCAAACGCTCCTATTATTGTCAAAATTTTCATACATTTGTAGGTTATATTATATTGTGAATAATTGAAATAAACCATGTTGTACTGTTTTACCGTACCGAATGAGATAATATGGTTTAAAGATTACTCTTGAAATGAATTTATTTCATTAGTAAGTAGTATCACTTAGTATTTCTGTATGTGATTGCAAGCTACGCTGCCAAACTAAGAAATTGTATTAAAAGGCGTATCCATTTAATCCGTAGTAGGAAGAGTGTCTAAGGCCGACGTATTTGCATGAAGAAAATATAAATAGAATTAAATAGAAAAAAAATTGATGTGGTATCGTGGGACACCAGGTAGGAACGAAGTTCCTTCGGCTAAACGGCACTACTCACTTGTGTATGCGACTGTCGCGCCTGCGCACGTCTCATTTAACGCTTTTATTCCACGCACTTTTTTCCACGGATTTTTTCTTACGGTTTTACTATCACATTTTTTTCAGTTCGGTCGCGCAGCAAAATCCCTATCCCCTCCAAGCCAGCCGTAAGGAATTTCGTTCCAAAACTTCGTTCCAATAAGGCCAGACTTTATGGATCATAGTGTCTTTCACTCTACTTTCTCTGCCTACTCTATTCGGGACTTAGTGTGAAGATAATGTATGAGTAACTTACATGACTACTACTAAAAGTCTAAAAGTCTTAATATGTGAACAGTCAAACGGGAACGGACATGACAAAACTTTAAGCATTCCAATTATTAAGGCGAGGCATCGCGACAAACGGGAAAAAACTGGTTTGCTAAATCACGTTTTTTTGTATTGATTGTTAAATAACAATTTTACAAAAAATACACGATATACCTGAAGATATTATCTAAGGGATATGCTAACTAATTACATGATAGAATGTACTTTACTTGATCATATAAAATTCCGAAAACAGGCTAAAAAAAATCTCTAAAACAAATAATTTGTAAATAATATTTTTAATCTTCCACATGATTTTTATATGGTGATATTTAGTTTTAAATACAAAAAAGAATGTACTAAATTTTAGTTTTCAGCTGATGTCCTATATTTATTTATCCGAAAATTAACACGTTTCCCAGCGGTTTCAGAACATACCGCGCCACACATTTTCTATACAATTGACGCGCGTCGAAATACCTCGCCTTAAAACGAAACCCTAATATAAAACGATTCCATGAATAGGTACATCTGAGTGCTAAGTGTGAGTTTTTCTTTTCGCATTCTAGGAATTTGTATGTGATTTGTACAGCGCCACCTAGTGGTAAACGTGAGAAACTAGTTAACCAGGTGGCGCTGTACAAATCACATACAAATTCCAAGGAAACTCCAAACGCGCTCACGATCGAATGCGAAAAGAAAAACTCACACTTAGCACTCTGAAAAGGCGCGCAGAAAAACAGCAAGCGTGTTCTAAATTGAATAATGAACCATCATATTTTGACAAATAGAGATAGTGAACTTGTTTATTGACTTATAAAGACAAAACTTTTGTATTTTTGTACGTTTGTAACGAATAAACTTACTATCCAGAAGTGAGATAGGCTTTTTTTACCCAACTGAAAAAAGGAAGTAATGATTTCGTGTCACGCAAAAGTCGCGAGTAACAGCTAGTTTTTTTATGCCATACCGTAATAAACAAGCAGTTGGAATTTTGCAAAATTCTCTCCTGGGAAGTCTCCTGATGGAAAGAATCAACAATCGCCTATAGACATCAAAGATATTAATGGTGCGTTGCGGCGGGCTCTACCACCTAATTATTGATAACCTGTTTCCCGCGACTTCGTGCACGTGACCCGCACATTATTTCTTTTTACAATGTCGTATAAAAAAATAACCTATTTTACTCAGTAATAATGTAGCTTTATATTGGCAAAGATTTTTTTAAATAAGTTCAATAGATTTTGAGTTATTCGTTACAAATAAATTTCACTTTTTATAAGTTTATTAATATAGAGGTAAGGTTACATTTTATATATTAATAAATTAATAAAGCGATTTAAATATTTTTCGCTCTAATATATATCTGTTATAGTATTGATATATGTGTATTAATTCGTGAAGGAGAAACTTTGTACCCTTTTTAAGACAATTATGCAAACGGTAGAGTATGAAATTTAGCACAGTTAAAGTTTACACTGCAAAAACCTCAAATTTTAAATAATATGCTTTATTTTTGCGTAGTACAAAACAAGTCGTTTCTGCTGTTTGTTTGCTTTTATTTGTCTGTACATTGTCAAGTTACTTGGACTTTACAATGGACTTTAATACGGTTTTCATCAATGGACAATTTGATTCAAGAGGAAGGTTTATATATACAGCGTGTTAGGTAAGCTAACCTAGTAATAGGCAGTATTTACGTAACTACCTATTTATCTATCTATTGATATGCGCGTTAAATGCGCGAACGTGTTGGTGCGTATAAATTTTGAATTTATTGGATAATTAAGTTCAAATTTAAGGGTATGTTTTATTTATTTATTTGGAACGAGAATCAGATATCTTATTACCCCCTTCAAGGTTTAAGTCGACTTACCTAACAGGCAGTATAAAGCATGCATATTGTAGTGAAAAAACTGAGGAATTCAAAGATTTGTTGTACGCATAATTTGTACTCGTGGCAGAAGTAGGCGAGGGTCGTTACACGTTAGTTAAATTAATAAAAATAAACAGTATACACATTACATTCATATGACAATTAAAGAAATGGTAATATACATGAAGCTGTATTAATTATATCTGGAGACAACACTTCTTTAAAATTAAAATTGTGTTTCAAGTATGTATTATACTTAAAACACAATTTTAAATACTCCTGTCATCTTCTGAGGTCTTACCCACTCTTTCTAACACCGCTGTATAAAAAGAGATAACGAGACCTCATAGACAGAGATATAACGTAGATGTATGTTTCAAGTGATTAATCCGAGTGCTTGCTCCACCTTACCTAATACTTCATGGTAATATACACATGTAGTATACATGTGTATATTACCATGTCTTCTTTTAGGCTTAAGTCAGTTGTCAAACTTAAGAGATTTTATTGTCTATGGTCGAATTTAGGCTACAGGGCAATCGCTAATATAAAATAAAAATTGGTTAAGTGCGTGTCGGGCCACGTGCAATATAGGGTTCCTAAGGTACTCATCACAACAATGCGGCTTAAGAAGAAGGCTTTTATAGTTTCATACTATGACCATTAAGCTATTCAACGTCAATGGCAAATATATATCCGCACCACAGATTCACCGCCCATAAAAACTTCTTTAAGTACATTCTATAAGTTGGTCGAATATTTCTCAAAACCTTGTAAAGCCTTCTAAGCCGTGATAGTTTTCTTTTTAACTTCATTATATTTACTACTACGATGGTTTTTTTCATATCCCTAAAATCAACCGCTTAGCTTGCAGAAAGGGGGAGAGGGGGAACACTTAACTCTTACAAAAATTAGCACTTAAAAGCTTAATATTTTACAAACAAGTCCCTTAACCGAAAACAAGTTTCCACAAACCTACAGTATTTTTTGAAAACCTATCCAAAGAAACCACCAACAATGGGGAACGTAAGAAAAAAAAATGACATCCCCACTTTACATGTAGGGGAGCCACCCCGAAAAAAATAATTTTCAAGATTTTATGTCACCACTTTTTTGACGTGACTAATATGTATATTCGTGCTAAATTACTGCTTTTAAGCAATAAGGATCTCTGAGCAATCGTGCGGACAGACAGACGGACGGACGTAGTGAAACTATAAGGGTTCCTAGTTTACTTCAAAACCCTAAAAAGGTAGTCTTTATACATTTCCGCCCGCCTCGTTGGTCGAGTGGTTGGAGACCCTGACTACGCAATCAACGAGGCTCGGGTTCAATCCCCGACGGGGACAAGCATTTGTGTGATGAGCATAAATGTTTGTATTTCCGAGTTTGGGTGTTTATTATATATATTCCAGTATTTATATATGTATTTTTATGTATTAGTATCGTTGACTTACACCCATAACACAAGCAAATAATTTGCTTACTTTGGGGTTAGATCAGTAAGTGTAATTTGTCCCGTGAATTATTATTATTATTATTATAGATACAGAACATAAATTATCAAATCCAAATCCAAATTTCAACTAAATTATAATCCTTCGTAACTTCCTTCGTAACTTCGAATTTAGCCGAGGTTCCGTTAATTTCGGTACATAACAAGGTTCGTGGAAATTCATTTACACCAGGCCCTTTTAGATATAAGTCTAGGTTGCCGATACTAAACTCTGGCAGAGCAAATTCTTGTACCGAATACATTATTCAAATTTATATGCTTAAGTGTGGGACTCTGAATAACTACAAATGTATGTCCGTAAAACCCGCAAATATTATGGGTAAAGATTTATTGTTGCAAGTATACACAAAACGTACGCAAAGCAAATTGCTAAACTTGATCCCGTACTATATATATCCCGTACTATATCCGCATGTTAGTTGGTGGAATTATCGTCGCACCACACGCATCATTAACATCTTTGGTATCTATAAGCGATATATGGATTTTCCGAACCGATACGACAACACAACTAGAAGACCGACAACGCAACTACAAGACCTCTGGTATTGCGGGCGTCCATGGGCAGCGGTGATCACTTACCATCAGGTGCACCTCCTGCCCGTTTTCTGCCTCTTCTATCATAAAAAAAAACAGTAGCAGTCGTGGGACTGCCGATAGAAGTGAAAACGGAACTATTAAGTTGAGAGTAATTAAAACTATATAACTATATAAAGCGTCCAACGCGCACATTATACAGTCAGAAATAGTCGATGTATTAGTGTATACGTGTACACAGGCTACTGCGCGTGCGCTAGTCTGGCTCTCCGTAGCTATAGATATACTATTATCATTAGCATGTCGGTGACGCGAACCGAGGATTTTACCCTCTACCAAAACGCTCAACGCGCCTAAAGAAGTTTTCACTTCAAAAACTTATAATATAAAAATGCATTTTCGATTTCGGTCGTAGTTCTATGGAACAGTACCTGGTATTCACGCTGTATTATCACGATGGTAGTGAAGATCTTTAAAAGGAGTCTGGTCCAACACGGATTACTTTATGTTGGGCATAAAACAAAAAAATCTGTAACCGGCTGACCCTACAGGCCATCCCTGAAACTTCCTCCTTAATTAAGCTATTTTAAGCTGAAAAGAGTAAAAACTATGAGCATAGATTTTTTCAGTTCAAACATCTATTTTGTTAAAAATAACAGTATATTGATTTTTGAAAAGCTGTATATTTTGGAAATAATTACCGATTTTGATCTTTCGAAGGGCATTCTCAATTTTTGAGATCTAAAATATTACTTTAGCTAAATAACCGATAGGTTTAAAAATTTCGATGAATATATATAGTAAAACCGTCATAGATAAATCGTAGACAAATTTCCCGATTTTGATCCAATTAACGGTATTTGACGCAGTTGTTATAGGGGAATTTAAGCTAATAAGATTTTAAAGTAATTCGGTGTATTATCCTGAATGTTATTTCAAAAATATTGTGTAAGTTTTCTAAAAATAACGTAATTTTTATATTAGAAATGCTGTAACTTTTGAAAATTAGATTCGATTTTGATTTTTGAAAAGGCATTCGACGTAGTTTTTTAGTATTGTAGAATATTGTAGAGTACAAAAAATTATTGGTTGAAAAATTTTAAAGTTATGTCCAAAAAACACTTTTCAAAATTTTTCATTTACGATTTCTCCCAAACGTAGTTTTTTGAGGAATAGATGTGATTAGTTTTTGTAGTCAATCTGTGCATTAATCTGAAAGGTAAAAAAATAGTGTTTCGCCAAATTTTTTTTTGAGGTTTTTTCAAAGTTTCTCAAAATCTCCACTAAGTTGTGGAGAACAGTGAACACACACACACACGCGCACGCACGCACGCACGCACGCACGCAACACGCACGCACGCACGAACGCACGCACGCACGCACGCACTCTCTCTCTCTCTCTCACACACACACAGAGAGAGAGAGAGAAAGAGAGAGACAGACATAATGACGTCATCGTGAAAATAGTCGAAAAAGGTTCCTAGGACCTCAAAACGTGAAGATCTGGTGAAAACGATTCTAGAAAATCGGGGCAAAACTTCCTTGTCTACGTACGTAGCGGGAAGCTAAAAAACATGTAACAAAATAAACAAATGTCATAATATCCTTTAGGGCCTTTTTGGCGTCGGTAAAGTGAACCTTAAACCTACCTGACCGACCCGATGTTTCAGTGGTTTTTCGGGTGACGTGGGTGTTAATACCTATCGCCGCATTTGTCAGACTTAATAACAATAAACAAGTTAAGTTATAAATGTGTATAAAAATTCTCGCCTGTTTAATATTTATATGGTAAACAAATATTCAATCATTTCTCCATTTTTTCCGACTGCCCAAAAGGAGGAGGTTATCAATTCGTCTGTATGTTTTTATATAAATATGTATATATAATATATTGATAATCCGTATTATCCTTGCAGAATGTAACGCGTGGCCACCGATGTGATTACGCGTGCCGTCAAACTCCTGGGGCCGATTTACTCTGGGCACGTGTTGAGTAATTTGCTAAGTGTTCACATTGTTTACCCGTTTTACGACGGGTAACGCCCGAGGACTTACGTGGAGAGTCGCGGCAACTTTCAAATTACGTCTCTACAATGTTATTTAATACAGTAAAGTTCAGAATTAGTTTAGTAGAATATCTGGTGTATTACGTGTCTGAAATAATAATTATATGATATACAGCTTAAGTTTAAATTCGTAGATACCATTTATATATGTATCATTAAACCGCCCCGTTAGTCGAGTGGTTACCGACCCTGACTACGCAATCGACGGGGCTTGGGTTCCATCCCCGACGGGAACAAGCATTTATGTGATTAGCATATATGTATGTTTGTATTTCCGGGGGTTTGGGTGTTTATTAAATATATTTCAGTATTTATATATGTATTTCTATGCATTAGTATCGTTGAATAACACCCATAACACAAGCAAATAATTTGCTTACTTTCGTGTTAGATCAGTAAGTGTAATTTGTCCTGTGAATATTTATGATTTTAAACTTTAAAAACAACAAACAAATTTTGACAAGTAAGATTTAAATCGACGACTTTTCGTCAAGTCAGGACGCGCTAACAAACTGAGTTGTTACTTGATCCTGTAGTTACCCTGTTATTTTGACGCGTCAAAAATTTGATAACTATTACCGATCGGATCGGAAACGCAGGCACGCACTAAAAAGATTCGGCGGAAGAAACTCAGCGGGCCTGTCTCTTTTATGTATCTATTGTTTTAAGGCGAGACATCGCGACAAACGGGAAAAAACTGGTTTGTTAAATCATGCTTTTTTGTATTGATTGTTAAATAACAATGTTACAAAAATTACACGATATATCTGAAGATATTATCTAAAGAATGTGCTAACTCATTACATGATAGAATTAACTTTACTCGATCATATAAAATTCCGAAAACAGGCTAAAAAAATCTCTTAAACAAATAATTTGTTAATAATATTTCTAATCTTCCACATTATTTTTATATGGTGATATTTAGTTGTAAATACAAAAAAGAATGTGCTAAATTTTAGTTTTCAGCTGATGTCCTATATTTATTCATCCGAAAATTAACACGTTTCCCAGCGGTTTCAGAACATACCGCGCCACAAATTTTCTATAGAATTGACGCGCGTCGAAATACCTCGCCTTAAAATAAAAATAATATTATATATACAATGTTTCATTTGTAAATATAAAATGAAGTAATTTTAATACTAAGAAATAGCTGATATTAGAAGCAACAAATCTCATAATTACTTGTTGTCTAGATATTCAGATATTTTATATTATCCTTTTTAGATAGTTTTGTTTTATTTCACTTTATAAATTTGTTGATTGGTAAGACTCTAATAGCACGAGGAAACTTATTACAGAAGCATATACAATGCTCTATAAACAAGTTGTTCTTTGAGGCGAGATACATGCGTATAGCTAAATGGTTTTTGTTCCAAATATTTAGCGAATGAATATCGTAAGTTTTGTTAAATAAGCAGATGAGTAGTTTCCCTATTTCGTACTTCTGTTTGATAACCAGGAGCATCTTTGTTAAGTTCATTCTAGTTATCCCACTATTTATATTATTACCACTAGATATTTATTTATTTAGATATAAGAAGAAAATTTAATCAAATTGAAGTCGCTTTTGATTACCGTCATAGGAAACTAATTGACCAAACTTATCCCTATACCTACTCGTTACTGTTAAGTTTTTTTATATCATAATATAGCAAATAAGCAGATGGGTCTCCTTATGGAAAGAGTCAACCATCGTCTATAGACATCAAAGGTGTTAATGGTGCGTTGCTATCTTGTGGCGAGGTCTATTGTCACATGAATAAGTTTACCGGCTACCTTACCCTCCAAACCGGAACACGACAGTAATAAGCACTGATGCTATTGCGGTAGGAATAGGTAAGGCGGTGGTGCGAGACAATGCAGAACTCTACCACCTAGTAGCCACGATGGTAGAGACTCGTATAGCCAATCGGTCGCCTTTTACGACCTGCCTGGCAGAACGGCAGTTGGCCTATTCTTCAAAGGAGCCCGGGACCAATTCGGCGAAAAAGTGACAAATTTTTACAATGCCTCGCCTGGGTTTGTCTTTTTTATCTTTGTTGTCCATGTACAATGTATGGATTATAGGTATCAGTTAACGTCAAATAAAATAAAAAAAACATCAAAAAGACGGATAGTGGTACCCTAATCACTTAGTGATACGAAATATATATTTTATGACCTATTCTCATAGCTACTAAATGTACAAAAAAACACATAAAAAGCAATAGCACTTTTTCGGTGTGCGACGAAAAGAAAGAAGATTTTTATGTATTAGTTATTTATTTCACCATAAAATTATACTCTTGATGGAAGTCATCACCTATAGACACCAAGGATGTTAAATATGCGTTGCTATCTGTTTGTCAGACGGCAATACCAGAAGCATAAGTCTCCAGCTACTTTACCTTCCAAAACCAGAAAACCACAATCGCAAGCGTTAACTCTATTGCGGCAGCAATAGGTAGGGCGGTGGTACCAAATACCCGAACGAGACGTTGCGGAATTCTACCACTTAGAAGTCACGATAGTGATGGCACGAATTACCAATCGGTCGCATTTTACGACCTGCCTGGCAAAAAGGCAGTTAGTCTATTCTTTAAAGGAGCTCGGGCCATCACGGGGGAAAGTAAGAGTATTCATATATACACGATAATTGGATCATGGTTTTTCCCAAAAAATGAAAAGGCCTTTATTGCTGACAAGACATTAGTAAAACTTTAAAAACAACAAAGAAAAACATCGACACGCAGGATTTGAATCTGCGACCGTCTCCCTAAAGCCGGGACGCTCTACCGCTGAGTTAGTGTCGACAGGCTCGGCGTGGCGAAATTCTTCTTGGCTATTTTTATCAGTACTTGCGTGTTTCTAATTATTTTTGTGTTATATCATTCACTCCGTGCTTGGGAAATCTTGAAAAATTTTAAAAACCACAAAGAACGATGAATTAATCATATAGCAAAGAAGAATTTTATCACGTCGAGCCTGTCAACACTAGCTCAGCGGTAGAGCGTCCCGGCTTGAGGGAGATTGTCGTTGGTTCAAAATCTGCGTGTCGATATTTTTCTTTGTTGTTTTCTTTGTTTTTAAGTTTTCCCAAGCACGGGGTGAGTGCTATAACACAAAAATAACAAGACAGTAGTAAGTCATACAAATCCTTACAAGGTTATATCATACAAATATAATAAATGGAACTCCCAATCAATGTGCTCAGTATAACGAAATAAACTGAGCTCACTATTGCGTACGGGCTTCAACGGCAGTAGGTCCCGACACAACGTCTGCGTAATTAAGGTTTCCACGGCGGCTGCATCAATCATTGTCAGAGGAACAATAGACAACATCCTGACGCCGCACCTTAACACAATGGGTTATTTATTGGCATACATTACAATCCTTTACGATATTACTTCAATGATGTATCTTACGTATATTAATTTGTCATAAAAGAAATGTACCACGCTTTACGACGATCGACGCGATCACGCGAATTGAGGAGCATAAAATCTGGCACAATTAAAGTTTACATGGAGAAAGTTAATATTTTTAAATAATATGCATTAGAAATACATTAAACTAATAAAAATACACATTACTATGCGTTCCAACTAAGAATTGGATCGCACTTGTTGTCAACTTCACAGGTGTGAAATTAGTAATGTCACAAAAAAAAATTTTTTTAAAAATTGTCCTGATTTATTGAAAAACAAATAACATTTAAGATATTCTATAATAATAATAATATTAGTGTTTCATATCATACTACATATATCTACCTTAGTGTATCTATTTAAATAATGCCATTATAAACATAATTTGAAACACGTATTAAGTTTTTGGGAAATCCCACGGGATAACCTGATTTTTCCGGAATAGAAAGTAGCTTATGTGTTATTCCAGGACATCGTCTACCTATGTAATGTCATCCAAATCCGTTCAATAGATTTGGCATGATTGAGTAATAAACATCCATCCATCCAAACATTCAAACTTTCGCATTTATAATATTAATATAGATAATATAGATTATGTGCGACGAAAATATTGGTACAACAATGATGTCGGCAACAAAGTCGTTATAAACAGAATAGAGGACTTAAAATCCAATAGACACATTTGATTAAGTATTTTGTTCATCAAAATAAATCTATTTGTATTTTTATATTTTGTTACCTTTCTACACCTTACATTAACACACACTAGCATGGGCAAATGGGAACCTGAATAGAAAATATACAAATTAGAACAGGCGTTATTATCCTACCACACCGATAGCAAGGCGCCATTAACATGTTTCCATCAAGAGAGTTATTTGCTTGTATGCTATCTACCTGATAGTATAAAAAAATATACGGAACAGTGTATATGTATATGAAATGAAAATATTTTTTTGAGTACTTTCTTGTTAGAATTTTTTTTCACACCTTACTCATCACTAACGAAAGTTTTGCAAAATGCGGAGCAATATGTCATCCTGACAGTCCTATTCTCAGTTGGAACGCATAGTAGTTTTCCTATCTCTCCATTGACACTGTTCCGTATATTTTTTTATACTATCAGGTAGATAGCATACAAGCAAATAACTCTCTTGATGGAAACATTTTAATGGCGCCTTATATATATATATATATATATATATATATATATATATATATATATATATATATATATATATATATATATATATATATATATATATATACATATATATATGATGATATCGACACGTAAGATTTAACTCGATTACGTCGATTGTACTGTTCGCTAGATATCTAGATATACATACTTTTAAAGTTAGCTTTATGCTTCCTAAAGACTACTGCAATGACCGAAACAGGTGGAAATCTAATAGAGCAAGGTCAGGGCTTTACGAAGGACATATCAACACATCCCAGCCAAGCTTTCTCAATTTTTGCTGCGTGGCTATATGTGAATGCGGTCTGGCGTTGTCATGGTGGTACACCACGCGCTTCCTATTCACCAGCTCCAGCCGGTTTTTCTCAATAACTTTTTTAACCTCATCAGTTGCTGACAATAGAGGTCAGAATTGACCTGGTTTTACCCGTTTTACAAGCACTGTCTCCAGTGACAAGCACTGATGTTATTGTGGCAGGAATAGGTAAGATGGTGGTATCAGACCCGGGCGAGATAATGCTGAACTCTATGACCTAGTAGACACAATGGTAGTGACTCGCGTAGCTAATCGTTCGCCTCTTACGAACTGCCTGGCAGACCGATAGATGGTCCGGACAGCCCGGACCAACACGGGGGAAAATCTATACTTTAAAAAGAACTCGAATCAATACAGGGAAAAAAATTCTCCAAACTTATAAAATAAATCACCCTTATTTGTCAATGACAAGATTTCCTGGGTGACATTATGTTACAACCTATAGATGATAAAATAAACATGGAGTGACAGTTTGCTACAAGTGTATAAAGTGTTAAAAGCCTGTCACGCCATGTCTACGTTGCTCGCAGGTGTGGCACGCTTCATTTGCTAGCTGTCATTGCGCTAATTTCTCGTAACGTACATACGTTAAGCCTGCTTTTATTAATGTTTCGTATTCAACTAAATTTTGAAATACGTAAAGGGATGCCAGGTTATTAAGCATTTATTTTCCCGAAAATTAAACGAAATAGAACAACCAAAACTCAATCCGTATTATAAGAAGCTTTATAAAAGGGCGAAGTTTTCGTTTTTGTAAACTTGTTAAAACGTGATTTCAGAATCACGTTTTCTTAATGTTTTTATTTTTATTTCAATTACAATGAATTTCGTACATTGAATATTACTAGCAATGGGCTATGGCCGAAATTTGAGTATAAACTAAACAATAAAATCTTTTGGGACAAAGTTCCTTATCGCGCGTTGCGTAAGGGGACTAGTCGGAAAAATTTAAGACCAACAGTTGTAACAACACATTTGCTATAGTTGTAAGCTGTGCAACGTGTGCGTGTTTCTCTCTCTCTCTCTCTCTCTCATAAAAGTTGTAAGCCGTGCGGCGTGCGCGTCTCTGTCTATCTCTCTCTCTCATAGAAAGCAAGCCAGTCATTTTCGTTTCGTCTTTCTATTTCGCATTGAACAGTGTGGTGTCGTGACGATTAATTTTGTTAAGTGTATACAGGTTTTTTTGTACATAATCTATTACGTATAACAAAATCGTAGGAAAGTCAAAACTGTACATTGAATATTTTTTTTTAAAAGAATATTTGGGGCATGAGCTACAATCGATATTATAGCCAAAAATATAGTTTTTAGAATTTTGTCTGTTTGTAGTATGTATGTCCGGAGTAAACTGAAAAAGTACTGCACGGATTAACTTTAAATTTTGCATGAATATTACTAATAGGTCGGGTCAACATATAGGCTACATATTATCACGCTATCACCTACGGGGGAGGTGCTTTACTGAGTAAACGAAGTCCGCGCGGACGAAGTCATGGACAACAGCTAGTAAATAATAAAAAATAATAACAATAATGTTTTTAATACAATTCTTTCACTAATTAATCGAAAGGAAATTCGGTCCATCAGGGTGACCCTTGACACTTCTCAAGTTTTATTATAAGTTTGAACACTGACTGCAGCCGTCTTTGAGTATTATACTCAAAGGCAGCCGTAGAAAAAATTGTATTCATGTGTGTGTATGTCACATGAATGTGGTGTGTGTAGTGTTTATTTTTATTCATCTATTTATATTATAAATGCAAAAGTTTGGATGTGTGGATGGATGGATGTTAGTTACTCAATCAGGCAAAAACTACTAAACGGATTTGAATGAAATTTAGCACACATGTAGACGATGACCTGGAATAGCACATAAGTAATAGATAAAAGTAAATTTTATCCCAGAAAACTTATGTGATCCCGCGGGATTCACCAAAAACTTTTATAATGCAGTGGGCTGCACGCTGCAGCTAGTTCAATATATTCCTAATACATTTTATTAAAAATATTAAGTTTCTGCACTTCTCCGTAGCGTAAACATTAACTGTATAAAATTTTATTCTTGACCGTTCGCGCAATTGTCCTAAAAAGGGGTCCAAAGTTTTTCCTTCACATATTAATATATAGATTAAGACAATGTGATTCCCTCGGTTTGGTCCGTAGGTAAGGCGGTGGTACCATATACCCCGGACGAAACATTGCAGAACTTTACCACCAAGTATAGCCTTTTGTTCTGTTTCTATGAACTGCCAGGCTGAACAGCTGATGGTCTATTCTTCAAAGGGAGCCCGACCAGCATGGGGTAAAGCTACCTTCTTGTCTCTCCTGTGCCATAAAAATGTGCGATTTAATTTAAACAGAATCCATCAAAATAATCGCTACCTAACCAACGGAGCCATGGAAAATAATTAATTGACAACACTAAGCCTATTAAAAGCTTCCAAAGGTTTCCGAGCAATTAGTGCGAGTAATCAGCATCGAACTGTAATCCTTTCGCTGGCTGCGGGCTCATGTCGCTGATGTTTCCCGTAACGGGAAACAACGTAACAACGGGAACTACGTACTTATTCCTGTCGCAATAGCGTCAATGCTTGTCATTGTCTTGTTCCGTTTTCAGGGGTAAGGTCGCCGGTAAAACTAATGCACGTTGCAATATCATCCCGCCATATAGATTGTAAGTGGCCATTAACATCTTTGATGTCTATAAGCGATGGTTTCTTTTTCCATCATCAGAAGGGCCATCTGCTTGTTATTAGAACAAGTTCCTTACCGCGCGTTGTGAAAGGGGGCTAGACGGAAAAAAATCTCACGAAAAGTTGTCACGACACTTTTTGCTATAGTAAGCGATTGTAAGCTGTGCGTCGTGCGCATGTTTCTCTCTCTCTCTCTCTCTCTCTCTCTCTCTTATAGAAAGCAAGCCAGATTTACATTTTATTACAATTTAAAATTTTATCACAATTCCTTTACTAATTAATGGAAAGGAATTTCGTTCCATCCGGGTGTCCCTTGACACCTCTCAACTTTTTATTTTGATTGAGTGACGGCAATCATAAGTAAACAACTCTGCCGCTGTCGAGTGAATTAATATAATATTATATTACAAATTAGATATTAACTCCTTTATAGGTAGGTTTACGACAATGTAGTTGGAGTACTTAGTGTTGAACTTTAATCCTTTCAGAGAATGGATGGACACGTGCCGATGGTATTTAACCGAGGAAATAGCTCGCTTTAATACAAATTGAAATTTTAATAGGTGCCAGATATAATATTTGACACAGAGAGTTTACAATCTCGCGTGTGTCATTATGTTTGAGGCAAGCAGCCCAGTAGTATTACGTGTTGTTATCTATATATTAATACGCTGAAAGGAAAATTTAGTACCCCTTTTACGCCAATCACACGAACCACGTAATACAATACTAGCAAACCCGCGCGGCTTCGACTGCGAGTGAATTGGTATGTCATTAGTGTAAAATATACTACTATTTTACTGTGTATGAAATACTATGTTTCATTCCCTATTTCGACTTTTTAAGGGTTGATTCTTTAAAATAGTAGCCCATATTTGACACCGTGTTTTCAATTATATCTTTGCTACTGGAGATTGTTGAAATCTGCCTTGAGCTCCAGCCGAAATTATCAAATTAATTTTATCACTACATAGTATAAAACAAAGTAGTTTTCTCTGTCTGTCCCTATGTATGCTTAAATCTTTAAAACTACGCAATCGATTTTGATCCGATTTTTTAATAGATAGATTGATTATTGAGGAAGGTTTTAATATATAAACCATTCCGATATTCCTACAGGAACAAAAGCCACACGGGTGAAACCGCGGGCAGGTCGCTAGAATACAATAAGCGCATATTACAATTCAACCAACATTTTTAATAGCAAGTAAATTTTAAAAGAATTTTAATTGGAAAATCATGAAACTAATCAAACGTGTGTGATGTTTCTTATTTCTAAATCAAGCAAAGATTTTTATTATCTGCCATAAAGACGTTAACACTATCTTCTATTTATGATCACCTAAACAAATTAGATTATTATTATTATTTATATTATGGTGATACATGAGTATGTCTATAATAATAACGGTAGTTGACCGCCCCGTTGATTTTTTATTCTTTTTTTTTATTAGGGACTTATGTCACTATGGCGATTGACCGCCCCATTGGTCGGATGCTTAGCGAAGCTAACTACGAATAGATGAGGTTGGGGTTCAATTCCTGACGGGGACAAACATTTGTGTGATGAGCATAGATGTTTGTATTTCTTAGTCTGGGTATTTACTGTGTATGTTACAGCATTTATATATGTATTTCTATGTATTAGTATCGTTGACTAATACCCATAAAACACGCAAATAATTTGTTTACTTTGGGGATAGGTCGATTTGTGAATTTGTCCAGCGATATTATTATTATTATAATTAGAGCCAATGTTTTATAGATTCAAACTTTGCGTAAACCGGACTACCCTACTACTACTATCGAAATACCAACCGGACTTTATACCGGTATTTTTATAGAGCAACTAGCGACCTGCCCGCGGTTTCACCCGCGTAGCTTCTGTTCCCGTGGGAATATCGGAAAAGTTTATATACTAAAACCTTCCTCAAGAATCAATCTATCTACTAAAAACCGGCATCAAATTCTATTGCGTAGTTTTAAAGATTTAAGCATACATAGGAACAGACAGAGAAAACGACTTTGTTTTATACTATGTAGTGATAATAAGGGGCAAACGAGCAAGAGATGTGAGTAATCACCGCCGCCCCTATTTATGTCCATACATCCGCATTACCAGAGCTCTTACAGTTGCTATGCCAGCCTTATAAGGATGAGTTAGCTCTTTTCTTGAAGGTATCCAAGTAATACTTATTCGGTAACACCCCGCCGCAAACAGATTCCACAAAGGAGGTGTGCGAGGTTTATTACAGTCAACTTTATGAGGAAGGCTTTAAGTTATTTTTTATTCAATTGAGGAAAATTAAGCAACATGCATATGCTTCCTCCATGCATACGCTCTAGTCCTTCACTACCAGTTTTTAAAAAACGTCTAAAAGAATATTATCTAACACTTTCTTGATTTTAAGGTTTTGCTGCTAAGTTCTATTGTGCGATTTCCTTTAATATTATGTATGTGTTTCATATATAAATATGTTTAGTGTATGTGTATGTGTGCAAACACATCTATGTATTATTTTATTTATTGTGCACTATGCTTTACCATGTATTAATCCCTACTCAACATTTCGGGTTAGCTGAAAGAAATCTCCACCAGTAGAGATAAGCTCACCTTTTGTGCAGTTTTTGTTATCCTTTTTCGTGTATATTCTTCAATAAATGTACAATAAAGTATTAAATGAATAAATAAAACATTTTTTGTTCACGCGCTCGCAGTCGCTAGTAACAGCTTGTTTGTAACAATATTTTGTAAATGTCAATAATATTACAAATATTAAAGTTTGAATTTTAAGCAAGCATGCATGTTCCAAACACTTCAGCACCTGGACGTATTTGGATGAGATTCTGCTTACAGTATATCTTTACATTTGGATTATATTTTATTTTTTATTTCGCCATTCTGCAGTATTTAATTTACCTCTAACATGTATACAATTCAAAAAGTGATAGAAATGTATTTTATTTTGAACAAAAATTAATGACCACAGAGCACTTATACTCTCTACTTAATGACTATAGCGGGGGTAATCAAGGAAGTTATATTCTACCCGGAATGCTTACACGCGCTTCAAAATCGTTCCGAAGAGTACCACGACATGAGTGGAGTGTGTCTCTTTCTACTAAATAAAGCGCCAATCACCATATATAAGTGCGGCCATGCGTAGTTTGCAAATTACTACTATGTAATTCTACTAATTTGAGAAACAGTTTTTGCATTGCATAAGTAATTACGTAATAATTAAAATAAGCACATTTTAAAACTCACTGTGTTAATTACAATACATTTTATGCTAATTTATTTATCAACGTGTATGAATAAAAAGTATTTAATGATTACTGAATATGTAAAAATCTACCTTCTAGTTTTATTTATATTGGCAATTGCAAGAAAGGGACAACATCCACTCATGTCGTTGTCTTGCTCAGAACGTTTTTCCCCTCTGTTAAGTAAGAAACAAATGTCAACTTTATGAGTAACGAAATAAATTACATTTTTATTTTTCAAATATAGCTTTGTAACAATTCCAGTTATAGTATATAAGTTCCTTGGTTGGGATATAATATAGTCTATGTAACACAAGTATAAAGCAGGTCATACACGCTAAGGTTTACCTGACAGGTTAGCCAGCACAGTTTAACTGTACAGGTGAACCGGAGTGTATGTCACCCATCTGTGCAGGGTTTGTTCCCTACTCAGCTCAAGTTACCTGCACTGTTAAGCTGTACGGGCAAACCTGTCCAGTACATCCTAGCGAGTACGGCCGGTTTAACGTAGGTTTATACTGGATAAAGAATTATCAAAATCGGTTCAGTGATTCCAGGTACGACAAAAAGACTCACTAACTTAAAAAAGTCATTCCTTTATATAAGACTAGCTGACCCAGCAAACTTTGTTCTGCCTTTTTAACTACTCCTATTTTTTTTCTATATTTTCTCACCTTTTAAACGTTTCCTGGACTTCAACAATTAATTCAAAACCAAATTAGCCAAATTGGTTCAGCCGTTCTCACGTTTTAGCGAGACTAACGAACAGCAATTAATTTTTAAATAGGTTATATAAGATAGATGTATAAGATAGAAAGATCATAAGATCCTCTTAGATAGATCATAAGCAAACAAGCACATGGCTCTCCTGGTGGAAAGGGACAACCTGTATAGACCAAAGATGATAATAGTGCGTTGCTATCCATGTGGCGAAGATTTGATGGCATTTGCATAAATTCACCTACCGGTTTCTTTACTCTCCTTATGACAAGCATTGACGCTATTTGGCGGTGGTACCAAATACCCGGGCGAGACGTTGCGGAACTCTACCACTTAGTAGTTACGATAGTAAGGACTCGTACAGCCAATAAGACACATTTTACGACCTGCCTGGTAAAATGACAGATAGGCTCTTTGAAGGATGTCCGGATCAACACTGGGAATATTTTTTTTAAATATGTTACCTGCTGAGCATCCCGCTGTCCGAAGTGGCCGATGTAGTTCGGGAAAACGGTGAAGTTGTACGAGATGCGGTGCTGGTGGCAGAAGCTGACGATGACGGGCAGGCAGACGCCGGGCGCGGGGTTGCGCTCCCCGGGGGAGTCCGTCGGTGTGGGCCACGTCACCACCGTCGAGCGGTTCACCACTTGAGATACGTACTGTTTAGAAATTAACACTATTTATTTATATTTATTTATTTATATACATAAGGTATCATCACACAATTGCCTTGCTGGGTAGGCAGAGAGAATTGAATTAGACTTTGCATTACTTTTTTTCGTTATATTCCTATAGCGGAATGGAAATGCCACGTGCATAAGTCTACCGGTTACCTTACTTTTCTAACCGGAACACGACAATGACGAGCATTGATGTTGTTACGACAGGTACTCGTATATGTAAAACGGTAGTCCAGCCCGGGCGAGCCATTATGGAACTGCACCACCTAGTAGTCACGATGGTAGTTTTTCGACTTGTTTAGCAGAACAGTAGTTAGCCTATTCCTCAAAGGGGATCCGGACCACCAGCACTGGGAAAAGGTTCACCAAAATTCACCGGTTTGTTAGTTTTTTTATTATTATCCATAAGGAACCGCTTGACCTCGATCTCGCCTGATGGTAAGCTAAGACGCGGCTTAGGATGGAACGCGCTTCCCTAGAAGGCACCTGTTCACTCTTCTCTTGAAGATCCCCAGATTGTACTCGTCGGGGAACACAGACTCAGGAAGCACGTTCTAGTTCTTTGCGGTTCGAATGAAGACTGTTGAGTCGAACCGCTTTGTCCGGGTACGTGGAACGTCCACCATATGGCGATGCCTAGAATCTGTGCGCCTCGACGATCGATAGGAAAACGGGGATGGCGGAATTTAGTCGTGCAGTTCCGCAGCGCACTCTCCAAAGTGCATCCGATAAAAAACCGATTAACTAGCGAGAAGTACGTTGTAGGTCGGTTATATAATCTTATCAATAAACGCAGTAAAATGTCACTTAGACACAAGGTGACACTTTACAAGTCGTGCGTAGGCCCCATCCTTTCTTACACTTGCGTAGCGTTTGCCCATCTCCCCCGTACGGACTTGCATCCGTTGCAAGTGGTACAAAATAAATTCCTGCGTATTGCCACGGGAGCACCGTGGTATATGCGCAACGTAGAACTCCATAACGATCTTGAATTGCCGAGCTTAGCAAAGCATTTTAAAGACATCTCCAAAAGATACTTCGATCGTGCCATCTCGCATCCGAACCCACTGGTGGTAGCCGCGGCTGACTACATCCCAGACCCTAATCCCGTTCCCAAACTACGTAGGCCCCGCCACGTTCTTACCGATCACGATGACCCGATAACTCTGTCCAACGGTTTACGGCCAACAATAACGGCCAACGGCCAACAATAACACTACACACCTACATTCGCGATACCGTCGCCGCCGGCGGCGACGAGGACCAATGTTTCGCCCTTCGGCGAACCGAGCCCAAGGGCAAGGTTCGGCCAACGGACAAAACAATGCCACTAGCCCTCTCATCGCAAGTCACGACCCCACCCTAAGCCGATGTTCGGTCTCACAGGAGACACCCTTAGGGCGTAGGGCGTACAGCCCTACACCTTTAAATTCTGGCTGAGCACTCTGCTCGCCCCCGCGACTGGTAAAGCTGTATCAGCCCATAAGGCTAACAGTAATTGAGACATTCCGAAAAAAAAAACTAGCGAGATAGATGGTGACCTCCTTGGCCACATGTCACTGACCCAATAACAATAATCATTTATTTCTAGCGATACCGGAACTGGCAGCTTATTCATCCAAGGCCCGGAGTACTAATACATTAATATTACGTCAAGCTGCTACTAGGAGTTTCTAGAAAATCGTCAAAAAACCTAGAATCTCATGATCACAGTCCTATAAGTTGATCCCTAGACCACGAGAAAATTCAGTATATTATGTAATATAATATTAACAATTTTAGTGAGGTTATCAGTAACATTTAAATGTTTAAAAAAATCTAAAATACAATATAGTATTACAATATTGGTAGGTGATTTTTGAAGTTTAACTATAAAACTGAATAAACTATCGAAGCGGAACTTTCTTGAATTGAAATGCTGCTCAATGCTCGTAAAGACGATTTGGTTACGATGCAAAACCTACGTTAAGTACGTATAATTTGTATATTAATTTGTAATGCTAATGTCGTGAAAAGTGCGGTGGCCGTAGGATATATTATAACCCCGCGTTAGTCAAATAGTTAGCGACTCTGACTACGCAATCGACAGGGCTCGGATTCGATCCCCGACGGGGACAAGCATTTGTGTGATGAGCATAAACGTTTGTATTTCCAGGTTTGGGTGTTTATTAAATATATTTGAGTATTTATATATGTATTTCTATGTATTAGTATTGTTGACTAACACCCATAACACAAGCATATAATTTGCTTACTTCGGGGTTAGATCAGTAAATATAATTTGCCCGTGAATATTTATTTACTTGCTGACCCGGCAAACATTTTTCTGCATTTTTAACTACTCTTATTTTTTTTCTCTACATTTTTTCATCTTTTAAACCTTCCCTGGACTTCAGCAATTAATTCAAAACCAAAATTAGCCAAATCGGTTCAGCCGTTCTCGAGTTTTAGTGAGACTAACGAACAGCAATTGATTTTTATATATAAGAACATTATACCCCTGATTTTTTCTTAATTATATGGGCTTTTTGGGATATTAAGTTTCTTTCAATTCTCAATTTTATTTATTTCAGAAGAATTTAAGATGTTACACAATATAAGAGTACAAGGAAAATCGTAAATTAAATCTCCTTATTTTCTTCTTGAAGTTACAGATTTCCGCAAAAAAATATATCTGAATCTATAAAATACCAATATGGTGGTTTTTCAGCATATAAATTGTGTTTTTTTACGAATATGTTATTAATTTGTATTATATACATGCATCAAATATATTATGAAATAATTAAAACTGTTTGAAACATTCATAAGTCTGACAAGAACAACCTTCTTTAGGGTAAAATTTCTACTAAACCAATGACCTACTTAAAACGCTTATGATGTAACTAAAAATGAAGAAAATAAGGATAACTTTTTGTTTTTTTTTTTACATCACATTAAAATTAAAATAATATGAATAGACAATTTTAAATTTTATAGCTATTTTATAATAATTTTGAACTTATATGTTTTGTTTTTCTTATATATCGTAAAACTAGCTTGCGTGCGTGCAGCCTAAATAGCGTGCAGCCTACTGCATTATTATAGGTTTGGTGAATCCCGCGGGATCACCGAATTTTTCCGGGATAAAAATCACCTATGTGTTATTCCAGGTCTTTATCTACATGTGTGCCAAATTTCATTCAAATCCGTTCAGCAGTTTTGCGTGTTTGAGTAACAAACATCCATCCATCACAACATCCAAACTTTCGCATTTATAATATTAATATATTATCTAGATTAAAATTATAGATAAAAAAATTACCCGAATCTTTTTTTTTATCGAGAATCGAAAAAAATTAAAATTTCCCAGTTTTCTTTTGTGTAATTTTTACCAGTGTTGGTTTGCTGGTGTATTCTTCCCCTGTTAGTTCAAACCCCCTGAAAAATAGAGCATCTGCCATTCTGTCAGGCAGTTCGTAAAAGGCGTACAATTAGTTACACGCGTCACTTACATCGTGACTGTTAGAGGGTAGAGGTCTGCAACGTCTTGTCCGGGTTTTCTCCACAAAGTAAAGCCTGAATCCATTGATATAAAAAACCCTAGATGCACAGTCCCGAACAAAACTGACACTCAAGTGTCCCTCATTACATTTAAATAGTTATAAATATGGCAAAAACATATGCCTTTGCAAATCCAACCTTAGGCACAAGAGTTATAGTTGTTTTTACAAAGCAATGTACAAAAAGAAATAAAATTGACAGTTTTGTGACCGACGCGATTCTATTTGATATGAGCGCACAATTTAAAATTGTGCGCTTATTTTTGGGGGACGTTTTTGAGACACTGATTGCGTATCTTGGGTTTATTATATCAATGCCTGAATCTATAGAAAATCTTCTTTATTGAGATTACTATATCTCTTAATTTTTACATCATAAACTTCACTTGCAAGCGAGATAACTGTTTATTTTTATTTATTTATTCAATCTTCGTGTATGGTTGGTCGAGTGGTTAGCGACTCTGACTACGCAATCAACGGGGCTCGGGTTCGTTCCCCAACGGGGACAAGCATTTGTGTGATGAGCATAAATGTTTGTATTTCCGGGTTTGGGTGTTTATTATGTATGTAAAAGTATTTATATATGTATTTCTATGTATTAGTATCGTTGACTAACACCCATAACACAAGCGAATAATTTGATTACTTTGGGGTTAGATCAATAAGTGTAATTTGTCCCGTGAATATTTATTATTATTATTATTTATAATATAATATGCCATAATATATGAATATACATAATTAATATAACAACGACAATTCGTCTGCGAAATTAAAGTATGTAAAGACTTTTCTTATAATTGTCACGTCAAGCCACAAACCCTCTAACATAACAAAAACTCATAAGTAGGCTTACAAAATTTTAATGGCGGCTTGAATAAGTTTTTCCTCAAATTTCTGGCGCAATCTAACCGCAATTCCCGGCGGTGTATTCCGTTGCTGTAAAGAGCGCTTTTGTTTACTAAACTACAGGTCACCTTCGTATTTCGAGGCTGGAATTTAGGGTGCACGCTGATTTATGAAATTTAATTTTGTAAAGGATCGTAAAAGGACAGGAAAATGAGGTCGTCGATACAATGGCGTTGGAATTTTCAATCGAACGTTAACACAAACTATCTTATAGTTATACTTTTCAAAGTTTTTTTTTTATATTATAAGGCAACAAACAAGCAGAAGGCTTTCCTGATGGAAAAAGATAACCATCGCCTATAGACACCAAAGGTGTTAATGATGCGTTGCTATCCTTGTGGCGAGGCCTTAATGCCACATACATAAGTTTAACGGCTACTTTACCCTCAAAATTTGAACACGCCAGTGACAAACACTGACGATATTGTAGTAGGAATAGGTAAGGCGGTGGTACCAGACCCGGGCGAGACAATGCAGAACTCTACCACCAATGCCACGACGGTAATTACTCGCGTAGCTAATCGTTCTTCTATAAAAGGGCCCCGGACAAACATGGAATATAATTTTTGTGGAAAATGCAAAGCTTGCGGCGTATGATTTTTTCTTGTTTACGTAACGCAATGAAAAGTGTACATTGCTTGGACTCGTCGCGCCTGCGGAATTCTCGAACCAGACGTTTATTTGGCGCGGTATGTAAGGGGCGCATAAAATATTGCTTATTTTGTGTATTTCCCTAAATTTACTAATTTTTTAGAATGAGTATTGTAAAGTTTTAGAAGAGAATAAATCAGTTTATACAAATCAGTTTATACAAAGTTAAGGTGAAAAAGTCGCCAAAAAATCAAAAGTTTCCAACACAATCTGCCATTGGGTTTCATCTCAAAATTTGGCCAAAATCCATTGTTTTTTCGGTATACCGTCTCTAACACGTGTATATATCTTATAAATTTCTTTCCAGGAATACTCTCTACTTCTGAACGTATGACAGACGTAAATCTTAAGCCTGTTATTTACGAAATCAAGTGTTCTTATTATTCACCAATTTCCATCAAGAACGTTTCAAGCTGTTCTGTAATTATGACGGGACATACAGATAGACAGACAATCAGACAAAAATCATTTAGCCACCAGTGCAATTATATATTCTCTCACTATGTATAAATTTTCACAAATATTAGTCAAGCCGTTTTCGATTTGTAAACGGCAGGCTAATCTAATTAAAATTTTCCGAATGGTAAAATTGAAACAAGTGAGTCGTTAAACGAATATTTATCACGAAATATTAATTTACAAACAGACGTTACAGATATACACAGCAGTATAATTGATATGGTTGAACAAGCCCAAAATCACTAAATACTCCACGTAGCTGATTTATCTGCTTCCGAGATGAAAAGATAGCAATTCCCTCTTTAAGATTGAAATAATAATACTGTAATTTATCTAACCTTATCAAGAAAAACAGATTTAAATAAACTTAGCTTAATTTATATATCTATAAAGTCTTTAATAATTTTATCTTCTTGTTTTTATTTTGTAAGTTTACTAGCTGTTGCCTGCGACTTTGTCCGCGCGGACTTCGTTTACTCCGCACTGCTCCTCCCCCGTAGGTGATAGCGTGATAATATGTAGCCTATATGTTGACCCGACCTGTTAGGAATATTCATGCAAAAGTTGAAGTAAATTCATGCAGTATTTTTGAGTTTACCCCAGACATACATACAGACAAACAGACATACAGACAAAGAGACAAAAATTCTAAAAACTATATTTTTGGCTTCGATATCGATTATAGATCACGCCCCAAGTATTTTTTTAAAAAAAATATTCAATGTACAGTTTTACTTTCCTACAATTTTATTATATGTATATAGATTACCTCCTGTGATACTTTTGTTAATTAGTAATCACTAATCGAAAATCACTGCCTGGTATCCACGCCACAGATTTTTCCTAGTGTTGAGTCCAAAAGAAATTTGAGCTATTATTATTGTACTTTTGAACTAAGCAGTAATCTTATCCTAATCAGTAAAGAAAATTCTGTCTGTTCTGAAAGAGTAACATACGCAAATCTATGATTTTTAAAAGACGTTTAAAAGTAAGTCTATGACATTTAAAAGAAATGATATGATTCTATTTATTAAAATAAAATGTTACGGTATTTTAAAATGCTCGTACATAATGTTTAATTTCCTTAAAAATTTGCAAACATTTCAAAGTGGACAACATTGTCCAGTACCAGCTTCTGGAACTAAGCAGTAATCTTATCCTAATCAGTAACGAAATTTCTGTCTGTTCTGTAAGAGGAATATACGCAAATCTATGATTTTTAAAATACGTTTAAAAGTAAGTCTATGACATTTAAAAGAAATGCTATGATTCTATATTTTATTAAAATAAAATGTTACGGTATTTCAAAATGCTAGTATATAATATTTAATTTCCTTAAAAATTTGCAAACATTTCAAAATGGACAACATTGTCCAGTACCAGCTTCTTCCTCTTGACCGCATTCAACGTAGAGCGGTTCGAATCGTCGACGATCAGGCTATTTCTAATCGGCTTGACTCTTTGGCGTTACGCAGAGATGTAGGTTCGCTCTGCATCTTTTACCGTATGTGTCATGGGGAGAGTTCCGAAGAGTTATTCGGACTAATTCCTGCAGCTAAATTCCACCATCGGACATCGCGTCAAAATTTAAAGTTCCATCCTCACCACCTCGATGTCTGGAAATCCACAACCGTGCGCTTTTGTCGGCACTTTTTGCCTCGCACTACTCCTTTGTGGAATCAATTACCCTCGGGGGTGTTTCCGAACGGATACGACTTAGGGACCTTCAAGAAACGAGCTTATTCATTCTTAAAAGGCCGGTAACGCAGCTGCAAGACCCCCGGTATTGCAGTTGTCCATGGGCGGCGGTGATCACTTACCATCAGGTGCACCACCTGCTCGTTTGCCCCATCTGCTATAAAAAAAATTGTAAGAAACTACGATATTGGTTCGCGTTATGCCTCAGCTGCAGTTGCGTCTATCGTCACAAAGCTTCGTGCAATGACACGATAAATGCGGATGTGACCGGCTATTATCGGCTATTTTCGCGTACATTCCGGACTGCGTGTGCCTTAGCGCGTATATATTTCGGGTCGATAGGCGCAAGTGCGGCCCAGCATTAAGCAGTATGACAACGTCACAAAAAGCAGACAAAGTAGTGTGCATCCGCTAGTCCTAAATGTTAAACAATATTTGTCATATACTAGGATGATATAACATTATTTCTTGTCTAAAGATTTATGGATATTTATTTTTGAAATACATAGCAACTCATTGTATACTTATAAAATCATCATTTTTTTATTTCTTTGCGTTGTATAAACTGATCTATACATATAATAAAATCGTAGGAAAGTCAACACTGTACATTGAATATTTTTTAAAAGAATACTTGGGGCGTGATCTACAATCGATATCGAAGCCAAAAATATAGTTTTTAGAATTTTTGTCTGTTTGTCTGTTTATCTGTTTGTCTGTATGTATGTCCGGGGTAAACTTGAATAAAGTTAAATATTTTAATATTTATCCCATTAAAGTTCAATATTTAAATATTTATCCTATCAAAGTTCAATATTTTACTTTAAACACTGAATATCGTCGGCACTTGGTAAAATTCCATGTTAACTTGGATTTATAAACAAAAAATCCCACAAATGGCCAAAAGTAGAGTTTATCAATTAAAATGCAGTGACTGTAATGCATAGGACAAACAGGCAGATTTTTTGCAGCTAGAATTAATGAACATGACAGGGGCTGGCGCTTGGCAAAAGGTGATTCTGCATTCACATAACACCTTATTACTGAAGGCCACGACTTTGATGTTACAAGTGTTATAAAAACTATACACATATGTGATAAAGGGAAGAAACTTGACGCTTTAGAGGCATTGGAAATAAATAGACTTAAACATCAGACCCAACTACTAAATGACCGCAGAGAACTAAACGTATCTCCTTTACTGAATATTTTTAATGATTAATGTATAAATTACTATTTTATTTGAAGTTGAATTAATAATTGCGTATAATTGACATTTAATAATAATAATTTAATACTATAATGTTTTGAATAATTATTTTATATTAATCTTATATAGGAAATCTATCAGGACGTTTAATTATTTTGATTGACATTAGAATCTATATGACATTTTTACATATTAATCAATTCAATTGCACTATTACTTTGTACTATTGACATTTACATACAATTAAATTAATAAATAACTATACAAAATATTCTCCCTGCTTAAAAGGTAATTCTGATGTGTGGGTATCACCGATGTTTGACAACATATTTTTAAATTTAAAATCTTCATACTACCTACCTTTAGTATAATAAACTGTTAATTGTCAAATTGTCAATTGTACTAAACAATAATAACTTTTGCCCCGATGATGCGTTAAAACGCGAAACCGGTTGGTTTTAATAAATAAAAAGTCAAGTAAAACAGTACAAGTGCTTTTAATACAATATAAATCCAAGTTTAATATTTTAATATTTATCTCATCAAAGATCAATATTTTAATATTTATCAAAGTTAAATATTTTAATATATATCCCATCAAAGTTAAATATTTTAATATTTATCCCATCAAAGTTCAATATTTTGATAACTATCCCTCCTTTGTGATCTAGCTAGTGTAGTCCAGCGTTGGCGTTGACCACATGAGGTCCCGGGTTCAATTCCTGGGTCGGGCACATAAAAAAAGTGTTTTTTTCAGTTTTCTGAGAAATACAAAGTTGCCCGGGATTAGAAAGTGTCCGGTTGGCGATAGGCTTGCCACCTATTACATTTGTGGGACCAAGTATCTTCGGCTAATCGTGGGCGCACTTGTTGTACCTCTGCCTACCCTTCGGGGATATGGGCGTGAAGATACTTTTTTTATCCCATCACAGTTCAAACTCTATTATCATGGCACTGTAAAACTTTTGTATAAAATTTAGTGGTCACACTATATTTTATACAAAAGTTTTACATGATATGAAAACCGGTAAAAAACCTTTTTTAAACGGTATTTCCTAAACCGGTTACAAGCCCTGGCTGAAGAGTCATAGTGATGGAACCACCGGGCCAACGTCTTGTCAGGTGACGTCATAACTGTGGAGGTTGATGACGTCACACAGGGACAAGGAAGGGGAAAAGGAAGATCTTCCCAGCCAGGCAAGGTGTACTGCCTGGGGACCGAAGTCCATTTGAGAAGCGTTGAAATTTTTATATAGTGTGTACAAGATAAATAATTGTGATATCGCGATTCAAGATTTTATTTTGAATTTCATTATTTGTCCATTTTTTATATTTTTTTCTGGTAGCGTTTGTAGATTGTAGAGTGACAAATTGCCAAACTTTGAATCCCTAATTCGAGTACTTATAGGATCGAAAACAAAACAGAACTATTAGGCACTTAAATATCTACATGGAAAAATAAGTCGTTGTTAATTATTTTTTCAAAACTATAAAAGTTTTCTTTGCTTTCTGGTAGAGTCATAGTAAGACGTAGTAATAAGAAAATACATAAAACCGTACCAATTAAATGCGTTATAAACGCTTCACAACCCGAATTAACATTACTTTTAATTGATTATAGTGTTTTAATAAGCTTTAATAGTATAAAACATTACATAAAGTAAGAACACGTTTTCTCTGTCATAAATGTTTGCTACAAAACGTGAGTCTTTTAATGAATTTAGGTCAAAAAAGTCACGCGGGCGGATGAAACAGCGAAACCACAAAAATGACGCATAAAATTACAAAAAGGTAACTTTATTAAAACCTGCGTTACAAAACTTTCCTCTCAGGCCCAAACAAAACAAGAAAACGTTAATTACAAAGTACCTCAACAATAAATACGATATTTCAACTGAAAATAATTAAAATAGTATATTGTATTAAAGCCACAAACAAATTCTGATTTATGAACATCTAAAGACGAATAAAGCCATGAAATTCAATCGAGACTATTAGCTTTGTGGAAGATTTGTAAATAAATTCAATTATTGTGTCCCGCCTGCATTAGGTAGGAAAAACAATATAATTCAGATACGACAGGAGCTGAATATTTTAATAACCAATTTTTACAAATCTGTTTTATTTTATTTTGCGAAATTTTCAATTCAGTCCTCAGACACATATATTTTTACACTTTTAGTCGTCGGCACTTAGCGAAATTCAATTGTTAATAGTTGACATTAGTTTGTAATGCACTTGTAGTTTTATTTCACAATAGGTATATAAAAAATATTTTAAATCCGGCAAACGTTGTTCTGCCTTTTTAACTACTCTTATTTTTTTTCTATATTTTCTCACCTATTAAACCTTCCCTGGACTTCAACAATTAATTCAAAACCAAAATTCAGCCGTTCTCAAGTTTTAGCGCGACTAACGAACAGCAATTGTTTTTTATATATATATATATATAGAAGATTTAGATTGACCGGTTTTGCTTTTAAAGCATCTTCAAGACATAATATTCTTTACATTTTCTTGTAAAGAATATTATGTCCCGAAGGTGCTATAAAAAGTGAAACCGCTCGATTAAAATAACATAGTCTTTACTTATTGTGAGATAAAATTACAAGTGCATTACAAACTAGTTTCAACTAACAAACCTATACATGTCATAAAATCGTAGGAAAGTCAAAACTGTACATTGAATATTTTTTAAAAAGAATACTTAGATTGTATATATTAAACTAAAATGTTGTAAGACGATTTTTTAACAACTAGCAATACCCGTGCGATTAATTCGCACTAAGTAATTTTATTAAATACTTCTTAGTTGATTTGAAATTGAACAAAAAAATTAGCGACCGTCAATCATGTTGACGTTGTTTCAAAATTAACCCTGTCAGATGGCAGCATTGCTGTATTATGTCTTAATATATGAATATAATTTTAACAATTTATAAAAACAAAAGCAGTAATATTTTTTTAGTTGTTGCTGCCGGTAGAGCAAGCAATTATCTATAAAATGATATAGAATTTATTTAGAGTAATTGTGATGTTTTCTCTAAAAAGGAGGAACATCTTATCCTTAGCGTATTAATATATATATATATATATATATATATATATATATATATATATATATATATATATATATATATATATATATATATATATATATATATATATATATATATTAATACGCTAAGGATATTTATATATATATATAACATACATTGACTGCATTAGATTTGATAGATTTTATGTTAGATTTTTCCCCCGTCTTGATCTCGAACTCCTTTGAAGAATAAACCAACTGCCATTCTGCCAGGTAGGTCGTAAATGGCGACCAATTGGCTATGCGAGTCACTACTATCGTGGCTACTATGTGGTAGAGTTCTGCATTGTCTCGTCCGGGCCTGGTACCACAGCCTTACCTATATTTTTTTTTTCAAACTGGCAGACGTGCCACCTGATGGTAAGTGGTCGACGTCGCCAATGAACAAAAATGAGATACCTGAGCTGGAACTAGCCCAGGTATCCCATTCATGTGTATCCTGAGACATAAGATGTTAAGTCTCGGTGCCAGTAATGACACTGCCTGTCTTGTCCTTCTCTCCAAAACACAGCAAAGCTGTTTCACGGGAGAAATAGGCAAGATGGTGGTACCCATGCAGCCGGAAGCGCAACACAGCGCATCCCTCCCACCTCCCATATTTCTGCCGCAATAGCGTCAGTGCTTGTCACTGTCATGTTCCAGTTTGGAGGGTAAGGTAGCCGGTAAACTTATGCATGTTGGCATTAGACCTCGCCACAATACAGCGACGCACCATTAACGTCGTTGGTGTTTATAGGCGATGGTTGACTCTTTCCATTAGGAGATCCATCTGCTTCTTTGCTATAAAAAACATATTTGGTCTGTATTCATTGCATATAAGAAAGGAAAGTGAATCCCTCAGTGCGCTTTGAGCTCCATCGGGAGGAGGAAACATACTTTAATTGAAGTAAAATATGTTTATATTGCTTTTGACTACAATCTGTACATATAATAAAATCGTAGGAAAGTCAAAACTGTACATTGAATATTTTTTTAAAAAAATACTTGGGGCGTGATCTATAATCGGTATTGAAGCCAAAAATATAGTTTTTAGAATTTTCGTCTGTTTGTCTGTATGTATGTCCGGGGTAAACTCAAAAAGTACTGCATGGATTTACTTCAAATTTTGCATGAATATTGCTCACAGGTCGGGTCAATATATAGGCTACATATTATAACGTTATTACCTACGGGGAGGGGCAGTGCGGAGTAAATGAACTCCGCGCGGACGAAGTCGCTGGCAACAGCTAGTGTTATGTAAAAGTAAAAATACCTGAACAGCTGGATTAGCCCGGAAGTACGCAAACAATGCCCCCGTGATGGCGATTAGAGCGACCGCGTTCAACGCCAGTTGCATCATTCTGAACTTGTGTGCTGACCCATCGCTGCTTGCTCCTCGCATGTCGCGTAACATCTACAAAATAAAACAGTATTGTATACGTGAAGCATTAATTAATTTATTTTTAAGTATAAATTGAAAGAAAATGTACACTAGAGTATCCGAGGACGCGGATTCAGTGTGTTTTAAAGTTTAAATAATTTATCGGTTCAAACTACTGACGACTATCTGCTTTCTTGCCACGTAGCTATTAACACGTGAGCAAAGGTTCATGAGAAAACGTTCGTGAGTACTCGAAATTAACTTTACGATGACACATAGATAGAAAAAATACTTAAGACAAAGGTATCTTTACCGCCGTATTCTTGAAGTGGTAGATAGAGGTACAACGCATCCACGACTATCCGAAAATACTTGGTCCCACAAATGTGATAGATGGCAAGCCTGTGATCACCAACCGGGCACCTCCAATCCCGCGCAAGATTGTTTTTATCAGAAAAGTGATAAGAACACATTTTTTAAATTGCCCGACCCGGGTACCGAACCTGGGACCTTATGCGAACAACGCCAACGCTGGACCACTAGACCACAGAGGCGGCTACTTATTTGGCAGAATATGGGTATTACAAGTTATTTCTACGAGTATGGAACGGAACGGGAACTAAGGGGGTAAAATCCGAGGACTATATTTTAAACCATGTTACTAAGGAATAACTTTGGCTACATTATTTTAGAATTTTTTCCACGCGGACAAAGTCGCGGGAGCAGCTAGTATTTACAATACAGCGGAGTATTACTTTTGTATTTCTGCCGCGACAACGTCATCGTTTGACTTTGACTCACTTGATTTTTTTTGCTTATATATATATATATATATATATATATATATATATATATATATATATATATATATATATATATATATATATATATATATATATATATATATATATATATATATATATATATATATATATATTTGCACAAAATCGGTAGAGCGGTTCTCCATTTATCACATTTTTAATATTTCAATTTAAACGTAGCGAAGCACACAAAAATATATACCGAATTTCTTCGGCGCAAGACTGGTTAATAAAATATAATACGTATATTTTGGGGAAACGAATAGTAGTGTTAATGTACTGTCTGTTGTCGCTGTTTTGTTCTGATTTGGAAAGTAAGGTAGCCGGTAAACTTAAGTACATTACATCGCGCCACTCGGAGAGCAACGCACCATTCACATTGTTGGTGCTTATAGGTCATGATTGTTATCTTCCCATCAGGAACAGGTAAGGTGGTAGTGTATAACCCGTACGAGATGTTATGGAACTCTACCACCTCCGGTTTTTATACCACCGTTGATTTTACTTAATTTATAAATTACTAGCTGACCCGCGCGGCTTCGCTCGCGAGTAGATTAACATGTCGTCCAAATAGTTTTTAATACAAATTTAATCCCCTAATTTAGCCCTTCAGGAGTCGATTTTAGAAAAAAGTTAGCCTACGTTTGACCCCGGATCTTCAACTATTTCCATGCCAAATTGCATGAAAATCTGTCCAGCGGTTTAGCTGTGAAAGCGTAACAGACAGACAGACAGTCAGACAGACACCATCTATACATGTAATAAAATCGTAGGAAAGTCAAAGCTGTACATTGAATATTTTTTTAAAAGAATACTTGGGGCGTGATCTACAATCGATATCGAAGCCAAAAATATAGTTTTTAGAATTTTTGTCTGTTTGTCTGTATGTCTGTTTATATACATGTCTATATGTATTTCCGGGGTAAACTCAAAAAGTACTGCATGAATTTACTTCAAACTTTGTATGAATATTACTAATAGGTCGGGTCAACATATAGGCTACGTATTATCACGCTAACACCTACGGGGGAGGGGGAGTGCGGAGTAAACGAACTCCGCGCGGACGAAGTCGCTGGCAACAGCTAGTTTTTAATATTAGTATGGATTTCGCTTGTTCGGTTCCAAAATACCTTATTTTTTACATCATAAGATAGCAAACTAGCAGAGAGCTCTCCTGATCGAAAGATAAACCATCGCACATAGACATGAAAATGTTAATGTTGCTTTGTTATCCATGTGATAAGATGGCGATTCCACATGCATAATTGTAAAGGCTACCTTACCGTCTAAACAGGAATAGAACAATGCTTGTATTGACGTCATTGCGGTAGGAATAGGCAAGGCAGTGGTACCACATTCCCGGACGAGACATTGCGGAACTCTACCACCTAGAAGTTACGATGGTAGTAGACGTGTAGCTAACTGGCCCTCTTTTAAGATGCTCCTGGCAGAACGGCAGTTTTAAATTATCTTTTTACTAGGTGGTAGAGTTCTGCATAGTCTTACCCGGGTCTGGTACCACCACTTTACCTATTGCTGTCGCAATAGCGTCAGTGCTTGTCACTGTCATGTTCAGGTTTGTAGGGTTAGGTAGCCGGGAAACTTATGCATGTGGCATTAGACTCCGCATAAGATAGCAACGCACCATTTACACCTTTGGTGTCTATAGGCGAAGGTTGACTCTTTCCATCAGGAGACCCATCTGCTTGTTTGATATCTTATGATATAAAAAATATATGCATATAAATGAGATATTATTGAAACAATGAATGCTTTATCTCGTTATTATTTCCCGACACTTGAACAATATGGATTATGTCGAGGAGCTGCACCACACGGCTTTGTGCTCATTCACCGTCGGTAATACAAGTCCCGTTATTTGGTATCTGGTGCAGCCAACGAGTATTCTACGAATAGCTAAAGACTTTTACGCAATATTATAATAATTAATATTGCGAAATAACACTTAATTGTTAATTTTCTCCGTTTTGGTCCAGAATTTTTTAGGGTTTCTATAGGAAATCCTTACAGTCCTGTAATGTCCGTTCGGCCATCCATCTGTCCGCAGCTTAGCAGAATCTTTCAGAAAGTCACACCGACAAAGAAGTTAAATAAAATATTGGAAAAAATTTTTAGAGTATGGAGGTACTCTTTAGATAAACTGTCCTCACAACCAATATTCTTACACAATTCGACAAAAGGTTCTCGTTGGTTCGTGATACTACTAGGTACGATGTAGTATGTAGTATGTAGATGGTACTGCCCACAAGCCACATGAACACCTACTAATAGACACGCCATTGGGAAGAAAACGTATCGCCGCGCATATGAGCAAACGCTCCTATCACTGTCAAAAATTTCATACTTTTGTAGGTTATATTATATTGCGAAAAAATAGAAATAAACTATGTTGTACTGTTTTATCGTAACGAATGAGATGACAAGGTTTGAAAATTCTCCTTGAAATGATTTTATTTCATTGGTAAGTAGTATAACTCTGTATTTATGTGTATGTGTGTTTTTTTAATATCATAAGCTAGGAAACAAGCAGATGGGTCTCCTGATGGACAGAATCAACCATCGACTATAGACACCAAAGATGTTAATGGAGCGTTGCTATCTTGTGGCCAGGTTTAATGCCACATGCATAAGTTTAACGGCTACCTTACCCTCCAAACCGTAACACGAGAGCAACAAGTATTGACGTTATTGTGGCAGGAATAGGTAAGGCGGTCGGTACCAACTCGGGCGAAACAATGCAGAATTCTGCCACCTAGTAGCCGCGATGATAGTGCCTCGTATAATCGGTCGCCTTTTACGACCTGGCTGGCAGAATGGTAGTTGGCATATTCTTCAAAGGAGCCCGGGACCAACACGGGGGAAAAAAGATGTGTAATTGCAAGCTACACTGACAAACTGAGAAATTATCTGGAAAGTCGTATCTATTTAGTCCATGGTACTGCCATTGAGGGCACATATAGGTAACAGCTTATCGTCACGAGAACTATCTGCTATATATTAGTTAATTCTAAATATATTAAAATCTCAGTTCATTTAAAAATACTACACTTGGAAAAAAACAAAATAGATCTGAGTGCTAAGTGTGAGTTTTTCTTTTCGCATTCTATCGTGAGCGCGTTTCGAGTTTACTAGGAATTTGTATGTGATTTGTACAGCGCCACCTAGTGGTAAACTGGTTTCTCACGTTTACCACTAGGTGGCGCTGTAGAAATCACATACAAATTCCTAGTAAACAAACGCGCTCACGATCGAATGCGAAAAGAAAAACTCACACTTAGCACTCTGCTAGCGAAAGGACTGCCATCGTCGTAGTTGAAATGGAAATAATAATATTGTGTAACAATGTAGCCCGAAGTCAGACGATACTAAGACCAATTTAAATCACTTTACTAAAGACAAGACACAAACGGATATATCTCATTATGTAGGACTTAAACTATTCAGATATCTACGATATATATCGGAGTTTAAGTTACGTAACTCTTCGTAAGGAATTTCTAAATACAAATTTACTAAATTTTACCAAAAATACAGTGAAATATTGAGTCTTGGGTTCCCGTTGCTAATGTGATTGGCGACCCTGTTTTGGCTTGGATTTGATTATCGGCTGGAATAAACATTTGTGGGATAAGCTTAGATTTTTTTTATATCAGTAAATATTAATCTTATCAGTAAATATCAAACGCACCACACGTCTGATGGAAAGAAACAACTATCGTCTATAGATAGCAAAGATGTTAATGGTGTATTGCTTTCATTATAGCGGACTGGTAGTTCCATACCATGCTGAAATCTACAACAAACGGCCTGGCACAAATTCAGATGGTCTATTCTTCGAAGAGGTCTCGGACCAACATTGTGACAAGCTTGAACTTTTTAGGTAGTTATAATTATTAGATTATAACTATTTAATTATAACTTCCATATACAATTATTAAATTATAACTTCCATAATGTGTGTGTAATAAATAGTACAAGAGTTTCTCAATTGGCGAGAATGAATTGTGTAAGATATGTTATCACTTATCAGCGAGTTTTGATTAGTTATTAACTCACACAGCTTTTCTGAAATGCTCAAATATGGGTGTTTTAAATTTCATAAACAACGTTACCCAGTTCTAACGTTTATTGCTGAGCTCAGAGCACGCCTGCGGCTCGTTTTGTCGTCTGCTAACAATGTCTTTACACATTATTTATGAGGCTAGTATAGTGCTTATTTGCCTTCACAAGTAGAAATATAAATTTTTAACCTTAAGTACTGAGTGAGCATATGCATGCGTGTATGTAAGTAAATATGAAGTCTATAGAAGAGTTTGTTCATGATTTTTTTTTATATCATAAAATAGCAAACAAGCAGATGATGGAAAGAGTCAACCATCGCCTATAGACACCAAAGGTGTTAATGCTGCGTTGCTATCTTGTGGCGAGGTCTAATGCCACATGCATAAGTTTACCGGCTACCTTACCCTCCAAACCGGAACACGACAGTGACAAACACTGACGCTATTGCGACAGGAATAGGTAAGGCGGTGGTGGTGGTAGTGATTGTCAAGGATAGTAAAAATTTTTTTCACAATAAATTATTCTAGATATCTGTACTAATATTATTAATGCTAAAATCTGTCCGTCTGTTCGCCTGTCTGCTTACCGGCTTAGCGGCAAAATCGCTGTACCAATTTTGATGAAATTCATCATCATCAAATAAAGGCTTACTTTTAAAAAATAATTAACCTTTAAGGGGCCTAAATATTTTATTCATGAAATCTTACACTACTTGCGAGCGAAGTGGGCAAGCCAGTTAGTTTTTTTTATATTTTTAGAAAAAATCCATTTGTTTTTAGTTTAAATGCACTCTTTCATATAGACTTACTACGCTAATACATCATTCGTTTTATATTTTACAGCATTTTCAGAGTAATGTTACAATTTAAACATAATAAAAATGAATCAATTACTTGCATTTTGTAGAAATTGCAATAAAGTGTAAAATATTTTTTATTTTAATAATATATAGCCCAAAAGAAGCTGTCGAGGATAAATAAACTGGCAGATATATTAACCTAAAAATAAAAGTGATTTTTAAAACAGTACAAGTGCATTTTAACCAAATAACTTCCACATTAGTAGTGGAAAATTGAAATAAACAATGAGATTACATAGTATTATGATATAGGACCATAATATTATGATCTTTATATTCCTGAACTAGGTTTTTTTTATCAGAATTACATTCTTATGCAAAAATTAATTATTTTTGAGTATTTGACTGACCGATTAAAGCTATAGTAAAGTATACAAGTGAAGCACATTTCTCTCATATTTTTTCCTATTATAAATATAAATATTTACTGATTTAACCTATCAACTTCGGTACGTACAAGTGAATAAATTTTTGATTACGAATCAAAATTACGATTAAATTACTAGTTTGAAAAGTAAATATAATACGTAGTTACAGATTAATATATTCGCGTTAATATCAAATAACATATTTATAGTGCTGATAAAATACGTATTCATATACGAAATATATGACAATCATATTTATATCCAAGCCCCATAACATGGCAACAAAAATAACGATTTTAGTATATGTATAAGTGGCTCAACCACACTATCCTATCCAATATTACATTAGTTCAATTTACATGTATGTAATTTAGTAAGTATTTTAGCTTACTCTATAGCTATAAACAGACAATTACAGCGTATGTTATAGCTAATATTGGAATGCTTCGTAATCTTCGTAATTGTAGGCAGGTCTCCTGATATTGACAGGTGTTATGTACCTATATGAAACAAATATGTTACGGACATGTTGGTATTAGCAAGGCAATGATCATAAGTTTCATGTTATATTTATTAGCAACTTTAGCTGTTTAAACTCGAACAGGTCATGGAAAAGTTATTACGTAATAGAATGATTACGTAAGTCTGTATAACATTTATAATCTATTCTGACAGTCCTGGTATAGTATATGACATGGATAAAAGAATTGATGGTATTTTAGACCCGAGATGTCTAAATAAAATATACTTAAAATAGAAAAGATAAGAATATATGTACATATTAACATTATAAATGTGAAAGCCTCTTCATCTGTTTGTCTATATGTCTTTCTGTCTATCTATCTGTTACTATTTAGATGAAATTTGACTAGGAGGTAATTGAAGGTCTTTTAGCAAGTAAAGGCTATTTTAGGGAATCAGGGAATGATAGTTTACATGGAAGATTATATTGTTAATATGTAGTTCTACTTACAGGATAAGCTGCGTGGGTAAATATTAATAAAATAAGCTTTTATTCAAAATAAGCATTTTTTTATATATCATAAGATAGCAAACTAGCAGATGGGTCTCTTGATGGAAAGAGCCAACCATCGCCTATAGACACCAAAGATATTAATAGAATGGTGCGTTGCTATCGTGTGGCGAGGTCTAATGCCACATGCATACGTTTACCAGCTACCTTACCATCCAAACCGGAACACGACAGTGACAAGAGCTGACGCTTTTGCGGCAGAAATTTGTAAGGCGGTGGTACGAGACCCGGGCGAGATAATGCAGACCTCTACCACCTAGCCACGATAGTAGTGACTCGATAGCCAATCGGTCGCCTTATACAACAAAACAAGCTTTCATTCAAAATAAGCATTTTTTTATATATCATAAAATAGCAAACAAGCAGATGGGTCTCTTGATGGAAAGAGACAACCTTCGCCTATAGACACCAAAGATATTAATAGAATGGTGCGTTGCTATCTTGTGGCGAGGTCTAATGCCACACGCGTACGTTTACCAGCTACCTTACCATCCAAACCGGAACACGACAGTGACAAGAGCTGATGCTTTTGCGGCATATAGTTAAGGCGGTAGTACGAGACCCGGGCGAGACAATGCAGAACTCTACCACCTAGTAGCCACGATGGTAGTGACTCGTATAGCCAATCGATCGCCTTTTACAATCTGCCTGGCAGAACGGCAGTTGACCTATTCTTCAAAGGAGCCCGGTACCAACACGGGGGCATTTATCATGATACATTTTTTGAATGTCAATGTCGAAAAAAAAATAATATAAGTATCTATAAGTGAAATCTTTATTAAAAAGCATCAGTTATAAATAAATATTTGCGTACATTGTACATTTATAATAAAAACTAGCTGACCCGGCAAACGTAGTTCTGCCTTTTTCACTAATCTTTTTTTTTCTATATTTTCTCACCTTTTAAACCTTCCCTGGACTACAACAATTAATTATTCAAAACCAAAAGTAGCCAAATCGGTTCAGCCGTTCTCGAGTTTTAGCGAGATTAACGAACAGCAATTGATTTTTTTATATATAAATAGATTTCACGTTTTAAAATTAAAATTAAAATTTACCGAGAAAATGCTTCGAACTGTCATAGCGTTTAAATGATATTACACTCGTATCGTGGTCATACATGCATTCCATACTTTGTGGTTTCTATGAAAATGTCAAAAGAAAAATAACGTTTTACCACGTTGTGTTAAACGTCATATATATCTAAAAGTATATATATTTCATACAAGTCTTCGTCTTTCCTTTTAATATATATTTTAGATGTAAGAGACATTTTAAAAATATTTAAAAAAAGATAAACAACTTCAGATCATTCGCTTAGTAGCATTGATATAAAAAAACCCAGGATACACAGTCCCGAACAAAACTGACACTCAAAAGTGTCCCTAATTTCATTGAAATAGTTTAGATATAGCAAAAACATATGTCTTAGCTTAGTTGTTTTTATAAAGCAATGTACAATCTATATATATATAAAAATCAATTGCTGTTCGTTAGTCTCGCTAAAACTCGAGAACGGCTAAGCTGATTTGGCTAATTTTGGTTTTGAATTAATTTTTGTAGTCCAAGGAAGGTTTAAATCGTCAAAAAAATATAGAAAAAAAATAAGAGTAGTTAAAAAGGCAGAACAACGTTTGCCGGGTCAGCTAGTAAGAAATAAAATTGACAGTGTCACGACCGACACGATTCTATTTTAGAAATCAGAAATCAGAAGTACTTTATTTAATAAAACTTTTTTACATGTTATTTTGACACGTCAACATATTTTTAAAAACTACTACCGGATCGGAAACGCACACACTGAGAAGATCCAGCAGAAGAAACTCAGCGGGCTTGTCTTTTTTTCACATTATCTATTTATTTATTTGAAATGATCGCACAATTTAAATTTGTGCGCTCATTTTTAGAGGAAGTTTTTGAGACACTGATTGTGTATCTTGAGTTTTTTATATCAATGCTTAGTAGTTATTAAATACCTTTCCTATCTATCAAACGGGCTTAAAACTTTGATCGTTTATGAGCAGCTGGGTAACTTCCTAACTTTTAAACACTAATTAATTGGTGGTATTCTGTAAGATCAGCCACCGAGATAAACACTTCGACAAATATCTTAGCTTACATTATTAATATAACTTTACCATTTATTATGAGTCTGGTTTGAAACTTGAAAGTTGTTGAAGTTGTGGGGTTCACGAACCCGGACTTAAGTAGAATAGATTATAAATAAAACCTAATATGTTTTCATAGCAAAGAATATCAAACAAACATATGGTTTTCTTGATGGAAAAGTATAACTATGGCATGTATATATCAGAGATGTTAATGATGCGTTACAATCCATGTGGTGGAGTTGAAATATCACGTGCGTAAGTTTACAGGCTACCTTAAATAATAAATAAAGCCTTTATTCTCTGACCATTGACAATGACAATCTGACAAATCAACTTACAATCCTCTATAAAAAAAGATGAGATACAGATATTTTGTAAGTTTAAGTAATTCATCAGCATCTAATTTATTGATCAGGTTGTCTGTTGACATAGGCCTCAACCATTGTCTTCCATTCCTCCCTAATCCTTACCTTACCTTCCTATAAACTAGTCAGTAATACGCATCACTCTTTCCTCGCATTAAATAAAAAGTAAAATATGAAGATTTGTGTTTTATCTCGAGCCCTTTTCTGGGAAAAAAAAAAAACTTGAGAGGTATCAAGGGACACCCGGATGGAACGAAGTTCCTTTCGATTAATTAGTGAAGGAATTGTCATAATTTTTTTAAATTATAATAATATTTTTTTTATTATTAACAAATATAATGTAACATAAACTTAATCAGTAGGCTCAATTTTCGTAATAATTGGCTTGTGGTAACTGTATACACTCAACAAAAGTAATCGTCGCGACACCACACTGTTCAATGCGAAATAGAAATGAAAATATCTGGCTTGCTTTCTATAAGAGAGAGAGAGAGAGAGAGAGCCAGAGAAACATGCGCACGCTGCACAGTTTACAATGGCTTACTATAGCAAAAAGTGTCGTGACAAATTTTCGTAAGAATTTTTTCCGCCTAGTCTTCTTTCACAACGCGCGATAAGGAACTTCGTTCCAACTACGCACTAAAGAATCTATGCTAAGTAGAAATCGTGTTCCATTTCGGTAACACTCGCTGCGGCGCTCAAATAATAATAAATCGTCCAACCAAAGTCAAAGTTAAGTAGCGTGGCAGCGTATAATAGAAGAGTTATACATTCGCGACCAAGAGGTCGTATACGGCATGACATGTGACGTAACAACTGTTTCATAGCGCTTACGCGTTTCATTTAAAGAGTTCTGACGTTGGTACAGTCCACGGACTACTCTTTGGTTAAACACAAGTGCCGTGGCACATGCCTTATCTAGTACGTGAGTACATAAAATTCCGATAAATACCACTATGATCCCTTGGAAGTAGAACCTGCTATTTTTCTGCTATGCCAGTTTATTATTGTTTGAAACTCTCAACCATTTTAATAGTAACACGTCTATCATAGAACAACTGACAAGATTATAGTTTTCACATATAGTAAATTACTCAAATTACGTTAAATCAAAAATGAATAAAAGTAACGAATATGTAGGTGTCTACTGTAACTAACCGTTTAAAAATGCATACTTTTATATATTTTACTTGAATAAAAGATATAAAAGGTTGGACCAACATTGAAATGGGAAAGCTCAAACAAGTTAACTGTTCAAATGTTTATCCACAAAATTAAATACTTTCGCGTAGCGAATTAAAAGCTGTGACAAACAAGGCGGTAATCAACTGATCGAGCTCCATTAACGACCTCTTTGATGATTTTATACAAATATTAACGGAAATCAAATCTATTGGAATATTTGATAAATCCACGTTTTCAAATTCACTCTGTTTGAAATCTCAGCTTGCGATCAAATTAAGTACAATTCACAGAAGATTCGTTCAAGTGTGAAATGGAATGTATTGACATAAGCAATTCACAAGATTTAGTGAATATTCTCATGATATGATTTTGTGATATAAAAGTACATGTTTATTACTTAGTATATTTTATCTAACAAAAATTAAACCGAGGAAAGTTATGCGTTATTAAAATCATTGAGTGAATAGTCAATCATTCTCTGTTATCATACCCTTTTGGGTGGATTTCTTTTTTTTATAGCATAAGATAGCAAACAAGCAGATGGGTCTCCTGATGGAAAGAGTCAACCATCGCCTACAGACACCAAAGGTGTTACTGGTGCGTTGCTATCTTGTGGCGAGTTCTAAAGCCACATGCATAAGTTTACCGGCTACCTTACCCTCCAAACCGGAACACGACAATGACAAGCACTGACGCTATTGCGACAGGAATAGGTAAGGCAGTGGTACCTCACCCGGGCGAGACAATGTAGAACTCTACCCCCTAGTAGCCACGATGTTAGTGATTTGCGTAGCCAATCGGTCGCCTTTTGTTTAAAGTTATATGTGGTCACAAATTAAAATCTGTAAATGAACAATCAATCACCCTTATTTACTGTTTAAAATTATATATATATATATATATATATATATATATATATATATATATATATATATATATATATATATATATATATATATATATATATATATATATAATGCAATTAAATATTAATTCTTAAATTTGAAAAAAAATTGGCATTATCTAGACACTTCAAAGAATATAATTCCGCGTTTTTCTTATATTCGGAACAGGAATTAATAGTTTTGGTGATAAGTAAGAAATAGATGTTGACGGCTCAGCTATGTCAGATTCATTTGGGAAATTTGGGATATCAGTTACGTGTGATGTGGCTGATTTACGTTCCGGAGACTTAGATGGGACTAAGAATTCAGAAGTTGCGGTCATTGATAATCGGACCAAAGTTGTAACTTGATTAATACCAGTAATGTATTGCACGTGTGAATTTAACGTTGCTTCTGAGGCAACTGTTATATCGTCATTACCGCTCGATTGAAATAAGTTGATGATTAGTTCACTTAAGTTAGTTTTATCCATGAAAGTTTTGTTTTAATCAACATCTTCATTACTATTTTCTTGAGCAACTGAAATTCATGGAGCTTAAAGTGTATCTGCTTGTTGAGGTTGAACAGGGATGGTGGGACTTTCGCTTGAGTACTCGATATCAATGAAATCGTAGTCCTGAAAAATGCTTCTGTCTTTCGGATAAATTCCTGTGGCACGAAAACTGCTGATAGCAAGATCAGCACGCTGTGATTTTATATAAGCAAGACCGTATATTTCAGCAATATCGTAGTGTGTACCGGCTTGAACTTTATTGCTATACTTATGGCTTGAATGTGGGGCAAATGATAAAAGATTTCCGTTGTTTGCTCTGGCCAAATCAATTAATTCAATGTTACGTGTATGACTAGTATGACCATCTAACATCTAACACATCTGCCACCTGTTGTTAGTTAGGTAATTGTTTAAAACCCTTCTGCAAGTACAAGCCATAAGTTGACAAAATTTTCCCCGTGTTGGTCACGGGCTTCTTTGTAGAATAGACCAACTCCGTTCTGCCAGGCAGATCGTAAAAGACGACCGATTGGCTGTGAGTCACTACCATCGTGGCTACTAAGTGGAAGAGTTCTGCATTCTCTCGCCCGGGTCAGATACCACCGCCTTACCTATTCCTGCCGCAATAGCGTCAGTGCTTGTCGCTGTCGTGTCAAGGTAAGGTAGCCGGTAAACTTATGCATGTGGCTTTAGAAGTAGGCAAAAGATAGCAACGCACCATTAACATCTTTGGTGTCTATCTGTGGCCGCGTTTCCGATCCGGTAGTAGTTTAAAAAATGTTGACGCGTCAAAATAACTTGTAAAAAGTTTTATTGAATAAAGTACTTCTGATTTCTGATTTCTATAGGCGATGGTTGACTCTTTCCATCAGGTGACTCATCTGCTTGTTAGCTATCTTATGATATAAAATAAAAATAAAGGGTTACTTCTAAAGGTCCGGCCAACTTTTCAGAGGCTGTTAAAAATCGATAATATGCTCGATTTATGTAGTAAAAAATAATTTAAAAAATTCAAAATTTCATTTTTATCCGACACAAAATACAAAACACATGGATATTCAATTTTCACACATTTGAATTTCGCGCGACAGTTTCGGCATGTGCGCACTGCCATTGTAAATTTGAAAAAAATTTGGCGTCATCTAGACACTTCAAAGAATATAATTCCGCGTAAATAAAAGTTTTATCACAATTTTTCGAAAAGTTGTTAATTAATAGTTTTTCCAATGATCTGTATTGTTATAAATGGCAGTATAAAAGTTTAAATAATTAATCTATTAGTTTTTTGTTTCTTGGAGTTTCCTTTTACAAACACACTCAACAAGATGACGTTTTAAAAATTAATAAAATATTTTTATTTCATTAGTTATTAATTTAGCGATAGGTTAAGCAACTTTTTTGTGTGTCACTGTCGTATTTCGATTTGGCAAGGTAGCCGGTAGACTTATTCATGTGGCATTGCCATCCCACACGGATAGCAACGCAACATTAACATCTTTGGTGTCTGCTGGCGATGGTTTCTACCAGGAGAGCCATCTGCTTGTTTGCTATCTAAATAATAATATAAAAATAACTTGATAGCAGAGTTTCGCACGGTAAGACTTTTTTTTTAAATTATATTGTTCCAGATCTCTTTTTCAAAATTGTTAAGCCACATCAAATGAAAAACTGACGCTATTACAGCAGAAATAAGTAAAGCGGTGGTATACCCGGGTAAGACGTTGCGGAATTCTACTACTTAGTAGTCACGATGGTGGTGACACGTTTGGACAATCGCTTATCTTTTACGTATTGTCTGGTTGAATGACAGATGGCCTATTCTTCAAAGGGGCTCGGGACAACACGGGAAAGTAAAGGCGGCCTTGATAAGTACATGAAAAAAACTTTGTCATTTGTTATTTGATGAAAAGGCTTTCGTTTACAAATACGACTCACACTTGATTTTTTACGACAGGCTGTTCAAAATTACACAATATTTTAATTGTGCCAGCGGTGCGCATGACAGTTAATTCTACGTCGGATTTCATAGGCACTTTACTCTGAAGCCTTGCGTGTATCAACGAAAAATTGTAATATTGCGCTTAAAAAGACAAGCTTAACTTTATTATTAAAAGCGTCGGTTTTTCGTGAGACTGTTTTATGTGTATTTATGTGTATTGTGTTTTGTGAAATGTTGACATATTATTATACAAGGATTTATGTTTCTTGGTATACTTAAAAGATTTTTTAACTTCCCGCTACGTATGTAGTATGTAACGAGGGCGCGATAGAACACGCTCACACTTATCGCGCACATATACCATCGGTATCGAATTGCAACATCGCAATCAGATTTTATCACGCAGCATACACGTGAATCTCTAAGTATATAAGCTTAATGTAAACCCAGTTAAATTACAGTTCAATAAACACATTTACCAACTAATGTGTGACTGTCATTTAGCCAACGTAATATAGTAGATAAGAAGTTACTGAATTTTGCCCTGATTTCGGAAATCGAGTTTCCACCAGGTGTCCACATTTTGAGGTCCTAGGAACCTTTTTCGACTATTTTTACGATGACGTCAGTATGTCTGTATGTATGTGTGTATGTGTGTGTATGTGTGTACACATCATAACATGACACACACACACATGTAAACATCTCATAACTTCTGAACGGCTGGACCGATCGAAACGCGGTTGATGGCATTCGACTGGATTCTACTCAATTTAGACTTCCTGAAAATTTGAACCAAATCGGTCCAGAATATTTTTAAAAATTTTGAAAAACGTCTAAAAAAATTTTTTGGCTTTTGGGTAGGGTCGGGTAGGGTCAACCGTTTACACATTTTTTTATAAGATAATAATATTGCCTCTGCGGGCTACTGATCCGTTGTCGGTGTTGACGACATGAGATCCCGGATTCTATTCCCGGGTCAGGCAAATCAAAGGTGTGTTTTTTTAAGTTTTCTGATAAAAACAACTGATAAAATCATAATGTGGGACTAAATATTTTCGTATAATCGTGGGTGCACTGGTTGTACCTCTGCCTAGCTCTTCGGAGATACGGGTGTGAAAATACTTTTCTCCTTTTGTATGCTTCATAAGTAAATAAACCAGCAGATGGTTCTCCTTATGGAAAGAGAACACCTTGCTTATAAACACAGAAGATGTTAAAGGTGCGTTATTATCGTTATGACGAGGTGTTAATGCTAGATGAATAGGTTAACCGGCTACCTTACCCTCTAAACCAGAACACGACAATGACTAGTACTGACACTGTTGTGACAGAAATAGGTAAGGTGGTGGCACTAGACCCGGGTGAGACAATGCGTAAAGAAGTACAAATGCACCACGATTAACCGAAGATACTTGGTCCCACAGTGTGATAGGTGGCACGCCTATCGCAAACCGAGCATTTAATCCCGAGCCACATTGTTTTTATCAGAAAACTGAAAAAATACATTTCTGTAATGCCCAACCCGGGAATCGAACCCGGAACCTCAAGTGGCCACTCTGACACCGGACCACTAGATAGCACGGGAGCCTACGACACTAAACCTCGTCCCATAAGACTACTGGATAGTATATACATAGATTCGTCGTTAACTGGAAAATACGAAATGGCTATGCTGCAATGCCAAAAACCGGTTGGCTCTATAAAAAAATAATAAAAAATGAATTTAAAAAAAAACGATTTCTAGTACGATAAGACTACCGAATTTCGTTCGTTCCTCGACATAGGAGAGGGGTAGAACTTTACGAAAATGAGGCGCTCCATGTCCCCATCTTAGCCCTTATCAGTGGCAGCAGCATTATAAGTGACGCCTTGTACCTAGGTATCTAGTACCATTGGATTAACGAACGAACCAAAGCTCATCTGAAAGATCATCAATTTCTGTGTAAGAAAAACCACTGCTGCATCTTCGAAACAGTGGATGAGGTAGTTGCTGCAGCGATTGAAAACTTATTGAATAAAACATAAAATATAATGGAATATAAAAACGCTGAGCTGTTCGATTGCGTAGCGCTTGAATACAAACAAACAAACGTACATTACACCTGCGAAATATAGTAGGTACACGTACTTGGACGCCTAGATTGGACGCTTAGCCGATAAAATTAAATATTAATGGATAGAAATATAAGTTTGTTGAATTGTCCTTAAAAAATTTCAATGTACCTAGTAAAATTTTGTAAATAGTGAACATTTTGTAAATTATAAAAAATTTAATTGCACAAAATATGAAACTTGTAATTATAAAAAATTCTTTTGTAATATGAAATTGTACATTTATAACATGTACATAAAATAGAGAAAAAAGACCAGCCCGCTGAGTTTCTTCCGCCGGATCTTCTCAGTGTGTGGCCGCGTTCCGATCCGATAGTAATTCTAAATATTCGATAGAATCTTTTAAATGTAATATTTTGTAATGATATTTTTTTAAATATTTGCACACCATATACTGGTAGAATATGTCGGTAACTTAATTTATTTTTAACAACTTGTAACACCCATATTCTTGCAAATAAATATTTTCTTTCTTTCTTTCTTTCCTAAATAGATTATAATACTCAAATATTTTCCAATTCCAAGAATATTCCCTCTGTGGTTTAGTGGTCCAGCGTTGGCGTTAACCACATGAGGTCTCGGGTTCGATTCCCAGGTCGGGCACAAAAAAGTGTTTTTATAGTTTTCTGATAAACACACAGTTGCTCGGGATTGGAAAGTGTCCGGTTGGCGATAGGCTTGCCACCTATCACATTTGTGGGACCAAGTATCTTCGGCTAATCGTGGGTGCACTTGTTGTACCTTTGCCTAGCCCTTCGGGGATACGAGCGTGAAGATAATTTTTTTCCCAACAATATTACCTACATACACACGTGTGAAACTGACCTCTTTTTTACGTCGGTTGATAGAATATTCTTTACTTCAGTGATATTATTATGCTTGATTTCGGTTAAACGAGAGTAGAGCACCACCTAAACGCTTCTCGTTGAGGCGTGCCATAATATGTAGAAATATACTAGCATAAAACGTTGTAGTTTAATAGTCGGTCTTTTCATTTACGCATTTTGCTAGTAACTATACTTTTTAACGGGAGAAAATTTACGATCGAAGCATTCCGTCGAGTATTTGAGCATCTTGTTCGTGAAGTGTTTCAAGTGAACTTCAGGAAAGGTTAGATGGACTGGTACATTAAAAGATATTTTTAGAAATGTATGGAAGCTTAGAATGGATAGATTTGATGGCATATTATTGCAATGGAATTTTATCTATATTTTTGATATTGGGATTTTATAAACAGGTTGACAAAATTCTAAAAAGCCAGCATCGCTTTGGTAAATAACGCTTTTGTTGCAAATTTCCATGGACAGTTACAATTGCTTTCCAACATTTGGTCCACTCTCTGGTACGCCTGAACGAAACAACAAAAAACTTTATAATACACAAAGATTTACTATGTGGTGGAGTTCTGCATTGTCTCAGGTCTGGTACCACCGCCTTATCTATTCCTGCCGAAAAAGCGCCAGTGCTTGTTACTGTAGAGTTCTAGTTTGGAGGGTAAGGTAAGGTAAACTTATGCATGTGGCATTAAAACTCTTCCACAAGGATAATAACGCACTATTGACATCTACAAGGTGTCTTTTACTCATGAAGAAATCCTAAATTATTAGGTTAAGAATCAGCAGTAGAATCGAATGCAATAGTTTTTAGTTTTTTTTTCCAAAAATCTATAAAATAGTTGTTTATGTGGACACATTAGTTTGTTAGTAAAATTTTGTGTATTTACCTAATTATTCTTCACTTAAATTACCTATTTTCACCACTGATCCATTCTAATAGTCAAAAGCCTGTAAATACAATGGGAAGTGTTATCATCATATGTTTAATAGTGCCTACAGGGTCTGGGCGATCGGTCCCGTTCTATATATTATATTTTCTGTGGTCCTGTTCATTTACGTGTAAGGTGACCTTACATTGAGGACATCATTGATGCAACTAAGTTTAAAAATAACTCAAAGAGTATTTATTATTTCCGTTTTATTTAATGTTTTATTAATTATTCATATAAAAATATGATTGGCGTATTTCGGCTTTTGTATCAAGCAAAAGACACCGTGTATAGTGTTTATAGACAATGGTTGACTCTTTTCATCAGAAGAGCGTTTGTTTGTTTGTTTGTTTGCTATCATACGATATATATATATATATATATATATATATATATATATATATATATATATATATATATAAACGATACATTAGTGAAGTGTTTAAAATGCTTACCCGGTGATGCAGTGACATGTTGCTTCCATTTTGAAATCTAACGATAGTTTGCAAGGAAGCTGGTGTTGACATACTCTTCGTGATGGAAGAGTTACCGGATTCTTTCTCTTGCTGTTCTTTAAGTAATAGGCCTCTAGCAATCTTAGCGTTGAGACTTTTATTCACGTGCTGATGGGGAAGTAATGGAGCTTCCATAGTCTTGGTTGTGTACGATGGAGATGACGTCTGGCTGAAGGAATCTGAAGATACGTTTGAGTCTTGTCTTACGCTTATGTTGGAACCGGAACTTGGAGATCTCTTCATTTGATTATTCTGAGGCAACGCTGTTGGGGTAAATGGGGTTTCGGGGACCTTTTGGGTTGGTCGTCGTGGGAGAGGTGGTTGTGGGTTTTTATTACAATCTAGTCGAGGTGGGACAGGATTGGCTTGGAGTGGAGCAGGTATTGGACGGGTGGGTTTGTTACCATTTGGATCTGTAGTTGGGGTAGTGGAGATAGGTCTGGGTGGAGTAGGTGGTGGCACTCTGCGTGGAGGTTGGGGGGATGATCTCCGTGGGGGAGCAGGGGGTGGAACAGGCAGGGGGGTCACCACTGGCGTAGTACGTTGTGGCACTGGTGGTGGCTGTGGTGGTGGTTTCACAATTTGTGGTGGTTGTAACTGTAACAAAAAATACCATTTATTATTTTTTTCCATACTAATTAAGAAAATTTATGAAAAACAAGGCCTACATCTCGATACTTTGTAAAACAAGCTGTAAAACATTACTTCTCTCTTATTGACTCGGTCTTTACGAATATTTTTTTGGTTATATAAATAGATTTTACACTTTCAATCGTCGGCACTTGGTGAAATTCTATTATTATTAGTTGAAACAAGTTTATAACACACTTGTAGTTTTGTTACTTTAATTTGTTCTGTGATAGGACCCACGGAATTATATTTGTTCTGTGATTGGACCTATCTATACATATAATAAAATCGTAGGAAAGTCAAAACTGTACATTGAATATTTTTTTTAAAAGAATACTTGGGAGGTGATCTATAATCGATATCGAAGCCAAAAATATAGTTTTTAGAATTTTTGTCTGTTTATCTGTTTGTCAGTTCGTATGTATGTCCGGGGTAAAGTCAAAAAGTACTGAATGGGTTTACTTCAAATTTTGCATAAATATTATTAATGGGTCGGGTCAACATATATGCTACATACTATCACGCTATTACCTACGGGGGAGGGGCAGTGCGGACGAAGTTGCGGGCAACAGCTAGTAGTGTAGTAAATAAAAGCACAACTAGTTTCTACTAATGTTTATATGAGATTTAACTTATTTTTACGTCATGCATTGCATGCGATTTTTTTCCTTTATCTTGCATCCTAAATTACGACCATTGCGGTACTCTGTTAGAAAATACCTGAAAGATACGATTTTTTTTGTGTAAAATCGAAAAATATTTCAAGATACTAACAAAGAGTATCGTAAAAATATGTTCAGTAGGTGGTAGAGTTCTGCATTGGCTCGCCCGGATCTGGTGCCATCGCCTTACCTATTCCTGCAACAATAGCGTCAGTGCTAGTCACTGACGTGTTCCGGTTTGGAGGTTAAGATAGCTGGTAAACTTATGCATGTGGCATTAGAACTTTCCAGAAGATAGCAACGCACCATTAACTTCTTGGGTGTCAATAGGCGATGGTTGACTCTTTTCATCAGGAGGCATATCTGCTTGTTTGCTATCTTATGATATAAAAAAATATTCGAATTTCAAACTCATTAAATGAAATGAAAAATATTTATTTACAAGGATATGGATTACGAGTTATTAAAAATTAATTAAAGGTTAGCAACATATTCTACTCGTACCATGATATCATTTGCAATTAAACATTTTGAAAATGTGCAAATGTTAAAAAAATTAAATACTGTGAACCGTCGAAATTCATACAGCATATTTACAGACTGACTGGGCATATTATATACACCTTCAATGGACGTGATAGCGATCATATATGATGAGAAAAAAGGACTAGCGCAGCGTGCTTAGAGAGTATAATATTCATATTTCACTTATTTTTAGAGAAATATTGGTCAAAAATTAAGCCCCTAATTTTATTATTTCATTTGAACGAGAATCGAATACCGAGTACTTTCCAGAAGTACCGAAGGTAACTCACCAGTCAGTCTGTATAGTTGATTGCCATATGATGCCATCTAACAATATTAATAATAATAATATTTAATTCAGAAATATGTCCATATTTGTGTTAGAAGATACATTTTTAAAAACTAAAATTAGCGACTGTTGTTTTCGATTGACAGGTAAAATTAACTTAGTACAGTTTCTGGTGATTTTAAGATCCTAAGTATACTAAACTATGTAAATCGTCCTGGTGTCACCTGAGATACATTCAGGTTTAACCAATACTGTAGCATTTGTGAGTCCCAATGATAAATCAATAGGTTTAGAATACTGTTCGAGCTGGTTCGCAATCTTCCAAGTAAAGAGACACATCGCTTTCTGACAATCGCATGAAAGCCATCCACACGATTCTCTGCAAACATGCCCGAAGCACTACAATGGCGTGGCAGACCGATCAGTATCCTAAATGCGTTACTATATTGCCACTATAATATATAAATTTATATAATAATATAAATTTATATATTATAGTAATATACTAATATTAAATCTTTAGATGAAGTGGTAAAATTTATATATTAATATATAAATTTTACCACTTCATCTAAAGATTTACCACAAAGATAAAAACAAACAAAGGCATACATGATTTTTATACAGATATATATATATATATATATATATATATATATATATATATATATATATATATATATATATATATATATATATATATATATATATATATATATATATATATATATATATATATATATATATATATATATATATATATATATATATATCATATACATAGCTTATATTATTTATACAGACTCCGTCTATATGGCAACCTATATTAGTCCGATCAACTTATTCATGTATAGGTTAAAGAGTCGAGGTAAAGTTAAGCTCCCTTGTCTTACCCCACATTCCAGTCTATACACGTCGGAATAAGCACCAGCCCATTTAACAGCATTTTTTTGATTATTGTACCAATAGTCTGATTGAGATAACATCTTCTGAAACGTTGGTCTCCTCTCTAAGCTTTTTCCATAACACATCGTGCGATACCAGATCGAAAGCCTTGGACAGGTCCAAGAAACAAGCACATACAGGCGTATTTCTAGTTGAGAAGTACTGAATAGTCTACTTGAGACAAAAAAATAACATCGCTTTCCTTCCATACGCTATAGAGAGTGGACGTGCTGGTGATTTAACTAAGTATTGTATCGTTAAATTCACGTAATTCTAATCTAAAGTGTTTCGGAAACAAGCGTATTAAGTACTAATGTGGTTTAAACTGTAAAAGTGTGCTATTATTAAATTTTACATTTTGAGCGCAATAGACGCAGTGAAGTGCTCCCCTCTACACCTCGGGGGAAAAAAACAGGCTACGAAAAATTAATAATTCATCTCTGTCGTCTGTGTGCGCTAGGCCAACCTGCGTTGGATGTTGGAACTACACTGTTAAAGGTTTGAAATTATAATAAGATAATAAAAAATGCCTACTAAGTGCAGTGGATGCCGTACTGTCATACTATATAACTCCTTTATGAAATGCTCAAATAATAAATGCAAAAAGGAATACGACCTAAGATGTCTTAAAATTGAATTAGACATTTTTAACGCTTTTACTGGTGAATTCAAACAAAGCTGGGTTTGCCCCGAATGTGTTTGTTCGTATCCTAAACAGGGTAACCTAGATACCCCGGTTAGAGTAGGTAAAACTAATATTATTAGCACATCTACTACGCCTAGCAATAATAATGTCAACACCCAACGGGGTAGTCATTCAAAACAAAAACCTATAATGATAGATATGGACACTTTGTTACTGGAAGAACTAAGAGGTTTACGATCTGAAATGATAGCTCGGTTAGTTAGCCAGGAAAATGTAATAAAACAATTGCATGATTTATTTTATCAAACAAAAAACCAAATAGATAAGTTGACCGCACAAATGAAGGTATTAGAAAATAAAGTTCTTGCTAAAATAAATATCCAACATAATGATACAATACAGGAGAAAAAAGGGTCATCCTCTTCACTTAGCTATGCAAAGATGCTCGAAATAAATCAAATAGTTAGTCCTAATCGTAATATGAACAATATTTTTTCTGAGAAACCGAGTGGTGTGAACGCGGATAGTGTAAATAAAAATGGGGCCACGAAACCAGCGACAGTAACGGTGATAACCGGTATTTCAAACCCACCTGATCATACTATGACCGAAAATGGAAGTACAACTAGATGGACAACTGTCCAGAATGGGAAAGGAAATCGAAAGAAAAGCAGTGATATAAAGAAGGGGAAAAACTACGCAATAATGGAATTGAAAGCGGCAGAACGGAAAAAATACCTACACGTTTGGCGTTTACACCCCGAAACTACGTTGGAGGCAATCACTGATCATGTCAAAAATGTATGTGGTTCAGAAGCTACCTTAAAAATTGAAAAAATAAAACATAACATTGAAAGAGATTATGCGTCATTTATTATTGGTGTACCGGAACAAATATTTGACAAAATTAATCAGGCTGATGTATGGCCCTTGAATGCAGGATTCAGTGAGTGGATTTGGTTTCGAAGGTCAACAAATAAACCGTCCAACTGAAAAAAAGATTGAACTATTATATCAAAATGTTAGAGGTCTGCGAACAAAATTGAATGACTTTAGAAACAATTTAGATTCATTGGATTATGACCTATAGGCAATTACTGAATCTGGTTGCAATGAATCAATACAGAACGCTGAAATTGTGCCGCTTGGATACCACGTACTTCGTTGCGATAGAGCGGATGGTCGGAAGCAGGGTGGCGCGCTTTTAGTGGCCACGCGCCGATATGAACTACGACAATTGCGTGTGCCGGACGAAACAATAGATACCTGCGTCTTTGAAATGATTTGTGCAACGGTGCATTTAAATAAAAGATTATTATTTTTATGTTGTTTATGTTGTGTAGTTTATATACCACCTGGTAGTTCCGAAAATGACTACATGACTTTATTTAGGATAATAGAAAACATTAGTATTAGATATAAGAAAATAATTGTTATTGGAGATTTCAATTTACACTCTTGCCCAGTAAATATATGTAATTATTTTTAAATGCTTTTTATCCTATTGCGAGTTTACTCAATGTAACAGAATACCTAATAAATTAGACCGGTGCCTGGATTTGGTCCTGGGGGCAGGTTTTAATGGCGAGGTGTTAGTGGAAGCATCGGATGACGACCTTGTACCCGTGGACGCACATCATCCGCCATTGAAAATTATTTTCAAAGTCCAACCCACCATCACAACATCACTGTTATCGCATTGTAAAGACTCACCTTGTTTTCTGATAGATAACCCTTTACCAAGATGGAACTTTTATAAGGCTGATTTCCAAATGTTATATTCACTGTTATCTGTCATTGATTGAAGTAAATTATACGATATGCAAGATATGAAGGAAGCTTTGAATTACTTTTATTACACAATTAATAATATTATAAACGAATGCGTACCCATAAAAAAAATAATAGTGATAATCCTGATTGGTATACAAGTACTATAATACGTGACATTAAAATGAAATATAATCTACATAAAAAATATAAAAAAACGGGACTTAAATGTCACTACGACCAATTTGCTAATTGCAGGAAGCGTATAAAGCTAGCGATTAAAGCGGCACATCAGCACCATAAGACCAAAATTCAGCTACAGTTTGCAAGAGATCCCAAATCATTCTGGCAGTACATCTGAACAAAAAAGAGCACGGCAAACAGGCCGACAATTCTCAAAGATGATGATTATTTAACAAATGATGAATGTGCCAGGGAGTTTGCTAACTTTTTTCAATCGGTCTATGGTGAAGAAAAACCGCTCCTGGATGCGAGGTTGGCAGCGACGGTTGAGGCTTCTAGTGCTAGAGTTCACTTAGAAACTTTGAGCTTGGAAGATGTACGTGAATCTCTGTCACGCCTCAAGCCGAAAAGTTCTGCGGGCCCAGATGGAGTTGTAAAGATTGTAGTAGGGTGTTGGAAGAACCTCTTCATCACATATTTAACATATGCTTGAGGTCAGCCACGTTCCCTGATAGATGGAAAATAACGAGAGTAATTCCGGTTCCCAAGGGTAAAACTGGACCTAACATCACAGACTATAGACCCATAGCGGTCTTATCAACGCCAGCGAAAGTGTTTGAGTCGGCTATACAGCGTAGCATACAAGGGCAGGTACGTGTATTACTATCTGATGCCCAACATGGATTTCGACCGGCACGTAACACTGCCACTAATCTCATAGAGTTTATGGGGAGAGTTGTACCAGCTGTGGATGCAGGAATTCAAGTAGATGTCACTTACTTTGATATTCGGAAGGCTTTTGATACTGTGAATAACGATGTGCTGCTAAGGAAGCTAGCTACCGAAACTTTTAGATTTTTTTGTTGCCTATATGAGAGATAGACAACAGTATGTTGATTATAATGGGTGGAAATTCCAGTTATATTATACTAGGTCGGTTGTGAGTCAGGGTAGCAATTTGGGGCCTCTTGAATTTCTGCTAATGATAAACGATTTGCCGCAAGTAGTTAGATATGGCTCGTGTTTATTATTTGCGGATGACCTTAAATTGCTCCTTGATATTAAAGATGTATCGAATTGCGATCGGTTGCAAGATGATATAAACGAAGTAGTAGAATGGGGTCGCCAAAACAAGCTGGAGTTTAATGTTGCTAAGTGTTCAGTGATGACATTTACTCGCGCACGTACACCACTTCTTTACGAGTACAAGATAGGCTCGACGAAGATCAAACGAGTGACACAAGTTCGCTATCTAGGTGTTCACTTTACGCCGGAATTGGCGTTTCGAAACCATATCGTTGGCATTTGTAAAAAGGCGTATAGAAACTTGGGGTTTGTTCTGAGGCAGTCGCGGGAATTTACTAACGTAACGGCTATCAAAGCTTTGTATGACGCCTTAGTTAGAAACCACTTGGAATATTGTTCCGCAGTGTGGTCTCCCGCTGAACACAAATATAGTATAATGTTAGAGGGTGTCCAGAACAAGTTCCTAAGATATTTGTACATGAAACTGTATGGCGTGTATCCTTTTTACCCATTGATGTACCCAACTCTGTTTGTGCTTCGAATGGTGGGGTACAATGAGTTGAGAGTGCGACGAGAGTGTCATTTGGCCGGGCACCTTATTAGGATACTTCAAGGTAAGGTACATCATCCGTATGTACTTCAGCTATTGAGCCTTCGTGTACCTGACCGCTATGTATGGAGGCGACGCCGTCTGCCACTATTGGCTGTACCCAGGGCTAGAACTAGTTTAATGGCACAAACACCATTGACTCGAGCCTTAAACATAATAAATTTGGTCCAGGACAGAATAGATATTTTTAATTGCAATTGGAATGAATTAATGAAAGTTATATTATATGTCGTTAGTTACTGTTAAATTTTTTCTGTTTTTAACGTCCTTTTTCGTTATAATATTTGATTTGTAGATTTTTATTTGTATTATTTAAAAATAGTAGAATTTTGTTTATACCGTTCTTTTGTTTAAGTGTTAAAAATGTATATTAGTTAGTAAAAATGCCGCGCTATCGCATTGGGTAATGTCCTGTAATGGTAGTTGTGTAAGCAAGTAAATAAATAAAATAAAAAAAAAAAAAAAACATTCTCAGTGGATAATCCATGTCTAAACCCAAATTGTAAATCATGTAGCTTTATAATGTTTATCCAGTTGCTTGTCAAGCAGGCTATCCAGCACTTTAGCTACTATAGTCGCCAAAGAAATTGGTCTATAGTTTGTTGAATCATCACCAGTTGTACATCACCAGTTTTATTTTTAATAATTGGCACAACCAGAGTATACATAAGATCATGAGGCCTGTTATACAACCTATGTATTAATCACTGTTACCTAGTGATGAATACATCGGTTGTATAACATGGCTAGCACTCTAATATTGAGGCAACAATTTAATCACCTGTTGGCAACAAATAATTATTAAATTCACAACTGTGCGATTCTCTAGACACTTCTTACCACGCACTACTCCTCTGTGGAATCAATTACAGGCGGGAGTGTTTCCGAACGGATACGACTTAGGCACCTTCAAGAAAAGAGCATACTCCTTCTTAAAAAGCCGGCTACGCAGCTGCAAGACCTCTGGTGATGTGGCTATCCATGGGCGGCGGTAATCACTTACGATCAGGTGAGCCTCCTGCTCGTTTGCCCCTTTTTTCTATAAAAAAAAAACTTAATTCGATTAAGCCACTTGGAAAGAGAATTTCCATTATCAATTATCATTATCAAAACACGCTTAAAGCTAAGTACTCAGTTCTAATGTGCGGGACCGGTGGAGTGGCAGAGTATTACATCCGATCCGAATTCGTGAAATTATGCTTCAATAGTTTTTTATAGTATTCATAAAATTATTTGTGTGTAGAGCAACACACTACATCCGAATTTCCAACCAATTTATTTACGTTATCCGCGATTTTTTTTAATTCAAAGCGGCCATAAGCAATGGCAAATTTAAACGCAACGTCAAAGTTAAAAATGTTTTATTCAAATAAACCTTTCTATGACGAGTCGACATTATATATAATTACTACCTGATCGGAACGCAGCCATATACTGAGAAGATCCGGCGGAACATACTCAGCGCGCTTGTACTTTTTTCATAAATATTAAAAAAAATATATAATTATTATTATATTATAAAAATCATTTCATTTTATAACAAACAATGACATTGCCAAGAAAAACAATTACTCGTATTTCCTTGTCTTCGAAATAATTTAAAATTTTATAATACCCTTTCTTACACAGTTTTGTTCCTTTTTTTTTTTATATCATAAGATAGCAAACAAGCAGATGGGTCTCCTGATGGAAAGAGTCAACCATCGCCTATAGACACCAAAGATGTTAATGGTGCGTTGCTATCTTGTGGCGAGATCTAATGCCACATGCATAAGTTTACCGGCTACCTTACCCTCCAAACCGGAACACGACAGCGACAAGCACTGACGCTATTGCGGCAGGAATAGGTAAGGCGGTGGTACCAGACCCGGGCGAGACAATGCAGAACTCTACCACCACATTTTTAATTTATTTATTTTTAAATCTCATATCTTCAGGAAGCTTATTGTAAAAGTCGCCTTGTTGGTCCAATGGTTTGCGAACCTAATCACGAATCGATTGAGCCCGGGTTCGTTTTTGGACAGGGACAAACTTTTGTGTGATGAGCAACATACTACATAGGAATATTTGTATTGATGAGTTCGAGTGTTTATTGTGTATATTATTGTACTGTATTTATTTATGTATTTCTAAGTATAGTATCGTTGACTAACACCCATAACACGAGCAAATGACATGCTTACTTACAGTCCGAAGGCTGTAATTTGTCCAACTATATTGTTATTATTATTAAAAAAGTCATATAAACTGCCCTATAAATAGGTTACTTATTCTGTAGAGACGAGATGCATGCATAACAAGATTGTTTTAAGCAAAATTTAAGAAATTTCATGTTTTGAGAAATCCAAGAATTTTAGGAAAATCAGTTCGCAACACACATATTATCAACTCTGACTTAACGTCATCGTAGCCATCGATCAGAGGCGTCAACCTAACGTAAGCACATAATAAAAGCGGATCAGTAGTATCGATAACGCCCAGTTCCTACATCACGAAAAACGACTCGTTTTAGTTACAGTTCATATGCTAAAACCACTGACCACATAATGGCTATAAATGTCAAATTAACAACTGTTTACTGTCCAAACAATTTGTAAAACGCTCCGTTATTATTTAATTGGTTGCTAATGGTTGCTACTACAATTGACGGATCATTGATTATAGGTACCCGGTTAAATTGGTGTGTAAGGTAGCCGGTGAATTTAAGCTAGGGTGTTACATTCATAGAACAAGAATAGCAACGCAAAACGCATCCCTTAGAATGTTTGTTGTTTCTAAACATTGATTATCTCTTACTATCGAGAAGGATGTCTACCTGCAGGCTTAGGATAAACACCGCGAGATACGTCTCGATCGAGAAAGTGACGTTTGATGGACTATTTTTTTGTTTGATAAAATGACAGCAAGGCGTTCGATTGGTAGAGAAAATAATTACCGTCGAGTAATAATGATCATTTTCTCTTCCTTTAATATATCATGTCAAATCAAGTGTCAAATGTATTAGCAAATAGAGAACGTGACATAAATGTCGAGAAAACGGGTCGATAAAATTTTATCGTGTTGCTTATCCTAAGCCTGCTGGTAACTACCCTAATTTATGTATAAAAGTAACATGAAGATAATAATATATTGTTTTTTAAATATTCCGAATATTTCAATTATATTACAGATAAGTTTAGTTTTCCCATACATTTTAAAGCTGATATAAAGTCAACTACTTGATTAAGGTAATTATAAAGTCAATAAACTATTAGAATAAAATATTATAAAAGGCCTGACAGATATGTTTCAAAGCATTTGTTTTGTGACTGAGAAGTGAAGTGTCGTAACATACAATAAAGTGTCATCAGTCATGTATTTTGTATTTAATATAATTCAATATTCTGTCAGTTGTTGTTTATATTAGGCTAGTACTACTGTACTAGTACTAGTAGTATACTGCTGTGAAATGAACTTATATAATACGTACACAATTCACGCAGTCTCGACATCAGTTAACTGCTGATTTTTTTTAATGCGAATATTTTCCCCTTGTTGGTCCGAGCTTCTTTGAAGAATAGACCAACTGCCATTTTGCCAGGCAGGTCGTAAGAGGCGACCGAATGCCTATACGTGTCACTACCGCCATGACTACTAGTTGGTAGAGTTCTGTAATATTTCGCCTGGGTATTTGGTATCACCACCTTACCTATTCCTGCCGAAATAGTGTCAATGCTAGTTAATTATGAGTTCCGGTTTGGAGGGTAAGGTAACCGGTAGACTTATGCATGTGACATTGCCATCTCGCCACACGGATGGCAACGCACCATTAAAATCTTTGGTGTCTATAGGCGATGGTTTCTCTTTCCATCAGGGGAGCCATCTGCTTATTTGCTATCTTATGATATAAAAAAAATTACTGCTCAGCTAAATGTAGGTACTTACTAGCATATTGATGAGTGTTTCCCAGTGTATTTTTTATCTAGTGAAACAAGAAACCATAGAGTTCATAAGATCCAGTTACTTTTCATGTAGTTATAAAATGGTAAATCTACATGGTTTATATTAATAAGGCCTGTAAACTTTAATATATTTGGGTTTGTTACTACTTAATGGCAGTTTGTTAAAAAAACCATTAAACAATTTTTGAGGCCACTCTGTTCACTTTCTCAAACCTAGCAACTTCAATAATGACTTTAAATACAAGTGAAATGTCACTTGTGAACAATGGTCTATGTCATTCGTAGTCAGGCATTTAATATATAATAAAAAATAGCATAAAAAATAGCATTATTTTTGTATAAAAGAAACAAAAAGGGACCAAGAATGGAACCCTGTCAAACATCCACCGTGTTGAAATACAGAATCAGTTTTTATTTCATTCCTATCAAGTTTCTGAGTTCTTTCATTCAAATTAGAAATAAGAAAACAGTTCAAGTCGCGAATAAACAACGGTTGTAAATATCTAAAAGCGGCTCCTCTTTAATATCTAATATTACGGCTGAATCTAAAAAAACATAAAGAAATAAAATTTAATAACGCTGTTAAAAGAATTTCAGAAATAGTAAAAAGTAAGATTTCTGTCGAGTTGCTTTATAATCATTTTTAGCCTCCGACGCAAAACGAGGAGCGTTATAAGTTTCAGATGTGTATCTGTGTATCTGTGTGTTTGTCCGTAGCATCGTAGAGCCCTGGCGGATGCTCCGATTTGATTGCGGTTTTTTTTTTAAATTGAAAGCCCTGTTTTGCAAGATGTTCTTAGCTAAGATTCAACGGAATCTGTTCAGCCGTTTCAAAATAACCAGCTCTTTTTAAATTGATGAAAGGAATTAAATAACTTGTAAAGGCTTTATCGATACTAAATTTTGTATTTTGTTACTTTATTGATATTGCAATCACATGGTAACCTTAATCAGATACTTAAAGATTCTCATTCGAAGATCATCAGCGTCTATTTAATTGGCAATTTTCGTATTTAAATAACAGATTTTCTAAACATTACAAGCCACTTTTTCACGATTTTCTGATATCCATTAGTACAAAAACTTGACAGACTTGTGAAAATAATGCAATACTATGGTACCATCCAACTGGGCTCGTGATGTAGCCTAGATGTAGGGAATGGAACTGTCTGATGCAGAGTTTCATGAACAAAGCGGTTCGATTCGACATTCTTGATCCGAACTGCAAGGGACTGGAATATGCTACCTGAGTCTGTGTTTCTCGACGGGTACAATCTGGGGATCTTCAAGAGAAGAGTGAAAAGGTACCTTCTAGGGAAGCGCGTTCCATTTTACCATCAGGCGAGATCGTGGTCAAGCGCTTCCTATCGACAGTAAAAAAAAAAAAACTTCCAGATGATCCTTATATTTGGCAAGAAGCAGTGCCTTACAACACATGTAAATGAAAAAATAGAAAAATGTGTTATGAAATGTGTTATAAAAATGAAAATAATGTGTTATAAAAATGAAAAAGTCGAAATCAACTATTATAAATTTATTATTCGTGGTTGGTGCTATATCAGTATATAACCACGTCTAAAGATCAAACGGCAAAGTTTGTAAGTTTATCTTTGTAGTTAGATCAACCTTCTTACCTACATGCTTGAACGAATTATATATTTTTCTGTTGATAACCTAACTGAAAGTTCATGAATTATTTTGGCAAGAGTTCACAATCGTTTAGTAATGCGGCAAGATCAAGAAATTGTTTAATAATGCGGCATTTTAATAAGGAAACTTCAAAATAATGCCACATTTAGTCTAAAGCTATAGAAGAGTTTGAATGCGTTGTAAAAAATGAAAAGCTGACGTTTTGCTTATCTTAAGAAAAATATGAAGAAGAACCTCATATAGACCAGAAACTAGTTAATATCTCACGAAATTTTTATTAATTTTATCGAAAGAAAGATATTAAAAGTCGTTAAGGTTAGAAAAGTGATATTGGAGATGACTACCGATATTGCTAGTCAACATAACGGTGGGCGTAGTGAATCTGAGCGTCGTTTATTCCATAAAGCCTACCTCTCAAGCGAACTGAGTTATTAACCCCGAGTTTTTATTAAAGCAAAAACTTATTTTGCTGCTAAATTATTAAAACTTTCGTGAGACTAGGTGAACTAGATGGTAGAGTTTTGCATTGTTTCGCTCGGTACTGGTACCACCACCGTACATATTCTTGCTTCAATAACGTCACTGCTTGTCTCTGTCGTATTCCAGTTTGGAGGGTAAGGTAACCGGTAAACTTATGCATGTGACATTAAAACCTCGCCACAAGGAAAACATTGCAACATTAACATCTTTGGTGGTTGCATCTTTTCATCGGGAGAACTTTCTGCTTGTTTGCTAATTTACGATATATACGGATTGTTCGATCGTCAAAATATTTATTTGGTAGCTCATAAGCTACCAAATAATTATTCTGTCTGTGTCATTATTTTATGGATATTGATAAAAAAAATTCAAAGTATTTACTTGATTTAAGGGGAATTTCCTCAAGTTTAGTACTAAAATGAGGCATTTTAAAATACGACATATTTTTTAATTTAAATAAAAAGGATTATTTTATTATTTTTTGATAATTTCAAAGATCTAATAAATAATCGGCCAACACGCAATGTAGGATTTCGTAGTTGTTTATAACAATGTGGACGTAGAAGAGAGTTTTTTTGTTCTTTCAAACTATGAAATTTTAACCTGTTTAACGCCAATGACAGATATATATCTCTACTACAGATCCAGTATCCAGAAACGACTCCAAGTACATTTTATAAGTTTGTCGAATTTTACTCGTAAACTTGTAAATCCTACTTATCTGTGATATTTTTCCTCCTAAACTTATTATTTATACTACTACCTTGAATTTTTTCACATATTTAAAATCAAACGTTTTGCTAGCAGAAGGGGGAGTTTTTCCTAATTAATTAGCAACAATATTATTTGTGGACAAATTACACGAATCGATCTTATTCCAGGGTAAGCAGATTGTCAATAACCGGCCAAATGCGAGTTGGACTCGTATACCGAAGGTTTCGTATAAACTTGCAGGTAACCTTAGCTACTCATACAAGTTAAGGCTGAGTTATTGGAGTTAACTCCAATAAAAAAGAAAACAGGCATGTGATGTAGGTAATCAAAAGATTACGGTTTTCGGATTTTTTTTTACATTGTTTTTATTTAACGCCGTGTTGGTCCCGGCCTCCTTTGAAGAATAGGCCAACTGCCGTTCTGCCAGGCAGGTCGTAAATTGGCTATCGAGTCTCTACCATCGTGGCTACTAGGTGGTAGAGTTCTGCATTGTCTCGCCCGGGTCTGGTACCACCGTCTTACCTATTCCTGCCGCAATAGCGTCAGTGCTTGTCGCTGTCGTGTTCCGGTTTGGAGGGTATGGTAGCCGGTAAACTTATGCATGTGGCATTAGACCTCGCCACAAGATAGCAACGCACCATTGACATCTTTGGTGTCTATAGGCGATGGTTGACTCTTTCCATCAGGAGACCCATCTGCTTGTTTGCTATCTTATGATATAAAAAAAAATGTTGCTAAATTTCATAATTCTAAGTAAACGGGAATTACTCCATAGATTTTGATTCATTCTAAAACGAAGTAGATAATTATTTGATTTCAATGATTTTATTGTAAAGTTTGATAGATATCTAGAATTTCGAATCGGTAACCCAACATCCCGGGTGTGGGCACTAGACCGTCCTGGGGTGAGTAGGGCCCACTCGGCCCCCCTCGCCTATGGAAGTTTCTGTCATTGGCGAAATGTAAATTTAACCAAGGGCGAAGCCGCGTGGGTCAGCTTGTATTTGATTTACGGAGCCGATCAAGTTTGTGAAGCTATTTACATTTGTAAGGTTTGCCTAGGTCTCTGATGAAAGCATTTTTAATTAAAATAATTCACAGTAGACTCGATTGTGGGGTTTTAATTACTTTATTATAAAATTTTAATTTAATATAAATGCAGAAGTCGATCATATGGATTATATATGGATTATATTATGGATATGGATTATATATATATATGGATTATATTACCTACTAGCTGACCCAGCAAACGTTGTTCTGCCTTTTTAACTACTCTTTTTTTATATTTTTTCACCTTTTAAACCTTCCCTGGACTTCAACAATTAATTCAAAACCAAAATTAGCCAAATCGGTTCTGCCGTTCTCGAGTTCTAGCGAGACTAACGAACAGCAATTGATTTTTATATATAAGATTAGCTGAACACGGATTTGTTCCTGTGACCTACGCACATTACTTTATTTATTTATTTTTTATGTCATAAGACAGTAAATAAGCAGATGGGTCTCCTGATGGAAAGAGTCAACCATCGCCTATAAACACCGAAAATGTTAATAGTGCGTTGCTATCTTGTGGTGAGGTCTAATGCCACATGCATAAGTTTAAGTTACTTGCATTTGCGTTGTTGTTTATTGCGTTTGTCTCAGAGTTAATATACTTTTATATGGTTCGAGGTAGAGGCGGAGTGGTTTTAAAATGCCTTAACGCAAGTGTAAGGTCTCTGCCCCCAAGCGATAGGCTTATTGTTGTTCCAAGTAACTTTTTTACGACGTGCCTGGATAACGGCTAGGTACAGGTATTCTCGGCTACGAAGATGACGTTACCGTAAAGAAGAGCAGGAACATAATCTTTACGTTACTCAACGTGAGGCAAAAAAGATCTTAAAATTGCGGTAATCAAAGCCAAAAAATAAAGCGCGTGTAGAGTTTTTGGAGACTCTTAGCAGCGATCTACGGGGAAGGCCATACAGGTTGGCGATGCAAAACTTCGTCCCTGGCCCCATTAAGAAGAAAGAAAGAAAGAAAATATTTATTTGCAAGAATATGGGTGTTACAAGTTGTTAAAAATAAATTAAGTTACCGACATATTCTACCAATATATGGTGTGCAAATATTTAAAAATATATCATTATATAACATTACATTTAAAACTATAAATTGTATCGATTTTTTAGAATTACTACCGGATCGGAACGCGACCACACACTGAGAAGATCCGGCGGAAGAAACTCAGCGGGCTGGTCTTTTTTTCTCTATTTTATGTTCTTGTTATAAATATACAAGGATGATTCCATATTACAAAGTTATTTTTATAATTACAAGTTTTATATTTTGAGTAATTATTTTTTTTATAATTTACATAATGTTCACTATTTACAAAATTTTTACTATATTGAAATTTTTTTAAGGACAATTCAACAAACATTTCTATCCATTAACATTTAATTTTATCGGCTAAAAATTCTTTAATATCTACAATCACAATGACATATTCTAAGGTAATTTAGGATAAAAACAAAAATCATTGTGTTTTGAAAAATGAGATGAGAAAAATTTTGACAGCTGGGTCAGACCTAGCGACCGATTTGACTTTAAGTCAAGCACTGCTCTTCCATCTGATTTCGTTGACGATGATTCAGTTTGACTAAGTTCCACTTCTTTATTAGACACTTTTACTATTTCACTTGTACATAAATTTCACTTTTATACAATTTTTTAATATATTACTCGACTCGATTAAATATATTACATCCTGAAGATGCTTTAAAAAGTGAAACCGGTAGAGTAATATATTAAAAATATATGTAAAAAAATTGTGTAAAAGTGAAATTTGTGTACAAGTGGAATAGTAAAAGTGTCTAATAACAATGGAATTTCACCAAATGCCGACGATGGAAAGTATAGAATATATTCCACTTCTTTGTTTTTAAAAGTTATAAAAAAATCAGCACATGATCAATTATAAAACAAACACATATTAATTAGATCGCTTTGCACACGGCAAAATAAACCGTATTACGGTTGTTATACATTACAGTATTAATTTCTGATTAAGTCAAGGTCAGCGCTTAAGAAACGTGCCGGGAACTATATTTAAATATTTATGAATTTTTTAATTTTAAGTTTAGAATGTAAACTGTGTTTTTATTATTCCTATAATTAGTTAAGGTCTATAACAAAACCAAAAAATCTTGTCAATAAGGACAAGAAGCAAAATGTATGCATAAAAAAGTAAGTAAGTATGCATAAAAGTATGTACTTGGTGTCATATACGATACAAAGACAGGATTATAAGAATTGCCGATCCAATGAAAGCATAAGCAATACCCTACGCTACGATGCCTAAAATTTTATAGATTCTACTATTTATTAGATTCTGCCTCTGCACTGACGTGGATGAAAGCACGGTGGAAGTAAGTGGACTATTGTTTCACTGAAGTGTCCTATAATTTTCATACTTTAGATAAGTTTGACCCATTCCTTACACTACCTTGCCTTTTTACCTTATTTTAATTGCATTACAGCAGTAATATATATATATATATATATATATATATGACAGTTTTGTAGCAAGATAATTTTATATTCTATATTAATATAGAATATAAAATTATCTATATTATATATAGATAATTTTATATTATTCGTGTATATATCGTGAATCTTGCATATTTAAATTATTAAAATTACATATTAGGATATATATAGGATCTTCAAGAGAAGAGTGGACAGGTACCTTCTAGGGAAGCGCGTTCCATCTTAGGCCGCATCTTAGCTTACCATCAGGCGAGATCGAGGTCAAGCGCTTACCTATCGATAATAAAAAAAATGTGAAAGTTTGGATGTTTGGATGGATGTTTGTTACTCAATCACGCAAAAACTACTAAATGGATTTAAATGAAATTTAGCACACAGGTAGACGATGACCTGGAATAACACAGGCTACTTTACACATTAAGTGATCCCGCGGGATTCATCAAAATCTTTTATAATGCCGCGGGCTGCATGCTGCACTTAATACGTTTTTTAAAAATATGAATTTAGCATACGTCAGAGGCGCATCAGTTACGTGAAACCAAGTTTCATTTCCAACAAGAATCATTCAAAGTGGTTAAATAAATTTTTACTTAAATTTAACTTAAAATACAGAATCCTAACATTTAAATACGTCTTTAATATTACTAATTAGCAAAGTTATTCAAAATTGTTTTGAATATATCTCGCGAAACCAACGAAATATCCGGCGGATATGGTTACCGCCAATCCGAACAATATCAAACTTTTGTTTACTGCATTAACAACTTTCGGTAACAAATTTACTCGCACTGAAGGATACAATATGAAATTGTTTCTGTTCACGGATTAAATGGGTACCTACGCCTTTCAAGACAATTTCTTCGTTCGTCAGTGTAGCTAATAAATACACACAGAAATACAGAGTTATAGTACTTATCGATAAAATAAAATCCGTTCAAGGGTAATTTTTAAATCTTGTCATCTTATTCGGTACGATAAAACATGGTTTATTTCTTTTTTCTAATATAATATATTCTAAAAATGTGTGAAATTTTTGACAGTGATAGGTGCGTTTGTTCATATATTTGCGCAGCGATACGTTTGCTTCCCAATTGCGTGTCTATTAGTATGTATGTGGTCTGTGTTTTCTGTTGAACTGCTTTCAAAACAGGACAATGTTTTGCATACAGTAGGACTACAGACCTATGCAGACTAGAGATAAGACTAGGTCAGACTTGTACAGGGTAACAATAGGCAATAGGCTAGTTGACGAAATCTAAAAACTACATACACATCTTCACGCCAGATCCCTTATGGGGTAGGCAGAGAGAACCGAGTGCCATACATCACGATCCTTGTCTCGCTTCCTCCACATTTATCACTCTCTTCATACACACACGCCGGTTGCGAAGACTCTTGACACCACCTTCGGACAATACTCGATCAATCTGATCGTGGTATGTCAGTCTTGGTCTTCCCCGGTACCTACATCCTCCCAAATTCCCATTGTATATCTATTTTGTTAACCTTTCATCTACCATTCTTTCTACATGTCCGGACCAACGGAGCATGCCCTTTCTCATCTTTACACAAACACTTTCTTTAAAACCTAACCTCTCTCTCACTTCGACTTTATGAACCCGGTCCGCGAGCGATCTGAAAACTGTTTAATAATTTGCCTTTTTAGGTATTAGCTGTGCCCGCGACTTCGTCCGCGTGGAATAATTTGTAAAATAAAAGTCCCGGGGCTTCACCCACATAGTTCCCGTCTTCGTAAGATTGCCGGGACATAAGGTCAGGGCAAAAGTATTTTCGTATTGTTCATACAAAGTAAAAAATTTTTTTAGGTATAATTTTTTATTTATTTACTAGCTGTTGCCCACAACTTCATCCGCGCGGACTTGGTTCACTGCGCACAGCACCTCCCCCGTAGGTGATAGCGTGATAATATGTAACCTATATGTTGACGCGACCTGTTAGTAATATTCATGCAAAATTTGAAGTAAATCCATGCAGTACTTTTTGAGTTTATTCCAACATACATACAGACAAACAGACATACAGACAAATAGACAAAAAATCTAAAAACTATATTTTTGGCTTCTATATCGATTGTAGATCACGCCCCAAATATTCTTTAAAAAAAACTTGAGAGGTGTCAAGGGACACCCGAATGGAACGAAGTTCCTTTTGTTATTATTTACAAAAAACCTGTATACACTCAACAAAAATAATCGTCGCGACACCACACTGTTCAATGCGAAATAGAAATGAAAATATCTGGCTTGCTTTCTATAAGAGAGAGAGAGAGAGAGAGAGAGAGAGAGAGAGAGGGACAGAAGACAGAGAAACATCCGCACGCCGCACAGCTTACAATACCTTACCATAGCAAGAAGTGTCGTGACAACTTTTCGTAAGAATTTTTTCCGTCTAGCCCCCTTTCACAACGCGCGATAAGGAACTTCGTAGAATTTCGACCACGGTCGAATTTCGGCACCCGGTCGAATTTCGGAACCCGGACAAATTACGGTACCCGGTCGAATTTCAACTCGCGGTCAAATTTCGGCACCCGGCGAATTTCGGCACCCGGTCGAATTTCGACCCACGGTCGAATTTCGGCACCCGGTGGAATTTCGAAACCCGGTCGAATTTCTGTATAAATGTCGAACATTTGGCACTAGAAAAAAAGTAAACTCAATCAGATAGTAGATAGACTTTCACTTTCAATGCACGAGTTAAAGGGAAGTGGCTGGATATTTCTGTGCTTACAATACCTTACTATAACAAAAAGTGTCGTGACAACTTTTCGTAAGAATTTTTTCCGTCTAGCCCCTTTTCACAACGCGCGATAAGGAACGTCGTTCCAAAAATATTCAATGTACAGTTTTGACTTTCCCACGATTTTATTATATGTATATTGTATATATAGATATGTGCCGTTTTGATCGATAACTTGTTGCCATCTAGTGGGTAGTGCCATGATCTTATTCCAGTCGAAATTTTGAGATTTGTGATTTAAAAAATCTGACAGGTAGTGTTCAGTGTTCTTTGAGGTTAGCTTTATGCTTCCTAAAGAGTTCTGTAATGACCGAAACAGGTGGAAATCTGATGTAGCAATGTCAGGGCTACACGAAGGATACATCAACACATCTCAGCCAAGTTCCCTCAATTTTTGCTGCCTGGCTATATCTGAGTGCGGTCTGGCGTTGTCATGGTGGAACACCACGCCCTTTCTTTTCACCCAGCTCCGACCAGTTTTTCTCAATAGCTTTTTTAACCTCATCAGAGTGCTAAGTGTGAGTTTTTCTTTTCGCATTCGATCGTGAGCGCGTTTGGAGTTTACTAGGAATTTGTATGTGATTTGTACAGCGCCACCTAGTGGTAAACGTGAGTAACCAGTTTACCACTAGGTGGCGCTGTACAAATCACATACAAATTCCTAGTAAACTCGAAACGCGCTCACGATCGAATGCGAAAAGAAAAGCTCACACTTAGCACTCAGTTGCTGATAGTAGAGGTCAGAATCGATAGTTTTACCCGGTGTCAAAAGCTCATAGTGGACGATTCCTTTCGAAGCCCACCATACACATAGCATCACTTTGTTCCGAGTCAGGCCGAGCTTTGCCACAGTATGTGGGACTTGTCCATGCTTCGACCATGATCTTTTTCGCACATTCTTGTCTTAAGTCACCCATTTTTCATCACACGTAATCAACTGTTTAAGAAATGGTTTGGAATTTTTACGTTTCATGCGTTTCAACAAAGAATCACAAATAGATACAGGTTTCTCTCAGTGAGATCACGTGGTACCCAAATGTCAAGTTTTTCTTGTTCCCAGACTTTCATAAATGACGTAAAACTGTTTTATGATCAACATCCAGTTCTTCAGCAATGTCGTAGCTACTAATATGTCGACCTTGCTCCACTTTCTCAAAAATGGCACTGATTTTTATCTGTGACAGGGCGTCCAGAGCGAACCTCATCTTTCACACTAAAATGTTCAGACGTGAAACGCTTGAACTACATTTATGTTATTTTACACTATTTATATTATATTCATAGCCCTGAAGATGCCGTAAAAGGCGAAACCGGTTGGTGATATTAATTAAATTTAAAGTAATTTGTGAAACAGTACAAGTGTATTAACAAAACTACATTTATGTTACTCTTATTGTTTGTGCGGTATATTTGTGCGGTTTACGAACCTAATGCAGTATGCATTAGGTTCGTAAACCGCACAAATTTTATTCGCGTCGTTCGTCGCATTTTTACCCTTTTGTGATAAAACTTTAAAATGTACTAAATTTCTTCGTCACATACGTTCATTTTGCTTGCTTAAAAACAATTGAAAAATGGCGGGAACCAGTTTTTTTTATTTATTACATATTCAGAATGTCACATTTAATGGTATTAAAATCAGCCAGTTACATTCAGTACAGCCAAAGAAGTTTGATTACTAATATATATTCAAAATACGAAAACACTTTTGCCCCAACCTATTTTAAACTATTCTATGTCCTTTCTTGGGTCTTAAACTATCTTTGTACTAAATTTCATCCAAATCGGTTTAGTTATTAGGCGTGAAGAAGAGACAGACAGACAGAGTTACTTTCGCATTTATAATAATAATACAGAATTAGTATGGATAGTAATCAAAATTTTTTTTTAAATAACGTACATTTATAATAAAAATGTAGCGCTTTAAAACTGACATTAAAATTTACTGCGAAAACGCTTTGGACTGTCATTGCGTCCTAATGACATTACGGCGTGGTGATATCAAGTAAATCCATGCAGTACTTTTTGAGTTTACCTCGGACATACATACAGAGAAACAGACAAACAGACAAAAATTCTAAAATTTATATTTCTGGCTTCGGTATCGATTGTAGATCACGCCCCAAATATTCTTTTAAAAAATATTCAATGTACAGTTTTGACTTTCCTACGATTTTATTATATGTATAGGTGAGTAAGGTGTGCAAAAAAATCTAACAAAAAAATACTTTAAAAAATATATTTTCATTCTAATTGGTATATTTTTTATTTAGACTCCCATCAGATCATGTTACTACGTATTAAAATAAGGGGAAAAATAACTAACACGACTTTTATATATACATATATTTAGATGAACGGCTAGACTGATAAATTTTACTACTTTTTTTATTGATGAATTTAATATTTTAATACTTTTAGCCTATTCTGGACAAAGATAAACCAAACCCACAAAAAATCGCAACAAAATTGGCCTCGTCGTTTTTGACTTATATAAGTGGTGTAACTAACATGACTTTTTATATAATATATAGATGAATAGCTAGACTAATGTTTTTTACTAATTTTAAATTAATAAAAATAATATTATTAAAATGTTATTTGTTCTTCAATTAATCAGCAATAATTTTTGCACAAATATTTTTTTGCTGACATTACTTATTTTACACTTGTGGTATGAAGTTGATAACAAGCGCGATCCTATTCTCGGTTGGAACGCATAGTACATTATATACTCTGTGGCTTCCTTGAAAATGACAACATTAAGATGGCGTTTTACTACAGTTGACGTAAAACTTCCAGATATTTATTTACTGTATCGCGACTTTACGTCTATTTTTGCCGAATTTATATTTTTAAAAATTTATTAATCCTAGTCTTTTATAATGAATATTTTAGTTTTTTGTTATCTCATCATAATTAATGATTAAAAACTACTATATATTCGATTCATTCTTAGTCGAAACAAGCCTATTGTATTAGTCGGTGCATCGTGTGAATAATAACAATGTTGAACGTCAAGACTTTATTACTGATATTATATGTAACAGGTATTATAACGAGATACATAGATAGATTTTCGCCGTGTTGGTCCCGGCCTCCTTTGTAGAATAGGCCAACTGCCGTTCTGCCAGGCAGGTCGTAAAAGGCGACCGATTGGCTATCGAGTCACTACCATCGTGGATACTAGGTGGTAGAGTTCTGCATTGTCTCGCCCGTGTCTGGTACCACCGCCTTACCTATTCCTGCCGCAATAGCGTCAGTGCTTGTCACTGTCGTGTTCCGGTTTGGAGGGTAAGGTAGCCGGTAAACTTATGCATGTGGCATTATACCTCGCCACAAGATAGCAACGCACCATTAACATCTTTGGTGTCTATAGGCGATGGTTGACTCTTTCCATCAGGAGACCCATCTGCTTGTTTGCTATCTTATGACATAAAAAAAAATACATTATTTTAGCTATCTTAAGGACGCCATCTTAAGTGACGCGCTTGGTCTTCGGCTAGGGATGAGTCATGACGCTAGTGATGTGCCATACTCATAACATCTATTGTAAAAGTATCCACGTGTTTAATGAAAATACAGTTTCATAATGGGTCCGGCGTAACATACTTATACTACAGTATGAAGTTAGCTGGAGCTCACTGAAAATTAGTGTCACAGCTTATCATATTCAGTGACATATATACTGAGTGAACTCCACCACCACGCCCTTAATATTTTTAGTTTTTTAACTGTTACTCTGTAATTCTGGGTGTTAATGCATAACTAACTAACAGAATGAAAAATTGAATTCAAAGGCGAATTCAGTTTAATCCATGAGTTCTACTCACGGAATAAAATCACTTACATTGTTATTCTTTCATTCAAACTATTATTCACTAGCTGTTGACCGCAACGTTCGCGTGAGCCACTAGCATTAGGTACTTTCTTTTGTTAAGTCAGGCAAAGGAGTAGCCCAAGTTATTCCGGACGCAACTTGTCATAGGTGAACAACTTTTAAAATCGATTTATTTGCTTTGAGTGTATCCATTACTATCAGTTACTCGCGACTTTCTTCGCGTGACCAAAATTCATTACTTTCCTTTTAATGGCTTAATAAATTTAATTTAGTGGCTTATAAGTAGTCTTTACCACTACTAGACAATAAACTACCAGAAAATACTATAGATGAAAGAATTTTTAAAATCGGTCGAGTAGTTTTTGAGTTGAATTTTAACAAGCAAACAAACGAAAAATAAATCGTTCCTCTTTATAATATTACTTCAGACAAACAAACAAACAAATATTTCCTATTTATAATAGTGTAGATGCCGTTTTCATCCGTGCCGTTCCGGTTCCCTTTAGAGAATAGACTATCTTCTTTCTGCCATAAAGTTTGTAAGTGGCGGAAGATTGGCTAAGCGAGTCACTACCATCGTGGCTACCAAGTGGTAGAGTTCTGCATTGTCTCGCCCGGGTCTGGTACCACCGCCTTACCTATTCGTGCTTTAATGGAGTCAGTGCTTGTCGTGTTCTAGTTTTGAGGGTAAGATAGCTGGTAAACTTATGCATATGGCTTTAAAAGCTCGTTACAATTATAGCAATGCCCCATTCGTTTTGGTGTAGGCAAAAGTTGTTTCCTTCTATCCCGAGAACTATTTGATTGTTTGCTATATCATCAGGAGACCCATCTGCATGTTTTATTATGACAAAAAATTTCTTACACACAAGACAAATTTCTTATGACAAAAAAGAGAATTTGATGAGAGCTTCTCTTGTGACAAGGATCCTCTTTCTCTTTTTTTAAAGGGACAAGCTCTTACATAACAGTTCATGGGCAATAATTATCTCTTTTTATCGGGGGAGCCATCTGCCTGTTTGCTATCTTATGCTTTAAAAAGCCGTCTAGTTGTTTGTAATTCTACATCATTAATAAGTTGCAGACAATCGTGATCTAAAATAGAATATGTTTGCTAAGAATTTAGCCAGTTATTACAAACGGCTGCCATAATATAAGGTCATATATCGTGAACACGGCGGGCAGATTCGAACAATACGTAAAAGTTTCGCCGTTATTTAAGCTGTGCAGGGTTTATAGCTTACGTGAAGTTATTGGGTTTTTTATTTAAAATAAAATGAATTTTGTTACGGTTGGTTCGTACATATAGTTATTAAATTCATCGGTGAACAAAACTTTCTATTATATTAAAGAATTTTTTGGCCATTAAATCAAATATTAATATTAAAGGCTTTCTTTTTCGTATATATTAATACGTAAAGCGAAAACTTTGTATCCTTTTTTACGAAAAGTACACGAACTGAGGAGTATGAAATTTTAATACTTATAAAGTTTAATACGAAAGAAGTACAGAAAGTTGTCATTTTTATACAACCCATTAATTAATAAAAATATATGTTTTAAATGGATGGTAGCGTGTATAATGTTACACGCTACCATCCATTTAAAACACATCATAATATTCACACGTACACACACGTCTCTCTCAATACTCAATACTCAATAATTTATTGCTTAATATGTTACAATTATTACATTTGGTGTTACTATATTAAAAAGTGGTGAACATATACACCCTACAGGGGTATTGAAATATAGGACTGGACCGATCCATTTATGATACAACTAGCTGTGCCCGCGACTTCGTTCGCGTGGAAAAATTTCTAAAATAAAAACCCGCATAGTTCCCGTTCCCGTGGGATTTCCGGGATAAGAACTATCCTATGTCCTTTCTTGGGTCTCAAACTATATTTGTACCAAATTTTATCCAAATCGGTTCAGCGGTTTAGCCGTGAAAGCGTAACAGACAGACAGACAGACAGAGTTACTTTCGCATTTATAATATTAGTATGGATTATGCGGTTGTCGTTAAAGAAATCGTTTATGGTGAAGTAACATTTTTTTTACCAATAGACTTTTTACAAGTTTTATAAATATACGATCATTTTCTTCCGATTTAATTTTATCAGATAGTTTATTATATATTTTTATACACATTATATTCGGTCCGGAACTATGCATTTTTTTAGTTTTGATATTGGCAATTCTAGATTATAATTGAATCTACTTGCGAAGTGTCGTGGCATATCGGTTTTATTTTAAAAAAAATGAGAATAATTTCTTACAAATTTCATTGCTTCCAATATGTATATTGATGTCAAAGTTAATATTTTGAGGCTTTTAAAGTACGGTTTGTAGCTTTCGGTTTCTTTAATGTTTTTGAGGATGCGTATACTTTTTTTTTTGGGAAATAAATACCTCTTGTATGTTTGAACTATTACCCCATAGTAAAATGCCATATGTAAGCCACGAATTTGCGTATGCGTGATATGCTACCAAAGCAGTGTTAAGGTCTGTTGCTTTACGTAGTTCTCTTAAAGCGTATGTGATGCTTGACATTTATGTTTTTATTTTATTTATATGATTCTTCCAGTTTATATTAGAATCTATATCTAGGCCTAGTAACGTGAACGTATCAACGCATTCTATTTTCGTATTATTATATTTAAAGTTAATGTTAAGGGGGTTCTTTTGATAGGGTCTGAATTGAATTAATTTAGTCTTTGAAAAATTTATGTCAAGGATGTGGTTTTTCATCCAGTTATTTAAATTATTAAAAATGTCAGTGAGAATTTGATTTAAATTAATATTATTTTTACATGATGTTAAAAGTGAGATGTCGTCCGCAAATAGTACACAGTATTCATTAAGTTTTTTTGGAAGGTCATTAACATACAGTAAAAACAGGGTACACCCTAGTACGCTTCCTTGTGGGATAGAATATTTTATTTGTATCATGTTTGATTTGATAATGTCAATTTTTCTGGCCTTAAGATCAAAGTTTTCAATTGCTACGCATTATTGGCGATTACTTAGGTGAGACTTGAACCATGGTAGTTGAATACCGCGAATTCCTACGTCATAAAGTTTTCGTAATAGAATGCTATATTGTACTTTGTCGTATTCTTTTGTCATATCTAATAAAATTCCTACGCCATATTTTTTTCGTTGATTATATTAAGCGCCGCATTTATATACTTGTAAACTGCCAAAGTTGTAGAATGATTTTTTCGGAAACCATTCTGGGAGTCATGAAATATTTTATATTTTTCAATTTTATTTAATTTTTTTGCATTTAATCGTTTTTGCATTGCTTTTTCAAATATGTTTGATGATGTATTTGGCCTATAGTTTTGTATGTCAAGCATAAGCATAAGAATTCAAAATGTGGAGGATCATTAATACTTACTAATAAGGATATGAAATATAAGGGAAAGGGTTGATGTAGTTAAACTTTCTATTGAATGTGTTACTGAAATTTGTTGCATAGAAACTGAACAGTTTTTGATTGCGTGTGTTTATAGACCACCTAATGGGTCTTTTGACTCATTCATTACTATAATGGAACAGGTTTTATTAAAGCTTACTAATTAAAAAAAAAAACTGTTATTGTCTCTGGAGATTTTAATGTAAACATTTTAGAAAACTCCTCTAAATGCAAAAAGTTTATAAATTTATTCCATTCGTTTAATTTAAGTAACTTTTTTAAACAACCTACTAGAATCACAAGCACCATATCTACTTGTGTAGATAATATATTTGCCAACAAACTGCCTCAAAGTGCAGAAATTATAAGTAAACTTGACTCGTACCACTGTGGTCAACTTGTAAATTTTTATATTGACAATGAAAAATCTTCAAAAAAATCTATATTGTATCAATGTATTCGAGTCGTATAGAAAAATTTAAAAACTTAATTATAAGTAAAACTCCCATAATATGCGAAACTGGTAATCCCAATGATATGTACAATCTAGTTTTTAAGACGATAGATAGTTCAATAAAAGGCGTTTTTATTCCTAAAAGTATAACTTTGAATAAGAGTCTGAGGTTCACAGAGTGGGCGTCAACAGGTATAACTAAAAGTAAGGGAAAAGGCTATATGAGTTATATGACGAACGATCCTATAATATTGACCCCCAATTTCAGCGATATGTTAAAAATTATTCAAAAATATTTAAACAAGTGTGCGACTTAGCTAAATCTATTACAATCAAAAATAAAATTAAGACTTCTAGCAATATAGTGAAAACAACATGGAATGTAATAAATAGAGAAACTGGTAAAAAAAACACTTTAGTCATGAGGTGGAATTGAAAATAGGTGAAAATTTAATTAAGGATCATGCTGAAATAGCTGCAGAATTTGAAAATTTCTTTTCCAACGTACCAATTTTAACCACGCAATCCTTAAACGCTTCTGCCAACAAAGCGGAATCTCTATTAAAGAATAATGTTACAAAAAGTCCTTTCTCATTTAATTTTAAATTTATTACCCCTGACGAAATAATAAAAACCTTTAGAACACTTAAAAAAAGACACACCAGATTTATGGGGTCATTCTGTAAAACTTTTAAGTCACATAATCGAAGAAGTTGCCGTTGATTTATGTGTAGTATTTAATGAGTGCATAACAAATGGAATATTCCCGGATTTAATGAAATTTAGCAAAATAATTCCTTTATTTAAATCAGGGTGTACTACTGATCCCACAAATTACCGTCCTATCTCCATTTTACCAACGCTCAGCAAAATATTTGAAAAAATTCTCCTCAATCAGCTGCTACTTCACTTTGGTAAACATAAACTATTACACAATAAACAGTTTGTTTTTTCTAAGGGTCTGTCTACAATTGACGCTGGAGTTGAGTTAATTAAACAAATTTTTGATGCCTGGGAAGTTCAAAATAATTTCTTGGGAGTTTTTTGTGACTTATCCAAGGCGTTTTGCGTGAATCATGAAATTCTCTTAAAAAACTGCAATATTATGGAGTAAGAAATAAAGCCGCTGCTCTTCTAACCTCATACTTAAAAAACAGAACACAACAAGTAAACGTAAATGGCAAAACATCACTAAGATCACAGGTGCTCATGGGTGTCCCACAAGGCTCTATCCTTGGACCATTTTCATTTCTAGTGTACATTAATGATTTACCTTTTTTAGTTGAGAAAAAACATAACATTTTATTATTTGCAGATGATACCTCATTAATTTTTAAAATTGACAGACAATAAACAAATTTTGACGATATAAATAATGACATATCTGATATTGTACACTGGTTTGACATAAATAACCTGTTACTTAATAGTAAAAAAACAAAATGTATTAAGTTCTCCTTACCAAATGTCAGATTTGTAGAGACCACTCTTAAAATGAAAAACCAAAATTTAGACCTTGTTGATTCTACGGTGTTTTTGGGAATCACTGTGGACTCAAAGTTACAATGAGGACCGCATATACAACAATTGGCAAAAAAACTTAGCTCCGCGGCGTATGCCATTAAAAAGATACGTAAGATCACAGACATAGATACAGCTCGCTTAGTATACTTTAGTTATTTTCACAGTATTATGTCTTACGGCATCTTACTATGGGGAAACGCCGCGGATATCGATATAATTTTTGTGTTACAAAAAAGGGCCATTCGGTTTATCCTTAATATTAAACCAACGGAATCGTTAAGGAATAAATTTAGGGAAATTGGCATACTTACTGTAAGTTGCCAGTTCATTCTCGAAAACTTACTTTACGTAAAGAAAAATATAAGAATATTTCAAAAAAAATTTGATACTCACTCTATAAACACCAGAAACAAGGACAAATTAATTTCACCATTTTCTAGGCTCAGCAAAGTTAATAAATCTTTTATAATAATAATAATAATAATAATAATCAATTTATTTCAGATTTAAATCCATATTGCTTTTGTAATCACTTATGCTAGTTAGTTTATGTCGCTTACATTAAAAATTAACAAATATTATTTAAAAAAAAATTAAAAAAAATGCGGTTATATAAAATTCAATTTAAAAATTCGGTAAAAACAAGAAGAAATAAAATAGAATTATTAAATGATGTCAGAAGACATAAAATAGAATTATTAAATGATGTCAGATTTTATATGTCAATGTGCACGCTTTTACAATAGGCTGCCAAGTGAAATTACTAAATTATCGTACTGTCAATTTAAAAGCAATGTTAAGAAAAAACTATGTCACAAAAGTTACTATACAGTACAAGAATTTATAGACGACAAAGACCCCTGGATATAATTTTTTTTAAATTTCAGTGTAGATAAATTATGATTGTAATTGTTTTTTTTCATATATTTTATTATTCGACATTTTTATTTTATTTTTTAATTGAATTTATAAACCATTGACGAATCTTAATTTTGTTGTTGTTGATTTGTTGAATATTCTAACCAGCAAAAAATGTATTCTCTCTGGCTGCAAAATTTTGTGTTCTTATATGTTTTTTTTAATGTGTATAGGAGCTGAAGTATTTAGAAGAGCACCAGCTGATTAGTGACCGTCAGTACGGTTTCCGTCGTGGCCGCTCAGCTGGTGATCTTCTAGTATACCTGACACATCGTTGGGCGGAGGCAGTTGAGTCCAAGGGGGAGGCATTGGCAGTTAGTTTAGACATAGCGAAGGCCTACGATCGGGTATGGCATAAAGCGCTTCTCTCAAAGCTGCCTTTCTATGGGCTTCCCGAGAAACTATGCAAGTGAATCACCAGTTTTTTGGCTGATCGGAGCATTAAGGTCGTAGTCGACGGTGCATGCTCCGATCTTAAACCTGTTAATGCTGGTGTTCCCCAAGGCTGCGTGCTATCACCGACTCTGTTTCTTCTGCATATCAATGATATGTTGCGAATTAGTAACATACTAGTACTGTTGATGCTACATACTCCGGCCGTAGCGGTATTTCTCGGGAACACGTCGAAGAGGGCCGGATCAAGCTCGTGTCTGAACTCGAGAATCAACTAACTGATGTCTCAGAATGGGGTCGTCAAAACCTTATTACATTTAACCCCAAAAAGACGCAGCTCTGTGCGTTCACCGCAAAAAAAAACACCCTTTGTCGTATCACCTCGGTTCGAAAATACTCTCCTGACAGCCTCAGCCAGTATTGGAATTCTGGGAGTCGACATATCGAAAAACGTTCAGTTCCGCGGTCATTTGGAAGGGAAGGCTAAACTAGCCTCCAAAAGGCTCGGTGTACTCAGTAGAGCAAAGCAGTACTTCATGCCAGCCCATCGCCTCCAACTTTACAAGGCCCAAATTCGACCTCACATGGAGTACTGTTCTCACCTCTGGGCCGGAGCTCCTCAGTACCAGCTTCTTCCCCTTGATCGCATTCAACGTAGAGCGGTTCGAATCGTCGACGACCAGGCTATTTCTAATCGGCTTGACTCTTTGGCGTTACGCAGAGATGTAGGCTCGCTCTGCATCTTTTACCGTATTTATCATGGGAAGTGTTCCGACGAGGTGTTCGGACTAATGCCTGCCGCTAAATTTCACCATCGGACATCGCGTCAAAATTTAAAGTTCCATCCTCACCACCTCGATGTCTGGAAATCCACAACCGTGCGCTTTTGTCGACACCTTTTGCCTCGCATTACTCCTTTGTGGAATCTATTACCCTCGAGGGTGTTTCCGAATGGATACGACTTAGGGACCTTCAAGAAACGAGCTTATTCATTCTTAAAAGGCCGGCAACGCAGCTGCAATACCCCCGGTATTGCGGATGTCCATGGGCGGCGGTGATCACTTACCATCAGGTGCACCATCTGCTCGTTTGCCCCCTCTACTATAAAAAAAAATGTGTATAGGCTTTTACATATTATGTTTTGACGTCGATAAGTGTAACCGAGTATACCTACGTGGAATAAATGCTATTATTATAGACGACTTTTTATGAATGGGTTTTATTACTGATATTTTTAGTAAGTCTGGAAAGTTACCCTCTTGGAACGATTGGTTGATCAATAGGTAGTAAGGTAAGGTTAATTCTTTACCGCAATATTTTATCAATTTTGGCGGTAACTCGTCTATACCGTAGCTACTGCTATTTTTTAAGTTTCGAATTATATTGTATATTTCGCAAGGTTCGACCGGACTGAGGTACCCGAACTGCTTCGCGAAGGGTCTTGACGCGTCACTGCAGTGGGCGTCAAACTGCGGTCCGCGGATGATATATTTAGTGCGGTCAACACAATAGGTAATATAATTATGATTAACAATAATAATAATAGCAAACTGTAATTTGCACATGAAGTTAACTAAAAATAAATACCTAAATATATCTATATAAATATCCTCGTGTAACCCGTTTGCTTGCATTACGATTATGATGAACAATCCGCCCCTGTCGTTCTGCCATGTATTTATAATATACTAGCTGAGCCCGCGACTTCGTCCGTGTGGAAAAATTTCTAAGTAGCCTAATTTACTCCCTATCACATCAGCTATCTGCTAGTGAAAGTCCCCTCAAAATCGGTCCAGCCGTTCATGTGATTTGGCATGGAAATAGTTGAAGATCCGGGGTCAAAATAGGCTTTTTTATATCATAAGATAGCAAACAAGCAGATGGGTCTCCTGATGGAAAGAGTCAACCATCGCCTATAGACACCAAAGATGTAAATGGTGCGTTGCTATCTTGTGGCCTAATGCCACATGCATAAGTTTACCGACTACCTTACCTTCCAAACCGGAACACGACAGCGACCAGCACTGACGCTATTGCGGCAGGAATAGGTAAGGCGGTGGTACCAGACCCGGTCGAGCTGATGCAGAACTCTTATCACCTAGTAGTAACAATAGTAGTGACGCGCATAGCCACTCAGTCTCCTTTTACGACTTGCCTGGCAGAACGGCAGTTGGCCTCTTCTTCAAAGGAGCCCGGGATCAACACGAGGCTAATTTTTTTTTCAAAAACCCCTGAATGGCTGCAATAGGGGATGAAATTTGTATTTGTATTAATATTTGTAATAGTTACATGTTACATACCCGGCCTATAACCAAAACAAGAGAATATTTTTTTTTGCTCCACCCTGCTACACATATAAAGAAAATAAGGCGTTCTGGACAAGAATGTGTGGCATTAGTTCCTTTTGCCTATTCTGAAGAAGATTTGATGTAAAGAGTAGTATATACTTTCATTTTTTTCATATCATAGGATAGCCAACAAACGTACCGTCCTGGTGATATAAAGAATCATCAACCATAGACACTAAAGTCATTAATGTTGGATTGCTATTGTTGCTATTGAAATACACGCGGCAGGATGTAATGACACATAAATAAATTTACCGGCTACCTTACCAGGCAATCCAAAAACCGTTTCTTGGAGGTTAAACCGACAAAAAGCCGACAAATAAAAACAACATACAGCCAGCATGTGGCATTAAAACTCTGCCACAAGGATATCAACACATCATTAACATCTTTGATGTATGTAGGCGATGGTTTTTCTTTTCAGGAGAGCCAATAGCTTGTTTGCTATCTTACAACATAAAAAAACAGTTGATTCTCCTGCCTATTTATCAGATATTTGACAGAAAGCTAGTTGATTTATTTTAATGAAATATGACATTATAAATGGAGTTTCACCAAATGCCGATGATGAAAAGTGTAGAATATAGTTGATTTATTCTTTCTAATATGCAAGATATTCTAGATTAAAACACAGATACTTTTTATTCCGAAAAACCCTGTCAGCTGTCATTAGCGTTATGATTGATGACGCTGTGCTACATTACAGTAGCGAGTAACAAAAAACAGTAGTAGTCCATTAGTGTTATAAATATGAACGTTTATGCGTGTATGTCTCTGTATTTATTAGGGGGCGTCCATAAATTACGTGAGGTGTTTTTTTAAATTTTCTGTCCCTCCCTCCCCCCCTGGTGAGATGTCGTGAGATTTTATTCAACCCCCTCCCCCATCCCCTAATCTCACGTGAGATTTTTCAAAATGTGAGTTTCTTAAATATGTAAACGCTTTTGATTGTTATTTTAAAAAGAAGAAATTGCTTCGTGCTTTTATTACGACTAGTTAAGACTGTATAACGTCGAAGTGTAGATCAAATTATTTTCTTTCGAACGAATTAGTGAAAAAATCTTAAGCATGTACAATCTGGATAATATACCAAAATAGTATAATTTTTTTTTGTTTTAATCAGAAAAAAAATTGCGTGATATTTGCCGAGACCCCCCCTCTCTCCAACGTAAGATTAGATGAGATTTGACTCGACCCCCTCTCCCCCTTAAACATCTCACGTAATTTGTGGACGCCCCCTTACACAATCATAATATATAAGCATCTAAACGGATTTATTTATTTATTAGGTTTACCAACGTTTGCAAACAATTATAAAACGATTAACAGCTTGAGTTCTTATAAATATGAGCTTATTGTATCAAACAATTATAGGTAAACACCTCATGTGTTTTAAATGGTCGATGCAAAATGATCAGATTGAAAAAAAGAGATAGAAATTAACAACATTAAATGTTTAGATATAATAATATATAGAAATTAACAACATGAAATGTTGTTAATTTCTATCTCTTTTTTTAATGCTATTATCATTTTAATTGTTATTATCATTTTGCATCGACCATTTAAAACACATGAGGTGTTTACCTATAATTGTTTGATAAAATAAGCTCATATGTATAAGAACTCAAGCTGTTAACTGTTTTATAATTGTATGCAAACGTTGGTAAACCTAATAAATAAATAAATCCGTTCAGATGAATTTGCTTAATAAATAGTTCAGTTGAATAATTTAACTAATTTCCCCGGAAAATACATTGTTTCTGTGGGTTTCATAAAAAAAGTTATTTTTTTATGAAACCCACAGAAACAATATATTTTACGCAGCAGCCTCTTTTATATCATAGGTTAGCAATAACTTTCTTAAAGTTCTTGCTACGTTACTAATATAGGGAAGTTATTGATTTTGCTCCGATTTTCGAAAATCGGATTTTCACCAGATCTCCGTCTATTAGTCTATTATATTCTATTAGACTTTCTGATTCACCACGATTATAGTAGTGAGATGTGTGGCGACCCCCATCGCCGCATTTCACCGTATTTCTAACGATATCCGAGACTGATGGCTTTACGTGCTCATCCGAGGCATGGGAGTAGTAACAGACTGCGATTCGCTACTGATTTTTTCATTTTCGAGAAAATCCTCGAAAAACCTTAATAACACTTTTGTCCAACCCGGAAATCGAACTCGGGACCTCAAGATCTGAGCCAAATACCCCAAGACCACAAAGCAGTCAGTAAGATATAATATTCAAAACAATAAAATTCTGATTATTTTTGTGTTATAGCACTCATCCCGTGCTTGGAAAAACTTTAAAAACAACAAAGAAAAATATCGACACGCAGGGATTAAACCTGCGACCGTCTCCCTAAAGCCGGGACGCTCTACCACTGAGCTATTGTCGCCAGCGTCGATGTGGCGAAATTCTTTTTTGCTATATGATCGATTACGTCGATTGTACTGATCGTTAGATATACATATGTTAAATGAGTTCATCGTTACAGATGTAATTCACATTTATAATTTTGATCAGTACATTCGTGTTTCTAATTTATTTGTGTAGTAATTTGAGTTTTAGCACTCACCCCGTGCGTGGAAAAACTTTAAAAACAACAAAGAAAAATATTTTTCTTTATTGTTTTTGAAGTTTTATCAAGTTACGTCGGGACGCTCTACGCTAGCTCCGTGGTAGAGCGTCCCGGCTTTAGGAAGACGGTCGCAGGTTCAATCCCTGCGTCTTGATATTTTTATTCATTGTTTTTAAAGTTTTTCAAATAAAATTCTGATATTTGTAAAGTATCTATTACCTTATTAATCGTTCGCGGTGGCGCAAACCTCGAAGGTGGGCAGTACGGCAGCGCGTCGGACGGGCAGTAGACGAAGCCGGAGGGCCGCGGCTGGGCGGGCGCACACGCGGCAGTCGAGTGTCGTCGAGGAGTGCTGGCGTTCGGCCGAAGTAATTCCATTAGTTTCTCGCCAGGATTCACTGCTAAGCTGCCTGCTCTTCCGTACCTATTTAAACATAAAATATTATAAAACAAAAACCTCACTACGACCTGATTCGAAAAACCATAACACTTTTCCAACCTGTCGGGTAAAAATTATATAGCTACAGTTACTCTAAAAATTAATACCGGATTTCTATACTCCACGATCCATGATTCGTAGCAGCAATCAATTTAATAAAACGCGGTGTTCCACAAGTTGTTTGGACATGTGGAAATATGATATTTACAGCTTTAGTTTTCGTAAAAAATGGTTACTACTTGTAACTAAAACTAGCCGTTTTATTGATAAATGAACCTGGCATAAGTTGAATCTAATAAAAGTTCTCCAGCTTAAATCTACCAAGCTGTTTACGTTACATAACGAGCAAAAAATATACATACACTCGAAAAACATAACTATCAAATGTAACTAGGGGCACACAGACGGACAAAAATTATGTGACCTATCACTTGCCTAATTATCTATTGTTACTGTATACCAATTTCCATCAAGATCTTTGACTTATAATGGACATATAGGCATTCCGATAGACCATAATGAAAGTTGAAATATTTTTTAACAACCATAAAAAACATACAGTCGAATGATAACCTCTTCCTTCCTTTTTGGAAGTCGTAAAAAGTTGTAAAAGTGGTACTAGTGAGTCATAGAATGAATATTCATCATAAAATTTGACAAAAAGTTGAATGTGCATTATAAAAGCCACAGATACAAACAGACACTACATATGTATAAAGTATTATAGATAACTGATTTATTATTATCAGTTAATCTATGAATTAAAGTTATCTGCCTCGTGTTAAACAGCTCTGACTTAGCTCATCTTCGTAGAAAGACTAGGTGACAAGATTTTAATTCTTCCTAGCAAGCAATTCGATATTTGTATTATATAAAAAGAAAAGTCCTGACTCACTGATTGACTTATTAATCAACACCCAACCAAAGGCCTTGGACTAAAAACATTGAAATTATTTACAGACATTGATATAAAAAATCCAAGATACACAATCAGTGTCTCAAAAACTTGAGCGCACAATTTAAAATTGTGCGCTCATTTCAAATAGAATCGTGTCGGTCGCGACACTCAATTTTATTACTTTTTGTCATTGATATAAAATACCCAAGATATACAGTTCCGAACAAAACTGACACTCAAAACTGTCGCTAATTCAGTCTAAAAAGTTTATAGTTATGGCACAAACGTGTTTTTGCATATTCAACCTTAAACGCAAGATTTAAAGTCATTTTTAAAAAACAATGTTTAAAAAGCAATAAAATTTTTGACTTAAGTTAGCCGGTAGGACAAGGCATATGTGGAGTCGAATATAAATATTTTTATGCATTGAGGTAGTATTTTAAGGGTTTGTAAAATTTACATTAAAAAAAATCTTGTCGAAAATCTGTTTTTGCGTAGAACATTTATATATATATATATATATATATATATATCAATAAAACAAATAATGACCATTAAATTAATTTATTGGAACGAAGTTCCTTACGGCAGGCTTGGAGGGGATAGGGATTTTGCTGCGCGACCGAACTGAAAAAAATGTGATAGTAAAACCGTAAGAAAAATGCGTGGAATAAAAGCGTTAAATGAGACGTGCGCAGGCGTGACAGTGCGTACATAAGCGAGTAGTGCCGTTTAGCCGAAGGAAGTTCGTTCCTACCTGGTGTCCCGCGACACCACATCATTTTTATATTTCAAACGTTATAGGTAGGTTATTGGTTCTTTTACACAGAACCTACACATATAGGCAAACTGTGGGTTTATAGCCATGTAGTATTTGACGTTTGATATTGATACATTTAGTTTGCATAGTCTAATAGATTTAGAATATACTGAAATAGGAAATTTACTGCAATGGTGACTATGACTACGTTATAAAGTTCATAGATTCTTACATGATAACAGACACGATTTTTTTTCAGACTTATTATGTAATGTATCGACAACATAGTAAAGAAACGCATTAATTTCCTAGAAATAAGTTTAGCTTTTCGTAGAATTCTCGTTTTGAATTATATTTCAGTTTTTCTGGTTTTTTTTCAGTATTATGTAAACGAACATTTGTTTTTTATAGTATCTGCAGACGTACGAGCGAATATTGCCCATATACATTTGAAACACAATAGGTTAGTTGCTAATGCGATGTCGGCTTCTGAAAATTTTATTGACCCTCGTATAAAAAATTCCAATAAAACAATTTAGAGCTAAAAATTGTGTTCAATGTTATTCGGAATATCAAACTCTTTCATGATTTTTAAAAAATATACATCTTTTCAAATACTGAATAACGAAGTATCGTTTAAAAAAAAAACTTTGTCGAGTACATTTTTAAGACAAATAAAATGAAAATCATACATTACACCCTATATTTAGTAATATAAACGACAAAAATAAATCGATAAACTCTTATACTTACTTTACCTTATTTTATATTTTTTTAACGTTCATGATGTTGTATTTTACAATTTATCAAAGAACAATTCTGTATTTTTGACGCGCGGGCAGTGACGTGAGCGACGGGCTTCTATTTGAAGTGAGTGCACAATTTTAAATTGTGCACTCATTCTTAGAGGACGTTTTTGAGACACTGATTGTGTATCTTGGGTTTTTATATATCAATGCTTTTTGTACATTGCTTTGTAAAAATAACTTTAAATCGTACGCTTAGGGTTGGATATGCAAAGACATATGTTTTTGCCGTATCTATAACTACTTGTGTGAAATTAAGGACAGTTTTGAGCGTAAGTTTTGTTCGAGTCTGTCATCTTGGGTTTTTTTTTATATTACTGTTTGCAGAGGTTATTCTTACGAATAAACAAGGACTAAGAAAGGATTTTTCGAAATTCATCCTTTAAGATTGTGAAAAAGAGGGTGCAATGTTGTATGATATTTCCTAGATTGACGTCATATTAATTATAAAGTTTTATTATAAATTTAGCTGATTACAAATCTAAAAAAATTAAATACATAAGTACTAATGAAACAAACTCGGAAACCGATCTTAAATTTTTTTACCGTTAGTAAACTACACTATCCAGAAGTGACTAAATTTATATTTAAAATATCATCTTTTTAATGGTTGCTAAACAAGCCACATACAAACAGTACAAGTAAAGAGATTTTACTGTTACTTTTTATATCTAAAATACTAAAAACGTTTTTACTAGTCTTCTCCAATTTATCTCACGCTCTCTCTTTTTCCCCCCCTTTCTCTTTCGTTCTTTCCTACTTCACTCAATAAAACAAATGTCGATCAATAACTGTCTCTTGTCACTCTGTTAACCACCTCTATTGTGTATATATCTCATTCTTTTAAAATAAACCAGCTGGGCTATTCTGTAAGGACAATTTTCGATAATTCGAAAGCTGAATCCGCGGTGAGATGTTAATTCGCATTCTGTTAAAATGAAAAGCGGCGGCAGCGCCGCACTGTCGAGCGTGGTAGCGAGATGTACTAGTCCATGTGATAACTTGACATTAAATGTTTGTATTTGGCATTCTGTAAGTGAGATTCGAGCTTCGATTTTCGAATTGAGTGTCAAGTTAGGCTATTGAGCTATTGGCTAGGTGAGCGCGAAGATGAATAAAACGTGGCAGCAGCGCCGCACTGTCGAGCGCGGAAGCGAGGTGTACTAGTGCGTGTGACAATTTGACACTAAATGCTTATATTTGGTATTCTGTAAATGGAATTCGAGCTTCGATCTTCGAATTGGGTGTCAAAAATGGATCTGAAATCTCGAATTCACCTGTCAGATCAAAAGTTACTACAGAGTAATCGAGATCGAAGTGAACTAAGATGCAATGGCAAGATTATTTGTTTAAAATCATATAATCTAAGAAGCACATGCAACTGAGTTGTACGCTAGCAGAAATCAAGTAATTAGCATTTGAAAAATAAAGATATTTACATTGGACTGTAAATTAATTATTAATTATAATTATCTCAGGACAATTTTACACGAATTGATCTAACCCCAAAGTAAGGAAATTATTTGCTTCTGATATGGGTGTTAGTCAACGAGATTAATACATAGAAATACAAATTATATAAATACTCATATATATAATAAACACCCAAACCCAGAAATACAAACTGCCCCTGTCGGGAATCGAACCCGAGCCCTATTGATTGCGTTGTTAGGTTCGCTAACCACTCGACCAACGGGGCGGGGAGAATTTTTTTTTATATTATATGATAGCAAACAAGCAGGAGACCCCTCCTGACGGAAAGAGACAACCATCTCCTAAATACCAAAAGTGTTAATGGTGCGTTGCTATCTTGTAGCGAGGTCTTATGCCATATGCATAAGTTTACCCCTTACCCTCCAAACCAGAACACTGACCTCTGACCTGACTGACCAGAATACAAGCACTGACCCTATTGCGGCAGAAATGTGCTCGAAATCGGAACAACCAAAGCCCCGTGCCACACATAGCAATCAAACCAGTGTTCAAATTTTTGAAGCTATGTCTGGCGCGGGCTGAGGAATAGTTTGTTTATATTATAAGATAGCAATAGGTCTCCCGATGGAAAGAGTCAAAAGTCAAACGCACCATTGACACCAAAGGTGTCAATGGTGCGTTTCTATCTTGTGGCGAGGTCTAAAGCCACGTACATAAGTTTACCGGCTACCTTACCCTCCAAATCGGAACACGACAGTGAAAAGCACTGACACTATTGCGGCAGGAATAGATAAGGCGATGGTACCAGACCCGGGCGAGACAATGCAGAACTCTGCCACCTAGTAGCTACGATGTTAGTGACTCATATAGCCAATCGTCGCCTTTTACGACCTGCCTGGCAGAACGGCAGTTGGCCTATTCTTCAAAGGAGCCCGGGACCAACACGGGGAAAAAGGTAGGATAAAGATTATGTTCTAAACTGCAGACTATCGGATGACCAGATAAATAAAGTGTTAGAAGACATAAAACACAAATATTTTCCCCCATGTTTATCCGAGCTCCTTTGAAGAATAGACCAACTGACGTTTTGCCAGGCAGATCATAAGAGGCGACCAATTGGCTATACGTACAACCGTCGTGATTACTGGGTGGCAGAGTTCTGCATTTTCTCGCTCGGGTCTGGTACCACCGCCTCACCTATTTCTGCCGAAATAGTGTCAGTGCTTGTCATAGTCGTGTTTTGATTTGGAAGGTAAGGTACCTGGAAAACTCATACATGTGGCACAAGATAGCAATGAACCATTAACATCTTTTGGTGTCTATAGGCGATGGTAGACTCTTTCCCTCAGGAATCCTATCTGGTCTACTAATTTACAATTGACTCAATGGCGTTTCGATGGATTCATGTTAAGCCAGCGCCAGACATAGTTTCAAATATTTGAACACTTGTTTGATGGTTATGTGTGGCATGGGACTTTGCAAATGTGCTCGAAATCGGAACAACCAAAGCCCCGTGCCACACATAGCAATCAAACCAGTGTTCAAATTTTTGAATATATGTCTGGCGCGGGCTGAGGAATAGTATGTTTATATTATAAGATAGCAATAGGTCTCCTGATGGAAAGAGTCAACCATCGCCTATAGACACCAAAGGTGTCAATGGTGCGTTTCTATCTTGTGGCGAGGTCTAAAGCCACGTACAAAAGTTTACCGGCTACCTTACCCTCCAAATCGGAACACGACAGTGAAAAGCACTGACGCTATTGCGACAGGAATAGATAAGGCGGTGGTACCTGACCCGGGCGAGACAATGCAGAACTCTACCACCTAGTAGTCACAATGGTAGTGACTCGTAAAGCCAATCGGTCGCCTTTTACGACCTGTCTGGCAGAACAGCAGTTGGTCTATTCTTCAAAGGAGCCCGGGACCAACACGGAAAAAAAATTTTCACACATTTCGTATTCTGTTAATTAAGACAATAGTGTTTCATTGACACACCATCTAATTATGATTCAACCCCCATTGGAAAATTCGGAAAGAAGTCATAAAAATAAATAATTAACAAGTTCTTTTATTTTAAACTAAGAAAACACTTCCACTTAAAAATGTTTAATATTTTTCATCCAAACAATATTTAATAAATTTCAAATTTTTTGTAGCTTGTAAGCAAGGCTTTACTCAGTTAGTAGTAAATTCATGTATCTATGAAAGGATTTTTTTGTTTGTTTGCACAATTAATTTATTCTTTATTACTCTAGATTTGGACTTCATCATTTCATTAAAAAAATTAAAGTCAACTTATTCGGGATAATTTTTTCATACGTTTCTGAAATAGCTTTATATTTCCTTTTACTCCCTTTATAGTATGTGTTACAGCTATTTTGTAAAATATTGGCGATTGTGCCATACGATATTTCCCGATATTTTGAAATTTCTTCGTCTGTTTTTGGACGCATATATAAGTTTAACTAAGTTCATGTGAAATCGTCTTAGTTTTTAGGAGGTTTAGCCATTCGGGGATCTTCACATCCATTCTTGTTTGCTTTTCTTATTGAAGACTATGATAGATAGATAATTTTATATTCAAATTCTAGTAATCTTTCTTCGGTGCAGTTTCATTCTCTAGGCTATCCTCACGTATAAGTAGGTCTATTTTGTAGAAATACATTATATGATATAAAATAAAACAGTCTCGGAAATATACGCAATATATTACATATATTATTTCGCCGTAATATATTTCTTTACATAAAATATTATAATATTGCTAGACAAAGTGTCAAATGTCAATTTTATTTAGGTGTGCTTAAACAGGCAAAGGCTCAATGCCATACAGCCACGGCGAGTTGACATACTAACAATTTATTATATTAAATATGTTTTTACTAAAAATTAGATTAAAAATTGTAACAGAAACAATATACCAAAAAGTTTCTTACTATTTAATAATTATTTTTGTTAAATAATTGAATAAAACACCAACCGATAAAAAAACAGTAGCAGTCGTGGGACTGCCGATAGAAGTGAAAACGGAACTATTAAGTTGAGAGTAATTAAAACTATATGCAAAACATAGCTATAGATATACTATTATCATTAGCATGTCGGTGACGCGAACCGAGGATTTTACCCTCTACCAAAACGCTCAACGCGCCTAAAGAAGTTTTCACTTCAAAAAACGATAAAGGTTTTTACGTCAACCCATCCCTGCCTAAGCGAGGCTCGATTCAAAGCTCACTTCACTTCGATTGTGCATTTTTTGTTTAGAGAATATCAACTCAAGAACAATCGAGCTCTCGATAAATTTGTTGTCGAAGTGTATTATTATGTCGATGGATAGAACCTACCGGAGTGAGATTCAATTTTGAATTTGTTTCTTACAAAGATTAGATCTGAAAATTCAGGTTCACCCGGTTCACCTGCCAGATTGAAAGTTACTAGAGAGCAATCGAGACTGAGGTAAAATAAATATTTTTTCGGGTGCTATGGCTAGATTATTTGTTTTAAATGAAATAATCCAAGAAGCACATGCAGCTTATTTGTACATTAGTAGAAATCAAGCCGGTAGAATTAAAAAAATGAACATTCACATTGGACAAATATTATGTTCTACAGTGAATACTATCAGATCTGTTAGAACAAGTGTTAGAAAATATAAAACATAAGATTCCCCCGTGTTAATTCGAGCTCCTTTGAAGAATAGAGGAACTGCCGTTTTTCCAGGCAGGTTGTGAGAGGCGACCGATTGGCTATACATGTTACACCATCGAGACTACTTAGTGGCAGATTTTCTCGCCCGGGCCTTGCACCACCGCCTTACCTATTGTTGCTGAAATAGCATTACTGCTACAGTCGTGTTCCGGTTTGGAGAGTATGGTACCCGGTAAACTTATACATGTGGCACAAGATAGCAACAAACCATTAACGTCTTTGGTGTCTACAGGCGATGGTAAACTCTTGCCCTCAGGAAACCTATCTGGGGTCCAAGTCTGCTAATTTGCAATTGGCTCAATGGCGTCTCCATTGATACTTATTAGAATAGTTTAACACATTTCGTATTCTGTTAATTATTTAAGACCAATAGTGTTTCATTAACACACCATCTAATTATGATTCATACCCCATTTGAAAATTCGGAATTCGTAAAAAAAAATAAATAAAAAGCATTTTTATTTGTTTACATTATTAATTCATTCATCACTCTAGATTTGGACTTCATTATTTCACATTATAATATGATAACACAAAACAGTCTCGGAAATATACGCAATATATTATATTATTTCGCCGTAATATATTTCTTTACATAAATTAAACTCAGCCTATATTAATACGCCGTAATGTATTTCTTTATATAAAATTATATTAAATATTAATATAATTTTGCTATATCAAGTGTCAAATCTCAATTTTATTTATGTGTACTTAAATAGGCAAAGGCTTAATGCTTTACAGCCACGGCATGTTGATATACTCAAGTGTCAAATCTCAATTTTATTTATGTGTACTTAAATAGGCAAAGGCTTAATGCTATACAGCCACAGCATGTTGACATACTAAAAATTTATTATAATAAACATGTTTTTGCTAAAAATTATGTTAAAAATTGTAATAGAAACAATAAATCAAAAAGTTGATTACAATATGGTAATTATTATTGTTAAATAATTGATGAAAACACAAACCGATGAAAAACCGATAAAGGTTCTTACGTTGACTCATCCCTGCCTAAGTGAGGCTCGATTCGAAGCTCCCTTCACTTCGATTGTACATTTTACTGTTTGGAAAATACCAATTCATGATGAATCGAGCTCACGATGAATTCGCTTTCGAAGTGATAGAATCACATGAGTGAGTTTCGATCTTCGAATTTGTTTCTTACAGAATAGCACAGCAGAACATAAAGTTTCCCTTCTACCGCGTATGCGTGTGTGAGCTCATACTTGAGTTGTTTTTTCTTAAATTTCAATTTTAAAACAAAACTTAATCATTTAACCAATTCAAAAATACCAAGCATCTAACTATTTACCCAACTTTTTAGTATTTCATCAAACTCGATTATGGAAATATTGTCAATTGTTTTAACGGATTTAAATTAAAGTAAAAGAATTAGGCTGAAGTTCTTGGATAAAATAATTTGAAAAACACATCTTGATCAAATAGCAAAAGTATTTTATCAAACAGCGAAAAATGTAAAAAAGGATGCACCTAACATATACATCAAAGGAACGAAGCTCTCGTCACAGCGATATTATAATCCCTTTCGCTTTAAATACCGGTATTGTCCCTCAGCTGTCATCTTTACAAAAATTAAATGTACGCTCATTTAATTATATTTTCACATTAAAATTTAAGCGCAAGTCTCATCTTTTAAACAATAATTTTGCATCTGATAAGTTTCAATTAACCAAGTAAGAAAGCGTTCGTCTTCTCTCAAAGGGATTCTCATTATGTAGCTATTCATTGCGCTGACAGCTAATTACAGTCGTGTCTGTTGATTACATCACTGTACCTATACTTATTAAAACGAACGATTTATTTATATCACCTTGATTTTAAGATTACATCTGATATATTTATTACTAGCTGACCCGCGCAGCTTCGCCCACGAGTATAGTAATAAGTCGTCCAAATAGTTTTTAATAAAAATTTCAGTCCCTATTTCAGCCCACCAGGGCCTAATTTTTGAAAAAAAAATTAGCCTATGTTTGACCCCAGATCTTCAAATATATCCATGCCAAAGGACATTGACCATCTATGTATGGACGTTGGACCAAGTGCCGCCCAACATTGAAACATAGTGCATAATGTTCCTTAGATTAATACTTGTCTGTAACCCAGAACGCTTCAAAATCTATCCGAGGAGTTTTGAGAAAAAAAATATTGAATATAGAGGTCTTACACTTACAAAAATCATAACCAACAGCTTATTTTTAAAATAAGAGACGGTATATTGCAAACAATTGATTTATTTGGGAAAAAAAATGTAACACCTTATATAGGCACTAACGTAATCAATCATTGTCGTCTAAGATTATTGTATCCAAAAATAAAGCAGGGCGTCTCATAACGTCTTAGTGCCTAGCCCACCCCAAAAACCAAACTAGGCACATAACGTGGGCACAACTATCGATTGTCCTTCGTCCAGTAAAACATGAGCAGCAATAATGTTCAATGGAACCAAGCCCATGATTGATCTCGTTTATTAGACAAGCGAGATTCAGGGTCAGTCTCGGGAGCTAGAATAAGTAGGATAATATATTTTTTAACAAAAACCTCGTAAATGTTCAAAAAATAACAAAATTACAAAATATCAAAACTTAAAGCACTAAAATTCATTAGATAAGACTTGTTGCTACTTGTTTACTTTCTTATTTATGTATTATTTGCGTTTTCCCTGTAATCAGATCATAGTTCGTATTACATGGACTAAATAATTGGTGTGAAATGTCTAGGATTTATTTATTTATTTATTTATTTATAATTCCGTGGAACGGTTTTTTTTTATTTTTTTTTTTGATATCTAGTCACGTTAAGAAACAAATAAAAGTGTTTCCATGCTTGGGCAGCATTTGGTCCAAAACGGTCAATCTCCTTTCACGAAAATCGGTTCAGCGGCTTAGCCGTGAAAGCGTAACAGACAGACAGACTTTCGCATTTATAATATTAATATGAAGATTAATACCACATTATAAAATAATAAAATAAAAAAATGTCCAATATATATCACATGTTCCAAATATTATACATACAATCCACGGAAAATGCAAGAAAATAGAATTTAGAAAATTAATTAAATACATTAGAAATACATTGTCGAAACTTACAAAACATTGTGCAAATATGCGTTCAAGGAAAGAGACTAAGGACATCAATGTTTGGTCGTGTGTATGGTACGTTTTTCTCGTATATAATAATTAAATCTCTCATTGTTGCGTATCATTACTTAATGAAGTAAAAAACGTCGCTATTTCTTAATTTTAAAACATGTGACAACTATGAGCAGCCATAGTTTTCATTTGAAATTTTACACATTTGTTTTCACAGTAGCAACCAAATGTCAATTAGATGCACAGTTTACCACGATTTATCGTAATACAATCAAAACACGTTCTTTTGTTGAGTGTTACATTCTGAGTTAATAAGAGCTTTAAAACTGCTTGACCATGTGCAAGCATTAGTATATAAAATAAATCTTGTGACGTTTTTTTCTATAGAAAACAAAAAATGAAATGAAGTGGAAAAAAACTTATATCTAAATAAGGCTTTGAATGTCTGTCCATAAGTAACGGCTACCTCACTCTAATCCGAAATTATTATGTTTGCAATGACGGGAAATATTATCTTTTGATTCGTTGCACATCCCGTTTCTTCATGGGACTTAACATCATTGATATATTAGTTGTTGTTTCCCCGTGTTAGTCCCGGGCTCCTTTGAAGAATAGGCCAACTACCATTCTGCCAGGCAGGTCGTAAAATGCAACCGATCGGCTTTACGAGTCGCTACCATCGTGGCTACTAGGTGGTAGAGTTCTGCATTGTCTCGCCCCGGTCTGGTACCACCGCCTTACCTATTCCTGCCGCAATAGCGTCAGTGCTTGTCACTGTCGTGTTCCGGTTTGGACGGTAAAGTAGCCGGTAAACTTATGCATGTGGCATTAGACCTCGCCACAAGATAGCAACGCACCATTAACACCTTTGGTTTCTCTAGGCGATGGTTGACTCTTTCCATCAGGAGACCCATCTGCTTGTTTTCTACCTTATGATATAAAAAAAATTGAACAGGTATCATTTTGGTGCCTATTTTAGGACGAGACTTTATAATAAAATACTATTATATTTAATTATAAAGCCTCATAGTAATAATCCATAATAATTATACGCAAATATATTGTTTAATTGTATTCATTAATAACATTGGATTTTCACAGAGTGGCAACAATGCGAATTACCATATAACATATATCTTGTAAGGACCCTTAGATGTGTCAAAATAAATGCGGTTTCGGTGGAAATGGGTAGTAGTGAATTCGAAGTTGATGAGGCGACTATAATGGCTATTGGAATTTATCGGAACAGCCGCGTGGCGACATATTGTTGCTTGATAAACCTTACGATAAAGGATCTTCAACTTTAATGGCTTACTAGGGTTGTCAGTAAAATATTTAAAGTTCTACTGATGAAAGTCTTCTTATGTCTTATTCTAATGTTAGGAGATAGTATATAGACATCAAAACTTCTACTACAAGCAATTTATTACCAGCTAAAAAATAGCAATATCCGGATCATCCAATGAGAAGCACATTCGCCCCCAAGGGTAGGACGCAAAGAAAAACCGCGTGCCGTCCCAATCTGCTGACTTGTAATATCAAATGCCGCGGCTGCCCAAAAAAAGAGGCCGTGACAGTCGCGTAACCGGCACTTTGACCCGGATTAGGCAGTGGTCAGAAGAGCCAAGATGGACGTGCACTGATACTTGATCCGGGTGAGAAGTCAGCAGAAGGTCCGACATTGAAGGTGCATGGTCATATATATCTGGAACTCGCGTGGGTAAAGTTACCAGTTTCGTAAGACTATACGTCAAAGCAAAATCGTGAAAAGGCCTGCTAATGTTGCAAAAATCCACAAAAAGCGCGGTAGGGGTTTCCTTGAGTTTCTTGCTTCATTTGCCCCGTGTAGTGTGGTCAATGAGCGCAATTTTGCCCTTTGCCGATAAGATTAAATGTTAATAAATAGAAATATAAGTTTGTACAATCTACCCTAAAATTTAAATGTAATAAAAATTTAACAACAAATTCTATAAAATGGTAATTTTTTTGTAAATTGTAAAAACATATATTGAGCATAAGAAGATATTTTGTAAATTGTAAAAATAACTTTTTGTTGTGAAATAATTCTTGTAAATATTGTAATACATAAATAATTGTAATACATGAAATAGAAACAAAAAACAAGCCCGCTGAGTTTCTTCCGCCTGATCTTCTCAGTGTGTGGCCGCGTTCCGATCCGGTAGTAAATATAAGGAAATCAACCAAAATTCAAATGTTTGCATTCCATATTATGGTAGAATATAATGGTAATTTAATTTATTTTTGATAATTTGTGACACCCATATTCTTGCAAATAAATACTTTTTCATTTTCATTTGCGTTAAGAAAACTATCTGCTTGTTTAGTATATTTCATAGAAAAAAGTCAGGTTATTTAAACAAAACGTTAATTTTCATTTTATTTTCCCGTCAAATTAAATATATCTTTAGTGCAATATTTATTAACTAATTAACTTGTGCTGTTTCACTATAATGTAATTACAAGTAATTACTGACCGGTTTCCCTTACACAAGCATCCTCAGGGTATTTACAGTTACGGTAAGTGTAAATACCCTGAGGATGCTTGTCAATAAGTATTGTATTAAAATGGAGTTCCACCAAGTGCCGATGATGAAAAGTGTAGAATTTATGTCTTTAGTGGGTAAACAGAGTAACATACAGGTTATTTCACTTACCGACCCTACAGCTTTAACGGACTTTGCATCGATCTCTTTACTAATAAAACCGTAAATTACCGATTAGAAGGTAAATATACGTTGTCCCTAAACTATGTACATAAAACATCAAATATAATATTAGCATATATGTAACACGGAAAATGGGTAAATTTTAGTGTAAATCTTCTTTATTACAGAGCGGTAGTCGCAAAGACTTATTGATTAGAAATGTAAGAACTCAACTCACAAAGTTACTAAAGTATCTTCACGCCCATATCCCCGAAGGGGTAGGCAAATGTACAACAAGTGCACCCACGATTAGCCGAAGATACTTGGTCCCACAAATGTGATAGGTGGCAAGCCTATCGCCAACCGGGCACTTTCCAATCTTTGTGTTTCTCAGAAAACTGAAAAAACACTTTTTTTTTAAAGTGCCCGACCCGGGAATTGAACCCGGGACCTCATGTGGTCAACGCCAACGCTGGACCACTAGACCACAGAGGCGATTACAAAGTTACTAATCAGTCGATTTCTCAGAATCAAAATTTATTATAGGTGTACTTGATAAAGTAGATAAAGTAGCTGCCTTTGACGTCGATATGTGTAACCAAGCTTTCCTATGTAGAATAAATGCTATTTGAATTTGAATCTGATAATTTGAGTTAAGAGTTGAAGTATTAAACATCTTACAGTTCTTGCGTATTGCCACGGGAGCACCGTGCGGCGGGAACAGATAAGGCGGTGGTACCAACTACCCGGGCGAAACGTTACGGAGCTCTACCCCTACTCTACCTTCCTAGCCAATTGTTCGTCGTTTACAAACTTGGTAGAATGGCATATTGATGACATATTCTTGAAAAGGAGCCCATACCAGACGAGGGCCGAGGTCCAGTGAAATCTCGTATGCTTTACTACTCTGTCTAGAAAGTATCAGAAAATGACCAATAATACACAAAATGTTAATTATTCATGCAAATTTATTTTACGGCCTTCAAAGTATACTCCTTCAGAAACGATACTCGAAAAACGATACTAACGAATAATCTAATCATCAAAACATTTTTAAACACTTTTTCCGGAATTGAGTTTAGTTATCGCCGCGAATTCTCCTTTATGTCTTCCAACGAATGAAAACGGCTGCCACGAATTGGTAATTTTAGTTTAAGAAAAAGAAAGAAGTAATTTGGAGTCATATGTGGTGAACAAAGTGATTGCTCGATGGTATTTGTTAAGTTTTTGGTCAAAATTTTATTTACAGTGATGGCCTTGTGCAAAGGTGCATTATCGTAGTGTAAAATCCAAGAATTTTATCGTTACAAATCAATCAATACAAATTACATTGTTTGAATATCACGATAGACTGATAGTAGGTAAGTATTACATAATCTGTGAAGATAGTAACTAGTAACCACTAACAAAAGGACAAAAGGCCATTCGACTGCAGCTTACATAGATCCAACTTACTAGATGTTACAGAAATAACAAAATTTTTTTATTTTTAGAAATGAATAATAGTATTTTACACATTTTATTTGTCGCACCGCCTCGTTGCTACTGTATTCTGCTCAGATCTTGAGGTCAGGCAAAATATGCTTGAAGGTTTTTCTCTTATGTAATTCTAAAAAAACTTCAATAGGTTATTGAGATTACGTGTAATTAGATTTAAGAAAATAGAAAACAAATTGTAGTATTGACAATCTCGTATTTTGGAGTAGCACCTAAATATGTCATTTATCGCACGAAAATCCTAACCCTTGATAATATTAGGCGGAGGTACAACCATTGGGTGTATCCCATGATTAGCCGAAGATACTTAGTCCCACAAAATGCAAGGCGGCAAGCCTATTGCCAACTGGGCATTTATCCAATCCCAAGAACGTTGTTTTTATCAGAAAACTAAAACCCAATTTTTTTGAATTGCCCGACCCGGGAATCGAATCTGGAAGCTCAGATGGTCAACATCAACACCGGACCACTAGACCAAAAACTTGATTATTTTAAATTAATCGACCGGTTTTGCTTTTTAAAGCATAATTCAGGACGTAATATTCTTTAACTTTACTATTTAATCTAAATAACATATGCAACTCAAACTACGCGCCAACAACGCGCTAGTAAAAAAAAAAAACAAAAAATTGAATTTGGAACCATAAACAAATCATCCATTCCTGATACTTTTTTGACTTAATGTGTTTGATTTGACGGTGTAAAAATAATACAAAGAAATGCTAGTGGTACAATCTGTAAATAGAATAAGAACTCACTAAATAGAATATGAATATGCATCGAATAATTTTCCACTTCTTTCTACTGTATCTACGGTATTTCAAGCGACAGTAACATTAAGCTGACAGTTTATTACTCACGATTGCCCCAAGTTTAAGCCCCTAATTACGCAAACTTGTTGGAGGAGCATACACAGATCACATCATAAGGAGATTAAATCCTGACGATATATTTATTCCTTTAGATTGATTTGTAATCTGTATGTTTTTATTCAATATGGCGTAACGATTGCCAAGAGAACAGATCTCTTGGCAATTGTTACGCCATATTGAATAAAATAAGAATGTAGAGTTAATAGCATTGTTATTGATTGTTTTACTTTCAATGATTTCTGATCTAATAATCTTTATTAATATTATAAGTGCGAAAGCTTGGATGATTGAATGTATTGATGGATGGATGTGTAGATGGATGGATGAATTTTTTTTTTTTTATATCATAAGATAGCAAACAAGCAGATGGGTCTCCTGATGGAAAGAGTTAACCATCGCCTATAGACACCAAAGATGTTAATGGTGCGTTGCTATCTTGTGGCGAGGTCTAATGCCACATGCAAAAGTTTACCGGCTACCTTACCCTCCAAACCGGAACACGACAGCGACAAGCACTGACGCTATTGCGGCAGGAATAGGTAAGGCGGTGGTACCAGACCCGGGCGAGACAATGCAGAACTCTACCACCTAGTAGCCACGATGGTAGTGACTCGATAGCCATTCGGTCGCCTTTTACGACCTGCCTGGCAGAACGGCAGTTGGCCTATTCTACAAAGGAGGCCGGGACCAACACGGCGAAAATGGATGGATGTTTGTTACTCAATCACGTAAATCTACTGAATGGATTTGGATGAAATTTAACACACAGGCAAAACATGATCTGGAATAGCACATAGGCTTATCTTTTATCACTGAAATATATCACTGATATAAATATACTTTTGATCACTGAAAAATTAATTGTTCCCGCGAGATTCACCAAAAACTCTTACAATATAGCGGGCTGCTCAGTGCAGCTAGTACATTAATAAAGGTTAGTGATAGTGATCGTTAAAAAACCTTAAATATGAAGTTTATCATGATGTTCTAAGTAATATCAGTTAATTACAAAGATTTCTATGTACTAGGCAAGGCATGCGCCAAGCCAATCTTGGGCCGCTAAAGTGCAATCCATAGACTGCACCTACTTCATAGCTTGTTGAATGAAACGCGTAAGCACCATGTAACTTACGGCACTTACAAATATTCATTACTAGCTGCAGTGTGCAGCCCGCTGAATTTAAGAGCTTTTGGCGAATCCCACGGAATCACCTGATTTTTTCGGGATAAAAAGTAGCCTATATGCTATTCCAGCTCATTACCTACCTGTGTGCCAAATTTCATTTAAATCCGTTCTGTAGTTTTTGCGTGATTGAGTAATAAACATCCATCCAAACATCCAAACTTTCGCATTTATAATAGGAAATATAGATACGCTATTATAGTCAGTACAGCAGCGCAGCTTAATTATGACTTTGGTTGGACGATTTATATTATATCAGCGCTGCAGCGACGGTTACCGAAATGGAACACGAATTATACTTAGCCTAGCTTCTATAGTACATTAAGCTCTCTGGTTAACTATGATTGAAGTCACAATTTTAGGTAAGATCCTATTGGGTGGAGCTCGGCCGCGTGAGCCTCTGTTTCTAGATATGAGACCTAAAAGCAACCTAACAAACGTAGGTAGGTACTTCATGTTTATAGCAACACGTTAATAGTACGTTAATGCTTTTTCGCATTTTTTTGTTATTTCGAAGTTGTTATTTGTGCTGCTATTTCGAAGCACATACTATTAAGACGCAATACACGTCAATATAACTGATAAGCCTTGTTCTGACTAGGCTAATATTATAGTCCAGTAGCTAGTAATTTAGTAACGTAATATATCTGAACACCAAAAAATATGTTGTCGAGTAGATTAGCGTATAAATTAGTCAAGCCGATCCACCTAATTCTATTTTTTCGGGCGAGTACGAGCGGTTTACCATGCCCCCACCATTGGATTTTTGATGTGAAACATCTATTGGCGCAGGTGTAAACCGGATCATTGGCGTGGCGAAGCGGCATCCGTGGTGACGGGTCGCCACGCTATAATATTATGTACTAAGGTAGGGTATACAGCGAGGTATACAGTCCATATTTAGTAGCGGTACGGTGTGGCGACGTGTCGCATCTGCCAGGCGTCCCGTGACAGTTCAGTTTTTTGTTCTACTACGCTGTGTTTTTTACGCGTCTATCGTTTTGTAGGATGTTCATCTTGCAAAACAACTCACTTGTGAATTGTACTCGACTAAAGCACGGTAATGTTATCTACCAGTATTTTGACTTGGTTCTGTCCATGAAATATATACCTACAGCCAGCCGCGCCGTGTTGTAAGTAAATGCGATAGGGCTGCCCGCCTTTAATATTTTAACTACATTTACTTGTGCTGTCACATTGGCCGTTCGTCACTGCGGCGTACCCTCAGTCTGTTGTGTATCGAGTGCATGCCGAACTCCGAGCGCGTAGGTATAACTCGCGTTCCACCCGTTTGTATGAAAATAGAATACTGGTAGATAACATTACCGTGACTAAAGTGTAAACAATTATTTGACACTAGCGAGTGTTTTAGCTAATAAATTTCTCTTCATTCGATTAAAATACTAACTTAATAGGAACTAGGCTATAGGGACAAAATGCAGTTAGCTAGCTAGCTTTATACATCTAAAAATATCATCACACCGTTTCCCTTCTACTGTGTCTTCTAAGATTTCCGGGTCATTTTGTTTGCTTATCTTGTAAAAAAAATTTGCACGTTTATGATTATTAAAGTATTTATATTCCCCATTTGACATCTCATACTTATAATATTTGGAGTCACTTGAGAACAAAGATGAGGCATTGGTAGTTAAATAAGACATAGTAAAGATTTCCGGTTGGGTATGGCAAATAGTGCTTCTTATGAATATTCCTTTCTTTTTGATTACTGATAAATCATACTTACTGGGTTTATTGACATCAAAATGTCGACATTATATGTTCTGACCAGAAACCTGACAATGCTGGTTTCCACTCAAACCTTTGTCTTATATTTTAAACTATTTCTCTAGCATTAATATTGTGTAGTGGTTCAAGCAATCCACAAACGCTACAAGAAAAATAACAAAAATAGGAAATAATGAAACTCAAAATAAAATTCTGAATCACGATATCACAATTATTTATCTTGGACACACTATATGTATACAAGTTTCAAATGGACTTCGGTCCCCGGGCATTACACCTTGCCTGGCTGAGAAATTCTTCTTTTCCCCCCCTTCCTTGTCCTAGTGTGACGTCATCAACTTTCACAGTTATGACGTCACTCTGACAAAAGTTGGCCCACTGGTTCCATCACTGACCCTTCAGTCACGGTAATATTATCCACCAGTATTATATCTTCATACAAGAGGGTGGAACGCGAGTTATACCTACGCGCTCGGAGTTCGGCATCCACTCGATACACAACAGACTGAGGGTTGCTCCGCAGTGACGAATGGCCGATGTGATAGCACAGGCAAATGTAGTTAAAATATTGAAGGAGGGCAGCCCTATCGCATTTTACGTACAGCACGGCGCGTCGGCTGTAGGTATTTATATTTCAAACACAGGGGCGAGTCAAAATACTTGTAGATAATATTACCGTGCTTCAGTGGTATCGACCTGCGGCGTCACAATTGCAAACTAGCTGTACCCGCGACTTCGTCCGCGTAGATAATTTTCTAAAGACACTTCCTGGGTTTTACCCACATTGTTCCTGTTTCCGTGAGATTTCCGAGATAAAAACTATACTGTGTCTTTCTCGGGTGTCAAACTAGAAAACAAGCTAGAAATTGTAATCAAATCGGTTCAGTGGATAAAGGCGTAAAAAACAGACAGACAGACAGCCAGAGCTACTTTTGCATTTATAAATAAATAGAAAAATTTCTGGAACAAATTACACTTACTGATCTAACCAAAGTAAGCAAATTATTTGCTTGTGTTATGGGTGTTAGTCAACGATATTAATACATAGAAATACAACAAATACTAGAATATATATTTTAATAAACACCCAAACCCGGAAATACAAACATTTATGCTCATTATATAAATGCTTGTCCCCGTCGGGGATCGAGCCCGAGCCCCGTCGTTTGCGTAGTCAGGGTCGCTAACCACTCGACCAACGGAGCGGTCAATTATAATATTAGTATGGATAACGGCCATAAGCGTTTAGATAACTGTACTGATGATACTTAATATTTTCAAAAAATAAACTAGTATCGAATTGTATCGAAGATCGAGGAATACCTCTGCTCAGAAATCTATGTTTCGGAGTAGGGTCAGCTAGAATTAACTCAATTTAACTCCAAGAAGATAAAATTTGCATCTTGTTTAAAAAAGCGACGTTTTAAAAATCGTTCTTAAGTTACCTCAGTCAGAGAAATCTTTAAGTCGACATAACGAGCTTAATCCATTATCTCGATGTCTGCAAATTTTCAATGCGGCAATTCTCAATGGTTTTTTTGACAACTTTTTGAGATTTTTCCAAACTAAAATGGTTTAGGAAGAAACTCGTTACGCTAGTTCTCTTGCGAGGTAAGCAGAGTGAACCGAACATCCATAGACTCTTCAATTTCGATTCACCAGTTTGTTGGTTATCGACATTTGCGGTGATCCCAATCGCCAGATTTTACAGAATTGGTAACGAATATCGCTTATTGCTTTTGTACATGTAATGAAATCTAATAATATAAAAGATCTGCTCAAACCTGCCTAACAAGTAACAGATACAGATACGGATACAAATCTTTCTTCTGCCTCGGATATCCGCGGATATGGATATGGATATCTGGCACGTCATTGTTAAATATTCATATACTTATCGTCGTAAAAAGTTGTACAAATTGGTTCTTTTTAGAATTGTAGTGAGTCTAGTAAGAAAAGTCTAAGATGTTTAGAAACTAACTAAGACATTTTTAAAAATATATAAACGGGTCAATAACGCGTACATATATAGAACTTATGCTCGTGACCACGGTCAATGTAACTTGGCCGAAACGTCGAGCTTTACAAGTAAGTTCTATATATGTACGCGTTATTGACCCGTTTATATATTTTAAAAAATGATAGTAGAACGCGTTAGTTTAAAAGTTCTAACTAAGACACTTGACACCGGCGACGCGACGAGCTGGTAAGTCAGGGACTTATCTAGTAGACTGGCTTGATAATCTATTAAAAGAAACAAGATAAGGCACTTCCCGTCGGTGGTTAGTCTGGCTGTAGCGCGATTCAGAAACAACCGGTACCTTTTAGTGGCTTCTATTGCACACGCGGAGTAGAAAGAAGTACCTGCCGCTCACCAAATCCGTAAGCAGCTCCCCCACTGCGTCGTTTCATGTCCGTTCTTTTGAGGCCTTAGCCGGGGACACACACGTGAAAGATAGTACGATGTTCACGCGTGGCCATTGGCCCAATAAGAGGCAGTTTCCTTTCGTGACGTATCTCGACGTTACAATATTGTAACGTTGATCTTATCTTAGCTGGCGGTCTGCCAGACCACCTTTAGGTAAAGATTATTTCTTAATAATTAAACTTGGGTATATGGCGTTAACAAAATACATTTAAAAAGTAACCTGAAGTAAGGATCTTAGGTAGGTACCTACAACCATGGGCGTACTAAAGTTCTGGGCCAGGGGGGGGGATAACCGTAACATTTTAAGACTATATTTTTATCATATTATATTTTTATGTACAAGAGTAGATAGCTAGTAGAGAGGTAAACAAATTTCGGGGGGGGGGCAGTTCCCCCCCCCCCCCCCTCCGTACGCCCATGCCTACAACATAAAATATACGCACACATACATACATTCATAAAAAACACCACATACGCACACGTAAATTTTTACATTTACAATTGTAGTAAGATATATTGCAAGGATTCTGTGAAGTGATTGAAACATTACTCGATTAATTATACGGCTTAACTGATAGATCGCCGTTTCGAATCACTTGATTTTGTTCATTTTCCGATAAAACTTTCCATTGAAAATGTACATTTTTAAACTGGCACAGATACAGCAGTAAACCTAATAAAGCGGGGTGTATTTGCAAACGACAGCGGGATGTTTCCAACCGAGCACACACGAGCTCGTTCGGGCAACTACCCTTTACAATGTGCGGTTGCGAATGCGACACGACTTGTTTGACTAATGCGCGGTTCCTATATCAATAAAACTACTCATTTTGGTTACGAGTATTAACATTTTCTTCGAGGTGTAAGTTAAAACTGTCGCTATAGTCCAATAAACTGGTGGAACGCCTCGTTATTATAAGATTAGTTGATAATTGTTACTACAACGAATGACAGATCATTAATTATAAGAAACTGGCGTAAACCAGTACCATTTACCACATTACCACAACTTTTCGAAAGCCTGTGATTTAATTTTCATAATTTTGCCTTAAACATAAGCATATTGCTGATGCAAACCGCTAAGATTTTCCCCTATCAAAAATTATCTAACGTGCTTTCAGAAATGTTCACTTCAATATAATTATAAAGAAAATATTATCTCAAATCTTTATACCAAATTACAGAGTTATACAAATTTATGTACCAAAGTAATATCAAAAAGAAAAAGGTTACGCTAAGGCAATTGTGATAACCCAATATTCGAAGTAAAAGGTTATCTGTCAAAACGTCTGGACGTTAACTTGGAGATCATTTAATATTTAGCTTTCAGCGAGGCAATTCTTGGAATGTGATTAAAATCAATCACTTGAAGGCTTTACTTGTATTTTAAAGGCGGACGAAATTTATATTTTATCAAATAAATATTAGAGAATCTTAACAGATTCTCTAATATTTATTTAATTTAATTTAAATTCAGATCTACAAATAAATTGTTCTCGTGTTATTAGGTAGAACTCTAAAGCTATTATTAATTAATTTAAAGCTATTATGAAAAGATCATCTGATTTCTTAATGATAAGCTACTTATAAACGCTTCCAAAGGCCAAATGTGCCACTGCCATCGGAATTGTGAGGGGGGGGGGGGGGACTTGGTACACTGATATAAATGCAATAACTAATAAATATTAACTTAGGCTACTTTGTTGTTGTTGTGAACGAAGTCGCGGGCACAGATAGCATGACAATATATTTCGAGGTTCAAGACAGTGGACGATTTTTTTTACATTATACAATAATACATTTAATAATACAATAATAAATACAAGATAATACAATTAATATGCTATCGTTTCATGGTTTTCAGTTGTGATGATTTCGAAAATGATATCATATATATTTCAAAGTTCAAGATGACGGCCGTGATTTTTTAATAAAATCAATATGAGTATCGTTTTCATGTATTTCGAGAGTGCCGATTGACAATACATTAAGAGGTTCTAGATAACGGACGCGAATCTTTTAATAAAATCAATATGGATATCGTTTTCATGGTTTTCGGGGGTGAAGATTACGAATATGATAATATATTTCGAGGTTCAAGTCAACGGACGCGATTTTTTTCATTTTATTCCTGACTAGCGACCTGCTCGCGGTTTCACCCGCGCAGCTTTTGTCCCCGTAGGAATATCGGAAAGGTTTATACAAATAAACCTTCCTCAAGAATCAATCTATCTATTTAAAAAAACCGCATCAAAATCCGTTGCGTAGTTTTAAAGAACAGAGAAAGCGACTTTGTTTTATACTATGTAATGTAATGATATACATACACATACTACGAATACACCGACCGCCCTTCAACAATGACTCATGCCTACACAAAAGCGACATTTCGCCTAACTGCAAACGCGATATCCCACTGTTTTTTTTACATTGTATTATTACTTACTGCTATGACAGCATTTAGCTATGCACATCTGCTGTCATGGTAAGGCTTAGAGGATAGTATAGGCAATGAAAAGATGGCCAGATGCCTCACATTTTCTGGATAATTCCGATTTTTGAGCTACAAAAATGTAGAAACCCGTAATTAAAAAACGAATACGGAGTGAATAAAGCTCTAAAATTAAAAAAGCATATTTCTATTTACTGGCAAGCTCGATTAAAAATGAGTGTTCTGTCTAACCAGCCACGGCTGTTTCACTTTGAATTCATTTATTCGTGTATTTGTATGTCAGGCGGTGAACCATGCGCACTACGAGCTACTATGCTACGTTTACAAGCTTATAAGGGCTTGGCAAGCTTCCACAAACTCCAGGCCTTTACAAACGATCACGATGGGCGCTGTTATTATGTCGCCTGGCTGATGTTGTTATTGAAAAATAAAAAAAGGGAAAAATCTATTTCAGTCGTACTTTTTTAACGCATTAATAGTGCGTTCGGTTTGCAATATATTTGTATTCGAAATACAAACAAAAACAAAGTTAATGAAAAAATGGAATAATGGAACCCCACCTCAGAACCATATATTATTACCGAAGCATTATTGAGTGTTTTGAATAATTGTGACTGAAATAGTTTTTTCCCTTTTTTATTTTTCAATAATAACAATAAGCTTCATAAAAAAATCTCTTGTAAATAGAAGAGATGGACCGAAATTCATTTATTTACATTCGGTTTAACTGAATTTCGGCAGCTTGAGCTGAATTTTGATATTTGACCGAATTTTGGTTTAAAAGCCGAACCTTCAGCAATAGAAAAAAGTACCTCCTTGCACTATTTTCTCTGAAATATACTATAAATACTAATATTATAAAGAGCATTGTATTGTATTGTATTATTGTATTTTTATATGTAGGTACTTATCGAACAAACTTTTTTTATGTCAAAATACAGCAAACAAGCAGATGGGTCTCCTGATGGAAAGAGTCAACCATCGCCTATAGACACCAAAGGTGTTAATGGTACGTTGCTATCTAGTAGCGAGATTTAATGCCACATGCATACGTTTACCGGCTACCTTACCCTCCAAACCGGAACACGTCAGTGATAAGCACTGACGCGATTGCGGCAGGAATAGGTAAGGCGGTGGTACCAGACCCGGGCGAGACAATGCAGAACTCTACTACTACTACAGACTCGTATAGTCAATCGGTCGCCTTTTACGACCTGCCTGGCAGAACGGCAGTTGGCCTACTCTTCAAAGGAGCTCGGGAAGGGTTATTCCGGTATGAATATGTAAGTATATTTATATATAGGTATAATCACTTCCTTTCATCAGCCTGGGCAGGAGGATGTATAAAGCCACCACCTAATAGTGGCGTTAGTGAAACGATGAGGCTTTTTAATTAACGGCTTGGTGGTAAGGTGGTCTAAGCAGTAATATTGACCTGTACAATACTGAGGTTATGCGGCAATTTCTGTAAACATTGTGTGATATTAAAAGCGTAGTAATAGCAGCTATTACTACGCCTTTAATATCATTCTGCTTCAAGACGTTAATTTAAGTAAAGTCGTTACATCGTTCACATCGTGTAATGGCATTATTGCAGTTCCACGTACAATTGCAGCTCCAATACGTTTGCGCAAGCTGTTTTGTGGAAAACTATGTATTTGAGTTAGATTAATTGAGAAAATTAATTTAATTGAGCTTGAAAGTGAGCTGAAAGTGAATATTGCATAAAATTACATTTTATGCAATATTCACTTAAAGAACACTTCTCTATGCGGACGTTTTTCAAAAATATGAATACGATAGAAATGTGTATAGTAATCACGTCATTTGTTTAGTGCTATTGGCAATGATTTTATATTCACCTTAGAATAATCGCAACTTTCTATAAATATCGGTTGATATTAAAGGCATTATTTGTAAACTCTTCTAAGCGTAACATTACGTAAGATCGTTCCAGTGTCGTATCGTGTAATGGCCTCATTACAGTCTAACAAATGTAAGTTTTCAAGCGCGTGTAGTTGTGTGGAAAACTATGTATTTGACTCAGATTAATTGAGCAAATTGCTTCAATGTTTTAAAGTGCACTCAAGTATAAACTTTTACGACCTTCAATTAAAGTCAAATAAAACATATTTTTATTATATCATAGGATATCAAACAAGTAGACGGCTCAAGAAAAAGTAACAAAGATGTTAATGGTGCGTTGCGATCTAGTAGTCACGATAGTAGTGACTCGCATAGCAAAACGGCGCCTTTTACGACCTGCCTTTCTTAAAAGGAGCCCGGGACTAACACGGGGAAAGTATCATTAACTCGAACAAAAACATAAGTATAGATCATCTTCCATTCTGCCAGGCAAATCGTAAAAGGCGTATGATTGGCTAAACATGTCCCTGCCATAGTGCCTAGCAGGTTTTAACATTCCGCCACTTCTCGCCAAGGTTTTGTACCATCGTTTTAACTATTTCCACTGCAATAGCGTCAATTCTAGTCACTTCCGTGTTCTGGTTTAGAGTGGAAGATAGTGAGTTAATTTATATATGTAGCTATACATATACAACACCGATAGCAAAGCACCATTATTACCTTTTATGCCATTATGTGATAGCTGTCCCTTTCCATCAGGAGAGCCATCTGCTTGCATACTGTCCTATGATACGAGTATGTAAAAACCGCAACTATTCTTAGTTTATGAAACTAATAATAGTAGTTATGTATTGGTTATGTCCATGTTTTACATAATTATTTAAATGAGAGTCCCCTTCATGGAAGACCTTGTTGTCGGAGGCCAAGACTCACTTTAGGTCATTGCGCCACGCTTGTAAGTAGGTAATGCTGCGATTTTGTTCGTTAAATTCTATATGTTCTCTTATCGCTGCTTATAAATGTAAAAGTTTGGTACCGTAAAATGGGGTGAATAGGCACAATTCGAAAATTCAGACTTGTATTTCTTTATAAGTTGCAAGGACTGCATACCACTATCCCTATTTCTTTTGATGAGTCTACCAGTTTATTTTTCTATCGAAAATTTTATTTAATAGTTTTTTCCATTCATTAAGAAGAAAATTGACAAAATATAGACTGGTTCTATTTACCCAGTATACGGAGTGAATAGAAACGCTATTCACCCCACACTTCGTGTCTATTCATCCCGTATTGTGCCTATTAACCTCGCAACAACACAGTCAACTTTGAGACGTTAATTTCTTTTTGTCTTTTATTCCATAGACAATCAGGTATTTCCAATTCACAGAGTAAATAATGGTGTGCAGATAAAAAAACACATGGCATTTTTACGCTAATGCGACTTGGATCTGTGGACTTGAAAAACTTTTTGGTTTTGTTTCTATTCAGCCCGTGATTCCTATTCACCCCGTTTTACGGTATGTATTTGTGTGTTAGAACTGTTGGAAAGTTTGTAGGTTTCTAAGATCAGTCGGGATTAGGTTTTTTTGCACAAATAGTTTATTGTATAGCAATCCATGGTTATCTCTGACCATTTGGAGAGCCGTCCACTTATGTCTTATCCTATGTTATATAAAAATCTATTTATTATTTCACTAGCTATTATTAGTGACTTCGTACGCGTGGACCAAAATCATTACTTTCTTTTTCAGTTTGGTAAAAAATAACTTATGACCCTTCTGGATAGTGTAACTTCGTAATCTTTGTTAATATTATAAATGCAAATGTTTGGATGGATGGATGCTTGTTACTCAATCAGGCAAAACTACTGAATAGATTTGTATGGAATTTGACACACAGATAGACGGTGACATAGAGTAGCAAATAGGCTACTTTTTATCCCGAAGAAATGAATTGCTCTCGCGGGATTACAAAAATATGAATATTTTCTATTTAAAATATTGGTATAAAATAGAGGCGCCTTTAAGAATAAGTACGGGTACGTTTTTGTAAATGATAAGTCTTACCGGCTCCTGGCGGAGTCTGTGTCGTCGTCCCCATCGTCGGGCTGAAGGTGCATGCCGCTCTGAGCCCATGTCACTGTCAGCCAGTCTGCGGAATAATAAACTTGTTGTACTACACAGATATATTTTGGGATGTAAAAATGAGAAATGTATTTTCCGCTGGATATTTTAGTGAGCGGCCACGATTCTGATCTGATAGTTGCTATAGAATTTTTTGATCTCGCAAAACTGCCAGGTAACTTTATCAGATGCAATTTTTTTGAGCTTTTGTCGAAGTAAACACATGTTATGCTTTGGTGTTTAGATTTTTTCCTGTACGTGTGCTAAAAGACATTGCTTCTTGCCAAATTTGATACCTTTGATCAACGGGAAGTATCCTACGGGTTTTAATAAGATCGCAAAATATGCGACATAGATAATCATATCTTTTGATCGCGTTGACTTACAAGTTTGATCTTTTCACAGCTGAGAGGGATCATGTACCCGAGTATTTAATATAAACTTCAACTTACAACAACAACTTACAAATATACTTTACGATACTTCTACACGTTCTTAAGAAAAATGGTCTTAGCAGACGAACAGCCGGACAGACGGAGAGTCAGAGATGGAGGCAGCCTCCTGAACAGAATCATGCATATTTCCAAAATATTCACTAGATCATTTTAACATGCTGTTTGTGCTTGTAAGAATGTCACCATCCTTAGACTTAGTCCTATTTATTCTGGAGGCTACCGAACAACTCCCAAACTTCTTCACCTCTCTTCAAAAAGTTTAGTGTTTGCCTCGAAGTTGTTCGCCAGTCTCTCTTCCGCGTTCAGACATTCTCTTTCACGCTTTTCTTTCACTAAGGTTTTAGTGGCATTCTTACTACAACGATACAATTCTTTTTTCATATCTTTCATACTATCATTCGTTTGCAAACATGGCATATAGTCTAGCCATGCTTTTTTCTTTTTCTCAATTGCAAATTTCACTTCATCATCCCACCATGCATCCCCTTCCATTGACTTGCACAGTTTTTCACTACCACATACTTCTTTTGCGGCTACTACAATACTATCTTTCAAAAATTTCCAACATTCGTCTACATCCAAATTCTTCTTGGCCATCGTCTACTTAAATGCACCAGCAGACAAGTTCTCCCTCGGCATATTGCTAGTTGATTTGTTTTATTGCTTACTGGATCATTTTATTAACTATAAACTTGCATTGCACCCTAATTGACGTGTTTTATAGTGTGCGCTCTTTAAGTTCTTTAAGTGACTCGTAAATTATTATATACCATTTCTTTATTTGCTATGCTACTAAAATGTTTTTTTGTTTGTAATTAATGACCAAAGGCCGCTTAGACGTGTTCCCCACTGTTCAAACGCTTGAATAATTGAATTTATCTAAAACGGCGGGCTGGAAGCGGTACAATTATTTACGATCTTTTTCCGCATTTCTGTCAAGTATGATTGAGTTTTGGGTTATTTGTTGGGCACGCATGACAAGGGTCCACGTGATATATAGTCGCCACTAGTTTTATTAATTTCGTAATTTCTCACAGTTTTAGTGGCTTTTTGTTCAAGGTTAATGGTACAGTCTGTCACTAGGCACATTTGTTACGTTGTGCGACTCAACTAGAAGAGTCATTCTTAAGTGACGTCGCACACCTTCGCTAAGCGAAGTAGTCTTCTACTCTCAGCATGTCTATGGTAAAGTATTTTCCTGGACTTAAACTTCATCTATTGTATTCATATTTTACTAAAAAAATAATAATATAAGTACAAGCACATAAAGCAAAATTTTTTTTCTTTGGACACAACCAAGCATATAATACATTAAAAAATATATTAGTCAAGTATAATATAGAAAAAAAATATTTAAAAGATTTTTTTGTTTGACGTCCGGATGTCTTTATGTATGGATGTGCCACGATTACGCTGAAAATACCTAACGCCAGTTTTTGCCAGCTTCAGTATGTCACGAGATTGTTTCCTATTGAAAACTACTATCTAAATCCATGTCGATGTTCAATCAATAATTAAAAATAATAAAATATAACGTTATATTATTTTAAAAAACAGTGAAATAATTAACATGTACAAAGTAATATTGTCGATATTTTTTTATTTAAACGAGCTTTCTAAGGCGTGCATTCTGCAGTTCGGACTTTTCAATTTTATTTATCTTTTTATCTATTTCATATATCTTTTTATCTATTTCAATAACAAACAAGTAGTTGGTTCCTGTAATGAAAAGAGGAAACCATCACAACCAAAGATTAGTCGTGCGTTGTTATTCACGTGGCGCAGTGGGAATGCTACAAGCATAAGCTTACCAACTACCTTACCCACCAAACCAGAAAATGAGTGTGACAAGTACTGTCATTATTATGGCAGGAATAGGAAAGAAGTTGACACAGACCATGGGCGAGATGTTGCAGAACCCTACCAAAAAGTGTTATACTATTATTTTTAAATTTAAACACTTAAATAAAATTAAGTCATCACTTTCATCCTCCTAGACAGCCTAATACAGTATTTTGACAAAAGTTGGCTAAAATAACTTTATTTTCATTTAAATATTTAATATATATTTTTTTTTATAGAAAAGGGGGCAAACGAGCAAGAGATGCACCTGATGGTAAGTGATCACCGCCGCCCATGGACATCTGCAATACCAGAGGTCTTGCAGTTGCGTTGCCGGCCTTTTAAGAATGAAATGAAATGAAATGAAATGAAAAATATTTATTTGCAAGAATATGGGTATCACAAGTTATTAAAATAAATTAAATTACCATCATATTCTACCATAATATGGCGTGCAAACATTTTAATTTAGGTCGATTTCTTTATAATTACTACCGGATCGGAACGCGGCCACACACTGAGAAGATCCGGCGGAAGAAACTCAGCGGGCTTCTTTTTTTCTATTTCACGTATTACAATTGTATGTATTACAATTTACTAGAATTATTTCACATCAAAAGTTGTTTTTACAATTTACAAAATATGATCTTATGCTCAATCCAAATTTTTACAATTTACAAAAAATTTACCATTTTACAAAATTTGCCGTTCAGTTTTTATTACATTTAAATTTCAAGGTAAATTGTACAAGCTTATATTTCTGTTTATTAACATTTAATCTTATCTGCTAAAAATTCTCTAATATCATAGTATGTTTTATTTAACAGTAAATCAAACAATTTTTTGCGAAATTTATTTATAGGTAATAATTTTAGACTATCAGGAATATGATTGTATATATTAATTGCCATACAATATGCATTTTTTTTATAAATATTTAGTCTTTGGATTGGCACATGTAGCTTCTCACTGTTTCTAAAATATGAGTTCCCTAATACTTGAGCATTTGTTTTAAACAAATGTTGATGTTTTTTTACAAATACGCATACCGATAGTATGTAAAGACAAGGTAAAGGTAGTATTTTAAGAGTTTTAAATAGGGGTTTACATGAATGTAGTTGATTAACATTACATATTGCACGTATACATTTCTTTTGAATTCTGAAAATCCTAATTAAATCAACTGAGTTTCCCCAAATAGAGATTCCATATTGCAATACAGATGAGACATATCCGTGATATGCCAGCAATGCAGCATTTAAGTTGGCTACTTCTCTTATTCTTCTCAAAACATAGATAAATCTGTCAATTTTTTTGCAAAGAGAATCAATGTGCGCTTTCCAATTGCAATGGTTGTCAATAAATATTCCTAGAAATTTAGTGTATTCAGTATTTTCTATATTTATATTGTTAAATAATATATTTGATTTTTGAACTTTATTGCTATAACATGTTTGAAATTCAACTATCTTTGTTTTAGTCAAGTTAATTTTTAAATTATTACTTTTTAACCATTCCGAAACTTTAAGTAAGGTTTCAGTTGTTTCTTTTACTAGATGATTTTTATTTTTACATTTAATGAGGAGTGTAGTGTCATCTGCAAATAAGAATGACTCATGTTGCATAGTCTCTGGAAGATCATTAATGTAAATTAAAAAGAGCAAGGGTCCTAAAACACTTCCCTGTGGTATTCCACAGTCACTACAACTATAATTTGAAGTATATATTTTTTTATGTGTCCCAGAAATTTTTGAAATTTCTACACACTGTTTCCTATTTTCTAAATAACTTTGTATCCACTCTAATGATTTCCCTCTTATACCATATTTTTCAAGTTTTGCCAACAGAATTCTATGAGAAACAAAGTCGAATGCCTTACTCATGTCTAAAAATACACAAAGTGGATAACTTTTTGTATTTAGGCATTCCGTTATACTCTTTACCAGTTCAAAACATGCTAAGGTTGTCGACCTACCTTTTCTAAATCCATATTGATTATTTTTTAATATATTACATTTCAGTAAGTAATTATGAAGTCTATCATACATAACTTTTTCAAAAATTTTTGAGAGAATCGGAATTAATGTAATGGGTCTATAGTTATTCATATCGCAAGGATCACCTTTTTTAAGTATTGGTCTAACTATAGACTTTTTTAGTCGTTGTGGGAACTTCCCTTCTAAAAATGTCAAATTAATAATATGACTGAGCGGCTTTGATATTACAGCAGCAACATTTTTGAGTAGTTCTGTACTAATATTATCATAACCAGTTGCACTTGTATTTTTTAAGGAGTTTATGATCTTAAATACTTCATGCTCATCTACTGGTGTAAGAAACATAGTTTTACTGCTATTAGGTAACCCAAGTATTTTTGAAGTGTTTGTGAATTTGTCATTGTTAATACTTGTTTTTGATTGGTTTATAAAAAAATCATTAAATAGGTTACAAATTGATTGGGATTTTGTATACTCTGTATTGTTCACTCTAATTTTCTCAATTTCTTGTATATTTGTTTTATTCTGGAATGTGTTTTTAATTAAATCCCACGAAGCTTTGCATTTATTGGAAGATTTTTCAATAAATTTCAGAGATGATTGCCTTTGTGATTCTAGTATACATTTTGATAAAATTCTTTTGTAACGCAAGTAATTATTTTTATTTTCATTCTTATTAGATTTACCAAACCGATAATTTAAATATAGCTGGCGTTTGACTTTACAACATTTAAGAAGTCCTTTTGACAGCCATTTATTTTTAATTGGTTTATTTGATACCTTAGTACGAATTTTTGGAAAGCATAGCTCAAAAAACAATAAGAATATGTCGTGGAAATTATTAAATGCCTCTTCACAATTTGAACTTGCAAGAACTTCATTAAAACTTAAGGATGATAGACATTCAAAAAACTTTTTCTTATTTTCTTGACTAAAAAGTTGTTTTGTTTCAAACCAAAAAGCTCGTTTTGGTTTAAAGTTTGAGATGGACTCAATATTTACTTTTATACTCTGGGCTGTCTCATGGTCAGATAAACCGAGATAATGAGTGTAAGACTGAACATTTTCCAAATTGCTAGCAATTACATCTAAACATGCATGCTTCCTAGTGGGTTTAAGTATGTGCTGATTAATATTACTATTTGATAGAATGCCTGTTAACTGCTTTTGAGTATAATTATCCTGTAACAGATCTATATTCCAATCCCCACATAGTATAAATTTCTTCTTAGAGTTTTTCATTATATTTTCTAACAGTAATTCTAAATTATAAAGGAAAGTTTCAACATTTGAGTTGGGTGTGCGGTATATACAAATTATTACTAATTTATAATCTATAATTTCAACAGCGCAGCATTCAAAAGAGAATGGTAAGCGTATTTGTAAATCAACAGTTTTGAACTGTAGATCATTTCTGATCAGAATACAAGTGCCACCCCGTCGTTGGTTTTCACGAGAAAAATAAGATGCCATAGAGTAACCTTCTATTCTAAAATTTTGTTCGGAACCTTGTTTAAGAAATGTTTCAGAAAGGCAGATAACATCAATTTTGCCCAATTCATCACTAAGCTCACTTAAAGCTACTTGCAAATAGTCTCTTTTACTCAGAGCACCTGCTATATTTTGGTGTAATAATTTAAACTGGTGTTTATTTCCGAAAAAACTGGTCTTTGTTATCTATATTTTTTATATCACTTCTCGATTTAATATTAAAGTAATATGGTATGGTACCCTTTTTTATTACATTATTTAAAGCTGAATGTTTTAGGTTGTTTTCTACTTTATTTCCTAGTTTTTTACTGAAATAATAAGGTATTGTACCTTTGTTTATCTTAGGGGTAGGATATTGATCATTTTTGATACTAATTATTCTACTAGACACTAATTTTTCTAAGTTTGCTTTATATTCGTTGAATGTAAATGTCTGTTTATTTAATTGCTTATTATTATTTTCACTATCAGTTACTTTATTAATTTTTTGTTTGGAAAATGACAAAAAGTTATTTTTGTATTCCTGATAATCCATATTAATTTTTAATTTGTTATACAAACAGTCTATGTAGGTTTTATGCGAATAATGATTATTATATTTAGACAAATAAGAATCTAAATCAATAAAAGTACAGTTGTTATATTGTTTTACAATTAAATTTAACTTATAATTTAGTAATCCTACATTTAGATATTTATTCGACTCTACTTTTATTAAAAACACTTGTTTACACACTTTTAGTTTATCTAACATATTACACAAATTAGTGAAAACAGAATAAGGTTCTTTGTCATTGGTACCAATGCCAAGTATGGTAAAGTCTTTGTTACTTAAATTTGAATAATCACTAAAACTATTTAATATATTCAATGACTTCGCATTAGGTTTTATTGTAGATAAAACTGAAAACTCACTTGATTTGTATTTCACCAATCTAGTAGATAGGCCCCGGAGTCTTTGATCTCCTAATATAAGAATCTTATTTTTTTGTGTATTTGAAGGATTTTGAGTAGACTTTTCATAACACTGTTTTAGAGAAACACACATAGAAACCTGCTGACTAGAGTTCTTCAATTTCTTAGATTTTACTTCTTCCTTTTTTTGTGTCTGAATAGTGTTTGAAATCTTAGAATTTGATTTTGTTATACTACTTGTAGTGTCCTCAGAGTTCAAATTTAAAGATGTAGAAATACTTGTTTTATTTTGAGTTTTATTTGACTTCACATACTTATTTTTTGGTGTTGAACACTTATAACTTTTGTGTTGTGTGGATATCTTGGAAGGTGTATTTTTTGTTACTTTTTTTAAAATTTCTATGTTTCTAGCTTGTTCTTTGTTTACTTTGCGAAGAGAGTTATTTTCTAAAATTAGATTTTGTATTTCACAATGAGCACTTTCTAACTGACACTTCAAGGTATTAATTTCCTCACGTAATTCTTTGTTTGTGGTATCGCTTACAGCTGACAAATCCGGAAGACTCCTAGCTAAGTAGTCCGAGGTAGTTGTTTCGAAGGATTCCATAGAAGTATTAGACAGGGATATGTTTTTTCTTCTTAAAGTGACATTTTCGAAAGTGAAATCCATTATGATTATGTCCAGTACTGAAAGATGTTAAAATATTTTAATATAAAATAATAAATGTTATAATTATCTAGGACGCAAGGGACAATAAGTGTTACGTATTTTTGTTTTCTTTATGTTAATATTATAAAAATAAAAGTGAATTTTGGTTAGACAAGTTTGGTTGGTTAAGTTTGGTGTCTATAGGTAAATAGCAATATTAATGTATCCACGTATTTTTCTTAGATGATTTGAAGATATTTATTGAATTGAAAATAATTAAATGAAATTAATGTTAAATTATAAGCAGTTAAAATAAATAAGAACGTGATAATTATAATAAAACTAATACTCCCCGGGTTTTCCGTTTCAGAATTTGAATTGTTCTATATCCATTGTACTCGGTGTCGGTTAACTTGTTAACACGATTTCTTGAAATGTTTGTGCTTTTTACTAAAGTCCTTATTATTGTAATATTATAGTTTGTTTATTCGTTAATTTTACGCACTTTTGTTATTGATTTAAGCTATATTAAAATAAATTCTGTAAAAATTTTCGCAGCTGTTCGAATTCGATGTTGACAGGCTTAGTGTTGCCAGATAATTTTTCAATGAGTAAGCTCTTTTCTTGAAGGTCCCTATGTCGTATCCGTTCGGAAATACCCCTGCCGGTAATTGGTTCCACAACAGAGTAGTGCGAGGTAAAAAGTGTCGGGAGAAACCACAGTTGTGGATTTCCAGACATCGAGATGGTGAGGATGGAATTTCAAATTTTGACATGTCCGATGGTGGAATTCGGCGGCAGGAATTAATCCAAACAACTCGTCGGAACACTCTCCATGATATATACGATAAAAGACACAGAGAAAACCTACATCTCTGCGCAATGCCAAAGAGTCAAGCTGTTTCGAAATAGCCTGGTCGTCAACGATTCGAACCGCTCTACGCTGAATGCGATCAAGAGGAAGAAGCTGGTTAAAAAAACTCTGACACACGAGAGCTAAGTAAATTGTGTGATTCGAATATTTCAGTTGGTGAACTCATGTCTGCACCCCTCTGAAGAAAAGCACATCTGCCTACCTGAAAGGCAGTCCATAGAAAAAAGAAACAGTTAATCAAATGTGTTACTACTATCGCGACGATCACGACGATCTTATTTAATTCTGCCAGTCGATTCATAAAAGGCGAATGATTGCTTGTACGAGTTACTTCCATCTTGACTGCTTAATGGTAAATTCCCGCAACCCCTCTCTCGGGGTTAATATCCGTATGTTATCTGTTCCTACCGCAACAACGTACCTAATTATTTTTAGTGTGGAAGGCAATGCAGGCGGTACGCAGTAGCAACGGCCTTACATACAGCCATACTAACGCGCCATTAATATCTATGATGTCTATAGGCGATGATTATCACTTTCACCAGAAGAAACATCAGCTTGTTCATGATTATTTGATATGGAAAAGGATTTAAGCGAAATTTAACGATAAGTTGGTAGAAATAGAAATAACCATCCATTTCGAGACTTTAGGTACAAAATGGTGAATTGTGAGATTGAATAAATCAAGTAAGGCTAATAATACGTTTCTATTAAATACGAATCCGCTAAGACGTCTTAGTGTCTTTTTCTACGAAAAAGACGCGCCGAGTCAAGGTCAGATAAATAGAGATTAATGTAAAATAAGTTGGAAATGTTATAAAGGTTTCCAAGATATTTATTTTTTTGGATATTCATTATTGAAGATATAAAAACAATTATTAAAGTAAATCTTTAAAAAAACCTTATAGAAATATATCTAGTAAAATATAACTGTATATCAAACAAATGTTATTACAAATTTGTGTATTGCTTGGCGAATGCTTGTGTGTCTTATGTGTATGTATGTGTGCTTATATGTGTGTATGTTAGTTCAAAGCTATCACCTTAGAACATTTTCATTATAACTTTCACACAAATCTTGCCATGATTCTAAACCCTAAACTAGCTTGAACGTTAGAAGATCGTGGCTACTAGGTGGCAGAGTTATGCATTGTCTCGTCCGGGTCTAGTACCACCGCCTTACCTATTGCTGCCGCAATAACGTCAGTGCTTGTCGCTGTCGTGTTCCGGTATGGAGGGTAAGGTAGCCGGTAAACTTATGCATGTGGCATTAGACCTCGCCACAAGATAGCAACGCACCATTAACATCTTTGGTGTCTATAGGCGATGGTTGACTCTTTCTATCAGGAGACCCATCTGCTTGTTTACTATCTTATGATATAAAAAAAAGATGGGCGGACAAGCAGAAGCAATATTTACGAACGCTTTGAGGTAAAAAGTAATAAGTAGATAGGTATGCTTATTAATCAAATTATTTATTTAAATCAATATAAAACTTTAAAATGAATGCAACCTCTTAGGGATGGAATTTTGAAAAACGTGAATGAGAAACAGACGTAGTCGTATTTTATTTTTACAGTATTATATATAGTAGTATAAATAATACTGTAACAGTATTGTTATTATTACATTGGCATTATAAGACAAATAAAAAAGTACCTAATTTGCGCTGAAAGCTTATAAATTGTACCATACATACAATGCTCGAAGGCAAAAGATTGAAAAGTTGATGTGACCCGTAATATCCTAGATTTGATATAATCCCTTTCGTCCATTATATTACAGGTGATCTATGTCTCTCCGCTTCGATGATAAACGTAGAACATTTAAGTACAGTCACGTTCATAAAAATGCTTTTATTTGTTTCAAATTGTATAGAACATAAGAGGTATTAAGTTTTTTTTGTAATGAATAATACTTGATCTTTTGGAATAATTTTCTACGCTTTTAAAACTATTTAAATAGATTATATTATTAATTAATTATATAAAAATATTTAGATGTCCATTTGATAGACTTCTATTATCGTATTTAAGTGTTAACATTGTACAAAACTTTAATTTTATTTACATTACATCATCTTTGTTATAAATATCACATAAATATCTTTAATTAAATAATTAAAAATGGCTGCACTCACGTTTTTTATCGGAATAGGTTCCGATTAGTTTCGGACCTCACAATCAATCAAATATCAGTATCAGTAATCAGTTGTCAATCAAATGAACATCTTCATATTTTTATAGAATTAGTCGGAAACTAGTCGGAACTTACTCCGATAAAAAACGTGAGTGCAGCCGTTTTTAATTATTTAGTTTATAATGTCTCACGAAAGTGTTAATAATTTTATGAATATTCTTACTCTTTTTGCACTAATAAATAGTTAAAGCTAATTATTCTTGATATCTTTGAAAGTCCTATAGTGAAACTATAGCGTATATAGTCTATGATTATTGATTACTAGCTGCAGCGTGCAGCCCGCTTCATTATAAAAGTTTTTAGTGAATCCCACGGGATCACCTAACTTTTTCGGGATAAAAAATAGCCTATATGTTATTCTAGGTCTTCAGCTGTCTACATACCAAATTTTATCGTAATCGGTTCAGTAGTATTTGTGTGAGAGAGTAATAAACATCCATACATACATACTCACTAGGGTGTCCGTTATTTACCAAGTTGATTTTTTTTTTGCGGACGCCCCCTGGATTTTTAGTTTTTGACCTAAAAAAAAATATCCTACATAAATAAGCTCTTAATTACCGAATTAAACCTTGCCCCAATCGAGTTACATTTCCCATTTAAATAACATGGGAATTTGCAACTTTTTCTTATTAATTTTATTCCTCTGAAAAAAATACCACTACGACTATTATCGATGCATATTCTGATAGGGAATTTAATGCTCTACAAAAAAGCTCTCTTATAATTTTTTTTTGAGTTCAAGATTTGGTCAACAAAAATAATCAATTTCGTAAATAACGGACACCCTATTAACTATAAACACAACTTAAACCACGAATAACTCTTAAAGGAATGATTTTATCGAAAAATTATAAGAGAGCTTTTTTGTAGAGCATTAAATTCCCTATCAGAATATGCATCGATAATAGTCGTAGTGGTATTTTTTTCAGAGGAATAAAATTAATAAGAAAAAGTTGCAAATACCCATGTTATTTAAATGGGAAATGTAACTCGATTGGGGCAAGGTTTAATTCGGTAATTAAGAGCTTATTTATGTAGGATATTTTTTTTTAGGTCAAAAACTAAAAATCCAGGGGGCGTCCGCAAAAAAAAAACAACTTGGTAAATAACGGACACCCTAATACTCACAAACTTTCGCATTTATAATATTAGTAGGATACCAATACTTAAACTCCAACATACCTACGCTCTAGTCGTCGTACACAATGGCAAAATAGTTTATTATAATATATGAAATACATGAAAATTGTAAAATATTGCTTTTTATTTAAAAAATAATGTGCATTGAAACTAATTGCAAATTAATTAATGATTCATAGTGACGTTGACACATTACTGTTTACTGTATTCTTTGCATTAACAAATCTCCCACCGCGGTGAACCCTATCGGTCCCGAGCTCCTTTGAAGAATAGGCCAACTATTGTTTTGCCAGGTAGGTCGTAAAAGGCGACCGATTGGCTATACAAGTCACTACCATCATGGCGACTTGGTGGTAGAGTTCTACATTGTCTCCCCCGGGTCTGGTACCATCGCCTTACCTATTCCTGTCGCAATAAAAAAATCCTAACCACAAACTAATGACCTAACCTTAATTCAAACTTTATCTAGCTATTATTCCTCAAGCTTGAAAAATATATATAAATACAGATGAATTAAAGAGTTGATATTCAATCTTACGAAATATATTAAACTTCAATGTTTTTTTTTTATATTATAAGATAGCAAACAAGCAGATGGTTCTCCTGATGGAAAGAGTCAACCATCGCCTATCAACACCAAAGGCGTTAATGGTGCGTTACTCTCTTGTGGTAAGGTCTAATGCCACATGCATAAGTTTACCGGCTAACTTACCCTCTAAACCAGAACACGACAGTGACAAGCACTGACGCTATTACGGCAGGAAAAGGTAAGGCAATATAACCAGACCCGGGCGAGACAATGCAGAACTCTACCACCTAGTAGCCACGATGGTAGGACTCGTATACCCAATCAGTCGCCTAGTAGAAAGGCAGTTGCCATATTCTTCGAAGGAGCCCAGGACCAACACGGGGAAAAATACTCAAGCAAATGATGTATGGAGTCTCGCCCGTGTTCTTTTAAACTAGAATATTTACGATGAAAAGATTATTTCACTTCTTGATTAGTAGTAAGTTTGCCTTTATTGTCGAGAATATAAGGTCATAGATATCTATGAAATCTGAGTAACGTTCTTGTACCTTATTTTTCTTGCTGCTAAAACTGTTTGTCTCTGTTTTAGTTTGAAGGGTGAGAAAACCACTGAGTACACATAGTTATGGTTTATATCTGGTTTGTACAGCCACATACACAAATTCAGTGTTTTTTTTTTTAATTACTGTCCAAGCTAGAAAACAATAGTAAAACATTGATATCATTACAGCAGGAATAGGTAAAGAGATTTAACCGCATCTAAGTGAAATGTAGGAGGTCTGTAAAACTAAGAAATTACAATTCATTAATATATTTAGATTTACTGTTAAGCAAGAAGGTTGATGATCAATTTTATAATGTATATAACATTTATGTATATAACTGTACAATGATTCAATTCTCAAATTATAATGACAAGTTTTATAATGGCCTGGAGCTGTGCTATTATATTTTGAAGCGAAGCGTAGTTTTCAATTTCCTTCTCGCTGTTGTTTAAAAAATATAGAACTTTTTTTAAAATATCAATCTTAAGTTTACCAAATTACTTTCTTGTTTGCTAATCTTAACTCTAAATCACTAAACAATTGAATATTGCAGTCGAAGTTCTAATAACTAAATTCAACACTAACAGCCTGAATTTGCAGAGTTCGGTTATTAAATTATGCAGACTCAATTCCATCTATCGGAAGTGGGGCTTTGAATTCTATTCCATTTAATATCGCGCCGCTATAACCGGACTGGTAGCATTAATTGTTCAAAACTTTTAGTCTAGAGCAAGCTGAACTATGTTACTGCTATAAAACCAGTATTATTTCACTGACAAAAACCTGTAACATTATAATTTAATAAGTTGTGCTATAGCAAGAAGAGGTCAGTTTTTTAACAATTTCAATTTCAATTTTATAGCATTTTTCATAACGTTACAAAGTATATTAATATCGTGGCTATTAATAGCCTTATGTGCACTTATAGGCACTTAAGTGCTAGAATTCTGCAACATCTCGCCTGGATTTGGCACCACCGCCTTACCTATTCCTGCCGCAACAGTGTCAGTGCTTGTAACTATCGTGTTCCAGTTTGGAGAATAAGTTAGCCGATAGACTTATGCATGATGCATTAAAACCCCACCATAAAGACAGAGACACAAAATCAACATCTTTTGTGTCTATAGATGATAATTGTCTCTCTCCGTTAGCTACCCATCTGCTTGTTTATTTTCCTGATCTTGATATTTTTTTTATATCATAAGATAGCAAACAAGCAGATGGGTCGCATGATGGAAAGAGTCAGCCATCGACTATAGACACCAAAGATGTTAATGGTACGTTGCTATCTTGTGGCAAGGTCTAATGCCACATGCATAAGTTTACCGGCTACCTTACCCTCCAAACCGGAACACGACAGCGATAAGCACTGACGCTATTGCGGCAGGAATAGGTAAGGCGGTGGTACCAGACCCGGGCGAGACAATGCAGAACTCTACCACCTAGTAGCCACGATGGTAGTGACTCGATAGCCAATCGGTCGCCTTTTACGACCTGCCTGGCAGAACGGTAGTTGGCCTATTCCTCAAAGGAGGCCGGGACCAACACGGCGAAAGGTATAAAAAAATGTATAAAAAATTGGTAAAATATTGGTATAAAAATGTATCATCGTACCCCTTGCACAAGGATAGCAACGCACTATTAACATAATATAGACACCTTTAGTGTATATTACATTTCTGTTTCCATCAGGTGAACCATTTCTTTTTCATCATGAAAAAAGAAACACAAAATATAGTATAGCATCTGCAGTGTACAAATAATGAATACAGCGGCTGTTCAAAGATTTATCGCAGCTGGAGCCGGTGATATTGAGTTCGGTTCAACCTTTCCCGAGCTGATTAGTTCCATTTCTATTCAATATTCAACACTATGGTGGACGTAAAAGGTGATTGATCTAGTACTATCCGATGATGTTTTATACGATTGCTGGGAACCTATTAGACAATTTATCTAGATACTGCGCATTTATTTAAAACCATACAACTAGTTGGTGCTTGCGGCTTTCCGCGTATTAAAGAAAAGTGTCATTACGCCCGGTTTTTGCAAAGTAACCACGACGATTCACCACGATTTACCAGTTTGTAGGTAGGCAAGAATAGTGACAAACCCCCTCGCCGCATTTCACTGACCTGAAAACGATTATTGACTATTTCTAGCGATAGCCGGGACACAGGAGTAGTAAGACACCATCTGCCAGTTGTTGGGGCAGCGGGGGGGTTAGAGCAATTGACCTATAGGGAAATTAATCGGTCTCGGTCATTTAACGCCTATTATATCTGTAATATACTTCTAGCCAGATTTTAGCAAACTGTAGTGCGTTATACTAGTATCGAATCACAAGACATTTACAAGGAACTTTTTCGAAAGTATAGTTCGCTTAAGGTAGGATTTGACTGATGCTCCTGAAATAAGTGGTGCGTTTCCGAAAATCGTACGGGGTCAATTATTTTTCACCACAAGGAAAACAATTCAAAATCTCCGCCTTATTGTGTCGGTTGAGTAATGTAACGCAGCACTCGACGCCAGCGGCGTGCACAGGATTGACACTGGGTATGCGGTAGAGTACTCGGCCACAAAAACTTTTTCTTTTATAGATTTTTAGTATAAGCCACAGCCACAAGACGGCTCTCTAAGTCGGAAACCATGCCAACAGAAGTCTTAGATGTACTACTATTCATTTACATCTTCTACGGCAACGTAGACAAAACAACGATCGATCGTCGCGGCGGAAGAAATTTAATGAGTAAAATAATAAGCTAAAATATTATAACTACTTTAGGTGAGTAGTTATAATATTTTAGCTTATTATTTTACTCCAGTTTCAATTTTCACATATTCAAGGTTCCGGTTGCTTGAGATTACTTGAACTTGTTATTTTTAATTTTTAATAAACACACATTTTCAAAATAAACCTCACAATCAAATTCATTTCAAATCAACATTTAAAAAAATTAACAAATGCACTCGTAAAAGCAAATCATTACAATTATTATACAAACTCAGTAATAAACTGTCAAATGTACACACTTTCAAATGTTAAAATGAAAAATCTTCTAAGAAAACTATTAACTATAAATATACTGGCGCAAACAAAATGCTATACAATGCTTGTCCCATGAAAAATGCAAAATTCTGCTTACAAGGAGCGCACGCCCCTTTTTTGAGCGCACGTTGGTGAGCTTCACTCAATTCATTTGGTACTCATGTTTCGAGCTTTTATACTTTTCCTCTTTGTTTCAAGTAAATTAAATTTATTTTATCACTTACACCGGGGACAGATCCGGACTATCATATGGTTTGTAATAAATGGTTGCTTCCTTGGTGACTTTTATTTATTTATTGTTAAAGTGGGACGGCTGTGCTCAAGTTTACTCTGTAGGTCGGCGTTCTCTTTTACAGTAGCTTTCTCAAATACATCATTAATCCTTCGAGTTGCTTCCACGGCGCTTGGATTTCATGATCGAAAATAACTCGATATTTTAAATTTTCCGTATTGTGAACAGAACGATTTTAAAGAAAAATATCTCGGTAAGAAATGCATCACTAAAACCGAAACACATAATATACGCAAGCCTAAATTTGAAATGAATTTGAATTTCAAACCAAACGCTAGATATTTTAGATCAAATTGGCCAATAATATTTACATAGGGTTGTGAATAATCTAGAAAAGTGTAGAGTTAGAGAAATAAAAGAAAGAGATAGGCTCCTTCTATTGATAAACAGCGGCCGTTACCTGAATAGTTATGCCATGCCAAAACACAAGTGTTTTAGTGATTCAGTATAGTCGGTTAATTTTAATGTTATATAGTGTGTGTTATTAGTGTTTATATGTGTATTTACATATTGCATTGTGGTGTTTTGTATATTATGTGTTGTAAATATACGGTTTTAACATAATTGGTATTTTATTGCACAATACGAACTCGAAGCTCGTAACAATAGTATAGAACAAGCTTCAAATTACGTTTCTAATTAATTATTTCCAAACAAATTGTATAAAATCTGACACTAATTTTTAATGCCAGTCAGATTTAGGAAGTAAATGATTTTGTTGTACTTTATCCATGCACATAAACTTTTCAGCAGTTACGACGTGATTGAGTTATAATATCCGATCAAACAATTTTCCATTCAAATATTGAAAGCAGGATTTTATCCCGATGGAAATATTTTAAAAGCTTTATGACAAACGCATTTGCATTCTGTGCTAAGTGAATTTCCTATTATTTATTTTAATTTCATTAATTTGATTAATTATAATTGGAAGTTATGATGGAAAATATGCGAGTAACTTAATAATAATTGAAGCTAGTAGTTACATATAGTGAGAAGAAACTCTAACAACCTTGAAAAATTAGTGTTGTAGGTAAGGTTAAAGGAAAAAGGCCAAGAGGACGTAGTCCGAAGAGATGGTCAAATCAGGTATCCGAATAACTGAAGATGCATATCAGCGCGGCGTTACATCTAGCTGGCATAATCGCCACAAGTGAAAGAAGGTCACAAATGTTCAGCGATGGAGTCACTTTCCTCAGAATTAGGGATGTCACTTTTTTCAGAAAATTTACAAACTTTTCAAATTAAATAAACACTCTACTTGCTTTTTTTGAAAAAAAGAATATTTTTTTTAATTTTGCCACTTGGGAAATTTTTATTAATTTTATGCTTACGCAAGTCGGAGGCCCCGTGTAGTTGATACGGTAGATACGGCGGTAGCTATGCCCCTGGTTTGAGGTTGAAGGTTACCCGCAAACATTTTCATGTTGACATCGCTCACAGATAGCCTCAAAGCCGAGGTACACTGTTGGAAAAAAGCTTCCAACCGGGTGAACTTGGTTTGCAGTTTGGAGGCTTGTGGAGTTCAGATTATTTTTTGTTGCAAACAGTGTTTACAAAAAAAAGTACCCGGCGATAAATATTGCACATCGAACTTTGGAAAGAGACAGTCGGATAATTTCGGCTGCGTAGAGCGTTATCTCAGTCCCACACTACCTATGTGACGTTTAGTCAGTCGTTGTTCAAGTACGATAGAGTGCGGTCGCGTCCCGATCAAAAATATATATTTAGAGTTGATAACACCCACAAATTTAAATAATTTAAAGTTGTAATATGGCATCTTTCGGAAAAAGAGGGAAACCTTTACGAAATCAGTTACGTGAAATTATCTACAATGTTTATAAATACTTTGTAACCGAAGCTGATAGATTTAAAAAAAAAGTAGATGAAAATGTAAGTTGTTATTTTAAGAAGATTCAAGAGCGAGTTGCAAATGCCACTGGAATTTCAAGAAGAACTTTGAACAATATATTAAACGAAGTCAGTACTGAAACACATTCGACTGGAATTAAGTTCAGCACTCCAAAAAAAGGGAGACCAAAAAAGCAATTTCGTTTGGATATGGACGATTTTGATTACGATGTTGTTCGAAGAATGGTGTATGATTTTCACTTACGATTTAATGAACTGCCAACAATAAAATCATTAAAAGCTAAATTATCTGAAGCTATTAATTACAATGGGTCTGAAAAAACGTTGAGAAAAATACTTCATGACATGGGATTTCAGTTCACTAAAATGGAAGATAATCGAAAAATTCTAATGGAAAAGCACGACGTTAGTCTCAAACGAATGGAATACCTTGATAAAATACGCAAATTTCGCGAAACAGGAAAAAATATCGTCTACATGGATGAGTCATATATACATGCATCCCACACTAAAGGGAAATCTTGGAGTGACGATAAGAAAAAAGCCAATTTCAAAAGGTCAACGTTTGATAATAGTTCATGCGGGAAATGAAAAAGCTTTGTACCCGGTGCTTTTTTAACGTATAAATCCACGGACACTACAGGTGACTATCACAATGAAATGAATAACGATAACTATGAGAAATGGCTGGTTAACCAATTAATCCCAAATATACCCAGTGATTCTGTTCTAGTTATCGACAACGCACCCTATCACAACAAATATATTGAGAGACCCCCCAACTCAAACACCATTAAACGGGAAATGATCAACTGGTTAAACAGACACGAAATTCCAGTTGATCCAAAATTAACAAAAACCCAGATTTACGCTATTATATGTCAGCACAAGGAGAGGTATACAGAGTTTTCTGTGGACAAAGTACTTGCCGAACATGGGCACACTGTGTTGCGATTGCCACCATATCATCCGGATTTTAATCCAATTGAAAATATATGGTCTCAACTGAAAGGCTATGTAGCCTCTAGAAATGTGGGTATGAACTTAACTACAGTAAAAACATTATTGACTGAAAAAGTAAACATGATCGGCGCTGAAGAGTGGAAAAAGGTTTGCGATCATGCAATCAAATGTGAGAATGAATATAGAAGCATTCAACACAGTTTAGACAATTACACTGATAGATTAGTGATAAATACGGCTGATAGTGGCAGTGATATTGACCTCTTTGAGAGCACAGATAGTGAAATGGAAGTAATTGAGAATTAGAATTATTATTATTTTTATTGCAATGTCTCATTTTAGCAATAGGTATAATGGTGTTTATTATGTACACTAAAGCTGTAATGTTCCAAAATAATTAAATACGTAAATATAATGTGAACATGTTTTTTTAATTTATTTTACCCCAACCTAAAGCCATCACTTATAGAAAAATTAGTGTATTTTATACAAAGAATAAAAATATTAAAGAAGCAAATCATACTTGTTTTAACAGCTCCTAATAGGTACCGGACTGTTTGTATTTTGTGCGACAGAGATAACGCTCTACGAAGCTGAAATTAGCCGATTGTCTCTTTCCAAAGGTCGATGTGCAATATTTATCGCCGGGTACTGTACACTGTTGTAAGCCGCCGGTGGAGACCCATGTGGAGGGCTTGTTTCCAACAGTGTAGCTCGGCTTTCATCGTCATTCTTCGTATCTATTGGCGACAGTTAGCTCTTTCCATCAGGAGAACCATATGTTGGTTGCTAAACAATGATATTAAAAACCTATTGAATTAAAGAGGTCAACAAATAACATGTATGATAACTTTTTTAAACAAAAAAAAATTGACACGACAAGATTTGACTCAGCGACCATCTTGCCTTAAAACTAGATGGGGCAAAAAGTTTTAAAATTATTCCTAGGGGATAAATGTTAAAACACATATAGGCTACTTCCACACAGACAGGCTTGCTTGGCGCCTAGTGCCTCGCGTCTCGTCACAGACAACTAACATGTTTGTTTACTTCGACAGGTCGCTAAACTAAGCAATTAGCTAGGTGCTACTGATGTGCCAACTCGGAATAAAAACGACTCATTGACCTCACACGACTCGAGTTAACTCGAGTTAAAATTCACTTAACTCGAGTTGAACTCGAGTTACCGAACTCGAGTTAGCAAGTCGAGGCTTTGAATAGGATAGTTGTTTGTGACTGTTTAATTTTTTTAACAATTGTTAATTCATTTAATTATTTTGTGACAATTATATTGTTACACTAAGTAAGTGGTAAAAAGTTGTTTTTAGTACCTAAACGTTATAAACTTTTCGATTTATGTTTATGTCTTATAGCTTTTCAGAATAAGTGCCTATGTTTGTTTGCCTCATTTTTCGGGATCCGAAGTAAACTAGGAACCCTTATAGTTTCCTATGTCCGCCCGTCCGTCCGTCCCTCCGTCCGCACGATTGCCCAGAGATCTTGAATACTAGAAAGCAATAATTTGGTACAAATATACATATTAGTTACGACAACCAAGTGGTAACATAAAATTTTGAAAAACATTTTTTCAGGGTAGCTCCCCTACATGTAAAATGGGGATGTTAATTTTTTTTCTCACGTACCTCATTGTATTGGATATTGTTGGATAGGTTTTAAACAAATATTGCAGGTTTGTAGAAACACGTTTTCGTTCCTTGAACTTTGGCTCTCGTTTGTAAAATATTAAGCTTTTAAGTGCTTGTTAGAGTCCAGTGTCCCCCCCTCTGCAGGCTAAACGTTTGGGTTTGGGATGGGAAAAAATTATGGTAGTATTAAATATAATGAAGTTCAAAGGAAAACTATCACAGCTTATAAGGCTTTATAAGTTTTTGAGTAATAGTCCACCAACTATCACGTATATTATATATATATATATATATATATATATATATATATATATATATATATATATATATATATATATATATATATATATATATATATATGTGTGTGTCATTGACGTTTTATAACTTATAAAAGCCCTCTTCTTAGTCCGCATGATTGTGATAGGCAAATTCAGAACCCTACATTGCGCGTGGCCTGACACACACTTTACCAATTTATTTCTTGAAAAGGTTCCTCCGATGTACCTATATATTTCAATGGAGTTATCATTTCCATTCGCTAATGACGGCCAAGTTAAAGAATTATTTTTGTCAACTTTGGATGCTTCTTTTTAAGTAAAGTGATCGTATTTCCCATATATTGGAACGAATTTTAACAGTTTTTATAATTTACATGTCCACTCTCTAGCTACTGAAACTCGTAAACGTGATTTCTCTTAAGGTCCCAGTGTTTTTGTTTCCTAATTTAAATTACACCTTTATTTAAATGCTATCTCAATTTTGCTACGTATTGTCATTACGCATGTGAATAGTAAATAAATGAATACAGTCTTACATAATCAACAAATCGCGCGAACCTACAATCGCTTGCCTTCCTCGTTCATTCGCGCAGAGCCAAAATTCAGAGTTTACAACTCTTAACTCGAGTTCAGGGCTGGCGAATCTAACTCGAGTCAACTCGATTTAAGCACAACTCGAGTTAACTCAAGTTAGTAACTCGAGTTGACCCATCACTGTTAGGCGCCAAGTGCGCAGTGCGGCCGATCGCGAATATTCTAGAATCTTTAATTTTATAAACTACTTGCTAGATAGTCCGTTAGGCTCTAGGCGCTGAGCAAGCCGCTTGTCTGTGCGGACATATGCATACAGTTTCACAAGCAAAATGTTATACATTTTGAAGGACACACTATTTGATGGTGTATACTAATAAAAATATAATAAAAAGAAAATATTGCTTAACTTTATAGTAAACTCAATGAAATTAGTGCAATAATATAAAAAGTATAGTCACCGCGCGAGTTATAGGCGCGCGCGCTGTGACTGACACGAGCTGCGACGGTTATTCGCCGTTTATAAACAATGAATTTCAGTATTTTTCGTGGATGTTCGTACATAAATATTTTTGCTGTATAACTAGGTCAAAATTTTAGTATATATATTTTTCATATTCAATATTAAAAGTGAGTACTGAATACCCTTCCTCGTTATGTATACATAGCCTCTTGCTAGTCACCTGTATAATATTTTGATAACCATTGATTTCAAATGCAAAGTAATACTTTATTTGCGATAGATTAATATTACACGTACAGCTGTGAAAATATAAGAAGTCTCATCACGCCCAGTTCCCTTGCGGTGTAGGCAGAGTAAACTAAACGTCTATAGACTTTCCGTTTCACTGCGATTTACTGGTTTGTCGGTTGGCGAGATGAGTGGAAATCATCATCTTCGCATTTACCGACATTTTATGTGTTGACATCGATTATTTACTTGCTTTACGTGCTCATCCGAGGTTTAATACAATTTTCCGCCAGACTCTGAACTGCTACTGATATTTTACATTTCGAGAAAAATGTTATCCCCGTGTTGGTTCCGGGCTCCTGAGTTATGCATTGACTCGCCCGAGTTTGGTATCACCGCCTTACCCATTCCTGCCGCGATAGCGTCAGTGCTTGTCACTATCGTGTTCCGGTTTAGAGGGTAAGGTAGCCGGTAAACATATGCGTGTGGCATTAGACCTCGCCACAAGATAGCAACGCACCATTAACATCTTTGGTGTCTATAGGTGATGGTTGACTCTTACCATCAGGAGATCCATCAGCTTGTTTGCTATATTATGATATAAAAAAAAAACCTGGAAAACCTCAATAAAACTTTTGCCCGACCTGGGGATCGAACCCGGGGCCTCATGATCTGAGTCGAATAAACTACATACCTATCTAAACCACGAGGCACTCAAAAAATGTAAATGTCTGAAAATATAAAGTGATTGATCTATCCGTGAATTTTAATTTTCTTACCCAATCGCTACTTAATTATCAAATTTAGAAGTTATTCCTCAAATTAAAACGCCCAAGCTAAGAATTCTTTAGAAATGAGCAATTTATAGAACAATTTTAAGTGTAAAATATTTGAAATTAATAATAAATTACGAAACTCGATCAAATTGAAGATACGAAAACCTTATGACTGTTGAAAAATATACTAAAACATAAACTTGAAGAAGTAGAAGTACCTTCACGCCCGTATCCCCGAAGGTGTAGGCAGAAGTACAACAAGTGCACCTACGATTAGCCGAAGATACTTGGTCCCACAAATGTAATAGGTGGCAAGCCTATCGCCAACCGGTCACGTCCAAATCCCGGGCAACTTTGTGTTTATCAGAAAACTGAAAAAACACTTTTTTTATGTGCCCAACCAAGGAATCGAACCTGAGACCTCATGTGGTCTACGCCAACGCTGGAACTGGACGTCGAGAATCGAACCCGAGCCCCGTTATTGCGTAGTCAGGATCAATAACCAATCGACTTGTTTAATTAAGATAATAACACTTAATATCCACATCTAAAGTCAACCTGAACAGTGAACTTTTGAAGTAGACACAATTAAAAATTTTAAAGGTGTATATTTTAGAATTGCTCGTATTGCCAGAGATAGGCATAGATACAAGAAGTGCACTCACGACTAGCCGAAGATACTGCCCCACAATGTGATAGGTGAGAAGTCTATCGCCAACCGGTCACTTATTCAATCAATTCAATGAAAATATACATTTTTGAATTGCCCGACCCGAGAATCGAACCCGGGATCTCAGGTGGTTAACACGGACATCGGACTACTAGGCCACAGAGGTGAAAATTATGAAAAGCTTTTAATATATTAAGGCAAAGCTATCCAAGCCAGATTACCATCCTGGGCTAATATGAATTACAAAAGGGATTGGAGGGCCGCAGACAACTCACTTTCAAATAAGAAAACACATAAATACAAATAAAAAAAACAATATACTGTAAAAGGCGAGCTTATTTTGTGAGATTTCTTACATCTTACGCACCCGAAGAACACAAAAAATTTGAAGTATGTTGCGGTGGATTAAAAACACTTCGCGGGCCGCACAATTGCAAGCGGCGGCGGGCCATGCGATGGACAGTTTTGTATTAAGGTATCACATGAACATTCACATGAATATCCTAATAAATATCACACAATTGTCACTTACAAACACCTAAGGTTTTAATTAAACGTTTCCATTTGAAATAATGAGATGGAATGGAAATAAAACTATAAATTTATTTAAAAAACCTTTTGACAATTAACACAAGTCGATGGGCGTTTTCTTGTACATATGCACAGTTCCTTGTAGATACTCAAGTTTAGTGGCTATCTTATTCATGTCATCAAAAAAAAAATATCTTGCCTGTTTTAGTATTCTGTAGCTAACAAAGAGCCATATATAAAAATCACTATGCCCGGTTCTCTTGTGTTATAGACTTACCGGTTTACAACTATTCATCGGTTTGTCGAGATGAGTGGTAATCCCCATTACCGCATTTTGTTGACCTGCTAACGATAATGGACTATTTCTAGCGATAACTGGACCGCGGTCTTTACATGCTCATCCGAGACACGGGAGGGATGTTATTCATCAAATAAGCCTCTTGCACGTTTATATGATATAAAAATTCCGCCGTCCTTAAAAAAGGGTTTTAATATCCGTAGCACGATATCGATCACAATCTGTCGATACTATACTCTTTGGTATTATTTACACAAATCGGGGCACGTTGTTGCCAGTCGAAGATATCTTGAAAACATCTTTCAAAAGCCGCGCTGAGAACTTGTGAAAGATAATATCCTTAGCGTAGCGCGTACGAGATACCGATGCTGTTTTGGCATCGATTGACTTAAGTAATAATGTAACTTTATATTTACAATCCAAACATGAGCGTATATTATTAGCGTAATGTAAAGTAATAATGTAAAGCGTCCAATATTAGCATACGTAACGTAATAATGTAAAACGTACAATAATGGCGTATGTAAAGTAATAATCCAAATATGCGTACACACTTCAATATTATTTAAAAATGCTGGAAAAATATATAACGAGTGCTTTAAAATCATAAAGCTAGTAATAAAGCACAACTGTGTCGCTACAAAATGTAATATAAAGACGCAATTAGAGTATTTTAATATTAAGCTTCGTTACTGCTTTAAACATTATTTTGTTTTTAAGCCGACAACTGGATGGTAAAGTTTTGACGACCTATCTACCTATTCCTACTATAATCGCGTCATTGCTTCTCACCACCACAGTCGTGTTCGAATTTTGAGAGTGACCGGTAACAAATGAATATAAATTAGTTTACTTATACAGAATAACTCACATTCTGATTATATTTTAATAGAATCCAGGCAAGATTAAAATATAATATTTTTGTACTTTTGTTATTAGATGTATTTTTTTTTAAATTTTATGTCATTGTTTGACCTGAAATTTCTTTTTTATTATTATTATTTTAATTTTAATATATTTAATAAAATAATTAAATAATAAATAAATATATAGTAGTAAGCCTGATAAGCAAAGGTTATCGCTGATATATTGTGTTTATTTAAATTTCAGATTATTTTTTATCAAACACTACATTTGTTTGTAATAAAGAATGAAATATTTATCTATTGAATTTGAATTCAGAAAATAGCACTCTAAATTAAATGTAAAAATCAGAAACTCATGAAATACGAGTTGCTGTTTGCCAAAATGTTTATTTCGTGAGATTGTCATAACAGAGACGCGATGCTTCGGGCATGTTTTCAACAATTGTGCTTCTAATGTATTCAAGAGAGTATAAAATCTACTTCCGGCCTTTTGAATATAAAGAATTACTTCTCAAGAGAATTCTGAACCTGCCACGTGTTTTATAGTAGTTACACAGTATGCGTTACAGAAATTATAACACAGACATTTATTTTAAGCTTTTAGGTGTTAACTAAAATTGTGGACATGCACCAGTTAACATAACGGGATGTTATTATATTTTCGTGTAGATTAGAACAAAATATTATTTAAACAAAAAAGTCAATGAACCAACCGGAATCTAATTAAAAGTACCGTTGGCGAGTCGTGAGGGTATTTATTGCAAGCCTCTGTCAATGTACGTCGTGTACTTCGGGGATATGGGTACACCTAAGGATGAAATGGATACGCCTTCCAAGGCAATGTCTTAGTTTGTCAGTGTAGCTTGCATTTACTTACAGAAATACTGAGTTATACTACTTACCGGTGAAAAAAAATCACTTCACAGGTAAATTTTAAGCCTTGTCATCTCGTTCGGTACAATAAAACAGTACAACATGGTTTATTTTTATTTTTTCACGATGTAATATATCTACAAACGTATGACAATTTCGACAGTGATAGGAGCGTTTGTTCATATGTGTGGCGACACATTTTCTTCCCAATGGCGGTTCTATTAGTATTCATGTGGTCTGTGGGTACACCCATATCTATACTTTATGTACTAGCTATATTTGTTTATAATACATTTTTTTTTAATTTTAGCATTTAGGTACGTATTTGTCGGCGTAGCGTCGCCACTCGGGTATTCGTCACTTATGATTTATGTTTTATTATTACGTTATATGTAATATTTTATTATTTTATATAAAATAACCACAGCACTTTTGACAATAATAACTTTTATTTTAGAATGTTGATGCAAACACTGTGAAGGATAATGTTGGAATGCGCCCCGCTTACAATAAATGCCCTTTTATAAACGGCATTAGACATGAGACGTCACAGTCAACACGTGATATGAATTTAAAATAACAGTCGTAACGTAACATTTCAAATTTAACTAGAAATTAATTCAATAATACATTTATTTTATTTATTTATAAATTGTTTATTTATCTATAGCTTAACCTAATTATATAACTATTTTAATCTACACAGATTTATAATAGCCACAGCTTAAATTAATGTCGGTTTATTTCCCATACTCATGACGCTTTAACGAAATTATTCCAGCGCCCATATATACGTTATGCATGACTTAGTTGTAACTCTTTTTTTTAATGTTTTTTTGATAAAACATTTATTTATTTAAATATTCTGTTTTAACTGTAAAAAGCCACTAAGGTCTGTACTTGTATATGTAAGACTGGCTATTTTTCCTAATGACTGAATAATTTTCTTAAGATTCGTAAACTCTATTGAAATGTAGGTAATGAAAGCATTATTATTTCTCGGAAAAGTTGTTGAAAATATAGCTGTTATATTATATTCAGAGGCAGTTTATACTAAAAAACTGCTGTTGATATATATATATATATATATATATATATATATATATATATATATATATATATATATATATATATATATATATATATATATATATATATATATATATATCTTTGTGACAAATCTCGCTGAAAACGCAAAGGGAATCGAGTTTGCCTTTGAGACTAAACAAGGCAAATTAACGTGTTATACTCAAGGAAGGTATGATAGCTTAGCTTATTCATTCTTAAAAGGTTGACAACTCAACTACAAGACCCCTGGTAGTGTAGTTGTCTATGGATAACGGTAATCACTTGACATCAGGTGAGCCTCCTGTCCCTTTTCCCTCTCTTCTATAAAAAAGTATTGAGGAACACTATAAGTAGCTTAAAATCCTGGCTCATACAAACACAAAGACCTTAAAATAAATACAAAACAATTGACTTCACTTCCTAAAGAAAAATTTTGAATATCAACGTGCAAAGACTTTTCAAACTACGGTTTTTCGAACTCGTGCAAAGAGTGGACAATCACTATGTTTTAGAACTCTTGCATTATAAATAAATCTGTCCTCCTTCATTCGCACTTAGAATTTAGTATATGTGTCTCCACTTAAAAGTAGTATGACAGGAAAAGCTTTAATGCACAATGTTGCAGACAATGAAAAACTTTTAAGCTATTGCATAGCTTCTATCGCGGGCCTTGAGCGTGGAGACCGAATCCAGAAATTCCGTAACGAAAAAACCTAACACCCGACACTCCGACCGGCATCCATTCCATCTATCGATAAATACCAGAACTTTTAATGACTTTTTGAAATATCACGCTTGTCTCTTTAGTTCAGCAACCCGCCTTTAGGTGGCATTGGTAGTATTGGAAAACTACCGTAATCATATATATAATTGTAATTGCATAAGTTGATAAAAAATGCTATGCAATAGCTTTAGCTTTACCGCGGCAGTCTCCGAATGCCACACGTCTTTTTTTTTAAAACAACAAAGAAAAATATTGACACGCAGGATTTGAACCTGCGACCATCTCCCTCAAGCCGGGACGCTCTACTGCTGAGCTAGTATCGACAAAATTATAAATGTAAATTTCATCTGTAACGATAAACTCATTTAATTTTTTATACGTATGTATACCTAGCGATCAGTACAATCGACGTAACCGATCATATAGCAAAGAAAAATTTCGCCACGTCGAGCCTGTCGATACTAGCTCAGCGGTAAAGCATCCCAACTTGAGTGAGATGGTTGCAGGTTCAAATCCTGCGTGTCGATATTTTTCTTTTTGTTTTTAAAAAAGTTTTTTAAGTTTTCCCAAGCACGGGGTGAGTGCTATAACATAAAAAAATTAATTGCAGACAATGTTTCCTTTTTTTATATTTTTATTTGATGTGACCGCCCCGTTAGTCGAGTGGTTTGCGATCCTGACTACACAATCGACGGGACTCGGGTCCGATTCCCGACTGGGATATTCTAGTATTTATATACGAATTACCCGTGTATTAGTATCGTTGACTAACACCCATAACACAAGCAAATAATTTGCTTACATTGGGAATAAATCAGTAAGTGTAATTTGTCCCGTGAATATTTATTATTATTATTATTTATTATTTTACAGGACGATCCCTATTTATTTTCTACTAGCTGTTGCCTGCGACTTCGTCCGCGCGGCCTTCGTTTACTCCGCACAGCTCCTCCCCCGTAGGTGATAGCGTGATAATATGTAGCCTATATGTTGACCCGACCTATTAGTAATATTCATGGAAAATTTGAAGTAAATCCATTCAGTACTTTTTGAGTTTATCCCGGACATACATACAGAAAAACAGAAAAAATTTAAAAACTATATTTTTGGCTTCGATATCGATTGTAGATCACGTCCCAAGTATTCTTTTAAAATAATATTCAATGTACAGTTTTGACTTTCCTACGATTTTATTATATGTATAGAATAGATGATCAAGTGTTGTAGTATTGCTACAAAATCCTCTTACAACGAAAATATTTTTATCAAATCTTATATATTATGAAAGAAAGAAAGAAAGAAGGAAAGAAAATATTTATTTGCAAGAATATGGGTATTACAAGTTGTTAAAAATAAATTAAGTTACCGACATATTCTACCAATATATGGTGTGCAAATATTTAAAAAAATATCATTATATAATATTACATTTAAAACTATAAATTGTATCGATTTTTCAGAATTACTACCGGATCGGAACGCGGCCACACACTGAGAAGATCCGTTGGAAGATGATATATAAGAGAGATACAGATATGTAAGAGTATTTTATTATTTACAACAGCTGGAGTTTTTATACTCGTAGTAGGTATACGAAGGTAAACATGCAAGCGGTTCTGCTGATTATAAAATTATCTACAACCGAAAAACATAAAATATATTAAATGTTACTTTTGACATTTGATGTTGCCGACACATGGTAAAACTCACCAACTGTAACAGTTCTTTTTTGTGTGGTTTTGACTAGTGCACCACTTGAAGTGTCTTTGAAGCCCTAAGGAATAGATAATGCAGTAAAACAGCATGAGTATTGGTGATGGTCCTGGATCCTTTGAAAAATAGATCAACTGGAGGGCAAGGTAGCCGGCAGACTTATGCATGTGGCATTGCCATCTCGCCACAGGAATAGCGACGCACCACTAATTTCTTTGGCGTCTATTTGGTTTCTCTTTCCATCGGGAGAGCCATCTGCTTGTCTGCTATTTAATGATATAAAAATCTGCCGGTGTGCCAGGCAGGTCGTAAAAGGCAATCGATTGCCTAAACGTGTCATTGACGTCGTGACTACTAGGTGGTAGAGTTCCGAAATGACTCACCCAGGTATTTGTCACCACTGCCTAACCTCTTCCTGCCAGAATAGCGTCAATGCTTGTCATTGTTATGTTTCGGTTTGGAGAATAAAGTAGTCGATAGACTTACGCATGTAGCATTGGAATTTCTCCGCACGGATAGCAACGCACTATTAACATCTTTGGTGTCTATAGGCGATGGTTTCTCTTTTCATCAAGAGAAACCGTATCATAAGATTAGAGAATAAAAGGCTTGTTTGCTGTCTTTTAATCCCTAATGATGCTAAAATTTAAAGTATCTTCACGCCCGTGTCCCCGAAGAGGTATGAAGAGGTACACCCAGTCCACTCACGATTAGCCGAAGATACTTAGTCCCACAATGTGATAGGTGGTGAGTCTATCGAAAACCGGGCGCTTATTCAATCTGAAAAAACTGATACACATTTTAAATTGCCCGATCCAAGAATCAGTAGACCACAGAGGCGTATTTTTAGTATTAAAATATCGGAGAAGATCAAAAAGGATTGGTTGAAAAATTTCGAATTTATGTCGAAACAAAATGTAGCGGCTCAAAAAAATCACAAACGCTAGAAGAAAAAATAATAAAAAATGGACAAAAATTAATAACAAATGGAAAAAATGAAATTCAAAATAAAATCCTGAATCGCGATATCACAATTATTTATCTTGTAACACTATATACAAGTTTCAACGCTTCTCAAATGGACTTCGGTCGCCAGGCAGTACACCTTGCGTGGCTGGGAAAATCTTCCTTTTCCCTTCCTTGTCCTTGTGTAACGTCATCAACCTCCACAGTTATGACGTCACCTGACAAGAAGCTGGCCCGCTGGTCCCATCACTATGACCCTTCAGCGGTACGGACCATCGGCGCCACAAAAACAAAAAAATTCGTTAACAATATCTCCCGGCTAAACCGATTTGATGCAATTTACGCATTAGACGCAGTTTTTTGAGGAAAAGAGATGATAAGATTTTGTACTCAATTGATTCATACACTTCGATAAATAATTGGTCTCGCTGCGCTTGGCTAGATACCGCTGACGACGCACTTGTCAATTGCGGCAACAAATACTACGCCGAAACCGGCGTACCTGATGCAGTCACAATGCAAGCTCTGTGTGACGTGTACATACCGAATGTTTTATTAGATTTTGATCTTAGTCAGAAGTAAAAGTTTGTGTAGTGAAACTGTGTAAAAATAATACTACAAGAAATAAGAAGGACACTTACAAGGACACAAGGACAGAAGGGTTCACTTACCATCAGTAAATATCCTATAATTTAACAATGTAAAATAACTAGTAGCCACGATGGCATTGACTCGCATATGCAATCATTCGCCTCTTACGACCTGCCTGGTATAGCACATGATCTATTAATCAGAGAGGGTCCGTACCGACACATAATGTTCATTACAATACACATGTTTTATAGCTGGTGATATATTTTGCCAAGCCGCAATATTTGTCAAATTTAACAAACCATTTCACATTCAGTGAAAAAAAAAACATTTCTCAATCAATTGCTACACTGATAACAACACTCGTTACAAGTTATGTCACTATAAACTTAATATATGTAAGTTTGAAACAGAAGTGATTAGGAGAAGCAAATATTCCCGCAACTCGTTATCCCGCGACTGTTTGTTTCAACTCCACAGAACCAAGTTAAACTTAGGAGTTATTGGTTTTCTACAGACGATGCGACTATCATAGTCATACTCAATATTTCCTGCAGTTTCATTTACTAAACTGCAGGAAATATTGAGAATCTGCAGGAAAGCTCTAAACATTTTTATGAATAAGAATATTGTTTAGTGTGTTTTAAAAGTGCTGTCCGAACTGTGCTCGTTAACCAAATTAGATACTTAATGAATAATTTTAATTCAATAAAACTGCGTCAACTGAACTTCATTTCTGTGTCTCTGGACTCTGGGGTTCTAAGTTAGATATTTAACAAATTTACATGAGACCAAACGAAAAAATATATCGTCTTAGGTACACCACATTACGTATTGTGCAATATTATTGACCATTTAAGGTTAATATTAAAGATTGCACAAAGATTGAACGAAAGTTTGAGCGGATTTAATTTTTATAATGCAATTTTTTTGGCACTGGGTAGGCTTTATATTACACAATATTTTTCACTTCAGAGTTTGGAGTGATCGCTTCGGTCAGTCACGGCGTTTAATGTATGGTCGTGTAGTAACTTTAAACAAAATGGCGAGCAAGAATGCTTTAAAAGATAAAGAACAGGAGTTTTTACTTGGGTGTATAGAATTGTTTACAGATTTATTTAACAAAATCACCAGCATAGTTGCCGCCAAAACTTCAGCGTCACACATGTTGCTCGCACGAAAATATTGATCAGACTGGTTTGTAAATTTTATTGAATCATCAAGCAGACCACCCCTGAAACTTCCCGCTAAATATGAAATATATATGTGAAGTGAAATATATACACCTGAGCATTGAAATTGACCTGAAAGAGGTCAAAAATCTAAAGTTTGTTAAAAATTGCAGAATTTTAAATTTGTTCGGCAATTACCAATTATTTTTTCGATATAACTATAATTACAACACCTTAGTACTTAAATAATTGCACCGAATGCCGTTTCAAAAATCGAAATCGAATTAGGTGTTTAGTAAAAAGTTTGCTGCTTTTTTATATCATAAGATAGCAAACAAGCAGATGGGTCTCCTGATGGAAAGAGTCAACCATTGCCTTTAGACACCAAAGGTGTTAATGGTGCGTTGCTAAGGCACCATTCTAACATTGAAAAAAAACATTCAAAATAATACAATAAAAAACATTTATCTAATATAAATTGGCTATAATTCGTCAAAATTTTGAATACAGAAAAGTGCGAAACATTCATTAGATTTTAATATTAAAGACGCTATACATTGGGTTTCTTATAAAGCGAATAAGACAAAATATCTTATACTAATATAAGATCTAATTAAGAACGTTTCATCTATTAATTATCTCTAGAATTCAATGTGGTTGACGACAACTGCTAGCTACTGATAAGAAGCTTATGCTAGGGGAATAAGTGAAAATATTCTTATTAAATCTGAAATATGTTATTGAAACATGAAGAAAAGGCTCTTTTATGAATAGTTGGTCTATAACTGATTAGGTAGGATTTCAGAATTATTATCGTAGAGGAATATGGGTGGATCATTATACTTATAATGTCGAATACATAAATTATATACTAAATGTATATTGGACGTGCTTTTAATCGAGCTTGAATATTCATATCTGTTTTCTCTACGGACTGAAATCTGGCGAGTCTATGCACTGAACAAAGTATCAAATCATGTCAATGTGTCCATTTAGCCCAACACAATTATATCAGTTTAACTTTGTTAAGAGTTAAGTGTCAGAAAGGACACAAATTGAGTAGAATATATTAAACGCATTAAAGTTATAACGAAAAAAACGTGGCGTGACACTTGCGGATTGTTTTTTGTCACTCAAGTGAGATAGAGGCAGAGACTTAAACAAATTTTTAAAAAATTTTCAACCTCAAACGATATTTCTTTGATAGTATTATTATTTCTTTGATAGTATGTGAAGGACTTTGATATTCATACTTAGTATACGTACTTATATTATAAATTCGCAAGTAACTCTGCCTGTATGCCTGTCTGTTTGTCTGTCTCTTCTTCACGTCTAAACCACTCAACCGATTTGGAAGAAAATTGGTACAAAGATATTTTAAACTTTAAGACATAAAAAAGGACATAGGATAGTTTTCATCTCGAAAATCCCACAGGAACTAAGCGGATAAAACTCTCGGTTTGACTTTAGAAATTATTCCACGCGGACGAAGTCGCGGGCACAGCTAGTGAATATATATAATAAGAACGCTACAACCTGTCATTTTAGCGTACAGATAATTATCAAATCAAATAAAATTTTATGTTAACAGATATTAATTACATTCTCATTTTAAAAATTAAATTAATTTTATTACACAATAACATAAGGTCACGTAATATTTTTACATATTAATTTTATTGTATGTATGTAGGTATGTATTTTAATTCTAAAATAATACCAAAATTGAATGTCAAGTGATTGCTTGCAGCATTTATTTCACAATTTATAATTAAAATATTCACAATTGTGATGACTTATTACATTAAAATAACTTAATTTTTTTTTCAAAAAAACTTTAGGTCATTTATGTCAGATGATTGTAAATACGCTGAGTCATAAAGCCTAACACAGCGTAACGCAGCATAAACCTGATTAGGTTACAATAATATGTAACCTAATCAGGTTTTCAATTCAATTTATAAATCATCAATCACAACACTAATTCATAAATCGAATAAAATCGAATGAATTATTTTTTGTCTAAGGTGCCCCACAGACCTACAATAATATTGCGCAATACTTTTATTGTTTCCAGACGTTCAATAAATTCACTCAATAAAATTGACAAACCAGTCTGATCCATATTTTCGTGCGAGTAACATGTCTGACGACGAAGTTTTGGCGGCAACCATGCTGGTTATTTTGTTAAATAAATCTATACAATTCTAAACACTCAAATAAAAACTCCCGTCCTTCATCTTTTATTGATTGGTTTTGTTTCGATCAACACTTACGATTAGTGAATTGGCCAGAATGTCGAATTTAGGCCGAATGTTAAGTTTCGGCCGAAAGTTAAATTTCGATCGAATGTCGAAATTCGGCGGAACGACGTATTTCGGTCACAAGTTCAATTTCGACAGAGTGTCGAATTTCGGCCAGTGGTCGAAATTTTGGTCCATTCTAGTAATGAACTATTAAATTAACAATATGAATATAATTATCGCGAAATGACGAAAATTTCTTGCTCGCCATTTTGCTTAAATTTAGGACACGACCATACATTGAACACCGAGACTGACCGACCACGACCGTTCCAAGCTCTGAAGTGAAAAATATTGTGCAATATTAAACCTACATAGCGCAAGAAAAAAATATTGTACAATAAAAATTAAACCCGCTCAAACTTTCGTTTAATCATTGTGCAATCTTCAATATTAAATCTAAACGGTCAATAATATTGTACAATACGTAATATTGCGCAATATTATTGTAGGTCTAGCGGCCGCTTAACGTAAGTCATTTCGTCGCCTATAGACGCAGAATTATATCAACAGAATAGTAATAAAGAAGGCTGGCCACAATGACCTTAAAAAATAGGTGATTTTTTTCAATATAAACTAGCAATATAGAAATTCTCGAAAGATGTATTAGAAAAATGTAATACATTGTTAGTAAGTCTCCATAGTAAGCAATTCGACGTAATTACAAAAAAAACATTTCCGCCATGTTGAATGTTCTTATTTTATACATGGAGTAGGTATAGAGAAAGGAGGACCAGCTCTGTGAATAGAAGTGTCCATCAAAAAGCATCAAACAATAGTCTCGTCACCGCTGTAAAATATTTTTATAAAGTAGTAAAAGTAATTATATATTGCTATTTAATTATTAAAATACTGAATATTTTAGTTCATTTGTTCATTTAGATGCTATTGTGATAAATCTAAAGACGACAAAACTGACAACTCGTATTGCAAAATGACGGTAATTTATAAAGAGATAAAATAATATTTCATGAATACTTATTTAGAGACCTTTATAAATGAAACTTGTTTTTTAATAATAAAACAAAAATTCTGACACGAATTTCGTTATAAGACATGATATTCAATTTACGAGTCCAAGCGATGTATGAAGCGTGGCCAGTGTTCTTTTCTCCTGTTAGTCCACACATAATCGCGACTACTAGGAGTTAATCTTCTGCAACCAGACATTTAATGTACTTCGTACAAGAGAAGCTATGCTAATATAAGTGGAAGTCGTGTTCAATATTGGTAACACTCGCTGCAGCGCTAAAATAAAAATAAATTGTCCAACCAAAGTCAAAATATAGCAACGCTGCGGCGTATATAATTTATTATATTATGTATAATATATATATATATATATATATATATATATATATACATATATATATATATATATATATATATATATATATATATATATATATATATATATATATATATATATTCGCGAAAAGGTCGTAGCCACTCTAAATTTGCAGTTGCAGTTTTTCGATTTAAAATGTAATGTAGCCGGTAGTCTTATGCATGTGGATTGTGGAATTACTGACGCGCCACATGGATATTATTGCCCTGCTAATATTTTGGTGACTACAGACCATGGTGGTTGTTTATCAGAAGGGTCTATATACTTGTTTGCTGTGCTATGATATAAAAATAATTAAGAATTTTGTCACCGAATATTAAAAAGTCAGTAAATAGAATGTGCTTTTATATTCCACAAACAACCTGAAAATTCCTCTAGCACCGTGTCTCCCATAATCGAATGTTACACAAAACTGTCAGCTCTATGATATATTGATGCGATGAAAAATTGGAAATATTAAAAATGTCCTGAAGGGTGTTCGAGTGTAATTGAAATTCCAGGGCAATATCGCTCAAGATAAAGAAAGCTCAGGCGGAAATAATTAATTATCGAATGAAGTGACACGTGTGACTTAGATTTTCTTGGTAATTTTTCCGTATCTTCTTACCCATGAGTTTATGTACATATTTATATAACACGGCTCCGCTCACCTATATGTATATATGTAATTAAAACTAAAATATATGACTATATCACTCTCTAATAATGATGCTTCCTAATGATGTAACAATTATTATAATCGTATCAATGGTTCTTGAGATTACTTCAACACACTCATGGCAGTCGTGCCGACCCCTTTAACTATAGACCAATTTCAGTCAAGTCCATACTCTGCAAAACTATGGAGCGTGTACTGAACAGCAGGCTCATGGCACACCTAGAAGCGACCAATTTACTCGTTGACCGCCAATACGGATTTCGCCGAAATCGGTCCACTGGGGATCTTTTAGCGCATGCCACCTACATCTTGAGCGCGGCCATCGAGAATCATGGTGAAGCACTAGCTGTCTCCCTTGATATCTCGAAGGCCTTTGACAGGGTCTAGTATGATAATTTTATTGGCAAGCTTCCATCGTATGGTCTGCCTACTAGTCTCTGCACCTGGATCTCAGATTTTCTGAGTAACTGGTTGGTTAGAATAGTCATGGATGGCTGCTCGTCAAACCAAATGACAATAAATTCCGGAGTCCCTCAGGGATCAGTTCTCTCCGCAACTCTATTCCTGCTATACATTAACAACCTACTGAAGCCCGGTATCTATGGGTACGCAGATGATAGTACTGTTGTGAAGAGTTACGCATCCAGCGCGTGGGCCAGTACGGCACAGATCCGGTTTTTCAGAGAGATCGATCGTTTGAACCTGTGTTTACAGGCAGTCTCGGATTGGGGTGATGCCAATCTGGTCAAGTTTAATGCGACTTAGACGCAGGCGTGTCTATTCTCCGCTAAACGGAGTCCGTTCCACCTATCTCCGTCTTTTCAGGGTGTGTCCGTGCCGATAACTGATCACCTCGAGATCCTTGGTATCACCTTAACGCCTACTCTCAACTATGGTTCGTACATCGAATCTAAAGCCCCAGTTGCCTCAAAAAACCTTGATATTCTAGCGAAGGTGAGACAGTATTTTAGCCCGGGACAGTTGCTCAACCTTTATCAAGTACAAGTCCGTTTGTGCATGGAATACTGCCCTCGCCTCTGAGATGGATCCTCCAAATAACAGCTGGTCTGAATATTGAAAAAGCTATTATTTTTAGGCTTTCGAAGTAAACCTTGTAGTTTTGCTATGTTCGTTTATCCGTTCGTCCGTCCTCAGTCTAGCTCAGAGATCCTAAATACTAGAAAGATCTATTTTGGCATGAATATACATATTACTGAGTCACCGCAATAAAGTGGTTACATATAATCTTGAAAATATTTCTGAGGGTAGCTCCTCTACATGTAAGATATGTTACTTTTATTACATTTAGTGTGGGGTATCGTTGGATTGGTATTTAAAAAATATTTTAAGTTTGTGAAACACAATAATGCGGACTAAAAAGAGGGTTTTTGTTGTTTTGTTCCAACTCCATTTTATAATTTAATCGACTTATATTCAAAAACTTGTAAAGCATACTTAGCATACTTACCCTTTTACTTCATTATATTTACTACTGTCATGAATCTTTTCTACCCCCAGAACCAACCAATTAGCTGGCAGGGTAGTGTAGGTAGGTAGTGCTAGGCTACCAGTCTTGCGCATCATACAGGTGCCAGAGACTACTGATGATTAGAAAACCAAAATACCAAACTAACGCAGTGTGGGGTATATAAATCATACCGCAACGATTGTAAAACGCATGTATAGGTCAAACTGTTCCCCATTTTTGGAAAATATTTTATTCTAACAGGAAAAAGCCGATAGTTTTTCGGGTAGAAATATCAAAAATAGATAAACATCGCCTATAAACACCAAAGGTGTTAATGGTGCGTTACCATGCCATGTGTCAAGGTTGATATACCACACGCAAAAGTTTACCGGCTACCTTTACCTCCAAACTGGAACACGACAGCGTGAAGCACCGACTCTATCGCGGCAATCAAAAACTCCGTTCGAGATATTGTAGAACTCTATTCACCTAAATAGTAGTAGGCAACTATATTAGCCTTCTCCATCTTTCACAAGATGCCTAGCAGTAAAGCAGTTGATCTATTCTTCTAAAATGCATTTAGTCCGCACTACCGGGTCGAAGGACACGACTTTGAAATTGCAAATAATTTTACTTATCTACGAGTATATCTTTGTAACAAAGGAAAGAAACTGAATGAACTTAAATATAGCAAGATTCCATGGCTCCCAAACTTTACTTATTTTCTGAATTACAATTATGTAGTGTTAGTAGGTACAGTAAACGCATGCCGACGGCCGGCGAGGCGATGGGACTGACGGCCGAATTTTTTTATTGAATGTGTAAGCAGCTTTATTTCGGCCCCTGCTGTTAGCCTGGTAGCTTACAAAAATATTGAAAAAAAGTATCTTCACGCCCGTATCTCTAAAAAGATAGGCAGAGGTACCACTAGTGCACCCACGATTAGCCAAAGCTACTAAGTCCTACTATGTGATAACAGGCAACTGATTAACATTTTCCAAGTAAATGAACCAGAAATCAACCCTTTACTAGATTTGGTTTCTGGTTCATTTACCTTGAAACGGTAAACGAGTCGAAAATAAAAGTTATTAGTTCTTAAACTTTCCGATCCAAGTATATATAGGGCACGTCTTTTGTTACTTTGGCGACATAGACTAAATTGATTTTTAAATATGTCGACGGAATACGATACAAGTTTTGTTTGATTACCTCATATATATGCCACCCTTAACTAAGCCTAGAGCAATATTCCCATACATACAAGAAAATGAACCGTGTCACATATATTTAAAGTTTAATCTTCATTACATACCTTTGAAAGAGGCCATCTTTGAGTCCGTAAGGATTCGATGTTCTCATTTATCACACGAAGTATCAGTCCTTTAATTATATGGCGCGCATCGCTTGATAGCGCTGGGTATATGCATTACCTGCAAAGACAGAATTAGTTCATTGTTAATGAAATTTATGGAGGATAATTAATTCAAGATGTGTAATTATAGAGGTGGAATCTCTATGAATCCCTTTTACGTGATCATTTTAAATTAAGTTTTTTGCCAATATGCTCAAGATCTTTGGTGTTCACTATAGGCTACTTTAGCTTATAAGATAGTGGCTAGTCCGCGCAACTTTGCCTGCGAATAAGAAAACAATTTTCATACGATATTTAAACCACTATTTCAGACTCTGTTTGACCCAAGACATTCAAATGTTTCCTTAACAAACGAGGTTAATGAGATCCGTAAAAATTCCTACAAGAATGTAACCTCAGCTGAAATTATCAAATTAATAGAAAGTGTAGATTTAGAAAGAATATACTTGGAAGTCATGAAACTAACCAAACTTGTTCGCTTTTTCCTACTTCTAAGTTAAGCAAAGGTTTTTTTTTTTCTGCCATAAAGTTAACACTTTCTTTTATTTATGACAAATCGAACAGCTTAGAAAAATGTCGAATAAATAAGACGCAAAATGTTAAATAAACTATTGTATAAAATGCAACAGATAGGAAGTATTTATTACTATAACTATAGCCGAAACTTTCAACACATAAGGCTGTATAAACAAGATAATCTTCCTAAATATAAATATATATCATAAGCAAGTAATTTTGCTTAGTTTTGGATTTGATCAATTCGTGTTATTTGTCTAGTTATATCCAGGTAAGCTATTTTCTTGTTTGCTATCGTACGATATGAAATAACCTTCAGCAAGTAACAAAATAGAAGAAACGCATTTGAATTATATGCATAGAAATTAAACTATTTCAAATGCTTCAAAATTCATCAAGCATTTTCCATGAGATTATCTTTCTGCATGTCCAACATAAACGTAATCAAACGCTATTATAAAGCTCTATATATTTCACGTATACGTCTCACATAATGAACAAGAAGTTTGAAAGAACATTAATTACACCCTCAATTTTATGAAACCTTATAGTTTGCCAAAGAGAATACACTAAAAACCTTGTGGCTTTACACAATGTGATTAAAATGAATAACAAAATAGTAAATATATTTTACAACTATCGGCTAAAAATCAGTGTGTGAATGGACAGCTTTGTATACTAAATAATTCCTTCGTTCTAATAATTTCGGGAAAATAGCTTCAGAAGATTGTGATCTAAAATTGAATGGTTAAAGTCGTAGCGTTATTAAATTATATGTATATATTTTCATTTTCGTTTCATTCTGAGAAATTTGAAATTAAAAAATAAGATATGCCAATAAAAATAACATGTTTAGAAATATATATATTACACATAGACAGATATTGTTTGAGAAGAGGTGGTAAAATCATTAGAGACTAACCTAATGAGACGGGTTTGCCGTCACCCTTTAAACTGAAAATGAAAATTAACACCGGGGGTTGCAGGTGCTTTGCCAGCGTCTGAGGAACAAGTAAGCTCTTGAAGTTGCTACGATATATTGGAACCCGTTGGCAATTATTTCTACACAGTGTTGGTGCTAGACAAAAATGTCTCAAAAACCGTTTAAGTAGAAAAATATTTACATAGTAAAGGGACTATAGAGGATTTCCTGACATAAAAATGATGAGAGTTGAAATTTTAGTTGAGTGTAAATTATTATATACTCAATTTAAAATAAAAGATTAGAATTTCATTAAAAACGGAAAAGTGCGAGCCATACACGCGCACGGAGGGTTATCTATAAAAAACAGTAAAAAATTACGTTTGTTGTATGAGATAACCTCTTAAATATTTATTTTATTCTGCTTTTAGTATTCATGGTTATAGCTACAACAGAATTACATTATCTGTGAAAAAACAACTGTTAGGTACAGTTCATGAGATACAGCCTGGTGACAGACAGACAGACATATAGATGGACAGACAGTGGAGTCTTAGCAGTAGGGTCCGGTTTTATTCCTTGGATGCGGAACTCTTAAACATCACCAACTCTTCTTTATTTTATACTAGCTGACCCGGGAAACGTTGTTCTGCCTTTTAACTACTCTTATTTTTTTATATATTTTACTGACTTTTTAAACCTTCCCTGGACTTCAACAATTAGTTCAAAACCAAAATTAGCCAAATCGATCCAGCCGTTCTCGAGTTTTAGCGAGACTAACGAACAGCAATTGATATATATATATATATATATATATATATATATATATATATATATATATATATGATATATATATATATATATATATATATATATATATATATATATATATATATATATATATATATATATATATATATATATATATATATATATATATATATATATATACTTTTATTTATAATTTAAAAAAAATAACGTTAATTTTGATTGTCCATACCAAAGAAAACATTTTCAGCCACTGTATTGTATAATATGTATTATTATGTTCAGAAATTGGAGTGATCTGTTCCAGTGAAATATTTGTTCGAGTCTGAATAACTGCCAACATTCCAGTTGGGTTGATATTTTCCGCTGAATTGTAAGTAAATAGCAAAGAAAACTTGGGATGGCTAGTTTCAAGCAAAATATACGTATTCATATCGCGCTTCAACAAATATACTATTTTTCATTAACGCCGATTCACACTACTGCTACAGCAACTGTTATATATTTAATTTTTGCTGCTGCTTTTACTTTCTATTTGCAATAATTAATGTGTGCAAGTATGATAATATTTTAATACATCTTTGTTCTTAATAAAATATGTTTGAATTTTAATTTCAATTTGTTACAGTTTCTACAACAACCTTATTTACGAACAATCATTATTGTTTAATGCACGTATTAAACTAGATACTCCTTTCAAGGCAATTTCTTAATAAGTCAATGTTGCTTGTATTTACACCCAGAAATACAGAGTTATAATACTTACCTATGAAATAAAATCGCTCCAGAGGTATTCCTTAAGCCTTAGCTATTTATTCGACATGATAAAATAGCACAATATGGCATATTTCTATTTTTTCCCGATATAATATTATATATACAAGCGTTTGACATTTACATACATTTGCTCACATGAGCGGCTACGCATTTTACGTCCAACACCGCGTCTATTAGTATTTGTGTGGTGTGTAGTATAATAAAGAAATAAGGTTACAAAGTATTGTTTTTTTTAATTCTTTCAAAAATTACAACAGCGAAATAATTTGCACTGTGAGTTCACATTTTTTTATATTATAAGATAGCAAACAAACAGATGGGTCTCCTGACGGAAAGAGTCAACCATTGCCTATCGACACCAAAAATGTTAATGGTCTATTGCTATCTTGTGACAAGATTTAATGCCACATGCATAACTTTACCTGCTACCTACTTGAAGGGTATTCAAACCGGAACACGACAGAACCAGCACAGACGCTACTGCGGCATTCGGCTGATTGGAGCATCAAGATCACAGGTGAAGTAGTGTGCGCTGACCATAAATCTGTCAATGCTAGTGTTCCCAAGGCTGCGTGGTATTGCCGACATTATTCCTTCTGCATAATTTCTTAAAGAAAATTCTACTAAATCATTCTACTGAATTTGGGTAGAACAAAACTGTAATAATAACTTACACTTATTATAAATGGATGGAAAACCAGATAAAAAAAAACATTTATTTTACTGCATATGCATCTGGTCTTCACAGACTAAAATTCTCGAACCTATTAATTATTTAATAATAACTAGCTGTGCCTGCGACTTCGTCCGCATAATAATTTTTCTAAAATAACAGTAGCCTAAGTTACTCCTTATTATATAAGCTATCTGCCAGTGAAACTCGCGTTAAAATGGGTCCAATTGTTTCAGAGATTAGCCGGAACAAACAGACCGACAGACAGACAAAACTTGTAAACAAAAATATTTTGATTTATGAACCATGCACACATCACGTACTTAGTAAAAAGTGGTTTTTCGTTCGCTTCATACAACTATTATCTCGTTTTGGATTGATTTAAAATGTCGAAGAGAAAATGTAAACAAAGTTCTTATCGTTTTTGTTATGTTTGTGGACAGATTATATTTTCAAAAAAAAAAGTCATTGTAGGTTCGTTAGAAAATGCATATTTTTATTATTTTGGATTTCCTGTTGCCAATCAAGATAAAAAGTGGGTGCCCCGTGTATTTTGCCAAAACTTTAGAATTGTCTTATTTCAGTGGTCACGTTTCTGAAACGTTTCTGCACTCGCATCTGAATTTTTCTTTTTTTAGGGAGTATGAGTGATGAACAAAGAAAACGCTTCCACCAAGATTTAAAGGTTTTTGAAGAATGACATCGAGGATTTTGGGATAAAACAATTCATTAATTCATTTATTTGCAAGAATGTGGATACATAAGATGTTACATTTTTTTAAACATTGTTTCCATTCACATTTTGTCAAAAGTGACATGCAAAAATATACATAAATTCGACATCTATTTAAAAAAAAATTCAATCTTAGTCATTATTTATATTGTAATTGTATTAATGTTAATATTGTTGTTCCATTAGAAGAGAAACTGATTCAAACAGCTATAAAAAGAAGGCAAAAATTAGTCGTTGCTTTTTTTTTATCAATACCAAAATTATGTATTCCCGTTAAGTAAGTAAATAAGTTTTCCCCGTGTTGGACCCGAGCCCCTTTGAAGAAAAGGCCAACTGCCGTTCTGCCCGGCAGGTCGTAAAAGACGATCGATTGGCTATACATGTCACTACCATTGTGGCTCCTAGGTGATAGAGTTCTGTATCGTCTCACCCAGGTCAGGTACCACCGTCTTACCTATTCCTGCAATAGTCAATAGCGTCAGTGCTTGTCACTGTCGTGTTCCGATTTAAAAGGGTAAGCCGGTAAACTTATGCATGTGGCATTAGACCTCGCCACAAGATAACAACGCACCATTAACATCTTTGGTGTCTATAGGCGATGGTTGACTCTTTCCATTAGGAGACCCGTCTGCTTATTTTCTGTCTTATAATTTAAAAAAGCAAATAAATATTTTAACTTAAACAAGTCGTGGCAATTTTTTACAATATTTTTCTGGATAATTCCACCTAAATGAATCTAAAATAATAACTTTCAGCTGGGGTTTAAAAACCATGTAAACTAGTGCTATTGTTGCATAATTTAACAATCTGTCTGTCTGTGTAATTCATATAAGGCTTATAATTCCTAGTGCGAATGTACCCTGTATCGGTCCCTGCGCTCCTGAATAGACAGCCGATTCCATTTCCTGAATGTCAGCATTTTCGCTACAGAACTACGCCGTTTTTTGTTGTCTTACAAATATGAAACTGGATTCTTTACGTGGCTGCCACATTGAAATTCTCTCGCTGTATTTTTTTCTATTTTGTGTGTTTTTCTTCAGAACGCAAATAAGGGGCTTACTTTAAAAGGTTTTTCATAAAGTTTGTAAAAGGATCGCACGTATATTATTTTCATTCAGCTACATAAATAAGAGAGATTATATTTTTATCAATATGCGAAGTGGGTGTGGTAAGTTTATTCAGCTCAAAAAATCAAAAGCGTTTTTTAATATTTATAGAGGTTGTAGAGGTAATATTAATAACCAAATCGCAGTATCAGCTCGGAATCTGCTGGTGGTATGTCAATTTAATACGAGCCCGAGCATCTGTTGATCCCAGTAATCGCAAGAAACAAAAGGAGTCAAGGTTTCGAGTTTCAAGAATATTCAAAACTTTAGTTGATGCTACGGATGAGTATGTGAATCTGTTAATCACAATTATTGCCACAAACAAGTGATACATACACATTATCGTTTGTAAAATACGATGTTGGGATCGTCAACCAATTTGCCAACCGACAAACCGATGTATTGCGGAGAACCAGTAAGTATATCACATCAAATCAAATAATATTTTATTCGACGTAGGTACACATAGGAATACTTATTGACGTCATTTATAAGCAAAATTATACCTAACAAGTTATACAATAGTTATAAAATACATTAAGGTAAAATACAGAAAGATAAAGTCAGCTGAAGAGAATACTTTTTCCACAGAAATGAAATTTAAGTATAACTTAAATATTTTGAAAATAACACATAAAAATTAAGTGAATATAGAAGCAAATATTATATAAAACTAATAAATTAGTATAAATTGAATTTCGTATTTACTAAGACAAAAATTTAGTGATGTATAATTTAAATCACAATCAATATGCATAAAGAATTGTGAAAATTTAATTAAATCAAAATAAAAGCAGAAATCGAAAACATATGTATTAAAAGTCATAATTAATTTGAAAAATTAAAAGATAATACTATTAAAAGATTATACTAATGATATACCTACCACCACCTAGAACCAGAAAGTATATATATAGACCTGCAATTTACTTTGCTTATTCTGCAAAGAATTTATTTTATTTTATTTCACTTAATAAGCATGAATTTTGTTAAAAAATATAAAATGCGGCGATAGAGACTATTACCCATTTTGCTAACCGATAGACATGTGAATAATGATGATCCGATTTCAAAAACACTGAAATGTCTAAAAGCATTTGGTCGACCTAGATCGCAAAGGAAACAGCGTGACAGTACTTTTTTATGAGTGTACCTTTGTAAGTGCTGGGAAAAAAACAATTGGTTTAATATAATAAAAACCAGCTACCTTAACAAGAAACCTTATGGGCCATCCATAAATTACGTCACATGTTAAGGGGGAGGGAGGGGGTCGCCGAAGTGTGACATTGTGTGCCAACGGGTAGGGAGGGATCCCAAATTTTGTGACATCACATTTTTTCAAAATATAATATTTTTATCTAAGTATGACAACACTAAATTTAAAAAAATGAAAAAAAAAATGTTATTCTAATGTAAAATTGTAAAATATGTGACATCACACTAGGTGGGGGTCGGGGGTCTCACAAATGTGGCCAACTGTGACTAGGACAGGGGAGGGGTCAAAAAATCATTAAAGTCGTTTTTTTTTATAGCAGAGGGGGCAAACGAGCAGGTGGTGCACCTGATGGTAAGTGATCACTGCCACCTATGGATAACTGTAATACCGGGGGTCTTGCAACTGCGTTGCCGGCCTTTTAAGAATGAATAAGCTCGTTTCTTGAAGGTCCCTAAGTCGTATTCGTTCGGAAACACCCCCAAGGGTAATTGATTCCACAATGGAGTAGTGCGATGCAAAAAGTGCCGACAAAAGCGCACGACTGTGGATTACCAGACATCGAGGTGGTGAGGATGGAACTTTAAAATTTTACGCGATGTCCGATGATGGAATTTAGTCCGAATAATTCTTCGGAACACTCCTCATGATACATACGGTAAAAGATGCATAGCGAACCTACATCTCTGCATAACGCCAAAGAGTCAAGCCGATTAGAAATAGCCTGGTCGCCGACGATTCGAACCGCTCTACGTTGAATGCGATCAAGAGGAAGAAGCTGGTACTGAGAAGCTCCGGCCCAGAGGTGAGAACAGTACTCTATATGAGGTCGAATTTGCGCCTTGTAAAGTTGAAGGCGATGGGCTGGCATGAAGTACTGCTTTGTTCTACTGAGTACGCCAAGCTTTTTGGAGGCTAGTTTAGCCTTTCCTTCCAAATGACCGCGGAACTGAACGTTGTTCGATATGTCGACTCCCAGTATTCCAATACTGGCTGAGGCTGACAGGTGAGTGTTCTCGAACCGAGGTGATAAGACAAAGGGTGTTTTTTAGCGGTGAACGCACAAAGCTGCGTCTTTTTGGGGTTAAATGTAACAAGGTTTTGACGACCCCATTCTGAGGCATCGGTTAGTCGATTCTCAAGTTCAGACACGAGCTTGTTCCGTCCCTCTTCGACGTGTTCCCGAGAAATACCGCTACAGCCGGAGTGTGTAGTCATTACCGTCCGCATAGCAATGTATGTTACTAATTCGCAACATATCATTGATATGCAGAAGAAACAGTGATCGTGTGCCGTAATTTATGGATGGCCCCTTAACACGAAAGAGACAGTCTCTGACGGTATGGCACAAGTAAGTAGTAAGTGAAAGCGTAAATCCTGGATCACAACCTCACGTCCTTGAACATGACTAGCAAGAAGACACGCTTTGACATAAAAATAAGAAAGGATAATTTTATTTGCAAGTTATTTAAATTATTATCATTATTATTGTGACTTGTTAATTAAAGCGCAGAGATTAAAATAACGAACACCTAACATACCCAATAGTAAACGCTGTATTCGCATATCTCGCACCTCCAATCCTACAATCCTAATGGAGTGCGATTGTCGCCGCCATTCTGTTAAACGGTCGAAATATTTGGGCGTTTTACGTATTTTTTGTAATTTCAACTCGTGCCGTTGGTTTTAATTAAAGGGGTGTAGAGGAATCTGAGATAGGTCACGTACAAGTATTCCCATTAGAAACTACACTATTTTTGTTTACAAACTCAGCCCTCATACAATCTATTTATTAATAGGTGAAGCAAAAATTTTATACTTCTTTTAAGACAATTCGCGAATAGTAGAGTATAAAATTTGGCACAGCTAAAGTTTACATTGCAAGTCTGCGGCTGCAGAAACCTAATATTTTATTAAATACTCGTACTAGCTGAAGCGTGCAGTCCGTTGCATTATCACCTAATTTTTTCGGCATAAAAAGTAACTTATGTACTATTCCATGTGTCAAATTTCATTCAAATCCGTTCAGTAGTTTTTGTAAGAAACATCCATCCATCTTTCCAAACACCCATTTATCCAAACGTGCAAACTTTCGCATTTGTAATATTGATATAGATCCATTAGAAGAATATTAAATTATTAAAAATAAACATTACACACGTGATAATCATGTATGATAATATATACACTTGATACCGTAGGCATGTGAGTAAAACTCCATTTTCACAACGCACTTATATACTTGTATGTTTTACTTAATGTCTGGCTCGTGATCCAGAAATCAGAAATCTTAGACTTGAGTACTTTATTCAATAAAACTTTTTACAAGTTATTTTCACGCTACAACATTTTTTTTAAACTACCACCGGATCGGAAACGCGGCCACACACTGAGAAGATCCTGCCGCAATGGCATCAATGCTTATCATTGTCGTGTCCCGGTTTGGAGGGTAAGGTAGCTGGTAGACGTATGCATGTGGCATTGCCATCCCGCCACACGGGTGGCATCACACCATTAACACCTTTGGTGTTTATAAGCGATGGTTTCTCTTTTCGTCAGGAGAGCCATCTGCTTCTTTGCTATCTTGTAAAATTAAAAAAAGTAACCACACGGGAATTAGACTAATCAAAACATAATTTTCACAATTAGTTCATAAATAACCGAGTTACGAATTAACAAAAAAGTCGCCGATACGGATCCCATCCCTAGGCATTGGAGGCTTAACGGTGGCTATCACCGCCAATCCTTTACAAAAGACACACACTACACTAACACACCGTTGCCGCCGCCGCGCCAATCTCAACGGTAACGAAGATCCCTATTTCGCCCGGCGCTTAACGCGGAGCGCAATGCCACTACTCCTCCCATTAATTAATCAAAACATTGCACTAAGCCGAGGTCTGGTCTCGTAAGAGACAACCCTTAGCGCGGGTGTTAATTGCCCAAATTTTAATTTAAACTCTAGCTGAGCACTCTACTCGCCCAAAAACCCGGTTACGCAGTAACGGGTCGTTAGGTCGGGTAAGGTCAACTGTAAAAAAAAAATTTACAAAAAAAAACATACAGTCATATCGATAGCCTCCTTCTTTTTGGAAGCCGATTGAAAAGTAGTCTAGATCCTCACAGAGAGGGATCAAGTGAACCGACAGTTATAATATCAAATGGTAAGAAATTTTGGAAACAATTACTGAACGCAGTTTACAATGCACATTGAAATACGTGTAGCGTAATGCACGCTGAGCATTGAGAAGATTAAAAATTCCATTACGGTACTAACAATAAAGTGTCACATTCCTCTTCGTCTGCTGTCTAGCCAATTTGAACTCGTATATTGACCACATATGCGATGTTAACTCTCGAAAATCTTGGCATATATTATTTTTTTAAGAAAAATTAAAATAAAGAATTTATTTGCAGATCGTCGTATGAAAGTATTAAGTAAAATATTTACTATTAGCTATACCCGCGACCAATGCCCGCGACTTCATCCGCGTGGTAAAATTTCTTAAATGAAAGTAGCCTAAGTTACTCCTTATCACCGTGGCTTAAAAATAGATAGACCTGGGGTTTTACCCGCATTCCCGGGAGATTTTCGAAATAAAAACTATCTGAGAAAGGACTCAGATTTCAAGCTACCTTTGTACCATTTTTTATTCAAATCGGTACAGTGGCTTAGGCATGAAGAAGAGACAGATAAACAGAGTTACTTTCGCATTTATAATATTAAGTATGGATCTTTTTTTAGGAAGAGAGGGCAAACGAGCAGGAGATGCACCTGATTTTGAGTTATCACCGCCGCCCATGGACATCTGCAATACCAGAGGTTTGCAGTTGCGTTGCCGGCCTTTTAAGAATGAGTAAGCTCTTTTCTTGAAAAAATTGTATAGTTAGCCTACACTCTTCTATATGCACCATTTTCAAAACAGCAGAAACTATCGAATGAGTTCAAACCCGATGGTTTAAGCTCACCGGATAGGTTAAGTTAGGCTGCCTTGTCACAAGGCAGCCTAACTAAACCTATCCGGTGCTGCAATACCAGAGGTTTGCAGTTGCGTTACTGGCCTTTTAAGAATGAGTAAGCTCTTTTCTTGAAAAAAATTGTATAGTTAGCCTACACTCCTCTATATACACCATTTTCAAAACAGCAGAAACTATCGAATGATTTCAAACCCGATGGTTTAAGCTCACCGGATAGGCTTAGTTAGGCTGCCTTGTGACTATGTTGATTATATCATCAGGTCAGCTATTGACCAACCCAATTTAATAATCGAAAAGAAGACAGAAAAAGAGTTTAAGTAAATAACAAAGGATTAAAAGTAAATTTCAGATATAAACTTGAATAACTTACAAATAAAAACTTGTAAAATATAATAATAACTTGCTGTATTTCTGTTTTGAGATAACATCTTTGATAAATATTAAGCTAGTGCGTCCCGCAATCTTCTACATGATTATAGTTTCTTTTTTTTGTTCTGAGAAGAAACTGAAACTGAAAGAAGAACTGCTACATTCCGTAAGTTTCTTAGTACATAAAAAACTACTGAATTTAATTTTAATGCGTCTAGCCATCAGGGCGTGGAGGTGTATAATAATATTCACACACAAACATAATCAATATTCGGATTACAAGTAGAATATTAATAGCACTGTTATTATAATAGTTATGTAGAAAATGCAAAGACGTTTTTAAGAATTATAAACCCATAAAATAATGTTTTCTCTTCCCTGAAGTTTTCTCCCTACCGCTTCCATATTTTACAGATATGTTCAAAAGATGTTTATTTATTTCTCAAGCAACCGTCACGTTTATGTGGATTACATGTATATTCAATGTGGAAGTCCTTAAGAAGATTACGTTTTAATATATTATACAGACCAGATTTAAAGCTCTACAGAAGATGTAACATTGCGCTACGCAGAAATTTCATATACGCTACGACGCAAATAGCAGCTACGAGGTAAATTTATCAATAAGGCGCCCCATAGACCTACAATAATATTGCGCAATACTTTTATTGTCCAATAATATTGAATACCCCTTTGATTCCAAATGTTCAATAAATTCACTGAATAAAATTGATAAACCAGTCTGATATATATTTTCGTGCGAGCAACATGTCTGACGACGAAATTTTGCCGGCAATCATGCTGGTGATTTTGTTAAATAAATATCTGTAGGTACAATTCTATACTCTCAAGTAAAAACTCCCGTTTTTTATGTTTTATAGCATTTTCGCTCGCCATTTTTCTTAAATTTACGACACGACCACACATTACACACCGTGACGTGAAACTCTGAAGTGAAAAATATTGTGTAATATTAAGACTACACAGTGGAAGAAAAAAATATTGCATAATAAAATTAAACCCGCTCAAACTTTTGTTCAATATTTGTACAATCTTCAATGTTAACCCTAAACGGTCAATAATATTGTATAAATAATATTATTGTACAAACAAAATTATTTTTGGTTAAAAGTAATCATCTCTTTATCGTATAATAAATAACTCTTTATTTTAATACACATGTTGTACCTTGTCTATCGTTCTGTGAGATAGTTCGTAAAAGACAAACATCATATTATTAAAAAAGTTTAAGTATTTTTAATTAAACAATAAAACATCTGATGGTTGTTCCAGTATTACGGATATTAACAAGAGATTCGATTTGTAATGTATTTGACAGTATTATACAGCCTGTGTAAATTGGCCTTGCGATAAATCAATTTTATGTGCGACCGGTCGCTTCGTAACAATGGCAGGTGTACCGTGAGAAATGATTCGGTGAAATAATTTACCTTTTTCTTTGGAATTTGTTGAGGAAAAACATGGAAAAATAAATATGAAATAATGATCAAGGGAAAGTCATAAAGATCATTACAAACACAATTTCAACAAAAATATATTTAAGCTGCCAAAGTATCATCATCATGCCGGATCATTTGAAGGGTAGGCAGAGAGCGTCTATAGACATTCCAGTTCACAACGATTCACCGTTTTTTCGATTGGCGTGATTGGTAGTTATCCTCATTACCGCATTTTATAAACCGTAAAACGATTATCTGGTAGTACCAGATAGAGCGTCTATAGGAATCTATATACATTCCGGTTCACAACGATTTACCGTTTTTTCAATTGGCGTGATAGGTAGTGATCCTCATTACCGCATTTTATAAACCGTAAAACGATTATCTGATACTAACTTTTGTCCGCAGCTTCACTCACGTTGAATGGGAAGTAGGGGGTTAGAAAGAGACAAAAAGTCGCCTATGTCATTCTCCATCCCTTCAACTATCTCCAATTAATAAATCACGTCAATTCGTCGCTCCGTTTTGCCGTGAAAGACGGACAAACAAACACTTACATACGCTTTCCTGTTTAAAATATGGATTGCTAGCAATAATCATGATCGATAGCTGTACATGCTCATTCGAGGCACGGGTGTAACACACCACCTCCCAGGCTCCGTGCTGCTACAAAGATTTTGGATTTCATGAAAAAATTAAAAAAAAACTCAATAATACTTTTTCCCGACCCGGGGATCGAACCCGAGACCTCACAATCATCTGAATAGGCTAACCCCTAAATCACGAGGTTGTCTTCACAAGCTGATATTTATACTAATATAACAAAGCTAAAAAAATCAATTATTTGTTAGTTTAAACGCGCTAATCTCTGGATAGACCAGTCGGAATTCAGAAATTCTTCGTATAATATGATAGCTATATTGTATGAGAAAGACTTAAGGTTTAATTTTAATCGATAGAGCTAATGGAATCAATGTTTTGAGTCCCGCAAACAACTTTATAACAGGATATCTAAGCCCCGATGACACGGAAAAATTCTTTAAAATAATCTATTCCTAACACAATATTCATAAAAATGACATACACAAAACACTTACGTACATGTATATACAAGCACACATACGTACACATACATATACCCTCACATACACACACACACATACACACACACACATACACACACACACATACACACACCTTACAAAATACCACACGTTTATTTTTTGTAATATAGATATAGTAATATTGATTAGAAAGAATGTTAAAATTAGAAGACTAATTGCTCACATAAAATTATCATGTATAATAGGAAGGGTTAGCAGATCCTACGACACAAGTTTAGCACTTAGTGTAGGTTCTGCGCGCCAATTGTACACCCATTTGTATGTAAGCACTCTAGTATAGATTTTATTATAAATTTTTGATATGTACAAAAACATGTAAATCTTGGTTTTGAGAAAATAAACGTATTATTATTATTATTATTATTATATTACCAAACAAGCAGATGGTTCTTCTGATGGAAAAAGAAAACTATCTCAACACCTAAGATGTTCATGGTGTATTGCCATCTACGTAGCGGGATGATAATGCAACGAGCGTGAGTTTACCAGCTAACTTACCCTCCTAACTGCGTGATTGGGAAGCCGATGGTCTATCCTACAAACGGGTTCAGACCAACATGAGTAATGGAGATAATGATCATCTCAGCTCGACAAAAGACAAACCCATGAATCGTGTTAAATAAAACGACACTAGGTTCCTTTGCTTATAGCCGACGTGAGGATATCTATATAAATAAAAATGAATTGTTAAATATATATATATATATATATATATATATATAAATTATAAGCACTTCTCAATAAAAGTTTAAAATAAAAAATTGTGCTTTTGGAATAATAGCAAAGATTTAGCACATTATGCACAAAACATAATAGCTTTTCAACCTCACGACTTACCCCTAACTTCCGTATATCACTATTTCCGGAACACAAGCATTATAGCCGTCCCCGTGCTTAAACTTACAAGTAATGTAAAAGTTACATAAAATTGAACTTACAACCTTACGGTTATTTTATAGCGGTCGATAATACTTGCTCATGGAAAATATAATAGAAAACGGTGTAAATTCTTAACGCCGTAGGCCCGTGGCCGTAGCCAATATGTCTTATTAAAAATAAATAGAATGTTAGATAGATTCGTTTCACTACGGCGCGTATCCATACTAATATAAATGCGAAAGTCTGTCTGTCAGTCTTTCCGTTTGTCTGATACGCTTTCACGGCTAAACCGCTGGACCGATTTTCATGAAATTTGGCATGGATATAGTTGAAGCTCCAGGGTCAAACATAGGATATTTTTTTTCAAAAATCAGTCCCTGGCGGGCTGAAATAGGGGATGAAATTTTTATTAAAAGCTATCTGGATGACTTATTAATATACTCGCAAGCAAAGCTGCGCGGGTCAGCTAGGAATTCTATAATATGTAGCGTTTTTACCTGCTACGCCATACTATTCACTTCTAGATTAAGACTTTTTTATGACTCCCATAATCACAAGATAATTTTCCGGGGTAAAATTAACCTATGTACTAGCCAGGCCATTATCTATCTCTGTTACAAAATTTATCTAGTCCCGTGGAGTATTCTGACGTAACTGAATAACAAACATCCATGCATTTAAACTTTCGCATTCATAATAATATGATAATGCAAATGTTGGTCTGTTAACGGTCGCGCCTTCTTGCCTATACCGCAGAAAAGAAATCGATGAAATTTATCAATCGAACGAAATCGAAACGAGATCGAAACGAAATCGATGATATTTGAAAACTGGGGCTCAAACATACGTTCCTTTTTTTTAAATATAACCCTTAAGGAACTTAAATAGGGAATGAAAATTTGTATGAATTTTCATGTATTAAATCACTTGTTTGTGATTTTTAAAAATTTTGCATTTTTATGTACTACTTACACTTACTTTTTACGGTTAAACTATCAGCTGGGCGATAACATTCATACAAAAAAAAACAATGAAACACTACTTAATAAAGCTTATACTAAAGCTTATAGATAAATAAAACTTAGCAGCAAGGCCTAATTTACTGGTACTATTTCAACACTTCCTTGCGTAAAAGAACACATAAAGCTGTTAGTTATGGCTATCGTCAGTAACAAGATGGGTTATTAAGCTCACTAAATATGGCGATGGATTTACCATGCATTATGCGGGCGAATTGTGGTGAACTATAGCATTGCCACACAAAATGAACTAGTATTTTTGTGGCAATAAAACCAACTGCTTTAGTGATTGTATAACACATAATCTCTACAAACATTGTAATGCAGATTTACTATTTAGGTTACATGTCTAATACCAAATAATATAGGACGATTTTATTATGAAATTTTAACTTTTATTAAGCTTTTAGTGTAAGTTTTTATGTCAAATATTATACAAAAGGTAATGGCACCAAAACCAAATGTATTTAATTCTCATTACCTAATGGAAGGCATTAAGATACCAGTGCAGTATAGAGCTTTTTTCAAATCATCAGATCTCACTTACATACATACACCACGCGCACACATACACACACACACATTTACCCAGTTTGGCTCTTGTTATTACTCATAACAATTATCTATTTAATTATTAATCAATAATACTAAATACCTTAATTAATTATAGTAATATTTGCTTATTAACACATATCAATAATAAGATGTACATAGTTATTTCTAGGTATGGAAGAGAGAAGTCTTCTGTCACAAGTATATTGTTTACTTAAAAGAAGGCTTCAACAAATGTACTAATTACATGTTGTATTTTTTATCGTAACATACATTTTTTATTTTTTTGTATTTTTTTGAGCAGATAGCAAACAAACAGATGGCTCTCCGGGTGGAAAGAGTCCACCATCGCCTATAGACACCAAAGGTGTAAATGGTACGTTGCTATCCATGTGGCAAGATGCCACACGCATAGGTAAGTCTGCCAACTACCTTACCCTCTAAACCGAAACACGACTATGACAAGTATTGACGCTATTGCGGCAGGATAGGTAAGGTGGTGGTACCAAATACCCGGGCGAGAAGTTGCGGAACTTTATCTAGTAATCACAGTGGTAGTGACACGTAAAGTCAAACTTATTTTGTGTATATAGGCGATGGCTATATTTTTCCATCAGGAAAGCCATTTACTAGTTTGCTATCCTACAATATTAAAAAAATCCTTTTTCATTTGAAAAGTATTCTAAACTATATAAATAAAATTTTACGACAATAATGTCTACTTATAGGATTAAGCGTGAAACGAACCAATAAAGAAATAAATTCCCATAAATTACACATTTCTCGTATTAAGAACTCAAAAGTAATTTCAAAAGAAAATTAAAGGCCAAATGCCGTAAGTTGGGAGGATTTGCAATTTCCACACCAACCAAGTTTTATTACTTTTTTCTGAACGAGTTTGGAGTGAGACCATGAGTTAACGAATAAATTCCCTTTATCGTGTATGATATTAAATTTGTAAAAGTTTTAATGATATCATAAATTAATGGAAGATTTTAAACTAATCCCACCTTTAATAACTTTTACATCTTTAAGTCTGATGTCGAGTTAGTTAATTGATTGTTTGTTTAGATTTTAAGACTTGATAATTATTAACTATACTATTCTGACAATATAAACCGGCCACAAAACTATTTATGCTTGCTTATGAAGAGTTCCTTAGCAGCGAAAACATTTGATCTGTGACCTTTTGCACTTTTACAGTAACAACAAAAATATCCGCATTTGCATGTGTCCTATGCTATTTAAACTGTTTTTATTTTACAAAATAACGTTTGTTTTATATTTTTTAAATAATATGTTTAATAGCTCATTGATGTAAAAAGGATGAATATTTATTTAATTTTTTTTAATAACTTCAATTAACAATAATAATATGTACTGTATCATGGGCTAAAAATAAGGTAGCGATGTTAAACCCCCTTTTATTGGTCCTGGCTCATTTGAAGAATAGACCATCTGCCGTTCTACCAGGCAGTTCGTAAAAGGCAAACGATTGGCTATGCGAGTCACTACTATCACGGCTTCTAGGTGGTAGAGTTCTACATTGTCTCGCCTGGGTCTAGCATTCCTTAGCTATTACATCGCCTTACCTATTCTTGCCGCAATATAATATTGTGTGTATGTGTGTGTGTGCATTTGTATATGTGCGTAGGTATTTAAATATCTCATAACTTCTGATCGGCTCGATCGATCGAAACGCGGTTGATGACATTCGAATGAATTCCGCTTAACCTAAAGTTCCTAAAAATTTAAACCAATTTAGTCAAAAATTGAAAAAATCAAGTAATTTTTCCTTATAAAATTGCGTCCAATACATAAATTGCATCAAAGTCGGTTATTCCGTTAGTTATCGTTGACAAAAAATTTTGAAAAGTGTTTTTTCGACATAACTTCGAGATTCAATACACCAATCATTCTTTGACTTTCTGCAATATTTTAGTACTTAAAAAACTGTGTCAAATGCTGTTTCAGAAATCAACATCGAATCAAGTTTTCAAATGTTTAGTATTTCAAATACAAATATTTTGTTGTTTACTTACTTACTTAATATTTTTAAAATAACTTTTAGACTTAAAAATCGAATCAGCTTTTCTTCGTAAAAAACTGCGTCTAATACAGTAAATTGGATCGAAATTGGTCGATTTATTTGAGATTAACCAATAAGGAATATTTTTGAAAAAAAAAGGGTTTTGTGATATTTCAGCTGATGTTTCTTCATTTTTCAGCCTATAGATTATGGAGCTAAGAAAATGATTTTTGTGTTCCAAACTTGCATTGAATGCAATTCAAATGTTCAAAATCGATCATTGTTTCCAAAACATGTATAAAATTTTCAAAAATTAAAATACTTTTTTAACAAAATTTTTAATTACATTTATAACAAATTTTTTACATTTTTGAACTCTGTAAAAATCTATGTTTATTCCTTCGCGTTTAAAATGTTTCAATTTAGCGAGAAGTTTCAGGAAAGGCCTGCAGGGTCAACCATTTATCAGTTTTTTTTACAATTGACTTAACTCACTATCAAACAATCACACACAACACAACTCAGTTACATGTATGGAGAGCTCTTACAATTCTTAATTTTTTAGTGGTTCGATTTTTTGATAAAATATGAGTAACGTAGATCAGATTTTCTGATAAAACTTCCTTGACTCATTAGCTCTCATGAGTGCCTCTATTTCTTGTACTATTTACTAAAGTGAAAAAAAATGACTAAATATATAACTGCAGCACTACAGCATTTATATATTCAGTCACGAAATTTAATATATACGTTCGCAAACATGCACAGTAATGTAATTCATTGAACAAACAAGAAAATACAATTCAATAAAATTAAAAAAGTAAAGAACAAAAAACTTTACACTATTTATACGTTGTTGTATGTTAATTAAAGGGTAAACCACCCAACAAACACATGATGAAGCAAAACTCATCAACCCTCAAGTTGATTTTCTGCGCCATTTTCATTTGAAATGGTCCACAAAGAGAAATATATTAATACTAACAATTTTAAATATAATAGTAACACAGTTAACGTGTAAACGAAATAATTTTTTGGTAAATTAGAACATTTATAGAAAATATTCCGCCCATAAATGAAAGCTTAACGGGTAAAGTCTACATCTGATATTTAGTTTAATGCTACCCCGTGTTGTTCTGGGCAACCTTTGAAAAATAGGCCATCTGCCATTATACTAGGTTTTTTTTAAATTATCGATAGGGAAGCGCTTAACCACGATTTCGTCTGATGATAAGCTAAGATGCGGCCTAAGATTGAACGCACTTTCCTAGAAGGTACCTGTTCACTCTTTTCTTGAAGATCCCCAGGTTGCACCCGTCAGGTAACACAAACTCAGGAAGCATATTCCAGTCCCTTGCGGTTCGAATCAAGAATGTCGAGTCGAACCGCTTTGTCCGGGTACGTGGAACGTCCACCATATAGCAATGTGTAGTATTTGTGCGCCTCGACGATGGATAGAAAAATGGGGATGGTGGAATTAAGTCTTGCAATTCCGCAGCGCACTCTCCAAAGTGTATCCGATAAAAGACCGATAAACTAGCCACTCTGCGGCAATGAAGGAGGCTCTAGAGTTTTTGCCTACCAGATCATCGTGGTTTATGAGCCTTTTGGCACGCCTCTCTATCGCCTCAAGCGTCTCCAGCTGGTATTTGGTGGATTCGTTCCAGAGGTGAGAGCAGTATTCCATGTACGACCGGACTTGTGCTTGATAAAGATTAAGCAACTGTCTAAGGCTGAAATACTGTCTCACCTTGGCCAGAATACAAAGCTTTTTTTGGGGCAACTTGGGCTTTCGATTCGATTTATGAACCAAAATTGAGAGTAGGCGTTAAGGTGATACCAAGGAGCTCGAGGTGGTTATTTATCGCCACGGACACACCCTGAAAAGACGGAGACAGGTGGAATGGACTCCGTTTAGCGGAGAATAGACACTGGATCTTAGCCGCATTAAACTTGACCAGATTGGCATCGCCCCAATCGGAGACTGTCTGTAAAGACAGGTTCATACGATCGATCATCGCATCTCTGAGAGACCGGATCTGTGACATACTGTATCGCGCGCTGGATGCGTATCTCTCTACAAAAGTGCTTTCGTCAGCGTACCCATAGATACCGGGTTTCAGCAGACCGTTAATATGTGGCAGGAAAAGAGTTGCGGAGAGAACTGATCCCTGAGGGTCTCCATCATTTATAGCCATTTGGTCGGACGAGCAGCCGTCGACGCCTACTCTAATCGACAGGCCACTCAGAAAATCTGAGATTCAGGCGCAGAGACCAGTAGGTAGATCTTACGAAGGAAGGTAGTTCGTAAAAAGGAAACGATTGGCTGAAAGGGTTCCTACCATCTTGACTACGAGGTAGTAGCGTTCTGCAACGTCTCGTCCTGGTCTCGTGACACCGCCCTATCTACACCTGCTGTTATAGCGTCAATGCTTGTCACTGATGTATTTTAGTTTGAAGCATAAACTAACCGGTAGACTTATGCATGTAGACTTAAACAACATAATAATAAAATATTTACAACATAATTATGTGTCAAGACTCAAGAACCATAATGATAAATATCAGTTAATAAATAATTAATAATTAAGCTAAAAAATAAATATCATAGAGAGAACCTAAACAAAAAAATAGCCTCGCTTTCATGAATTTAATCCATACTAATATTATAAATGCGAATGTCTGTCTGTCTGTCTGTCTATCTGTTACTCTTTCACGGCTAAACCGCTGGACCGATTTTCATGAAATTTGGCATGGATATAGTTGAAGATCTAGGGACAAACATAGGCTAATTTTTTTAATAAAATCAGTCCTTGGAGGGCTGAAATAGGGGATGAAATTTTTATTAAAAGCTATTTGGATGACTTATTAATACACTCGCGGGCGAAGCTGCGCGGGTCATCTAGTAAAAAATATTTCTGTTTAGACGACTACACGTTACGTATGTATTATGAAAACATATCCTTCTATATTTTTCACATCGATACTTTTTTCAAACACATTCTATTCACTTACTACTCTGTAGGTATATTCACTTCAACATTACTTTCGTTATCGGCAATTGCTGTGTGAGAAAATATAATAAACTTAATAAAGTTGTTCCAGTTACCGTAAAGCTAAAAGTTACCGTAAGGTGTGGTTATAAATTATCGACATTGCGCAGTTCGTCTAGTAATGAGACAAGTTGGTACGATAAATCATCTTTTCGGGATGTCTTTAAACTTCCCGCAGTAAACTTTTACTAGAAAACAATTATATTATCGATATTACTCTCTATCTGCAACACACACTTGTTTTCACTCACATACACTAGAAGAAAGGTTAGCTCTTTGAATACAAAATTGTATGTATATATATGTATGTGCGTGTGTATATGTGTATGTATGTCAACCTCTTATAACTATAAAATTAATTCACATGATTGGGACAAAAACTGCCTTCGTGTGCCCTTTGATCATAATCCATCATTGCGTCCAAAGTTACAACTTTTCAATACATAAAATTGTTATGTTTTCAACAAACTTTACACCTTTGGGTTCAAATAGCTATTGAATCAATTGTTAAATAAAGTTTGTTTAACCAATGTTTATCTAACGACAAAATCTGTAATATTATTTGTATATCTGTAATATTACTAATCTGTAGTATTTTTGACTACTTTGAACTTAAAATACATGAACTTTGGCGGGTATTTTTAAGGGATATCCTGCAAGGTCAACTAATTTACAGTGTTTTGATGTGTGGTTGATTGCTACCATCAATTAAACATCGAAAAATTGTAAATAGAAAGGTTGTAAAGATTTCAATAGAAAACCCTACCTATAGAAACAATACCAAGGGTAATAATGTTGATTTAGATAAAGGTACTGAGTGAAATCTCTATAAAATGTATCAAAGAATATATTTCGTGTATTTAAGTTATCAAATATTACGTAAATTCCATTATTACACACAATTCAACATGAGATTATTATTTTGCCGAGTATCGTAAATAGACTGACATTAGTATTTATATTGTAGTTCAGTTGTTAACGTACTCAAATAATATCCGTCAGTTTTCCAGGAAAATCAAAATATCATTACCAACTCGAGGTCCGATGGCTATTAGCACACTTGTATTATAGAAGAGTATCTTCACACCCGTATCCCCGGAAAGGTAAGCAGATGTACAACCTGTGCACCCACGATTAGCCGAAGATACTTAGTCTCACTTTTTTTTCGAAATGAACTTAAGCAGTTGGTCCAAAGGGTGTCTCCAATGAGACTGAAACTGGGTTTAGAGCAGTATCTTGACGATTGGTGGAAGAGTAAGTGGCATCAAGATTTTGACTCGTTAATGGCTCTTGACCGGAGTCTCGAGTGTTGGTGGGCCGAAATATTGGGCCGAGTGGCTGCCGACTTCTGCGTGTGCCTGTGCCTGTGAATCGCGAAGTGTAGGTCGTAATTTTACTCTCACAATGAGATAGGTGGCAAGCCTATCGCCGACCGGGCATTTATCCAATCCTGATCAACGTTGTTTTGAATCGAAAAACTGAAAAAATACATTTTTTGAATTGCTTGACCTGGAAATCGAAGCCATGTGATCACCGACACCGGACCACTAGACCTCAGAGGTGACTTTAGAAGATAAAAGATGAAAAATCGAAATCGAAAAATGTCGAATTCAAATAAACCTTTGCAGGCACCCAAAGCCCTGCCAACGCCCAAAGGCGATTCTACATTTTTGTAATTACTACCGGATCGAATCGCAGCCCCCAATACAAAACATACAATTAGCGGTCCCAGTTATGCAAGAAAAAGCATTAGAGCTAACAGTTCATGGTACGGTGATGAAAATCACCACCCATCTCGCCAAATGACAAGTCGATTAACAGAACAGGTAAAACGTTGACAGTGGTGCTTTTTGGAACACTCATAAAAGTTTTTTTTTATATATCATTAGATAGTAAACAAGCAGGTAGGTCTCCAGATGGTTAATGGTGGGTTAATGGTGGGTTGCTATCTTGTGGCGAGGTCTAATGCCACCTGCATAAGTTTACCAGCTACCTAACCCTCCAAACCGGAACACGACAGTGACTAACACTGATGCTATTGCAGCAGGAATAGGAAAGGCGGTGGTACCAGACCCGGGCGAGAAAATGCAAAACTCTACCACCTAGTAGTCACGATGGTAGTGACTCTCATAACCAATCGGTCGCCTTTTAGAACCTGCCTGGCAGAACGGCAGTTGGTCTTTTCTTCAATAGATCCCGGAACCAACGGGGAAAAAAGGTTGTTCTATGTACTGCATTTACGGTTCCTCCGCACCTGCGGTTGTCTCGTGGTTGTCTGCAATGATTTATCCCAAGACCTTGCCTTCTCTGAACGGAGGCTCTCTCTAAATATCGAGTCTAGATTCTTTCGACGGTTGAACGGCTGACGTTTAACTGCTGTGAGACGTAACATTGACTACACTCCGCTTCCAGCAGCGCTGTAATTTTGCTAGGTCTCATTGTTTTTTCTGCCATTACAATTGACTCGGATATATGTGTTTTAAGTCAAAATAAGGCAGGGTTATGGGACAAACAAAAATTATTCTACGAGCAAAACTAACAAGAAGTTAGTTTTAGTTTCATGATAACCTCTTAATCACAAGCCCATGAAAATAAAGTAAAAAGCCAGAAACTAAAAAAGAATTATTATTTTTTAAAAACAAAACATTCGAATTAGGAATTAGGAATCAACTTTATACATACTCAGATTCTTTATTAACTGCCAGTAACATTAAAACCTCTTTAAACAAATGATTACCAATAATTTAGAAAAATCAAAACTTACCGTTGTTTTTGCAAAGGAGTTTATACACGTTCGTGTTAAGTTAGCATTAGTAATATGAATACCTTTTACAGTTCTTTTAAAAAAAATGATAGAATGCCCAATATCTCTGCTATTTGCTCAAAAAATCCTTTAAGTATCTTTTACGACGCAAGTAAATAAAAATCTCAAAAGGACCAAAACTTTTTACTTACACAGACGCAGGTAGGCGTCGTTTTATAACGTCAGGTAAAAAGCATTTTGTTCCTACATTAAAAGGTTACACGGCTTAAGGCGGAGGTTAAGAAGGCTAGCAGCCCATTCGAGTGCGAAAACAAATTTCTCAGCTTGGCTTTTAAATTCCTTCCAAATACGTAAAACCATTCTAGATATTTGTTTTACTAAAACTCCGATAGATATTACTTCCAACCATTGTGTTTTACAAGATAGACAAGTGAAGGGATTCTTATATAAACCGAAGTCATTTATTTCAATGTATTATAGCCGGTATTTGACCTTTAAAAGGTATGGTTTGTGTGCCATTAAGATAAGCTTAATTCTGAAGAAATATAAAAATAATAGTTAAAGGAACTAAAAAACACGCTTTTATAAAATCGAAACTAAAAAATTCAAAATAAATTTAAATTAAGAATAGTGAAAATAATATATAAATGTAAAAAAAGGATGAGGTGCTTTTTAAGTTATCTATTAATACCATTCACCGTAGTTTGGATTTTATAAAAGCTTACTTTTTAGTTTATTTAAAGTATTATTTTTTTTTTATATTTTAGTTCGATTTTTTATGAGCGTGTTTTTTAACTTTCAATTTTAGCTTATTTAATTAACTCGCATAGCGTTTTTACCTCACTTAACCCGTTATTCAACCCACCATTTTGTTGCCATACAAACGTTGCATGCCAAAACAACGTTTGCCAGATTAGCTAGTTTTTTTTATAAAAATAAAATAAATAGCAAATAACTATTATCAGTTCGGTTCCCATGTGGGACAGTCCGAGTTAACAGAACGTATATAGATGTTCTGCACAAAGACGCTGCTGCGATAGAAATACATAAATTTGTGACCTGTTTCTGCCGCAATAACGTCAATGCTTTTCAGTGTCCAGTAGGGCCACTCTTGAAAACCGATTTCAATTTTAAATAAATATTTAAAGAATTTTGAAGTATTTCGTACTCTGGACAACTATATTCAATTATTGGATTCGGCGACAGCGCCACACGGATTTCGAAATTTTTTGGAACTACTCATTATTGCTTTTATTCGTTATTTTGTTTATAACGGTACTTAAAATTTCCACTTGTAGCACTAGCTTGACATGTAACGATGACATTTATTTCCAATAATTAGGTCGTTACTATACAGATCAATGTGGGCAATATTGGTTTTAAGAGTACCGTTTTTTGACGATATTCCAAATTTATTGTTTTTATCAATATTGGTTAAAGATTTATATTGTTTTCAAGAGTAGGCCTGCTGTTCCGGCTTAAAATATGAAGTAGCTGGAAAGCGTGTGTCGAATGTCTAAGTAATGATTGTCTCTTTCCATCAAAAGAGTCATTTGCTTGTTTTACTATATTATGAATATAAAAAATATGTTCCATGGATATAGATGTAACGCTGATGATATCGATTCTGAATATATTTTTTTTATATCATAAGATAGCAAACAAGCAGATGGGTCTCCTGACGGAAAGAGTCAACATCGCCTATAGACACCAAAGGTGGTAATGGTGCGTTGCTATCTAGTAACGAGGTCTAATGCCACATGCATAAGTTTACCGGCTACCTTACTCTCAAAACTGACGTGACTAGCACTGACGCTATTACGGCAGGAATAGGTAAGACGGTGGTACCTGACGCGGGCGAGACAATGCTGAACTCTACCACCTAGTAGTCACGATGGTAGTGACGTGCATAGCCACTCGGTCGCCTTTTACGACCTGCCTGACAGAACGGCAGTTGGCCTATTCTACAAAGGAGGCCGGGACCAACACGGCGAAAATATCACGTGGAAGAAAAATTAAATGTACTCTTACGTAAAACATTGAATATTTCCATGAAAGATATGACAAAAAGCTTATGTGAAAATTGTGTTCAGCGTCTTAATTTAACGTGAAAGAATGAAACAAATATTTATTTGATGCTGATGATTTCATTTCCAAAAATCACAATTATAAAATGCTTGCGTTATTTTTCATTCTGCATAAAAGATGTTAAATCGGCATGGCGCAGGAATAATGCCAGGGTACGTCATTATTTTAATGGTTCAAGTCTTGCGAGAAACATCAAGTAAGGGAAAAATAAATTGCGTAGACATTTATTATGTTGCGGGCGTTAATAAAAAACAACCGAGGAGAGCTCTTTATTCAAATACATTTTTGATGTTTATAAGCTTAGAATTTCGTTATTTTTTTAAATTCTACCTTTCCAACTGTTATACTTATATATAAGTAATAAAATTGACAGTGACGCGATCAACACGATTCCATTTGAAATGAGCGCACAATTTAAAATTGTGCGCTCATTTTTAGAGGACGTTTAGAGGACACTGTGCATCTTGGGTTTTTCATATCACTCATTTTAAGGGAAAAATTAAAAACGATGACAATATATGCGGTCTTAATGTCCAAAACGAAATAGTTACAGATAATTAATCCATAGTTACAGAAGAATTTAATTTTTTTTCCAACATACCAATCTCATCTAAGCAACACAGTCAGACCCATATAAAATGAATCAATCCTAAAGCAACATAAAAAATTAAGTTCCCTAACATTAATTTTTCGCACATTTACAGATATTATAAATACATAAATTAAATCACTACAAGTCAAACAACAGAAAATCACGGCCTCTCTTAGCAAGCTGTCGTCGTGTTTGACACAATAAGTCAGCAGATTGGGACGGGACGCGGTCTTTTTTTGCATCCTACCTTTGGAAACCCGTGCGTTCTGGTCTCTCATCAAGGCTGTCTTAAAGTGGGGAATTTACTAGACGATATAGAACGGTGCGTGCTCCGACCTTAAATCTGTCAACGCTGGTGTTCCCCAAGGCTGCTTGCTGTTACCGACTATTACTATTGTTCCTTCTACATATCAATAACATGATAGGAATTCGCAACGTACCTACATTTATATGCAGATGACAGTACTGGTGATGCTACATACTCTGGCTGTAGCGGTATTTCTCGAGAATACGTTGAAAAACGAAACAAGCATTTGTCTAAAGTCAAAAATATACTTACCGATGTCTTGAAATGGGGTCGTCAAAACCTGGTTGCTTTTAACTTCATGACACCGCTAAAAAACAACCTTTGTTGTATCACCTCGATTTGAGGATACTCTCCTGACGACCTCAGCTAGTGTCGGAAATCTGAGAGTTGACATATCGAATTACGTTTAGGTTCGCGGTCATTTAGAAGATGACGCTAAACTAGCCTCCAAAATGCTCGATGTACTCGGTGTCTCTGGACCAGACTTCCCCAGTACTAGCTTCTTCCTCTTGATCGCAATCAGCGTAGAGCAGTTCGAATCCTTGACGACCATGCTATTTCGAAACGGCTTGACTCTTTGTAATTGCGCAGAGATGTTACTTCACTCTGCGTCTTGTATTGTATTAATCATGGGGAGTGTTCCAACGAGGTGTTTGGATTAATTCCTGTCGTCAAAGTCCATCATCAGACATCGCGTCAAAGAATTTCCACCCTCATCTCGATGTCTGGAAATCCACAATCGTACGTTTCTCTTCACTTCACTTTATATATATATATATATATATATATATATATATATATATATATATATATATATATATATATATATAAGAGGTCATATATTCTTAAAAGATATATCCCTATAGATGATAAACTTACTTGGAGACCGCACATTGACCACGTGAAATCTAAATTATCATAATTACTAGGGGCACTAGGAAATATATCTCATTTAATACCAAAACAAGCGAAGCAAATAATATATAACTCATTAGTAAAATCTCATCTAGAATACCTAATTGAAATTTGGGGATCTGCAGCACCAACTAACTTAATCCCACTACAGAGATCACAAAATAAAATAATTAAGGTGTTGTTCCATTACTCATTTCATATGCCAACAAAACAACTTTAGAAAAAGACTAAATTATTTAACTTATCTCAAATATATAATTATTACACATGTATTTTGATCCATAAAATAACCACCAAATCAATTAAATCAAATATTGAATTAACTATTAAAAATACTAAACACAGTCTACGAAAAAAAAAACAAACTTACATTAATCACCCCAAGAAATTGAGGGAGCTCAGATGTTTAACAAATTGCTAAATGATCTGAAGCGCTGTGTACTGACGTATTTAAAAAAAACTTAAGCTGCATATAGCTGTGAGCATCGGTGATTAATGTACTACATCTAATTTATGTATGTTATTGTATCTCATTTAAAGTGAAATGTAAATTTCTTATGAGACAGAGCAAGACCTTTAGTATGTTTGCCACAACGTTATTAACCGTCTTAAATCTGGATAGATAACAGTTTTATACCAAATTATATTATATATTTATATACTATCCGCTGGGTTGCGGTTAGCGGTTGAGTTAAGAGGAAATAACAAAACATATACACGCATACCCACATTCATTCTTGTGAATTAGTAATAATAGAGGATATCTCATACTAATTACCACATAACCACATTAATAATTACCAAAAGTAACTTTTTAATTAGGTATATACGTGATAGCAATTTAATTAACAAAGTTTTTATTTCCGACAGGGACGAAAATCAAAACTTTTAGCCGGGGTCTGTTAATACACAAAATTAAATAACCCGAAAAAAAATTGTCAATACAAAAATATACAAATTTAAAAATAATTTTTATTATTATCTCTCTCTCTCTCTCTCTGTCCTCCTGTTTAACAGGAGTCAACTCAAAAACAGTCCATAACGTGTAAAATTAATGAACGCAAATTTTTTCGCCAAACAGGATTAAGGTTCTTCGCACATATACCGACTCAACACCGACTCACTCCAACTCAACTCGCAGTATGCCATTAAAATGAAAGTTTTATTTTACGTTACTTAAGATTAAATTTTTCAATATGTAAAGTATTCAACGCGTGGCATTGTTCACCTGTTAGATGTCATGTTACCGACCCGTTTGCCCTCGTTGTCAACGAGTCTCTCACGATTCAAAAACGTGCTTACGCCTAGCGGACAACGCGTTGCGAACTTAACAGACACGCCTGACGCCAGGTGTGGGCCCAGCGTACCCCTCTTTCCTTCATTACGTTATGATTGCCAGTTCTTGACATGTGAAGCAAAAATAAGACTGCTCTAGATGAAATTTGAATAACGACTGACATATCACGCCAAGTTGTTCACTTGTGACCAACTTGATTGCTTAGATACCAGATCGATTGTTTGAGTTGGAACGATACTGGACAGTTTAGTGAACAACTTATATAACTATATCTTAAGCAAAAAATGTAAGTGAGAAATTTTTAAGCTAATCGTCAATCATAGAGTAATTTTAAATTTTTTGACTAAAGCAGTAAAATAATACATTTTTAAACGAGCTTATTTATTATTTTTAGATATACCTACTGGCAAAAATTAAACGATATTTCTCTTGTTAAAATTTATATTTTAATAGTCTAGATGTTTAGATATAAAATACTTTTAATATATTTCCTTTAAAAGCGGATTACGAAAGTGGCAAGCGTAGCAGTAATACCGTTGTTAATAAATGAGCAAATGCTTAGATTCTAGTGAAACCATTATTACTTGTTCACCATTACTTAAGAGCTGGTTGACAGCATGACAAATGATCTATTCTCCCTAGGATGCCTGTACATCTCCCAGCATACGTTTTTCGTTTAAAATACGAGTAAACTTGCTGTCACCCGTGGTATCTCCCTCGATAAAGATGATGAAGTTTGCATAAAGTCCAACAATAACATAACCTGAACCGAAATTATAACATAAATGTAATGTAACATAAACCTATGGTAGAATGGATACTTTTTAATAGCAAGTACATTTTAAAAAAGAACTCTCTACCAAAGACATTAATTCTTTAAACTTTTCTTATTTTTAAAACAAGTAAAGATATTAATTACTCTTATGCCATATTATAGTAAACACTTTGCTTTATAAGTTACAAATGGAACAAGTTAGGCAAATGGCGTATATGTAAAATGTAGAATGTTGAACAACATCCATATGCACATTTACTAATCTACATATACTACTTACATTATAAATGCGAAAGTTTGGATATTTAGATGTATGTATGGGTGGATTTTGGAGATTTCTGCAACATCTCGCCTGGGTATTTGGTTTTACCGCCTTACCTATTCCTGCTGTTATAGAGTCGATGCTTTTCACTGTCGAGTTCCAGTTTGAATGGTAAAGTAGCCGGGAAATTCACGAGTAGGGCAGGATGGTATCCCAGAAAACACCATCCTGCCCTGATGATAACAACACATCATTAACATCTTTGGTGCCTATAGGCGATGATTTTCTCTTTTCATTAGGAAAGCCATATGTTTTTCTTATATAAAAAAATAGTAACTGACATCACAATGCTTTATAAACAAGATAACTTCGTTGTCAAATAAAAATCTGCTATGTGCATTTTTTGGATATTTCTTCATCTTTACTATTAAGTATGAATAGCTTACATTCCAAATTTTCATATTAAAATGAACTATGAACGCTAAAAAATATATGCTATCTGCATCAACCGTTTTATATATATATATATATATATATATATATATATATATATATATATATATATATATATATATATATATATATATATATATATATATATATATATATATATATATATATGAAGGGTACAGGGGAAAAACATGCTATGCCACATTTTTATGTTCTTTGAACTGGAAATGCCATTGTGAAGTATACATTTGGGAGAACAAAACGACAATACACACACAATACAAGTAACATGCATAGTCACGGAGTAATATGTATAGTAAAATATTGATACAGTGCAATAACAAGCAATGTCCAACTCGTACCGGAGAAAAATAAGCATTGTCCAACTCGTACAGGAGAAAAATAGGCGTTGTCCATCGTTGTTAGTTCGACTTTGTTTAATGATATCTTGTTTTTTGAGGTTGTTTTGTTCGTCCTGTTGTGTTGTGTGGCATTTGTTTAATATATTTTAATTGAATATGTCGTCAGAAGAAGAAAACGAGGTTAACCTGAAGCAACCTACCAAAAAACGTAAACTTTACGGTCGATTGTCGGATGTTAATAAGAAGTTTAGACTTAAAAGTTATGAAACTGGACCAAGTTGTAATTGCAAGAGATACAAGTATTTTGAAGCTATGAATGAGGCACAGAGGGCTAGAATTTTTAAGGATTTCAAGCTTTTGCTATCTAGGGATAAAAAAAAACCTTTATTTAAGTGGAAGTGTTTTGGAAATTCAAAGTTACATAGGGCAAATTACGCTGAGTTGTAGACGAAACCGAGCAGCTTGATGTGCCAGTGTGTGTCACAGCATTACAATTCCTCTTGGATGTCGTCTATTCTCATTGGACCTAAAAAAAAGTTGAAATCCCATAATGACTCTCACAGTGCTGGTGAGTTTTTTCTGCCAGATCAATCCTATAAAGACAGCCTTCCAGTTTCAAAGGGAAAATTTATGGATATCCAGGCCCTGTTAAAGTTTTATGGACCAAAAGCTAAGCAATACTTACTATGCTATACTACACAGATAAAATACTATTACTATACTACACAGATAAAATATAATGATACTTAAACAATAAATATTTCATGGACATTGCATATTATTTGCCTGTATTTTCTGACTTTGATCTGTTTTCCTGTGCTAATTCAATAAACATAAGAACGAAAAGGTTTTCTTTTACTACACAACAGAAACAAATATATTTTCTTTATAAATAAATATATCTTATTTCTATTTGAAACTTTATTGTACCTTTTTTATGGACCAAAAGATTAATTTAGCAATTTCTCAGTTCATTGTCTTTGTGACATTGCATGTTTTTCCCCTGTGCCCTTCATATATATATATATATATATATATATATATATATATATATATATATATATATATATATATATATATATATAAACCTTCCTCTTAAATCACTCTATCTATTAAAATGCCGCATCTAAATCCGTTGGGTAGTTTTAAAGATCTAAGCATACATAGGGAAAGACAGATAAAGCGACTTTGTTAGGGCGAGCGAAGCGAGCCCTACACTAGGCCACTTTCTATGCACTTTTGTTGTACATTTTACGGAAAATTTATCGGACTTTTAGGTTTGTGCTTCGACGTAGTAGTTTAAATTCATGTCTAGATATGTTATATATATATATATATATATATATATATATATATATATATATATATATATATATATATATATATATATATATATATATATATATATTTGATATATATATTTGCGCACGTGATTAAATCTCTCACAGATTTTAAACGGCCTGGCTGATCGAAAAACGGTTTGCGGTGAAAGATCAAATTCAAAAGATTTAAAAATTAAAACAGTATCCTTTTAAACACGGTTTTAGGGATGGTTTAAAGATTTTTTATTAATGATTTTTGAACTTATTAAGAGACTACTTCACAAAATACTTTTCTTTATATTTGACTGGCGGCGCGCGGTCATCAGGCCCTTGTATAAAGGCAAGGGTTCACGTATAGACGGAAATAGCTATAGGGCCATCAGTTTGATTAGCTTAGCATCGAAGGTGTATAGTAAAACATGGAAAGGAGAATGCAAGGGAAGTCCGAAGGAATGTTGTGTTAGGCACAAGAGTGTTTTAGGTCTAAAGCAGGGATGTGTGCGGGGAACAGAGTGAATAGAGCGTTACAGAGATTACTTAAAAGCCCAGTTTTAAGTCAGGCTGCCCGTCTTGCCCTGCATAATCATGTGCCTATCCCCACGATATTGTATGAAAGTGAGAGTTGGATATGTTAGAAGGGCATGAAAGTATAATCAACGCAGTCGATGAAACAAATAGCTATGAAAAATATGTCGCGTAACTCTCGCGGACCGGGTCCATAATGTTGAAGTGAGAGAGAAGTTAAGCTTGAAAGAAAGTGTCGGTGTAAAGATGAGAAAGGGCATGCTCCGTTGGTTCGGACATGTAGAAAGAATGGTAGGTGAAAGATTAACAAAACAGATATACAATGCGAGAGATGCAATACTTTATTATTTATTTTTCTATACATTAAAAGATTATAGACTTTATTATTATAAATAAAGTCTATACATTTAAAGATGTAATTCTCATAAAAATACTTTTCTAACAATATTACTAGATAGTATAACTTTGCGAGCCTTTGCAAAGCTCTGCTTTTTGCTAGTTTTATATTATGTAGTGATTATAAAATATATTTTCGTTATAACGAGAGACATCAAAAGGCATAAAATCTATTTCGCCAATATATTACTAGGTAAATGTTTAAATTAAAAAGTTTTTTTTTTTTTTAAATTTAACTGACTTCAAATATCTGCCAATTATACCCATATCTCAAAAACCACTGAACCCGTTTTTGATGAAATTAGGACTGTTTCCTGGTTGGAATATATCTACAGATTTCAATCACAAAGAAATTGGGAGATTCACAAGAGAATGCTTGGACGCCTTAAGAGATCATCATACTCAAATATTATCCAATTTCCAATATTACATACATACGTGTAGAACTGATAACCTCCAGTTTTTTCAGCAGTTGAAAGTAGTATGTAATAATAAATTTTCAGAGTTTTTCTTGAAGAAAGTGTGATACATACGTTACAGTACGTTCTTTTTCAATAACCACAAAAATAGATATAAATATTGTATGCGTACAACATGAATGTACAAATCATTTGTTACTAAATACAGAGTTATTTTTAAGGGTCTGACCAAATGTTCAAAGACTGTTTAGTATCGATATGTTCGATTTATGTAATAAAAAAAAATAAAAATTTCATTTTTATCCGACACAAAAAACAAAACGCATGGATATAACTTCAATTACGCTTAAATTCGAACTAAAATATTTTAGAGCCTCCAACCAAATTAAAAGTGATCGTAAAAATCTACTTAGAGTGACAGATTATAATTAAAGGTGTCAAATGACACACTTCCAGCATTACAAAGTTCATTCACAAGACTCGGTGCATCGAATTCATAAATTTAGTGGGATATTTTTAAAAGAATATTTTTATTTTTTAACAATTTTACAATAATAATTAAAACGCACTTTAAAACAACCGGACAAGAAAAACGGTACATCCGTTTTTCTTCAAATTAAAATAACTACTGTGACCGTTTTAAGAGTTTTCAAATTAATTTTAATATAATAAAATCTAAACAATAATTTACTTGGATTCTTGAATGCCATTGTGCCTCTTGCATGGTTGAAATCGACCAATCGCATGCTTTTATGATTTTCCAATCGGAGCATTCTTTTTTTGGGCACGAATTTTCTGTTAAGGGTTCTGTTGGTCGTGAAAAAGGTGAATATGTGCAATGCTAATCAGTAGAAATACAGTGTTACTTAGGAGTAAATTTATCAACATGTAAATGAAAGTATACGACACGTGGTTCACGCATTGTTCATCTGTTACCAACTCGTTAGCCCTCTTGCCAACTTAACAAACACACGGGGCACGGGCCCAGGGCGCTCTGCCTTCCTTAGTTACGTATACAGTTATTATTGTCAGTTCTTGACATGTAAAGCAAATCATTTTCAAGTAAATAAGCCTGCTCTAGATGAAATTCAAACAGCGACTGACAGATCTGGTTGAGGTCGAGCTAGTTGACAACTCGTTTCCCACTTGTTGACGATGCATTGCATACTCATTGATGCTAAATTGTCAACTGGTGGCTGACGAGTTGATTACCTTGTCAACAACTTGTTAATATCGGATCGAAAGTTCAAGTTGAAACGATATCGGTATGGTGTAATATGCGAATACCTTTAATTTGTGATTTACAAACAAACGATTTGATAAATATAAACAATATTTCTCGCCCGATTACTTGCGCACTTGGCATAACATAGTTTTGTGACATAAATTACGATTCAGACATACATACATTCGTACATAGTTACTTTCCTTTCAAATAGCAGTACCTTAGTTTACTTTGCATTTAACTGTGATGAAAATACAAAAAAATGTTGTACGTAGATGGCTTTCAGCAATATATTACGATAGTTTTTCTAGAATATTATTAAAGTACAAACACATCTATCTAATTTTTTACTTTGTAATATGCTAACAAAATTCAGCAGAACATTACAAAATCATATTCGACATTAAAAAGCAACTCATGCCCATTATTAAAATTGAAAACCTTTGTTGTACGAAAAGGTTGTATTAAAATATGAACTCATTGCTTTGGTAAGTGTCCTTTATCTGATCATAAGCGAAAATAAAAAACAACATGGCAATATGTCTCTCTAAATTAAAAATTAAAAAAAGCACCGACACATTTTCTTATCGTCAGACCACCGTTTTGCTATGCTTTATACGCATAATTTTAAAAGGAAATCGTGAAAGGAGCGAATGGTTTTTATGAAACATGAAAGGGGATCATGCAGCATTAGATTAAAGTTATTATGTTCCTTACTCAATGGACTCGAAAAGCTCACATGGCTTCTAGCTCCATCAAGTGACCCTGGAAATTATTCTGATTCAGAGTATTTGCAAAAACATAACGCCAATCTCCTAGCAATAAAGTCTAGCTATACCAGTCCAATCTCAGATGGCCATCTTCTGGTTCCATCATTATTATATCTTAAAAATCATCCGGAACCTAAGTATTTGCCAAAACAATCCGAATTAGCCCACACTCGATAGGTTCATCTAATTTAGCTTAGAAGTTCTCATGGACTTTTTCCAGCTCTATTATTAGACACTGGAAATTATCCCGATCCAAAATCCTTCAAAGAACAAATCAAAAGAGCCTAAAATCGATGGAGTTGAATTTAAATTCAAAGTTGTCACGACCTCCTCCCTGCTTCATCGTAGGACCCTGGAAATCTATATAATATTACCAAAATGTAAAAAAAGAACCGTAATTACCACAATGTATTATAGGCTGTGATATTACTATAGTATATTCTCCACATACTCTAAGGTCTGTGAATTTTTAGTAAATATAGATGTTTGTATAGCATTAGTCATTAGTTTAGTTTTTGATGGACTTAAACTGGAAATGTGCGTATGTAAGTAAAAGATTTTTTAAATATTTTAAACTATGTTTAAACGATTTCCTGATATCCGTTTGTACTAAAACTTGGCAAAGTTGTGTAAGTTTAGTGACAATGCAATATTATGGTACCATCCAACTAGCCTCATGGTATAGCCTGGATGTAGACTTTCACTCTCACATACAGAGTCTTAACGAAACAACCAAGTTTGGGCTCATTGAATTTGTTACTATAAATACTAAGTTTAATAAGTATTCCTGAAGGATCTGAACATAAAGCTGAAAGAGTGCTAGGGGTTCTTCGGTTTTTTGATGTTTTTTTTACTACCGCGATGAAGGCATATCACGGTTAAGTAGCGTCAGTGCTGACATATGTCACGTACTTTTGTGGGGAAATTCAACTTAAATAATTAAGGTTTAAGTGTACAAAAAATGTAGACGGGCAATTTTTGAGAAACCATAAATCCTACAAACACCTTTTACCTTTTTTCATATCATAAGATAGCAAACAAGCAGATGGGTCTCCTGATGAAAGTAGTCAACCATCGCCTATAGACACCAAATATGTTAATGGTGCGTTGCTATCTTGTGGCGAGGTCTAATGTCACATATTTTATGTATTGACTTAATTAAGTAATGTAATTTAAAATGTATTTCATTTGTGTAGGCACTTTGTAGTGAATTGTAATTATATTATTGAACATTTTAAATCTTAATTTTTATTTGTAAATTTAGTTAAAAGCATGTTTATAAGTGTGATTTTATATAATATTAAATTTAGTTAAAATATTTAGTAATTTTTTTTGAAAAAATAGCATGCCATGGATTTGGCGAAATAGGAGGAATTCTTATTGATATTGTAATAACCCTAAAATGTAACCACATTTCGAGCAATAAATAATATTATTTAATTTGATTTTGACTAGAATAAAACAGCGATACTGTGTCCCTAATCACGAAACAAAACTTCAATCAAATCGAAACGTTTACGGCTTTCACACGCATAAACACGAGACAACTTCATTGCGTCGTGTCACGTGTTACGACGCGCATAATGAGTAAAAAAATATGTAAGAGCCCGAAACGATTCGAAGTTTTCTCTGTGAATAACCCCTCTAACGTTAGGTAATAAACACTTTGCAAGGTGGCACCAATGTAGGCAATTTATCGTTTCTTCGACATAGTCGTCAAGTTAGTAGTGACCTGTTACGAAGTAAAACAAAGTTCTCTCTTAAGCAATCTGCTACAAAGGCAAATGGTGTATTCTTCAAATGAAGCTTAAACTTGCAAGATAATTATGTATTTAGCAAAAAAATATTAATTATTTTATGGAAGGAAGCAACACGCGTAGTTTCCCCTGGCAGAAAAAGAGCATAACTAACATGTAATTAATACGATCTTTCATCCCCTTTTTCAGCATCTTAGGGATTGAGTTAAAATAAAAGGTACTCTATGTTTGACCCCGGGTCTTCAACTATCTTTTGGTCAAATTTTATTAAAATCAGTTCAGTGGTTTAGTCCGACTAAAATAAAGATTCATTAGAATTTCAACTAATATAAAGTTAACGTTTATACAAAAATTAAATTATTTTTTCTTCGTATTATTTTCATTGGCCTTGTTCCAAGAAACAATAATTAATATACTCGGAAATCTAAATTGTTATTTTATATTCTACGTCATATTACTAACTGGCTGCCTCGTGGTCTAATAGTTAGTTTATTCAGCTGAGATTATGAGGTCCAACATTCGAATTCCTGCAGACAAAATCTGTTATCCTAGCTGACAAATAAACGAATCAAGGTGAACCTTTGATAAACCTTGGATAAAATTTTTGATTTTATATCTAAATATTTCATACATATTCGACATTAGTTAATCTGCGATAGTGTAATGTTAATATACAATCATAAATAATAAGATAAAATACTGCTGGTAAATTGATCCTGATTTTAACTAGCTATAAATTACCAATTTCAATTCCAAAGATTTCTATTATTTAGATGATAAGCACGTTGCTAATAAAGATAGAGATTATTAATTTTGTTTTTATAACCCTTGAATGCTCTAAATAAAATTATTACAAACGAATGACTAAAATATTAGAATTTGGGCATAACGATCGATAAAAAATTGATATAAAACATTAAGGCGAGTTATTTTGACGCGCATCAGTTGTATAGGAAATGGGCGGCGCGGCATGTTTTGAAACCGCTGGGAAAAGTGTTAATTTTTGGATAAATAAATATAGGACTTCACCTGAAAACCAAACATTAGTACATTCTTTTTTATATTTAAAACTAAATATCACCATATAAAAATCATGTGGAAGATTAGAAATATAACAAATTAATTGTTTTAGAGATTTTTTAGCCTGTTTTCTGAATTTTATAAGATCGAGTAAAGTACATTCTATTATGTAATAAGTTAGATTCCTTATATAATATCTTCAGGTATATTATATAATTTTTGTAAAGTTGTTAATTAACAATCAATACAAAAAACGTGATTTAGCAAACCAGTTTTTTCCCATTCGTGCCGATGCCTCGCCTTAACAGCGGTTACATACAGCGGTTGAAGTTATCAACTACTCGTAAGCATGAAGTTTTAATAATGTTAAAATACTTATGGCGGTAATAAACGCTAAAGTAGTCGGTGATGGTGACTATCTCCTTTTTAAAGTTGTAAAATTACATCAGGAAGTTGACCGGTTAAGCGCTGACATTATGCTACCAGACAAAATAATTTTACTAAAGGTTTAACATGCCACTTAATGGACATCAGCAACAAAAGGAGCTAGTTGCTAATTTCAACCTCTTAGTTGATTCTCCTTCTAAAAATAGCCATGTCAAAGTTTCTTGGAAACACCGTGTAAGGGAGATTGCCCCAGAGTTTTACTATTTGGGCCAGCAATGTTCGTACCAAGCGAACAGTGGTAGATGACCTAGCTTTAAGGTGGTGTCGCTGAAGTCGTTACGGGGTGTTTAATCCATATAATGTGCAATATAGTAATTTTGTGACAAGTAGACATTTAAAATTAATTTCATGTAGGATATTTAATGCGCAGATTGATTTTTTTTTATAATATCCATAATATAAAGTCGAAAGTCGATCTTGCCGTCTTTTGTTTGTCTATTACGATTTCACGGCTGATTTCACTGTACTAGTTTTAATAAAATTCAGTTGTTAAAGATTTGGGGTCAAATAGATTTAGTTTTTTTTTTAATAAGGGATGAAATAGGAGATGAAAGTTTGTATGAAAGATCAAATTATATTACACTAGTTGTGCCCGTGACTTCGTCCGCGTGGAAAAATTTATAAAATAAAAGTAGTCTTTGTTAGTCCTAATTACCGCGGTTTAAAAATAGACAGTCCCGGTGTTTTACCCGCATAGTTTCCGTTTCCGTGAGATTTCCGGGATAAAAACTATCCTATGTTCTTTCTCGGGTCTCAACCTATCTTTGTACCAAATCTCATTCAAATCGGTTCATTGGTTTAGGCCTGCAGAAGAGACAGACAGACAGAGTTTCTTTCGCATTTTATAATATTAGTATTTATAATGGTAAAAGATTTTTTAAGATAGATTGTTTTACCAGGTTGAGTTAATAAGAAATTAACTCCGACATTTAAAAGGCATTGCTCCCATGGCATTAACAGAAACATAAATGAACTGCATGTCAGTTTTATAGTTGAAATAAATAAATCAACGTCACCACACTGGTTCCTTTATGTGTAGGCACAGAGAATTAAATGACAATAGATATTCCAGTTCACCATGACTCACTGGTTTTCCGATTGGCGAGATGGGTAGTTAATCCAATCGCTGAATTTTATGGATATGACAACGAATATCGTTTGTTTCTTTTGTCATTGTGACCAACAGCTCTGCGAGTACATCCATAACAGGAGATGCTAGCACAATGCGACTAAAGTTACGACTAAAGCACTAGTTAGTTAATATTTTGTATAACCAGTAGTTAATATGTCAGCTTAGGCTATGCGGTGTCAGGTTGAACAAAGTTTTATTAGAATTTTTCTAGTTAAATAACTTTATAACAAAATTGGACAAAAAATGTTTTTTTTATTGTAAATATGGTTCTATAATTGTAATGGGTACGTTATTTAATTCAACTTTATTGATATTTTTCATGAACTCAGGAACAAAAGAAGCTAGCCGTCAATGCGATGTCAACCTCTAAACAAACTGTTAGTTCTTCTCTTAAAAATATCTATGACAATGTTCCTCGGAAATATCGTATGAGAGAGATGAGATGTTCTAGAATTCGTTTTTCTGTCCTTTAAATTTAATTAAATTAATTTTAAATTTAATTAAATTAAATATTTTTTATTTTAATTTCCGAAAGTATGTGTTTAAACTTAATGTGATTACATATAACTACATACAAAAAGCATCAACAAATATAATTTAAGTTTGGATTGTAAATACTGTTTTTTTTTTAATAAAATAAACAAATAAAATGTAGCAGTCGCGTAACTACCGTGCGTTAAGGAAAATACATAAAAATATTGGTTTTTATAAAAAAATATTTTTATAAATCAATTTAGGAACAGTAGAAGCAATTTTTATTCATGCCAATTAACTTTACCTTATTTCAATTCACATTTAACTTAGTTCAAATTTAACACAGTGAGTTTACATTTAATTTAAATTTGCAATACTTATAAAAGTTTAAACTATTTTTAAATGTCGTTTAAATTGTGATTAACTTATTTTTAATGAAAACGAATTCTAATTCTCACTCAGATTTGAACAGACTGCTCTTTGAGCCGTAATTTGAAGATTTATCACAGAAGTTTGAAAACGATCAAGCCTTCTTTCAGAAGACATCGCATGAAGTTGTTGAAATAAGTAAATCGTAAACTCACCCGTAAGTGTACTATGTGTTCTCGTAGCACTCGTAGATGGGGCGCGGGCGCGGCGGGCGCCAGGCCCGGCCGCAGTGAGCCTGTTCGCGGGGAGACGTCCGCTGGCTCGCGCGTAGGCGTCCGTCTGAGCCCGTCTCCCCCCTGCCTCCTGCCTACGAGCCTAGTCTCGCATCCACTACGCGGGTAGCGATTGCGACATTCCGTACAAACAATCGTTACTCGTAGAAATTTTATCACGATCATTTTTCCTAAAGAAGGTTTAGTTAGTGTATTCACGATTAACTATTATTACTTCCCACGATGTAATTCTAGTTATAATAAATTAGGCACGTCTCTCATACATTATTGCCCGTTTAGTGTAAGACCTTAAATTAAATTTCACTTTCGTTACCTTGATATTTGCAAAATTGGGCTAGCGCGATTTTCCAGCCATTTTTGCCTCGCACAGCTATTCTATGAAACCAATTGCCAAAGGATGTGTTTTCAAATCGATATTTCTTAGAGGCTTTAAAAAGATCGTTAACTCAGTACTTAAGGGCTAGCAAAGTAGCTACAAGAACTTTGGTGTTGTATCTGTTCATGTGTGACGGTGGTCACTGACCACCAGATGAGACTCGTGCTTGTTCTGTTCCATTAAAAAACTTAAAAAATACCACTGAATAGATCCCATTGTATGCTTAATATTTCATTCTTTAATTTCCTTTTTTTTTCTACAGATTATAAAAAATGCCAAAACTAACAACAAAATAAAATATTTTAATAAAATACATTTAAGTAAATTAGAACGATTAAAGGCAGAATAAAGTTCTTCTATCAAGATAATAATAATAATTATAATAATAATAATAATAATATGTATAATAATAATAATGTATAATAATAATAATAATAACAATAATCTTTATTGTTCTAACATTTGATTTATTCTAGGTTGAACGCTGACCTCTATATTAGATGAAAGAAGCCAGTGCCCGCCTTCTAATTTCTTACAGAAAATGTATAGGTACATTTTTTCACTTCATAGTGGCTGTGTTTGTGTGGCATGTTCAAGTGTGTTTGTGCATATGTGTGTGTCTATGTGTATGCGGGTGTTTGTGTGTGTGTGTGTGTGTGTGTGTGTGTGTGTGTCTATATGCGTGTGCATGTGTGTGTGTGTGTTTGTGTATTTAATTTATGTGTATGTTTATTGGTATTCAACATTTTGTACCAACTATTAATAGTTAATAGTAAAACTAATTAGTTTTTCGTAACTATTATAGTCTTAAAAAGTGAAACCGGTCGAGTAATATATTAAAAAATATGTGTAAAAGGGAAATTTACGTACAAGTGCAATACTAAAAGTGTCTAATAACTATTATAGTCATTGACCGTCTTGTCGGTCAAGTGGTTAGCGACTCTGACTACGCAATCAACGGTACTCGGGTTCGATCCCCGACGGGGACAAGCATTTGTGTGATGAGCATAAATGTTTGTATTTCCGGGTTTGGGTGTTTATTAAATCTATTGCAGTATTTATATATGCATTTTTATGTATTAGTAGTGTTGTCTAACACCCATTACACAAGCAAAATAATTTACTTACTTTGAGGTTAGATTAATCAGTGTAATTTGTCCTGTGAATATTTATATATTTATTTATATCTGATGATGGCTATTTAAATAAAAAAGTATATTTTATATATAATTTGTGAATTGTGAAACAGTATAAGTGTAAAATTTAAAACAATACTTACTAATATCTACTAAGCCAATGATGAAATGTAAGACATAACACACAATCTTATATACCTACTATCTCAAATAAGAGAAATTAAAAAGTAACAACACTGTAGTGACGTCTTCTTTCAACTATTATGTTGATTTAAAAGGGAGGACTCAGTGTTGCTTTCTTTTAATTTGGATTCTTTTAGGAAAGAAAATAAAATAAGTTTCACGATAATCTACGCTCCGCTCTACGATACTTCAATAAGAGTTCACGCCATCTACACCATATATTTGTTACCTTTACAGAAATATGGCCGATTTGTCTCACCATTAGAATTGTAATCACTAATCATGATTTTAACAAAATACTCGACAATTCGAATTCAACTTTACAATTCAGTTAAGGTTGCGATCAAGCCTACCGTATTAGACTACCAATAAAATTTAATATCTATAATATAATATTTTTGTATGTTGTTGACTAACAATATTACAAGCAAAAAATTTGCTTACTTTAGGGCTATATCAATTAATGTAATTTACGCAGTGGTATATATTTCATTTCATCGAGCCATCTGAGAGCCGGTCTGCGTCTGGTTCTCTTGCCGGTAAGTTCTTTCCACGAAGTTATCTTTTTGGTCCATCTGTCCTCATTCATACGTGCAATATGGGTAGCTCACTTCCATTTCAGTTTTTTGCGGTGCTGTGGAGCTATATATATATATATATATATATATATATATATATATATATATATATATATATATATATATATATATATATATATATATATATATATATATATATATATATATATATATATATATATATATATATATATATATATATATATATATATATATATATATATATATATATATATATATATATATATATATATATATATATATATATATATGTATATGTATATATATATATATATACATATACATACATACATACATTTATATGATACATAGTTTGTATGAGTTATTTAAAAGAATTTAATTTACAGGCTCTAACTAAATTCGGCACGTGTGAATTTGTGAGCACTATTTTCGGAATGGCTCAATTACTGTTAGCCTTATGGGCTGTTACAGCTTCACCGGTCGCGGGGGGCGAGCAGAGTGCTCAGCCAGAATTTAATGGTGTAGGGCTGTACGGCCTCCGCCCTAAGGGTGTCTCCTGTGAGACCGAACCTCGGCTTAGGGTGGGGTCGTGATTTGCGATGAGATGGCTAGTGGCATTGTTTTGTCCGTCCGCCGAACCTTGCCCTTGGGATCGGGCCGAAGGGCGAAACAGGGGTCCTCGTCGCCGCCGGCGGCGACGGTGTCGCGAATGTAGGTGTGTAATGTTATCGTGTAAACCGTTGGCCAGAGTTATCGAGTCATCGGGATCGGTAAGTACGTGGCGGGGCCTACGTAATTTGGGATCTGGATTAGGATCTGGGATGTAGTCAGCCGTGGCTACCACCAGTGGGTTCGGATGCGAAATGGCACGATCGAAGTATCTTTTAGAGATATCTTTGAAACGCTTTGCTAAGCTCGGCAATTCAAAATCGTTAGCACACAGGTGCAACGTCTTTTATAGGTGTGATGACGTTTGTTTATTTTTTCTGGTGGAAAATCGCTAGCAATGTGCATTAAATTGAAATCTTATCAAATTATTTTTATTTACAATAAAATACTAAGATCCTACAAATATTTTATTCCTTACATGCACATTTTTTTATAAGTCGATTTTTTTTAGAATTACCACTGGATCGGAACGCGGCCGTACATAAAGAAGATCCGGCGGAAGAAACTCAGCGAGCTTGTCTTGGTTTTCTTTTAATTTACAAAATTGTATTTTTTATCCAATCGAGACGTTTACATTTACATTTTTAGTCACATAATAACAGATTTCTAACTTTAACAATTTAACTTATCAGCAACAATTCATTCACATTATAGTATGTTTTTTTCTATTAAAAATCAAATAATATTTACGAAATGTATTTATTGGCAATGTCTTAAAACGATCAAAACAAACACTAGACAAATCACATATGATATATCTTCCCCATATAGAAATAACCGAACAACAGATATTAAACATATATATGATATTTCAAGATTTCGTAATAATAATCTACTTGTGTTTGTGGGATTGTGTTAAGCCGATTCATGTCAGGGTTTTGTTTAGCGAAGGTTACATGTATACATCTTAAAACTCTTACGGGTTAACCTCAAGATACAACAAAAGGATGCTTATCGTCATTAATTTGTAGGTAACCTTATTATTTTTCTGAGAATGCCGGCAAAAAATATTTTTTACATATATTTTAATACATATACAAATAGTGATATACATAATTTTTAACGCAGTAAAACCGCAGCCACCAACTTTTCATTTCCCGTATCTCCGAAACCCTGCTTCACCAAATTTAAATAGAATAGTATACCCTTCAAAACAAAACAATAAATTTTGAAAATCGGTTAACAAATGACCGAGTTTCGAGGTAACAAACATAAAACAATTAAAACATACAGTCAAATTTATAACCTGTCGTTTGCAATCGACTTTCCAAAAGTCCATCTTTTGGAAAGTCGATTGCAAACAATACAAGCAGATAACCGGTCTGATGGAAAGCAATGATCAAAATCGATATGGATAAAAAAATTATTGCATGTAATTAATTTTTTATACCTTTACGAATATAGTTAGGTATTATAAATGTATTTTTAGGTATTTATAATTAGTTCGTTTTATTATTATCTCTATAATAATACGCGAAGCAGAATTTCGTAACCTTTTTAAGACAATAATGTGAACGGTGGAGTCTAAAGTTTGGCACAGGTATACCCTCAATTAACCTAATTTTTTAAAATAAAATGCATTAAAAATACATTAAATTAATAAAAATAAACATCACCCACACTACACTCATTTGACAAACGTGATAATATACACACATATATGCTGTTTTCTTTACGGCTAAGGTCTGATGTCAAACTTAAAAGATTTTTTGTTATATTTATAACAGTATTATAACACTACTCATCAAAAAAGGCCAAACCTTTTTGTCCCTATGTATGCTTAAATCTTTAAAAATACGCAATGGATTTTGATAAGGTTTTTTTAATAGATAGATTAATTCTTGCAGAAGGTTTTAGTATATAAACCTTTCCGATATTCCCACGGGAACAAAAGCTACGCGGGTGAAACCGCGGGCCGGTCGCTAGTTTTGATATAAACATAAAAATCTTGTGTTGAATGGCCTATAGACACCAAAGGTGTTAATAGTTGGCCACGATCGATTTGACTAGTTGATGTGACATATGTCGTATTACCGGCTACCTTACCTTAGAAATTGTAACATGACAATTGCAACCAGTTAACTATTATTACCTATTTCTAGCGATAACCTAAACTGATAGTTTTGCGTGCATGTAGCATGCAAAGTACAGGAGTGGTAACACCAGACTCCAAGCTGCTACTGAGTTTTTTGATTTTCAAGGTCAATCTCGATAATTCGTCAAATACTTCCCAAACTTTTAAAAATTATGCACTACTACATAGTGCATAATTTTAAAGCTTGGTCAGATGTATGCGCATACGTCTGTGACGACATCTGCTGTCGACGTCTTCGGTACCTCGAAGACCTCCGCTTCTCCATACTATGGGCACTGTGTCCACCACACAGGTCTAGAGAAGGTTTCTATGTCTGTGTCTATCGTGAACATAGCGGAGACCAGGAGAGGATCAGGCTCACAGAGTACCTAAGTAAGGCAAATGCTCAATCCTTCCGCTCAGTTTGTACTACTGAGGGATTTCAATGCCCACCACCAGGAGTGGCTATACCCATACCAGTACATTAACGTCGCTGGGAGAGAGCTGCATAAACTGTCTAGAGCGTTAAATCTCACCCAGCTGGTTCAAGGAGTGACGCGGGTTCCCGAGCCATACAGCCAATTGCTTAGACCTTCTGCTGACTACGGATCCATCTCGCAATTCGGTGGTGATTTCCTTGCCGCTTAGCAGCTCCAATCCTTCATCCAAATTAAAAGTAATCAACAAAAATGTACTTGAGCGACAGATTACATAATAATTACTGTAATTATAGGTAAGTATAAAATAACACACTGCTAGCTTTACAAAGTTCATTCACAAGACTTAATGCATGCAATTCATGAATTTAGTGGGATATTTTTAAACTTACATTTTTTTATTATCTTGTAATGATTTTGCAATAATAATTAAAAGACACTTTCAATTAAATATTTAGTTCCTAATTTTATAATTTGGCGAACCTTAAAATTAATCCTGTATATATAAATAAATAAATAACACTTTTGGTCGAACTGGGCACGAAATGCCTTTACGATTTAAGCCAAAAAAATATGGTGATGTTAAGAGGCGCTGACAGATTGGCAGATGTAGTCTAAACATGTTTTTGTGCACTACCCGTTGCTACGATATTTCTACAAGTACTAGTTTAACTGGTAGAAAATGTCTTTAGACATTAAGGTTACCTGTTGTATATTTTGTGCAAAACCCGAATTTAAATAAATAAAACAGCCAAATATGCAAGCATTTAGGCCAATAGGTAGTCTAATATTTTCATTTTTTAATTGCTTTAAAGTCAGCCAGTGACTGCCTGTAAAATGTTTATCTTGTATTCCGGGCTCCTTTGTAAAAGAGGCCGACTGCCGTTACAATTGGCTATGCAAGTCACCACCATCGTGGCTACTAGCTGGTAGCGTTCTGCATTGTCTCGCTTGGATCTGGTAATACCGCTTTACCTGTTCCTGCCTTCCTTTTCCGGCGTAGGGATGTGACGACCCCATCAAACTCAAACTCAAACTCTTTTATTCTGTGGTAGTAGGTGAAGGAGTTAAATGTTAATATTATACATAATGTTAATAAGGACGCTACGACCTGCCGTTTTGGCGTACAGATAATTATAAAATAAAATTGAAATTTTAATTACATTGTCATTTTAAAATTTGAATTAATTTAATTACTTACTAAAATAATAATATTTACTCAAATATAGGTACTGAGCATAAAGTCATAATATAATAATATTTTACATGTCATATACTAATTCTATAATAATATTAAAATTATATGTCAAGTGTTTGTTTGCAGCATTAATTTACCATTTGCAATTAAAATATTCATCAATAGTATAAAATGACTTATTACATAAAATAACTCTTAATTTTTTCTTAAAAAGCTGCAGGTCATTTATGACTGAGATCCAGGCTGGTAGATGATTATAAATACGCTGCGTCATAAAGGCAACACTCTTACCGTAAAAAGCAGTTCTGTGTGTGGAATAAATAATCTGATTTCTATACCTACCATCATGTTCATGCCATTCGTATAGATAAGGATTTGATTTAACAAAAACTGCCGCCTCATAAATGTACATAGAAGGTAGTGTTAAAATTCCGTATCTCTGAAAATAGGGCTTACAGCTATCTGTTGGAATCAAATTAAAAATAGCTCTTATACATTTTTTTTGCGATTTAAATGCCATTTCTCTGCCGCTTGCATTACCCCAAAAAATCGTACCGTAACGTAGTATTGACGAAATATATCCATGATAAGCTGCTAGGATAGCATTTTGGCTCACAACTTTCCTTAATAAGCGCAGAGCATAAGAGAACTTATTAATTTTTTTACATAAAGAATTCATGTGGAACTTCCAAGAAAAGTTACTGTCTATTTCCAATCCTAAAAATTTTATATTGTCTGTTTGCTTTATTTGATTATTTTTGTAAGCAATATTATAATTTATGTTAAGATTGGAGTTTTGAGTCAAGTTAAAATTCATGATTTTTGTCTTTTCTAAGTTAATTCTTAAATTGTTATTTTCTAACCATCGTATCACTTGTTCTAATGTGTCATTTATATTCCGTTCTAAAGCCTTGTCATCATTACTGCCATTATTAAATATAACCGTGCTATCATCTGCGAATAATATGACGGGGTTTTCCGTCACTTCAGGTAAGTCATTGATATAAATCAGGAATAACAACGGTGCTAATACACTTCCTTGGGGTACGCCATAATTAATTTTTCTTGGCTCTGACTTATAGGTTTTTACAATTTTGGATTTAGTACAAAGTTTATTAATAACAGTTACTTGATATCTGTTGCATAAGTAAGCTTTTATCATGTCTAGCACATTACCTCTTATTCCATTAGCAGATAATTTTTCTAACAAAACATCGTATTTCACATGGTCGAAGGCTTTAGAAATATCCATATACAAAGCTGCTACAGGTAAACGTTTATCTAAGTTGATAAGTATTTTAGATAAGCAATCATATATCGCTCTATTTATTGTTTTGCCTTTTCTGAAACCTTTTTGAGAATCTGTAAAAACATTATTCTGCTCAAAAAAATTACTTAATCTATTATAAATTACTTCTTCAAATACCTTTGAGAATACGGATAACAACGCGATAGGTCTATATTTACCCATATCGTCACGGCGTCCCTTTTTATGTACCGGTCTTACTACAGAGATTTTTAACTTGTCTGGAAATGTACCATTATCTACGCATAAGTTAAAGATATGACTTAGTACTGGAGCTATTATTGGAGCTACATATTTAATAACTCTTGTAGAAAATTCGTCATAACCAGTGCTATTAGAATTTTTCAGTGCTTTAATACAGCTTACAATATCACTTGATAGACATGGACCTAAAAACATCGAGTTTGGGATTATTTTACGAATCGTATTTTTTATATTACAGTTGGAATTGATGAAATTACTTCTGGGTTGTTCAATAAAAAAGTTATTAAACGCTTCAGCTATTTTCAAAGGACAGTTTATAATCGTCCCGTTATCATTAATTGAAGTAACATCTTGTCTTGGAGTATTTGACTTGATCTTATTTATTACCTTCCAAGTAGCTTTGCTCTTATTATCAGATGATTTTATAAAGTAATCATTTTGAGATTTTTGTGTAAGCTTTATAATTTTTTTAAACCGTTTACTGTATTCATTGTACTTATTTTTAGTTGCCACACAAGGTTTAAGTCTGTATGCAAATAATAATTCTCTTTTCCTTTTAGAGCATACTTTAATTCCGCGAGTTATCCATCTTGCCTTTTTAATTGCCGGTATTTTTATTTTTATGATTGGAAAACATAGATCATAAAGCATTTTAAATGAATCGTAAAATTTATTGTATGCATCATTGGCATTATTATTGATATATACATCTTTAAAGTGTAGGGCTTTTAAATAATTATTAAATTTGTCTAGATTATGAGCGCAGTAATCGCGTCTAAAAATGTACCAATATTTTAAAATACAAGTATTTTTTACTGGACATCTTATTATCTGCGCAGTGTGGTCTGATAAAGCAAATTCAATTATTTTACCAGTTGAATTTTTTATATTATGTAAAATATTATCAATGCATGTGCCACTTATGGGTCGAGTAACTTCATTGAATTGTATTTTTAAATCATAACTGTCTATTAATTGATTAAATTCCATTGATATTGTATTTAATTTAAGCATGTCTATATTAAAGTCTCCACATATAATTATTTTTTTATAATGGTCACAGAATTTATACAATAATTGATTCAAAGTATTAAAAAAAAGATTTATAGATTGCTTATCCGACTTCGGTGCTCTGTATATACAGATGACCACAACTTGAATGTCTACCAATTCAATCCCGCAGCATTCAAAACTGTTACAGACTGAGTAGTCAGTGCAACCACTTAACTCTAAGTATTTGTGAATATTTTTAATAAGAATACACGATCCACCCCTTCGACATTCCCTAAATGAACAAGATGCCAAATTGTAATTTTCCAAATTTAAAAATTGCATATCGTCAAAAATCATGTTATGCTCTGTGATACAGAGAACATCTGGCAGAGTGTTACCTTTATACAGTTCTTCCAGACACACTGACAACGTATCTAACTTTCGCACTAGGCCATTAATATTAACATGCATTACATTTAAAATATCATGAACGAAAAAACTGTTGGTCATTGTTAAGATGACAGTTACTATTCCTATCAAGGTCTGTCTGTGTGTTTTTATTTGAAGTTGTTCTGTTAACTGTTCGTTGTTTTTGAGTTTTTTGTATCATTGTGTAATTATCGATTTTAATTTTATAATCAATGCGCAATATTTCCCTTAGTAAATAACGACTTAGATTAGTAACAAATGCTTGTTTTTTGGGTATGGTCTTACTGTAGTTTAAATCTACAAACGTTGTGTATCCAAGCCTTTTACAGATTTGTTTAAGAGTATCGTTAAGTTTAGACTCATGTAAAGTTTTATTATAAGGTATTTCGCTTACTAGTATATTAGTATTTTTTATATTACTTAACCAATCTATAAAGCTTTCTTTAAATTTAAATGGATTCACATCGTTTGTACCGCACAGAATTACCACTATATCATTCTTTGTTAGTGTCATTATATCACTTTGAACAGATTGTAATATATCTTCCACTCTTGCTCCAGTTTTCCAAATACTTATCACTTTGTAATTAGTTCCGATTAGTTTCTGCAGATATCCCCTAACGTTCTGAGCTTGTTGATCTCCTAGTATATATATTTTCCGATAATTTCTTAATACTTCAAGCTCTCGTTCTTGCTCCTTTTGCTCTTGAACCTCATCAGATTTTCTATTTTTATCATTTTTATCTACTTCTAATTCGTTATTCTTCTGTAACATACATATATTTTGAGTAGATTTGTAGTCTCTAGAAATGACGTCAGCTGGTCTTGGATTCATAGCTAATGCGTCTTGTGATATATCATGTGTGTTCCCTGTTAATTTGTTATTCATTTCTTGCAGTGTCTTTTTAAGTGTACAATTTTCCACTTTTAGACTTTCAATTTCATTTAAAGCTATATTTAACTTTGAAGATAGTAAATCTATTTTATTTTTTAATTCTTGTATGTCAGGTATCTCGTTATATGAAGCATTGAGTGGACTATTAAAGTCACCATCCCCTAATGTTGAACTCGTGGTTGTATGCGAATCAAATGTTACCGACAAATTATCCATAGAAATACTTTTCCTTATTGTGTTTGTTGATATAGGAATACTAATTGGTCTATTTTTATCATTTTCAATACATACACTGCACTTCCAATCTGCTTTATTATTTGCGGTCATTGAACTATACATTTTGATGGTAATATTTGCACATAATAGATCATAGTGATAGTTACAGATTGAACATTTCAGATAGCGGCGGCTTCGTATTTCTTCACGGCATTTGTTACATAAAGTGCGGCAATCCATTATGTAAAATTAAATAAGAAAATAAAAAGTAGAATAAAACACTAACGTCGTTTTTCGTACGGTCTTGTGTGTAGAGCTTTATTTTAGCGTTGGTAATTTACAATAGATGGAGTTGTTTGTCATTTAATAGTCTTCTTAAATTCAAGTACTACTATTCTCCGGTAGATGTCGCATGCAAATTCTGCGCATGAATTGGATCTTGTCCTACAATGCTTTGAAATTAAAGTTTCACTATTTCATAATAGCTGTCGCTAGTGCTATGACTATTTTATCGTACAATAAGTTAAGTCCAAAGTCCATACTATTGTTTAAAATGTATAACGTTCACTGTTTTTATATTTTATTGAAAACGGAGCTCTAAATTTAAAACTAGCCATTTTCTTTAATTTTATATCATAAAAAAAATCACTTATCTTATAAAAATCACTTTTATATCATAAAAAAAATCACTTATCGCCCACTGGTGGGATAATTTTTGTTCAAAAATTATCTAGCACCGGTGCAGTCAGTCAATAAAATTAGTGGTAGTGCCATACTGCATTTGCAACTGAATAGGCCGGCACGCCCGGGGAGATACCACTCTCTCACTTGACACCGACGTAAAGTAGCAGCTCCGCTGCTGCGTTTCGTCTGGTTTGTGAGAGCCCCGGAGGCCTAACCCCCCCCCCCTCTACTATAAAAGAAAAAAAAAGCGTCAGTGCTTGTCACGGTCGTGTTCCGGTTTGGAGAGTAAGGTAGGCTAAACTCTTGTATGTGGCATTAGACCTCGCCACTAGATAGCAACGCACCATTAGCAACCTTTGTGTCTATAGGCGATGAGTGACTTTTCCATTTTTTCCATCAGGAGAACCATCTGCTTGTTTGCTAGATAGCTTATAATACAAAAAAAAAATATTCAAAACATGTTTGACAGACTTATCAGCTAATGTGAATTAACTTATGTCGTCCCGAATTTTAGGGTGGTAGAGGAAGACAACCTGACAACGCGGGTGATTCCTGAACATATATTTGTATTTATTTTTACTAGCTATCGCCCTGTGGTCATAATTCGACCGTAGACTAAACAATAAAACCTATAATTTAAAGGAGAAATTATGGTATTTAATTTGCAAATTTTCCGCAAAATGTTATATGGAACTGCTGTGACGCAACAGAAATGAAATAGTGTAAGGAATATAACAAACTTATTCAAAGTCTGAAATTATAGAAGACCACAGCGGCACAATAATCCACCCACTTCCATGACACTTTCTTCCACGTCAGAAGCAAAAGCAGTAACACACAAGTTATGTACTTACTCGACGCACGTTTCACTTCGCAACCGAACAGCGGCGTGCACAGGATTATGATACTGAGTATGCGACGGAGTACTCGGACACAAAAACTTTTTCTTTTATAGATTTTAGCGGCGTGCACATGATTATGACACATTTTATTCATTTAATTATTATTAATTAAAATCATCTAAAACGTACGAACGTTTTATTAAAATATATGTGAATGGCAAGTAAAGCACTGCTTTTCTGCCTATAAGGAGTGCACGCGCCTGCAACCGAAGCATCTTCAGGAGAGTCGAATAGCACTTCACTCTACATTAATGCATTAATGCTTCACCCTTTATGGAGTGAAATTTCTTCCAGCAAACCCAAAAGAATGAGAATGCGTAAAAGAAATGTAGAATATACAGTATACAAATTATTAATTTAGAAACATATAACTTAAAAAAAATACTACAAATTCTTATTTTAATTAACTTAATACTATGAATAATAAATAATACGTTACTAATTACGTAAACAAAAATTACGTAGACATTTATTATTTATTTAAATTTAAATTAGCCTTTACAGGTACTATTGATGGATGGACAGTGTTATAGCTACTCCAGATCGGAAATGATCTCCCATTGTAACATTACCATCCAGCCACACAAATAGCAACACACTATTACTTCTTTGGTGTCTATAGACGATAGTTTTTCTCTCCATCAGGAGAGCCATCTTATTGTTTGCTATTTAATAATATAAAAAAGTATCTTTACGCCCGTATCCCCTAAGAAGTATGCAGAGGTACAACCAGTGCACCCACGATTAGCCAAAGATACTTAATCCCACAATGTGATAGATGGCAAGACTATCACCAAACGGGCACTTTTCCTGCGCAACATTATGTTTACCAGAAAACTGAAAATACTATTTTTGAATTGCCCGACCCATGAATCGAACCTGAGACCTCATGTAGTTAACAACACCGTCGGAGCATTAGACCACAGAGGCGAATATAAAAGAGTATGTTAAAAATAATCTACAAAATCGTTGAAAAACAGTTTTACAGATTATTATTTTTAAGAAAGCTAGAGTTTCACAATAATTTCACATTCTGTATTCAAAACATGAAACATGTTTATTCTCCCAAAGTTCGTGCTCGTAAAATATAATGCAAATATAATTATCTCTTACGCGTCATGGAAGGCGAATATCGAATATAGGAGCGACATCAAAATGCTTAAAACTCGGTTCTCAATCTTATTTCTACTGCATTAAGATACTATAAAGTAGTCAAATATTCAAATTCAGGACTCTTTAAGATTTGTCTTCGGAAACACTTCTGTAGATAATTAAATTATTTGGAAAGGTTACACAGATAGTCAAGTATCTTAAAGTAATGAAATTAATCTGATGATAAAATTTTTGTTCCGAGTTACCAATAAAATACCAATTCCCATTTGTAGTGTTTATTTATTCCGGTCCCTAACTGCGGGATTACTGATGAAAACTTTGTTTCTTGGTACTTCCGTTTAAGCATCACGGCGTAACAGGTCTTCACGTCGTATTTCGGATGAATAATATACATGGATGGAATATAAAAGTATTGAATCGTGAGTTATCTTGTGACAACCGAGGTAAATTTGACACTGACAATATGTAGGTATCTATCTCTATTTATACAGCTGTGTTAGAAAGAGAGCGTTAGACCTCAGAAGATGACAGCAGTATTTGAAATTTGGTTTCAAGTAGGTATTAGAAGTGTTGCCTCCAGATATAATATAGCTTCATGTCTTTTTATAACTCATTACCGAGGTCATTTGACTGAAGGAATAAAATTGACGTATTATGATCCTATTTTACTCTTCCTTCATGTTATTTTCGGTTAGTTCCATGCATCGTATCGTTCAGAAATGTCACAAACACATTTCATTCAAAAACTCATTCTGGACAGCGTTACATTATTAAATAATAGCTGTTACTCGTGACTTCACTCTGTTACATCTCTTATTGCCATATTATAACACTGAACTGTATGTAGGCTTGCAATTCACCAATATTATTGTATAAATACTCGCTGTCTCCCTAATTTCGTTCAGTTAGATATTAACTAGTCCAATTGTTGCCAAGCTACAGACCTGGCTTCTGCCCGCCGGCTGACCATCAGCAAAGAAACTAGCTTAATATATTCCGGGTCGAAACCGCCCTTTATCAGGGTATCGCGAAATGTAGTCCAAGTTCGAGTACTATTTTGTTCTAAGTCCTTTTGGCTACGCGAGCCACTACCTTCGTGGCCACTAGGTGGTAGAGTTCTGCATTGTTTCGCACCGCCGTTGGTACCACCGCCTTACCTATTCCTGCCGCAATAGCATCAGTGCTTGTCACTGTCGTGTTCTGGTTTGGAAGGTAAGGTAGCCGGCTAACTTATGCATGTGGCATTGTACCTCGCCACAAGATAGCAACGCACCATTAACGTCGTTGGTGTCTTTAGGTATATGGTTGACTCTTTCCATCAGAAGACCGATCTGCTTGTTTGTTATTTTATGATATAAAAAAATGTGTAAACGGTTGACCCTGCAGACCATTCCCGAAACTTCCCGCTTAATTAAGTTATTTTAAGCTCAAAACAGAAACAATTATAAGCATAGATGTTTTTTTAGTTCAAACATTTATTTTGTTAAAATTGCCAGTATCAAGATTTTTGAACTTAAAATATTTTGAAAAAGATTTTGATCTTTCGAATGGCAATTAACTCAATTTTTTGAGATCTGGAATATTGCTTTAGCTAAATAATCGACAGGTTGATAAATTTTGAAGTAACATCAAAATTTTCGATATTGATAAATCCCAAACAATATGACCGATTTTGATCCAATTAACGGTATTTGACGTAGTTCTTAAAGGAGAAAAGCTGACAAGCTCTTTAAGTCAATCAGTGTTTTTTTTATAGAAGAGGGGGCAAACGAGCAGGAGGTGCACCTGATGGTAAGTGATCACCGCCACCCATGGACATCCACAATACCAGAGGTCTAGCAGTTGCGTTGCCGGCCTTTTAAGAATGAGTAAGCTCTTTTAAGCCTGCCGGTAATTGGTTCCACAACAAAGTAGTGCGAGGCAAAAAGTGTCGAGAGAAACGCACTGTTGTGGATTTCCAGACATCGAGATGGTGAGGATGGAATTTCAAATTTTGACGCGATGTCCGATGATGGAATTCGGCGGCAGGAATTAATCCAAATAACTCGTCGGCACACTCCCCATGAAAGATACGATAGAAGACACAGAGTGAACCAACCAGAGTGATTCGAACCGCTCTACGCTGAATGCGATCAAGAGGAAGGAGCTGGTACTGAGGAGCTCCGGCCCAGAGATGAGAACAGTACTCCATGTGGGGCCGAATTTGAGCCTTATACAGTTGAAGACGATGGGCCGGCAAGAACTACCGTCCTGCTCTGCTGAGCACACCGAGCTTTTTGGAGGCTAGTTTAGCCTTACCTTCCAAATGACCGCGAAACTGAACGTAATTCAATATGTTGACTCCCAGAATCCCGACACTAGCTGAGGCTGTCGAGAGAGTATCCCCAAATCGAGGTGACACGACAAAGGGTGTCTTTTTAGCGGAAAACACGCAAAGCTGTGTCTTCTTGGGGTTAAAAGTGACCAGGTTTTGATGACCCCATTCCGAGACGTCGGTTAGTCGTTTCTCAACTTCGGACACAAGCTTGTTTCGGCTCTCTTCGACGTGTTCCCGAGAAACACCGCTTCGGCCGGAGTATGTAGCATCACCAGTACTGTCATCTGCACAGCAATGTATGTTGCGAATTCGCATCATGTCATTGATATGCAGAAGGAACAGTGTCGGTGATAGCACGCAGCCTTGTGGAACACCAGCATTGATAGATTTAAGGTCAGAGCACGCACCGTCAACTACGATCTTGATGCTCCGATCAGCCAAAAAACTGGTGATCCACTTGCATAATTTCTCGGGAAGCCAATAGGAAGGCAGCTTCACCAGAAGTGTATTAATAGCCTGGAAGTTATTTCAAAAATATTAAGTAAGTTTGCTAAAAACAACCCAATTTTAATATTTAAAAAGTAGTAACTTTTAATTTTTGAAACGGCATCCGGCGTAGTTTTTATAGTACTAAAATATCGTAAAATACTGAAAAATGATTGGTTAAAAAACTTTGAAGTCATGTCGAAAATTTTCCCCGTGTTGGTTCCGGGATCCTTTGAAGAATAGACCAACTGCCATTCTGCCAGGCAGGTCGTAAAAGGCGACCGATTGGCTACGCGAGTCACTACCATCGTGGCTACAAGGTGGTAGAATTCTGCATTGTCTAGCCCGGGTCTGGTACCACCGCCTAACCTATTCCTGCCGCAATAGCGTCAGTGCTTGTCACTATCGTGTTCCGGTTTAGAGGGTAAGGTAGCCGGTTAACTTATGCATGTGGCATTAGACCTCGCTACAAAATAGCAACGCGCCATTAACACCTTTGGTGTTAACCTATTCGCTCTACCCTTAAAAATTTCAGAAAAAGGCATGTGTGTATATGTGTATGTCTGTATGTAAACATTTCATAACTTTTGAACGGCTGGACCGATCGAAACGCCGTTGGTTGCATTCGGTTGGATTCCGCTCAACTTAGATTACCCGAAAATTTTAACCGATTTGATCAAGGTGATTTTAAGAAATTATGGAAAACCCCAAAAAATATTTAGCAAAACAGTATTTTTTTAATATAGCTACCAGATTTATGTACCGATTGAGTGCATCAACTAATCATTTTTTTGTATTCTATGATTTTAGTACTTAAAAACTACGACAAATGCCGTTTCAAAAATCAAAATCGAATCTAATCCTCAAAACTTATAGCTTTTCAAATATTAAAATTACGTTGTTTTAGCAAACTTACTTAATTTTTATAAGAGTTTCAAATTTGTTCACCGATTGACTTAAAAATCTTATCAGCTTTTGTCCTTTAGAAGCTGCGTCAAATGCCTTTTATTTAATCAAAATCGGTAAATTTATTTGAGATTTATCAATGAAGAAAATTAAAAATAAAATGTTTTTTGACATTGCGTTGAAGTTTTTCAACCTATCGATTGTTTAGCTTAAGTAATATTTTAGATCTCAAAAAATTGAGTTTTATGCCGTCGTCGTTTTCAAAATTTACAGCTTTTCAATAATTAATATACTGCCATTTTTACAAAATAGATGTTTGAACTGAAAAATCTATGCTCATATTTTTTTACCCTTTTGAGCTTAAAATACCTTAATTTAGTGGGTAGTTTCAGGGATAGCCCACAGTTGACCCTGTGTTTACACATTTTTTTTGGTATGTTTTTTGCTCTGTTCTATAAAATTAAAATTAGGCCCCAGCTTAAAATTAGGCATAAGACAGTTAAGAAACTGTTTAAGTTTCCATATTAGGCACTTAAATTATATAAATACGTTGAAAAGAACATGACGTTGGGCACAGATGATTCGTAAGGGTCTAAATTTTTTGATTTACAAAATGAAAACCACTCATTCAGTCCATGAGTACGTCCTTTATTATAAGAGATTTCCGAATAATATCCCAGCAATCAATGTAACTTTTTTTTGGCTACAGTGAAAATTAGAATTTAAACCTCGGTTGTGTGGACCAAAACGGGACTATTATAATAAAAGCCCTGTATTTTCTTAAATGCTCATAAAATGAAAGAAAAATGTTGGAAACTATAAAAGTGAGCATATTTTTGACTACGAAACAGTGAAAACGCCCACAGCATAAGAATCAGGAGCCCTATGGTATGATGTGCATAAATGATATTTCTCGTTAATTCTACTAGCATATTAAAGTTGTATAAAAAATATGTACAATTTATCGGAATGCTGTGTTTAAACTTGTTTAATAGTTGGATGCGTTGAGGTTCTGATCTTGCTGAATGCGTAGAGCCAATATATAAGGCGAAAATAAGAATGTCACGCTTCTCACACGAATGCCATATTTTCCTTATGTCCGTCGATAAGAAAAAAGTGGACACAATATTTAATTTATGTACTGTTTCATTTTCAAGTACCTCCATATATCTACTTATTTTACACCAGCTCCGAAAATTTTAAAGAAGTAGGCATTATCAATCAAGAATTTATACGTGTAACATCTTGTAATGAAATATAATATTATACTTATATATAATATAATATAATATAATATAATATAATATAATATAATATAATATAATATAATATAATATAATATAATATAATATAATATAATATAATATAATATAATATAATATAATATAATATAATATAATATAATATAATAGTTTATAAATTTGTACAAAAGTATCCGACAGTAGTATAGTTTCTTACATTCTGTAAAAAAACGGGTCTGTTATCGTGTTACGTTTATCGATATAGCTCCTATAGTAATCATTATGTGTAGCACATCACCACCCGTCCATGAAGTACAGTATTATTTGTGAGATATTTTAACGTAAACAACACAAAATTACATGGGCGTCATCGAGAAAATAAAGAAATGAAAATAGTATAAAACAATTTTTTGAGGCGTGCCATTTTGGATTTTTTGAGCTATTTTCATATATAAGTAGATCATAATGTAAATTATCAGTAAGGCAAAGATGGCTTTTATATATAGTAACCTTCATTATTATTGAATCCGTATAAGTTTCAAAGCCTATTAAAAGTTTAGGTATCTTTCAGGTGCACGTCAGATAATCAGACTGAGGGAATTAATAAGGCACCTCTACAAAGTAAGTCTCATTAGTTTTAAATCACAGATTAATAACGACCCTCTTTAATACCACGAATAGGCAAATACGAAAATAACAATGTAATTTTACGTAAATGTTACATTTATTATTACTATAGAGTATTAATATAAAAGTCGCTGGAAAAATTCCATGAATTGATTTGACACAAAAGTAAGCAAATTATTTACTTATAAATTATAATGTGGGTGTTAGTCAATGATACTTACACAAAGATATAAATATTACTTATTATTAGAAATACGAGTATCTATATTTAATTTTATTAATGCGAAAGTGTGGATGTTTGGATGGATGTTTGTTACTGAATCACCCAAAAACTATTGAACTGATTTGAATGAAGTTTGGCACACAGGTAGATTTTTTATTCCGGAATAATTCGGTGATCCCGCGGGATTCTCCAAAAACTTATAATGCAGCGGGCTCCACGCTGCAGCTAGTATTTTAGTAGACTAGTAGACTCGCAAAGTTATACGTAGGTCACTCTATAAGTTTTGCGTAACTTAAAAAAAACATGTTATGACCAAAATATTATATTTATTGCTTTTAAAAATAATTTCCTTTACATTTTAAACATTTTTTCATGCGATCGAACCATTTTTTTAAAACAGGAGGACCACAAATCTGAAGGCATGTTTTCTACGTGCTGATTGAACGCTATCACTGCCTCTTCGGAGTTGGTAAAAGTAAAACCTCTCATCAAATCTTTGATTTTGGGGAAAATACAGAAATCACAGGGTGCTAGGTCGGGGCTATGCGCCGGATAAGTGGCGAGATGTACTTTTTCAGATGCCAAAAATGACTTTGTTTTGTTGGCCGTGTGTGAAGAAGCGTTATCATGGTGTAGGAGAATGCGGTTTTTGGGTCGTCTTTCACGAACTTTTTCTAACACCCTGGGTAAACAAATGGTAGAATATCACTCGGCATTAACACTCTTTTGACTTTTAAGTGGAATTTTACAGATGGGACCGGTAGCTGAGAAAAAACACGATCATTTTTTTACCAACGTTTCTCGCCTGTCTCGCTTTTGTTGGCCTGTTCTCATTTTCAAACACCAATTCACAAGATTGCTGTTTTTTTTTCGGGTTCAAAACAATAAATCCACGTTTCATCTCCTGTGACAATGTCATAAACAGTACTTACGTACTTCAGTACTCCGCTGTCAGTTCATGAGGGATCCAAAGACAACAAAGTTTTCGAACTTTCAATTCTTCGTGTAAAATTTTCTGAATTTGGCTTATACAAATCCTCAATAGTCCTCAAATTGTCTCATAGGTAATCCGGGAGTTTTTCTTCAATTAACTCCTATAACAGTAGCCACATTATTTTCGTTGATGGCAGTTGAAGATCGCCCTTTACGAAAGTCGTCATGTAAAGCAACTCGACCTCTCTCAAATTCAGCAAACCATCGCCTTACAGTACTCAAACAAGGTGCTTCTCTACCAAAAGCAATTTGAAGACGAGCGGCACAGTCTTGCGGAGAAAGAGAACTTTTAAAATCATAAAAAATCATCGCTCTAAAATCTTTTCGTTGCTTACGTAGAATTTTGATGTGTAATAAAAAAACAATTGACAAATCATTTCCCGCTAATTGTTTTTTTTATTACTAAGAAGGTTGCAACGTTTTAAAAATATAAAATTCGAAATTCAAATAGTTCTGATTAGCTAGAAGTGCAGTGTGCCCCATGTAATATTGTAATATTCTTAGGAAAGTATTTTTATAAGATCTTCTAATATTTTTATGAAATCTCATCTTTTAATATATGGACTTATATTATACTTACATTATATTTGCATCAAAGGCGTCGTCACGCTTTGGTCTAGGAGGGCGCAGGAAAATAAAACCAAAATAAAAAAAACATGTTTCTAAGACTAATTTTTTGTAGTACTTACAAGAAAAATATTAATCAATTAATACACTTCTACTGTTTCACAATAATTATATTGTGAAAAATCTGTAAACGGTTGACCTTGTAGGCCGTCCTTGAAACTTCCCGCTAAATTAAGGTATAAATAAGGTAAGCTCAAAAGAGTAAAAACTATAAGCATAGATTTTTTCAGTTCTAAGAAATATTGATATGTCTCAAGTGCTAAGTCACAAAAATCAGCAAGAAAACACGAATGAACGAACGAAATAATCATACATGCAGTCCATTTTGATAAAAGTGACAATATATTGACTTTTGAAAAACTGTATATTTTGGAAACGATGATCAAATTGATCATATTTCAAATGGTCAAATTCAAATGGCATTTAACTCAATTTAACTATTGCTTTAGCTATATAATCGGTAGGTTCAACAATTTTGAAGCAATGTCAAAAAACATTAGCTTCAAAAATGTTCGTCATTGATAGATCTCAAACAAGTTGACCGATTTTTAACCAATTAACGGTACTTGACACAATTTTTAAAGGAGAAAAGCTGATAAGATTTTGAAGTTAATCGGTATATTAGCCTGAAAGTTATTTCAAAAATATAATTGAAAATAAGATTCGATTGGTGCATTGAGTGGTGTGATGTCTCAAAATGGTCAACACTCAGCTGATGTTGAGATTTTTATCCCAACGCTGATTTTCAGTGTCAGCCAAACCACGCTGAGCGCTCTCGAAAGCTGGCAGTATAAATAAAGTATAAATAAATACACTTCTTTTATGTATTTATTTATACTTTATTTATACTGCCAGCTTTCGAGAGCGCTCAGCGTGGTTTGGCTGACACTGAAAATCAGCGTTGGGATAAAAATCTCAACATCAGCTGAGTGTTGACCATTTTGAGACATCACACCACTCAATGCAGTTAACGTGGACATCAAACGCTAGATTAAAATAAATAGACTCTCTGTAAGTTCTAGATTATTCTATTTTATTTATGTATGCCTAATTTGTTGCCTTTTTATGTAAAATATAATACACATAGTCTATGTTACTGCACTAGCGTTTTTTTATGTACCACTCTGATTTGTTCATAAATATATATTTTTTATTTCAAGTTTTTTGTATTTGGTGATATCTTTTTTTTTATATATTGTCAAATACCTAATTATATTGTCTTGTTTTGTGTTTTTATCCTTTGTATTTTATTTTGCTACTGTATGTGTTAATTACTGTAAGTGTTGTGGTGTATGTCTTAAATAAACGATTTCTATTCTATTCTATTCTATTCTATTTTGATTTTTAAAATGGCATTTGACGTAATTTTTTAGTACTAAAATATTGTAGAACACTAAAAAAGGATTGGTTGAAATATTTTGAAGTTATGTTGAAAAAATACTTTTTCACAATTTTCGTCAACAATTACTTCCAAACAGATATACCGATTTGATGCAATTTATGCATTAGACGTATTTTTTTTAAGAATAGACCTGATTCGTTTTTGTACTCAATCGGTACATTAATCTGGAAGTTACATTAAAAAAACCTGTTTCGCCAAATTGTTTTTTTGTGGGTTTTTTAAAATGTTATCAAAATTCTGGGGCCCATTTGGTTCAAATTTTCAGGAAGTCTAAGTTGAGTGGAATCCAATCGAATGCCATCAACCGCGATCAAAGATATGGAAATAAAGATATTTTGATTTTTGATTACTTTTTTTGCGTTACTATCCGCGTGGCGGGATGACAGTGTCACATACATTCGTCTACAGGATACTTTAACCTCCAAACCGGAACACGACAATGAGAAGCATGGGCATTTTTGCGGCAGGAACAGGTAAGGTAGTGGTACCAAATACCCTGGAGAGATGTTGCGGAACTCTACCACCTAGTAGTCACGATGGTGGTGACAAGTATAACCAATTGGTCCCCTTTTAAGACCTGCATCGCAGAGCAGTAATTGGTATACTCTTCAAAGGAGCTCGGACCAATACAGAGACAACATACAAGCTACAAGAAATTAAGAGTTAAATTAAGAGAAACAATTTGAATTTATAAAAGATTACGATCTTTTAATTGCACTTAATATAAAAAATCTTAACGAGTTTTATCACACAACTCGTTGCGGAACCGGTTCTTATGTAGAAAAAGTATCAGTTGCCTTGAAAATCGTTAATAATAATTCAACATTTTTTAAGTGCTATCCTATTCTATTCCCGTGTTGGTTCCGGGCTCCTTTGAAGAATAGATCAACTGCCGTTCTGACAGGCAGGTCGTAAAAGGCGACCGATTGACTATGCGAGTCACTACCATCGTGGATACTAGGTGGTAGACTTCTGCATTGTCTCGCCCGGATCAGGTACCACCGCCTTACCTATTCCTGCTGCAATAGCGTCAGTGCTTGTCGCTGTCGTGTTCCGGTTTGGAGGATAAGGTAGCCGGTAAACTTATACATGTGGCATTACACCTCGCGATAAGGTAGCAACGCACCATTAACATCTTTGGTGTCTATAGGCGATGGTGGACTCTTTCCATCAGGACACCCATCTACTTGTTTGCTATCTTATGATATAAAAAAAATTCTACTGTGGATGTTTCGGTTACGTAGTAACCGTGTGTTTGTGTGTGTGCAGCTGACATGTTAAAAATTTAGGAAAATCTGTTTTATCATAATTATCCTTGCAACGAGGGTCTTCATTATTTTATGAATCTTCAGTTACTTTTTGCTATTCTTACTTACACAGTTAATTCAATATTCCTCTTTTTCAGTCATATCTTGTCAATTGAAAATTTGTCAGATCGTAGCTTATATAATAAATATTATTTATAAACTAGCTGACCCGGCAAACGTTGTTCTGCCAACTTCGTGTCTACTTTTCCGTTTTTTTTCTATATTTTTTCACCTTCTAAACCTAATCTAAACCTCCATGAATATTTTAAAACCAAAATTTGCCAAATCGGTCCAGCCGTTCTCGAGTTTTAGCGAGACTAACGAACAACAATTGATTTTTATATATACAGACAAGATACGTCAGTTGGCTGTATTTCGGTAGGTTACTTATCAGCCGTGCCAGACTGGAGCATATATCGCCTATTTAATGCACCAGCTAACGAGTTTTCACCCGGAATATAGCTACCTGATTTTTTTATAACCTTCAAGATTGTATTAAATAATACCGAGCCGCGGCTAACGTTCACAGGACTTCACGGTACAACTATCTGAAGCATTTTAGAAGTTATTTCCCGAGAGAAACTAGTTAAAAGTGTCCGATGAATTCTAATATTGACTTATTTTAAATTAAATCAATTTGATAATTTCGGCTGTATTCTTGTAGCCCTTTCCTCTGTTTCCCTCCTTCTCCATCCAAACCGTCTCCTTTGTTTACTCTTTGCAATATCATTAGTAATAATGTTTAGGGAAAATAACTTATTGGTCGATGTAATTAGCTAAGCTTATATATACTAGGAACATATTCTAAGATTTTGTAGGGTAGAGAGAAGCGAACTTTATAAAAATCTTTAAAAATTATGAAACACCAATGTACTCGTACATATTGTACTATAATCTATTAAGGATATAAATGTTAAGAAAATATCAAAGTCACAGCGACCTTAAGGCAAGGCATCGCGACAAACAAGATAAAACTGGTTTGTTTAATCACGTTTTTTGTATTGATTGTTAAATAACAATTTTACAAAAATTACACGATATACCTGAAGATATTATCTAAAGAATGTGCTAACTCATTATATGACAGAATGTACTTTACTCGATCATACAAAATTCTGAAAACAGGCTAAAAAAATCTCTAAAACAAATAATTTGTTAATAATATTTCTAATCTTCCACATGATTTTTATATGGTGATATTTAGTTGTAAATACAAAAAAGAATGTGCTAAATTTTAGTTTTCAGCTGATGTCCTATATTTATTTATCCGAAAATTAACACGTTTCCCAGGAGTTTCAGAACATACCGCGCCACCCATTTTCTATAGAATTGACGCACGTCGAAATACCTCGCCTTAATAATCAGAGTTACATTTTGATCGTCGTAATTATGTTTTACCCTCTTCGTCCTTTCGGTTTTTCTAAGTAGCCATTAAATAATTATAATAGCTGTCACGACATTTGTCGATTTATATTAGTTATAACCGCCCATTTACCTTCAAGGTTTCCTTTAAACTCACTTGATTATATTTCGTCTGATTTAAGATAAAATATTTTCCGTATTTTCGAATGATAACGATGATATTGCCTCGCATATAGTGGTCCGGCGTTGGCGTTGACCACACGGGTTCGATTCCCGGATTGGGCAATTAAAAAAGACGTGTTTTTTGCAGGTTTTTAATAAAAACAATTTTGCTCACGATTGAAAAGTACCCGGTTGGCTATACAAATAAATAAAATTGGAGTGTCTGTAATATTAAAATAACCGCTTTTTACTATATATTATAGATTTATATACGGCACATATACCAAAATAACATATTTTACATTTTTTTTCTGCCTGTCCGTCTGTCTGTCTGTATTTTTGTTCCGGCTAATCTCTGAAATGACTGGACCGATTTTGCCGAGACGTTCTATATAGAAATATAGAAAGGGAATAGGGAGCAACTAAGGCTTCTTCTATTTTAGAAATTTTCGACGCGGACGAAGTCGCGGACACAGCTAGTACCTAATAAAATACTCCATGTGCGGACAAATTAAAAAATACTAATAAATACACAAAGAAATTAATTGAAATTAATTTAGTATTGAAATATTTTACTGAAAAACATAAAATGAACATATCAATCTATTGAGATTGATATGTTCATTTTATGTTTTTCAGTAAAATATTACAAAAATTGCAAAACCATTGAGTTTTGCAATTTTTGTAATATTGTGAAAAAAATGATATAATAAAAGATATAAAAAAGACAAGCCCGCTGAGTTTCTTCCACCGGATCTTCTCAGTGTGTGGCCGCGTTTCCAATCCGATGGTAGTTTTAAAAAATGTTGACGTGTCAAAATAACTTGTAAAAAGTTTTAATGAATAATGAACTTGTAAAAAGTTTTTCTGATTTCTGATTTCAACCACAAGAGCAAAGGGGTGATCAGGGACTTTTTATAAAAAAGTATCTTCACGCTCATATCCCCGAAGGGGTAGGCAGAGGTACAAGTGCATACAAGTGCACCCACGATTAGCCGAAGATACTTGGTCCCACAAATGTGATAGGTGGCAAGCCTATCACCAACCGGGCACTTTCCAATCCCGGGCAACTTTGTGTTTCTCAGAAAACTAAAAAAAACGTTTTATGTGCCCGACCCGGGAATCGAACCCGGGACCTCATGTCACTTACTTACGGGCTATTCCTGAAACTTCCCGCTAAATTAAGGTATTTTAAGCTCAAAAGAGTAAAAACTATAAGCATAGATTTTTTCAGCACAAACATCTAGTTACTTAAGAATGACAGTTTATTGATTTTTGAATAGCTGTATATTTTGGAAACGACAATCAATTTTATCTTTCGAATGACATTCAACTCAATGTTTAAGATCTAAAATAAGTCTAAAATATTGCTTTAGCTAAATAATTGATGAGTTGAATAACTTCGAAGCAGTGTAAAAAACATTTTTTTTCAAAAATATTCGTTATTGATAAATCCCAATCAAATCGCATGATTTTGAATTAATAAATAGTATTTGATGCAGTTTTTTAAGGATAAAAGCCGATAAGATATTTAAGTCAATCGGTATATTAACCTGAAACTCATTTCAAAAATATCAAGTAAGTTTGCTAAAAACAACGCAAATTTAATATTTGAATAGCTGTAACTATTGAAAATTAAATTCGATTTTTATTTTGGGAACGGCATTCGACGTAGTTTTTTTAGTATTAAAATATCGTTGACTGCCAAAAAATTATTGAGTGAAAAATTTCGAAGTTATGTCGAAAAAACAGTTTTTTTCAAAAAAAATCGTCACTACCCCCAAACGGATAAGCCAATTTTGATGTAATTAGACCTAGTTTTTTGAGGAATAGGGCTGATTAGTTTTTGTACTCAATTGGTAAATTAACCTGAAAGTTATATTAAAAAAAAAATGTTTTACCTAAAGTTTTTTTGTATTGTTTTAATTCTCCAAATCTACTGGCCTAATTTGATTCATATTTTTGGGAGTCTAAGTTGAGTGGAATCCAACCGAATGCCATCAACCACGTTTCGATCGTTTCAACCGTTCAAAAGTTGTGAAATGTTTACATACATACATACAAACACACACATACACACATACAGACATACTGACGTCATCGTGAAAATAGAAAAAGTTCCTAGGCTCTCAAAACGTGGAGATCTGGTGAACACTCGATTTCCGAAAACCGGGGCAAAATCAGTAACTTACCCATCTACATACGTAGCGGGAAGTTAAAAATACAAGACAGAGGTAGGAAGCCTAGTGCTTTTGGAGAAATCTGTATATTATATACAAATACGTAGCAAAACGCTTCTCTGTTGTACACACAAACTTCAAAAGATTGATTCGGAAAACAAAACAAAAGGCGTCAAAACAAAATTCCGCATAGCTCCACTCTACTACGAGCGTAACCTCGTAGTTGAAATAAGGCGGCTACGTCGTAGTGCGGCTACGCCCATTTGTAGCGATGTCATTTATATAAAATATCGTGCGGCCACGAACCTCGATGCTACTTAGTTCTGAAAGGCCAATACTCGCCCAAACGAATGAAATCTGTTTTTATTTTAAACTGTTTTTTTTTTTTACAAAAATACGGTAAGGAATATCAAACTATGGAACTTTTACGAAACACAATGCGAATTATGACTTGATGTTAAAACTGACGGTATATCCTATTTTAATTTTATTTTATACTAGCTGTTGCCTGCGACTTCGTCCGCGCGGACTTCGTTTTCTCCGCACTGCTCCTCCCCTGTAGGTGATAGCGTGATAATATGTAGCCTATATGTTGACCCGACCTATTAGTAATATTCATGCAAAATTTGAAGTAAATCCATGCAATACTTTTTGAGTTTACCCCGGACATACATACAGACAAACAGATAAAAATTCTAAAAACTATATTTTTGGCTTCGATATCGATTGTAGATCACGCCCCAAGTATTCTTTTAAAAAAATATTCAATGTACAGTTTTGACTTTCCTACGACTTTATTATACGTATAGATCATAACATAACAAACAAGCAGGTGGCTATTCTGATGGTAAGAGACAACCATCGCCTATAGACTGCAAAGATGTTAATGGTGCATTGCTATCCTTGTGGTGGGGTCTTAATAGCACATGTATAAGTTTACCACAACTCAAACAAGAACAGAACGAGTCATTTCTGGATAAATCACTCTATGGTATTTTGCATATACATAGGTTATCTGAGAAAAGCAGCTAAACAAACACATACCATTTTTTTATATAATTAGCTGGTACACGAGCAATTGGGCTACTTGATGTTAAGTAGAGGCTATTGGTCATGGAAATTTGCAACATAAAGGGTTTTGCCAATGCGATACGAGCTTCTAAAATATCTGTTTATTCGCCTCTTAAAATTATCTAAGTCATAGCTGCCCGGGTAAACCAAGCTGTGAAAGTTATTCCATAGATTGACTGTACGTAATATATGTGAAAACCGAGTAACAGGTATTAACTGTGTATGTAGGTGGTGCATATGTAAGCCGTCACTGCGGCGAAAAGATCGGTTGCAAAACGCTGTGGTGGTAACGAACAGCATTCGATAGGCGCTACATATATATATAATATGTTTTCTCTATAGTTAGGTCATATATAAACTGAACGATAAATATCTTATCGTTCAGTTTATATATAAACTGAACGATAAATATCTGTCTTTAAAATATCTATCTTTTATTTTTTTTATTACCGTAGGTTTCTGGAATTTTATACCCGAAATGACAAATAAAATATTATAATTATTATTCATAAACAAATAGATGTATACTTGAAAATATTGATAGAGTATGTTGAGACGCAATTTCTTAAACTAGTACTCGTGTTTTTTGCGTAGATTTCGTGAACCTGAGTTTTTCCGTTAAATTTCACGTGAAATATTTAAACAGATCCGTCACATTTCAAACATAAATAAAGTTTATCTCAATTTTCGCGTGAATCACAAATAAAAATGTTTGATTCTGTAACGAGAAAACATTTTCATAAGAAAAAATGAAATTTCCTCTTTGGAATTACTTAGCAAATTGTTTGATTGTTCGAATAAAAACCAATGGGCAAGGGAGCCTGATGTAAACATTTTTAATCTCAAGTCCGTTGCTTTCAATTTGAAAAGTTTCTAAGGATCGGATAATCATTTTTGTTTTAATGTAAAAATAAATCTTTAAACCCAAATTAAAGGCAAATGTTAACTAGTAAAACAAATTATTTTCCGGACTTATTTTTTTCTCATAATTAAATATTTTTTAATTGATTTTCGTACAAAGTTAGACCAACTGATGCACCACTTTAGTAAATGCCCTCTCATTCCGGATAACTCTAATAAACTATTAAGTTGATTTTAAAAGGAACGACACTACAGTGTTTCTAATTTTTAATTTCAACTCTTTTATATAAACGAATAGAAAATAATTGTCACGATATTCTATGCTCCGTTCTACGACACTTTAATAAATGCTCCCGTGATCTACACCACATACCTGCAATCGGGGTTTGTAACCTATAAAGAAATATTGCCGATTTGTCTGTCAGCACCATTAGAGTTTTATTCACGATTTTAACAAAATACTCCGAATCCGAATAAACGGGTATATGTTGTCAACTCAAAATAATTATTTTTTTAAGCTTTAAAATTCAGGTAAGGTTTTGATTGAGTCTACCATACCCCTTGAGGAAATTATTAATATAGATCAGTGATATGTCAAAAAGTCTCAGGTAATTTTCCTGAAGCGAACTTAGTTACGCACAGTCTTGTGCGGTAAAACACCTCTTGAATGTCAACTGTAACCAGTCAGACGCGATAATTATTGTGATATTCTGAGGGAAAATGTACTGTTGCGTCTTTAGGCAATGTACAATTAAACGATTACAGCTATAGAGCGAAAAATGTTTGATTTAATGCATAAGTATGTACCTTATTTAACCAAAAATATATTTTATAATATTTTATTTGGCTATCAGTTACTATGGATACTTAGAGCGAGATATACTCCCCCTTTCGTATAAGAGTGAAAGAGATGTTGCACTAAAGCAAGATAGGGGAAGCTGGGGTAATTTTATAACATGAAAATTTCAATAAAAACCGTAGTGTACTACCTGTACATATTATGTAGTGGCTATACAATTTTAATTGAAATTGTATTTGTTATAGTCATGTACTTATTAAATTGTTTTTCATTTGACATATTTACCAAACTGCTTTACCAAACTAATATTATAAATGCGAAAGTCTTTCTGATTTACTATCACGTCCAAACGAGTGAACTGATTTCGATTATTTTGGTACGGCGATAGTTGAAGATACGGGGTCGAACATCGATAAACTTTTTTCTAAATCGATCCCTAGAGGGCTGAATAGGGAATGAAATTTGTACGAAAAACTATATCTATAACATGATTATCTACTCGCGGGTGAAGATGCATGGGTATTTTATCAATTATAAATAACTTAGTAAGTACGTTCACAATATATTTTTTAATTATTTTATAAATTTTGTATTTGTTTTATTATTTTAGTACGAGTAAAACTGGGTGTCCATTTTGCCCTACTTTCCTCCATTAGTATTTCATTTGTCTCCTGTGCTTTCGTCAATTCATTTATGTCATCACACCGAACTTGACAATATTAATATTTTTTTCTCTTTCTAACAATAAATACTACGTTACGTATAACATATGAGTACCATATGTAACGATCCTCGTAGATTTGTTTTGTTTCCTCCATTTATTACTCTTTAAACAAATACACCGGATGCGAATACTCCATTCTTTGATTCCATCTTCAAACAGTATTCGATTGATCTGATTATGATTTATGATTATGTCATATATTAATATATCATAATCGATTAAAACCGATATGGATGCTACACATCGTTAAAACCGATATGGATGTTACATAATGTTAATTTCCATAGTAATTTTCATATCTTAATGTAGAATGATAATGAACTTGCGATAGAGAGGAAAACGCGGTAAAACATTTTGTGCGTCAAGTAAGAACTCGATATGGTACACGACCGTTCGACTAGGCTTATGATTGTTCAAAAGTTTGAATAGTGTAAAATTCAATACCGCGACAATGAAGAATACATATTTAATATTTTAGTTTAAATAAAACCACATTGATATTCTTGTAAGTAGATTCACAGCTGTTGTGAATAATGCCGTAATCCATTAAGCAGACGAAGGCTTTATCCTCGGTCCCATCTAAACGTGAGCCGTCGGCGGGTCAGGACTGCCATCTTAAACGAAATATATTTCAATATTGATCTACATTTGTGTGGTTTTATATTAAGTGACTTGATGTCTTGATTTTAATTCGATGATAAGTAACAAGAGCTCGAAAAGAAGAATATACGAAGAGTCGAAAATGGTATCCTCTTGTTTTGTACATTATCTTTTTTTAATGAGATAGCAAATGGATGGATTGTCTCCTGATGGAAAGAGACAATACGTGTCTAATAATAAGACAAAAAGGAGATCGCTCTAATCCGTCTAACTATCGGCCGATAGACATAACCTCCTTGTTCTCCAAAATTATGGAGACAATCATCATCAACTCGCAGCTCCTCAAGTATTTAGAAGAGCACCAGCTGATTAGCGACCGCTAGTACGGTTTCCGTCGCGGCCGCTCAGCTGGTGATCTTCTTGTATACTTAACACATCGGTGGGCGGAAGCAGTTGAGTCCAAGGGGGAGGCATTGGCAGTTAGTTTGGACGTAGCGAAGGCCTTTGATAGGGTATGGCACAAAGCGCTTCTGGCGAAGCTGCCTTCCTATGGGCTTCCCGAGAAATTATGCAAGTGGATCACCAGTTTTTTGGCTGATCGCAGCATCAAGGTCGTAGTTGACGGTGCGTGATCTGACCTTAAATCTATCAATGCTGGTGTTCCACAAGGCTGCGTGCTATCACCGACACTGTTCCTTCTGCATATCAATGACATGATGCGAATTCGCAACATACATTGCTATGCAGATGACAATACTGGTGATGCTACATACTCCGGCCGAAGCGGTATTTCTCGGGAACACGTCGAAGAGAGCCGAAACAAGCTTGTGTCCGAAGTTGAGAATCGACTAACCGATGTCTCGGAATGGGGTCGTCAAAACCTGGTCACTTTTAACCCCAAAAAGACACAGCTTTGCGTGTTTTCCCCTAAAAAGACACCCTTTGTCGTGTCACCTCGATTTGGGGATACTCTCCTGACAGCCTCAGCTAGTATCGGGATTCTGGGAGTCGACATATCGAATTACGTTCAGTTTCGCGGTCATTTGGAAGGTAAGGCTAAACTAGCCTCCAAAAAGCTCGGTGTGCTCAGCAGAGCGAGGCAGTACTTCTTGCCGGCCCATCGCCTTCAACTTTATAAGGCTCAAATTCGGCCCCACATGGAGTCGACAACTGTGCGTGCGTCACAAATCGACAACTGTGCGTTTCTCTCGACACTTTTTGCCTCGCACTACTTTGTTATGGAACCAATTACCGGCAGGGGTGTTTCCAAACGGTTACTACTTAGGGGCCTTCAAGAAAAGAGCTTACTCATTCTTAAAAGGCCGACAACGCAACTGCAAGACCTCTGGTATTGTGGATGTCCATGGGCGGCGGTGATCACTTACCATCAGGTGCATCTCCTGCTCGTTTGCCCCCTCTTCTATAAAAAAAAAAAAGACAGAAATAGTGGTGTCTTAATGGTACACGCATAAGTTTATTGGCGATATAGTAACCTCCAAACCGGAACACAACAGTTATAAGCACTGACGCTATTACGGCAGGAATAGGTAGGCGATGGTACCAGACCTGAGCAAGACAACGCAGAACTTTACCACCTCGTAGCCAGGATGGAAGTGACTCTCATACACAATCATTCGTCTCTTATGGACTGCCTAGAAAAACTCTAGATGGTCTATTCTTAAAAGGGGGCCTGGACCACCACCATTGAACTTAAGAAGATTTGTTTACACCGTAAACAAAAAATAAGCCAAGTAAATTATTAATTTAGAAACAAGTTTTTTTTTAATTTCATGATTTTTAAGTACACTGTATATTTTGTTAACTAAACGTTGTCATTTCGTTGTAATTTATTCACCAAAAATTTAACACTACGCTATCATAAACAATGACAATTTAATTCATTCACTTACGATTTAGTACTACACTGGCGCAGACAATGGTAACGTACCGTGAGTGAGTGTCACTGTATTTAAAGTATGCAAACAAATATTGCAGTGGTTGTTTTAAGTTCTATATGATATACTAACAAAATTTTACTATAAAATTATATTGATTGTGCCAACTACTTTTTGAGATATGCAAAATGCAGTTGACATTATCAATATAATTTTAAATACGGCTTCTACTAGTAGGTACATTTTAATAAATAAAATTTCCAATAAGGTCCTTCGTTGTTTACATATTGAGAAATATTGCAAAAAAAGAAACATAATAATTATTTTTTCTTTCTTCAGCAACTGGTACAAATGCTGCAAATTTAATATGTATGTTTTATTATTTGCTAATATTCAAGACTTGCAAAAAAAATCAAAAAAGAAGGAAAGACACTTGTGGATCGGCGACATGAAAAATCGAAAAGCTATGAACTTAACTCGGAGGGCTGGCTCAGACGACTAGATGACTTCCCGTCGATAGTAGAGTTGCAGCGAAATTTCTGAACTACATCACTTCCTATAACTTCGACTGGCCACGAGGAGTAAGAAGAAACAGTCAGCCACCCTCCGAGCCTGTTATCGGCTCTTTGCATGCATTGCGAGGTCTGTTCGGACAAGTGAAAGGCCCATAAACAAGGTTTCCCTTGCCAATGAGGCGGGGTGGCGTGAGATAATGTGACCTCCGCGTATGGCCATCGGCCAATACGAATCGCCTCTCTCTGTGACGTATATTTCCGTAACAACTCAGAATTAAGAGAATTTTACCAAACCATTTATGTATTAGAGACCTTACCCCTGTTGAAGAATAAATCTTTCTGTTGGAAATCTCGTTAAGTTCCTGCCAAAATAGCGTCAGTGCTTGTCTCTATCGTGTTCCGGTTTGGAGGGCAAGGTAACCGGTAAACTTATGCACGTTGAATAAAGAGATCGCTACAAGGATAGCAACGCGCCATTGATAGTTGCCTCTTTCCATCAGGATGACCTGATTTGCTGTTTTATGATATTCAAAACCCGGGCAAGTGCGAGCCGGACTCGCGCGCGATAGGTTCCGTACCATAATATGTAAAAGAAAATCGCATTTGTTGTTAAATATTACGTTTGTTGTATAGGAGTACGTATGTATTTTGAAAAGTTTTCATATACAACTAAATATTCTGTGAAAATTTTAAGCGTCTACTGTTACTGTTATTAATATTCTACAAAAAATACGAAAAAACAAGTTTATTGTATGAGAACCCCCCTTAATGTATCCTGGGACATGGGACATGGGACCATTTTTTATTTTTAGTATTTGTTGTTCTAGCAGCAACAGAAATACATAATTGGTGAAAATTTCAGCTTTCTAGCTATCACGGTTTATGCGATACTGCCTGGTGACAGACAAACGGACAGACAGCGAAGGCATAGTAATAAAGTCCCGTTTTACCTTTGAGGTATGACCGTATATTTATAAAACTTGTGAAAAATCTCCTAAAAGAAAAATTTCCCTACGCTATTAACGACTTCTTTAATGACAATCACATAAATCTTTCATGAAATGGATCGCCCAGTCCTACATGTCAATACCCTAATAGGGTGTATATGTTCACTACCTACTAATTATTGTAATACCTAAAATTATTTGTAACATATAATGCATTAAATGATTGAGTATTGAATATTAAGGTATGTTAAATTAAATATTAAATATTAGGTAGTGTGACAAGCAGAAGCGGCAGGATTTGATACTACATATCGTACTGATACGGTTTTTGATTTTAAATCCCTTATATCTATCAGTGTTTAAATCAATCCGTCTCTATACTCTCGTCAACACTAAAACACAATGGTATTTTAGCCTTAGCTATACCGATATATTTTGATTTTTTATGAACCAAAAATAGCTTCTGCTAAATACTTAACGGAGATAAAATTTTCTGGCAATGGTAAAATTTTGCTTTTAATAACTAATTAAGATTAACTAAGAAGAAAACTACTACTTAAAATATCTTTCTTTTACCAGTAAAACTACGATACGCTCTAATAAACGTCTCTTCCTTTTTTCGGATTGTCTGCTAGCTGACCAGTAAAGCGTAATATCAAGAGATATATCGCTTTACATACTGACATTGCGAAACGAAACATTGAATACTGACATTGCGAAACGAAATATTAATATTGAAACTTACCATTTTGCTTACCATCTTAAAATTATTCCTTGAAAATCTTGCTAGTTTTTCCCCGTGTTGGTCCTGGGCTCCTTTGAAGAATAGGCCAACTGCCGATCTGCCAGACAAGTCGTAAAAGGCGACCTATTGGTTATACACGTCATTTACATCGTGGCTACTAGGTGGTAGAGTTCTGCATTGTCTCGCCCGGGTCTCGTACCATCGCCTTACCTATTCCTGCCGCAATAGCGTCAGTGCTTGTCACGGTCGTGTTCCGATTTGAAAAGTAGGCGGTAAACTTATGCATGTGGCATGAGACCTCGCCACAAGATAGCAACGCACTATTAACACCTTTGGTGTCTATAGGCGATGGTTGACTCTTTCCGTCAGGAGACCCATATGCTTGTTTGCTATCTTATACTATAAAAAATAGCTCTTGGACAACTTATTACTACCATCCACCATAACTATAACCAGCACAAATATTTTAGATCGGCTGATAATCGTTCCATGTTAGTACCAACGCACACTATTTATTACAGCCGTTCCTTCACCTCACAAGCTGTTACGCTTTGGAACTCTCTTTCAGTAGATATCAGAAAGGCGCCAAGTTTATACTCTTTCAAAAGTATGGTCAAACGTCACTTTCTATGTACCTAGTAATTTTGTTTAATTTTTCTTGTTAGTTTTATGTATTATCACTGTTTTATTTGCGATTTTTGTTTTGGTTTTGTTTTTGTGTGTAATCGGATGTTAATTTTACTATAATTTTTTGTCCTTTATTTAAAAGCATAAAAATTATAAATTATCTTGTGGTTAGCACCACTTTTCCTGGTATATTATTATCCTTATTATAAAGGTTGTCTGGAAGAGATCACTTTATTAATGATAAGACCGCTTTTGTGTAACTGTAAAATATTTATTTGTAACTTATATGTTGTCATATATTTTGGTGCGCAATAAAGAGTTATTGTATTGTATTGTATTGTGTTGTGTTGTATTGTGTTGTGTTGTGTTGTGTTGTGTTGTGTTGTGTTGTGTTGTGTTGTACTGTATTGTGTTGTACTGTACTGTATTGTATTGTACTGTATTGTATTGTATTTTATTGTATTTTATTGTATTGTATTGTACTGTATTGTACTGTATTGTACTGTACTGTATTGTATTGTATTGTATTGTATTGTATTGTATTGTATTGTATTGTATTGTATTGTATTGTATTGTGTTGTGTTGCGTTGCGTTGCGTTGCGTTGCGTTGCGTTGCGTTGCGTTGCGTTGCGTTGCGTTGCGTTGCGTTGCGTTGCGTTGCGTTGCGTTGCGTTGCGTTGCGTTGCGTTGCGTTGCGTTGTACTGTACTGTACTGTACTGTACTGTACTGTACTGTACTGTACTGTACTGTACTGTACTGTACTGTACTGTACTGTACTGTACTGTACTGTACTGTACTGTACTGTACTGTACTGTACTGTACTGTACTGTACTGTACTGTACTGTACTGTACTGTACTGTACTGTACTGTACTGTACTGTACTGTACTGTACTGTACTGTACTGTACTGTACTGTACTGTACTGTACTGTACTGTACTGTACTGTACTGTACTGTACTGTACTGTACTGTACTGTACTGTACTGTACTGTACTGTACTGTACTGTACTGTACTGTACTGTACTGTACTGTACTGTACTGTACTGTACTGTACTGTACTGTACTGTACTGTACTGTACTGTACTGTACTGTACTGTACTGTACTGTACTGTACTGTACTGTACTGTACTGTACTGTACTGTACTGTACTGTACTGTACTGTACTGTACTGTACTGTACTGTACTGTACTGTACTGTACTGTACTGTACTGTACTGTACTGTACTGTACTGTACTGTACTGTACTGTACTGTACTGTACTGTACTGTACTGTACTGTACTGTACTGTACTGTACTGTACTGTACTGTACTGTACTGTACTGTACTGTACTGTACTGTACTGTACTGTACTGTACTGTACTGTACTGTACTGTACTGTACTGTACTGTACTGTACTGTACTGTACTGTACTGTACTGTACTGTACTGTACTGTACTGTACTGTACTGTACTGTACTGTACTGTACTGTACTGTACTGTACTGTACTGTACTGTACTGTACTGTACTGTACTGTACTGTACTGTACTGTACTGTACTGTACTGTACTGTACTGTACTGTACTGTACTGTACTGTACTGTACTGTACTGTACTGTACTGTACTGTACTGTACTGTACTGTACTGTACTGTACTGTACTGTACTGTACTGTACTGTACTGTACTGTACTGTACTGTACTGTACTGTACTGTACTGTACTGTACTGTACTGTACTGTACTGTACTGTACTGTACTGTACTGTACTGTACTGTACTGTACTGTACTGTACTGTACTGTACTGTACTGTACTGTACTGTACTGTACTGTACTGTACTGTACTGTACTGTACTGTACTGTACTGTACTGTACTGTACTGTACTGTACTGTACTGTACTGTACTGTACTGTACTGTACTGTACTGTACTGTACTGTACTGTACTGTACTGTACTGTACTGTACTGTACTGTACTGTACTGTATTGTATTGTATTGTATTGTACTGTATTATACCTACTTATTTTTACAAACTTTCATCCCCTATTTCAGACTCTTGGGGATTTATTTTTGAAAAAAATAGCCTACGTTGACCCCGAAATTTCAACTATCTTTATGCCGAATTTCATTAAAATTGATTCAGCGTAACCTAATACAGACAAATAGACAGACTTTCACGTTTAAGATATTAGTATGAATTTATTATATGTGAACACGGCGCAGTTGTAATAATATTACATACAAATATATCGTATTGATTACTTGTTTATTTAAGTCTTTTAAAAGTAGAAAGATCACAAATCACTAACGAGTAAACGTAAAGAAGTATTAAAAATGATTTTGCATAAATCTGCCATCAACTAAATGGTACTTTGTACACTTCCGTTTAGTTTTCAAACTAAGTGTTGTCTGATTTTTATGGCTTAAGAGTTTTTAATTCTCCGATCGTTTAAAAGAACTTTCTGGTGCTTGAAGTCGTTAGTTTTAATGAAAGGTTTTCTTTTAATTTCTCAGATTTTTAAGCTTTTAAAATAGACAGTTATTTGCTGGTATATGACAAAGATATGACTTCTAGGTTTAGTTATTTATATGTGCGCTACGATATAACTAACAGGTGATCGCAAACTGCGACGCGACGGATATTTATTTATTTACAGATGAAGCAGGCACGATGAAGTAGACACGATAAAGCAAGCACGATGAAGCAGGCACGATGAAGCAGGCGTGATGAAACAGGCTTGATGAAGCAGGCTCGATGAAGCAGGCACAGAAGGCACGCGCGCAGTAGTTACGCGCGCAAAAGGCACGCGCGCAGTAGGCACACGCGCAGTAGGCACGCGCGCAGTAGTCACGCGCGCAGTAGTCACGCGCGCAGAAGGCACACGCGCAGTAAGCACGCGCGCAATAGGCACGCGCGCAGTAGTTACGCGCGCAGAAGGCACGCGCGCAGTAGTTACGCGCGCAGAAGGCACGCGCGCAGTAGGCACGCGCGCAGTAGGCACGCGCGCAGTAGGCACGCGCGCAGTAGGCACGCGCGCAGTAGGCACGCGCGCAGAAGGCACTTCGCAGTTCGCAGCAGCAGCAGAACGTTCGCAGAGATTGGCTTGATGGCATTGGCCCGAACTAATCAGGCTCAAGACCGGCAGAGGAGGCTCCGGAATTATCTTCCAGACTTATTCTTTGATTCACACTTTTTGCTGTAAATTCCCGGCGATGACTGCATGCACTGTTTCAATAAAATTGTGAATTTCCGACGATGACTGAACTCACGACGATGATTATAATCTAATATATGATGATGATTATAATAATAATGACGCTGGGTATAATCTCGAATCGGGTAACTAATAAAGTTATTGACATTTGAAAATTTTGATTCGGTAAAAGAAAAATATTTATTAATAACAATAATCATTTTTCGACTTTAATTGCTTGATTATATTATGGAAAATACGATGAAACTTTTGCCCTACACATTGGATGGTTTTTCTGACGAGTCCTCCACTCTAAAGTTCCGGAATTATGAGATTTTTAAATTGATATAAACCAATTTAAGAACAACCTAATTTTCTCACAACAACTTATTAATTATTATTGTAATTCAATGGTAACATTGTCCTACACGTAAAAGGGAAACTTTTCTTAGTCCGACACTAAACTCTTCTTTTTTATTTATTTTTATTAGTTACCCGATTCGAGATTTTTCTAAATAGAAAACATGGTTGTCCGTCAAAACGAACCTATTTACAAAAATTCAGCTTGTTATTAATCAAAATAAAGTTTGTTAGTAGAACCACGGTCGATACCAAATAATAATAATAATAATAAACTTTATTTGCATTCGTACAGGGAAAAATCAAAGCACAGGTTTAACCCTGTCTCCTGTGCTAGTGTAAACTGTGGTACAGGAGACAGTGCCTTCACCCAGTGTCATAATCTTGTAATAAATTAACACAAGTAACATATGTACAATTACGCGTGTGTGTATGTAGGTATGTATGTGTTTGTGTGTGTGTGTATGTGTGTGTGTGTCTGTGTTTTATATACATGTTTGAATTTGCGTGCTTGCGAGTGAGATTAGAGTGTAGTGTACGTATTCGTGTGTATTTTTATTTACGTGTGTATGGCCTACTTTAATATATCTTCGGTCTCATAATAATTTAGTTCTAAAAGCCAGGTTTTGATAACAAATTTGCATCGACTTAGTGTTAGTGCATATGTCGCAGTGAAATTGTCAATAGCCGTTAGATTATAATCTACCTAGGGAAATTATAATTTGGTTAGGTTAGGTTAGCAGTTAAATTATAATATCACTTAGGTAGATTATAATCTAACGGTACTGACAATTTCACTGCGACACATATATTGAGTGTAAACTGTTTAGTTTATTATATACTAGCGACCTGCCCGCGGTTTCACCCGCGCAGCTTTTGTTCCCTTTGGAATATCGGAAAGGTTTATACACTTAAACCTTCCTCAAGAATCAATCTATCTATTAAAGAAAACCACATCAAAATCCGTTGCGTAAGTTTAAAGATTTAAGCATACATAGGGACATAAGGACATAGGGACAGACAGAGAAAGCGACTTTGTTTTATACTATGTAATGATTCGGGACGCAGTGACATAATACTATCGTCTTGCTACCATGGTGCGGTGAGGGATGATGTCACAGACAATAGCTGGATATCCTGCTGGATGGAATATTCTTATAGGGCAGAGATGAATGTTTTTTTAAAATGACCTGAAGAATATATAACTGTCTCACTGTTAAGACTTTACATTCACTGTATAAAGTCGCAGTAGAGTATCTACGTGGCTTTCCCATCATAACCTTCAGAACGGCACGTTGAGCACGTTCTAGACGCAGTAATGCTGTAGTGTCAGATCCACCCCATGATGTGATACAATACTGCAACAATGACTGTGCCAAAGCATTATATACTATTTTTATTACTTTTTCATCGGCACAGTATCTCAGTTTTTTAAAAATAGGAAAAAGTTTTCTTATCCTTCCCACAAGACTGTTGATATGGTCATGCCAGTTTAAAGTGCTATTTATAATTACACCTAGATATTTTATGTTTTTTTGTTCGGGTGAGGGACACACAATTACTGTTAGGGGCGTGTTTACTGCAAGAGTGTGCTATTATATTAAATGAACTGTCTGTGGGTTGGTTGTGTTCTCTAAGAGAAAACGTTATATACCAACATCTAAAGTGAGTAAGTTGTCAGTAAGCCACCTTTTAACAATTTTTAATGCATTTTCAGCATATTGGCGAGCTTGGTCCCAGTTTATGCCATGTGCTATGAGGGCTGTATCATCTGCATAAGATATTATCCTGCAATTTTTCAATTTCATTTGGCGCAGGTGGTTGATATAAATGAGAAAGAGGGTAGGACCAAGCACGCTTCCCTGGGGCACACCAAAAGACGGGCTGACACTGTCGCTAATTATATTTCCTATTTTAACAAACTGTATACAATTGGTCATATAACTTCGAAATATGTCTAATACAATACCTCTAATACCTATGGCCTCCATTTTGTGCAACAGAAGAGGGACAGATACGGTGTCAAATGCTTTGCTGAGGTCTAGGAATATCCCCACTACTTTATTTTTTTTATCTAGCTGTTTAACGACACTTTCCATAAAGTCAAGAATGGCATTTTCAGTTGACAATCCTTTTCGAAACCCATATTGACTATCAGAAATTATCCTGTTCATTTCAAGATAATTAACTAGTCTTGTATTGAGAATTTTCTCTAGGATCTTAGAAAGCTCCGTAAGAACAGAGATAGGCCGGTAATTGTTAACACTGTACCTGTCACCACTTTTGTAAATAGGACTTATAAGTGCTCTCTTAAAGATATTTGGGAAAACACCAGTAGAAAGAGATAAGTTGCATACGGCAGCAATAGGACCTGCCAGAATATGTCGTGCTTTTTTCATTATTGCAGCCAATATACCATCAATACCAGTAGCACAGTCAGTCCGTAAGTTTAAAATAATGTTTTCTACTTCTGTAATCTGTTGACTGGTTGTTCACATGCACAGAACCAGCTACATTTTCTTGGAGAACCTTTGTAGCCACTTTAGAACCGACAGTAGCAAAGAAACTATTGACCTTGTTCGCAGAGTCTACTTCACTGTCCGAAATTTTCAATAATTCTACTGGAGGATTTGAGGGTTTGTTAGTGTTAGTTATGTCTTTTACGGTTTTCCACATACCTTTCATGTTATCTTTGTTTTTATATATTTTGGACCTATCATACTCAGTTTTTGATTTTTTTACTATTATGTTGCAAAAGTTGCGATACCTAGTATAAATCATTTGAGCTACATTGTCATTTGGTGCTGTTTTTGCTTTTTTATGTTATTTATCACGATGCCTAATGCATTTTAAAAGACCCGGAGTAATCCAAGGTTTTATACATCTTTTCCGACTCGGAACCCTTATTTCTTCAGTATTATTAATAATTGCATTAGAAATTATAGACACTAGTTTTGTTGCGGCTATGTCAGCGTTGTCAGTCACAAAGATAGGCTCAAAATCGATTTCAGTCAAATCGCGTATGATATTAGGACAATTATGCCGTGTGATCGTGTATCGAGGTTGCCAGTGCTGAATTTTGGTCTCAAGGCACAAGAGAGTGGGTGAGTGGTCTGTAATTAGGGAGTCTATAACTACAGTACTAGAGTTTTTATTACTTTTTAGCATTACAAGGTCAAGGCAAGCGCTTTCTCTTGTGGGGTACGTATGAGCCGCTAAAAGCCCGTGAGATGCCAAGGTATGTAGGTATTCAAAGTTGGTATCGGTATCTTTTATAATATTGATGTTTATATCACCAATCAAAGCTATTGTTTGACACGCAGATAGTGATTCTAAGGTTACTTCTAAACTGTCAATAAACCTATCTGTTTTATCGGAGGAGGGTGACCGGTAACATGCAAGTATAGCTATGTAAAATAGCTATGTAAAATATAATATTTATGAGTAAATATAATATTTTTATCTCCACTATATAAAACACGTGTTGTAGATTTATGAATATTTTAGAAGCTCTTTTGAATATAGCTATAAATTTTCACGGATACTTGAGAGAGAAATATCAGCTGACTTCATCATGACGCTATATCACTGTCGGTGTTATTTCACTACGCTTAATGTTATTGGTTTCATACTATAAACATATGCCCTATTTTACGTCATTAATGGATATATCCGCACTACAGATTCACCCCCTATTAAAACTTCTCCAGCTGCATTTTACAATTTGGACGACTATTACTCTAAACACTTGTAAAGTCTTTTAAGTTGTGATAGTTTTCCTTTCAATTTTATTAAATTCACTGCCGTGAAATTTTCCAAGGCCATTCATTTAGCTGGCAAAGGGGGGCGACACATCAATCATCATCATTATCATCATCTCACAAAGGACAAATGAGTCCTTTTATCGAAAAAATTTATTTTACAAACCTACAATATTTTCATTGAAACCTATTCAATGACAAACAAATCCAATTTTTTCTCATTTACGTCATATATCTGGGATATCCACATAAATGACGTAAATGAGAAAAAAAATTAACATCGCCATTTTACGTGTAGAAGAGCTACCCTATAAAATATACTTTTCAAGATTTTATATTTTTCGTAGCCGTGACTAATATGTATATTCATGCCAAATTACAGCTTTCTAGTACAAAGAAACTCTAAGCTAGAATGCGGACAGATGGACGGACGGAAGGACGGATGAACGGACGGACATAGCCAAAGTACAAGGGTTTCTAATTTACTTCGGAACCCTAAAAAACGCACGAGAATGCGGATCAATGGCAAGCGTCTTTTATTAAATGCGTCATATAAATGTTAGACAAAATTGTTTTGTGATTGATATTCCCTATTTTGATAGAAGCCACAAAAATGATGGTACAAAAGATTGTTGTCGTAAAATCCTACAACTACGGAGGTGCTTCAAATTATTAAATCATTCGACAGGTTAACCACAGTATTAGATTCGCCTTTTGTACTGATTTCGTTTGTTATTTTGTTATGTTAATTTTTTTGTTGTGTACAATAAAGTGTTAAATAAATAAGTAATAAATAAATAAGAAAGTTTGCTAAAACAACTTTATTTTAATATTTGAAAAGCTGTAACATTTAACAATCTGATTCGATTTTGATTTAGGAAACGGCATTCAACGTAGTATTTTTAGTACTAAAATATCATAGAATAGCAAAAAATGATTGGTTGAAAAATTTCAAAGTTATGTCGAAAAAACACTTTTTCAAAATTTTTCGTCAACGATTGCTCCCAAACAGATCAACCGATTTTGATGAAGTCTTCGGGTACTCTACCGGTCCTCCAACATGTATTGCAGAGGACCCAAAGAGTCCCAGACGGCAGGACCACCGTATTTGATCATCTCAGCAGTCACTTTATCTATTCCCGCAGACTTTCCATTTTTCATACTTCTTATCGCCCATACGATCTCTTGCATAGTAATGTCCTGGCACGCTTTCACCGTCTGAATCACTTACTGAGTCAGAGACGGAGGCAGCGTCCTGAATAGCATCATACATATCTCCCAAATATTTACTCCAACGTTTTAACACGCTTTCTGTGCTTGTAAGAATGTCACCATCCTTAGATTTAATTAATTCTATTCATTCTGGAGGTTGCTGAACATCTCCTAGACTTCTTCACCTCCCTCCAAAAAAATTTGGTGTTTGCCTCAAAACTATATAATGACATGTTTCTCTACTCGCGGGCAAAACTGCGTGAGTCAGTTTGAAGTTTTATGAATAAACTAAAAAATAAAATGTAGAAAATGTTCTCCAATGTTGATTCGTTTTCCTTTAAAGAATATATCAATGCCATTCTAGTTTTGGTTATACATGTAACTACCGTCGTGACTATTAGGAAGTAGAGTTGAGCAACGTCTTGGCCGGGTATTTGGTACCACCTTACCATGTTCCGATTTGAAGGATAAAGTAGTCGATATCATATGGCATTGCTATTCCGCCACACAAATAGCAACACATAATTAACATTTCTGTTGTGGATGGATAGGCGATGGATTCTCTTTCCATAAAAAGAGTGGATACTTGTTTACTATCTAATAAAATAAAAAAAAACAGTTCGTGTAAAATTTAATTTTAAATCTCAGACATTTCCATAAAACTAAAAGTTATCAAAGCTAACAGAGTCAATGCAGAGCCACTTTCTATTTGTTTGAAACAAAAATTGTCATTTAGTTGAACTTAATCGATAGCCGTTTGCTTTTATTCGTGAAATTCACCGGGCAATGCGAAGCGCACAATAGCAGGCTCTATAGACTGTATAGGCTTTGTCTAATAATTGCCTGAGTTAGATAATATGCCTCCGGTTATTGAAATGAAAGGACTGTGCTTGCTTCAATGATTAGTTGACCATTATTATTTATTGTATAATAAAGCAAAATAAGTTAACGATTATTAAACTACCATACAGACACAAGAACAAGCGAACACTCTTCTTAATAAATATAGCAATACTCTTCTTAATACTCGTACGTATATTCTTCCGTTTAGTCCGGGCTCTTATGAAGTCTAGGCCAACTGCCATTCTACCAGGCAGGTCGTAAAAGGCGACTGATTGACTATATGTGTCACTACCATCGTGACTACTAGGTGGTAGAACTCTGCAACGTGTCGCCCGCTACAGGTATATATATATATATATATATATATATATATATATATATATATATATATATATATATATATATATATATATATATATATATATGACGGCGTCCGCGTTATCAAATGCAAGAATATTGTAAACAACAGGTGTACGCCTGAGCCACCGAGCGCATCGTTCGATATCCCTACTAGTCGTATCTGACTCACTTCTATATAAATACATATATGCACTAATTACATCTTTGGTGTCTATAGGCGGCGGTTTCTCTTTACATAGAATAAGATACATGAAAATCCAAGGGAAGAGAGCCATCTTATAAAAAACATTGAGTCAAAAAAGTATCGGTAATAGATGATTTGTTTATGGTTCCAAATCCAAGTTTTAGTTTTTTTTTTGTTGGTAGATTGGCATAGCTATTTTCCATTTTAGCGCGGAGTTCGAGTGGCATCTGTTATTTAGAATAAATGCGGTGCGGTAATATGCAGTTCAACATTTTGTAATTAGATGGCGCTGCGTTCAAATTGAATCGCGGTATGAAGTGTCTTCGCTAATTGTCCAAGACAGCTTAAGTTACTAAGAAATGTTTTGCTTACAAATATAATGTACAGACCACCTTGTTCTTGTATTTGAAGTACGAATTATATTGTTCACTACTGATTTGCGAGTTTTTTTTTTTTATAGAAAAAAGGGGCAAACGAGCAGGAGGCTCACCTGATCGTAAGTGATTACCGCCGCCCATGGACAGCCACATCACCAGAGGTCTTGCAGCTGCGTTGCCGGCTTTTTAAGAAGGAGTATGCTCTTTTCTTGAAGGTGCCTAAGTCGTATCCGTTCGGAAACACCCCCGCCGGTAATTGATTCCACAGAGGAGTAGTGCGTGGTAAGAAGTGCCTAGAGAATCGCACAGTTGTGGATTTCCAGACATCGAGATGATGAGGATGGAACTTTGAGTTTTGCCGCGATGTCCGATGATGAAATTCAACAGCAGGGATCAATCCAAATAGTTCGTCGGAACACTCTCCATGGTAAATGCGGTAAAAGATGCTAAGCGAACTTACATCTCTGCGTAAAGCCAAGGAGTCAAGCCGATTGGAGATTGCTTGGTCGTCAACGATTCGAACCGCTCTACGCTGAATGCGATCAAGTGGAAGAAGCTGATACTGCGGAGCTCCCGCCCAGAGATGAGAACAGTACTCCATGGGCGGGTGAATTTGCGCTTTGTAAAGTTGCAAGCGATGAGAAGGCAGGAAGTACTGTCTCCCTCTACTGAGCACACCGAGCTTTTTTGAGGCTAATTTAGCCTTTTCTTCCAAATGATCACAGAACTGAACGTTGTTCGATATGTCAACGCCAAGAATTCCAATATTGGCTGAGGTTGTCAGGAGAGTGTTCTCAAAGCGAGGTGATACGACAAAGGCCGACTTTTTAGCGGTGAACGCACACAGCTGTGTCTTCCTGGGGTTGAATTGGACTAAGTTGAGTCGACCCCATTCCGAGATTTTTTCGAGCTGAGTCTCGATTTCAGACACTAGCTTGTCCCGATTCTCATTGACGTGGTCCCGAGAAATACCGCTATGACCGGAGTACAAAGCATCACCAGTACTGTCATCTGCATAGCAATGAATATTACTAATTCGCAACATGTCATTGATATGCAGAATAAACAGTGTAGGCGATAGCACGCAGCCTTGCGGAACACCAGCATTGACAAATTTAAGGTCGGAGCACGCACCGTCGACTACGACTTTGATGCTCCGATCAGCCAAAAAACTGGTGATCCACTTGCATAATTTCCCGGGAAGCCCATAAGAAGGAAGCTTTGAAAGAAGCGCTTTGTGCCAAACCCTATCAAAGGCCTTCGCTATGTCTAAACTAACAGCCAATGCCTCCCCCTTGGACTCAACTGCCTGCGCCCAGCGATGTGTAAGGTATACTAGAAGATCACCAGCCGATCGACCGCGACGGAAACCGTACTGGCGGTCATTAATCAGCTGGTGCTCCTCTAAATACTTCAAAAGCTGGCAGTTAATTATCTTCTCCATGATTTTGGAGAACAAGGAGGTAATGGCTATCGGCCGATAGTTTGACGGATTCGAGCGATCACCTTTTTTAGGTATAGGGTGCACTAAGGCCGTCTTCCACGAATTCGGTACTACGCCAAGTGAGTAGGAGAGTTGGAACAGACGCGTCAGTACCGGTGTCAACTCTGGAGCACATATTTTAAGCACTATCGGAGAGATGCCATCCGGCCCAGATGACTTATAGATGTCAAAATACCTGAAAATATAACACACTTTATCGAGAACACGTGTTACACGTATGAGTGATACACCGCGTCCAAAAACGGTCGAGATTTAATGGCTTAATCACGAAAAAATCCTTGAGTGAATGCTAGAAAGAGTCAATTCCGCCCCAACATTCAGGACACGCGTTTTTACTGATGACTAAACCTGAGTTTACGAGATTTCCTGCAAACTAGTCAAAAAGCTTTGGAGTGATGCCTACCACCTGAACCGAAACCAAAAAACACACCAAAGTCGATCAAGATTCAAATTCTCGTTTACTGTTTTCTTAGACTATCGCGGTGTGCCTTTGGAATCCTTATCGGAAGTTCAAACAGTAAATAAAGAATACTTGAGCACTACGCGGCGTTTAAACCAAATTTTAATAACTTGTAACTCCCATATTCTGGCAAACAAATAATTTCTTTCTTTTTTTCTTTCTTTCTTTCTTTCTTAAGAGAACAAACTCGACAAAAATGACGAGATTTGTGGAAAAAAATTTGGATTTTGCACCACGATAAAGCATTGGCACAAGGCTATCGTTGTGAATGATTTTTTGACTAAAAGCTCTAAAAATACCAACGAGTAACTACCTTATCCACCAGATAGTGCTCTAGCTGACTTCTTGCTTTTCCTAAACTTAAATTACAACTGTAGCATCCGTTTCCATTCGGTAGAAGATATAACAAAATTTGCGGCGAGAAATGAAATGAATTCCGGAAAAAGCGTTTAAAAAGGTTTTGGTGATTGGATTATTCATTGGCGTAAGTGCATCGTTTCTGAAGAAGCATACTTTGAACGCGATAAAATAAATTTGGATGATTAACTAAAAGATCATTTACCGGCACTTTCCACAACCAATGTGCGGCATTTTAATGCGCCTCATAGATGCCAACGTACTTATATATACGTATTTACTTTTTCGGTAACTAGGTCATATCCAACTCGAAGGACCATATTATGTAGATCCAGTATACTTGCTGTGAGCTCAGGAGTTTTCAGAGATATTTTTTATATCATTAAGTAGCAAACAAGCTAATGAGTCTCCTGATAGAAGAGAAAGCCATGGCTTATAGACACCAAAGATGTAAATGGTATATTGCTATCATTGTGGCGGGTCTTAATGCCACATGCATAAATTTACCGGTTACATTATCCAAACCGGAATATGAAAGTGACAAGCATTCATGTATTCAGGAACAGGTAAGGCGGTAGTAGCAGACCCGGGAGAGACAATACAGAACTCTACCTAGTAGCCACGATATTAGTGACTCGTATAGCCAATCGTTTGCTTCTTATGAACTACCTAGCAGAACGGCAGATGATTCATGCTTTAAATTGAGCCTGGACCAACGCAGGGTATAACTGGCTAGGCCCAGAATCGCTTCACTGTAGCTCAGTTATAAGTCACTCCAAAACACTCAGTATCCCACATGCCGGCGAACGTACCCACAAATAACACGACAGTGACAATCACTGACGCTATTGCAACAGGAACAAGTAAGGCGGTGATACGAAGCCCGGTCAGACGTTGCACAAATCTACAATGTTAGTTACATGTATTCCTCAGTAAGGTTGTTTTATATTATTAATAGCAAACAAGCAGACGGCTCTGCTGATGCAAAGAGAAACCATCGCCTGTAGACACCAAAGATATTAATGGTACATCGCTATGTGTGTGGCGAGATGATGATGTTACCGTCTACCGGCAATCCTACCTAACAAACCGGAACACGAAAATGCAAAAATTGAAGCTATTGCGGTAGGAATCGGTAAGAATATGGTACACCTACTAGTCACGATGATATTGGAATCGGTTGCCTTTTACGATCTACCTGGCAGAACGACAGTTGGTCTATTCTTCTAAGGAGCCCGGTGCAACAAGGGATATAACAGTTGTACTATCTTTCTAAAAAGGTCAAAAAAAGCACTTTTAAACAATAAATCATACACAGGTTATTTAAATATTGTTGGGTATTGCCGTAATTATATGTAGGTCAACAATGCCATTGAATATAATCAATATCGTAAACGCATGTGTGAGTCTACATTAATATATTCTGTAATATATAATATGTCCTTAATAATAGGTCGGGGCAAAAGTATTTTCGTATTTTGAATGTATTATTAGTAATCAAACCTCTTTGGCTCTACTGAATGTAACTGGCTGGTTTTAATACCATCAAATGTGTCATTCTGAAGATGCAATAAATTAAAAAAAACTAGTTCCCGCCATTTTTCAATTGTTTTTCAAGCAAGCAAAATGAATGTATGTGACGAAGAATTTCGGTACATTTTATTATAAAAAAGGTAAAAATTCGACGAACGCCGCGAATAAAATTTGTGCGGTTTACGAACCTAATGCAGTATCAATAAGAGTAGCATAAATGTGGTTCAAATGTTTTACGTCTGGACATTTTAGTGTGAAAGATGAAGTTCGCTCTGGACGCCCTGTCACAGATTAAATCAGTGCCATCTTTGAGAAAGTGGAGCAAGATCGACATATTAGTAGCTACGACATTGCTGAAGAACTAGATGTTGATCATAAAATAGTTTTGCGTCATTTACGAAAGCATGGGTACAAGATAAAAACGACATGATCTCACTGAGAGAAAACAAATGCAACGTGTTTCCATTACTGATTCTTTGTTGACGTAACAATTCCGAACCATTTCTTAAATAGTTGATTACGGGTGATGAAAAATGGGTGACTTACGATAAGAATGTATGAAAAAGATCACGGTCGAACATGGACAAGCCCCAAGTGACCTTGGCAAAGCCTGGCCTGACTCGGAACAAAGTGATGCTATGTGTATGGTGGGATTGGAAAAGAATCGTCCACTATGAGCTTTTGTCACCAGGTAAAACTGTCGATTCTGACCTCTACTGTCAGCACTGATGAGATTAAAAAAATATTGAAAAAACCAGCCGGAGCTGGTGATTAGGAAGGGCGTAGTGTTCCAGCATGACAACACCAGACCGCACTCGTCTATAGCCACGTAGCAAACATTTAGAGAGTTTTGCTGTGATGTGTTGATGCATCCTCCGTATAGCCCTGACTTGCTCCATCAGATTTCCACCTGTTTCGATTATTGCAGAACTTTTTACGAAGCATAAAGCTAACCTCAAAAGAACACTGTGAACACTACCTGTCAGACTTTTTTTTAATCAAAAATCTCAAAATTTCCACAGGAATGGAATCATGGCATTACCCACAAGATGGCAACAAGTCATCGATCAAAACGGAACATACATAATATTATAAATAAATAAACAATTATACCTAAAAAATATTTTCCTTTGTATGAACAAAACGAAAATACTTTTGCCCCGACCTTATATATTTCAATTATATTTTTTTATATTTGTTTCCGAACTGTCTTCAAAAGTGTTTGTCTTGAAAGATGGAAGGGGAGGTGCGGCCCCTCTAAAAACAAACACTTTTGAATACAAGTTCTGCCATTCTACCAGAGAGTTGGCTATTCGAGCAACTAACGTCGTGACTAATGGATGGAAGAGTTCCGCAATATCTCGTTTGGGCCTGGTACCAAAGCTTTGCCTACTCATACTATTATAAATACATAAATAAAAATAAACAGAATAGTTTTATTTCAGTCAGTGTGTCTGTTAGAAAATGTGTTTGTAGGATACATACATACGAAATACAATAATATAATTATTAAGAAAATTGGATTTAACCTACGGAACAATAGAAAGGCTCTATAGTACATAGAAAGGCAAATGTATGGATTTGATATAAGCATGTAGCGGCTCAAACAATCACAAACGCTACAAGAAAAAATAATAAAAAATGGACAAAAATCAATAACAAATGGAAATAATGTAATTCAAAAATAAAATCCTGAATCGCGATATCACAATTATTTATCTTGTAACACTATATACAAGTTTCAACGCTTCTCAAATGGACTTCGGTCCTCAGGCAGTACACCTTGCCTGGCTGGGAAGATCTTCCTTTTCCCCGTACTTGTCCTTGTGTGACGTCATTGACCTCCACAGTAATGACGTCATACTGACAAGAAGTTGGCCCGCTGTTTCCATCACTATGATCCTTCAGCGGGTACGGACCAGCGGTGCGACAAGCATTTGTGGCGCCGCTGGTCGTTACCGCTGAAAAGCTTACCAGTAGAATTTGCGTGCCAACTTCTGTCAGTGTAACGTTATAACCGTGAAGGTTAACGACGTTATACAAGGATGTGGAAAGGAAAACCTTTCCAGCCAGGCAAAATGTACTGCCCGGGGACCGAAGTCCATTTCAGAAGGGTTGAAACTTGTATACGAGGTATAAGGGACGGAGTATCGAAAATCAAAACCATAGATTTAAGACCACGAGTCTGAGATGAAACTCATTGGAAATTTGTGTGGGAAATGTTTGATGTTTTTGACAATGTCTTGATCTTAATTTTGTATAATTTAATTTATTGTAATATTCTACAGTGCTTTTTCTAAAAAAATAGTAAAATTCAAAGAAATACACAAAATAAGCAATGCATTATACGCCACATTCCTTGCATTCATGCAAACGCTTGTTCGAGAGTTCCGCGGTCGCGACATATCCGAACAATGTACGCTTTACATAGAGTAGCGTGAAAATAAGAAAAAAACATAAAATGCAATTTTCGCATTTCCCATAAAAAAGGTATTGCCATCATGACAAGAATGTAAAAATGGCATGCTTCCTTAATTTTTGATAGACCGTCCTTTACACGCTGTATACATAATATTTACAAGATAAATTTACTTTTTTTTTACAATCATAATATCGCGATTCAGGATTATACTTTGCTGGTCATTATACGCCTCAGCCCTTTCGCAAGCACCATCTGCTGATTGCTGAAATTGCCAATACTAAAGGCGAACACGGATGCACTCATATTATGTAAGCATTTGGGACGTTCCATATTTGAGCTCTACCCAGTTATCTGCCAAACGCTCTTCCGATACCAGTAAGCCAAAAAAGCGACTTATTCATATTCATTCAATGCTATTAATAATAATGAAACATATTTAAATAATATATCTAAACTTGTGATATCATATTCTAATACGAATTATTATCGTACCAGCGAAATTCTCTTATACTAATAGTCTCGTAGACAAATACGATTATCTGAATCAATAGGGTCGTTAAGCGGGAATGGTGCATCCTCCCTGCGTTCACACTAGTCATGTCCTATTCTCGGATATATCTGTATCCCACTTTTTAAATTATAGTATCATTTTATTATCATATTTATTACTATAAAGTACATAACTAAGTTTTTTAAGCAAGTTTAATTTTGTTTGTATTCTTTTACTAAAATTAAAAGAGTGTAGTTATTGCTTATAATTGAGAAAATACTTAGACCTATAATATTACTCATTTTCTGTTTTGTATGTTTTTGGTGTTTGTCTTGTTCACAGAACTTAATAAGTAAATAAAATAAAATAATTAAAAAAATGTGAGAAACTAATAATTATAATATATACCGTAAAATAGAATTAACTGTTTATGGTACATTTTTAGGGTTTCGTACCTAAAAGGTAAAACAGAATCCTATTTCTAAGCCTTCGCTGTCTGTCTATTACCAGACTGTATCTCATAAACCCTGATAGCTAGAAAACTGAAATGTTCACATATTATGTATTTACGTAACTGATGTAACAACAAATACTAAAAAAATGAAAATATTAAGGGGATCCCCATACAATAAACGTCTTTTTTTCGTATTTTTTGCTATGATGATACAGAACCCTTCGTGCGCGAGTCCGACAAAATAAATGTCATTTATATACTGGCTTTTAAGTACAATGTCTGAGATTTTCTCGACATTAAAAAAAAAAATAAAGTGGAGCAATTTTCGCGACCTGCCTGAATTTTCGCGATGTAGGTTTTACTTCTCCCATCAACCAAAAATTAGTGGGGCGCATCTTCGTGGATTGCACTATCTATAACATGTAATGGATAGCTCTTCTTCTTTTCATCAGAAAGCCATCTGCATTTTTGACATCCTAAAATATTAAAAAAAAAATTTAACAAGGAACTTATTTCCAAAAAAATTCTCATTTTGGAAATATGTTTTTGCTTTTTGTTTTAAATGCCCAGTACAAGAAAAAAGAATAGCTGATATTGATGATAGCGTAAAAGGAAATTTATGGTAGTCATTACGTCCTACATAACAATAAAAGACGAGCCTTGGTTGGCAGAAGCAGCTTTAGACGTTTATTTCATTCTGTCCTATGCCAAGAAAATGGGATAGAAAATAAGGAAAAAAGGAGTTATGAATGTGGAAGATAAACTTAACTTTTAAAGTATTTTTATTTGTTCATGAGGCACAAATAAATAAGACTTTTAAAGTGCGACAGAAAACTATACATGTAAAAAAGATACAAAATTAACTTACAAAGAGGTACAGAAAATAAGACTTATAAAAAAGACAGAAAATAAGACTGATAAAGATGGACAGAAATTTAATTAATTATAAAGAAGAACAGAAAATAATACTAATAAAGAAATAGAAAAAGTAAAACTTATGTAGAAAGAGAGGAAATAATATTTCATAATGAGAGACAGGAAATAAGTTACAATAAAGAAGGACAAAAAAATAAGACTTACAAAGAGGTATAAAAAATACTAAAAAATAGTGGCAGAAAAAAGGCTTATAAGGACGAGAGACAAAAGAAAAGACTTTAAACGCGAGCGAAGTAGCTTATTTGTTACATGACGCTTTTATATAAATGGGTATTATCTAGCCTAATGATTATTAAATGCTAAATGATATTCCTAATATTTAAATGTAAACGTGATCAATACAAAACCCTCGCTAGATATATCATAAATCTAGAACGAATTCTATATTGGTGACGTATCTCGTATATTGCGATACGCAATAAATATTTAATAGACGGCTAATGTTCAGTGAGTAACACGGCCCGGTGAGAGGGTTTTATATCCAATATGACGCTAGAGGTAACCATCAATTATATTTGACTCCTCACTTCGAGCTTAAATGTGTAAAGGGACGATATTTACATTGACCTTTTTGGTCAACTGGCGTCTAACACTTAAAAGTAGATAGTTTTGTATCTTGATCCCAGCTTTTGAAGAATAGATCAACTGCTTTATTGGCAGATATCTTGTCAAATCAGTGAATCAATCAAACATCATTTATTCGGTATGGTTTTACACTGTCAAAATACAAAAACCTAAATATAATTTCCTCGTCAGTGCTTGATAAACTCGATCTTAATGATTATTTTAAAGGAACATACAATTTTGAATATTCCTTTAGACACTTGCACTGTTTCACAAAGTATTTTTATTGGTTACTAGCTGACCCGGCAAACGGTGTTCTGCCTTTTTAACTACTCTTATTTTTTCTATATTTTCTCACCTTTTAAACCTTCCCTGGACTTCAACAATTAATTCTAAACCAAAATTAGACAAATCGGTTTAGCCGTTCTCGAGTTTTAGCGAGACTAACGAACAGCAATTGATTTTTATATATATAGATAAAGTCAACCAGGTTTATAAGTACCAGAAATCAATTAATGTTCTTTATTTTAACATTATTCAAACTTTTAAAAGTTTTTTATCGTGTCCACGATATTTTAATGTTCTTTATTTCAACTTTACTCAAAGTTTTTAAAAATTATTTTAACGCGTCCAAAGTGTTCTAATATTCTTTATTCAAACTATTGTAAGGTTATTTTGACGTGTCTACAATATTTAAATGTTCTTTATTTCAACTTTATTCAAAGTTTTTAAAAATTATTTTAACGCGTCCAAAGTGTTCTAATATTCTTTATTCAAACTATTGTAAGGTTATTTTGACGCGTCTACAATATTTAAATGTTCTTTATTTCAACTTTATTCAAAGTTTTTAAAAATTATTTTAACGCGTCCAGTGTTCTAATATTCTTTATTCAAACTATTGTAAGGTTATTTTGACGCGTCTACAATATTTAAATGTTCTTTATTTCAATTTTAGCCAACTTTCGAAAAGTTATTTTAACGCGTCCAAGGTGTTTTATTGTTTTTATTTAAGCTGTTTTCAAACTACCTATATAACCATAGTTAAAATGTAAGAGACAACCATCGCTATAAACATTAGATAAAAATATTGTGGTACGTACTTTTATCGGCTACTTTACCCTGCAAACTAAAACACGATACTGATATTCACCGACGCCGCTCCAGTAGAAAAATTAAGGTGATAATATTAAATCAAAACGAATCATTTTAAGACTACCACTTATTAATCACGTTGGTTGTTTAAATTTAAAAAAAAAATGGGTGCGTGCACAAATGTTTACGCATGAGAAGTTGTACTTCTTTGGCGTCATTAAAAAAAAAATAATCGCATGCAAATAATATGTATAATAAAAGTAGTAGGTAAATAAATAATACGTCTTGAATAATATATGTTAAAAAACATTTCATTTAACTTATTAAACTAATAACTTAAAAAAAACAAAATATAATTCATTACATAGTATAAAACAAAGTCGCTTTTTCTGTCTGTCCCTATGTCCCTATGTCCCTATGTATGCTTAAATCTTTAAAACTACGCAACGGATTTTGATGCGGTTTTTTTTAATAGATAGATTGATTCTTGAGGAAGATTTTGGTATATAAACCTTTCCGATATTCCCACGGGAAACCGCGGGCAGGTCGCTAGTTGAATATAAATTACATTTTATGTTAAAATTATCTTTAGATAGTGTGTGGGTCAAAGCATGCTATTGTGTTAATTTCGCTATAGTTATAGAGAAGACTTAAAATATAACACGATAGAATGCATCGACCAAACCTTCTTATGATTACTCTATAAATAACCTAAAATAATCTTATTCGCAATAGACATTAGCTGGCCATCGAACCTTTCCTTTCGCTGTGATAACCAACCAGACAATCACATTGTTATCAGATGCAAATGAAATGGAAAAACTTATCTCAATCTTTATTCGGACATTACCAGACGAATTCTAAGACATTAAACGTACCTGTCAGCCCGTTCTGCTATTTAATGTCTATAAAATTTTATTTTGTTTTTCATTGCGTAGGGCAGCAAAATAATACGCAACTCTGGTGATGACAATTACTCATACCTACACACTGCAACGGTATTAATGAAGAATTACACGTTCCCCGTGTTAAGTGCCTTTATCTTTTGTTAAATAAATCAACTGCTAGGCATTTCATAAAAGGCGAGTGAAGGCTAATTAATATATGTCGCTAAAATTGTGACTACTAACTATGTGCTTTTTTTATAGAAAAGGGGGCAATCGGCTGGAGGTGAGGTCATTAATATGCATAAGAAACAGTGTAGGTGATAGCACACAGCTCCGAAGAACACCAGCATTGACGAGCTTGAGTTCAGAGCATGCACCATCAACAACAACCTTGATGCATCGATCTGCCAAAAAACTGGTTATCCAATTGAAAATTTTCAAGGGAAGCCCATAAAAAGGGAGCTTGGAGAAATGCTTTGTACCATACCTGATTAAAGCCTTCGCAATGTCCAAACTAACAGCCAAAGCCTCCCCCTTGTTCTCCACAGTCTCCGTCAATCGGTGTGTTAGGTAAACTAAAAAATCACCAGTTGAGCCACCACGACGAAAACCGTACTGACGATCACTAATCAACTGGTGATCTTCTAGATACTTCAAAGCTGGCTGTTAATAATGGATTCCATTATTGTGCAAAACAAAGGGGCTGTTATCGCTACAGGTCGATAGTTGGATGGATCTGAGCGATCGCCTTTCTTAGGGATTGGGTGCACTATAGCTGTCTTACGAGATTTTGGGATATCGCTAGATGTGCATGAGAGCTAGTATTATAACTTATATATTACGATGTACAAATTGTCTTCATGTAGTTTGAATGTCATCTACTATTTAATAACTGACGTTCAAAAAGAGGTTACCATTAATCCTATTTTGAATAAAAACGTTTTGACTTTGACTTTGACTTTGGAATAGACAAGGCGTAGATACCATAGCCGAGCGAGACAATGCAGAACTCTACCACCTAGTAGCCACGATAGTAGTGACTCGTATAACCAATCGGTCGCCTTTTACAACCTGCCTGGAAGAACGGCACTTAGCCTATTTTTAAAAAGAGCCCGGGAACAACACGGGGAAACATCGGAGATGTTGTCAGGCCCACTAGACTTATGGACGTTCAAGGAAATGAATGCTTTACACACTGCTGTTTGGAGAAATTTAACCTCGGGCATGGAATTGTCACACTGCTTGATAGTAGGCGGTGTGTTCTCTCGGTCGTCCAGAGTTGAGTTGGCAGCAAAGAGTGAGCCCAAAAGATCGGCCTTTTCCTTGGCAGCATGAGCCATAGAGCCATCAGTTCTGCGCAGAGGTAGAAAGGAGGACAGACAGAAATTCCCTTGGACAGCCTTAGCGAGATATCACAACGCACGAGTTCCTGAAGGAAAGCGGATAAGTAATAAGAATAATAATAATAAATATTCACGGGACAAATTACACTTACTGATCTAACCCCAAAGTAAGCAAATTATTTGCTTGTGTTATGGGTGTTAGTCAACGATACTAATACATAGAAAATACATATATAAATACTAGAATATATATATATATATATATATATATATATATATATATATATATATATATATATATTAAACACCCAAACCCGGAAATACAAACATTTATGCTCATCACACAAATGCTTGTCCCCGTCGGGGATAAACCCGAGCCTCGTCGATCGCGTAGTCAGGGTCGCTAACCACTCGACCAACGAGGCGGTCTCTCACCAATTCTGCCAATGTGGTCCGATTTTGCTTTAGCGATGGCTCTTTTGAAAGACCCAGAGGCACAATTATACTCCTTTATAATTAGACTGGTGTTTACATGACGAGGTGCCGCTGCGGTAGCCCATGCTCGGTATCACTTCTGATTTCGACGTGAAGTCGTTTTGCAATGGCGACTAAACCAAAGTCGTGACTTGCCACCGATAGGTACCGCACTAAACGGAACGAACAGTTCCATGCCCTGCAGCACATTTTGCAGGAAGCATATTTGCCTCCATGGGTAGGATGCAAAGAAGGACCACAACCCGTCCCAATCTGCTGAACTGTAGTACCAAACGCGGCGACAGCCTGAAAAACTAGGCCGCGATAATCGCATTACCGGCACTTCACTCCGTATGTGGCAGTGGTATGAAGAACATAGCGGAGCATCTACGGAAACTTGGTAATTGCCCGGATAAGAGGTCAGCAGAAGGTCTAACAGCGAAGGTAAATCGTCATCTACATCTGGAATACGCGTGGGCGAAGTAATCAGCTGTGTGAGACCATATGCTAACGCAAAATCGTGAAAAGATATCCTTGCGTGATCGGTGGTACGTGAGCTAAGCCATTCAGCATGATAGGCGTTAAAGTCAATGGTTCTACAAGTGCAAGGTTAACTGGTAGAAAATGTTTTAGACGTTAAGTTCGCCTGTTGTATATTTTGTGCAATAAAGAGTTTAAATAAATAAATAAAGTCACCAAGGATCACGATCTCCGTGGAGGGGATCTGCTGTATCACAGGATCTGTTGCCATTTGTATATGCAATTTGTATTTGTGTTTGTAAAACAAGCCTGCGGACAAACATGCTGGTTTTTGTAGTGCTTGAGGGATAAATGTCTGATCTTATACTTTTTGTTTAAAATAAATGAAAAAAAATGCTCTACGAGTCCGTCTACTTCGGTATTTCCACAATAGGACCTGTAAAGGCACGCATAGACTTGTGAATGGTCGTCGCACTCTGTGCGTTTTCAGAGGATGGATAGATCACTGACTTCAAGGGTGCTAAGACGCCAGGAACAGATATCCTCTCTAACATAAGGACGAACTCCCGCCGGGGGTAGAAATGAATGCTCTAATTTGTACCCCGGGTAGGAGAGATATGAGGTATTCGCCTGAGAGGTATCTGGGTCTCGGCTAAAAAGAGCAAAGGCGACTTAGCCGTCTCAAGTGGTAGTGGACGGCATTTAAATTAACACCAAGAGTACGCAGGGCATCGATGATTAGGTTGATTACAAACCCCTGAGCATGGATATCCACAGGGGAATTCTCCACCGCTTACGCTAATGGTACCCCCTGGGGTAAACAACTACCATCGTGGGTACTAGGTGACAACACACCGAATTTCCTGTAGAACTGAAAAATTATTATTTTACTACCAAACCATTAACAAGCCCTTTGGTAATTTTGAGAATCACCAATGAATAAAATTGTTTTCTCTCTTCAAATCATTCATTTTCATCATAGTCGATCATCATTTTGAAAATACACATCCTATCGAAAATTAGAACATTGGCATTTTTACTAACTTTATATTCTTAGATTCTTCCGAGCTCAAAAATCTATGCTTAGGTATAATTTTTACTTCTTTGAGCTTAAAATATCTCAATTTAGCGCGAAGTTTCAGGGATGGACAGCAAGCTCAACCGCCTTACGAATTTTATTTTATATAATTATATATAAAATAAAATCCGTAATGTCCGTTATATAATAACAAGCAAATGAGTCTCCTGATAGAAAGAGTCAACCATCGCCTATAGACACCTAAGATGTTAATGGTGCGTTGCTATCTTGTGGCGGGGTCTAATTCCACGTGTATACCTTTACCGGCTAGCTTACCTTCCAAAACGGAACACGACAGTAACAAGCACTGACGCTATTGCGGCAGAAATAGGTAAGGCGGTTGCACCAAACGCGGGCGATACTATGCATAACTCTAAAACCTCATAGCTACGATGGTAGTGATTCGCATAGCCAATCGGTCTCCTTTTACGACCTGCGTGGCAGAAAGGCAGTTGGCCTCTTTTTCAAAGAAACCCGGATCAACACGGAGGACACTGGAGTCTAACTGAACTCGCGACTAACTAGTGCTAGTACATCGTACAGTGACCACACTTTTTGAATATTATTACACTAATTTCGTATAATTAAGGTTTATTAGGTTGTTAAGTAACAGTTTCTTTTATTATATTTTTCAATGACACTCGTTTTTTATTGTTTACTATCACCTCTGTGTTCTAATGGTCCGGTGTTGATCACATGAGATTCCTGGTTAAATTCCCAGGTCGGGCAATTAAAAAATGTGTTTTTTTTTTCAGTTTTCTAATAAAAATAACGTTACCCTGGATTGATAAGTGCCCAGTTGGCGGTAGGCGTGCCACCTATCATATCGTGAGACCAAGTGTCTTCGACTACTTGTGGGTGTACTTTTCGTACCTCTGTCTACCTCTTCGGGGATACGTGCATAAAAATAGCAAATGATGATAGTAAGAATCTTCCTTCGCACTTTATTTAAGGAATTAAATACCTATGTATTTATATATCCGAATAGATGTTAAAAGTACTTCCCTATTTACACTTGTGCAGACGCGACGTTTTGAGGCGTAACTTCTAAAACTATTCAATTGTTATCACTCGATCCTTATCCATAAATTTAAAGCGGATAATGGAAAAATAGTTTAATATTCTAGAGATCAGAATTTATATCTCATTTTGCAAACTTTATCATGGAAGACCAATGATACGAATGACTTTTATTTTAATACGTTTATGAGAGTTATAAACATGTCAACGTTTTTTTTAGTTTAAAATACTTATCATGCTAGTTTTTTTAAGTTCACCCATATCGTTCTTCTGAAATGTTTCTAAATAAAAATCTACAGGTTAACCCTACAGGTAACTTTAAATTTTCCCGCTAAGTTAAAGCTCAAAGGAGTATAATAAATGCTTAAATTTACTGTTAAATTTTTTTTGTCATTGATAAATCCCGAACGGTTCAAATATTTCAGTTATTTTCTTGTTATTTTTTTATATCATAAGATGGCAAACAAGCAGATGGATATCGTGACGGAAAGATTTAACCATCGCCTATAGACACCAAAGATGTTAATGGTGCGTTGCTATCTTGTGGCGAGGTCTAATGCCACATGCATAAGTTTACCGGCTACCTTAACCTCCAAACCGGAACACGACAGCGACGCTATTGTGAGAGGAATAGGTAAGGCGGTGGTACCAGACCCGGGGGACCAGACCATGCAGAACTCTACCACCTAGTAGCCACAATGCTAGTGACTTGCATAGCCAATCGGTCACCTTTTACGACCTGCCTGGCAGAACGGCAGTAGGTCTATTCTTCAAAGGAGCCCGGAACCAAAACGGGGGGCGGAACCAACACCAACAACTTTACGTTGGTTTACGTCTATTTTATTTTTCAATTTGTTTTCAACATTTTGATCTATTAACTTGGTCGATAGATTAAATTATTTTCTACTTTTTTCGGGTCCGCGCTCAATATGACTTCAGTAACCATACGGCGATTTGTATTGAAATTAAGTTGGTTTAGTATGCTGATATATTTAAACACTTTTCTATTATTGGATGTATTTGACACATTTTTAAGTGCAAGAGCTGATCAATTTTTGAAATCAATTGGTAGTCGGTAGTTCGCAAGTTACTTTAATATTGAGTAATTTTATTGGAAACATAATTTTTAGCTTTTCGCTACGTATTTGGATAAGGAAGTTACTGATTTTGTCCCGATTTTCAAAAATCGATTTTACACTTTCAGTCGTCGGCACTTGGTGAAATTCCATTATTTTTAGTTGAAACTAGTTTATCACTTACTTGTACTTTTATTTCACTATTATTGTACACTAAGTTATTTAATTTTATCGACCGGTTTCGCTTTTTAAAGCATCTTCAGGACGTAATATTCTTTACTCCTAAGAAAAGAATATTACGTCCTGAAGATGCTTTAAAAAGCGAAACCGGTCGATAAAATTATATAATTTAGTGTACAATAATAGTGAAATAAAAGTACAAGTAAGTGATAAACTAGTTTCAATTCAAAATTCGAGTTTTCACCAGATCTTCACGTTTTGAGGTCCTAGGAACCTTTTCCAACTATGAATTCAGTGTATCTGTATGTATGTGTGTGTATGTGTGTTCGAAACGCGGTTAATGACATTCAATTGGATTCTGCTTAACTTAGAGTTTCTGAAAATTTAATTCAATTTAGTAAATGAGATAGCGAGAAATTTAAAGAACCTTAAAAAATTTGGCGAAACAGTACTTGTTAAATATATTTTCTAGATCAATGTAGCTTAATTTCTCAAAAATCTGCGTCCAATGTATAAATTGAATCAAAATCGTTTACCCGTTCGATAGTTATCATTGACGAACAATTTTGAAAAAAAGTGTTTTTAAATTTTTCAAAACTTGCAGCTTTTTAAATATTAAAATTACGTCGTTTACAGCAAACTTAATTCATATTTTTTAAATAATCATATCGCAATTTAAAGTCTATTTATAAGACCTAAATACACTTTATTGTTGACAAATCTAACGCTTTACTTTAAAATTTAATTACATTTTGAACGGGTCTTACATTCAGCAACACAAATTGGATACATTTAGGTTTTTTGTATTTATTGCTAAATTATTTGCATTAAACTTAGTGAAAATGCATTATTCATCGTGGGTAGGTCTTTATAACGCCACCTGATATTAAAATTTAAAGGTGTGTTTTCGCATACATTTTTTGCTATTAGTGGTAAATCGTTACTATAAACTTAAATAAGAAATGGTCCTTAAATTGAGCCTTGCACATCATTTCATCCATTATCATCAGTTCATCCATTATTACACTGGCACCTTTAGATCAGATCTCATTTATTTGAACATTTTGTGTTCTTAAATAAGATTTATAATTGCAGAGCTTTATGACTTATTATGTATGTATATATTATGTATACATAATAAGTGATATATTATGTAATATGTCAACTTAGTCTTCTTCTTTTTCTTTATTATACGAATGGCAATTATCAGAGAATTCTGCCAGTGTCGAGTAGTCAACTTAGTCATTAAAGTTTTATTATTAACGCAGTCAAAGGCTTTTGACAAGTAACAAAAAATACCTATGCCATTATGCGATTCTACCCAAGCTTCTTATATAGGAGTTCCTAAATTTACTGCTGCATCATCAGTAGTCGATTGCTCTTTAGTAAAGCCGTATTGTTGAGTATAAAATAAATTATTTTAAACAGGCAGAGTAAACCGATCATCTATAGACTTTTTAGTTCACCACGATTCATCGGTTTGTCAGTTGGCGAGATGAGTGGTGATCCCATTACCGCATTTTACTGACCTGATAACGATTATCGACTATGTCTAGAAATGACGGGAACCAACGGCGTTACGTGTCCATCCTCGGCTAGAGATTGATTACACACCACCTAACCAGACTCCGAGCTACTACTGAAAATTATGTATTTTCGTAAAAAAAAACTGCAAAAAAAACCTCAATAACACCAATTCAAAGATCAAATCCGGGACCTCATATCTAATCCACGTGGACTAAATCCTAAACTACGAAGCAGTCGAAAATTTATTTTAATACAAGATGCTGCGTGATATGTTCAATTTAGTACAATTAATTTGAGAATCAATCTTATTCTCTTGCTGGCTTAATCTTACAATTATGAGTTTATTTCTTTATCGTTTCATAGAGTTTCAAATCACAATGTTTCCTAAAAATGTCTCCTTAAAAATACAACCTTTCGGATTTATAAAATAGACAGTGGTCCCAGGAACTAACTCTTTTTTTTAATAACAAGCTGAATTTTGGTGAACAGTTTCGTTTTTACGAGACGCCCAACTTTTCTATTTTCTGAAAATCTCAAATCGGGTAACTAATAAAAATAAATAAAAAGAAAACTTTAGAGTTTCGGACTAAGAAGAGTTTCCATTTTACGTGTAGGATAAAGTAACTCATGAATCACGATAATAATAAACAAGCTATTGTGAGAAAATTAAGTTGTTTTTAAATTTATTAATATCAATTTAAAAAGCTCATAATTCCGAATCGTTAGAGTATAGGATTCGTCAGAAAAACCATTGAATGTATAGGACAAGAACTTTTTCGTGTTTTTCATAAAATAATTAGCGATTAAAGCAAATAAATAATTATTGTTGTTAATAAAATATATTTTCTACGCCGAATTAATATTTTCGAACCTATCTTTATTAGTTACCTGATTCGAGATTTTTCGAAGATAGAAAAAATTTACTTCTTTCAAAATGAAGCTGCTCACAAAAATTCAGCTTGTTATTAATCAAAAAAAAGTTTGTTCCTGAAACCACTGTCTAAAACTAATAAATACAGATAACTGTGGAATAACTTTAAGTTTGCAGTAACACACGTCACTAACATATTTATGTAAAAGTCTGTACTCTACGTACAAGTTTAAGTGTGCTTAGAGGGGCTCTCAACTTAAGCCGGTCTAATGGATTCCAAGCCGCTCGGAAGACAGCGACTACGTCTTTTGTAAAACTGAATCTTTATACAAACAATATGCGATATTGTGATAGAACATGGTATTTTGTATTTCTTTATAATAAAACTTCACAATATATTTAAGGCCCGTTTCACCGGTTTTCATACATGTATTCATAGTGAAAGAAAGAGAGAAAGATAGTCGATATAAGGAACAACCATTGCTTATAGATACCAAAAGCATTAATAGCGCGTTGTTGTCGGTGTGGTAGGCTTTTTAGAAATACATAATTAATTACTGATGTCTATTTAATAAACACCCAAGCTCAGAAATACAAACATATATGCTTATCACATAAATATTTATCCCTACTGGGAATCGAACTCAGATCTATATAAGTATTTTTTTCATTTTATGTATTTCGCTACTTATACAAATCGGATAAGAGAACAAGTGTAATAATTACAAAATATAGGTGTCGTATATGCGGATATCTATACTTATCGTTCTGTACGGTGTTTTAAAATGTGCGTTTTAAAATTTGAAACGCTGTATAAACGATGTATATTTATTAATATATTTTCAATATGTTTGGGTGGTGATCTTAAGTGGTTTAAAGTATGGCATTGAAAATGAAATAAGTTGCTGTTATCCTAAAACATTTATATTTTATGTATTATGTTTTCTGTTTTTTTTTTTTTTTGGAGTTTACTCCTTAAGAATCGGTTTTTTGATATAAGGCGCCCGGTATGAGAAAAATGTGAGGAGTAAAATCTGTTTTGACAATCGTACTTAAGGAGTAAACTCCAGCCGTGCGTCGGAGCTGACACACATATTTTTTTATTTTCTTTCAGTTTTTTTTTGTTTTCAAAATAATATTTAAATACTATTATGGACTCCCTAAATCTAAAAACTCATTGTAAAATAAAAATGTTTATAATTATATATAGAATTATTTCAAGAGAGATTTTAACATTAATTACGCTCTCCTGTAAACCTAAGTTTTTGACATGTCAGTTTATACATAGAGACCGTCGAGCTTGTTCCCAGTTATCGCTAGAAATAGTCGATAATCGTTAACAAATAGATGAATGCGGTGATGGAGATCACCGCTTATCTCTCCAACCGAAATACCGGTGAATCGCGTTAAGCCGGAACGTCTGCGTTTACTCTGCCTACCCGCAAGGGAACCGGACCTGATAATACATTATAATGAAACCAAACGGAAAGTAAAGTATACCCTTACTTTCCATTTGGTTGTATTTGAATTTGGCGAAAATCTGACCCAGGGTTCCGGAGATACAGGGAATTGGAAGCGGTTGTTGTAGGTTTACTGCGTTTACATTATGTGCCTCTATGGTCTAACGGTCCGGTGTCGGAGTTACCCACATGAGGTCCGAGTCCGATTTCTGGGTGAGGCAATTTAAAAACGTATTTTTTCAGTTTTCTTATAAAAACAAAGTTGCCCCGGATTGAAAAAGTACCCGGTTGGTGATAGGCTTGCCTATACCTATCACATTATGGTAAGTATCTTCGACTAATCGTGGGTGCACCAGATGTACCTCTGCCTACCACTTCGGGGATAAGAGTGTGACGATACTTTTTAAAAATTATGTAATTGAATAAATTTCAAACTTTTTTCAAATGACGTGCTTCCGGCTGAAGCGCTTTTACCAGAGTATGCGGTGGTACACTCGTTAATTTGTTTCATTCGATGTGTTTACGCTATCGCACTGAACGCGACTATCTCAAACGTATGCCGGGCAATAAACACTAAAACTTATTACATGCTAGAAACTCGTCCGAACTGTACTAACGGTACTATTATAATACCAGAAATGTTATATAAAGCAAATTATACAAAGCACAATTAGAAAATGTAGAGCTTTTTTATTCGACTGCGTTAGAAAAAGGGTTATGTTTTTCAATAAATGTAGACTTGCTACTGTAATACCCAAGCAATTAAGTAAGCACTATATTTTTTTACTCAATACAAGGATTTCATTTATATCTGCCTCTGTTATAACGACTTTCTGGTCATAGTGACGTTATATTTAAGTCCTTTGTATTTAAAGTATTCTTTCAAAAGAAAATAATGTGGATATAAAGACTTCCGATTAAACGCCAATAGTTGGTATAATGACTCGTTTTAAAAACTACTTGTCACACGTTACTGAAAATCCCATGCACATGTTGCCACCAAACGCAAAAAAGTCTCATTCATAACATTCCTGGCATCATTAAGCTTTCTTATATTTTACTTACATGCACAGTTTTTCAGTAGTTTATGAATAAGATAGAATTCCTGTACTTTCGAAGAGCGTAATTAGCTAAATTTAAGAATTAAATAATTACTCGGTAATTTTCAAGTTCCTCAGTGTTTATCATATCAAATATATTTCATTCTGTTGTAAAGATATGTATGTAAAAAAGCAAGAAATAATGCTTTTTTACATACATATCTTTACAACAGATCTCTTACAGGGCAGGCAGAGAACTAAGTAACAATCAAACAAGCCATATGTCCTTATAGATTTGCTTTGCATCCGCCACATTCATTACTTTGTACCTACCTAGTACCTACCTACTACCTACATACCTCCGCTTTCAAATTTAACAACAGCCGGAAATAGTGACGGAATTATAGTGGTCCCGTCATCATCTCTCGTGCACTATTCGTGCATAGCAGAGAACACGATGTATTTCATATGGACAACGGCAGGGCAGACCCTTGTCTTAAATATTAAGAACTGCCTGTACTAATTCAAACTACGTAATTAAATTGTAATACATTAGTATATTTTCTTCACATTACTTGCTCAATATAATTAAAACAATCATCCTAATAACTTTCTTCTTTTCTTTCTAATATTCTACATTTTATTTATTCTCATAATGAAATACAATTTAACAAATACATTTATATTAAAATACTTATGCACATTCAAGAATGGTCTCCATGAAGGCCAACTGTTGCGTACGACTAGCTCTTTTGGGCTCCCGTTTCAAAGTGCCAACGTCTTTAGCCACCATTCGTATTTTTTTAAACATTTTATTATTTTTATTTATTTATTACATTGCATGGAACATTTTAATTCTTACAGGTGGTAAAATACTAAAAAGAAGAGATAGTATACTAGTATAAGTTTATACTAATAATTACCAGTGATTAAAACCATACATATAAACCTAATACATTACAACTACTAACCAAATAAATAACCCAATAAACAATCCAGATATCGTTTTTATTTTGCTATATACATCAGAATCTACTTTGGTAAATTAGGCAGATTATACAATATACATAAATGTTAAGGTCAATATTATAATAAAAATAAATGAATATTTATTTTTATATATGTATATACGAGTCTTTTCAATATTCTACGAAATATCTTACCCGTATCCCTTAATCTCATGTTATACAATCACAGTATATTGAAATCCTCCCGGCCTCATAACTATCTAATTTTTCGCAAACGAATTACATAATATTTATATATTTCAATCATCTATACCCATTGATCATAATATACTATTGTGATTTTTAACTCTCCCGAACTACAAAAGTTACGTAATCCTCCATCTATGCTAGTGGCGCTTATCTTCCTGTCTCACAACCAAAACCATAGTATCATATATATTAATTACATACATTAAATAATCCATCCTCCATAACATTGTTGACCCCACAGGTTTTACAACAGCAACCATTGTATCTTTTAAATATTATCATAATAATCGTAATCCTCCCGAACCTGTGCTTACGTGAGAGAGGATATCTGTTTTTGACATCTCAGCAGCCTTGAATGCAAGGACCTATCCTCTAGCTACTGGTAGACTGCGACGACCATCCTCGCATCTATGCGTGCCTCTACAGGTCGCACAACGGAAATGCTGAAGTAGACAGGCTCATTGAGTCCCTTTAAACGGCTATAGATTCCGTGTCACAACAAACCCCCTCCGCCGAGATCGTGATTTTAGGAGACTTTAGTGCCCACCACGCCGAATGGCTATGTTCACGCTTTACCGATCATGCGGGGAGGTCTGGTTTCGATTTTGCCTTGGCGTATGATCTAACGTAATTGGTAACTTCGCCCACGCGAGTTCCTGATACGCCTTCACTGCTGGACCTTCCGCTGACCTCCTATCTGGACCTTTACCATGTATCTTTGTACGTCCCTTTTGGTACGTTAGACCACCGCCTGATTCGCAGTAAAGTGTCGGTGACACGCCTATCACGGCCTCCTTTTGTTCCACAAGCTGCCGTCGTGTTTGGCACTATATGTTAGCAGATTGAAACGGGATGTGATCTTTTTTTGCGTCCTACTCATGGGGACGGATGTGCTACTCGCTGAATGAACCGAGTGTCGTCCCTGACTCTATTGCTGATGAGGTACTGCAGGGCGTAAAACTTTTCATTCAATTTTCTGCGGTACCAGTCGGTGTAAGTCTCAGTCATGGTTTCGTCGGTCCTGCAAAACGGCTTCACGCCGAAAGCAGGAATGCTACCGGGCTTGGGCTGCAGAGTCGACATCTCGTGATGAAAAAACCAGCGCGTTATGTAAGGAGAGCAATTCTACCTCGAGGTTCTTCAAAAAGGGCTATCGCCAAGGCAAAATCTGAACACATTGGCAGGATTGGTGAGAAATTAGTTCACCTTCCTTCGGGAACTCGTGCGTTCTGGTCTCTCGCCAAGGCTGTCTTGAGGAACTACTGTGAGTAGTTCCCTCCCTTCTATCCTTACACGGAGATGATGACTCTCTGGCGCACGCAAAGGAGAAGGCCAATCTTCTGGGCTCGTTCTTTGCGGCCAACTTGACTCTAGACGACAAGGAAATGCACCGCCTACTATCTCGCAGTACTATATAGTTCTATGACGAAATTAAAGTTCCTGCAGTCTTCCATGCGTAAAGCACTTTTTTCTTTGGACGTCCATAAGTCGATGGGACGGGTGGCATCCCTCCGATTGTACTTAAAGGGTGTGCTCCAGAACTGGTGCTGGTATTAACACGCCTATTCCGACTCTCCTACTCACTCAGCGGAGTACCAATTTCACGGAAGACAGCTCCAGTGCATCCCATCCCTAAAAAAGGAGATCGCTCTAATCCGTCTAACTATCGGCCTATAGCTATAACTTCCTTGTTTTCCAAAATTATTGAGACAATAATCAACTCCTAGCTCCTCAAGTATTTAGAAGAGCACCAGCTAATTTACGACCGCCAGTACGGCTTTGTCGCGGCCACTCAGCTGGTGATCTTTCAGGTCTTAGATTCAATTTGGAATTAAATAAATAAATGACGCTGGACATATTACACGAACCTTAGATTAAGCAAATGATTCCAATTTCTAATTGATAGACTTTTAACGAAAGAGATAAAATTTCAAATAAAATTTTAAAAAACAATTATTTTCAATGTGTATTGTGTATATATATTCTCGAATCACTCCATTTCCCGTAATTGAGCTAACCAGTATCTTTATGTTTTCGTAGTTCTGTTTTAGTAGTAATATAAGCTCGCCGATTCACAGGTAGACAAAGTGAACCAAAAGTGTCATAGATTTTCCGGTTCACCGCGTATCACCAGTTTATTGATTAGCAAGATGAGTACTGATTCATTTCGTGGCATTTTACCGACATTATAACGACAACATCATCAATTAAACTCTAAACTGCTATTGAGATTTTGCATTTTAGAGAAAAACTTATTTAAAAATACTCTTTTGCCCAACCTGAGAATCTATTGTAAGACCTAATGATCCGAGCCGAACAGGCTAATCTCTAGAGCATGAGGCAATATTCACAAGTTATCTCCAAGTTCGATTACATCGCATATTACAAGCAAAACAAATATTTAGGATCCGGCTGAGTTATTCCCTTTGACATCTGATTTCTTTGATCGCTCATTCAGAGACTAATATACGCCATGGGACCCGACTGAAATATCACATTACCTGCAGTAATACTTGGATCACTTAAAAATGAGAATTTATTCAGAAAAAAGTCGATTTTTTATATCATAAGATAGCAAACAAACAGATGGCTCTCCTGATGGAAAGAGGAACCATCGCCTATAGACAACAAAGATGTTAATGGTACATTGCTATCTTTGTGCGGGATCTTGTCCATGTGACATCAATAAGTTTACCGGCTACCTTACCCTCCAAATTGAACAACTACAATGACAAGCACTGACACTAATGTGACAGGAATAGGTAAAAGAAGGTACTCGTAATATTTATTGTTTCCTCCGATTTAGTACACATTTTATTTTATAGCCACCCAGTTGGTTGAACAGTTCGCGACTCTAACTAGGCAACCGATGGGGCTCAAGTTCGATTTCCAACAGGAACAAACATTCGTGTAATGAGTTTGGGAGCATATTAAATGTATGTGTGTAATGTATTAATATGTGTGTAATGTAGTAAAATGTATGTAATGTATGTAATGTATTAATGTATGTTATATATAACACGTATTTGCTTACGTTGGGGTTTGTACATTTGGTGTAATTTGTTCAACGGTATCCATTGATATAAAAAATCCTAGATGCACAGTCAGGAACAAATCTAACAATCAAAAGTGTCCCTAATTTCATAAGTAGTTATAGATATGGCAAAAACATATGTCTTTGCATATCCAACCTTAAGTGCACGACTTATAGTTGTTTTTACAAAGCAATGCATGAAGAGAAATAAAATTGACAGATTCGCGGCAGCCGCGATTCTATTTGAAATGAGTGCACAATTTAAAATTGTGCTTTTTTATATCATAAGATAGCAAACAAGCAGATGGGTCTCCTGATGGTAAGAGTTAACAATCGCCTATACACACCAGAGATGTTAATGGTGCGTTGCTATCTTGTGGCGAGGTCTAATGCCAAATGCTTAAGTTTACCGGCTACCTTACTCTTCAACCGGAACACGACAGTGACAAGCACTGACGCTATTCCGGCAGGAATAGGTAAGGCGGTGGTACCAGACCCGGGCGAGACAATGCAGAACTCTACCACCTAGTAGAGATGGTAGTGACTCGATAGCCAATCGGTCGCCTTTTACGACTTGGCAGAACGGCAGTTGGTGTATTCTTCAAAGGAGCCCGGAACCAACACGGGGGTTAGCTAGTCATATAATGTACTAGTCATAAAATGTACTCAGAGAAGTTTTTATAGGCGATGAACCTGTGGTTCGGATATATATTTGACTTTGACGTTGAAAAGCTTTAATGTTCATAGTATGAAACTATCAAAGCCCTCTTCTTAATGCGTATTATTGTGATGGTCAACTTCGGAACCCTACATTGCGCGTGACCCGACACGCACTTTACTATTTATTTTAGTTAGCGAGATGAGTGGTGTTTCTCATCACTGAATTTAATCGACATGTTATTCTGAACTGTCTATAACTGTCGTTTGTTTCTTGCGATAACTGAGATCGACAGCTTTGTAGATGTCGATGCTCACTCTTTATGATATTAAAACACTAGCAAAAGACTCCGAGCTGCTGCTCAATTCATCATTGTTTTTGACATGGAACATAGAACAAGGGAATTGGCAAGTACAAACATTTGTATCAGGACCGTGATCGCCATACTCACACATAAAATAAGCATTATTGCATATAAACTACTAATGCAAACGTTGTTTCATTGGTCGTTTTCATTTTAAACAACAATAATCCGAAACACACAAACAGAACATTTAAAAATATACCAAACTGCGTTACAATAAATTTTATTTTGCTACAAAAAAAGAATATTTACGTCCTTTTGTAGTCTATTCAAAATTGACTCATCTATTTGTACAATAGTGAAACTTAAGATCGTAATAGTTTCGCTATTCTACAATAGATGGCAGCATTGATTTTTCCGTAGTTTTCAGATGATCATATTTGAGTATAGAACTTTCTAGAACGATATACGTAATGACTGTCATTACGTATATCTTTCTAGAAAAATTAGGTCAACCTAAAATGAACTTTATATGTAAGGTGTACGGCTGATTTCAGCTTGACTTTCTATTATATCATTAGAGATTATATTAAATCAGGAATTTAATTAAAATAAAATGAAAATTATACTTTCGGATGATATGAAATATCTCCATTCTTAATCATCTGTATTCTACTATCATTTCTGCATTCAAGGATGGCACAATACGGCATAATTCAGTGTATAATAGATTTTCGCACGACGACTATCTCCTAATGATATGGTAAGTATCACTAAGGCAATTTAGAGTAAAAGCGCATAATAGTGACGCACGCGGCACGCCTACTCTTCACTTCCCTTGTTCTATGTTCCATGGTTTTTGAGATAACGAAAACCAATTTCTTAGCCATTGTGAAACTATTGTCGCGATCGTTTCAAAATGAATTCGACGAATTGTTTTTTGTTCGTTGAAAAAAAAGAGATGAAGAAAATGTGTACCAGCAACTTAAAGCTAGACAATGAAATTATGCGTTAAAACACGTTGTTATTTTATGGTTTCGTTACAAATTACAACATTATCTACCAACTTGCGACAGTGATAACGATTGACCTTAGTTGACATATTGAAATAAAAATTTCATAATTCCGAAACTTTAGAGTGGAGGACTCATCAGAAAAACCATCGAATGGGTAGGACAAAAGTTTCATCGTGTTTTTCATAATATAATCCAAGCGATCAAAGTCGAAAAAAATAATAATATAATCCATACTTCCATACTAATATTATAAATTCGAAAGTTACTCTGTCTGTCTGTCTGTCTGTCTGTTACGCTTTCACGTTCAAACCACTGAACCGATTTTGATATAATTTGGCATAAACATAGATAAGACGTTGAGAAAGGACATAGGCTACTTTTTACCGCAGGAAAATATCTCATTCCCATGGGAAATAAAATTAATCGAAAGTAAGCGTAGCGTAAAGCGTAATGTAGTGCACATTAACTAGATGTCGCTGGACGAAAATACATCGCGTTAACGTATTGAAACAACTATACATGTAATGAAATCGTTGACTTAGTTTTGATATTTCTTTTTTGTTTGATTGGTTGTTTGTTGATTAAACGCGCTAATTTCTGGAAAGGAAAATAAGTTGGATTGAAAAAAAATTCTTTGTGTGTGATGGCTACATTCATTAGGATTACGAAGGTTATAGGCTATCAAGCATTACGTTATTACGTTACAATTATTCTTGGTTTAGTTAAAATATCGATATTTTCGTAAACTAAGTCGGAAGAAAATCGCTATCGAACTGCTGTATCCGCGTGCGCTGGCGTAATGGATAAGTATACGTAAGTACAATGTACAACAAATATATTGATTTTAAGTAGATCTAGAAAAAAGTCCGCGACACTATATATCTATTATAACAACAACACAATAAGGAATTTTGAGTCGAAAAATTGCTGAAAATTAATAGATGAATTTTGAGCAGTAGGATTATTATACGCAGGTGTACGCAGGCATATTAATCCTTACTAACGAAAAGTACCTACTTCATCAACACGAAAATCTTAGGAAGATAAACTTTGGCTCTTATACCAAGTTATTTGAATGCATTAAGAAAAATTGTAAAATGAAAATAATTCAACAATAGTAGGTATTTACCGAAAGGTTGTGCGACTTGCGAGACGTGGCTCGCTACTCACCGCCGAACGAGAACCGAACATTGCCGAGAAGAACCGAACTGTGAATGCGTTGGCTTTACTATAATTTTTAAGGTTCCATATTCAAAGTTTAAAACGGGACCCTATTACTAAGACACCACTGTCTGTCCCTGCGTTTGTCTGTCTGTCTATCTGTCCGTCACCAGGCTGTATCTTATGAACCATGATAGACAGTGCAAATTTTCACAAATGATGTATTTATGTTGCCGCTATAATAACTAAAACTCAAACAGAATAAAAGAAATATTTACGGGTGGCCCCCATACAACATACGTGTTTTTTTTGCTTTTTTTCGATCTTAATAATGACAACTGGTAGACGTTTGAAATATCCACAGAATATTTAATTAATCACTTTAAAAATAAATAATTAAAATAAAATAAATATTTAAGGAGGCTTCCATACAACAAACGTGATTGTTTGCCATTTTTTTATAGATGATGGTACGGAACCCTCCGTGCGCGAGTTCGACTCGCACTTAGCCGGTTTTTTTAAGGTACATGAGTGGAAGTATATACCTCTAACTAGAGGTGGGTCGTTTCGCGATTTTGTCGTATCAAAATGAAACTATTTATCGCCATGCGATAGCGGTTTCTGAAACTATCTATTTTGAAAACTATTGATTACAGAATAGCGGCTTTGGCTAGCTGTTCTGTGATACCTGTCTCATTTCCGTGCAATACCGTTTTGAGCCCTTCCTATTGACGGATCGAGTTGAAATTTTGTGATTAAATTATTTTACGTTAAATATTACGTATTTCTTATGTATTATATTTATAAATACCTATGTATTGTAGTTATAAATCGTACACATAGTATATTTACATTATCTATACATCTTCTATACATACAAATAAATAAAATTGGGGTTTCTGTTTGTAATATTAAAATAAACGATTTTAACTAAATGCATATGGATGTATACACGGTACATATACCAAAATAACACTTTTTACGATGTCTGTCTGTCTGTCTGCTGTTTGTTATATGTTTTTATTTTTAATTGTGACGTGAAAAACCATAGCAAAATGATTGACAGAGTTGTAATGCCACTTGCATACACACACATATATATATATATATATATATATATATATATATATATATATATATATATATATATATATATATATATATATATATATATATATATATATATATATATATATATATATATATATATATATATATATATATATATATATATATATATATATATATATATATATATATATATATATATATATATATATATAAAATTAGTGTGGGGCGAACTTGGGGCGTGATCTGCAATCCAGATCGAAGCAAAAATATCGGTGGTTCAACATATAGGCCACATATTATCACGCTACCACCTACAGGGGAGGAGCAGTGCGGAGTAAGCGAAGTCCGCGCGGACGAAGTCACAGGCAACAGCTAGTATAATATATTCCCGGGACAAATTACACTTACTGATCTAACTCCAAAGTAATCAAATTATTTGCTTGTGTTATGGGTATTAGTCAACAATAAATAAATATTGTTATTAACAAATATTGTTCTTCCACCGAATCAAAATTTTCAAAGCCCCGTAACTTTATTAGTTACCCGATTCGAGATTTTTCGAAGATAAAAAAGATGGTTGTCTCGCCAAAACGACGCTGTTCACAAAAATTTAGCTTATTATTGATTAAAAAAAAGTTTGTTGGTGGAACCAAGATCTAGAATTACAACTACGGAGTGACACCCCCCTGCCTATGAGCACAGAATACCTAATAATAGTACTACCGTTAAAGGCCGAAGGCGTTCAGCTAAATTGAGATGAAATACAATATGGCACTGATCATTTTAACAATTATACACATTACTAGCGCCCCAGCTTCGCACGGGTAGTGACCTACAAGCTTAACTTTTAACTTCTCGCTATGTATGTAGATTACTGATTCTGCCCCGATTTTCAAAAATCGACTTTTCACCATATCCACGTTTTGAGGTATTAGGAACATTTTCCGACTATTGTCACGATGACGTCGGTATATCTGTATGTATGTTTATATGCGTGTCGTTTATTCCATGAAATTCAATCAATCGTTTAATCCATGAAAAAATACATCTACAAACTAATTTCCATGACAATCGGCTAAACGTTACGGAAGTCGGTACATTGCAGCGCCGCCTGATAGCGATTTGTGTCAATGGCAATAGCATAATCGTTTTCTCTATAAAAGTACATCTGCATACTAATTTCCATGGCAATCGGTTGAACGATACGAAAGTTGGTACATTGCAGCGCCACCTGGTAGCAAGTTACGCCAATGGGGATAGCATAAAAAAATACATATTATCCATATCAATTTTCATAATGATCGGTCAAGTAGTTTCTGAGTCTACAGATTTCATATATACAAACACCCTCTTTTATATACGAGCATATATAAGATTTTTGTTATATTCAATGCAATAGAAACTACTTTACGTTGCTGGTAAACTTGTACTTATGTCTTTACACCCCCACGTACATCACGGCCGTCTTAAACTATGCTGGGGCCCTTGGGCACACAAGAATTCGGGGCACTTTTGGAATGACTGAATAAAAAATCAAATAAGTAAGTTGAAAATAGATATAGACTTTAGATTATAAACTAAAATGGTAAGGTATAATGGTGTTCAAATCAAATTATTCACATAAATGCATTGATTTGAATAAATCTGAAAATAATTGACGTTCGTGCAACGAAAAAAGTGTAATGCGCCCGACCATATTTTGATATTAAATGTGAGAGAAATTGGCGGTCCTCTGGGGCCCACTGAGGATGGGGGCCCTGGGCACTGGCCCCGAGTGCCCCTATGGTAAAGACGGTATTGCTTACATAGCCAAGAATTATTATAATAAAATCACTGATATGTATAGACGAAGGTAACCCTTTATTTAATATTTATTTTAAAATGGTTTTCTTTTGTGGTATATAAAACTTATGATAAAATAGAATGTATATATTATTTAAATAAATACAAACCAAGGTCGTTTCGTTCATTAGTCGGCATTAACGTTACTCACTAGAACTACGATCGAAAAATCCCGGGAATAGTATTAAGTTAGTACTAGAGAATTCTAACGAACTTGTTCATTCGAAGTGGTATTAAAGTAATTAGGGTATATCCATAAGCCGTTTTCCTCAGGACTATTTTATTTGTAAAATCTATTCGGATATTTCAGATATTATGCATGGATTTACTTCAAATTTTGCATGAATATTACTAACAGGTCAACATATAGGCCTATCTAACGGCCAGGTGCTGTGCGGAGTAAACGAAGTCCGCGCGGACGAAATCGCTGGCAACAGCTAGTGGTAAAATAAAGGATTAATATATACAAGAAATAAAAATATTTACAATTAAGTTTGGTGCAAGCGGACCTTACATTTTATTTTGTTTTTATTTTTTTAATCACAAAGAGTTCTTAACTGTACAAATAATAATATAATAAAATAATACATATTTAATAAAACCCGTTTGTGAGAAACTTGTGCCTGAAGTAGGAAAGGTGGAAAAAGGTAGGGGCGAGGTAGAACAACGTAGGTAGGTAGGTAGGAGGAACGTAAGTGCGGGATATGGGCAAAGGTAAGGGAAAGGTAATGGAAAGTATGGGGAAAGTAGGGGCAAGGTATGGAGAAAGTAAGAGAAAGGTAGGACAAAAGTAGGGGAAATGTAGAGACAGGTTTTAGGAGAGTGGGGGAAGTAAGGGAAAGTAAGAGGAAGGAAGGGGGAAACTAACGGGAAAATCCTTATTTTCCCGTTAGTTAGTCCCGAAAATAAGGATTTTCCCGTTAGTTTCCCCCTTCCTTCCTCTTACTTTCCCTTACATCCCCCACTCTCCTAAAACCTTCCCCTTGGAAGGTAGGGGGAAAGTAGTAAGCAAGTAGCGAGAAACGGGACAGTTGCGGAAAGGTTACGGAAAGTTTGCAGAAAGATATAAATGTATGTAAGTGATGTATAAAGCTATGCTTGTAAATATAGTTTCAAGTTTTCTATTCTGTCGGCAGTCGTCATGACAGGTAGTCATGAGGACTACTGTCAGAAGAGAAGACTTGAGAAAAAACCGATATTTTTAAAAATAACATGTCTTATTTGAAGCATTATCATCGTATTTTTTTAATAAGTAACGCTATAAATTTACAACGAAAAACATTATTATTCATTTAACCATGTATGGTAGATATTTTACATACGACTTCAATTACTCTATTTATCAACTATGTTCGGTAGGCTTAAATATATAACTCCTTAAAGGGAAAAATAGTTTTTAAACAAAAATATTTATCACGGTGGCTGTCTTTCGGCCGCGTTTCCGATTCGATAGTAGCTATGAAATTGCTGACGCGTCATGCCTTGAAAAAAGTTTAATTGAATAAAGTATTTTTGATTTCTGGTAATAACTTGTTTGGCAAATCGTTCGACCCTTTCAAACTGTTGGAAGGCAGATGGTCTATTCTTTTAAAACAGTACGAAACATACAGACTGACTGGTGAGTTACCTTCAATATTTAATGTGATAATTGGCGATCATATATGATGAGAAAAAATAACATTAAAAATAAATATTAAAATACTTCTTAGTAAACAGTACACCGAGAATCCTATATTTACCTGCGCCATACTTGGCCACCTCGCGAACGCAGCGTGCTATCAACACAGAATAGCGGGGGTGAGGCGTCGTGTCTTTGATGTCGACTTGCGCGTACTGCGGCGTGCTTAGAGACTACAATATCCACATTTCACTTATTTTTAGAGAAATATTTGTCAAAAATTAAGCTCCTAATTTTATTATTTCATTTGAACGAGAATCGAGCACCGAGTACTCTCCAGAAGTATCGAAGGTAACTCACCAGTCAGTCTGTATATAACTAGCTGGACCCGGAAAACGTTGTTTTGTCATACAAATTACTTGGTACTTGAAAGGGAGTGGATTGGGTGATTGAGCTTAAAACAATCCTATCTTTTAAATTGGACCAAACAGTGGATATCTACAAAATTTTGTTGAATCTGGTTTAGCGACTTAGGAATCCATCAAGGACAAACAACGTGACACGTTATTTATTTTTATATTTATATAGCAAACAAGCAGGTGGGTCTCCTGATGGAAAGAGTCAACCATCGACTATAGATACTAAAGGTGTTAATGGTGCGTTGCTAACTTGTAGCGAGGTCTAATGCCACATGCATAAGTTTACTGGCTACCTTACCCTCCAAACCGGAACACGACAGTGACAAGCACTGACGCTATTCCGGCAGGAATAGGTAAGGCGATGATACCAGACCCGGGGCAGACAATGCAGAACTCTACTACCTAGCAGCTACGATGGTAGTGACTCGCATAGCCAATCGGTCACCTTTTACGACCTGCCTGGCAGAGCGGCAGTTGACTTATTCTTCAAAGAAGCCCTGGACCAACACGGTAATTTATATATATTAAGATAATAAATATCGCTAGACAAACAACACTAATCGATCTAACCTCAAGTAAATTATTTATCCGTGATATGAGTTTGAGTCTACAATACTTAAGACATAGAAATCTACCACCCCATTGGTCAAGTGATTCGCGATCCTGATGACGCATTTAATGAGGCTTGAGTTTTACTACCGACAGAGGCAGGCATATGTGTGACAAACTTAGATGTTTGTATTTCTGGATTTGGGTGTTATTAACTATATCTCAGTATATAATTTGTATTTCTGTTCATTAATATCGTTGACTAGCAACCATATCACAAACAGAGTGCTAAGTGTGAGTTTTTCTTTTCGCATTCGATCGTGAGCGCTTGGAGTTTACTAGGAATTTGTATGTGATTTGTACAGCGCCACCTAGTGGTAAACGTGAGAAACCAGTTTACCACTAGGTGGCGCTGTACAAATCACACACAAATTCCTAGTAAACTCGAAACGCGCTCACGATCGAATGCGAAAAGAAAAACTCACACTTAGCACATAATTTGCTTACTTTGAGTGTAAATCAATTGGTGTAATTTTGCTTTTGATATTATAATGAAACATAAATCCTATAATAAACAACCAAGCCTAGAAATACAAATATTTGTGATCAACCCAAAAACACTACTACGACAGGTATCAAATCGAACCCGAGCCCCATCGATTGCACATTCAAGGTCGCTTATTTAACCAATGAAGCGGTGAAATGTATATGGTATAAATAGAATTTCTAATATCAATACAAAACAATCTCGGCATAAAGTTAATCAAGTACAGGGGATGGTTTTATCGTTTTCCAACTTTCCCATTTAAAACCCAGACGCGGATTAAACTTGATTAATAGTCACCTCAAACTAACTGTAAACTCAATTGAATTACATTTATCAGGATAGATTTAAATTCTACAGACACAACGCACTTCTCAATGCCATACTTCAAGGGCGGTAACTGGAAACCATTACAAATTGGCGGAGTGGGGCATGTTACACGTATCAGCGTTACAGAATAATGTACCCAATGGAAATCTCTAAATCAGGGTGTGCCAACCTTTTTTTTATTGTACTTTCCTTACCTATTACCAATTGACAGAAGTCTTATGGATATCTCGTTAGCACGACAACTATGCCAAAATGGTACGCAAAAACTATATTTTCAATGTTAAAAATAAATGAGTTGTCAATGAGTAAAATACGAAGCAAATAGTACAAATATATATGTGTTTTAGTACTTAACTCGTGCTTAGGAAAACACAAAAATATTAATCAATATATAAATTGAATTTCATCTGTAACGACGAACTCATGTAACTAGTATTTACTAGAGATGGGCCGAATATGGTTTGAACCGAATTCGAACTTCGGCAGAACATTAGGTGAAAATACAAAATTCGACCGAATTTCAGCTGAACTTCGATTCAATTTTGGCGCGCTTTCTCAAAGGCACCCCGTTGCGTCGTGACTTGTTTACGTACTTAAATTATTTTATATATCGTTAATAAATAGTTTTTGCAGTGCACGCGACTTGCAGACTTATCGGCAAAAATTTGATAACTTGTTACATTGTTCCAATTTAGGTAGGGATTTCTATTTTTTTTTTTTGAAATAAATTATAGGTTATGTTACTAAGGCATGATTTAACATCTTTCTAATTACTCCGTTGAAATGTTACATTTACGGTTGCGTTTGTCAGAGGACGGAATTTTATTTTTTACTGTGTAGAGGGGCTTAGTATAAGCTTAACTTAAAATTTGTGGGTCACCACCCTTGTGCCCCGGTCGCCACCTCGGAAAAGGGTGTGCAAAGTGCTTTCGCGTTGTATTTTCAAAGTAGCAACCCTACAAAAAAATTATTTGTAGAAAATTAAGTTGTATTCAATTTTATTTCTATTTATTTTGATCCTTAAATGGAAAATAAAAGAGGTATATAAAAAAATAAATTATTTTTTTAATAAAAATTTATTTTGGACATTATTGGTAATTTTATTTTGACTTACGTGAATTTTATTGGTAATTTTACAATAAAATGGCATCAGAACAATCTAATAGAGAGCAATCTAATTTTAACAAATAATTTTGGCTACAAATTTGTTTTCCATTCATTTATCTGGGTTTTACAGTGCTCCGTTTTTGACCGAGTTCTTGAGTACTCGTAAGAATAAGATAAAAATCTTAGTATTCTATTACATATTTTTTTATTTATATAATTGATCATTTCTTTAACATTCCTATGTTATTATTAATTTATTATTGACCCTTTTTCCCTTTTTCACTAAACACGCCACACATCACACGAAATGGTAGGCAGGCATGTGGCCTTTTATTAAAAAAAATTAAAAAAGAAACAAAATATGTCCATAAAACAAAAATAAAATTAATATCTAAATGTTTGTACGCAGAAAATGTAACGCATTTTGAAGAAATAGCGAATCTTGTTTAACAACAATTAGGTGGTTTGTTTTGGGGACTAATGCGGCTTAACTTGACAGGTAAAAGGGTCAGTTATTGTGTCATAATCATTGAACTGTATCCGAAGGAAATACAAGAGCTATGTGAAATAATTTCAAAACTTAAATATATTTGAAGATTTATCTGACTGATGTCTCACTGACTTAGTTTGGGTCCCCGTCGAAGAATCCATTTTTTGCAACTTGCCTGGCAGTTCCTATATTTTGACCTATTACTATGATCGTGACTACTTGGATGAAGAATTCTGCAAAATCTCGTCCTAATATGGTAATGTGACGATCTGCGATCGCCTGGGCGTTTGTTTTACTGCGTGGCTGCTTATTCTTCTTATTATATACTGAGAGGTACGCGAAACTATTTACTTTTACTATAATTTTAAAAATTATTTTGGTTCTTCCATTTATTTGGGCACACGTCTTAGCCCATCGAAACTTAAAATCTATCTTTTCATTTTCAAATCATAGAAAACGACTACTTATATAATTCTACGGTTCTATGTTTAAACATATTTAAAAGCGGACAAGGCTGCAAGTATACTTGTAATACCACACCATAGAGGTATTACAGTACTATCGATTTACCCACCACAAAAGCATAAACACTTGTCACTGTCGTGTTTTGGCTTGGAGGATAAACTAGCCGAGAGCATAGGTACCATAGGTGGCATAAGTTTACCAGCTACCTTAACTTCCAAACCACAACGCGACAGTAAGAAGCATTAACTATCACTTTCCATTAGAGATTAGCTGTAATTTGTCTGTATCAAGGATTAAATCAAATACTTTTTTTATTTTGACTCATAATGCAGATAGAGTCAAATGTTGAGAAGGAACTCAGAATAGTACATATCGCGAGTTTTGTAAGAGTTTTTTGAAAAATATAGATTTTTCTGTAGAATTAAATCATTCCTCCACATCGCTTCCTCCACATTCATCACTCTCTTCATACACACACGCCGGTTGCGAAGACTCTTGACACTTGACTTTCTGACATACCCAACTCTCACTTCCATACAATAGCGTTGGGATAAGCACATGATTATGCAGTGCTAGACGGGCACCCTGACTTAAAATTGTGCTATTAAGTAATATCCCTAACGCTCCATTCACTCTGTTACCTGCACACACTCTTCTTTCAACATCAGCGGTGTACCTTCCATCCCTGCTAAAAGCACATCCAAGATATACAAACTCATCCACTTGTTCCAGCACTACATCATCTACCACAACTACGTCCTACGTCCGTTCTGGTTGCTTCTCTTTCAAATACTAAAACTTTAGTTTTCTTCGCATTCAAATGTAATCCCATACTCTTACAATCCTCATTCATAACTGTGACCAGTGTTTGCAGCTCAGATGGAGTTGAGCCTAGAAGTACAGCGTCATCTGCATATTTTTTTTAACATTGCTTCGAAATTTTAAACCTATCGATTATGTAGCTAAAACAATAATTTAGATCTCGAAAAGTTAGTTGAATGCCATTCGAAAAATCAATCAATGCAATTTATCATCGTTTCCAAAAGATACAGCTTTTCAAAAATCAATATATTGCTTTTTTAACTAATTAGATGTTTGAATTGAAAAAAAATTATGTTCTAAATTTTTGAATCTTTGAACTTAAAATACCTCAATTTTGCGGGAAGTTTTAGGGATGGCCTGCAGAGTCAACCGTTTATACATTTTTTATTGTTTAATTTGACCAAATTGACATTCAAAATCAACACTTAAATTTTAGACGTTTCTATTGTATTAATTCAGAATTTTAAATATTTTAAGTTGAAAGATAATGTATTTACATTATTCTTTTTTTTCTATGATATTGTAATACGTTTTTTTTGTGATAATAGTTTTGAAATTCAAAAAATGTATTTTATATACTCATTTTGATTAAAAATACATTCTATTCTATTCTGTTCTGTTCTGTTCTGTTCTGTTCTGTTCTGTTCTGTTCTGTTCTGTTCTGTTCTGTTCTGTTCTGTTCTGTTCTGTTCTGTTCTGTTCTGTTCTGTTCTGTTCTGTTCTGTTCTGTTCTGTTCTGTTCTGTTCTGTTCTGTTCTGTTCTGTTCTGTTCTGTTCTGTTCTGTTCTGTTCTGTTCTGTTCTGTTCTGTTCTGTTCTGTTCTGTTCTGTTCTGTTCTGTTCTGTTCTGTTCTGTTCTGTTCTGTTCTGTTCTGTTCTGTTCTGTTCTGTTCTGTTCTGTTCTGTTCTGTTCTGTTCTGTTCTGTTCTGTTCTGTTCTGTTCTGTTCTGTTCTGTTCTGTTCTGTTCTGTTCTGTTCTGTTCTGTTCTGTTCTATTCTAATCAACCATTTCTATGTGTTTGTAAATATTAATATTTGTATTATGAAATATGTTTGAGATTTTACTCGACGAAGCAAATTTCAATAACAAAAAAGTTTAAGCCAAAGCAGCAATTTTGTAGGTTAGCTAAGTTATTAAATTAAACGTCAATAGATGTTGCAGATCTCCACAATTCACCAGTTTGTCTTTTTTGATCATAAGATAGCAAACAAGCGAATGGTTCTCCTGATGGAAAAAGAAACCATCGCCTATAGACACCAAAGATGTTAATGGTGCATTGCTATCCGTGGGGCGAGAAGGTTTTATATGCATAAGTCTACCGTCTCTTGTCTCCTTAACTTTTCCTGTCATATTAGTGACAGTGCTTGTAGCTATCTCATTCTAGTCCCGAAATCTTTTCTGGTAAACTTAAGCATTAATATCCCGACACACAAATAGCGATTCACCATTACATAAAGTTGGTATCTAATGAAAATAGTTATCTTTTTACATCAGAAGAGTTATCTCCTTATTCACTGTCCTATGTTAAAAAAGTTTTACGCACTCATCTGAGATAAGAGAATTTTAGCACACCAGACTTTAAACTTTTACTGATTTTTTTCGAAAGAAAACCTTATTAGCATTTCCCGTTTAACTTGGGAATCAAACCCTGGACCTCATAATCGGAACCGAATACGCAATTAACCATGATACTTTTTTTATACTAGCAAAATGTTAATCGCTACCGCTCGTACTTTAAGATAGGCGGTAGTAGGAACGTACGTCCTTGACTTGTATTGACTCCAGCGTATTACTAAATTTTCCACTTTTTGCGTTACTTTAATATCGATTTACTCGCAGTCCACTTATTTACGTTTTATTAACTCTACTTTATTCTAAGGGAGCATTTTTTATAAACATAAATATTCACGAGACAAATTACACTGACTGATTTAACCCCAAAGTAAGCAAATTATTTGCTTGTGTTATGGGTGTTAGTCAACGATACTAATACATAGAAATACGTATATAAATACTGGAATATATTTATTAAACACACAAACCCGGAAATACAAACATTTATGCTCATCACACAAATCAAAACACATTTACATACATTTGCTCATATCAGCGGCTACGCATTTTACGTCCAACACCGTGTCTATTAGTATTTGTGTGGTCTGTGGATATGACAGACACTTACCAAGTGAAACACCACAGTTGCCACTTTCGGCTCATATGGAAAAAAAAGTATCTTCACGCCCGTATCCCCGAAAGGGTAGGCAGAGGTACAACAAGTGCACCCACGATTAGCCGAAGATACTTGGTCCCACAAATGTGATAGGTGGCAAGCCTATCGCCAACCGGGCACTTTTCCAATCCCGGGCAACTTTGTGTTTATCAGAAAACTGAAAAACATTTTTTTAAGTGCCCGACCCGGAATCGAACCCGGGACCTCATGTGGTCGACGCCAACGCTGGACCACTAGACCACAGAAGCGATAATGAGGCGAGGCTCATACGGGTCCCCAAAAAACGCTCACCATAACCCCGCGCACTCAGCTGCGATGTGAAAAATAAAGCCTGTGTCAAGACTTAGTTTACTTTAACACTTTTTCAACAAATGTACTTGAAATTCTCTTTCATAAGTACTTAAAACCTTCCTTGAACAATAATATACAGAGCTTGAGCAGATAGTTAAAAGTTTTCCAATAAACTGCAATACCGTTCTAATCGAAAAACGGGTTGTGGTTGTGTCATGGACACAGCCGTGCATCATTTACGTGAACACGTCTACGTCATACGTATCATCTTGCGATGGTAACATTTTTTATTCGTTTCAATCACAACGTTCCCCGTCAAACCAGCCTACGGACCTAGATGGTCTAGACCACGTTCATCTTGTGGATAGCGAAGTAGAGCGTAGGGCGGCGCTTTAATCAGATGGTGACCCGCTATTATCCATCGATACCGAAGAAGTAGGTAAAATAATCAAAACCCTACGCAATAAAAAGGCTCAGGGTCTGATAAAATCACGAATAAGGTAGTTAAATACCTTCCTCCCTCCACGTGTGTGTGTGTGTGTGTGCGTTCGTGCGTGTGTGCGTGCGTGCGTGGGTGGGTGCGCGCGTGTTTGCGTGCGTGCGTGCGTGCGTGTGTGCGTGGTTGGGTGTGTAAACATCTCATAACTTTTGAACGGCTGAACCGATCGAAACGCGGTTGATGGTATTCGATTTGTCGACATTCAGCCGAATTTGCCGAATTTCGGCTGAATGTCGAATTTTGGCTGTATGTCGAATTTCAGCCGAATGACGAATATTGGCGGGATGTCATATTTTGGCCACATGTTGAATTTCGGCTGAGTGTTGAAATTCGTCCAGTAGTCGAAGTTTAGGCCCATTCTAGTAAAAAACTGTGTTGGTCCCGGCCTCCTTTGAAGAATAGGCCAACTGCCGTTCTACCAGGCAGGTCGTAAAAGGCGACCGATTGGCTATCGAGTCACTAACATCGTGGCTACTAGGTGGTAGAGTTCTGCATTGTCTCGCCCGGGTCTGGTACCACCGCCTTACTTATTCCTGCCGCAATAACGTCAATGCTTGTCGCTGTCGTGTTCCGGTTTGGAGGGTAAGGTAGCCGGTAAACTTATGCATGTGGAATTAAACCTCGCCACAAGATAGCAACGCACCATTAACATCTTTGGTGTCTATAGGCGATGGTTGACTCTTTCCATCAGGAGACCCATCTGCTTGTTTGCTATCTTATGATATAAAAAAAAAAAAAATTAATTAGATGAATAAATTTAACGTTTTTAAACTAACTCATACCTGGAGACTCGACATAACTAACTAAAAATTTTCGGAATTTTTAAATAAGATTTTATGATACGCGTATAGGAGCTGCTGTGATGCAACTGAAATGAAAGGTAATGTAAGGAATGAGGCAAACTTAACCAAAAGGTGAAAATTTAAGAAGACCACAGCGGCAGAATAGTCTACCCACTTCCACCACACTTTCTACACGTCAGAAGCAAAGTCAGTAAACACACAAATTATGAACTCAACGCACGCTCAAGAAAAGAGCTTACTCATTCTTAAAAGGCCGGCAACGCAACTGCAAGACCTCTGGTATTGCAGATGTCCATGGGCGGCGGTGATCACTTACCATCAGGTGCACCTCTTGCTCGTTTGCCCCCTCTTCTATAAAAAAAAAAAAAAAAAAAAGTTTCACTTCGCAACCGAAACATCTTCAGGAGAGTCGAATAGAACTTCACTCTATGAAGGGAAGCATTAATTGCTAAATTTTTAAATTGTTAATTCCAGATAATTTTTAAATGCAAGCTCCGTTCCCAAACAAAAAAGTTGCCTTGAAAGGCGTGTCCATTTAATTCGTGGGAATAATAAATGAATAGTTAGTGATTTACGAATCGCTTGTTCAATCGGTTTGCCATACAAAATTGATTTAAAAAAAATACTTTTAAGTTTTGGTTATTAAAAAAAAAAGTTAAGTCATTAATTGTTAATGATTAAAATATTTTTATATAGGCGCATAAATTGAGCTACAAATATTTGAATAAAGACTGGTCATTTTCGTTAATTTCGATAATTCAATTTGCCACACAAAACTAGTCATTTTTCTCAGTGCATAGAGCTTACTTTTAGATGAGCTTACGGTTATTCAAATGTATTTAGTAGTAATGAAATTCGAAAGAATTCGAATAATTTGAATGTCATTCACAATCGCCCATCTTTATGGCGAAGTTTTTATAGTGTAGTGTTTGTGTAGTGTAGTAGGTAAATTAGTGTGTGTCATATAACAGTCATTCACATTTGTTCGTAGTACGAAACAAAGCTGTCTTTTTAGTCCACATTATCGTAATGGGCAACTTCGGAACCCTATATTGCGCGTGGCCCGACACGCACATTACCAATTTTTTTAACCGTAAACGGCCCTATGACAAAAAATGCATCGAAATAGCTGACATACAATTCGCGTATTAATTAAACAGAACTGTGAGCAAAAGAATTTGTTAAATGTAAGTGAATATTAAAAAAATTTGCTAAATGTAAGTTTAGGCTGAAAACCAGCGCTGTAGTCGTCTGCAGCATACGCTGAGCCTAGACCTTTTCTGACTACATTGTACTCGGCAGCGACCTATATTAACATAATTAATATAATTTATATCTGTGTTAGTTTCTAAAATGTGATTGTGTCTTTTTTAATAAGTAATTGTGTCTGCTGTGTACATCGGTTAGAATAAATGGTTTCTTTCTTTCTTTCTATTATACATTCAATCAGATCTGATAAGGTATTTGGAATGCGTTCTTTCAACCCAGCGCACTAACTGGGATGGGTAATTAGAAATTAAACGTTTATGTCTCTTCATAAATTATACAGTTTGTCTAGACAAGTACCAAAGTTCAACGATCTGGCTTTCCGAAGAGTTATAACCAACTAATCGCATCAAGGGTGAACCGATTTATTTCAAATAGTTATTACTGTAACTAATGGGATACTATTCCATCAATAATATATCGGAGACGGTTATAAAGAGCTTATTAATTCTTAACAAACCAGAAAAGTTCTCTAGTTTTTAGATATCTCTATAAGTCTAGCTCTAGTTCTTAGATCATTACCATCAGAGGTACATACACGTATTTATTATTACACATTTTTATGGTATAAGATAGCAAACAAGCTAATGTTTTTCTAATAAACAGAAACAGCTATCTTCTATAGACAACAGTAATGGCTGGTAATGCTTAATAGCGCGTTGCTATCCTTGTGGTGGTGCTTTAGTTCCACATACAGAAATTTACCGGCTACCTTACCTTCTAACCCGAAACACAACAGTGACAAGAACTGACATGCAGGAATAGGTAAGGCAGTACCAGATCCGATAAAGAAAATGCAAAACTCTACCACTTAGTAACCACGATGGTAATGACTCGCATAGCCAATCTTTCGCCTCTTACTAACCGCCTGGTAGAATGGCAGATGGTTTTATCTTCAAAGGAGCCCGGACCAACACAGCGGACAGTCTGTCTATGTGATTCGACTAAGTGTGGTGGCACTGCCACTATAGCGTCAGTGTTTGTCGTTGTCATATTCCGGTGTGATAGAATTATTAAAACAACATCTGCCATCAAGTTACCTTACCCTCCGTAAGGTAGCCGGCAAACTTATGTATATAGCATTATAAGTTCAGTGTTTGTGATCGATTTTGTGCCTCTTTATCAGGAGTAACATTTGTATATAATGCATAAAAAGACCTCGAGTAAGAAAAGTATACCAATTCTCATAAATAAACTGCTTTTAATGTTTTGCAATACTACATATATAGGTGGTAAAAAATCATTTTATTTGATTTGAAAATAAGCATTTTCAAAATCGTAACATAGATGCCAGTAAGTGACTGATACAATATTACGATTCTGAAATTTTTTTACTGTCTGTCTATTTGTCTTTATGTTTCATTATAACTCAAGAACGGCTTGGCCGATCTGTACGTAACTACGCGAATGATGGACTACATAATTTTTTTATCGTCAATGAATTAGCGCCCAGCGAAGCGGGCTGATATTAGCTAATTTGTTATGAATTAAATTGCCAACCGGGTGTATATTTTACTGCATCATCAGTGCAAAACATTTTGTGCTAGTACACACTAATTATGAAATTGGAAATTATTAATGTCGAAACTAATTAATCCCCTGGCAATACAGTGCGTTGGTTCGCCCAAATATGTATCGATAGTATAGAAGCCTGAAATACTCAAATTACAGCAAAAATATATGACAATAATTACAAATGTTCGATTGTGTCGTATAACTATATGTATGAAAACAACTTCAATCACAAAGCAAAGAAGAGTTTCGCCACATTCCACCACCAACATGGAGCTCAGCAATAAGAGTGGGACTGCCACTATTTGATACATGTGTGTAACTTTACTGACACTGCGATATACACTCACAGGAATCAGCTTTATTTGGAGTGTAACTGTGTGCGTGAAAGCTGGTTAAATTTACACGGCTTAACTTGGTTTTGAAACTTCAACAAAATGTCCGAAGCGCTTTGTATTTTTAGTTTTTAGTGTGAGAACGAATATTAATTTGGAATCGATTATATTATAGCGGCAATGTGGACGATTCTTTAAAAAAATAATTACATTATTATTTCTGCGACGTTTCACATCGTTTCTGTGGTGTTAGGCTTTTTCTTGTGTGAATTGTAATAATATCGTCAAAGCCTAATATGTAAATTAATATTATTAACTGTAATACACAAGATTAAAATGCCTGTTCAAGGCTCAATTTCGATCCGAAATGTTGCAGAAAAATTCATGTTTTAATACATGATTTTTTTTATCGATCATAATCGATTAAAGCCGAGACACATACTACACATAATAATTATTTACTATTGTGATACATTTTGTTAAAAACTAGACAATATTAGTGTCATTAGATATCGGCTGATTCTCCCTGACGGATGTATCCATTAGCGTGATGGACGGGTGGCAGGCCCGCCGCGCTGTCCTACTGTATTAACGTTACAGAATACGCGACGAGCTTATGACGAGCCATTAGCTACCATGTGGTATATTAAAAACAACATATTACTTATGTTTGTTCGTCTAGAAAACCAAAAAAACACGTTCATAAGGTTTTTTTATAGGTTAGGTGGATCAAGGGTTGCCAATGCCTCGTATTATACAGGTTACTCTATTTATTGTATAAAAAATGTAGAAATCTGTGATAATTATCAAAACTAGCGACCGCCCTTCAAATACGATTGTTCTTACTTTGAATTCCAATGCTCGTGCCTTTAAAGTTTTAAGACTTCTTTTTATATTTGGTTCACAAAATGAAGATCTTTAAAAAACTAATTTTTAATCAAGAAATATAAATTTCAAATTTAAACATTTTGTTTCAAAATAATGTCAATTTAATGATCTATAAAAAAATAAAACCCTTATTATTGATGCTGGTAATCTTTAAATTAAATTAAAAAAAAAATAAGGACAACAAAAAGAATATCGACACGCAGGATTTGAACCTGCGACCGTTTCCCTAAAGCCGGGACGCTCTACCGCTGAGCTAGTGTCCACAGGCTCGGCGTGGCGAAATTCTACTTTGCTATATGATCGATTCCCGGACGGAATTAATCGGAAAAACGGGAAAGTTTTCCCAAGCACGAGTGCTAAACACAAAAATAATTTAAATCAAGTGTTTTTTTAACTTCCCGCTACGTGTACGTAGTGTACGTAGATAAGAAGTTACTGAATTTGCTCCGATTTTCGAAAATTAAGTTTTCACCGGATCTCCACGTTTTGAGGTCCTATGAATCTTTTCCGACTATTTTCGCGATGACTTCAGTATGTCTGTATGTATGTATGTGTGTGTGTAAATATCTTATAACTTTTGAATGGCTGGACCTATCGAAACGCCGTTGATGGCATTCGGTTTGATTCCCAACAACGCTAACTAGTACGTTAGCGTTTTTTACGAGTAGAATTACGAGTATTTCTAAAACATGAATTTAATATTGAACAAAATTGATCGCTTCACCCTAAAAGATGATGTAATTTATATCTATGACACGTCAATGACCCCTCGTCGACCCGCCAAAGTAAATTCACATAAAACCAATCACGTTCCATAGGCACTTTGCGAGTAGGATCATCAACTTTCAATTTTTAAAAAAATATGAAATGTCACCTCGGTCGGCATTCTTATGTTTACTAATTGCCCGCCCTGGCTTCGCACGGGTGTTATACCTAAAGAAAATAATGAGATAAAATCTTCCATTCACAGTAGGATCATGTAGTGAAAAAAATTTTTGTTTTCAATTGTTTTATCAATGTATTGAAGAAGCCCTCCGATTACTTTTTGTCTTATTCCCCGATTCATAATATTATAACATTAAAAAAACATATTTTAACTTTTGCTGACAATAACGAACACAACAATAAAAGAATTATCTAATTTGGTGTATTTATTCCAAAGTTATGCGCGTACCAACATTTCAGGGATTAAATTTTTTATATCACTATAAAGCAGTTGATTCTTCTGATGACAATAGTAAACCATTACATGTAAACATCAAAAATAGTAATGATGAATTGTCATCTATGTGATACGATGTTATTCTACATGCTACATGCAAGCATTTGATCTTCGCTTACCTTTTTTCGAACTTTCTAATAAAAATACTTATTTTTCGAAAGGTATTCGAATTAACAGGGTAAATGATATAAAAATAAAGGTAAAACTTTTCTGTTTTCTTCTCTCACTTAGAAACAGTAAATCCAGTAAATTTCTATTTATAAAATTTATAATATATTAAATTTAATTAAAGCCAATTTCAATGAGAAGCTAGAAAATTCCTGGATATATTTATACTTAAATTGCTATAGAATAGAATAAAATAGAACAGAATAGAATATATTTTATTCAAAATAAGTATAACTTATACACTTTTACTGAACGTCAATTAAAATAAACTGGAATAACTTACACTTAAAAAACACATGATATCCACTAAAAAAAATGACAGAATCAATAATTAAGTAGAAAACTACAAAATGTCAAAATTACAAAAAAAGATAAAATTATTTTAATTGCTGATATCAATACTTAAATAAATAATTAAAACTATAAATATGGTTAATAATTAAGGCATAAAATTAAAATTAACATTTCTGATCAACTCCAGGGATTCCTATCATTTAAATAATCGTTCACACTATAGTAAGCTTTCTTGTAACGAGTATTTTTTAAATATGATTTGAATCTCTTATCTGGCAAACATGTAATTTCCTCCGGAACTTTGTCATATATACGCACTGATAATTCCTTAAAGCATTTTGCACATTTGCTTAACCTAAAATTTTGGATGGCAAGTTTATTTATATTCCTTGTATTAAAATTATGTTTATCTTTCATTTTTAAATATTTTTTCGTATATATATAATATTTTCATATATGTATTGGCTAGGTAATGTCAAAATCTTGATTTCTTTAAATTTTTCTTTCAGTGACTCTCTTGAACTCATATTATATATAGACCTAATGGCTCTTTTTTGTAATATAAATATTGTTTCTATATCAAATCCATATGTCAGGCTATTAAATGCATATGTCAGGTTTTTGTCAGTTTTTAATTAAATTGTCTCTATACTTGTAGCAAGAGACATCTAATTCCATTGTTGTAGACACAGGAAAAGATTGATCACTAACATGTGGATTTATTATAAGCTGGACTAAATTGACCTAGTATTCATCTACCACAGCACATCAGTATCTACCTTTTAGACCACTACATCGCTTTCCAACATTTTAGACAGATATAAGTAATTCAGTGGATTTGGAGTCAAAATAAAATATTGTTACCATAACCAAACTTTTGGCTACACTATTTCAAGCCTTATTACCTATGCACAAAAGATTAGATCTCGTAAAGTCCCTCGTCTTGAAGCCTTAGATGTCAGCTTTCATCTTAATTAGAGGTTCCGTGTACACAACGAGTAACTACTTTAAAGCGAATGATGATGAATTAGATATTTTCAATCTAAGGCAGTCACAAATAAACAGTCTTTATTTTGTTGAGTGCTTAACCAATTTTGCTACAGATTATTAGGTCTAAGACTTAAATCTTAGCTCAAGTTTCTCTTTTTCTAGAATGTTAGCTATCATATATGAAACTTTGCTATCCTGCTTTGCTTTAATATAACCCTTACTCAATTTGAGTATATTATGTGTCAGACGAAAGCTATATGGACATACTAGGTAAGACTTACCCGTCTTGCTGGGCGTAAATTCTTTGACTAATTTAATCGCTATTTCTTGTAGCGCTTTGAGGCCGATCTCATCAATCTCCTTTATATAGTAGTACATATGTTAAATGTACTTCTCGCCTGAGACTAGTACCTATCCCTATCGCAATAGAATCAGTGCTTGTCACTTTAGTGCTCTGGTTTGGAAGGTAAAATAACCGGTAAACTTATGCACATGGCAATATTACCCCACTACAAGGATAACAAAGAAAGAAAAGAAAGAAAGAAACCATTTATTCTGACAATTGTACTCAGCGTATTCGTGAAGCACCATTAATATATTAAATTTTCTAATTTTCTTCCCATTAGGCGAGCCATCTATTTGTTTGCTATCTTACTATGTAAAAAACAAACATCACCAGGGTGTTTACAACAATTAACTGAGTTAATGGAATAATATTTCCATTTCAATGTTCCTAATTAAATATTTTTTAGCCAAGGGCTGACTATAAAACGCGTAGTATATGTTATAGTATAAGTATATAACATATAATTTCATATATTTCCACGGTGATCACATATTTATTTGACCGAGTTACCTCTATCAAAATCCCCTCGGTTAAACGTTTTGGGGTCACGTCCTTCTGTAATGAGTCTTAGAGTCAATACTTCGGCTGCCCTCGAGCAAGCAAACTACATTTTAATTTTGAGCTCGGATTATTAGACCCCGCTGACAAATACTACTCATATTTTATGAGACACTTTTTATTTCCTTTACAAATACTGCTGATGTATAAATAAAAGATTAATAAAATAGTTTTGAAAATCCAAAAGGACACGCCTCAAAAAGCTAGTTTTGGAATTATCTTTATAATATGAAAAATTCAGTCCGTTTTAACGAAATATATATAATATAGACTAAACTATTTAATAGCCATAAAAAACCTTCAGTTTATGTTTGGGTAAGCTTAGATAATTTAGCTTTTGGGGGGCCTTTCTGTGCCAGATCTATCTATGCAACCTTGAAGGCCTTAAAATTGGAACTTAAAATTACGACGTTCGTCTTTTACGAGCTAACTGATGAAAAGATACATCAACGCGGAGAAATATAGCGCTCCCCATATTGATCCGGACACCTTTCGAAAAATAGATCAACTTCCTTACTGCTGGACATCTCGTAAAAGGCGAAAAATGCTAAACGTACCGCTAAAATCGTGACTACTAAGAAGTAGGGTTCTGCGACATTTTGCCCGAGATGGGTACCAATGCCTTTTTTATTCCCATTGTAATAACGTCAATGTTTGTTGCTGTTGTGTTTCGGTTTAAAGTTACAGGTAGCCGGTAAATCTATGCATTTGGCATGGCATTGGCATCACTCCTGACATATGGATAGTCACGCTCTATTAACATCTCTGGTCTCTATTGGCGATGGTTTTTTCTTTCCATCAGGAAAGCTATCTGCTTGTTTTCTATATTGAGATATAAAACACCTGAATTCCAAGCTGTAAAATATACTACTATCTGTACCTTTTTTAGTATTTCCCATATGTCCCATGAGAGTGACCTGGTTAGACCTCTCCCACCTGGTACGAAATATCTAGTAATAAGCTACCAGCTAAGATGTTCTTTAAAACGGACTCGAGTCAACACGTGCAAATAATTACAACAATAAGCAAAATATGTAATTAACAGTAAGGCAAAATCATTCGCGTAACTACCGGGTAAATATAAATTCTGTTTTAACTCTTTTTTGTCGACGTTAAGTTTTGTTTGTTATAATAGACTTTAATACATGTGTATTTAATTTAGTAACAAGTGTAAATAATTGGCATCATAATGCGATATAGGAAAAAACAATGTCATGGGTAACTTTTCTAGACAACTTCACCAAGCTCAATATGACACATTGTTAAATTTCCCTGCTAATTAGTGTTTAGATTTTAAATGTCTTAATTAAAAGTTTGAAAAACCCCCCGACCAACGACTTCTGTATACTAACGTACGTAGTACCTTAATTTTTTTGCCCCCGACACATTTTCTTTTCATCAGACCATTCTGCTTTATATGCTTTATTTTAAGAACAAAAGGTTAAAGGATCTAATGATCTTCGAAAGGGGATCCTGCAGCATCAGGTTAATGTAACTATGGTTAATTAGCCAATCAGCTTGAGTTACTCAATGCGGCTCCCATGGCCTCCTTCAAGCTTCACCATGTAACCCTAATATAATTCTGATTCAGAGTATTTGCAAAATCATAACAAATTAGACCACACTCAACGGGCTTATTTTGTTTAGTTTAGAAGTTACATGGCTACCTGCTAGTTTTATTATAAAACCCTACAATCTAGCAATAAAGGCCAACTATATTAGTCTAATTTCAGGTGGGCAGCTTTCAGTTCCATCATCATATTCATACATAATATAGAAAACATCTAGCACCTAAATGTTGGCTGAAACAAACCGAATCAGCCAATGAGTTTATCTTGATCAGCTTAGAAGTTCTCACATACTTCTTCCAGCTCTATTATCAAGCACTGGAAACCTTCGTATTTCGAAATTTTTGTTTGGATTTTCTCCATTTTATTCCTAAATTCCCATGACCTCCTTCTAATTCTATCATAAGAATCGTCTAGCGCCATGGTGTTTGTTTAATAAACATAACAAATTATTCCAAACTCAATAGGTCTATATTATTTAGTTTGAAAGTTCCCATGGCTACATACCAGTTCCATCAGCCAATCCTAACAATTATCCAGTACATAAATGTTTGCCAAAACAAACTGAATCAGTCTCTAATCGATAGGTTAATCAAGTTAAGCTCAGAAGTTCTCGTGTATTTCTTCCAGCTTTATCATCAGGCACGGATCCTTATGAAAGCCATCCTGTCCCAAACTTTGTGTTAGAACGAATCAAACGAATCCATAGTCGATAATGGTGCTTCATGTTATTCCAAAATTCTTATGACCTCCTCCTAGCTTCATCGTGAGACCCTGAAAATCATCTAGCACTAAGGTATTTCTTAAAACAGAACAACTAAGTCCAAACTAAATGGACTTATATTGAATAGTTTAGGAGTTTCAGTATCACTTTTCAGTTTCATTATTAGATCCTAGAAATCATCCAGCACCAAAGCGTTTGACAGTTAAAGACAAATAATTGCTAACTCAATAAATTTACTTTGTCAAGTTTGGAGTTTATTTCATTAGCATTTTCCATGTGGATTCAGAAAATTTCTAATGTCACTTTTCTAGCTCCATCTTCAGACGCGTCATCACGAAAACAAACTTGTTGCAAAGAAACGAATGACTCCAAACTCCACTACCTTAGCAATTTCTATCTGTGAGTTACAATGGCACTCTAACGGCTCCATCTTCAGACCTTCGACATTATATGTAATGAAAAGTACACATAAAAAACCAACGAGCCGAAACTCGGCTATCTTATCTTTTTCTACATATGAGTTTTAGTAGCGGTCTTTCAGCTCCATCTCTTTCTGCCTTTTATATCCTCGTCATCATAAATACTAATTAAACTTAATACTTATAGCAACAAAACCAATGATTACAAACATGGTTATCTCATCAAAACTCAGTGCCTGAGAGTTCCAGTCCCTATATCCAAGCTACATCATGGGATCAGCTGGATGGTACCACAATATTTCATTATCACGGAACTTACACAATTTTGCCAAGCTTTAGTACAAAAAGATGTCAGGAAGTCGTTAAAAATGGTTTGCAATATTTAGAAAATCGCAATATTTCAAACGAACGTTTTCATACGAACATTGCCAGTTAAATAGAAGCTAACGAGCTTAGAAGCAGATCTTACAGCCTTAGGTTACCATGTTACCAAGGTTACCATGTCATTGCAATATTATTACAGTAATAGAATACAAAATTTAATATCGATAAAGCCTTTAAAAATTGCTTAATTCCTTTCATCAATTTGAAAACGGCTGGTGATCTCGAAACGGCTGGATAGATTCTATTAAATCATAGCTATGAACCATCCAAGATTGAGCTCTTAATTAAAAAGCCGCAACCAAATCCGGCCGTCCACCTGGGCGCTATGATGATACGGACAGACACACAAATATTTAGATACACACCTTACTAATGAATCCCCTCGTTTTTGTGTTGAAAACTATTTAATCAATAATTGAGTTGATGGACGCATGGAGCTGAACAATCCTTACAATGTGGTCAATTTCCTTTATAATATAATTCTAAGTACAAAAAGTTGAAATTTTACCTTTCAATATAAATTTTGATAAAATATTGCAAGCCCGTTTCACGATGTAATTAAAACTTAACTTTTCAACTCTGTCATAAACCTTCACTAAGTTTGCGTACCTACGCCAAATATTCTTATAGTATGTTTCATTTTGCAAACCTTTCACTATATTGAAAAATAACAGATATAAAGCTTAAAAAACACAAAGCCTGTTACAGGTTTTCCTGTTTTTAACGTTTTAATGAAAATTTTACTAATATTTAAATTATATACACTAAGTTTAACAAATGTGACGTCCCGTTGGTCGATTCATAGTCAATCTAAGATTAATTGTGATTGACAGTCACACGAATCACAAATCGATAGGACTGGAGTTCAATTCCCGACAGGGGCAAACATTTATGGGATGGGTACCAATGTTTGTATTTCTGGGTTTAAGTGTTTATTTTGTATGTTACAGTATTTATTAATGTATTTCTACGTATTAGTATCATTGACCAACACCCATAAGCAAATAATTTGCTTACTTAGATAGGTTAGATCAATTCGTGTAATTTGTCCACTGCTATTATTATTATTATTATTATTATGTAGGTTATTCATATTATGTACATATCAAGCTACATCATAAATGCTTGCACTAAAAAGGGTTTTTCTGTTATTGTTATAACACATGGGTACATAAATTGGAGTTTTCTATCTAAGTAGCTGACCCAAAAAATGTTGTTTGCCATACAAATTACTTACATTAAATATTATTTGGTGGAATACTTGAGAGATCTCACTTAACCCTTAAGTTGATAGGATACTTGAGACAGGGTTTAAGTGAGGTAAAAACTATCCTATTTTTTAAGTTGACCCAAACAGTAGATATCTACAAAATTACACTGAAATCGTTTCAGGAGATTCGGAGTCCATCGCGTACAAACAACATGACACGTAATTTATATACACGATGTCTTTTACTTGATACAAAATCCGCAATACGCAAACCGTATTTTTATATGAACAATTAATAAAACATTAAATAAAACGGAATTAACAAATACTCTATGAGTTATCGATAGACTTAGTGGTATCAGTGACGCCCCAAATGTAAGGTCACCCTACGCGTAAATGAACTGGACTGATCGCCCACACCCAGTAAGTACTATTAAACATGATGATAACATTACCCATCATATTTACAGGCTTTTGACTATCAGAAGGGATTAGTTGAAAGAATTTAGGTGATTCAAGTAAAGAATAATTAGGTAAATAAACAAAATTCTTCTAATAAACTAGAGTGTCCACATAGACAATTATTTTATAAATTTTTGTAGTAAAATATTACACACTTCAAAAACTATTGTAATCGATTCTAGTGCTGATTCTGAAAAAAACTAGTTTTAGCTTTTGTATTAAGTAAAAGACAGCTTGTTTATTAAGATACTCAATACTCAATACTTTATTGCGTCAAAATTTATACATTTATAGGTGTTAAGTATACATTCTAGGAACAACATATGTACCCTGATAGGGTGTAGCAATGCGGAGGCGGACTGATTCACTTTTCTGAATAAAATTAAATTATAAATTTAATTTTATCATTCAAAAATTCGCTTAAGGTGTAGTAACATTTATTTATCAGTAGGTTCTTAACATCGCGTAGAAATATTTTATAATTTTCTTCCGATTTAAGTTTTTCGGGTAATTTATTAAATATTTTTATAGCCATAAAGTTTAGCCTCTAGCTGTGCATTTTAGGTTTGAGATTGGTAATTCTAGGTTGTGTTTGAAGCTTGTTGTAAATTTTCGTGGGCATTCAGTTTGTTTTTTAAAGAACTGGGGATATTTTTTAACAAATTTTAGTATTTAGAATATATAAATTGAAGGAAACGTTAATATTTTTAGTTTTTTGAAATACGGTTTACAGTTTTCAGGTTCTTTAATGTTAACAAGAATGCGGATGCACTTTTTTTGGGATATAAAAAGATCCGTTGCGTTCACACTATTGCCCCATAGTATAATGCCGTATGTTAACCACGAATAGGCATAGGCGTAGTAAACAGATAAGGCTGTATGTTGGTCGGTCGCTTTTAGCAGTTCCCTTAGTGCATATGTAAAGCTTGATAGTTTGGTTTTTAATTTAGATACATGGTTTTTCCAACTTATATTAGTGTCTATAGTGTGTGTCCACTACACAAATGGCAAAATTGTATCATATCCCGACGACACAGCTCTACTTTTTTCAGCTAATTCGGAAACTGATGTTTATAAATTTGCACAGCAAGGTTTCACTTTAGTCAACAAATGGCTTAACAAACACCTATTAACATTAAATTCCAGCAAGACTCAATTTATTCGGTTCACAAAGCGCAAGGTATCAGCCAGTCAGACAGATTCATTGTTATACGCTCACCATTGTAATAACACCATACAATGTGCATACCCACACATATTACCCGTTAACAAAGTAAAGTACTTGGGTGTGATTATAGACGAAACCCTTTCCTTTAAACAACATATTGAGACGCTTGCAAATAGATTACGTAAGTTAATTTTTACTTTTAAAGTTCTGCGCAATATTTTAGACCAAAAATTAATTAGACAAGTATACCTTGCTCTTTGTCAATCAATAATAACGTACTGTATTACGTCATGGGGTAGAGTGGGCAAAACTCTGCTACTTAGTATAGAAAGAGCACAAAGAGCTATTCTTAAGGTGGCCACATTCCGCTCCTTCTTATATCCCACTAACCAGCTTTTCACATCGTGTAAAGTGCTAACAGTCCGACAGCTTTTTGTTTTAAATATAGTATTAAAACAACACTCGGCTCTTTCTTATACTCCTGACCATCAAAACACAAGGCGAAAAGATAGAGCTTGTCCGTACATCGCAGTAACAAAATTTGCTTTTTCATCAAAATTCTACATATTTTTAGGTCCACTTCTGTATAATAGAATCAATGCAATTACAAATATTTATTCACAAAATTTTGGGAACTGCAAAAAGATTGTAATTGACATTTTACAAAGTATGTCATGTCTATGATGACACTGAGAAGTTATTATTAATTTGTAAATAAACAAAACTTAGAATTATGTATTTTATTACGTTTAATTTCTCTTCTTGTTCCTATTTCTGATAATTTTAAAGAATTACTCTCGTTTTCCTAGTTATATTATTACGTAAGACAATATAGTTTAAGAGTTTAATTTAATGACATTATAACTATGAGTACTTAATTTTTTTATTAGTGATTATTAAAATTATTGTATTTCACTAGCCCCTATCGCCTGAAACACAGGTTAACCTAGTTCAGGCAGATACATGTTAAGTTAGATCATAAGATAGTTTTTAGTGATTTTACAATTCAGTGTAGTGTACAATTTATTTAACTGAATAAATATATTTTGATTTGATTTGATCCTTGACATGTAGAAAAAACAGTAATGAAACAGGTGATAGCACGCAGTCGCATGGAGGAATACTGGGAGTGATAGATTTCCAGTCAAAACACGCATCGCTGTCTACAAATTTGATTCTCAGATCATTTAAAACACCAGCTTTTAACTAATGGGATATTAACATGGAAATCCTAAAAAGGATTCTACGAAAAAAGAGCTTTGTGCCATATCTAAATGAAGGTCTTCGTTATGTCAGGACTAACTGCCAATGAGTCCTCTTAGATTTTAATGCTTCCGCATAGCAATATGTCAGTTATATAACAAACTATGCCGTCTTGATGGAACCGATGACAACGGTCACGGTATAAAGACGGTCGCTACCAGTTTTTCGTAATACTTCTGAAGTTAATTAAGGTCATTAGTATATGTAAAATATTTTATATAACAGAACATAAGCAAGCGAGTCCCTCGTGCTTATCGGCTAATTGCAGCTTTCTGAAATGTTAATAAAAATATTTTTTTGTAGTAAGGCGGAAACTACCGGCAATGTTAGCATCTCTATTTTAAAAAGCGACCTTTTGATATAATGCTAAAAGCAACAGATTGAGCATTGGAAGTTGTCTTTTGGCAAATCATTGCAGAACTCTACAATAACTATACAATAAAAAACCCAAATGTTTTCTATAACTACCGTTATGCGTTGGATAACGATGCCATTATTATTGTTTACTTTTCACTTCAAACTGCGACAGGTGGATAATTTGGCCGACCCTAATCTCGGCGCCAAACGCTTAGTAGTCTAAAATTTTGAAATAAAATAATGCTCCTTGGTAACGTAAATGCGAAATAACAACTTTAAGGCTGAAGTTCCTTGCCCTTACCATGATCTGTACTCGATATTACTATGAAATAATAAAAATCTTTAGCAGAATTAGATTTTTTAATTAGATTTCGTATCTATACGCTACAGTTATCATTAGGGCGAGCGAAGCGAGCCCTACACTAGGCCACTTTCTATGCACTTTTGTGGTACATTTTACTCAAAAATTATCGGACTTTTAGGTTTGTGCTTCGACGTAGTAGTTTAAATTCATGTCTAGATATGTTATCTACCATAAAAATAGAGAGAGGGTGAGGGAGAGGGAGGGGGCGGGGTAGGGAGGGGGAGGAAGAAGGAGAGGGAGAGGGGGAGGAAGAGGGAGAGGGGGAGGGGGAGAGAGGGAAAGGGAGAGGGAGAATGGGAGAGGGAGAGGGGGTCGAGGGAGAGGGGGAGGGGGAGAGGAGGAGGGGAGGGTGAGGGGAGAGAGGGAGGGGGAGAGGGAGAGAGGGGGGGGGCTGGCTGGCTGGCAGGGAACAGAGTGAATAGAGCGTTAGTTTTAAGTCAGGGTGCCCCTCTTGCCCTGCATAATCATTCCTAAGCCTGCCTATGCCTATCCCAACGATATTGTATGAAAGTGAGAGTTGGGTATGTTAGAAGGGCATGAAAGTATAATCAACGCAGGACCAGGTTCGTAATGTTGAAGTGAGAGAGAAGTTATGCTTGAAAGAAAGTGTTGGTGTAAAGATGAGAAAGGGCATGCTCCGTTGGTTCGGACATGTACAAAGAATGGTAGGTGAAAGATTAACAAAACAGATATACAATGCGAGAGATGAAATACTTTATTATTTATTTTTCTATACATTAAAAGATTATAGACTTTATTATTATAAATAAACCTATACATTAAAAGATGTAATTCTCATAAAAATACTTTTCTAACAATATTACTAGATAGTATAACTTTGCGAGCCCCTACAAAGCTCTGCTTTTTGCTAGTTTATAAATAGGCGATAATCAATATTGCGTTTTATTTATCTACTTTTTCTCCGTGTTAGTCCGAATTTTTTATGAAGAATAGAAAATATACCTCCTATCAAGTTGTTTGTAAAAAGTAAGCAAAACCACAAAACATCACTGCCAATCCATGATTATTTATGTATGTACGATGATACGATGTGGAGGACTGCATCATCTCGCCCGAGATAATGTCATTTTATACCGAAATGCCGAAAGCCAAATCACGAACTGCCATGCAGAATGGCAGGTTTTCTATTCTTGAATGGTTGCCTCGACCAACACAGGGGTTTCTCCGTATCAAACGCGAGTCATACAGTAAACTAAAACATATAGTATCAAATTGTTGCAACTATGATATACCTACTAGCTGCAGCTTGCAGCTCGCGTTATAAAAGTTTTTGGTGATTCCCGTGAGATCTCGTAATTTTTTCGGGATAAAAATTAACCTAAATACTGCTCCAGGTCATCAACTAAACGTTTCACTAACTGGCTATGCGAGCCACATGCAAGCACACCATAGGCAACAGCGGAGTTAAAAGTAGTCGCCGCGACCGAAATCGGTCAGGAGAACACATATGCAGTATATATACTGTATGTCCACATTACTGTTATGGTCAACTTCGGAAAACTACATTGCGCGTGGCTCGACCGCACTTTACCAATTTTTATTTTCTTTTATCTGAGGCATGTGTAGAATTCTCTAGTGAACAACTTATATCTCAATTTTTTTAATTCGCTACATTTAACTTTCTTACCAGCGAATTCGTGCAAGCAATGCTATTTGTAAATAACATTAAAATGATATTATTAAATATAATATATTGAATTTTGCAAACTAATATATGTGTCCAATCACATTTTTATCAAACAACAGAAAGCCTCAGCTATCATAGATTTTTGCAACCTAAACAGCTAGTTGCTAATTCAATGCCAGCTTCTAAATTTGCATCCGCTCTCTTCTTAATAACCCTTTTAATTACATTCTTAAAACACTTAAACAGGAAAGACTGTTTGTATGATTATTAAAGAAAGCATGACCAAAATTTAACAGTCCTGAATGTCCAATCATCAAGTTGGTTATAAAATAAAATAAAAAATATATCACAACTGTCTGCCACAACATGCAACAACAATCATGGTTTAATAAATACTATCCACATTCAAACATCGAAGAACAAAATGTTATTACAACACACTTACATTACACTACATATGTGAAACTTTGTGAGTGGCTTTTTTGGAAGAGCCTACAAAACTTTCTTACTACATTTTTATTAATAAATAATCTTATGGTCCATCTGTACCTCATTTGATGCAATAAATTATATTTTATTTGATCTGATTTAAGATGTAAATTAAATTGTTTAAGTACTTTTTTTGTATCAATTTATTTCAAAAATTAAGTAAGCATTGGCTGTAGCGTTTCTTTTGCAGTAACAGCAAAATAACATCTGATTTTGAAGAGTTCATAAATTTTTTAGCTCTAATATCTAAATTCTGGCAATCTGAATAATTTTAATAAATTTTTAATGTAGTCTTCACGACTTGTTTTAGCTTTTTTAGTTTCTTGTTGAAAGAATTAAGTAGTTTCCTTCTCATATCTTGGTTATTTTATTTCTTAGATTTTATTACTGAGGAGAAACTTAAAGTTGTTAATTACAAGAATCAACCATGGTCAATGAACTGTTCTAAAATATGCTTCTATTAGCCCTGCCTTTTTTATAGAACAGAGGGCAAACGGACAGAAGGGTCACCTGATGGTAAGTGATTACCACCGCCCATAGACAACTACACTACCAGGGGTCTTGTAATTGCGTTGCCGGCCTTTTAATAATGAGTAGGCTCTTTTCTTGAAAGTCCCTAAGTCGTACCCGTTCGGAAAAATTTCTGCCGATAGCTTGTTCCACATAGGAGTAGGGCGGGGCAAAAAGCGCCTCGAGAATAGCAGATTGTGGACTTTCAGACATCGAGATGGTGAGGATGAAACTTAGAATTTTGTCGCGATGTCCGATGGTGAAATTCGGCGGCAGGAATCAATCCAAACAGTTCCTTGGAACATTCTTCATGATACAGTCGATAAAAGATGCTGAGTGATGCCACATCTCTACGTAACGCCAAAGAATCAAGCCGATTTGAAATAGTCTCGTCATCGACGATTCGAACAAAAGGAAGGAGCTGGTACTGAGGAGCCCATAAATGAGAGGAGTACTCCATATGAGGCTGGATTTGCACCTTATAAAGCAGTAAACGATGGGCCGGTCTGAAGTAGCCTAGCCCTGCAAAGAACTCCTAGCCTTTTAGAGGCTAATTTAGCTTTGTCTTCCAAGTGACCGCGGAACTAAACATCGCTCGATATGTCGATTCCAAGTATTCCAATACTGGCTGAGGCTTTCAGGGAAGTATTTTCAAAACGAGGAGATGCGACGAAGGGTAATTTTTTAGCGGTAAACGCACAGACTTGTGTCTTATTGGGATTAAACTGGACCAGATTTAATCGACCCCACTCCGAAGCCACGGAAAGTTGTTTTTCAATTTCTGACACAAGTTTGTTCCGGCACTCATTGACGTGTTCCCGAGAAATTCCGCAGCGGCCGGAATATAAAGCATCGCCCGTACTGTCATCCGCATAACAATGAATGTTGCTTGATCGCAACATGGCATTAATATGCAGAAGAAACAGCTTAGGCGACAGCACACAACCTTGAGGAATTGACGCACGAAGCATTGATGAGTTTAAGGTCAGAGCATGCGCCATTAACAACGACCTTGATACTCCGATCCGTCAAAAAACTGGTGATCCAATCGCACAATTTCTCAGGTAGCCCATAGGATGGGAGCTTGGAGAGAAGTGCCTTGTGCCATACCCAATCGAAGGCCTTCGCTATGTCCAAACTAACTGCCAATGCCTCTCTCTCTTATTCTCCACTGCCTCTGCCCACAGATGTGTTAAGTAAACCAAAAGATCAAAACCTTACTGACGGTTACTAATCATCTTGTGCTCCTCTAGATACCTCAAAAGCTGGCAGTTGATAATAGACTCCATTATTTTGGAGAATAAGGAGGTTATCGCTATTGGACGATAGTTGGACGGGACCGAGCGATCACCTTTTTTAGGGACTTAGTGCACTAAATCGATCTTCCAAGGCTTTGTGTACGATGCCATGTGAATAGGAGAGCCGGAATAAATGCGTTAAGACCGGTACAAACTCTGGAGCACACATTCTGAGCGACGCAAGCCGGTCGGCCTAATCTTTACAAATATAAAAAAAAAACGTTTTTCGCTGTATGGTTGCTTAGACTCCAAGTATTCCAAAGTAGGTGTAGTATATCTATGGTTACTTATATCTTTTAAATTACGCAACGGATTTTAAAGCGATTTTCATCAATTGACAAAGTGATTCAAAAGGAAGGTTAAGGTAGCTGTTTTTTGTTTAATTTAAGCAACTTGTGCTATAGCTGCGGGTTCATTTTGTCAAATACCTGTTTCGATTGCCCGCAGTTGACTCACTCAGCCCAGTATTTATTGTGCATGTCGGTCGCGCGTTGACGTAAACTCACGTACAGCCAACGAGCCGGCAAGGGGGCAGCGGGTTCTGCTCCCAACACGGCCATATCAGACGCCCCCCGCGAGTCACTATGTCCTTTAATCCACTGTAGTGTGACGTTATTATACTTACCTATGTCATTAAGTGAAGTATGATATCCGTCAATAAAGCTTGTAGTAGTTTTATTGCTTTGGAGAGCCATAAGGACCGCCTTGCTATCTGTTAAGATCCTAATTCATTTATTAGTTACCTGTCTAGCTGCGATCGCCTGTGCAGCCAAGATTATTCCAGTGCTTTCGGCCTGGAAAATAGAATTGTAAATGCCAAGTGGCCAAGCAATCTTGATGTTCAGGTTTTCAGAGAAGACACCAGTGCCTGAGCCTGAACCTTTCTTTGAGCCATCTGTGAAGATCCTGAGGTCTCTGGTGTTGAGTCCCTCCTTACCTTCATCAGCGAGCTGTATTTTGTACTTCTTATCAAAGACAAATTCGAAAGGTATCGTGTCGTTTGGAGCCGCGACAAACGGTTGATATTCGAGAACCTGTTTAAAGATACTTGCGTGAGAACCTTCCTGTACCTGCCCAGCTTGACTCCAGGCCCGTAGCGACTCTAAACGTACCGCTGAGGTCGCTGCTGTCTGCTGTATGAATGAGTGAAGAGATGGTATACAAAGCATCGTCTCTAATGCTGCCGTTGGGGTAGTCCTCATGCAACCTGTAATGGCTTAGTATATACTTATATAATATAGTGATTATTCGGATATATATTATTTATTTATTTTATTTGTTTATTTATTCAAGAAAACTTACAGCATACATATAATTACACTAATTGTAAGTTATTTCACTAACAAAACAGTTTTCACCACTAATTATTACAACGTGTGTGATATAAAAATAAAATAAGATTAGAAGTAATAAATCTTTAATGGTAAAAAAAACAATAATTACTATTATAACTGTTAATAATTTTAACATTAAAGAACCAAAGCATTATGTTATGAATAAATATTAATCATACCGATACTTTTATTACTATGAAAGGTATATTGAACAAAATTATTAATCATGTACTATTTTTAACAAAAGAAACAAAAATATTAATTTATAATAAAATATATCAATATAACAATATTATTTGTTATATGCATTACAAGCTCTTATCAAGAGCAGATTTTAGGAATACTTAGTTCGGGACATAAAACACCGTTTTAGAACGAACACTCAGACGAAGACAATTAAACAGAATGCGTGTGAGGAAAAAAGGAGAAAAAGCATTGATATAAAAAAGGGAAGATACGTTACCTAGTCACAGCGCCTGGTCCTACAGGACTAGGTCCGTGGACACAGTGACAATTGGTGACAATCACGCGAGGAACCTCATATCATACACTTATATTTTCCGACTGTTTTTACCATTAAAACACGCATCAAAATACCTTCTTGTATATTCAGGCAGTGCTATAATCACTCAAGGAAAAAAATAATACACACGGGATTACCTTCCATTCGTAAGTACGGCTAAAACAATTTGTTCGAAAATAAGATCAAATTATTGTTTAGTTCGCCATGTTCATGAGAGTGAGATAGTACAATACAAAAATAAGCGAGAGAAACGTAGTCTGCTACGTTCGTCGCATTACTTTGCGTTCGACTGACCGAGCTTAGGTTTAGCAATAGCGATGTTAGAGCGTAACATATCTTAACTTTTTATATCAATGAAAGTCAGTGTAATTATTTATTATTTAAAATAAGAAATTTTGGTCTCTAGGTTCACGGCGCAACTCTAACGACACAGGATGTGATGAGATTTGGTTACCAAATATATAGAGTCCGGTTTTTTGGCCGAAACCGGAACCGAATGTTCGGCAGTGGCTTCAGTTTCAGCCGAAATCGAAACCGACACCAAAACTCACGTTGCCAAGGATAAAATACCTTAAAATACATAAATTTGGTGCATTTAACCCATCATTGTGCATTAATTAGGTACATGAAAGGAAACCACTGTATATGTATGGAGTCCATTACTAACTGCCAGCTTCTGATATATCTAGAGGAGCACCAGCTTATTAGTGACCGTCAGTACGGTTTTCGTTGCAGACGCTCGGCTGGTGACCTTCTAATTTCCTTAACACATCGTTAGGCGGAGGCAGTGGAGAATAAGGGAGAGACATTAGCAGTTAGTTTGGACATAACGAAGGCCTTCGATCGGGGGATGCCATAAGGCACTTCTTTCCAAGCTCCCATCCTATAGGCTACTTTTGAAATTGTGCAATTGGATCACCAGTTTTTTGACGGATCGGAGTATCCAGGTTGTTGTTGATGGCACATGCTCTAACATTAAACTCGTCAATGCTAGTGTTCCTCAAGGCTGTATGCTATCGCCTACGGTGTTTCTTCTGCACATTAATGACATTATTATTATGCGGATGACAGTACAGGCGATGCTTTATATTCCGGCCGTTGCGGAATTGCTCGGAAACACGTCAACGAATGCCGGAACAAACTTGTGTCAGAATTAAAGAACAACTTTCCGTAGCTTCGGAGTGGGATCGATTAAATCTGGTCCAGTTTAACCCCAATAAGACACAAGTCTGTGCGTTTACCGCTAAAAAATCACCCTTCGTCGTATCTCCTCGTTTTGAAAATACTTTCCTGAAAGCCTCAGCCAGTATTGGAATACTTGGAGTCGACATATAGAGTGACGTTCAGTTTTGCGGTCACTTGGAAGGCAAAGCTAAATTAGCCTCTAAAAAGCTGAGAGTTCTTTGCAGGGCTAGGCAGTATTCCACACTGGCCCATCGTTTACTGCTTTATAAGACGCAAATCCGGCCTCATGTGGAGTACTACTCTATATGTCGACCCTTAAGGGGGCTCTTCAGTACCAGCTCCTTCCTATTGTTCGCACTTAATGCGCCCTGCGTTAAGTGTGAACAATAGGAAGGAGAGGCTAAAATCGTCGATGACGAGACTATTTCAAATCGGCTTGATTCTTTGACATTACCTAGAGATGTGGCTTCGCTCTTGTATCTTTCTACTCTAACATGGGGAATGTTTCGAGGAACTGTTTGGATTAATCCCTGCTGCCGAATTTCACCATCGGACATCGCAACAAAATTCAAGGCTCATCCTCACCATCTCGATGTCTAGAAGTCCACAACTATGCGATTCTCGCGACACTTTTTGCCCCGCACTGCTCCTATGTCGAATCAGCTACCGGCAGAATTTTTCCCGAACGGATACGACTTAAGGACCTTCAAGGAAAGAGCCTACTCATTCTTAAAACACCGGCAACGCAACCACAAGACCCCTGGTAGTGTAGTTCTCTATGGGCGGCGGTAGTCACATACCATCAGGTGAGCTGTCCGTTTGCCCCCTCTTCTATAAAAAAATATTTTGTTGTAATCATTTATTAATCATTTAAAAAAATATTAAGAATATTTTTGTTATTTTTTTCATTTATTAATCAATACTTTGGTTTGTATTTTTACTTAGAAGAATCATCAGTCTCTTTTACCTCTTAACTCAAAATGATCATTACTAGTCCTTTAAAGTCGTTTAATTCTTATAATCGTTTTAGTGCGTGCCTGTATTTTATGTCATGAAATTTTGGTAAATGCAGTTTCAGTTTGTGTACTGTTTACCTTTTTGGTTCCTAGCTTCCTAACGAATAGGACTTGCTACATTTTTTTTAAAGAGCTTTTGAAATATCACTGATACATTTGTCGAGTACTGCTAAATTGATTTTTTTCTCTTTGAGACAGTCTGAACAAATCAAACTGTAATAACCCTAATGCGCCAAAACTACATCAATAGGTCATCGGAATGAAAAACAAATCTTGGAATAAGTTTACCTACACGACGTAATTTTATAAACTAATCACTCCAAATTTTTTCTTTACAATCTCTTTATTACATGTGATTTGATTTGCTAATAACAACAAAACAAATTTACTGACTCAATGTTAAACTATATAAATCATTCAAGTACAGAAACGAAACAAAAACTTACATGTAATCAATTCCATCAAAACACAACTTCTAACGAATGTTTGTATCGGGCGCTCATGCACTGACTAAGTTGTGTTGCTACAGAGCTATCCCAACGTCGCACGACAATTCCCAAACAGGGCCGACAGGGTCCGCCAAAGCATTGCCGCGAGTAATGAAGTTAAGCGAGCGCGTACGACAACTTCCGAAATCAGTTTCGTTTTGGCAAAAGTTTCGGCCGAAACCGAAACTGCCGCAAAACTTGATTTTTTGGCCGAAACTGGCTGAAACCGAAAGTTCGGTCGGACACTACAAATACATAATTTAATCTTCGAAGAAAGTTATTTTGAATTGCTTTTAGCTAATTGATTCTCATATACCTACCATGTATATAGAATTCCAAAAAATGGATGTATATTCTATAAAATATAATAGGTTTTAATATTCTTAAAATCTTTATATTGTCGAAAGACAAATCCTACCTAACATTTTGTAAGCTTTTGTAACCAGTAATTTTGTTAATGTGCGACGCAAAAAAGTCACTATTCAGAAGTATCCCTAGATTTCTTACCTCAGTTACTTTTCTTAGAATTGTGTTATTTAAAGTATAATTATAATCAATTTTATTTATTTTACGAGAAAATCTTACAAAATAGCATTTTTGATTATTTAATTTTATATTTTAGTTTATGCAAAACTGATGGAAATCAGCTAGATCATTTTTAAATAATTTGCAATCATCGATTGATATTATAATGGATTTTTTTTTTTTTTTGTATCATCTGCGTACGGTGTATTTTTATGATTTTGAAAACAGTTTATCACTGAATTGACTAATTATGTCGTTATAAGCATTTGACAGTATTATTTTCATGTTACTTTCGACTTTGGATGCCATAGTAATGGTATTTCTTAAAGATTTTCCTCTCTGAAAGACAAATAGTGGACATTTTTATTTTCTTATGCAAATGGGAATTACCCGTCCGCCGTTAATATTGTGCTAGGGAATGTGTACTCCAGATACCGTGGATTATTTGACATTCGCTTGCGTTTTAGTTCACCGTACCTTTTATTTAACTCGAAATATTGTCTCAAAAACTGAAGTTATTCGTTTTGTTGGTCTGTTTTCGATATTTATTTAAAAATAAACATTAACATTAAAGTATTTAGAGTAAACAAACATATATTTTGTAATTAAATGGCAACTTTGAGTATTTTTTTTTGCGGAGCCTTATTTTACCTCGATGACAATTTGTGACGCCTATTACAATAAACAAATCTATATAAATTAAAATGAATCGCCAAAACGTTTGCGCATAACTTTGGAATAAATTGATTAAATTGAATAATTCTTTTTTTAGATGTGGTCGTTGATTTTTTTGCAAATAAAAACACTGTTTAGCAAATAAAAAGTAGGAGTTTACTAATATTATACGCTTAATACGGTTAATATTTAAATCTTACTTCTCGTACTGTTAAAAAAATGAAAAATTTGATCAAATTAAACATTCTGACTCAGAAATATTTCTGTGAAAGATTTTATAAATTTTAGAAAAAATCAATTAACTGAATCCAAAATACAGTCTAGCTGTGGCCGACATAACCATGTTTCAATCTCCAGAAATTCAATTAGGTAAGAGTATAAGTTTTACTTAAGTGCTCTCAGGTGCTTGCAGTTGAGAGTTATAGGGCTGGCGTGGCTACCAGATTTTCTTCGAGGAAAGTATTTTAGGTGATACAATCACCCGGTTGCTTCTCTTACAACAAAATATTGAAATAATAAGAAAATCTAATCGTAACTGATGACTGACTAACTTAATCTACTTCGTGTATCTGCGTAAAAAGCGCAGGTCCTGGCCCAAGGTGCCTGTCACATTTTTGAACCTGTTTTTGAACCACATTATTATGCATTATTATCATTGACATCAACCTGCCGGCACATCCCTACTAATATTATAAATGCGAATGTAAGTTTGTTAGTAACGCTTTCACGCGAAAACTACTTAACCAGTCATCATGTAACTTTGTACACATATTCTTGGAGGTATTAGAAAAAACATAAGATATTTGACCGCCCCGTTGGTTGAGTGGTTAGAGATGTTGACTACGTAATCGACGGGGCTCGAGTTTGATTCCTGACGGGGACAAGCATTTGTGTAATGAATGATAAATTTCTGGGTTTGGACGTTCCCGTTCCCGTGGGATTTCCAGGATAACAACTACCCTATCTCCTTCCTTGGGTCTCAAACTATGTTTGTACCAAATTTATCCAAATCGGTTCAGTGGTTTAGTCGTGAAAGCGTAACAGACAGACAGACAGAGTTACTTTCGCATTTATAATATTAATATGGAAGTATGGATATTCAAGTATTGATATATGTATTTCTATGCATTATTATCATTGACTAACACCCATAACACAAGCAAATAATTTGCTTACTTTGCGGTTAGATCAGTAAGTGTAATTTGCCCGTGAATTTATACTTTTTATTAAAAACTTATTTGATGGCTTAAATGTGAGCGAAGCCGCGGGTAAAAGGTAGTTAGATAGTATGAATTTCTCGTGGCGAGACGGTAAGCATTACACTGTCTACGGATCCACATATTACCATACATAAACATCATATCTAATAAGTGTATTCTCGCTTCAAGTGTGAGAATATTGTATGTAACGCAAGATTTATTGTAATCTATTGGATAGAAAGCGCAACGATAATTAAGGTAATTAAGAAATTGTTTTGCAGTTTTTCAATGTTATCTATGTACTTTTTACAGTGCTGATTCTGTACAGTAGAACAGTATTTTAAAATGCTTCGCACATAACAATACCACAATATTTTTATACACGAAATGTCTGCAAAGTTACTACCAATGCCCATTACAAATTCTAAATTTTTATATTCTTTATCTGTAATAGTGTCAACATTCTCCTTAAAAGTAATTTTACTGCCTAAAATTATATTTGGACACATTTACGTTGATACGATTAAGTATGTAATAATGTTCAAGTCTGTCTAGATCCTGCTGTAAGTGAGCACAATCCATAACGTTATTAATTTTGTATACACTTTTTTATCATCAGCATATATCAAAATCTTGGCATGGTGGAAGCGTTCGTGTATATCGTAGAGATATGTTATATAGAACAAAGGACCTAGTAAAGATCCTTGTGGTACATCTGAAGTTACAGTTGTATAGTTAGACTTAAAACCACCCACACAACAGCCTGACTTCTTTTCCTTAGATAGGATTCAATCTATCGCAACAGGTCACCACAAATACCAATCCCCTGAAGCTTAGTAATAAGAATATTGTGATCTACTCTGTCAAACACCTTTTCAAAATCTGTGTAGATGACATCAACCTGGCCATCACTGTCCGTAGATTGCAATACGTCATTAGTGAATTCTACTTAATTCGTTGCAGTTGATTTGCGTTTAACAAAACCATGTTCTTGGGAAAGTACTGTTTGGATAACTACGTTATAAATATATTTATGGAAAATTTTTGCAAGACTATTGTTGAAAACATTCAGTCTAGAGATTGGTCGATAATTTGTGAACAACTTTGGTTTTTTAGGGTTCCATACCTAAAAGATAAAATAGGGTCTCTCTATTACTAAGCCATCGCTGTCTGTCTGTCTGTCTATCATCAGGCTGTATCTCAAAAACCTTGATAGCTAGGAAGCTATATAGCTAAGCTAAGCTATATAGAAAGTTCACAAAACCATGTATTTCCATTATCGCTATAACAATAAATACTAAAAATAAAAAAATGAAAATAGTAAGAGTAATACAATTACCGTGTTTTCTTCGTATTTTTTTTTTGCTCAATATTAATAACGGTAACAGGTAGATGCTTAAAATTTTCACAGAATATTTAGTTGTATATTACCTTTCAAAATAAATAATTAAATAAAATTAAAGTAAATATTAAAGGGGGCTCCCAACAAACGTAAAACAAACGTAATTTTTTAGCAACTTTTTAACAAGTAGAAACTTAATTAATTTCAAAAAAAGTAAGTATTTGGAAGTATATTAACTATTAAAAATAAATACCTAATACATACATGAAATAAATATTTAAGCATAGATCCAACAAACGTGATTTTCTTTTATAGATGATGGTACGGAACCCTTTGTTTGCGAGTCCGAATCGCACTTGGCCAGTTTTTATTTCAATTCGGTTAAAAATATACCTTCACGTAAGGACCTATTAAAGATTATAAACGTGGGCTCAGATAAAGAATCAACACATTTCGCAAAAAAATTGGGTGGCAGGCTGTCATTACCCGAACCCTTATTAAAAATTAAGACTACGTAGTACTTTTAATATTTCGTCACGAGTTATAGCAATCTGACTAATATCATTAGGAACGTGGCAAACGGGTATGAAGTAGCAGGTTTCACAAATACATTTTGAAAGAAAACGCTAAACGCATTAGATATCTCATTTTCATTTTCTAACTGTCTTACCTTCACATTGGATTTGGTTCGGATAGCCAGAGTGACATTTACGTTTCGATTTAATAATTTAAGAATTAAGCGTCCTGATTAAATAAAGTTAGTTCTGATATCAGGACCTGGCCCTAGTGACGCAAAACAGACCGATCACTTGCACATTGTGCGTAGCATGATTCCTAATTCCTCGAATACTACCCTAGTTCAGCTGATTCCAAAAGGATTTGTCAATCCTGATCCTGCTAATGTTATTAGTATTAAGTAAGGTTTATTGGTATCATTTCTTTGCCCTTGAAAGTGATGAAGTGCATTAAGCTCAGTAGCTACCTAAAGAACCGCCACCTTATCTGCAGCTTCCGTTAAAGTCACTTTGCTGGCTGGCGCTCACTTTTGCCACAAACATAAGTTTACCGGCTACCTTACCTTACTTCCAAATCAGAACACGACAGCGACAAGCATCAAAGCTATTGCGGCACGAATAGGTAAGACGATGATAACTAAACATGGTTGATTTTGTTGTTTTTCATCAACGATGCACATTGTTATTCACGTCACCCTTTGTCAACATCGTTGTTTCCGACAACGGTGTTAAACATCCAACTAATGTGCTGCCTGGGAAACATCAAACATTTAGATACTTTGGCGTTTTCATAAACGTTGTAATACTATCATAGTTCGACGTAAAAACATTTATGAAAAAAAATAGTAAAATAATAATATATAAAGTTTTTTATTTGTTATCTAATTTGCATTGGCATTTAAAAAGATGATTGTCTATTCAACTATGTCGTTTAGTTGGCACTTGGAGTTGATATTGTTGCGCATGTCCATTGTCTATTCACAGTTTGAGTAATATTTAATTGGCTCGTATTGGCCATCGGGCATCACCGTGTCATGTTTGTCACCGGTTGTTGGCAGTTACGGTCGGCATTATTCGATACCTATCATCGCGTTGAATTTGGTTGTTATTTCCATTCGTTTTTGAACATTTCGGCATCAGATACCACCACCATAGATTAACATCGTTGGTCAGTAACGTTTCATTAAAAACGGCCACCTCTAACGGTAACAAACCCAGTCAAGGCATCACTAAACTATACTATCTAATTAGTAGTCACGATGTTAATTATACGCATAAGCCCTCTCATGTCTTTTACGTAATTCCTAGCAGTAAAAACGTTAATCTTCTCTTCAATAGGAGACCTGAATCAACACGGAGAAATTATGTTTTGTAATTACCTACATGAAACAGCTGGTGATCTTCTTGTATACTTAACACATCGGTGGGCGGAAGCAGTTGAGTCTAAGGGGGAGGCATTGGCAGTTAGTTTGGACATAGCGAAGGCCTTTGATAGGGTATGGCACAAAGCGCTTCTGGCGAAGCTGCCTTCCTATGGGCTTCCCGAGAAATTATGCAAGTGGATCACCAGTTTTTTGGCTGATCGGAGCATCAAGGTCGTAGTTGACGGTGCATGCTCTGACCTTAAATCTATCAATGCTGGTGTTCCACAAGGCTGCGTGCTATCACCGACACTGTTCCTTCTGCATATCAATGACATGATGCGAATTCGCAACATACATTGCTATGCAGATGACAGTACTGGTGATGCTACATACTCCGGCCGAAGCGGTATTTCTCGGGATCACGTCGAAGAGAGCCGAAACAAGCTTGTGTCCGAAGTTGAGAATCGATTAACCGATGTCTCGGAATGGGGTCGTCAAAACCTGGTCACTTTTAACCCCAAAAAGACACAGCTTTGCGTGTTTTCCGCTAAAAAGACACCCTTTGTCGTGTCTCCTCGATTTGGGGATACTCTCTTGACAGCCTCAGCTAGTATCGGGATTCTGGGAGTCGACATATCGAATTACGTTCAGTTTCGCGGTCATTTGGAAGGTAAGGCTAAACTAGCCTCCAAAAAGCTCGGTGTGCTCAGCAGAGCGAGGCAGTACTTCTTGCCTGCCCATCGCCTTCAACTTTATAAGGCTCAAATTCGGCCCCACATGGAGTACTGTTCTCATCTCTGGGCCGGAGCTCCTCAGTACCAGCTCCTTCCTCTTGATCGCATTCAGCGTAGAGCGGTTCGAATCGTTGACGACCTGGCTATTTCGAAACGGCTCGACTCTTTGGCATTGCGCAGAGATGTTGGCTCACTCTGTGTCTTCTATCGTATCTTTCATGGAGAGTGTTCCGACGAGTTATTTGGACTAATTCCTGCCGCCGAATTCCATCATCGGACATCGCGTCAAAGTTTGAAGTTCCATCCTCACCATCTCGATGTCTGGAAATCCACAACTGTGCGTTTCTCTCGACACTTTTTGCCTCGCACTACTTTGTTGTGGAACCAATTACCGGCAGGGGTGTTTCCAAACGGTTACGACTTGGGGGCCTTCAAGAAAAGAGCTTACTCATTCTTAAAAGGCCGGCAACGCAACTGCAAGACCTCTGGTATTGTGGATGTCCATGGGCGGCGGTGATCACTTACCATCAGGTGCACCTCCTGCTCGTTTGCCCCCTCTTCTATAAAAAAAAAAAAAAAAAAAATGAAAAATATAATATACACGCTACCAATATAAACAGATTCGTCACAAAATAGTCATTATATCAGGTTCTCGTGACGCAAATGAAGCCTTTTAATATGGCGAGATTTCATTTCTAAGAATAAAAATTATTTCAATCTTAAGAAAATATTTTCCGTTGTTATTTTTATAAACAAATATATTTGTCTGTTACATAACTGAAATTTAGACAAAGTTTTCATGAAATTATATACAGGTAAACTGTATTATTATATTTGCATTCTAATTTGTTACAATTTGATTTTTAACGCTTATAGGACAAATAAAAAATCCGGAAACCTTATAAGATTCCTCGTGTCTGTTTACCTTTTCGTACATCAGAGAAAATTCATTCCGAAACTCCTAGACCAATTCAGTGAAAATTTGATACTTACAGATGTATATGTAAGCCAATGACTCAAATACGAACGTGTAACGTAAATAAATGAATTTTAAACATATGTGCCATTTAAGTACTAAATAAAAAACTAATAATTAAAAACAGCTACGCTTACGTTTAATCGGTTTCCGACCGAGGTTTCGGAGCTATATGAGCTCCTTCCTTAGGGTGAGTCAGACATTCGCTCGGTTCCCTCTCGTCTCAAAATTCTCTTAATTTTACCGTCCATACCGGAATATGACAGTGACAAGCATTAACGCTATTGCGGCAGCAAAGATCAGGCGGTGATACCAGAAACCAGAACATTGTAGAACTCTACCACCTAGTAGTCGCGGTGGCAGTAACATGTATGTAGCCAATCGTTCGCCTTTTACGAACTGCCTGGCAGTTAATAGCAAGATGCGCAACGCACCATGCGTTGCTTTCTTTGTAACGGGGACATAATGCTACATGCATAAGTTTGCCGCCTACATTACCCTCCAAACGTAACACGACATTGACAAGCAATGACGCTATTTGAGAGGGGTCGTCTTATAAGTGACGTAACAGGTGTTATATACTCGTTTAATTTAAATTTAAATTTGTATCAAAAGTTTTTTTTTCAATCGACTTACTTAAAAGGAGGATATTCTCCATGCGGTTGTAAGTTTTTTTCTATTTGTTAAACTAAAGACTATGTAAAAAACAGAGCGAACTGCGTATATCTTTTTGTTAAGTTTTCAACCCCTAGAGGGTCAAAAAGGGGGATAAAATGCATGAAATTTCTTACATTCATGGCGTACTAATTTACTCACGGGAAAAGTTGTGCGGGTTGGCTAACTAGCTGTTTACAGACGAGTTTACAAAAGTTTGCTAACGAAGCTTTAATAATATTTGGAATTCCAAATATTAATAAAGTAATATAAAAAGTCTATACAAATAAATGTTTGTACAGGGTATAGACAAATAATCAAATGGAAATAGTTTTCTGTGTTGTGGCTGTGAACTATGGAGGCCATTGGAATTCGATTCATCCATAATTACGGTGGCTTTCAGTGTTTACATTTGCGACATTCTTGGTGTTTTCAATAACAATATATACGAATATCCCTATACAGAAAATATGATAAGTATCTTCGTAACATGTTCAAACAAATCCTTACAAAGGAAAATGTTTTCAATTTGTATCGAATTTTTACGTATGATACGCCTTACCTCTTTTGTATTTACCCTGCTACAATATATCTATCATCTACCTAGCTGCCAGGCAGTTCAGTAAAAGTGAATGATTGTCTAAAAGTGTCACTTCTATCGTGATTAAAATGCAGAATACCGCAACGTTCAGCCAAGCTTATTACCAAAGCCTTAACTTTTCAGCAACAGCTTCAGTACTTGCTACTATTCCAGTTTAGAGAGTAGGCGTTAAAGTATTGCATGATTTTCTGGCCTGTTGACGCATAGTTAATATATTATGGTATGTATTGGCAATTATCTTTATCCAACAGGAGAGCCATCTCTACTTGTCTTGCTGTCTGATATAAAGGAGATAGCTTTCTTAATTATTTTGTTGTGTTAACATCTATATTTCTATAGACGGCGGTTACCGTTGTTAGGAATGCCTTCTATATGGTCATATAGTCATTCTATGCTATTTCTGTTTTCTAATAAATAAAAATATATTGCCTTTCAAAAATCTTGTACGATCTTTACGATCTTTATCTAATATATAATAATTAATCAGTACAATCTTTCAAATGTGCGATAAACGTTGCAAGATTACAACAGATGGCAAAGTCGGCCATTGTCGTGTATCGACCACCATTCGCAGCACAGATATAAAATACCACGAGTACAATATATTTTAGTACATTTGCGATATAAACTAGGAATAACATGATTTTGCTTATTTAAGGATACATTAAAAAGCCTAGAATTGATAAAAAATGATGGTGTTAATATAAGAGAAGGCAGACTTCATTGATTAGAAAACATGAAAATTCTATATTAATATTTTAAATGCGAAAGTTTGGATGGATAGATGTTTGGATGGATGGATTACTCAATCACGCAAAACTGAACGGATTTGAATGAAATTTGGCACACAGGTAGATGATGATCTGGAATAGCACAGAAACTACTTTTTATCTCTTAAAAATTAGGTGATCTCGCGGGATTCACTTTTATAATGCAACCCGCACGCTGCAACTAGTGACAGATAAATGTGAATGTAGCCAGCAAGTTTGTATATTGGACGATTTTAAAAGGCTTTAGGAAAAATTGAATGTAATCAGTAAGTGAAATAGAAACTTTTTAAATTTGGATTTTTATAGAAAACTATTATAACTATAGTGGGAAAACCCCCACTTAAATAGTTCTCTATAATAATAGTTCGAGAAGCAGAATCAAAATTATTTCCGTTAGGGTTTGTGGCACACTAAAGAAACACATAATTACTATGGAAAATACTTTTATTTCACTTACTGATTATGCTTAATTTTTTCAAAAAATTTCGATTAGGAAATATCATAATTTAGGACACTTGTTTCTTTTTCTCTGTTATTTGACGGAAGACTTTGGCTATATAAACGTAAACGCTTAGACATAGTGTTTCTTTGTAACTGACATTTAAAAATGTATTCGGAAATACCTGCTTGTATCAAATGTCAATGAGTGTCACTTGCGTGCTTACTGTAGAAAAATTGACATCGTGTGCGTGGCTGGTAAGTATAAGAAAGTGAAAATTAAACTAAGATTTATAGATGATTATTTTGTTTAAATCTAAAATACTCTTATATGATATATATAATAATAAAGGATGCGTATAAAAGGGTATACGATTCGAAACTTGAATGTTTTAAAAGATATGTAGCTTAAGCCTTACATGTAAACAAATACCTAAATTTAAATAAATAAATATCATCGCGCCCATTCCTTAACCTAATAGGCAAAATGAACCGAACGCCAGTAGGTAGATGTTTCGTTTAGCCAGATTTACCACCGACGACCCTCGTTGTCTCATTTCCCCGACTTGATAAGGACTCACGTTTTTATTTTAATAATCGATATCAAAAAATCGTATAAAAATATTTTATTCAAATAAACCTTTATAGGCCCATTTAACGAATCAACATGTGTAGAATTAATACCGAATCGGAACGCGGCTATATATGGAAAAGATTGTCGGAAGAATGTCATTGGGCTTGTTTTTTCTTCTATTTTTACATAATTAATTTATTATAGTCGCCTCTGTGGTCTAGTGGTCCAGCGTTGGCGTTGACCACATGAGGTCCCGGGTTCGATTCCCGAGTCGGGCACTTAAAAAAAATTGTTTTTTCAGTTTTCTGATAAACACAAAATTGACCGGGATTGGAAAGTGCCCGGTTGGCGATAGGCTTGCCACCTGTGATAGGTGGGACTAAGTATCTTCGGCTAATCGTGGGTGCACTTGTTGTACCTCTGCCTACCCCTTCGGGGATATGGGCGTGAAGATACTTTAACTTATTATATTTGGTGCGTTCGTGATAGCTGTCAAACCTAAGATGTCTTATAATCTTACTAAGAAATGTAAATAAAATTTTATTTCGAGCATCCGAACCTAGCCAGTTTCAGCTTAGACACACTTTCTATTTTTAACTGCCAAAAATTATAAAAAATTGTCATGATTATACAATGAGGCCTTGACTTAAAAAGTAAAATGGTGGCACTGGAGTATGTCTTAGTACTTATATGTACCTACATGTCCTGCCAAAACCTAAGTTAAGATTTCTAGCAATCTTACTTAAACGACTGAGTTTAGCTGTTGCTAGAAACTATTAGATATTAAAAAAATATAACAGGTTGCTTGTGGAACAATAATTGCTAATTATTATTATGTATATTAAGTATGCCGGCGTAAGGATGTGACAACCTTTCGCCCACTGGTGGAATAATTTTTGTGACGAAAATTACCACTTACACCAGCAATGGAGAATCCTCCCCTGGGCGTCCGTGCTCTGGATTACAGCCAGATCATGGATGCTCAGACTGCCTCTCGTATACTGGAGGGGGGCAAAATTGCGCTCATAGTCAATAATGTCCGGGGCAAACATATTAAGAAAGCCATGGCACCCCCTACTACGCTTACTGTGGATTTCCGTAATAGCAGGGGGCTTCATTTCAACCTGAACGCCGTCCACTACCATCTCGAGACTGCGAAGCCAGCTTGCTCTTCTTGACCAAGATACAAATATCTTCTCCAGCTGATACTTCCTACCTCTCCTACCCGTGGTACAAAATAGAACATTCCTTTGTACCGCCGGCTGGTATGTGCGCATACGTTAGAGAAGACATGTTACCGGCGCCTCGACACACTTGAAGGTCAGGCCCTATCCATCTCCTGTTGACGCGTAGCTTGCGGCGACCATCCACGCAGCTACGCGTGCCTATACAGGTCCCACAGCAGGAATACTGAAGTTGACCGGCTCGTTGAGCATTTACAAATGGCTGTAGATTCCGTGTTAGAGCAGACCCACTCCAAAGAGATCGTGATCTTGGGCGATTTTAATGCCCACCACGCCGAATGGCTATGTTCACACACCACCGATCATGCGAGGAGTTCTGTTCATGATTTTTCCTTGGCGTATGGTCTAACACAATTGGTAACCTCGCCTGAGCGAGTTCCCGATGTGGATGGCCATACGCCTTCACTCCTGACCTCCTGACCTCTTACCCAGACCGTTATTAGGTGTCGATGGATGCTCCACTTGCCACTCAGACCACTGCCTGATCCGGAGCAAAGTGCCGGTCACGCGCCCATTGCGGCCTATATTTGCAGGCTGTCGTCGCGTTTGGTACTATAGGTCAGCAGATTGGGATGGGATGCGGTCTTTTTTGCATCCTACTCATGAGGGCGGTTGTGCTTCTCACTGGATGATCCGAATGCTGTCGATGACTCTGTCACTAATGTGGTGCTGCAGAGCATGGAACTTTTCATTCCGTCTTCTGCGGTACCCATCGGCGGCAAGTCTCAGCCTTGGTTTGATCGCCACTGCAAAGCGGCTTTACGCCGAAAGCAGAAATGCTAACGAGCTTGTGCTGCTGCGTCGGCATCTCGTGATGTAAAAACTAGCGCATTACGAAAGGAGTACAATTCTTTCTCGAAGTTCTTCGAAAGCTATTGCCTTGCCTTGGCGAGCTATCGATGTCGCCAAGGCAAAAGCGCAACACATTGGCAGAATTGATAAGAAATTAGTTTGCCTTCCTTCGGGCACTCGTTCGTTCTGGTTTCTCGCCAAGGCTGTCTTAGAGAATTTCTCCCAGCCTTCATTTCCATCTTTGCAAAGAGAGGATGACTCTCTGGCCCACACCGCAAAGGAAAAAGCCGATCTTCCGAGCTCATTCTTTGCGTCGAACTCGACTGTGGATGACCACTTATTCACACGGCGTGGTACCGAATTCATAGAAAACAACTTTAGTGCATCCCATCCCTAAAAAGGAGATCGCTCTAATCCGTCGAACTATCGGCCAATAGTGATAACCTCCTTGTTCTCCAAAATCATGGAGAGACTGATAAGCTGTCAGCTTTTGATGTATTTATTATATCAGCTCAGAGCACCAGCTGATTAGCGACCGTCAGTACGGTTTCCGTCGTGGCCGCTCAGCTGGTGATCTTCTAGTATACCTGACGCATTGCTGGGTGGAGGCAGTTGAGTCCAAGGGGAAGGCATTGGCAGTTAGTTTAGACATAGTGAAGGCATTGATTCGGTATGGCATAAAGCGCTTCTCTCGAAGCTGCTTTCCTCTGGGCTTCCCGAGGTATTATGCAAGTGGATCACCAGTTTTTTAACTGATCGGAGCATCAAGGTCGTAGTCAACTGTGCATGTTCCGACCTCAAATCTATCAATGCTGGTGTTCCCCAAGACTGCGTGCTATCACCGACACTGTTGCTTCTACGTATCAATGATATATTGCGAATTAGTAACATACATGAAAGGTTAACAATACAGATATACAATGCGAATGTGGAAGGATGTAGGTAACGGGGAAGACCAAGACTGACAAACCATGATCAGATTGATCGAGTACTCTCCGAACGTGGTGTCAAAAGTCTTCGCAATCGGCGTGTGTGTATAAAGAGAGTGATGAATGTAGAGGAAGCGAGACAAGCCTGCAAGGATCGTGATATATGGCACTCGGTTCCCTCTGCCTACCCTGTAAGGGATCTGGCGTAAAGATATGTATGTATGTGAGTGTAGTAACATACATTGCTATGCGGACGACAGTACTGGTGATGCTACATACTCTACTTCTCGGAATCAGAACTACCGCTACGGCCGAGAAGCGGGCCGGAATAAGCTCGTGTCTGAACTCGAGAATTGACTAACTGATGTAACCCCAAAAAGACCCAGCTTGGTGCGTTCACCGCAAGAAACGCCCTTTATGGTGTCATCTCGGTTCGAGAACACTCTTCTGACAGCCTCAGCCAGTATTGGAATTCTGGGAGTCAACATATCGAACAGCGTTCAGTTCCGTAGTAAATTTGAAGGAAAGGCTAAATTAGCCCCCAAAAAATTTGGTATAATCAGCAGAGCAAAGAAGTACTTCATACCAGCCCATGTTTTAATTAAATTTGTGTTTTAGCACTCACCCTGTGTTCGGGAAAACTTCAAAAACTTTAAAAACAACAAATAAAAACAATCCTCGTGTCAAAGTTTTTCTTTGTTGTTTTTAAAATATTTAAATTATATATAAAAAATGCAGGTACTATACTCATACTACGAAAAATAAGAATTAGAAAAAACATTGCTTTCGCATTTATATTAGCACACATCTAGTATTATCAATATGATAGGTATAATGTAAATTAGCAACAAGGCGCAGTACGACGGCTTTTTTTTAAACAAATTAAAAATATCATAAATCACGTCTAATAATGATAACACTCGCATAAATACGAAAGCCACGTCTCGATGCAAAAATTTATATATATAAAAATTAATTGCTGTTCGTTAGTCTCGCTAAAACTCGAGAACGGTTGAACCGATTTGGCTAATTTTGGTTTTGAATTAATTATTGAAGTCCAAGGAAGGTTTAAAAGGTGAGAAAATATAGAAAAAATAAGAGTAGTTAAAAAGGCAGAACAACGTTTGCTGGGTCAGCTAGTAACTTATAAATAATTAGGCTCAGTGAATTTGGCCCCACTTTTTTTGATTTTCAGATTTTTGATATTTTTAATTATTTGTTCGTCGTTCGTTCTTTAATGTTCGATTGTAAAAATTGTTTGTTCGTCTTTTATTTATTTATAATTAATTAAACAAATGATCACCCTTAAGTTGGCCCCCCTTACTAGATATCTTTATTTTTATCACTTAGATTAATTAATTTTGATTAATTATCGTTTGTTCGACGACTATTGGTGATTGTTCGATCATAAAAACAATTAAATTCCCAATTATTATTTATTTTATATCTAATATGCAAACCATTACCTCACGCCTACATTGCGCATGCGCCAGCAGTCTAATGGCGACTGAGCGATGCGTAGTGCATGTCATGTAAAAAAATGACATTATAAATAATGCTCCATTTCGAATATCATCAAATTATACGATTTGAATGAAGTATTTATTCTACAGTGTGAGTACCTTGATTAAATATAAAGGTATTTAATTCTTATTAGGAAATATTGTAGGTAGTTCCGATAGTGGTAAATTTAACACGATACATAAAAAAAAATCTGCACATTTTTTGAGGTTAACTAATAGTACATCTAATATATACATCTTTAACAGAATTATAAATAGGCCTATCATTTTAGCAAAGAAACAAATTAAAAACAGTTGTATGATATACACACCCACACACATATGTACATATATAAGAAATTCATATTTAATTAGAGTAATTACTCTTTTTGTTTACTCAACAAACAGCTTTATGTGGCTTTATGAGTTAAGTACATATATTGGACGTAATGCATGTAAATGGACTATATAGACATTAGATGTTTTTCGATGATTATTAATAAGTACATAATTTATTAATAATGATTCTTTTACAACTAAACATTCGAAATGGAGCATTATTTATAATGTCACTTTTTTTACATGACATGCACTACGCATCGTTCAGTCGCCATTAGACTGCTGGCGCATGCGCAATGTAGGCGTGAGGTAATGGTTTGCATATTAGATATAAAATAAATAATAATTGGGAATTTAATTGTTTTTATGATCGAACAATCACCAATAGTCGTCGAACAAACGATAATTAATCAAAATTAATTAATCTAAGTGATAAAAATAAAGATATCTAGTAAGGGGGGCCAACTTAAGGGTGATCATTTGTTTAATTAATTATAAATAAATAAAAGACGAACAAACAATTTTTACAATCGAACGTTAAAGAACGAACGACGAACAAATAATTAAAAATATCAAAAATCTGAAAATCAAAAAAAGTGGGGCCAAATTCACTGAGCCAAATAATTAAGATGTACAAATTGTCTTCATGTAATCTATATATATCTATATATATAAATCAATTGCTGTTTGTTAGTCTCGCTAAAACTCGAGAACGGCTGAACCGATTTAGCTAATTTTGGTTTTAAATTAATTGTTGAAGTCCAGGAAAGGTTTAAAATGTGAGAAATATAGAAAAAAAATAGGAGTAGTTAAATTGCTGTTCGTTAGTCTCGCTGAAACTCGAGAATGGCTGAACCGATATGGTTAATTTACATTTCTAATTAATTGTTAAAGTCCAGGGAAGGTTTAAAAGGTGAGAAAATATAGAAAAAAAATAAGACTAGTTAAAAAGGCAGAACAACGTTTGCCGGATCAGCTAGTCATAAATATAAAAATTCTTATTAAAATTCGGAAAATACACGTTGCATAAGCACAATTATGGCCACCCTAGACAGTAAACTCGTACAGGGCAACAGCTAAAGCCTCGTGGCCTACGTCGTGGTTTCAGTATTTGCATAACACGGAATCACGAATTAAACGTTTCCTCGGTGGATTCAGTTTGCTTAGGACCGGCTTACGTTCTTCTTAGAGGTGGCAAACATCTAGTTATTTTATTCAAACGAGGATAAAAGTTCTTGTATACAAATGTGTATAAACAACTTGTTGGTTCTAATACGTGAATTGTTTTGTTTGTATCGAAGTTCAAAAATGCGCTTATAATCAATTTAAAAAATTTTTTCCTATAAACTAAGGTCCATAAAACGCACAGCATATTATTCTGTTCTGTTTTACGAGTGTAATTAACAATTGTAAAACACGAGACTTCTACAATTTTAATACCCGCAATAAAGAAAAGCTTACAGTTAATTTTTTTTAAATTTATATATACTATTATCGATAGGGAAGCGCTTGATCACGATCTCGCCTGGTGATAAGCTAAGATGCGGCCTAAGATGGAACGCGCTTCCTTAGAAGGTACCTGTTCACTCTTCTCTTGAAGATCCCCAGATTGTACTCGTCGGGAAACACAGAATCAGGAAGCATGTTCCAGTCCCTTGCGGTTCGAATGAAAAATCTCGAGGCTTTGTCCAGGTACGTTACCAGGTACGTTACGTCCACCATAATATGGCGATGCCTAGAATCTGCGCGCCTCGACGATCGATGGAAAAACGAAATTAAGTCGTGCAATGCCGCAGCGCACTCTCCAGAGTATATCCGATAAAAAAACCATAAACTAGCCACTCTGTGGCGATGAGCGAGAATCTGAAGTTTTTCGCCTGCTAGATCATCGACGTTTAGAACCATCTTGACACGCCTCTAAATCGCCTCAAGTGTCTCCAGCTGCTATGTGGCGGATCCATCCCAGAGGATTGAGCAGTATTCCATGCACGAACGGACTTGTGCTTGATAAAGTTTGAGCAACTATCTTGGGCTGAAATACTGTCTCATCTTCTTCAGAATACCAAGCTTTTTGAGGTAATTTGGGCTTTTAATTCGATGTACGAACCAAAGTTGAGAGAAGGCGTTAAAATAATAAGGAACTCGAGGTGGTCAGTTATCACTTTAGTCGGTAACATAAGATCAGTAACTCTTTTAAAGATTTATCGATACTTTTTTTCATAAACTTCCCAGAATTATTCAAACATACTGCACGCCAGATCCCTTACGGCGAATTATTTAAAATTTGCCTTTAAAACAATTCAAAAGGATTGTTAAGAAAAAACAGAAAGTTAGTATACTATTTCATAATACCTAAACGAAAAAGATCTTGGGGCTTATTTTGAATTTTTAATGTTGTTTTGTAAAATAAGTTATTTTTGTTAAATTTATTAATGTTCTATTTATTAATTATATTACGTTGTTAAAACACGACAGTAACACATTTTGTACCTGTTTTTTTTTGACAATCGTATACATTTTGTATACAAATAGTTTTGACATATTTGACTAAATATTACGATGAGTTGCTTAATAAAGTATTCAATTATTTAATGACACTTCCTTTAAAAGTATGTATTTATAACAATATATTATTTTATTTTCATTTTAATATTGACGTATGTAACGTGTTCGAGTATCCGTTACATACCGATTGCCGGTTTCGATTATTCAGTTCTAATGGGCCATCACTAGTGAGATGCATCGGCGTCGCTATTCCTCCTTTCCCCGCAGAGAGATATAAAAGCGCACCCGCAGTGATGACACGCCTTTTCTCTTTCATGACTGGAAATTGATGCTCGAATCGAAAGGCGAGACCTCCGCATTTATGCCATTTATCGACCACCTACTGAACGGATGAACACAAACGAGATCCAACAGCTGAGCCCGTGAGACTATAATCACAGCAGGCGATTGGAACTGCCCACACATCAGCTGGAATTCAAACTATACCTGTACTAATGGCCGTAAGGTGATGAAATTAGCAGAGACCCATGACTATCACCCCATGGGCCCAGAAATACCAACGCACTATCCCCATGTTCAGAGTCAGTCCCCTGACGTCATCGATTTTCTGATATCCAAAGGGTTTCCTACTAGCCAACTCTCGGTAGAAGTGCTAGATTATCACACGATCTCCGACCATCAACCTACACTCGCGGTGATGAATCACGAGCCAGTAAGGGCTCTCTACCCTACGCAACGTGCTGTAGTGGACTGGAAAGTCTTCCACTGGGAGCTAGAGAAATCCACAGTCACTCGACCTATCATCCAGGCCGACGACGTGGACTATCTAGCGGAAGACCTACAGCAAAAGATGTCTGAAGCCATAAAGAAAGCAACCAAGTTGATGCCAGACAGGAGAGCGCTGCCACCACTTCCCGCTAGGATACAGAGGTTGATCCAGGAGAAGCAAGCCCTCCGCAAGACCTGGCAACGCACCAGATGTCCCGTGCAGAAACACCAACTTAATCACCTAGCAGAGAGAGTCAAGGCAGAAGTAGAAAGTCTTAATATCCAGCGTTGGGACGACCGTATCAGTGCAGCTAACAATGACTGGTTGTCCTTGCACAAACTCTGCCGACAACTCTCTCATGCCAAAGAACCAGTAACACCTCTCAAACATACAGATGGCTCTCTCAAATACATAGCCGAAGACAGAGCCGAAATCTTTGCGGGACATCTGGAGCAGCAATTCCAACTGAATCCAACCCAGGAAAAGGATTTTGCGAAGGCCCTAGAAGACCAACTTGAAAGGATACGCAATGGTTCAATCCCACTTGACGAAGACCCAATCGTGTTCTCGCCTAATCAAGTCTGCCGTTTGATAGCCAAAACCAAACTTCGAAAGGCACCAGGCGCAGACCAGATTTCCAATATGACTCTGCGTCATATGCCGTACAAATATACCGCTGCATGGACCCGCCTATTTAACGGTATTATGAGGACAGGAAGATTCCCGCCCACCTGGAAATTAGGACGAGTCATCATGCTCCCCAAGGCCGGCAAGAACGTATTATTGTCTAATAGCTATCGGCCAATTACTCTGCTGCCAACCATCTCGAAAATATTCAAACGGCTACTTCTTGACCACATTGACAAAAACTTTACACCCAGAATGGAGCAGTTCGGATTCAGATCCGAGCACAGCACTACACTCCAACTCTCTAGAGTCCACACCATGACAGCGGCCCTAAACAAGCGGGAGAGCGCAGTTGCCATCTTCTTGGACATGGAGAAAGCGTTCGACCGAGTATGGTACGCCGGTCTGATTGAGAAGCTTCTGGATCTGAAGATACCGCCTAGAATAGTACGCGTCATCGCCTCATTCCTGCACCAGCGCAGATTCCAGGTGGTGGTGGAAGGCAAGCTCTCCTCCGAACGACTCATGGGGGCAGGGGTCCCACAGGGTAGCTGCCTTTCCCCGACACTGTACTCCACCTATACCAATGATATCCCAGTGCCACCTGATACCACCTTAGCACTGTACGCAGACGATGCCGCGTGCATCAGTTCATCCTTATCCGCAAAACACGCAGCCATCAAGATGCAGAGGACTCTCGACAACCTTCAACCATGGCTGAACAAATGGAGACTGGTTGTCAATGTGGGCAAAACCCAAGCAATGACCACGAAAATGGGAAGCCTGGCAAGTAATATGCCAAAACTGAAGCTCTCGAGTGAAGGAGTTGAGTGGCAACACTCCTGCAAATACCTGGTAGTCTTCATCGACCCTAAACTTCACATGCACAAGCACGCCAAACACGTAATAAACCAGTCCAAGGCTGCTTGTGCAACCCTACACCCAATCCTGTCCTCCAGATTACCTCTCATCCACAAATTAACAGTCTACAAATTATATATCCGTCCCCGTTTAACCTATGCAGCCTCTGCTTGGTTCCAGTTGCTGAGCAGTACGAATAAAAACAAGATTGAAGCCCAACAGAACAAGTGCCTGAGAAAAATCACCGACGCCGCACGTTACGTGAGAAACTCGACCATCCTAAGAGACCTCCGCATGGAGAAGATCGAAGAATTCGTCGCCAGATCTGCCAGAAACATGTACAAGAAAACCGATGTGTCCAACTTCGAGCACATCAGGGGGTTAGCACCGTTCGGCGCTCACTGGGTTGACTGGTTAGATCGAGGCTGGTGGCGTTTAATCTCTACTCCGAGTGGCGGATGCGAATACGGACTCCATCGTGGTGCTGCAGTAGGAGTGCCGACTAAGGGAACCACCGATTCCTCGAGCCCCAGCTAAGTTCAAGACCGTCTCCCATCGCACCGTTGGCATTCTAAATTCCCTCATACATTTTTTTAAAGAAAGGGACTGACTCCGAGATGAATAATAATGAATGATTACTATTTAAAATTTACTTGAAGAATCCGGAATATAAAGTTACACTTATTAACTGAGTAAGCATTTTTTTTATTGCCTAAACCCCACGGCACCCCATCACACGTAATACAATTAAATTTAATACACTATTAACTGGAACATGCTTTTTAAGTCTGTGTTCCCCGACGAGTACAATATGGGGATCTTCAAGAAAAGAGTGAACAGATACCTTCTAGGGAAGGGCGTTCCATTTCAAGCCGCATCTTAGCTTACCACCAGGCGAGATCGTAGTGAAACGCTTCCCTATCGATAATAAAATAGTTTACTTTTGATATTGTTTTCTCACTCAGCAACATCGTAGAAAAGTCTCTAGCTTATGGTCAGAGGGTTTTCTACGGTTTATGTGGATTTAGAGAAAGTGTTTGATAGAGTTGTGCGAAAGAAATTTTGCGACACTTTAGCTGATCACGGGACAGATGGACCCCAGCCGTGTGCAGAACAGTCCGTATACTGGGATTGCAAAGCATGTATGCAGGTAGACGGGAACGTATCTCCCTGGTTTAATATCGTTATTTGTGTCAAGCAGAGTTGTGTATTGTCAGCTCCTCTGTTTATCCTATAATTGCATAAGTGTCTCCAAAGGATGAGAATGATGAATGTGGAAATGTGGATGAGTGATCTGGTGATAAACTGCCCGCTTTACGCAGACGATTCTGTACTTTTCGGTTCAACTCCATCGGCTTTTACAATTGAATGCGAAGGAAACACGCACCACATGAAGAAAAAAACCAAGGTCCTGGTATTTGAAAGAAGAGTAACCAGAACAGATGTAAGAATAGTAATAGATGATGTAGCATTGGAATAAGTAGACGAGTTTGTATATCTTTTATTTGCTTTTAGTAGAGATACACCGCTGTCATAGAAAGAAGAGTGTGTGCGGGGAACAAAGTGAATGGGACGTTAGGGAAACTACTTCATAGCACAGTCCTTAGACACGGTGCCCGCCTTGCCCTGCGTAATTATGTGCTTGCCCCAACGCTATTATATGGAAGTGAAAGCTGGGTATGTCAGAAAGAGCATGAAAGTAAAATTAACTCAGTTGAAATCGCGGATTTCGTTTGTAATACTGAGGTGAGTGTTGGGATTGAAAGGCGGTATCGGTGTAAGAATGAGAAAGAGCATGCTCCGTTGGTTCGGTCATTGTAGAAAGAATGGCGGATAAACATTTAACAAAACAGATATACAACGCAAATTTGGATGGATGTAGGTACCGGGGGAGACCAAGACTGATATACTATAATCAAATTGTCGGGTGCAGTCCGAAGTTGCTGTCAAGAGTTTTCGAAACCAGCGTGTTTGCATGATAAAAGTTATGAATGTGCAGGAAGCAAGACAAGTCCGTTCTGACCGTGACATAATATGACACTCAATTCTCTCTGCCTACCTAGTACGAGATTTGACGTGAAGATATGTATGTTTATATTTTATTGTTACTAAGTAAATAATTTTTATATTTTGACGTTTTAATGTTACTGGTTTGAACATTAAGTTTAATAAATACAATTGTAATAATAATGTACAATGTGAATGTGTATGGATGCAGTTACCGGAGAGGATCAAGACTAACGTATCACGATCAAGTTGGTTGAGTGCCTCCGAAGGTCGTGTCGCGTGTGAGAAAATACTCTGAAACCGACGGGTTTGCATGAAGACAAGGATTTATAACGTTATAATATTGATATGTTTGCGTTGTCGTGATTGGTTATGGTATACGATATTATGACGTTGTCTTCTAGCGCTGGTTAGCGAACCAATCGCGAAACAGCATGAAACCCGGCGAACCAATCACGAAACAGCAAACATATCGATATTATAACGTTTTAAATCCTTGCATGAAGAGAGTTGGAATGTAGTAGAGACAAGGCAAGTGTGAACCACTCTACTATCTGGCATGAAGATGTGTGTGTGTGTGTGTGTGTGTATACGTGCGTGCGTGCAAGCGTCCGTACGTATGTGCGTGCGGGCGAGCGAGCATGCATACGTGGGTGTGTGAGTGCGTGCGTGGGTGCGTGAGTGCGTGCGTGAGTGGGTGCGCGTGTAATTGCGTGCGTGTGTGCGCATGTGAGTGCGTGCGTGTGAGCATGCATGCATGCGTGTGTGTGTGTGTGTGTGTGTGTGTGTGTGTGAATAATAATGATTTTGTATAAATCTTTGTTAATCCATACTTAATATTATAAATGCGAAAGTAACTTTGTCTGTTTGTCTCTTCTTCACGCTTAAATTTCGCTAACGGCGCTCGAGCAGCGCACGCATAGACACCTCTCACGAGCACGAAGTTCTGAAGTGGTTTGGAATATGCACTATTCCAAACCATGAGTGTAGGCATGAAAAGTGAAGTACACACATGAAATTGACTTTTGTACCTATTTACTTTGTGCATGTACATTATTGACTACGTGGTTTTTTTTTTTTATATCATAAGATAGCAAACAAGCAGATGGGTCTCCTGATGGAAAGAGTCAACCATCGCCTATTGACACCAAAGATGTTAATGGTGCGTTGCTATCTTGTGGCGAGGTCTAATGCCACATGCATAAGTTTACCGGCTACCTTACCCTCCAAACCGGAACACGACAGCGACAAGCACTGACGCTATTGCGGCAGGAATAGGTAAGGCGGTGGTACCAGACCCGGACGAGACAATGCAGAACTCTACCACCTAGTAGCCACGATGGTAGTGACTCGATAGCCAATCGGTCGCCTTTTACGACCTGCCTGGCAGAACGGCAGTTGGCCTATTCTACAAAGGAGGCCGGGACCAACACGGCGGGTAATATTGTATATATATTATGGTGGTTAAATTATACGAGTATTACAAAAGTAACTAATTAGGTATTGACAGCTGTACCGGTGGGAGGGATGCGCTGTGCCACGCTCCCAGCTGCATGGGTACCACCATCTTGCCTATTTCTCCCATGAAAAAGCTTTACTGTGTTTTGGAGAGAAGGGCAAGACAGACAGTGTAATTACTGGCACCGCGACTTAACATCTTATCTCTCAGGATAGGCAACACATGAATGGAATACCTGGGCTAGTTCCAGCCCAGGTATCCTATTTTTGTTCATTGGCGACGTCGACCATTTACCAACAGGTGGCACGTCTGAAAGTTTGCCTATCTCAATAAAATAAAAATTGAAATTTCATCAATCACGGACAATTGGTGACTTAATTATTTGGATGCGGCACAAACGCAGGTGGCTTTCCTAGCACGGCGCGGAGCATTAAGACGCGAAAAGACGTAGCATAGCGGTCTGCCGGCACAGCGTAGCGGTATGTTTCATATAATATTGTGTCTTTCACTCATTACCTCGCACTCACTCTTCTAATTGTCTGTTTGTAGGACACAGGACACTTATTGGTATTCCTTTTTCATGCGTACTTGATGTTACCTTTTTTTTCATTTAAAACTTAAAGTCAATTGTAAAAAGGTTTATTTTTATTTATGTTATTTCTTTAAATATTCGAAAAATTACTAATTATTATTTTGAGGCCCATTGACATGACTTGAGTTATAGTTATCTCTATCAGGCAAGTGACCAGAATATGTCAATTATATTTTAATATATAATTAATTAGCATTTTCATATAGATATTTACAATGGTTGAAATAAATTCAGTAGTCGATTCTGAACTAACTACATTTCGGATGTAAATACAAACCTGTAACAGTCTATGTATATAATACACGGATGATAAAAGAGACAACAATATTATCATATTAATATAAAGGTTTTAATATTATTATTACTTTCAACTGTCACTCGAAAATATTTATTCGCATTAAAACCTAAGAAACTATACGCGCTTCTACGAGATGCTACGCATCGCTACGGACTACTACTCTAAACTTATATTATGTAACACATCCAATATCAACTACATCCACGTGACAGTTTGGAATGAATGTTATGCATTGAATGTTGGAAATGAAAGTTCAAGTTATATTGGCTGTATCAACAAGGGATGTTCTGAATGCATAGAGTCTGAAATGCGTCGAAAATAGCTTGTTAATATCATAGGAAAATGGGAAAATAACAATAATATTGTGGTTTTAGTGAAATCATTTCATAATAACTACATAATATTAACTATTCATAGTATTGAAAATAAAACAAGAAGCCAGTTTCCCTAACGACTGTGAGAGATAAATTCTTGTTTTGACGTGCTACTCTACCACCCAGTAGCCACGATTTCAGTGACTCGTATAGCCAATCGGGTGCCTTTTACGACCTGCCTGGCAGAACGATAGTTGGCCTATTCTTCAAAGGAACCGACACCAACAAGGGGAGGAGCCCGGGACCAACACGGGGAAAAGAGGGCTTTTGTAATAATATTTTGTACAACAACGTTGGGCTAAGAACATAATTATGCAGGAAAAAACGGGCACCCTGACTTAAAACTGTGCTTTTAAGCAATCTCCCTAACACTCCATTCACTCTGTTCCCTGCACACACTCTTCTTTCGACATCGGCGGTGTATCTTCTATCCATGCTAAACTCACATTCAAGATAATATACAAACTTATCCACCTGTTCCAGCACTACATTATGGACCACAACTCTGATTTCCTTTCTGGTTGTTTCTATTTCAAATATGTACTAGAACTTTAGTTTTCTTCGCATTCAGTTGTAAGGCCATACTCTTACAGTCATCATTCGAGATTGTGACCAGTGTTTAAACCTCAGATGGAGTTGAGTCTCAAAGTACAGTGTCATCTGCATAAAATTAGGCAGTTTACGACCAGATCACTCATGTGCATTCCCACATACAATGAATCTCTGGAGATACTTATCCAGATAAAGGATAAACAGGTGAGCTGTGCAACACATACAACCCTGCCTGAAGCCGATATTGACATCGAACCAGGGCAATATGTTGTCATCTACGCAATGCCATAACCAACCATACCATAATTTTTAACATCAAGAAGATGATAAAACATTATACCGAAAAATATGTCCCATTACGCAGACGTATTCACGTGAAACATATACGTCTGTGTCCATGACACAGCCACAACCTGTTTTTTCTTTTCTTAATACCATAGGATAACAAACAAGCAAATGGTTGTTCTGATGGAAAGAGACAGACATTACCTATGAATATTAAAGGTGCGTTGCTATCTATGTAGCAAGATGGTAATACCACATGCATAAGTTTACTGCCTACCTTACCTTCCAAACCGGAACATGGAAACGATGAACATTGACACTATTGCGACACGAGTAAGAAAAGTATCACATTGAAATTATACTGAGATATCACTGTGAGAATATTTATTGTTTCACTTTTTCTGGGCTCTTCGTGTTGAAATTCAGAAAAACTTGAAATAAAATTGTCTCGAGAGAAAATTTTCTCTCACAATTTTTTTAACTACTTTAATACCAAGATAAGCCAGAGAGATGTAAGTGAGAGGGAGGTTAGGTCTGAAAAAGTGGCAGTGTAAAGATGTTTTATTTTTTTATATCATAAGATAGCAAACAAGCAGATGGATCTCCTGATGTAAAGAGTCAACCATCGCCTATAGACACCAAAGATGTTAATTGTGCGTTGCTATCTTGTGGCGAGGTCTAATGCCACATGCATAAGTTTACCGGCTACCTTACCCTCCAAACCGGAACACGACAGCGACAAGGACTGACGCTATTGCGGCAGGAATAGGTAAGGCGGTGGTATCAGACCCGGGCGAGACAATGCAGTACTCTACCACCTAGTAAATGAATGAAAGGTGCCTGCTCCGTTAGTTTGGTCATGTAGAAAAAATGGCAGTCCATCTACCAAAAGAAATATAGAATACAAATGTGGAATGATGTAGGTTTTGAGAAAGACCAAGACTGACATATCGTGATCAGACTATTGTCTGATCATGACTACTGTCCGAAGGTGGTGTCAAGAGTCTTCGCAACCGGCGCGCTTATGGAGTATTAAGAGAGTAACGAATGTGGAGTGTAGCGCCGCTGGTCAGTTAACGGTACAGAGGTCGTAATGGTAGAACCAGCGAACCTACTACTGAAGTGAAATAAAAGTGTCATTTTAAATATTAAATTCTTAAAAATTGGAGCAAAATCAATAACTTCCTTATCTACATACGTAGCGGGAAGTTAACAGTTATGAAATAATTTATTTATATAAAAAAAAAACTTGAGAGATATCAAGGGACACCCGGATGGAACGAAGTTTCTTTCCAATAATTAGTGAAGGAATTGTAATGAAAACATTATTGTTATTAATTATTTATTGTGTACAAAAAAACCTGTATACGCTAAACAAAATTAGTCGTCGCGACACCACACGTTCAATACGAAATAGAAAGACGAAACGAAAACGACTGGCTTGCTTTCTATAAGAAAGAGAGACAGAGAAACACGCGCACGCCGCACGGCTTACAACTTTTACGAGAGAGAGAGAGACTAACTAGAGACTAACTATTCAAAACTAGATAACAATCCGTTAACTGAGCGGGCGACCTTTTTGATGCCGTCTTCGCTTCTGTGCCTGTCGCCCTTTTTTTCTGGCATTTTGTCTTGCCATAGTAATATTCGAATATTTTATTATTACACACACACACACACACACACACACACATACATACACACAAATGGGCGTACCCAGGTAGGGCCAGCTGCACCCCCCTGGTATTTGCTCACCTCTCTACTAACTATGTACTCTTGTAAATGAAAATACAATAAAATAAAAATAGTCTTAAAATATTACGGTTGCCCCCCCTGGCCTGGGTACGCCCATGTACATACAGACATATTGACATACTAATGTTACCGTGAAAATAATTGGAAAAGGTTCCTAGAACCCTAAAACGTGGAGATCTGGTGAAAACTCGATTTTCGAAAATCGAGGCAAAATCAGTAACTTCCTTATCTACATACGTAGCGAGAAGTTGAAAATAAGACACAAATTACGAAATTAAACTATTTTTTTTAAAATTCGGATCGGACATCAAATCCGGGACCACTTAATTAGTCTGCTTCCAGATTGACAAGACAGTCTGCCAGTCATTTTGTTAAACAAATAAATAAGACTGTACTTCAAGGACTCGGAAGTTCCTGGCAATCAACAGTTCATTTAGATGAAACGATAAATTAGCGGAGACTGAGACACTTTAATAGAAATCTTTGAACGTCGGCACAGAATTCGGTAAAAACCATTATCGCCCATCAGATATACTAATGGATTCTTCGACCGCATTAAATTTATGTTTTGGTAACCATTCCACATATAATCGAATGAACTAAATGAAATAAAAGGTTTTCGTTTAACCAGTTATGCAATAAATATTAATTGTATAAGTCGAAAATTTTATTACCTATAGAAGCTATGAGTATACATAGGTAACACAAAATAAATCTACATGGAACTTGTGATATGTATAGTATATGAGTTTTCATTGCATTTTTCACAGAAGATATGTTATGAAGATATGTATAAAATATGTGTTTGTACTGAAAAAATCTATGCTTATAGATTTTACTTTTGAGCTTAAAATATTTTCATTTAGCGGGAAGTTTCAGGGATGGCTTGGAGGGTCAACCGTTTACAGATATTTTTATAGCGACCATAATACTACAGTTTGTACAAAAATTTAAAGTGTATATCTATTAAAGTTTCAAAAATACTACTCTCGACGAGTGAACTTACACAAGAATCTCGGTAATAAGGTTCTATTTTTACCTTTTTAACACGGAACCCAAAAAATACATTAACCAAAAAAACGACAAATAAAATACATCATTATGTCCTCTGTAACTCGTATCCAGGTGATTTAATCAAAGCGGCCATCAATAACGTTTATTTATGAAAAACCGAAATGTTTCCCAACGGCGACGCCATGCGATCGCGCGTCATTATCTGAGACACAGCAGTAATCCATCACACCGCTCGCCGCGTCATCCGAGCCCGCATTATTAAACTCATACTTGCTAAATTCAACTGATTTACTCGGCCCATAGATATATTAAACGTCATACTCAAAGAATTGGCCACTTACTTTCATATTTTTCTCACTCCATTATATACCTGGTACGATGGTTGTGCTATTTTAAAATTTTGCTCGCCGTTTACAATCTGCCTGGCAGCAAGGCAAGAGGATACTATATACCAATATTTGTGTATATTATACATACGTTCATTTTTTCTTTATGTTTTAACAAAGTTCACAGCTTTTATCTCAGGTTGCTGTAATCAACGATCCGTCATTAGAAGCATTAACCATTACCAACCAATTAAATAATAACGAGGCATTCCACAAATTTTTCGGTCATTAATTAATTTGACATTTATAAGAAGAGTTTAGCTTACGCCTCGTAGAAAATGTTACTTCTCGTAACTACAACAAATCGTGTTACTGATATAGAACTCGGGCAAATAAATTATTTCTTGCTGAAATTTTTTGATAGCTAAATAATTAGCTAAATAATTAGTCCATAAGGACTTACAATTTAAACCAGTATTCCGGGCCCCGTTTGAAAACCAACTGTTGTTCTGCCAGGCATTTTATAAAAGAAAAACGTTAGGCTATACGAGTCTCTAGCATCGTTATTTCTAGGTGGTAGAGTTCTGCAACTTCTCGCCCGGGACTAATACCACCGCCTTATCTATTCCTGTCCCAACAGTGTCATTGCTTGTCACTATCGTGTTCTGGTTTGGAGGATAAGGTTATGTAGCGATTCAAGCAATCTACAAACACTACCAGAAAAATAATAAAAAATGAAAAAAAATGAAATTCTAAATAAAATCCGTAATCGCGATATCACAATAATAATTGTACAGGCTATATAAAAGTTCCAACGCTTTTCAAATGGACTTCGGTCCCCAGGCAGTACACCTTGCCTGGCTGGGAAGATCTTCCTTTTCCCCTTCCTTGTCCTTGTGTGACGTCATCAACCTCCACAGTTATGACGTCACCTGACAATAGTTGGTCTGTTGGTTCAATCACGCTATGACCCTTCAGCAATACGGACCAGCGGCGCCACAGTTACCGGTAACCTTTTACATGTAGCATTAATACCTCGCCACAGAGATAGACAAGACTGACATATCGTGATCAGACTATTGTCTGATCATGACTACTGTCCGAAGGTGGTGTCAAGAGTCTTCGCAACCGGCGCGCTTATGGAGTATTAAGAGAGTAACGAATGTGGAGTGTAGCGCCGCTGGTCAGTTAACGGTACAGAGGTCGTAATGGTAGAACCAGCGAACCTACTACTGAAGTGAAATAAAAGTGTCATTTTAAATATTAAATTCTTAAAAATTGGAGCAAAATCAATAACTTCCTTATCTACATACGTAGCGGGAAGTTAACAGTTATGAAATAATTTATTTATATAAAAAAAAACTTGAGAGATATCAAGGGACACCCGGATGGAACGAAGTTTCTTTCCAATAATTAGTGAAGGAATTGTAATGAAAACATTATTGTTATTAATTATTTATTGTGTACAAAAAAACCTGTATACGCTAAACAAAATTAGTCGTCGCGACACCACACGTTCAATACGAAATAGAAAGACGAAACGAAAACGACTGGCTTGCTTTCTATAAGAAAGAGAGACAGAGAAACACGCGCACGCCGCACGGCTTACAACTTTTACGAGAGAGAGAGAGACAGACAGAGAAACACGCGCACGCCGCACGGCTTACAACTTTTGTGTGAGAGAGAAAGAGAGATAGAGAGAGAGAGAGAGAGAGACTAACTAGAGACTAACTATTCAAAACTAGATAACAATCCGTTAACTGAGCGGGCGACCTTTTTGATGCCGTCTTCGCTTCTGTGCCTGTCGCCCTTTTTTTCTGGCATTTTGTCTTGCCATAGTAATATTCGAATATTTTATTATTACACACACACACACACACACACACACACACACATACATACACACAAATGGGCGTACCCAGGTAGGGCCAGCTGCACCCCCCTGGTATTTGCTCACCTCTCTACTAACTATGTACTCTTGTAAATGAAAATACAATAAAATAAAAATAGTCTTAAAATATTACGGTTGCCCCCCCTGGCCTGGGTACGCCCATGTACATACAGACATATTGACATACTAATGTTACCGTGAAAATAATTGGAAAAGGTTCCTAGAACCCTAAAACGTGGAGATCTGGTGAAAACTCGATTTTCGAAAATCGAGGCAAAATCAGTAACTTCCTTATCTACATACGTAGCGAGAAGTTGAAAATAAGACACAAATTACGAAATTAAACTATTTTTTTTAAAATTCGGATCGGACATCAAATCCGGGACCACTTAATTAGTCTGCTTCCAGATTGACAAGACAGTCTGCCAGTCATTTTGTTAAACAAATAAATAAGACTGTACTTCAAGGACTCGGAAGTTCCTGGCAATCAACAGTTCATTTAGATGAAACGATAAATTAGCGGAGACTGAGACACTTTAATAGAAATCTTTGAACGTCGGCACAGAATTCGGTAAAAACCATTATCGCCCATCAGATATACTAATGGATTCTTCGACCGCATTAAATTTATGTTTTGGTAACCATTCCACATATAATCGAATGAACTAAATGAAATAAAAGGTTTTCGTTTAACCAGTTATGCAATAAATATTAATTGTATAAGTCGAAAATTTTATTACCTATAGAAGCTATGAGTATACATAGGTAACACAAAATAAATCTACATGGAACTTGTGATATGTATAGTATATGAGTTTTCATTGCATTTTTCACAGAAGATATGTTATGAAGATATGTATAAAATATGTGTTTGTACTGAAAAAATCTATGCTTATAGATTTTACTTTTGAGCTTAAAATATTTTCATTTAGCGGGAAGTTTCAGGGATGGCTTGGAGGGTCAACCGTTTACAGATATTTTTATAGCGACCATAATACTACAGTTTGTACAAAAATTTAAAGTGTATATCTATTAAAGTTTCAAAAATACTACTCTCGACGAGTGAACTTACACAAGAATCTCGGTAATAAGGTTCTATTTTTACCTTTTTAACACGGAACCCAAAAAATACATTAACCAAAAAAACGACAAATAAAATACATCATTATGTCCTCTGTAACTCGTATCCAGGTGATTTAATCAAAGCGGCCATCAATAACGTTTATTTATGAAAAACCGAAATGTTTCCCAACGGCGACGCCATGCGATCGCGCGTCATTATCTGAGACACAGCAGTAATCCATCACACCGCTCGCCGCGTCATCCGAGCCCGCATTATTAAACTCATACTTGCTAAATTCAACTGATTTACTCGGCCCATAGATATATTAAACGTCATACTCAAGAATTGGCCACTTACTTTCATATTTTTCTCACTCCATTATATACCTGGTACGATGGTTGTGCTATTTTAAAATTTTGCTCGCCGTTTACAATCTGCCTGGCAGCAAGGCAAGAGGATACTATATACCAATATTTGTGTATATTATACATACGTTCATTTTTTCTTTATGTTTTAACAAAGTTCACAGCTTTTATCTCAGGTTGCTGTAATCAACGATCCGTCATTAGAAGCATTAACCATTACCAACCAATTAAATAATAACGAGGCATTCCACAAATTTTTCGGTCATTAATTAATTTGACATTTATAAGAAGAGTTTAGCTTACGCCTCGTAGAAAATGTTACTTCTCGTAACTACAACAAATCGTGTTACTGATATAGAACTCGGGCAAATAAATTATTTCTTGCTGAAATTTTTTGATAGCTAAATAATTAGCTAAATAATTAGTCCATAAGGACTTACAATTTAAACCAGTATTCCGGGCCCCGTTTGAAAACCAACTGTTGTTCTGCCAGGCATTTTATAAAAGAAAAACGTTAGGCTATACGAGTCTCTAGCATCGTTATTTCTAGGTGGTAGAGTTCTGCAACTTCTCGCCCGGGACTAATACCACCGCCTTATCTATTCCTGTCCCAACAGTGTCATTGCTTGTCACTATCGTGTTCTGGTTTGGAGGATAAGGTTATGTAGCGATTCAAGCAATCTACAAACACTACCAGAAAAATAATAAAAAATGAAAAAAAATGAAATTCTAAATAAAATCCGTAATCGCGATATCACAATAATAATTGTACAGGCTATATAAAAGTTCCAACGCTTTTCAAATGGACTTCGGTCCCCAGGCAGTACACCTTGCCTGGCTGGGAAGATCTTCCTTTTCCCCTTCCTTGTCCTTGTGTGACGTCATCAACCTCCACAGTTATGACGTCACCTGACAATAGTTGGTCTGTTGGTTCAATCACGCTATGACCCTTCAGCAATACGGACCAGCGGCGCCACAGTTACCGGTAACCTTTTACATGTAGCATTAATACCTCGCCACAGAGATAGTAGGATTTTAGAGTAGATGATAGTAGATGGAAAGAAAAATCTTTCCATTAAAAGAGCCATCTGCTTGTATGCTATCTCATAATAGATAGATAAACAAAAAAAAATTAGTGCGTGCAATGGAGGAGCCCGCTACTCTTGTCTATAATGCACTAAATTGCAGAAGTTATTTTTTAAAGCTAGCTTCAATATGACGCACTAAATATAAATGCACAAACTACTTACAAATTGGAGGGACGGTGCCATAATTGTGCGAAAACCATTTCGGTTTATATCTTCCTCACTTTCGCTCAAGTGGTAAAACGCGACCAATTAATTGGCTACACGAGTCACTACCATCGTGATTAGTAGATGGTAGAGTTTTGCAAGGTTTCGCCCAGGTAGTTGGTATCAACGCCTTACCTATTTCTGCCGCAATAGTCCGCAAACCGGAACCGGTTTGAAAAGCAAGGTAGCCGGTAGACTTATGCATATGGCATTACCATCCTGCCACACGAATAGTAACGCGCGATTAACATTGATGGTATCCAACTGCCTATTTATTATCTTATGATAGAAAAATGTTTTTTTTATCATAAGATAGTATTTTAGTTTTTTTCTCTTTATGAATGACTTTTTGTTGACACAAAAAGTCATTCATAAAGAGAAAAAAACTAGACAAAGAGGAAAAAAATCCTTTGTTTAACTGAGCTCCTGTTAAAAAAAGATTATCTGCCTTCCTATAGAGTGGTTTTAAAAGGCAAATGACCGTGGTCCCAGGAACAACATTTTTTTGATTAATAACAAGCTAATTTTTTATGAAGAGCCGCAGAATTTTTCAAAAACAGCTTCGTTTTGACGAGGCAAGCATCTATTCTATCTTCGAAAAATCTCGAATCGGGTAACTAATGAAGTTATGGGGCTTTGAAAATTTTGATTCGGTGAAGGAAAAATATTTATTAGTATCTTTACGCCCATATCCCCGAAGGGGTAGGCAGAGGTACAACAAGTGCACCCACGATTAGCCGAAGATACTTGGTCCCACAAATGTGATAGGTGGCAAGCCTATCGCCAACCGGGCACTTTCCAATCCCATTCAAATTTGTGTTTCTCAGAAAACTGAAAAAACACCTTTTTTTGTGCCCGACCCGGGAATCGAACCCGGGACCTCATGTGGTCAACGCCAACGCTAGACCGCTAGACCACAGAGGCGATTTATTAATAACAATAATTATTTTTCGACTTTATCGCTTGATTATATTATTAAAAACACGATCAAAACTTTTGTCCTATACATTCGATGGTTTTTCCGACGAATCCTCCACTTAGTTCGGTTTCGGAAGTTTCGGAATTTTGATATTTTTAAATTGAAATTAATTTAAAAAACTAATTTTCTCACAACAGCTTTTTTTATAGAAGAGGGGGCAAACGAGCAAGAGGTGCACCTGATGGTAAGTGATCACCGCCGCCCATGGACATTTGCAATACCAGAGATCTTGCAGTTGCGTTGCCGGCCTTTTAAGAATGAGTAAGCTCTTTTCTTGAAGGTCCCTATGTCGTATCCGTTCGGAAATACCCCTGCCGGTAATTGGTTCCACAACAGAGTAGTGCGAGATAAAAAGTGTCGGGAGAAACGCACAGTTGTGGATTTCCAGACATCGAGATGGTGAGGATGAAACTTCAAGTTTTGACGCGATGTCCGATGGTGGAATTCGGCGGCAGGAATTAATCCAAACAACTCGTCGGAACACTCTCCATAATATATACGATAAAAGACACAGAGAGAACCTACATCTCTGCGCAATGGCAGAGTCAAGCTGTTCTGAAATAGCCTGGTCGTCAACGATTCGAACCGCTCTACGCTGAATGTGATCAAGAGGAAGAAGCTGGTACTGAGGAGCTCCGGCCCAGAGATGCGAACAGTACTCTATGCGAGGCCGAACCTGTGCTTTATAAAGTTGAAGGCGATGGACCGGCAAAAAGTACTGTTTCGCTCTGCTGAGCATACCGAGCTTTTTGGAGGCTAGTTTAGCCTTGCCTTCCAAATGACCGCGAAACTGAACGTAATTCAATATGTCAACTCCCAGGATTCCGACACTAGCTGAGGCTGTCAGAAGAATATCCTCAAATCGAGGTGATACGACAAAGGGCGTCTTTTTCGCGGTGAACACGCAAAGCTGTGTCTTCTTGGGGTTAAAAGTAACCAGGTTTTGGCGACCCCATTCCGAGACATCGGTAAGTCGATTCTCGACTTCAGACACAAGCTTGTTTCGGCACTCTTCGACGTGTTCCCGAGAAATACTGCTTCGGTCGGAGTATGAAGCATGACCAGTACTGTCATCCGCATAGCAATGTATGTTGCTAATTCGCATCATATCATTGATATGCAGAAGAAACAGTGTCGGTGATAGCACGCAGCCTTGGGGAACACCAGCATTGGCAGATTTAAGGTCGAAGCACGCACCGTCGACAACGACCTTGATGCTCCGGTCAGCCAAAAAACTGGTGATCCATGCGCACAATATCTCAGGAAGCCCATAGAAAGGCAGCTTCGCGAGAAGCGCTTTGTGCCATACCCGATCAAAGGCCTTCGCTATGTCCAAACTAACTGCCAATGCCTCCCCCTTGGACTCAACTGCTTCCGCCCATCGATGAGTTAGGTATACTAGAAGGTCACCAGCTGAGCGGCCGCGACGGAAACCGTACTGATGGTCGCTAATCAGCTGGTGTTCTTCTAAATACTTGAGGAGCTGAGAGTTGATGATTGTCTCCATAATTTTGGAGAACAAGGAGGTTATGGCTATGGGCCGATAATTAGACGGGTTAGAGCGATCTCCTTTTTTAGGGATGGGATGCACCAAAGCTGTCTTCCATGAATTCGGTACCACGCCGAGTGAATAGGAGAGCCGGAATAGGCGTGTTAATACTGGTGCCAACTCTGGAGCACACATTTTTAGCACAATCGAAGGGATGCCATCCGGCCCACTCGACTTGTGGATGTCCAAGGAAAGTAGTGCTTTACGCACAGATGACTGCCGAAATTGTAGTTCTGGCATAGAACTATCACACTGCGGGATGGTAGGCGGTGCGTTCCCTTGGTCATCCAGAGTCGAGTTGGCCGCAAAGAAGGAGCCCAGGAGATCGGCCTTCTCCTTTGCGGTATGGGCCAGAGAGTCATCGTCTCCATGCAAGGATGGAAGAGAGGGCTGTGAGAAATTCTCTAAGACAGCTTTGGCGAGAAACCAGAACGCACGAGTGCCCGAAGGAAGGCGAACTAACTTCTCACCAATTCTGCCAATGTGTTCCGATTTTGCCTTGGCGATAGCTCTTTTGAAGTACCTCGAGGCGAAATTGTACTTCTTGCTTAATGTGCTGGTTATTTCATCACAAGATGCAGACGCTGCAGCCCAAGCCCGGTAGCATTCCTGCTTGCGGCGCGAAGCCGTTTTACAGGAGCGACCAAACCAAGGCTGAGACTTACCATCAATTGGTACCGCAGAAAATGGAATGAAAAGTTCCATGCCCTGAAGCATCACATCGGCAATAGAGTCAGCGACGACATTCGGATCATCCAGCGAAAAGCACAACCGCCCCCATGGGTAGGACACAAAAAAAGACCGCATCCCGTCCCAATCTGCTGACCTAAAGTGCCAAACGCGACGACAGCCTGCTAAAGGAGGCCGTGATAGGCGCGAAACCGGCACTTTACTCCGGATCAGGCAGTGGTCTGACGAACCGAGTGGGACGTCCACCGATACCTGATAATGGTCCGGATGAGAGGTCAGCAGAAGGTCCAACAGTGAAGGCATATGGTCATCCACATCGGGAACTCGCGTGGGCGAAGTTACCAGTTGTGTAAGACCATACGCCAAGGCAAAATCGTGAACAGAACTCCCCGCATGATCGGTGGTGCGCGAACAAGGCCATTCGGTGTGGTGGGCATTAAAATCACCCAAGATCACAATCTCTGCGAAGGGGGTCTGCTCTAACACGGAATCTACAGCCGTTTGTAAATGCTCAATGAGCCGGTCAACTTCAGTATTCCCGCCATGGGACCTGTATAGGCACGCGTAGCTGCGTGGATGTTCGTCGCAAGCTACGCGTAACCAGAGGATGGATAGGTCCTGACCTTCAAGTCTGCCGAGGCGCCGGTAACAGATATCTTCTCTGATGTATGCGCACACTCCAGCCCGCGGTACAAAGGAATGTTCCAGTTTGTTTGTAGAGAGGTAAGAAGTATCAGCCGGAAAAGATATCTGTGTCTCGGTCAAAAAGAGCAAAGCTGGCTTTGCCGTCTCGAGATGGTAGTGGACGGCGTTCAAGTTGGAATGAAGCCCCCTGACATTACAGAAATCCACAGTAAGCGTGGTAGGGGGTGCCATGGTTTTCTTGCCCTGTTTGCCCCGGACAGGATTGTCTATGAGTGCAATTTTGCCCCCCCCCCCCCCCAGAATACGCTCAGGTGGGGATTCTCCACTGCTGGCGCAAGTGGTACCCCCCTGGGGTAGATTCTCTTTTGATTGCGCATTCATAGTGTGCGGCGGGAGGGGGGGGGTTAGGCCTCCGGGACTCTCACAAACCAAACGAAACGCAGCAGCAGGGCTGCTACTTTACGTCGGTCTCAAGTGAGAGAGTGGTATCTCCCCTGGCGTGCCGGCCTATTCAGTTGCAAAAGCAGTATGGCACTACCACTAATTTGGTTGACTGACTGCACCGGTGTTAAATAATTTTTGTCACAAAAATTATCCCACCAGTGGGCGTGGGGTCGTCACATCCCTATGCCGGAATCTCACAACAGCTTGTTAATTATTATTGTAATTCAAGGGTAACATTATCCTACACGTAAAGTGAAAACTTTTCTCAATCCCACACTTTAAAGTTTTCTTTTTCTTCTATCTTTATTAGTTACCTACAGATTTTTCGAAGACAAAAAAGATGGTTGTCTCGTCAAAACGAAGCTATTCACAAAAGTTCAGCTTGTTATTAATCAAAAAGAAGTTTATTTGTGGACCGCGGTCTAAGGTAGTTTGTACGATCAATTCAATCGATTCAATGATAAGCATCTGAATTCAAAGTAAAATATTTATACTATCTATAGCAATAACTAAATTTACGATGTTATGAATATCGCCGCCACAAGCCTTTCGGCTTTTACGACCGGCCTATAAAGTTGCAAACATGTTAACGTTACAATAACAGTAACTTGATAAAAAAAATGAAAATATTATGAGGGTCCCCCATACAATGTTTTTTCAGTTTTTTTTTGTTCAATATTTTTATAACGATAACAGGTAGACGCTTAAAATTTTCAGAGAATATTTAATTGTACATTGCCTTTTAAAATAAACAAATAAAAACAAAGGGCATACAACAAACGTAATTTTTAAGCAATTTTTTACTTGATCTTAATAAAAAGGTAGAAACTTGAAAATTTTCAAAAAAAAGCATTTGGAAATATATTAACTATAAAAATAAATACCTAATCTATACGTATAATAAAATCGTAGTCAAAACTGTACATTGAATATTTTTTTAAAAGAATACTTGGGGCGTGATCTACAATCGATATCGAAGCCAAAAATATAATTTTTAGAATTTTTGTCTGTTTGTCTGTATGTATGTCCGGGGTAAACTCAAAAAATACTGCATGGATTTACTTCAAATTTTGCATGAATATTACTATAGTGCGCGCGGAACTAGTTGGCCGCGCCATACGTAATACGTAATACGTAAGGCGCGGCCAACTAGTTCCGTGCGCACTATAGCAGGTCGGATCAACATATAGGCTACATATTATCACGCTATCACTTTAGGGGGAGAAGCTGTGCGGGGTAAACGAAATCCACGCGGACGAAGTCGCAGGCAACAGCTAGTATTATTTAATACATAAAGGATCTTTTATGTATTATTTAATACATAAAAGATGTTTTATAGATGATGGGACGGAACCCGACTCGCACTTGGCTGTTTTTTTTATTACTGTTCTATCTTAGTTCGTTATGCAAATAACTTTTTTTTTTATCCTAACAAGCTGAATTATTAATTTGAATAAAAGAACTGAATGATTCTTTTTATGTTTGTTGCATGACGTTCCCCTGCGTTAAAACAAATTACATCTTTGAAACAAATTAAATCCCTTGCGGAATCTGCAACTCTCAGAACTCTTTTGCCAATTAGTCTCATTTTCCGCAAAATAATTGCAGAGTTTCGTATGATTAATTGTATAATTATTAGCTTATAATATGTTTCATTCATGATAGAAAATTGAAACTCTTACCTCATCTGTAGAAGGCCGGCAACGCAAATGCAAGATCTCTGGTATTGCGGATGTGCATAGGCGGCGGTGATCACTTACCATCAGGTACACCTCTTGCTCGTTTGCCCCCTCTTCTATAAAAAAAGAAGAGAAAAATAAATTTAATGTCCTTAAGAAATACCTTATGAGATCACTGAGGTACCTACTATACGTTAGTAATATAGTTCAATGTATGAGATGGGCAGAGAATCCAATGCCTTCTACGAATCGAAAAACTTGTTCTAGGTTGACAAGCACTTGTAACTCTCACAAGATACTTTTTACCCGAGTATATTAAATGAAAGGTTATGTTTTTCAAGTGGAGTGGTGGATTTCGAGTAGAATGTGGATGCCAAATTTCCGCAACGCCCGAGTTCGGTATTACCACTTTATCCTATCCTCCCGCAAAAGCGCAAATGCTTGTCACTATCGTGTATCAATTTGACGAGTAAGATACTCGGTAAACATATACACGTAGCACTTGCGTCCCGCAACGCGGATAGTGTTGCACCACTAGCGATCGCCTGTGACCGAAATTCGACCTAAACAATAAAATCTCTAATACAATATTCATTAATTAATTACACTTGTACTGTTTCACAATATTAATCATTTTGAAACAGTACAAGCGTTATTAATTAATAAATATTGTATTAAAATGGAGTTTTACCAAACGCCGATGATAAAAAGTGTAAAATATAATAAAATTTGTTTTAAGTTTGACAACTGGCTATAGACGTATAGAAAATAATATACATGTGTTATATAATCATGTATTTGACCGCCCCGTTAGTCGAGTGGTTAGCGACGCTGACTACGTAATCGACGGGGCTCGGGTTCGATCCCCGACGGGGCCAAGCATTTGTGTGATGAGTATAAATGTATGTATTTCCGGGTTTGAGAGTTTATTAAATATATCCTAGTATTTATACATGTATTTCTATGTATTAGTATCACCACCATATGTATTAGTAACACCCATAACACAAGCAAATAATTTGCTTACTTTGGAGTTAAATCAATAAGTATAATTTGTCCTGTGAATATTATTGACAGTATTATTATTGACAGTATGTCACATGAATGTAGTGTGTGTAATGTAGTAACAATATAAGTTTTCTGCAGTCCTCCGCATTGTAAACTTTAAATGTGCCAAATTTTATACTCGCAGTTATATTAAAAGGGGTCCAAAGATTTTCATTCACGTATTATAATATATATATATATATATATATATATATATATATATATATATATATATATATATATATATATATATATATATATATATATATACCCTCTTTTGTGACTTACTCCGAGTTGATCCGAGCTTCTTTGAAGAATTGACCATCTGCCGTTCTGCCCGGCAGTTCATAAGAAGCGAACAATTAGCTATACGAGTCACTACCATCGTGACTACGACATGGGCGAGACAATGCAGATCTCTACATCTAGTGGTAGAGTTATGCATTGTCTCGCCCGGATCTGGTACCACCACCTTACCTATTTCTGTCTGTCAGTTCTTGTCACTTCGTGTTCTGGTTTGGAGGGTAAGGTAGCCGATAAAAGTGTACCTAAGACTCTGCCACAAGGATAGCAACGCCCCATTAACATCTTTATACATAGGCGATATTAGTCTCTATCCATCAGAAGAGTCATCGCTTGTTTGCTATGTTAATACGTTCAGTGCTACAGTCGGAGAAAGATGACCGCTTTGTATGTCATAAGCGAGTGGCGACTTCTGGATTTTTTTATCAGTGTTGTGCTTATGTGTTCTTGTATCGATAGATATTATATTTTAATAAATTGAACATATCTTTAAACAACTTTTAATGATATCTTTACATAGTATGAAGCAAAGTTGCTTCTGCTGTGTGTTCACTTATGTCTTTTACATTAATCATTGGATTTTAATGCGGTTTTCATCAATAGACAGAGTGGTTCAAGAAGAAAGTTTATTTATATAACTCATGCATATTTTAGCCGAAAAAAAAGACGAGAATTTCTGAGATTTGGTTAAGAAACATATTATTACGGACTTAAAGTTCCATATTGTGCAACAAAATGCCACATATATTAAAACCGTATATTTACCACACAAATGTACGCTACACCACAATACAAAACGTAAATACATACTGATTAACAGTAATAGCACTGTCCCTATATTCACACTAGAACTAACCGACTAAACCGAATTACTAAACCAAAACACTTTCCGTTTTACTTTTTACTATGTCCGAACTATCGCTTTGAAATCGCTTTATAAAACTAACTCACTTCTTGCGGACACGTCCTTATTTATACAAAAATACTCGTAAACAACATAGATGTGAACAAGTCATAGTATACGGTATTTTCATCCTTATGCGATATGTAAGAAGGTTCAATATGGCATAGCTATTTGGGTAACATCAGCTGTTGTTTATCGATAGCAGCTGCCTCTTTCTTTTGTTTCTAGGTTTTTCCAATGTTCTCACTCTTCACTTTTCTAGAATATTCGCAACAATGTTTTTGTGCGCTTGCATTGCACCCGTGCGAAGCATTAATGCTTCACCCTTCATAGAGTAAAGCGCTGTTCGACTCCACTGAAGATGCTTCGGTTACGAAGTGACACGTGCGTTGAGTTTATAATTTGGCTGTTACTGCCAAATATCACTGTTATATAAATTACAAAATAAAATATCGACTTTGAAAATATTAATATTGCACATTAAAGTTCATGCCATCTATATAGACATTTCTAGTAAATTTGACAATGCCTATCACTCGCGTCTTATAAACAAGCTAAATAAATAAGTGTGAATCTTTGTTAGAATGGTGCCAGTCTTATTTAGCAAAAAGACTCCAGTTTGTGATAGTAAATGGCTATAAATCAGACAGTTATATATCAGAATCAGGAGTACCACAAGGATTCCATCTAGGTCCTATTCGTTTCATTGCATTTATCAAAGATATAACGACAGAAATACTTAACTCTAAATTCTATCTTTTTCTGACGATTTAAAATTTACGATAACGCAGACGCAGAACTTATCCAATGCGATTTAAACAAAATTAGTAAATGGTGTCAGTTAATTGTAACAATTCTTAATACTAAAAAATCCTATAATATACAAGACGTAAAAGCGTATACCTTTTACGTCTTCATATTAACTGAACTCTGTTTTGTTGAAGCAAGTTAAAGAGGTTCGGGATTTGGGTATAATAGTCAATTAAAATCATATTGACGCTACTGTAAAAAAGCTGGAAGGAAGTGTAGATTCTTAAAAACCAAGGGTTTTATGTCTGTCAAAACCAATATCATCATAATATATAACTCCTTGGTTCACAGTCATCTAGAGTTTGCATGAGTGGTTTGGAGTCCTCAGTATATTACTTACTCGCAACATATTAAGAGTATACAGCGCTCTTTCACCAGTCATCTAGCATTTCATTCCTCTGGCATTTCCCGCCGTGCTACCTAATGTCCACCTTTAAAATGATGTCAAATGTCAACCGTGTCACACAGTACTTAACATTTTTTTAAATAAAGAATTTCTGGTATCATAGATTATGACCACCTACTTTAAAGTGGTGATATGAAGTTGGGGATTAAAAGATTAAATAAGTGCCTTCACACCCGTATCCCCGAAGGCAGAGCAGAGATACAACCAGTGTACCCACGATTAGCCGAAGATACTTAGTCCTCGAATCAATAAGTGGCAAGCCTATCACCAACCGGGCACTTATCCAATCCCGGGCAACGTTGTTTTTATGTTAAACTGAAAAACACATTTTTTAATTGCTCAACCCGAAAATCGAACCCGGGACTCATTTCTCTTATCACACTCTCGCTTGTATACATGTTGGACTTTTCCATGAAACCCTTCATAATACTTTGAAATGATGTCACTCGTACGCCTACCAAAACCTACATTTTCATTGTACAACTTTACTGCATAGAAAAACAGAAATACTATAGGTTTTATTACATTTTGAAGCACCATATAAGTATCTCAGTTATCGACACTTATCAAGCCGTACAACGGCGGTCTGTGTATTGATCCCGCCGAGTGCTCGCTTGTGCTCCGCGGCTGCTGTTTACTTTCCTTACTCTGTTTAATCTTTTCAGTTGATTAGAGTTGCGTGTTGATTGAATTGATCGAAGTTCACAAAGTCAACTCGTATTAAACGAATAAACTTCATATTGCTTATTATTCACCCTTGTCCATCACATTTGCCACTACGTCAAAAAACAAAAACACATTTCCCTTCGCAACCAAAGCATCTGGAGAAACAAATACTTAATGAAGTCGTGTTCGTTTTTCGTGAAGATTCTTCGGTGAATTTAATCCATTTCTAACACTTCTTTTTTTCCTTTCAATTGCGATGTTCTTACTTCCGTGGAATATTGGAAATAAATTGATGGTATGTTAAAGAGTTTTGAAGTCAAAACTTACTTAGTCGCAATGAGATTTGTCGCAAGGAACAAAACGTATGGGTTCGTATAACCGCCAAGCTAGTAATATATGCCAAATTCATACTGTTACTGTTAGATGTGTATCGCCACAAACTTTTCGTGACAATTGTTATAAAATAGGGGGCAAATAGTTAAGATGAGTTCGTATAACCGCCACGCTAGTAATATATGTCAAATTCATACTGTCGTTAAATGTGTATCGCCACAAATTTTTCGTGATAATTGTTATAAAATAGGGGGCAAATGGTCAAGAGGAAGAGGCTCACCTGGTGGTCGTCATAGCCTTCGCCTATCTGTAATACTAGGCGTCGTGCAGGTGCATTATCGGTTTATAAAGAATTAGCAAGTTCTTTTCTTGAAGACCCCCAAGTCGTATCATTTTAGAAATATATCCACTGATAATTGTTTTGGCGGAGCTGTAGTCGTGTGAAAATCGCATAGTAGTGACTTCCACGCATCAAAATATTGTGGCTGTCATTGATATAAAAAACCCAAGATGCACAGTCCCGAACAAAACTGACACTCAAAAGTGTCCCTAATTTAATTTAATTAGTTATAGATACGGCAAAAACAAGCGTCTTTGCATATCAGACCTTAATCGCAAGATTTATAGTTGTTTTTAGAAAGCAATGTACAAAAGAAATAAAATTGACAGTGTCGCAACTGGCGCGATTCTATTTGAAATGAGCGCACATTTTCAAATTGTGCACTCATTTTTGGAGGAAGTTTTTGAGACACTGATTGTGTATCTTCGGTTTTTTATATCAATAGTGGCTGTGTATAATTGTATTCCATTTTTCTCATTTTGCAATTTTAGATAGCGTATGATATTTAAGCTTCTACTCGTGTTGGTAGTCTTCATGGCTGTCCTTGTTTCAAAAATTTTTGAAAAAAAAAGGCTTCTATGCAGACGTATCTTTTCCAAAAGATAGATTCTTTTGTTTGAAAGAAACCAGCGCGTGGTTTGCGTGATAAACAGAATGAACCGAACATATATAGAACATTTCCGGACTACCACAATTGAACTGCATCGGGTACCATCGCCTTGCCTTTAGCATTACATAATTTTTTTGCTATACCTACAGCTGTATACATAGAGTTTAAAATATATTTGTCTAGCACTACTCCCCTAAGAAATTAATTGTCGACATGGGTTTTTCCAAATGGATACGAGCTGGGGACCTTAGAGAAAAAAGCTTTTATTCATTTTTAAAAGACCAGCAACACAACTGCAAGATCTCTGGTATTGCGCATGTCCATGGGCGGTGGTAATCACTTATGTATCATCTCAGTTCGAACAGTAAAGCCTCGTGACTATTCGACCCCACTTTTATTAAAAAGTAGTCACAATACATCCACAACACAGATAGCAACACACTTATTTCTCAGCATCTATAATAGATAGAATAGAATATAATTTATTGAAAATAAGTATTACTTATATATTTTTATAGGAGATGAATATTTCTTTCCATTAAGACTCATTTACTTGTTAGTTATCCTACTACCTATCTGAACTATCGTAATATTATAAAATAAAAAAATAGGAAAGATTTGTTTTTAACTTCCCGCTACGTATGTAGATAAGGAAGTTACTGATTTTGCCCCGATTTTTGAATATCGAGTTTTCACCAGATCTCAACGTTTTGAGGTTCTAGGAACCTTTTTCGACTATTTTCACGATGACGTCAGTATGTCTGTGTGTGTGTATGTGTGTATGTGTGTATGTGAGTGTGTGTGTGTGTGTGTATAGTATAGTATAATATATGGTGTGCATCCTTTAGTATCTTATTTATGAATTGCAGAGCTAAATATTTATAAAACACGATATAGCAAGAAATCTACCGAACGCATTTATTTCGAAATTAGGTTGGTGGGGGGCTTAACACAAAATAGTGCCACTTAAAATAATTACCATCGTAGCTGCCAATTAGAACTATTGAGCCGTAAATCAACAAACTATCGCATTTTACCACAAACTTGCCGATTACTCTATTATTTATCTTAGTACTAAATCACGGAATACTTACCAAATAGTTTTCTTAAATGTACACTCGAATTGGATCTTTAAACACTCAAGATTACAGCCTATTTTACAGTATGTGCTTTTACACGTAGATGTATGATGGACGGTGTAAAAACCTCGTAGTTTGATGAGGGCTCCCAGTTTCTTTGTCCAACAGCTTCTTGTGGATATACAGGTCATAAAAAGGGACACGGGCTTAAGGAACATATTCACTTAACCTCCTAACAATTGATCATAAATAAAATGTCTGTCTTCCTGAGTCTGTGTTCCCGGACGAGAACAATCTGGAGATCTTCAAGAGAAGAGTGAACAAGTACCTTCTAGGGAAGTGCGTTCCATCTTAGGCCTCACCTTAGCTTACCATCAGGCGAGATCGAGGTCAAGCGCTTACCTATCGATAATAAAAAAAAAAGAATTTCAAGTTTTTAAAAGAAAGCATTTTTTATGAAAACTACCATTTTAGCCCCTACCATGTTGCATGTTTTACCCTGTGTTGGTGCCGGGCTCCTTCGAAGAACAGGCCAACCGCCGTCTTGTCAGGCAGGTCGCAAAAGGCGACCGATTAACTATAACAGTCACTACCATCGTGGCTGCTATGTGATAGAGTTCCGCATTATCTAACCCAGGACTTGGACCACAGCCTTACCTATTCCTGCTGCAATAGCGTCAGTGCTTGTCACTGTCGTGTTCCGGTTTGGAGGGTAAGGTAGTCGGTTAAGTTATTCATGTGGCATTAGACCTCGCTAGAAGATGGTAACGCACCATTAACACCTTTGGTGTCTACAGGCGATGGTTTACTCTTTCCATCAGGAGACCCATCTGCTTGTTTGCTATCTTGTAATATAAAAAAAAACAATCTTCTATTAATTACTTTCTTAGTGATTTTTTCTGTGCGTTTTATATATTTTTCTTAAAACGTAATATAGTACGCATGTGCTTACAAAATTTTTATTATTTTAGGAAAATGAATTGGTACGTCGGAATCACAATAATGCTTATTTGATGTAAATTTTTAATCTCTACATCAGACAAGTAAAAAGTTATCTTAGTAGGTATAGGTAGTTGAAAGATGGAAAGAAAGAAATAAAGGCCTGGATCATGAACGTCAGATTTATTTGCTACAAGTTTCGAGCAATAGGTTTGTGAAATGACGCTTCTATTTTTGGCTAGGCTCGCGCGATAACCCTCCACCAACCCATTTCCCACCGGTATCAACTAAATAGTTGCTTTTTGATGAATGAACGAAACTTAAATTAAACCTATCATAGTCTTGTAGGTTACCGATTAGGTAGTAATCAATCAATGTAAAATGTTCTTGCAGAAATTAAATTTTCGTACCAATGGCTTCGAATTTCGAAAATTGTTTAAATGTAGTTATTAATTGAAATATAATTTACACATGAAATATTAAATTCTAAAACAGTCGTCGGGGTATATTTTGTTACATAAAATAAGTAAGAAAAACACTTGAGACACAATTTCAAATATTACAATATAAATCAAACAAAGAGGATTGTAAACAATTATATATGTTAGACACTAACAATGAGTGATCTTGATAATTTAAGTATTAAAATCGTTTCTAGAATTTTCATAAACGTTATTGTAAACGACTTAGGGACCTTCAAGAAAAGAGCCTACTCATTCTTAAAAGGCCGGCGACGCAACTACAAGACTCCTGGTAGTGTAGTTGTCTATGGGCGGCGGTAATCACTTACCATCAGGTGTGCCTCCTGTCCGTTTGTCCCCTCTTCTATAAAAAAAAAGTTTTTGACAATACAATGTATGTTGTTAAGGAAAGGTAGAAAATAAAAAAATATTTGTTTATAGAACTCCATTGACTGACCTTACTTTTAAAATGTTACAAACTATAAAGTATAATTATATATAAACTAAACATTAAATCAATTATACTAATAAGAATACTTATAAATAAAAATAAATGAAAAACGGAAAAGTGCAAGTTAAATTCACGTGCATGATTTAATAAGTTCGATTAATAAGAGTAAATATGACCCAAATATTTTAGTCAATTTATTTAAAAATTTATTATACGTATTTCTTTGCAGAGAATCAATTTTTGTATTTTTCTAAAAGTTAACACCTAGTAGATTTAGATTTAAGGAAGAAAACGATTCTTACTTGTTTCTTAAATAACTTCTTTTGGAATCAAAATTGTAAATTCGTTATGGGAATCCCAATTTCCTATTTATTTAAAATTATAAAAAAATGAGATTTTCATAACAAATTCATTAATTTGATATATCACACGATATGGATTGCGATTTTTTACATGTAAAATTCTTTAATTTACCCTGCAAAAGTATAATTTTAAGCATAGACATTTAATATTAAACATGGAAGCCACTCCATATTTAAAATTCATTTATTTTACGCTACTCGGCCATATTTGGCTCACCGACTTACATAATGTGTACCAAATTTAAATTTAATGAGGCAAGTAGTTTTAGAGAAAATTGGCTGTATCACACGGATAAACAGACAGACACACATGTGATCCTACAAATGATACGGACTTTATAGATTTGCTCAACAATTTGCGGGTGAGTCACCTATGGAGTAATGTCACCTGTTTTTGGAAAGGCCTGGAGAGAATGAAAATTTGCCAATAGAGAAGGTATTCGGATCTATCCCTGGTGGGATACAACTTATATTATGAGTACAATCAATGTCGTCTTAATTAACAACGAAATTATACACTATTAATGCACGAGATGAGTCTAAAGAACCCGGTAATTATAGTGCATATACATGCAGACTATATTATTGTCGTTAGATTTTTCGAAACTAGCTGTGCCTGCAACTTCATCGGCGTGGAAAAATTTCTAGAATACAAACCTAACTTAGGTTACTCTTTAGCTATCTGCCAGTGAAATTTCCGTTGAAATCCGTCCAGCTGTTTTAAAAATTCAGCTGAAATAAACAGACAGACAAAAATTGTGAAAAAGTTTATTTGGGTATATGTGCAATGTACATGAATTTAGTGAAAATTGGTAAAGTGCGTGTCGGCCCACGCGCAATGTAGGGTTCCGAAGTTGCCCGTCACAATAATGCGGACTAAGAAGAATGCTTTATAGTTTCCTACTACGAACATTTATATATCCGCACCACAGGTCCACCGCCTATAAAATCTTCTCTAAGTACATTCTATAAGTTGGTCGACTATTACTCAAAAACTTGTGAAGCCTTCTAAGCTGTGATAGTTTACCTTTTAACTTCATCATATTTCCTACTACCATGATGTTTTTCCCCACCCCCAATACCAACTGTCTAGCCTGCAGAGGGGGGAACACTTGACTCTAACAAAAATTAGCACTTAAAAGCTTAATATTGTACAAACAAGTCCCGTAATCGAATACTTGCTTTCGCAAACCTACAATATTTTTTGAAAATCTATCTAACGATATCCCACACAATGGCGTACGTGAGAAAAATAATTAACATCCCCATTTTACATGTAAGGGAGTTACCCTAAAAAAATATTTTTCAAGATTTTATACACTTTGTTAGTGTGACTAATATGTATATTCGTGCCAAATTATAGCTTTCTAGTAATAAGGATCTCTGAGTTATCGTGTAGTTTACTTCGGAACCCTAAAAAGCGTTTATTTTAATTTTACAAACAAATACTCCAATTTTATTTATTTCAACCGATAAACTATCAGTATGCATTAATAACGCTGCGCCTCTATCGTGTTATGTGAAGGGTCCATAAAATGTGAACACGTCATTTCACACCGACTGCCCGCATTCAATAGCCATCTTATAACCCTGTATATTTCCCCGGCGTACATAATGTAGGAGTTTTACTGTTAAACTATTTTTTACGTGGATCCATTAAAACTTGTACATTTATTTCTATCAGCTAACGTTTTTATGGGTTTACTTCAGTAAAATATTAAAAACTAGCTGTTGCCAGCGACTTCGTCCGCGCGGACTTCGTTTACTCCGCACAGCACCTCCCCCGTAGGTGATAGCGTGATAATATGTAGCCTATATGTTGACCCGACCTGTTAATAACATTCATGCAAAATTTGAAGCAAATCCATGCAGTATTTTCTGAGTTTACCCCGGACATACATACAGACAAACAGACAAAAAACCATATTTTTGGCTTCAATATCGATTGTAGATCACGCCCCAAGTATTCTTTTAAAAAATCGGTTGTCTGTAAAGTTGGTTTACAGACGATAGTTGAACGTGACAACGTCTTAAGCTCTCGCTTGTACTCCAAGCCTTAAACGGAACGCCTCAGAGCGAGGTAACGCCGCATGAGTCATGTTTTTTCGTGCGTGCAGCCAGCTCTATCGAATTATAAGACGTTGTCACGTCAAAAAATATTCAATGTACAGTTTTGACTAGATTCTTTTTTATTTTGATAATCCGCAAGTTAATATAAGCATCCATGAAGCCAAAAGTATTTGTAATTTTTTATTATATAACTAGCTGAGCCCGCGACTTCGTGCGCGTGGAAAAATTTCGAAAAAAGTAGCCTAAGTTACTCCCTAATACATCAGCTATCTGCCGGTGAAAGTCCCGTCAAAATCTATATCGGTCAAAATCGGTCCAGCCGTTCCAGAGATTAGCCAGACCAAACAGACAGACAGACGGATAGCCAGACAGACAAAAATTATAAAAAATGTTATTTTGGTATAAGTATCGTGTATATATCCATATACATTTAGTAAAAGGCGGTTATTTCAATATTACAAACAGACACACCAATTTTATTTATTTGTATGGATTAATAACAGTTAGTTTTTTTTATATTGTACGATTTTATTATATTGTAAGATTACATTTACGTAGTGTTCAGTAGCAGCATAGCTAGGAAATCCTATCATAGCCCACACCTTACCGCCGCCTTTAAAGTCGCCGCCGCCGGCGACTCGGCCCACTGTTTCGGCTCGCCAATACTCGAGAGTCAAGAATCCGTTCAAGAGTTATTAAGAAGTTGAAATCCTGATGTGATTTACTCTTCCACTTATCGTTAAGATCTAGCCCTAAGCCGAGTTCGGTTTCACAGAAGACACAGTCCTTTAAGGCGGGGTCCTAGTTTACATAATTTAAACTATGGCTGAGCACTCTGCTCGCCCGAAAACCGCGGTTTCGCAATAATGGTCATTTGGAGAGATCCTTATTACTAGAAAGCTGTAATTTTTCACGAATATACATATTAGTCACGTCAATACAGTGGTAACATAAAATATTGAAATATATTTTCCGCAGGCTAAACGGTTGGTGTTAGGGGTTGGAAAAAAATCATGATAGTAGTAAATATAATGAAATTAAAAGGAAAACTATCAAGACTTAGAAGGCTTTACAAAAAAAAAGTATCTTCACGCCCATATCCCCGAAAAGGTAGGCAGAGGAACAACAAGTGCACCCACGATTAGCCGAAGATACTTGGTCCCACAAATGTGATAGGTGGCAAGCCTATCGCCAACCGGGCACTTTCCAACCCCGGGCAAATTTGTGTTGTCTCAGAAAACTGAAAAAACACTTTTTTTTGTGCCCGACCCGGGAATCGAACCCGGGACCTCATGTGGTCAAATCCAACGCTGGACCGCTAGACCACAGAGGCTTTACAAATTTTTGAGTATTAGTCTAGTCGACTTATAAAATGTACTTAGAGAAGTTTATATAGGCGGTGAACCTGGGTGCGGATATATATTTGACATTGACGTTGAATAGCTTAAATGTTCATAGTATGAAATTATATTATTTACTTCGGAATTTTCGCCTCTGTGGTCTAGTGGTCCAGTGTTGGCGTTGACCACATGATGTCCCGGGTTCGATTCCCGGGTCGGGCACTTGAAAAAAAAAAAGTGTTTTTTCAGTTTTCTGAGAAACACAAAGTTGCCCGGGATTGGAAAGTGCCCGGTTGGCGATAGGCTTGCCACCTATCACATTTGTGGGACCAAGTATCTTCGGCTAATCGTGGGTGCACTTGTTGTACCTCTGCCTACCCCTTCGGGGATATGGGCGTGAAGATACTTTTTTTTTTTTTTTTTACTTCGGAATTCTACTTTGCGCGTGGCCCAATACGCACTTTACCAATTTATTGTTATATTATTCCATAATTTCTAAAACAAAACGAGATGCTCTGCTTCTGAAATTTATCTAGTACTCGATTGCAAACATTAATCTCAATTCCAATACTTATAGTCCCTAATAATATTTTAGACAACATGCCAAGGTCACGCAATGTAAATCAATTATGAGAAAAACAAAGTCAATATTTTCCTTACAAAGTTGATTCTACGAGAAAATAATGATTTCAAAAAATATTGGGAAAAACGAATCAAAATGAAACGTACTACTACTTACTTTATGTGGCAATTAAATGCGCGATTTTCTTTTCTGTTTTATACTTAGACTAGCTGTTGCCCGCGACTTCGTTCGCTTGGACTTCGTTTACTCCACACAGCTCCTCCCCCGTAGGTGATAGTGTGATAATATGTAGCCTATATGTTGACCCGACCTGTTAAAAATATTTATGCAAAATTTGAAGTAAATCCATGCAGTACTTTTTGAGTTTACCCCGGACATACATTGACTTTAGATATTCTTTATAATATATAATATATAATATATAATAAAGCCCCGTTGGTCGAGTGGTTAGAGACCCTGACTACGCAATCAACGAGGCTCGGGTTCGATCCCCGACGGGGACAAGCATTTGTGTGATGAGCATAAATGATTGTATTTCCGGGTTTGGGTGTTTATTATATATATTCTAGTATTTATATATGTATTTCTATGTATTAGTATCGTTGACTAACACCCATAACACAAGCAAATAATTTGCTTACTTTGGGGTTAGATCAGTAAGTGTAATTTGTCCCGTGAATTATTATTATTATTATTATTATAATATAATCTACCTATACAGTGAGTAACGAGAACGCTCTTCGATATACCTAAGTAGGTTGTGACATTACAAAAAAATGAAATAATTATATTTATATAAATAAAAATATTGTGGTATTTTAAAATTCTTGTGTTTATCCTTCAATTTTGCTAAAATCCAGCGACTATTCCTGATTGGACAACACTCCGTTAACTCAACGAGCGGCCTCCTATGCGGTATTCGCTTCTGTATCTTTCACCCCTTTGTGTCCGGCATTTTGTGTTGCCATAGTAATAATTGAAATACCATTTTAAATATTATTATAATCAGCGAAAATTTATCTATTAATATCCGCATTTAATAGAATTTTTATAAAAAAATTATTTCAGTTTGTAACAAAAGACCTTTTCGATCGGCAAAGACATTGTTTGGTGGCTTATGACCACAAACCACATGAATACTAATAGACACGCCATTGGGAAGGAAACGTGTCGCCCCGCATACATTTGTAGGTTATATTATATTGTGAAAAAATAGAAATAAACCATATTTTATCTTTGTGAATCCTGAAATGATTCTATTTTATTGGTAAGTAGTATAAATCTATATTTATGTACGTAATTGCAAGCTACACCTACAAACTAAGAAATCGCCTTGAAATCGATATGAATTATCGATGCGATATGAATTAGCACAGTGATTGCAACTTCATCTTAAATATCTCTATCTCTTTCACGCGCCTATAGTTCGATAGCGTAACGCAACGGTCGGTGCTACTAATATCATGCAGTACAAATACATGCTATGCTAAAAATCAACGCAAATGCGGGCGGTAATAAAATATATAGATATTGAACCGACCGATACATGGTTATTGGGTATAGAGCAATATATAGATATTGTATCTATATACGATTTATATCGCTCACACCTAGTCCTTATATAAGATCCAGTAGCCAAGAATCTCAACGTAAGAAGTAAATTTGTTATTGAGTCCACAGTTTTATTTTTGAAATAGTAAATTTTTATAAGCATACTTAATCATTAAAATAAAGGCACTTCAATTTTACATCACCAACAACGTGTACATTAATTGAAAATATTGATTTTCTGTTGCGAAAACTCTCTGCAGATTCACCACCTGGGGATATATACATTTAGGTGTTTGGTATCCAATCACACAAAACGGCTTTACCGATTTAGATGACATTTTGCACACAGGTAGATAATGAGCTGGAATTAGACGCAGTGTACTTTTTATCCCAGAAACATATGTTCTTCCAGTGGGATTGATCAAAAACTTATAATGCAGTGGGCTGCAGGGTACAGCTCAACTAAAACAAAATTAAATACTGCACAGGCAGAGAAACCAATTAAAAACAATAGTATAAGTGGGAGTCACATAAATACCAATGAATGGGCTTGATTTACACCTGACTATGTCTACTTTGTGGTATTGGAGATATTCCATTATAATATAATAAATAGTGGTCCAGTGTCGGTGTTGACCATATGAGGTCACGAGTTAGATTCCCGCGTTGGACCATTCAAAAAATATGTTTTTTCCATTTTCTGATAAAACAACTTTGCCCAGGATTGGATAAGTATCCGATTGACGATATGCCTACGACCTATTATGTTGTGGGAATAAGTATCTCCAGCTATTTGTGGATAGACTGGTTGTGCCTCTGCCTCCCTCTTCGTGGATATGGATGTGAAGATACTTTTTTATAAGAAACATTGGCAGCCAAAATCATAAAAAATTTTAAGTTCCATAATAGTTTTTATTCACAGTTGCTTTTGACTTTGACTGACAATTTAAATGTAATATTTTCTTGAAAGCATAAATTTGCTTAGTCTTAATTCATATCACTGATTACGCCTTGAGGCGTATCCATTAAGTCCGTGCGTTAGAATATTAAAACATCAAAATAATCACATATGTGTCATTATTTTTAGATACAGATAGATAATTTTTTCCCGATCACAATACCTAATTAATCTTAAATGATATTTCCAATATTACTATAGCAACACAAAATTTCAATTTGATAAATTTTGGTGATCGGTGACGTCAATTAAATTATGAAATTAAAAGGCCATTCTTTGATGTCGTAAGCTCCTACGGTCTACGCATAGCAAATGACCACTGACCAGACGTGGGGATGTCGAGTTTAAAGTATTCCTTAACAGGGAAGTGATAATATTTTTATTTTTATAAATAGAATAATTTATTTACTTTTTTTAATAATGTCATCGACCTATGTACCCTTTCATATCAGGCAGGTTTTTTATTACTCACAATATATCACGAAAAATCATACAACATAGAGTAAAATATAAAAACTTACTAGGTGGTAGAGTTCTGCATTGTCTCGCCCGGGTCTGGTACCACCGCCGTACCTATTCCTGCCGCAATAGCGTCATGCTTGTCGCTGTCGTGTCCCGTTTTGGAGGGTAAGGTAGCCGGTAAACTTATGCATGTGGCATTAGACCTCGCTACAAGATAGCAACGCACAATTAACATATTTGGTGTCTATAGGCGATGGTTGACTCTTTCCATCAAGAGACCCATCTGCTTGTTTGCTATCTCTTGATATAAAAAAAAACGTAATGTATAAAATGTTTTTACGTCTCGCGCGTATTTCATCGCGTCAAATATGATAATGCGACGCAGCTTTCCGTTTGGCAGCATGACGCCAAATGCTACATAAACTTACCAGCTACATCCTCGTTCAAACAAGAACAGTACAAAATATGTCAATTGATTTCACTAAATGGTAGAGTTCCGCAACGACGCACCCGGGTATGTGGTACCACTGCCTTATCTATTCCTTCCGTAATAGCGTCAATGCTTGTCATTGTCGTGTTCTGGTTTGGAAGGTGGTAGATTTCTGCGTGTGGCATTAAGACCCCGTCACTAAAATAGCAACGCATGGTGCATTGCGCATCTTGCTATTAACTGCCACACAAACAGCAACAAACCATATTTGGTGTCTATAGGCGATAGTTTCTGTGTCCACCAGGAAGCCTTCTTGATCTACTTGATTGCTATCTAAAAATATAAATAAAATATTTGTTTTAGCCTCTTGTATACAAACTTGCTTGTTTCATAGCCACCGCCACTTCAGCGTCGATTTTATTCATCTCACGTACGAACTCCGCCGTCCCTTATATTTTTATTGACCGCCTCAGCTCGGGAAGATGGCCGGTGCCGGGGACCAAGCGATTACAATGTTGAGCTTCACTTTCACATTGAACACATTTTGGGTATATTTACGTTGAATATCCATTATTTATTAACCGGTTAATTTTCAAACCTAAATCAATCAAAAAATACCGGTTTCCTTGAGGAGCAAAATTATAAGGGTTTTGAATCAATAAACCGGATTATAGAGGTTTTTTAATTACATTTCTTTGATATTCGCCGCTTCCAATTTTTACCCGTACTGTGCGTGACATTTAACCCCAATGTTTTGGCTTAAACCGGTTTAATAAAAACTTTTAATAACCCTTAACAAAAACCACCAAATGCCTGTATTAATTGGTATTTTTAAGCCGGTTTAAGACTATCTCCATCCAGAAAATATTTACATCAACTGGAACTTAGTAGCAAGTCAGTTTATGTCAGAGGGAAAATTTGAGATTATTTGGAGGACAAAAAGCGTAGGAATAATTGTTCATCATATCTCATAAATATAAGATTCGGCCATCGCTTACAGACTACAAAAATGTATGAGTTGTAATGTGTCGAGCTAGCGACCGGTCGTGCTCCGCGTTACACATGCAGCAAATATTAACTAATTAATATTATCGTAAATCGCGCGGCACATTGCCGCTGCACGTGACCATGGCGCTCGTGGCCAACGAGTTGCTGGCGTTTATCCAACATGCCTTCGACACCATGGACGAGGTCAGCATCATGCAGATCTGCAAGTCTTCCTTTACCAGTGAGGAGATTTGCAAGGGCAAGCAGCTGCTGTATGAGACGCTCGGCCAGAGCGCAAACATGCCATCGCGAAGAAGAGATGGTACAGAAAGTAGCGTGCAGGACATCATCTCCCTGCTGAAGCAGACGGATCCGGATGAGGTGCCGGCTTTTGTGGCGAAAGAGTTACACAAGCTGCCGCCCTTGACGCTGGACCACGTCGACGTCGTCTGCCTACTGAAGGACATCAGGTTCCTCAAAGAAGAGCTGACCGTAGTTAAGGGTAGACTATAGGCATCAGAGTCTACCATCAATAATCTACGAATTGAATTATCGCATTTAAAAAGTGTTAATTCAATATGTAAGTCACCTGATGCCGCGTACGTCACCCGTCGCCGAGGCGCGCAAGCGGTCACGTTTAGCCCGTCAGCAATATCCGATGGAGCAACGAACACCGCCGCTGCCGCCCCCACCTGCCTTCCCCTCCCGGTTGCGCCGGCGCCGAGTCCACAGGCGACTCAGCAAAACTTTGCGACTGTTGCTGGTCGCCCCGCACCTCCCCCGCAGGCGAATAAAAATGGGGACAATGACAGCCGCAAGGCTACGAAGAGTCGCAAGACTAAGGAGAGCCGGGAGGCCACAAAGAGTAAGGTGGAGTCGCGTCGACCTGGCAAGGATGAGAGCAGGAGGTGTGATGAGGAGGGCTTCACACTGGTGGAGAGAAGAAGAAAGAAGAAGCCCACCGCCCGCAACAATCGTGGCACCGCGCCATATGTACCCGAGCTGCGTCTGCGGAGCGAGGTCCCCGCAACGCCCTTGTACATATCTCGTCTGCACTGGTCCATGAATGTCGAGGACGTCGTGGACTACATCAGTAAGAAGACGTCTCTCCACTTGAGGGTCGAGCGTCTGCAGTCTCGCCACAAGGTCAACTTTAGTTCTTTTGTGGTGAGAGTACCGACGCATCTCCTGTCGACCTTTGAGGTGGGGGAATTCTGGCCGACTGGTGTGGTCTACCGAAGGTTCCGGGGGAGACTCCGAAATGAAGTGCGTGTTACGTCGCCGGCAATACGTGACAAAGTGTAGTTTTTAAGTATATTATATTAATATGTATGTTAGTCTATAAGGTATTTATAATATGGGCCATGTTGCCTGAATTAAATGATTATTATTATTATTATTATTAAAAATGCCGATTATCTGTTCCTCGTATAAAATGGGCCAAAACGACAACACGTTAATGGTGCTCTTTTACTTGTTATATATGTATCTAATTACTCATATTTAAAAAAATACACCATTATTATCCACTTGAACAACCAAGTCGCGAGTTGTAAAATGCCTCAAACAACCGAGCGTAACAGACATTTAGCGCTACTAAAAACCAAACCTCGGGAAAAACGTTTATAAAATGGAAATTATACGTACGATTTAAAAATTAACAATATATTTCTTTACATAAGCGTATAAAGAACGAATTTCGATGATGATACGTGCTTAATACTAATATTTTTATTCTCAAAAACAATATTAATCTCTGGATATTAGTATTTCTTTCCTTAATTGGTTGACGAAATATTTTTTTGATTAATTTCTTGACTTTGGTTAATAAATTTATATTAATTGTTTTAAAACATAATTATTACGACAATATAATAATACTTTGATAATATTTCGATTTTAAAATCAACCAAATGAATATAAAACGTAATTATGGCGATAATCATCGGCATGTTCGCACGAATGACAATAAGTTTTTAAGAATTTAAAAATAGAGAGAAAAATCCTATTGTGTATTAGACGCTATCTAAATTTCTTTACCTTAATTAAAAACTATAGATAAATCAGGATAAATGAGGAAAATTATAGATTTTTAATATTATCGTATTTTTCGAATGTTCCTCTACTGAGTACTATAGTGCCCGGAACGTAAGACGATATAAAATAATTGGGTAACATAGTGCCCTGGACGTACAAGTGGTTATATAATACAACACTTATTATAAAAACAAATAAAGGATAAATTCCGCCGGTGTAAACCTTACAGGTACGCCACCGGTAGTCATGGAGACAGAGAAAGAAACCTCCTCACAATACATGCCGTTGCTAACACTGCTATTTTTTGTATATGGCGACCGTGATCCAGTTTTGTAGGGAGAACCGCCTTAGATGTTGGTCGAGACTCTTCGCTTGGAAACCGTTTACGGAAACGACTACGGGGACAATCATTTTTGAATCTACACTCCACATATCGGTAATCTCATGAGCCAAGTTTAAATATTTAGTTAGTTTTTCCTTATTGCTTTCTGTAGGTTATTGTTATTCGGGACTGTGATATAAAATATAATTCCCGGCGCTCCACTTATTATTATTATTTAATAATAGATTATTCTATGGTCAGATCCTTAGTTTAGTGAAATTATTGACTGCTGTCCCAAGACTTTTTCATGTACAGGTAATGTCGTATGATATGTCGTGTCACAATTTTTCAACAGAAAGAAAGCAGAATAATGAGGGTCCATACAAATTTGGCCTCAAAAGCAACGCATGTTGATGCTTATCGCAATGAAATACATACATTTCTTCTGAAATGTAACATAGGTTACATTGCAAAAGAAAAAAGAATACTGACCCATGTGCTTGTTTGCTATCTTATGATAAAAATAGCTATATCAGCCCAAGCTCGAATGGCCACCTTCCAGTTCTATTATCAGATCTTAAAAAACATCTAGTACTTAAAAGTTTGTCAAAACAAACCGAATTAGCCCACACTCCATAAATTAACCCGGTTTAGCTTAGGTTTAACCGATTAAGACTTCTATCAGCTCTATCATCAATCACTGGAAACCATCCGACTCCAAAATGAAAAGAACGAATCAAATAAATCCAAAATATATTTCTTGAGAAGCGCGTTCCATCTAAGGCCGCATTTTAGCTTACCATCAGGCGAAATCGTGGTTAACCACGCTCCCCTATCGATAATAAAAAAAACGGCTAATCAGATTCTATTAAATCATAACTAACAGCCATTTCGCAAAATAAAGCTTTCACTTAAAAAAATGCAACCAAATCGGATCATCCGCCTGGTCGCTACGATGCCAGAGACACACAGATACACACATACACACATATACAAATACACACCTGAAACTTATACCACGCCTCGATTTTGTGCTGGGGGTTAAAAATGAACAACATTTGTTTACAACAAAGTATTTGGTACTCATTCATAGATTAAAAGATGACATTTGTTTTTTGCAGTGAAAACTTCTTTAGCCGCAATAGACGATTTCTGCCAGGGGAAATCAAATGGATTCGCTTCAATAACAAGCTATCCTTGGACGAGCGTACAAGCAACATTTTAACTATGAAATCAATGGGGCTAAGGTTCGAATCCTAATGGGGAAAATAATTTGTATGCTCTATTTTAAAAATTTAAAAAATATTATAAATAATTAAAACAATGGAACAAAAAATTAAAGAAAAATTAAATAAGGCAGGGATGGAAGGAGAGGGAGAGATTGAAAGGGGGGCAATAGAGAAAAATGGGGATAAGGTAGAAAGGCTAGGAGAGGTGAGAGAGGAAGATATAGGGGGAGAAATGAGATATGAGTAGAGAGAAATTGGTGAAGAAGGATATAGGAGAAAGAAGAGATAGAGATAGGAGGGATATTGGGGTGGAAGGATAGATATGTGTAAGATGAGGGCTTATAGGAGACGGGGGATAGGGAGATAGGAGATAGGGAGTAAGGGAGATTGAAATTGTAAAAGTTAGGAGGAGGGGATAAGGGAGGAGAGGAGATTGTGGAGAGAGATAGGGGGAGATGGGTGATAGAAGGGTGGAATAGATAGGGTTAAGTTTAAGGGTTAGTTAGGAGGAAGGTAATGAGAAAGTAGTGAGAAGGTAGCGAGAAAGTAGGGGTAGGTAGGTGAGGAAGGTAGTTCATCTCGCCCTATTCCTGCTTTAATAGCGTTAATGCTTAACATTGTCGTGTTCTGATTTAGAGAATAAGGTATCCGGTAGACTTATGCATTTGACATTGCTATCCCGCCTCACGAACAGCAACGCACCATTACCATCTTTGGTGTCTATTGGCGGTTCAAAAAGCTTACAAGTTTGATTAGTTTCATAACTTCAAACTACATAATTATATGCTATTAAAAATTGTCCCGTGCGTTCTAATACGGGCTTATATACAATAAGTTTTTAAATTAATTTGATAATTTCGGTTGACGCTATAATTATGTAGCACTTTGGGGTTGGTCTCACCAATCTCCTTTTGTAGGCGTTAAGTTCGCCTGTTGTATATTTTCTGCAAACGGGGCCTAGACGTGCAACAGTAGGAATTAAAACAAAATGTAAAAATAAATGTAATGTAAAAATAAATCTTTAGTAAAAATTCTATTCACAAATCTACGAAAACATACTTGTATAAAAAATATACAAGGATATTGGCGTTTCTATCTCAGGAGCGGTAATCCAACCCATCGCCGGTAAATCATAAGAAATGGCGGTGACTGCTTCGCTCTAGAGAATCAATTTGTAGTAAAATATACAGCCTCGGGGATGTCATCCAATCATATGTTGCTATGTCGTTAGGGATTTTTTTTAGTTTTAGTTTGAGCGTTAAAAAACGTAGTTTGTGAAAGGCTATTCGGAATTAATTTTGTATTATAAATAATTTCACAACTGTTATTATATTTTTTAAATAACTAAAAGCGCAAATTATTTATTACTAGCTACTCACTCGCTCGCTACGCACGGTTTAGATTTTAAAAATAATCCCTTAGAAATTGTCGAAAATTTGATACAAACATTTTTGTACTAAATCGTACTTTTTATGCAAAAAAATTGCCCTGATAAAAACGAACACAACAAAAGTAATCCAATTTAGTGCATTTATTCTAAAATTATGCGCGAACAAACATTTAAGCAATTGATTTTTCTGTAAGTATATAGATTTATTTATTTATTTAAACTCTTTATTGCAGAAAATATATAGGAAGTTACACCATTATGGATCTTCAGATTTTTTACTTAAACGAAAAAATTCAGAGGGTTGATATTAATGAAAAAACATCCGCTAGTGCTGATGTAATCATGAGTGTCCTGCAGGGTCCATTTTTGTTCCTGATATACATAAATTACTTGCCTTGATACATAGGGGATAAGCATGGAATCGTATTGTTTGCGGATGACACTTCACTTTTATTCAAAATGAAAAGACGAATTAGTAAGTACAACAAAGTTAATAATGCGATTTCAAAAGTTGTACACTGGTTCAGTACAAAAAACTTTTTATTAAATAGTAACAAAACTAAGTGTATTAAATTTCATTGCCTAATATAATGCATGTAGACACTAGCTTACAACTGGATGGAAACAAACTGGATCTGGTGGATTCACTGTGTTTTTAGGTATTACTTTAGATAAGAAATTACAATGGGGACCGCAAATTAATAATTTAGCAAATAGACTTAGTTAGGCAGCTTATGCAGTTAAAAAATGAGACAGTTTACTGATGTCGACACAGCAAGAATAGTATACTTTAGTTACTTCGACAGCATTATGTCACATGGAATTCTTCTCTGAGGAAATTCTGTGAAATAAATGCTATATTTGTATTGCAGAAAGGAGCTATTAGGGCAATTTACAATCTTAGCCCGAGGGCTTCCCTTAAAGAAAAATTCAATGAAATCAATATCTTAACTGTTATACACCAATACATATTTGAGAACTTAATGTACGTTCGTAAAAATATTTGCTTGATAAAAAAAAAGATGCGCACTCACTAAATACAAGGAAAAAAACAATCTTGTTGTGCATGCATCTCGTCTCCACAGAATAAGTTACTCTTATGGGGCAATGTATACTCTTATGGGAGCAAATGTAAACGCTCCTATTACCGTCAAATATTTCATACATTTCTAGGTTATATTATATTGTGAAAAAATAGAAATAAACCATATTTTGTCTTTGTGAATCCTGAAATAATTTTATTTAATTGGTAAGTAGTATAAATCTATATTTATGTACGTAATTGCAAGCTACACCTACAAACTAAAAAATCACCTTGAAAGGCGTATCCATTTAATCCGTGCGTTTAAACATTAAAACATCAAAACAACATGTTATTATTTTTAGATACAGATAGATGACTTTTCCCGATCACAATAATTAATCTTAAATGATATTTCCAATATTACTATAGCAACACAAAATGTCAATTTGATAAATTTTGGTGATCGGTGACATCTATTAAATTATATAATATCCTAACTGTTAAGTTCTCAAATATGTATACCAATACATATTTGAGAACTTAATGTACGTTCGTAAAAAAAATTTCAACCCGATGGAAAGCGGTCACCATTGCTCATGGACATTTGCAACACAAAAGATTAGTTGCCAATATCGCCAGCTCCTAAAAGTTTGTTTGACCCTCCTCTTAAAAATTCCAATACCAGGGCAACTCGGAAAAACCATGTGAGGCAATCTGTTCCAGAGTTTGACTGTTCGTATAAAAAAAGGTACGAGCAAATCGAAGAATTGGGGAAAACCAATCGTCATTATGGTGTGGGGGGAATCTCTCACTACGGTGTTTAGTGTGATAGCGGAACGTGGATGCCGGCTCTAAATTAACTCGTCAGAACACTCCCCATTATACAGACGGTAGAATACACATAGAGATCTAATGTCTCTCCAGAGACTAAGTGGTTCAAGATCGCTCTACGACGAATTTTATCAAATTGGAGGGTTTGATACTGGGGCTCTTCAGTCCAAAGGTACCGTGAAACCACAGGCAACAGTGGACGTATTTAGCATATAACTTTAAAAAATTGTAAAAAAGTGGTAAATTTTATTGATCTAAAAGCTACATACAACTTTAACGCTCGGTATAAAACCTGAAAACTACAAAAATTCAATTTGTACGCCCAAAATCGAATTTGTACGGCCAACATTACCTCCACTTTGTGTCAACATCAGCCACTGCTAAATTTTCTTAAACTATCGCTTCTACAGCATTATAATTATTATGAACCACGGTAGAATAGTGGCCAAGGATGACGGCTAAGTGTATAAAATCAAAAAATGTTACGAGTTTAACCCCGTTTTCACTTTGATTAGTGCGAGTGTGAGTGTTTAATGCAGGTGCTTAGTATTAAGCAAAAAATTCGTGAAGATAGCCGTGGATCAATGCGAGTGATTCGTAATCAGCGTAGTTAAAGTAAATAGATGCTGATTACTTATCACTCGCACTGATCAACTGCTGTCTTCGCGTGTTTTTAGCTTAATACTAAGCACCTGCATTAAACACTCGCACTCACACTAATCAAAGTGAAAATGGGGCTTATAGCGTAGTGACCAATGTTACCCAACCCTTTCATCATACTTTCATAATAGTACGTCCAAAATAGTACGTTTAAACTATTGAATTTCTTGGGTTATTATTTTGTGTACAGTGTAAATAATATTCCCAAGGCGCTGTATCAAATGGATACTGTTTCGATAATGGATAATGGAAATGGATACCACTGACTGACTCATTACGAGATTTTTAAGACTATGCACCCGGTTGACTGGAAACTTAGCATAGTTATCCATTTCACGTTGTGGATGCTGACTGAAGAACGGAAATTATGGTAATTTGACAGAAATACTAACATATCATAATCATAAATTAGTCAGTAAAGGACAGGTAAATATGAGACTATCATGTGTCTACGAAAACCGGAAAAGATAATTTGGTCAAATAGTCGATTGACAATTTGAGAACTTTCCGAGAAACCAAATTTTTGTCGAGAAAACGATTGCGAGACCATGTATGGAGAAAGAGTTCCTCCTTTACTAACATTAATAAACATATACACACAATCACACTGAAATATTAATTCATGTAGACATACCTACTTTGTAATAATCACAATAAAATTACAGATGTACCCTAGAGATACATGCATCCGCCATTTAGAATTCAAATGCCCAATTCCAACTTTACCTCCGTTATTGGAGGTAAAGTTGTAATGTACGAACAATACTCCAAGTGTGGCCGAACTTCTGCTTTATAAAGCATATTAACTATATCAGTGAAAAGGCTAAACGGAATTTTTAATCCTTTGTTGGCATATTTGCCTCGACATGGGGTTTAACGTTTAACACTTTAAAAATAATTTATAACGCAACGTATTTAGGTCGTATTTGTTATGCTTGTTCAGTGTGGGCTAATAAAGTTACGAGTGGTGCGATCCGGCGCAAACTACTTCAAAATCCGCGTCTAGCATTAATATTTTTATGCAAAGCATATCGCACTGTAAGCTCCGAAACTTTACCAATTTTATCAGGCGTCTTATCATTAGATTTAGAAATTCAGCGTCGGGCTTCAATGTACTACAATTCTAGGAATTTTACCAACCCAGAATTTATCAACTAGCAAGCTCAAACAAAAATACGTCGCCTTTTTAATCCCGTAATCGAAGTTACTAATGAATTAATTGATGAATGGCAATCGCGTTGGTATTATTCAAGTAAAGGATGGCATTTATGTAACTTTTTCTCATGGGCCGGCGATCGCTTGAGTAAAACTTGGATAGAAATAGCTCATTGTATTTCACAGTTTCTCACTAGCTACGGTAATTTTAAAGCTAAATTATTCTCGTTTAAATTAGTTCCTTTTCCTTTTTACGAGTGCTCTTCATTAAATTGTAAATATGAACAAATTGCACATTTCTTTGGGAGTGTAATCTTTGGCAAAACGAACGTCGTCAAATGCTTGATAGCATCCAATGTATATCCGGTGTAATTTATTACTCCGACCTTGTGCGTACACGTGGGAACTTCCGTGCCTTCAAGCGATTTTGTCATACTTACTACTGGAAGCAAAATAAAGTAGGCCATTCTGGTAGTTCCCTAAATCAGGCAATCAGGCTTAACCTGATTGTAAAAGTCACAATTCGTAGCATTTTTATGCTTTTAATATTTTGCTGTCTCCTGCTAAAAAGGAAGGGTAACAAGATATATTTTCCTACTCCTCCTATATACTTCTGTTAATTTCGTTGCGAGATCCAAGCCAGCTTAGCTTTTCCCCAAGGCACCCTGAGCTCGCAACTCAGAGGTTATACTTAAGTTACAGTGGTGGGAACGAGAGGTGGGCCCATTGCCCTATAAAAAATATTAAGCATATGGCCAGGCGTGATTTATCGTCTTACATAATTCAACACCCCCAGTTTCTTTGAAGCTAACTTAGCTTTACCCTCCAAATTATTGCGGAATTGGACGTCACTTGCTATTTCGATAGGTACATAAAATGCCAATGCTGTAATAGAATGTGAAGGAGGGGGTGTTCGGGAATAGAGGAGCCTTGTTAAAGGTGTTCTTTTAAGTAGATAACACACAGGCTACTTATGAAGATCTACTACTCTACACAGAAGACCTACTTCTGAAGGTTAAATAATACGAGCTTTTGTTAGATACTTCTTTGTTCCGATAGATTCGGTAATAACATATTTATACTATTAAAAGTTTGACTAAAATCTAATAAAAATAATAAATCTATGAAGGCCACTAAGTGCCAATGGCGGGAAAATTAAATGAACAACTTTGGTGTTTCAAATCGAATACAGTAATAACAATTTAAGTATTATTCACTTAACACTCAACACACCGTGTCCACCGACGGAGACGTTGAATTCCTAATCGCAAAACGAGAGCTGAATGATAAATACGATTACCGACCTCATAGAGTCAGTATTTTTTTAAGAATTTAATGTAATAATGGAAACTGAGTCTTTTGTCCTCGAACATCTGAAGTGTACCTTAAGCCGGTTCTTCTATGCATATTTTGCCCTACAGACTACACAAAAACATTTTCACAATTTTTTTATATCTAATAATAACAAACAAGTGGAGTACTCTCCTGATAGAAAAAGATAAACCATCGCATATAGACACCAAAAATGTTAATGGTACGTTGCTATCCGTGTGGCGGGATGGTATTGCCACATGCATAAGTTTACTTGCATTAACTTTCCATGCCCGACGGAAAAATATCTTTATTTTCCCTCGTGCGGGAGAAGGGCCTAATAATTTGTATCGCACGCCAATTGCGTCAATGCGTATAACAATAGCGCAATAGCGTCAATACTTGTCATTATTATATTCCGGTTTGACGGATACATATACATAGCACTATGGGTTGCCTGTAGATTTATACATATGGCATTACCATCCCGCCACGCTGACAGCATCGCACCATTAACATCTTTGGTGTCTACAGGTGATGGTTTCTCTTTCCATCAGGAGAGTCATCTGCTTGTTTCCTATCTAATGATATAAAAAAAGAATTTTATGATTCCTTCCTCAAACTTTCAGATAATGATTTCAATTATGAAACTGAATGGGAAGATGTGTAAAATCTAGGAAAATGTCGAAAAGTATCAAGACCACTTGTACCTTGACAAAGAGATAGTAGTTGTTTACGAACTTCATTGATTTTACATTGTTGTTTAAAGTAGCCTGTCAAGGGGTTTTCCTATTTATTTTATGGGACAAATTATACCTAGAAGCCATAATGTTATATAATGCAATTATATGAAATACGCCACTAATATGTGACATAATAAAATTAGTGTTCTGAAGCAAACAGAACATTAAATTATAGCGGAACGTCGGTCCGATGTCTCCCTGGACGCAGCGTCTGTCGCCAGGGAGCAATAAAGTAACAGATTCATTTTAAATGCAAAAGGGACGATTTCAAAACGCTATTTAAATTCTTTTACGTTCTTTATGTTAACTAAAAAAAAAAATGTTAAATATTATAAAATTTGAAAATAAAGTGAATTTTAAGCCGCTGATCTCATTTAGACACAGTTAAAATAGAATATCAATTTATTATTTAAGATATACACTATACATATACTACATAAATTAATGACACAGAAGTAAAATTAAAAAAAAAAGACCTGTAAGAGTAAAAAAAATATTCTGAGCATTTAATCTGAGCCGGTTTCAATCTGTAACTGTCAAAACCTATAGAAAAAGTGTCATAAATATACAATGGCGCCTTGACTATGTAACGTTAGACCGTCTGCCTCTATGGAGAATAGAGGGAGAGGATCCGAATCACAAGATAAGATGTCACCAGATTCCTGAAGCTCGAGAAACCTGGTGGCACAAGGGGAAAGTTAAATGAAATGCAGATCTAAATAATATATATTGTCGCAAGACAAAGTCCGGCACTGGATTTTATTGGATCCCCGGGTCAAGTGTAGATGTCGGAGTCGTGGTGCTATAGGTGCACAAGGAACTTGGCACGTAGTACTGGCACGAAGTACGTAGAAAGGCGAGCGCTCAATAGGCACGCTCGCAGAAGGACGCGCGCTCACTAGGCACGCTCGCAGAAGAGCGCGCGCTCAGTAGGCACGCTCGCAGAAGGACGTGCGCTCAATAGGCACGCTCGCAGAAGGGCGCGCGCTCACTAGGCACGCTCGCAGAAGGACGCGCGCGCTCAGTAGACACGCTCGCAGAAGGGCGCGCGCTCAGTAGGCACGCTCGCAGAAGGGCGCGCTCAGTAGGCACGCTCGCAGAAGGACGCGCGCTCATTAGGCACGGTCGCAGAAGGGCGCGCGCTCAGTAGGCACGCTCGCAGAAGGACGCGCGCTCAATAGGCACGCTCGCAGAAGGGCGCACTCAGTAGACACGCTCGCAGAAGGACGCGCGCTCAATAGGCACACTCGCAAAAGGGCGCGCGCTCAGTAGGCACGCTCGCAGAAGGACGTGCGCTCAATAGGCACGCTCGCAGAAGGGCGCGCACTCACTAGGCACGCTCGCAGAAGGACGCGCGCTCAGTAGGCACGCTCGCAGAAGGACACGCGCTCAATAGGCACGCTCGCAGAAGGGCGCGCGCTCAGTAGGCACGCTCGCAGAAGGGCGCGCGCTCAGTAGGCACGCTCGCAGAAGGGCGCGCTCAGTAGGCACGCTCGCAGAAGGACGCGCGCTCAATAGGCACGCTCGCAGAAGGGCGCGCGCTCAGTAGGCACGCTCGCAGAAGGGCGCGCGCTCAGTAGGCACGCTCGCAGAAGGGCGCGCTCAGTAGGCACGCTCGCAGAAGGACGCGCGCTCATTAGGCACGGTCGCAGAAGGGCGCGCGCTCAGTAGGCACGCTCGCAGAAGGACGCGCGCTCAATAGGCACGCTCGCAGAAGGGCGCGCTCAGTAGACACGCTCGCAGAAGGACGCGCGCTCAATAGGCACGCTCGCAAAAGGGCGCGCGCTCAGTAGGCACGCTCGCAGAAGGGCGCGCGCTCAGTAGGCACGCTCGCAGAAGGGCGCGCGCTCAGTTGGCACGCTCGCAGAAGGACGCGCGCTCAGTAGGCACGCTCGCAGAAGGACGCACGCTCAATAGGCACGCTCGCAGAAGGGCGCGCGCTCAGTAGGCACGCTCGCAGAAGGACGCGCGCTCAGTAGGCACGCTCGCAAAAGGGCGCGCGCTCAGTAGGCACGCTCGCAGAAGGGCGCGCGCTCAGTAGGCACGCTCGCAGAAGGGCGCACGCTCAGTAGGCACGCTCGCAAAAGGGCGCGCGCTCAGTAGGCACGCTCGCAGAAGGGCGCGCGCTCAGTAGGCACGTTCGCAGAAGGACGCGCGCTCAATAGGCACGCTCGCAGAAGGGCGCGCTCAGTAGACACGCTCGCAGAAGGACGCGCGCTCAATAGGCACGCTCGCAAAAGGGCGCGCGCTCAGTAGGCACGCTCGCAGAAGGACGTGCGCTCAATAGGCACGCTCGCAGAAGGGCGCGCGCTCACTAGGCACGCTCGCAGAAGGACGCGCGCTCAGTAGGCACGCTCGCAGAAGGACGCGCGCTCAATAGGCACGCTCGCAGAAGGGCGCGCACTCAGTAGGCACGCTCGCAGAAGGGCGCGCGCTCAGTAGGCACGCCTGCAGAAGGGCGCGCTCAGTAGGCACGCTCGCAGAAGGACGCGCGCTCATTAGGCACGGTCGCATAAGGGCGCGCGCTCAGTAGGCACGCTCGCAGAAGGACGCGCGCTCAATAGGCACGCTCGCAGAAGGGCGCGCGCTCAGTAGGCACGCTCGCAGAAGGGCGCGCGCTCAGTAGGCACGCTCGCAGAAGGACGCGCGCTCAGTAGGCACGCTCGCAGAAGGATGCACGCTCAATAGGCACGCTCGCAGAAGGGCGCGCGCTCAGTAGGCACGCTCGCAGAAGGACGCGCGCTCAGTAGGCACGCTCGCAGAAGGGCGCGCGCTCAGTAGGCACGCTCGCAGAAGGGCGCGCGCTCAGTAGGCACGCTCGCAGAAGGGCGCGCGCTCAGTAGGCACGCTCGCAGAAGGGCGCGCGCTCAGTAGGCACGCTCGCAGAAGGGCGCGCGCTCAGTAGGCACGCTCGCAGAAGGACGCGCGCTCAATAGGCACGCTCGCAGAAGGGCGCGCGTTTAGTAGGCACGCTCGCAGAAGGACGCGCGCTCAATAGGCACGCTCACAGAAGGACGCGCGCTCAATAGGCACGCTCACAGAAGGGCGCGCGCTCAGTAGGCACGCTCACAGAAGGGCGCGCGCTCAGTAGGCACGCTCGCAGAAGGGCGCGCGCTCAGTAGGCACGCTCGCAGAAGGGCGCGCGCTCAGAAGGCACGCTCGCAGAAGGACGCGCGCTCAATAGACACGCTCGCAGAAGGGCGCGCGTTTAGTAGGCACGCTCGCAGAAGGACGCGCGCTCAATAGGCACGCTCACAGAAGGACGCGCGCTCAATAGGCACGCTCACAGAAGGGTGCGCGCTCAATAGGCACGCTCACAGAAGGGCGCGCGCTCAATAGGCACGCTCGCAGAAGGGCGCGCGCTCAGTAGGCACGCTCGCAGAAGGGCGCGCGCTCAGTAGGCACGCTCGCAGAAGGGCGCGCGCTCAGTAGGCACGCTCGCAAAAGGGCGCGCGCTCAGTAGGCACGCTCGCAGAAGGACGCGCGCTCAATAGGCACGCTCGCAGAAGGGCGCGCGTTTAGTAGGCACGCTCGCAGAAGGATGCGCGCTCAATAGGCACGCTCACAGAAGGACGCGCGCTCAATAGGCACGCTCACAGAAGGGCGCGCGCTCAGTAGGCACGCTCGCAGAAGGGCGCGCGCTCAGTAGGCACGCTCGCAGAAGGGCGCGCGCTCAGTAGGCACGCTCGCAGAAGGGCGCGCGCTCAGTAGGCACGCTCGCAGAAGGACGCGCGCTCAGTAGGCACGCTCGCAGAAGGGCGCGCGCTCAGTAGGCACGCTCGCAGAAGGGCGCGCGCTCAGTAGGCACGCTCGCAGAAGGGCGCGCGCTCAGTAGGCACGCTCGCAGAAGGGCGCGCGCTCAGTAGGCACGCTCGCAGAAGGGCGCGCGCTCAGTAGGCACGCTCGCAGAAGGACGCGCGCTCAATAGGCATGCTCGCAGAAGGGCGCGCGTTTAGTAGGCACGCTCGCAGAAGGACGCGCGCTCAATAGGCACGCTCACAGAAGGACGCGCGCTCAATAGGCACGCTCACAGAAGGGCGCGCGCTCAGTAGGCACGCTTGCAGAAGGGCGCGCGCTCAGTAGGCACGCTCGCAGAAGGGCGCGCGCTCAGTAGGCACGCTCGCAGAAGGGCGCGCGCTCAGTAGGCACGCTCGCAGAAGGACGCGCGCTCAATAGGCACGCTCGCAGAAGGGCGCGCGTTTAGTAGGCACGCTCGCAGAAGGACGCGCGCTCAATAAGCACGCTCGCAGAAGGACGCGCGCTCAATAGGCACGCTCACAGAAGGGCGCGCGCTCAATAGGCACGCTCACAGAAGGGCGCGCGCTCAATAGGCACGCTCGCAGAAGGGCGCACGCTCAGTAGGCACGCTCGCAGAAGGGCGCGCGCTCAGTAGGCACGCTCGCAGAAGGGCGCGCGCTCAGTAGGCACGCTCGCAGAAGGGCGCGCGCTCAGTAGGCACGCTCGCAGAAGGACGCGCGCTCAATAGGCACGCTCGCAGAAGGGCGCGCGTTTAGTAGGCACGCTCGCAGAAGGACGCGCGCTCAATAGGCACGCTCACAGAAGGACGCGCGCTCAATAGGCACGCTCACAGAAGGGGGCGCGCTCAGTAGGCACGCTCGCAGAAGGGCGCGCGATTAGTAGGCACGCTCGCAGAAGGGCGCGCGCTCAGTAGGCACGCTCGCAGAAGGGCGCGCGCTCAGTAGGCACGCTCGCAGAAGGACGCGCGCTCAATAGGCACGCTCGCAGAAGGGCGCGCGTTTAGTAGGCACGCTCGCAGAAGGACGCGCGCTCAATAGGCACGCTCACGGAAGGACGCGCGCTCAATAGGCACGCTCACAGAAGGGCGCGCGCTCACTAGGCACGCTCACAGAAGGGCGCGCGCTCAGTAGGCACGCTCGCAGAAGGGCGCGCGATTAGTAGGCACGCTCGCAGAAGGGCGCGCGCTCAGTAGGCACGCTCGCAGAAGGGCGCGCGCTCAGTAGGCACGCTCGCAGAAGGACGCGCGCTCAATAGGCACGCTCGCAGAAGGGCGCGCGTTTAGTAGGCACGCTCGCAGAAGGACGCGCGCTCAATAGGCACGCTCACGGAAGGACGCGCGCTCAATAGGCACGCTCACAGAAGGGCGCGCGCTCACTAGGCACGCTCACAGAAGGGCGCGCGCTCAGTAGGCACGCTCGCAGAAGGGCGCGCGATTAGTAGGCACGCTCGCAGAAGGGCGCGCGCTCAGTAGGCACGCTCGCAGAAGGGCGCGCGCTCAGTAGGCACGCTCGCAGAAGGACGCGCGCTCAATAGGCACGCTCGCAGAAGGGCGCGCGTTTAGTAGGCACGCTCGCAGAAGGACGCGCGCTCAATAGGCACGCTCACGGAAGGACGCGCGCTCAATAGGCACGCTCACAGAAGGGCGCGCGCTCACTAGGCACGCTCACAGAAGGGCGCGCGCTCAATAGGCACAATGTGCGTAGAAGGGCACACGCTCAGGCACGAAGTACAGAAACTAGCAAGCACGTAGAGGGGCGCACGCTCAGGCACGCGCGTAGAGGACGTCTTAATAGCTCTGGACCAGCAGAGAAGGCTCCGGAGACTGTAACTTCTTCAAGACTTCTTCCAGACTACTTCACTGACACTTTTAGTTATAAGTTTCCGGCGATGACTGACTCGATGATGGCTGGCTTGGGTATTTATAGGCCCAAGGATGGAACAATGTCTAAACTTAAAGATATTCGAATTATATTTTTTATATTAGGAGTACATTGATTTGGAACTCATTTAGAAGGCATAATTCCAATTTAAGAAAATAATTTTGACATACATTGTGTCATATCAAAATTATGAAAATCAAAATAATGGAAAATGTTTATAAATAAAACATTAATACAGCATGAAATAGAAAGTAAAACATAACCAAAGTACAAAGGGAATACATAAAAAATGTAAGTAGCCCAACTCTCGTAAGACAAATTCAAAATAAAGAAACATAAACATAAAATTAAGGAATCACTACAAGTAACAAATTAAAATTTAGAATATTACGAAATATCTATACAGTGTGGGTAAAATCTTCGCTCAGGTGTTTTACAATCAGACTTAGATTTCTGAGATTACCGGTGGTACTGAACATACCCATTATCTTATTCTTTTCTTTGACAAGATAAATTCTAACTACTAAGACGAACTAAAATTTTTTATTAACCTGACCTCAATTCCAATTTTATCTATTACTCTCAAGCTTAAAAAATATGTATTAAATGCGTATAAGTAAAGGAGTTGATGTAGAATCTTACTAAAAAAACGGTGCGGGAAATCTGGCCCGTGTTCTTTAGAAAACTGGTAAAAATAAATATAAATAAAAATGACCATCAATATAATTTGAACTGAAATTAAAATTGAATTTGAAACTTCTAAGTTAACTGTGACCTTGGAATTATAATCGGCTACCGAAGTCGAAACAGGACAGACTAACTAACGTCACAGTCAAATATTAAAAATCGCACTTGTAAGCAGACAAAACCAAACTTTAGTAGAGTCGATATCGATATCTCTATTTCAAATAAAAAATCTATTAAATATTTACATGTTGTAAGAAAACATCTTTAAAAGAATTCCAATAATTATCGTAAAAAATATTTATATAACAGAACTCTACGATTTTTATATATATATATATATATATATATATATATATATATATATATATATATATATATATATTATATATATATATATATATATATATATATATATACGATTTAACATAATAATCGTAGTCATCACAATCCTTCACAAGTCTAGATTCTTACACGCCACCACTAGTTACTACGGCTCTCAAACAACAATATCCCATAATATAATCGTCTTGTTTCCAATAACACAGCACTTGAATTGACCGGCGGGGTTATCACGTAACTCGCAATGCGAAATTATCGTAATTGTTTAGCTATTGCAAGACACATAGCAGTCTTGTATGCCGCTTGTCGCTTGATTAGTTTTGGTGCTGTGACATCGCAAAAAAGTACATCTAGGGACCGGCAAGTTTTTGAAGATTTTTTCGTTACGTTTAAAAGTCATCGCTGATCGCTGGCGGATTGCAAACGTTAGGTGATACGTCTACGGGTGTTTCCTGGGGCGGCAATTGTTCGAGCCGTTACATCGGCTATTAGTATTGTCCACATCACTTGACGCTATTCAGAATTTCGCCAATTATGTATACTGATAGCTCGTTGCTATCTGAAATTCCTTTAAAATATTTACACTTGTTTTTACGCATATCATGTATATATATCATTTTTTTATATCATAAGATAGCAAACAAGCAGCTGGGTCTCCTGATGGAAAGAGTCAACCATTGCCTATAGACCCCAAAGATGTAAATGGTGCGTTGCTATCTTGTGACGAGGTCTAATTCCCCATGCATAAGTTTACCGGCTACCTTACCCTCCAAACCGGAACACGACAGTGACAAGCACTGATACTTTTGCGGCAGGAATAGATAAGGTGGTGGTACCGGGCCCGGGCGAGACAATGCAGAACTCTATCACCAAGAAGGCACGATGGTAGTGACTGACATAGCCAATTATTGCCTTTTACAACCTGGCTGGCAGAAGGGCAGTTGGCCTATTCTTCAAAGGAGCCCGGGGCCAACACGGGATAAAATTTTGCAATAGTCAAATTCAAAGTAACAAAAAGATAAAGTGGTATTAAAGTTAGTCATATGATATATGTATATTGAACAAGCAGATGGATCTCCTGATTGAGATTGGGGTCCTTTGAAGAATAGGCCTTCTGCTGTTCTGCCAGGCAGTTCCTAAGAGGCAAACGATTGTCTAAGTTTCAACCATCATAGAGTTCTGCATAGTCTCGCCCGGGTACTGGTACTACCGCCTTACCTATTCCTGCCGCAATAGCGTCAGTGCTTATCACTGTCGTTTTTCGGTTTGGGTTTGGTCAACTGATGCACGAGACAATAAGACCCCACCGCAGGGATAGCAACGCACCAGTAACATCTTTAGTGTTTATAGACGATTGTTTTCTTTTTCCATCAGGAGAGTCATTTGCTATCTTAATATGATATAAAAAAATTGGTAAAGTGCGTGTCGGGTCACGCGCAATGTAGAGTTCCGAAGTTGTCCATCACAATAATGCGGACTAAGAAGAAGGCTTTTATTGTTTTATACTATGAACATTTAACCTATTTAACGTCAATGATAAATATATATCCGCACTACAGGTACCTCATGTGACCGGTACACCGCTTATAAAAAATTCTCTACGTACATTTTAGTAGTTGACCCGTTGACGTTCTGTCAGGCAGGTCGTAAAAGGCGATCGATTGGCTATGCGAGTCACTACCATCGAGGTTATTAGATGGTAGTGTTCTGCATTGTCTCGCCAGGGTCTGGTACCACCGCCTTAACTATTCCTGCCGGGTCAGGAATAGTTAAGGCTTATCATTGTTATGTTCCGGTTTGGAAGATAAGGTAGCCAATAAACTCATGCATGTGGCATTAGAGCTCACCACAAGATAACAACGCACCATTAATAATGTGTGCGTAATGGGGGTGTGTAATGTGTCGTGCTAACGACCGGTCGTGCTTCGCGTTACACACGCAGCAAATATTAATTAAATAATATTTTTATGAATCGCGCGGCACATTGCTACTGCACGTGACCATGGCGCTCGTGGCCAACGAGTTGCTGGCATTTATCTAGCATGCCATCGACACCATTGACGAGGTCAGCATCATGCAGATCTGCAAGTCTTCCTTTAACAGTGAGGAGATTTGCGAGGACAAGCAGCTGCTGTATGAGACGCTCGGCTAGAGCGCGAGCATGCATGCAAGACGTCGTCTTCCTACTGAAGGACATCCGGTTCCTCAAGGAAGAGCTGACCGTTGTTAAGGAGAGACTGCAGGCATCAGAGTCTAGCATCAATGATCTACGTATTGAATTATCGCATTTAAAAAGTGTTAATTCGTCACCCGTCATTAAGGTGCGCAAACACTATTCGACGGATCAACGAGTACGATGAGTTTCCCCCCCGGTGGCGCCAACGCCGAGTCCACAGGTGACTCGGCAAAAGGTTGCGACTGTTGTGGTGCCCTGCACCTCCCCCGCGGGCGAATAAAAATGGAGAGAAGGACAGCCGCAAGGCTACGAAGAGTCGCAAGACTAAGGAGAGCCGCAAGCCGCAAGGTCACAAAGAATAAGGTGGAGTCTTCTCGACCTAGCACGGACGAGATCAGGGGGTGCGATGAGGAGGGCTTCACACTGGTGGATAAGGGAATGAAGAAGAAGCCCGCCACCGCGGCACCGCGCCATATGTACCCGAGCTACGTCTGCGGAGCGAGGTCGCCGCAACACCATTGTACATATCTTGCCTGCACGGGTCTATGGATGTCGAGGACGTCATGGACTACATCAGTAAGAAGACGTCACTCCACTTGAGGGCCGAGCGTCTGCAGTCTCGCCACAACTTTAGTTCGTTTGTGGTGAGAGTACCGACGCATCTCCTGTCGATCTTTGAGGTGGAGGAGTTCTGGCCGACTGGTGTGGTCTACCGGAGGTTCCGGGGGAAACTCCGGAATGAAGCGCGCGTCACGTCGCCGTCAACACGTGACCAAGTTAATTTAAAGTTATTATATTAATATGTATGTTAGCCTATAAGGTATTTATATATATTATATATTGGCCATGTTGCCTGAAATGAATGGTAAAATAAATAATATATTTGGTGTCTATAGGCGATGTTTGACTCTTTCCATCAGGAGACCCATCTGCTTGTTTGCTATCTTATGATGTAAAAAAATGGTCGACTATTACTCAAAAACTTGTAAAGCCTTCTACGCTGTGACAGTTTTCCTTCTTTATATTTATACTAGCTGTTGCCCGTTGTAAAAAATCTTTTTATATTTTACTAGCTATTGCCCGCGACTTCGTTCGTGCGGACTTCGTTTACTCCGCACAGCTTCTCTCCCGTAGGTGATAGCGTGATAATATGTAACCTATATGTTGACCCGACCTGTTAGTAATATTCGTGCAAAATTTAAAGTAAATCCATGCAGTACTTTTTGAGTTTACCCCGGACATACATTGACTTTCCTAAGATTTTATTATATGTAAATAGATAAAATTATATTTACTTAATATAACTTCATTATATTTACTACTACCATGATGTTTTTCCCACCCGTAAAACCTACCGCTTGGCCTGGAGACGATGGGGACGCTTGACTCTAACAAAAATTAGCACTTTTAAGCTTAATATTTTACAAACGAGTCCCTTAATCGAAAACATGTTTTCATAAACCTACAATATTTTTTTAAAAAACCTATCCAACGATACCCCACACTATGGGATACGTGAGTAAAAATTAACATTCCCACTTTACATGTAGAGGAGCTACCCTGAAAAAAATATTTTTCAAGATTTTAAGTCGCCACGGCAACAGGCCATGACTAATATGTATATTTATGTCAAATTACATCTTTTTAATACTTAGGACCTCTGAGCTATCGTGCGGATAGACAGACATAGCGAAACTATAACAGTTCCTAGTTTACTTCTGAACCCTAAAAAAGGAAAGATTGCGTAGAAACACCAAAGTCAATTGTGTATGCTATCCATTTAGTAGGTGTAGTATCACATGCATAATTTTACTGACTACCTTTTCCTTTTAAATCGGAACATGACAGTGACAAGGGCCACGTCGATGTACTGACGTCCTTAATACCTGAATAATATATTGTCATTAAATAATCGCCTCTGTGGTCTAGTGACCCGATGTCGGCATTGATCACACGAGGTCCCGGGTTCGATTCCCGGGTCGGGCAAATAAAAAATGTGCTATATTAGTTTTCTGATAACGACAACATTGCCCGGGATTGGAAAAAGTGTCCGGTTGTAACCTATCCCATTATGGAACTAAGTATCATCGGTTAATCGTGGGTGCACATGTTGTACCTCTGCCTACCTCTTCGAGGATACGGGCGTTGATATACATATATAAAAAGAAAAATCTTGACTGCCTGACTGACATATCCACGCCCACTCTTACCCTTAGATCAAGAGGACTGACATTTTTTTACATGACCTTTTTTACGATAAAGACTAATGAAGAACTTTTCGAAATTCATCCCCTAAAATGATGAAATAGGGGGTGAATTATTTTATGAAATTTCTTACATTGACGACATAAATTACCCACCAGGAGAGATCAGGCATCTGGCTTGTTTGTTATTTGTACATGACTCGAAGCCCCTCATAATGTGAAATCACATTGTTTAAACTTATGCATGTGGCATTAGGCCTTGCCACTAGATAGCAACGTATCATTAATATTTTGGTGTCTATAGGCGATAGTTGACTCTTTTCATTATGAAACCCATGTGCTTGTTTGTTATGTAATAATATTAAAAAAAATCTGCATCAAAATTTTAATTGAATGGTGGAAATAAGCTACGGAAATAAGTTGCAGCGCTGATTGCAGCTGTTCAAAAATGCTACATCGTGACAATCGGGCGCATGTATATACGACAAATGAGTGACATAAATTTACGACTTGGAGTAGTGTAGCATAGCTAAACAAATTAAGGATTGGTTCATTAACATAACAGTTATCAAACTGATGAATGATTCACTAGTAAGAAGACATCTAGAATACATTGCGGCTGTGTAGGGACCCTTATGAACACAATAATAGAATTTTAAACATCATGAAACTCTTTTACAAAAAATTATATTGCTAGGCAAATCTATTACGATCCGAATCTACTACGAGACATAGATATACAATCCGAATCTATTAAATGTGTCAATTGGTTATTTGTGTTTCTGACTGTGAATTTTGATGACACCAGACCGCACCACTGTTGACTATACCAAAATCAAAGACTTATCTACAAGTAATAGATCTTTTGGTATGATTTACTAAGACATTAATGAAAAAATGATCTATTTATTTATCATGTAAGATTATTAGTAAAAAATTTGATGGCGCTAATTATATATGAACAAAATTAAATAAATAAATAAATATTATTGGACAAATTACATGAATTGATCTTACCCCAAAGTAAACAAATTATGGGTGTTAGTCAACGATACAAATACATAGAAATACATGTATAAATACAATTATATACAATAAACACCCAAACCCAGAAATACAAACATCTACGCTTATCACACAAATGTTCGTCCCTGCCGGGAAACGAACCCGAGCCCCCTCGATTCGTTCGCTAGCAATACGTTTAAAATTTTAAACTTGTTTGTTATCAATCAGTCCCCCCACTTTTTCAAGTTAAGTTGAACAATGTGACAGATTTAAAAACATGATAAAATGGGATATTTTTGGCTAACGATAAATATTTCAAATAGAACTCTGCCGACACATTTAAATTTGGTGACTACGATAGCATTTTGTTTTCATTTTAAAAATTTCTATCAATTCCTTTCACTCGAACACGTAATAGGCCCCAATAAAATGAAACAGCCCGTAAAATTATAGAAATGTTGATAAAGCGATTGCAATCCCCCTGTATTGTTTTAGTCATTCATGCTCAAATCTCATTTTTTTGACATCCTGTATATACAATTATATTTTAGACCACAATAAAAAAATAATACCAATCATAAAACAGACAGAAAATACTGTATTTTTTTGCCTGTTTGTGGACACCTTTCAAAACTTAACTTTCAACTTAACTTGAGAAAGTGGTGGGACTGATTGATAACAAACAAGTTTAAAATTTTAAACGTATTGCTAGCGAACGAATCGAGGGGGCTCGGGCTCGATTACCGGCAGGGACGAACATTTGTGTGACAAGCGTAGATGTTTGTATTTCTGGGTACCTATTCCTGCCGCAAAAGCGTCAGTGCTTGTCGCTGTCGTGTGTAAGGTAGCCGGTTTACTTATGCATGTGGCATTAGACCTCGCCACAAGATAGCAACGCACCATTAACACCTTTGGCGTCTATAGGCGGTGGTTGACTCTTTCCATCAGGAGACCCATCTGCTTGTTTGCTATCTTATAACATAAAAAAAAGTTTTCCCGCGGAATTCACCATGAACTCTTATAGTGCAGCGGGTTGCACGCTACAGCTAATATAAATACGAATACTTAAAATAAAAAAAAAGTATCTTCACGTCCATATCCCCGAAGGGGTAGGCAGAGGTACAAAACCCACGATTAGCCGAAGATACTTGGTCCCACAAATGTGATAGGTGGCAAGCCTATCGCCAACCGGGCACTTTCCAATCTCAGGCAACTTTGTATTTCTTAGAAAACTGAAAAACACTTTTCTTATGTGCCCGACCCGGGAATCGAACCCGGGACCTCATGTGGTTGACGCCAACGCTGGACCACTAGACCACAGATAATAAGATATCTTTTTTGTTTTCAGAAATTAAGCCACTTTAATATTTTTTTAGTACTGCCTTTAACCAACCTATATACAGTGTGTAAAGAAAACCCTGTCGGATAATTAAAGGTGTTATTTGGTGCCGTAATACGGTTACATATTATGTGTAATTATTTTATGGATATTAATTAATTAGTTTTCCCAATAAAAAAATAATTTTAAACGGTATTTTCATACATTAAGTATGACAACACCTACAAATAAGTAAATTCTATTATCAAAGAATGCCGCGCAATTTAGATGCTACCGAAGGACAAGCGTGTAAGGCGCGTTTAAAATTCCTTTAAAAAAAAAAGCAGAAAAACAAATAGCGTTTCGCGTTTGCGCGAAAGCCGCCAAAGCGAAACAATGAAACAAACGGTGACAAGGTGTTGTCATTTTTAAAAAACTTGCTTACCTCCAGGAAAATATAAGTAAAAATACGAATATTAAAAAAACTATATCTTTTCTATTTTCACAAATAAAGTCATTTTAATATTTTTTTCAGTAATGCCTTAAACCAACCTATATGCCTCTTTCGGATCGGACAGGGTTTTCTTTACACACTGTATATGCCTCTTTTGGATCCGACAAGGCTTTTTTTTTAATAAATACAGAGTGTATTTATTATGAACATTAAAAATAATGTTCATAAATCTCTGGAAAACAAAGCTAACCACAAATCAAAATGTATAAAAACAAGTTACATAGGTACCAAATATTCAAAAGAAATATCTTTCCTCAATAATAATATTATAATATCTCAAATTCCTTAATCTTCAGCACGTGAAAGCATTGCCTTTGAAGTCTTCAATCATCAAAGTAAACAGCTTCTTTGTACCCGCGCTCACAGATCAATACGCACGATATAAAGAAATAAACATCTTATTTTGTGTTCGCATAAGATTGAGATAAAATATTGACTCCTAGGCTATCAAAGTTTGGCGCCGGGATCTTCGGTTATTTACTTATATTTGACTTGTAATATTAACTATAATTGGCTGCGCAATATTGTTTTCATTTTCATACAAAATCTGTATTAAAATATCTTCACGCCCATATTCCCGTAGAAGTAGGCAGAAGTACAACATGTGCATCCACGATTAGCCGAAGATACTTAAGTTTCTTTTTTCCCCGTGTTGGTCCCGGGCTCCTTTGAAGAATAGGTCAACTGCTGTTCTGCCAGGCAGGTCGTAAAAGGCGACCAATTAGCTTTACGAGTCACTACGATCGAGGCTATTAGGTGGTAGAGTTCTGCATTGTCTCGCCCGGGTCTGGTACCACCGCCTTACCTATTCCTGTCGCAATAGCGTCAGTTCTTGTCACTGGGTTAGTAGCTTTAAGACTTCGTGTTCCCGTTTGTCGGGTAAGGTAGCCGGCAAACTTATGCATGTAGCAAAAGACCTCGCTACAAGATAGCAACGCACCATTAACACCTTTGGTGTCTATAGGCGATGGTTGACGCTTTTCATCAGATGGGGCTCCCATCTGTTTGTTTGCTATTTTATGATATAAAAAAAAGTCCCACGATGTGATAGGTAGCCAGCCTATTGCCAATCTGGCCCTTTCCTAATCTCGGACAACGTTGTTCTTAACAGAAAACTGAAAAAATAAATACCTGTATATCTTAGAACGTCGAATTGTATTCCTTTGATATTTGTACAATGACTACAATGCAGTAAACAATATGTTGTCAATTACTATGATAATACTAACAAAAAAACTGTTGTTATAAGAAATAGGAGTTTTACAACGGACAATAAATATTTATTTAATTATAAATTCCAAGGCATTGTTCGGCTATGCGCTACGTATACTAAATATAAATTCTTTAACTTCATTTGTAGGAATGCCAAAAAGTTAACTTGTTTTTTTGTCATTAAGTAATTATGTATATCTGGCATTTAGATAAGGTGTTAATAGACCTTCGATGTTCTAAGACATTTTTTGGTTTGCCCGACTGGGAATGGAACCCGAAACCTCATGTGGTCAACGCCGACACCGGCGTGGCGTCACCACAGAGGCGATTGATATTTATTCTATACTAGCTGACCCGACAAACATTTTTCTGCCTTTTTGACTACTCTTATTTTTTCTATATTTTCTCACCTTTTAAACCTTCCTTCAACAATTAATTCAAAACCAAAATTAGCCAAATCGGTTCAGCCGTTCTTGAGTTTTAGCGAGACTAACGAACTTTAAAAAATCGAATGACAAACACTTTGTCTTAAAAAATGTTTATTGATTTTTAGTAGATGGAGAAATTTCCAACTCACAAATCAAAATCTGCAATGACAAGATAAAATTAAAAATTTCAAGAACCCCCGACACATCCTCAGACCGCCATTCTGCTACATATGCATCATTTTAAGAAAAAAACGTGAAAGGGCCTAATGATCTTCAAAAGGGGATCTTGTAGCATCAGCTTAAGTTACCACGGTTCCTTACTCAATGAGTTTAAGTTGTATTATTGCAAAACTCCCATGGCCTCCAGCTTTACTACATAACCCTGGAAGTTATTTTGATTCAGAGTGTATGTAAAAATATAACAAATGAAATCACTCTCAATGGGCTTATTTTGTTTAGTGCAGGAATTCCATAGCCACTTTCTAGTTTCGTTATCAAACACTGCAAATCTCCTATCAATAAAAGCAAACTATATCAGCCTAGTCTCCGATGACTACCTTCCAGTTCCTTCATTAATATATCTTAAAAAATATCCGGCACCTAAGTGTTTGCCAAGATAAACCGAATTAGCCCACATTTGATGGGTTTATCTAGATTAGCTTAGACGTTCGCATGGGTTTCTTCCGGTTTTATTATTAGACACTAGAAAACATCCTGCTCCAAAAACTTTAGTATAAATTTACTCCATTTTATTCCAAAGTTCCCATGCTCCGTCATCAGCTCTATTATAAGATCCCGGAAATCGTCTAGCACCAGGATGTTTGTAAAAACAGAACAAAGGACCCCAAACTCAATAGGTTTATCTTGTTTACTTTAGAAGTTCCCATGACCTTCCGATTCTATCATCAGATACTTAAAATCGTCCAGCACCAAATTGTTTGCTAATACAAACCGAATGAGTCCCCACTTGATGGATTAACCTGGTTTAGCTGAAGAGTTCTCGGGCACATCTTTCAGCTCTATCATCAGGCACTGGAAGCCATTCCGCTCCAAAGTCCTTATAATAACAAATGACACCAAAGTAGATGGCGTTTTTCTATTTTAATCCAAAGTTCCCATAACGTACTCCCAGCTCTATCATGAGACTGTGCAAATCGTCTAGCACTAGAGTGCTTGTCCAAACAGTACAAATGAGTAATGAGTACCAATTTCGATTAGTTTATCTTATCTAGTTTAGGAGTTCTCATGGTTACTTTTCAGTTGCATCATCAGAGCCTGAAAATCATCCAGCACTTGTGTATTGGCAAACACAAGTGCTGGATGATTTTCAGGCTTTTCACAAGAAAATTAAGTGATAATTAAAAATACTACCTCATTTAGTTTAGGCGTTCATTGTAGTTGTATTTTGAAGCTGGATTCTTGGAGTTCCAATGTCACTTTTTGGCTCAATCGTCAGAGCCTTATCATCATGAGAAAGAACCTACTATAACAAATTAAATGACTCCAAACTCCACTATATTAGGAATTTCTGTCTGCGAGTTACAATGACATACTTAAGGCTCCATCTTCAGATTTTTGACATTATATATAATGGGAAGTACGCGTCATCAAAAATCCATGGAGTCCGAACTTGACCATCTTATATGTTTCTACATTCTACGCGTGGTTTTCGGTACCACTTTTTCAGCTCCATCTTCAGATCCTCGTCAACATGAGCACTAATCAAACTTTGTACTTTTAGCAACAAAACCAATGAGTCCAAACAAAGTTATCTTGTTAAAACTCTGGATCAAAGAGTTCCAGTCCCTACATAATGAGGTTTGTTGGATGGTACCATAGTATTGCATTGTCACTGAGTTTTTACAAGTCTGTCAAGTTTTTGTACAAACGGTATCAGAAAGTCATTAAAAAGTTGCTTGCAATATTTAGAAAATCTGTTATTTACATACGAAAATTGCCAGTTAAATAGATGCTGATGATCTTCGAATGAGGATCTCAAAATATCACGTCAAGGTTACCATGTAATTGTAATATCAATAAAGTAAGAGAATACAAAATTTAATATAAATAAAGCCATTACAAGTTGTTTAATTCCTTTCATCAATTAGAAAAGAGCTGGTGATATTGAAACGGCTAAACAGATTCTATTGAAACATAGCTAAGAACCATCTCGCAAAACAGGGCTTTCTGTTAAAAAAACCGCAACCAAATCGGACCATCCGCCAGGGCGCTACGATGCCACGGACAGACACACAGATACACACATGCACAGATACACAGATACACACCTGAAACTTATAACACCCCTCGTTTTTCGTCGGGGTTAAAAAATAGGGGTTTCCATTTGATTTTCTAAAGTTGCACCCCCTAACCCTAACAGAGGGTTAGGGGTGGGGGTTGTTTTTAGCATGGTTTCAAAAAATATTGAACACGTGTTTTTTTGTTATCATTTTTTTAACTCTCTACAGTAATCTGCCTAGACGGGTAGTCTGGAACACACGGTAATGGATTATCTATACTAATATTATAAAGAGAAAACATTGTTATTTTTGTAAGTTTGTAACGAATAAAATCAAAAACTACTGGAACGTTCTTAAAAATTCTTTTACCATTAAGCTGGAGCCGCACTTGTGTCTAACGTCCCGAAGTATATACGCGCTAAGGCACACGCAGTCTGGAATGTATGCGATAATAGTCGATAATAGCCGGTCACATCTGCATTTATCGTCTCATTGCACGAAGCTTTGTGACGATAGACGCAACTGCGACCCCAGCTTAGAAAGCTACTTTATACAGAAATGACATCGGCCAATTTTTTACCCGACTTAGCAAAAATAAGTAATAATTTTGGGCCACGTGAACGAAGTCGCAAGTAACATTTAATGTTACTATAAAATAATTGGTATTTGATTCCTTGGCTTGGCCATTATACATCCGCTGGTGGTTTTATGTCACATAAAATTATTATTGGGATTCGATTCCCGACAAGAACAAACATTTGTATGATGAGCATAGAAGTTTGTATTTCTGGGTTTGAGTGTTTAATATGTGTATAACAGTATTTATATATGAGTTTCTATGTATTAGTTGAAACTTGACTAACACCTATAACACTAGAAAATAATTTGCCTACCTTGGGGTTAGATCATACATTTCATGCACACAAACAAACCTGTCACAATTTTAGTATATTTTACTTAAACTAGAAACTCAAAGATGGTTCAATTCATTGTAGTATTCACAGATATGCTCCCTGGAATACTATATTATCCATGGCAAATGTGTCCACGTGGAGCCTTACTCATGTCACGGCGTATCAACAACCGCCCTTATTCGTTTTTCGACAAACGTCCTTGGTCAACGCGTGTACATATATGAACTGTATTGGATTGTTGTAAATATTATTTACGCATTACCAATCAACCATGGATCCACCCGTCCCGTCCTTAAACTTTTTCAATATACAAATACGAAACGCAAAACTTTTGTATGTTGTGCCTATGGAAACAGCGCGGCGACACTGTTAGCTGTTTTAAGTTATGCGCCTCAGATAATATGTTTTTACTTACGTTTCGTAATCGGTATACAGGCTGACAGGTGAAAGACTTTTTATACTCAAGGAGGTATTTCGAACTCGATTCTGATACCAAAAAAAAATTGTGTGTCAGCTCCGACGCACGACTGGAGTTTACGCCTTAAGGAGTACTTAAGTACGATTGTCAAAACAGACGCAAAAAACGCACGATCTAACTGCACTGTTCACACCAAATTAGAAAGTTGCGCACCAAAAACGTAACGAGGTCATTCGTTCAGTAGATTTTACTCCTCACATTTTTCTCATACCGGGCGCCTTATATCAAAAAACCGATTCTTAAGGAGTAAACTCCAATATGTAAAAATACTAAATTTTGGACCTAGTTATCCAACAAAAATATTTAGTATGCGCCATTATTTTTGTATTCACTGCTGAATTACTATGTCGCAAATTTAGCATAGAAGTTCAATATAATATTAATTGTTGAATATTTTATAGTATCAGGCGTTACTTTGCGGAAATCCATAACACAATGGAAAACTAATTAATTTTCAAATTTCCGTGAACTACGTGTGGCATTTTACGCCACTGAAAAGGGGAAAAACGCTGTTAGAAATGGAACAAACTCGCCGTAGGCCGAAAAATTATCGAATATCCTAGCACCCTTTATTCTCGTCCGCTACACTTTACACCACGACAGTAGCAAGCACAAAGCACACAATATATGCACTCCACGCACGTTTCACTTCGCAACCAAAGCATCTTCTGAGTGCTAAGTGTGAGTTTTTCTTTTCGCATTCGATCGTGAGCGCGTCTCGAGTTTACTAGGAATTTGTATGTGATTTGTACAGCGCCACCTAGTGGTACACGTGACAAACCAGTTTACCACTAGGTGGCGCTGTACAAATCACATACAAATTCCTAGTAAACTCCAAACGCGCTCACGATCGAATGCGAGAAGAAAAACTCACACTTAGCACTCAGGAGACACAAACCCTACTTCACTCGACGAGAGCCGAAGTAATTACTGGTTGGCGACACGATTACGACGTTCTTTTTATAGGCAGGGTTCGCATGACTAAGCTAGCGCTACATTGTGTAATAAGGAAACTCCAGCGATACACCCGTCCACCCAAGTTTACCACACTTTCCCCCACAACAATAGCACAAACAAAAACACAGTTTATAAGAACTGAATCATAAACAAAAGCACACTCGTATGGACATGACAGCCTAGCCGCCTGCACAATCTCTATATTCTGTGCCTGCACGCACACAATACCCACGCACGTACTACAGCTGACTTGGCTAACGTATTGGTCCGGGCCCCAAGGATAGACCATCTACTGTTCTTTCAGCATACAGCATTGCCATCCCGCTACATGGATAGGAACGCATCATTAATATATTTGGTGTCTTTATATGTTGAGTTCTCTGAAAGAGAGGCATCTGCTTATTTGTTATCTAATAATCCATGGGGCACACTAAAAGTTTAGCACTTCTAGCTAATCGGAACTATTTGAATTTCGAATGTTATATTTTTAAAACATTGCAACCTTCTTATTAATAAAAAAAAATCGGTTGTCTGTAAAGTTGGTTTACAGACGATAGTTGAACGTGACAACGTCTTATGCTCTCGCTTGTACTCCAAGCCTTAAACGGAACGCCTCAGAGCGAGGTAACGCCGCATGAGTCATGTTTTTTCGTGCGTGCAGCCAGCTCTATCGAATTATAAGACGTTGCCACGTCAAAAAAAATCGGTTGTCTGTAAAGTTGGTTTACAGACGATAGTTGAACGTGACAACGTCTTAAGAAAATACTAATGGAATGGTAGCATTTACGGAACGCCTCAGAGCGAGGTAACGCCGCATGAGTCATGTTTTTTCGTGCGTGCAGCCAGCTCTATCGAATTATAAGACGTTGTCACGTCAAAAACAATTGGCGGGAAATGATTTATCAATTGATTTTTTATCACACATCAAAGTTCTATGTACGCAACGAAAATGGAATTAAGTCGAAAAGATTTTAGGGCGATGATTTTTTATGATTTTAAAAGTTCTCTTACTCCGCAAGACTGTGCCGCTCGTCTTCAAAATGCTTTTGGGAGAGAAGCACGTTGTTTGAGCACCGTGAGGCGATGTTTTGCTGAATTTGAGAGCGGTCGAGTTTCTTTACATGACGAATTTCGTGAAGGGCGACTTTCAACTGCCGTCAACGAAAATAATGTGGCTACTGTTAAGCGGTTAATTGAAGAAAACCCCCGGATTACCTATGAGACAATTCGAGGACTATTGGGGATCGGTATGAGCTAAATTCAGAAAAATTTACACGAAGAATTGAAAGTTCGGAAACATTGTTGTCGTTGGACCCCTCATGAACTGACATCGGAGCAGAAGCGGGCTCGCGTAGAATGGTGCTCACAGATGCTACTGAAGTACGACCACGGACATTCTAATGCTGTTTATGACATTGTCGCAGAAGAAGAAACGTGGATTTATAGTTTTGAACACGAAAAAAAACACCACTCTTGTGAATGGGTGTTTGAAAATGAGAACAGGCCAACAAAAGTGAGACAGGCGAGAAACGTTGGTAAAAAAATGATCGCGTTTTTTTCTCAGCTACGGGTCTCATCTGTACAATTCCACTTGAAGATCAAAAGAGTGTTAATGCCGAGTGGTATTCTACCATTTGTTTACCCAGGGTGTTAGAAAAATTTCGCGAAAGACGACCCAAAACCGCATTCTCCTACAACATGATAACGTTTCTTCACACACGGCCAACAAAACAAAGTCATTGTTAGCTTCCGAAAAAGTATATTTAGTCGCTCATCCTGCGCATAGCCCCGGCCTAGCATCCTGTAATTTCTGTAATTTCCCCAAAATCAAAGATTTGATGAGAGGTTTTACTTTTACCAACTCCGAAGAGGCAGTAATAGCGTTCAATCAGCAAGTAGAAAACATGCCTTCAGATCTGTGGGCCTGCTGTTTTAAAAAATGGTTCGATCGCATGAAAAAATGTTTAAAATGTAAAGGAGATTATTTTGAAAAGCGATAAACATAATGTCATACAACATTATGTTTATTGCTTTTCAAAATAATCTCCTGTATGCAAAATAATGTATATATATATATATATATATATATATATATATATATATATATATATATATATATATATATATATATATATATATATATATATATATATATATATATATATATATATAATATATTTTTTTTAAATCTCAAATAATGCATTACATTACATTTCTTGAAATTTGAATTCTTGATTAATAATTTTAAAAAAGATATTAATTTTACCGTACCCGCCGCTGTAAGTGGCACCCTAAAACAAACTAATAAATAGGAGTTCGTTACGAAGTCTTATAAGTTGTGGCAGACTTCTTTCGGGTCTCCAGAGCCCCGGGATCGGGAAGATTTATGTCCGACAATCTTTTATTACAATTTATAATGACTTTATTTTGAGGATATTCAAATTTTTATTGTATAATCCCATTAGTCAATAGTAATAGTGATTTGCTTCTCGTGACGAAACTTTAAAATAAGAGATGTTCTTTTATTGAGTAAAATTCTATGATTTTTATGGCGTAATAGCAAACAGGCAGAAAGCTCTTTTCAACCAATGACTTCCCAAAAGGAGGTGTTTATCGATTCGGCTTTTTTTTAATGTTTTCCCCGTGTTGGTTCCGGGCTCCTTTAAAGAATAGACCAACTGCCTTTCTGCCAGGCAGGTTGTGGCTACTAGGTGGTAGAGTTCTGCATTGTCTCGCCCAGGACTGGTACCACCGCCTTACCTATTCCTGCCGCAATAGCGTCAGTGCTTGTCGCTGTCGTGTTCCGGTTTGGAGGGTAGGGTAGCCGGTAAACTTATGCATGTGGCATTTGACCTCGCTACAAGATGGCAACGCGCCATTAACATCTTTGGTGTCTATAGGCGATGGTTGACTCTTTCCGTCAGGAGACCCATCTGCTTATTTGCTATCTTATGATATTAAAAAAAACCTCAGAACTCGGTCATTTATAAACCAATTTCGAACATTTTTTCTGACTTTGTGGTCCCATTTTAATTTAGTGAAGGAATAATACAGGGTTCTAGAGATACAAGATATGGGAAGTAGGTTGTTGCAGTTTTTCTGTGTCTAAAAATTATATTGATTAAAAATTAAACCAAAATTTACACCCACACCCACTTGTGAGAACCGCGGCCAATTTTGTACGTCCCGGCCTCCGACGCCAACGTTAGGTATAGAAGGTTACGTTATGTACTTATCGATCCTGTTAATCCCATCACAGCACACACTTTACAATTCACACATACACGCCAGCGTTGCCGCCGGCGGCAAATCGACCTACTGTTTCGGTCCCCGAACACTCGAGACCCTGATCAGGAGTTATTAGGAAGTCAAAATCCTGAAGTCACTTACTCTCCCACTTTTGTTAAGATACTGCTGCAAGCCGAGGTTCAGTCTGACAGGACCCCCTAAGGGTGGACTCTAAGCACACTTTACTGGTTACAAAAGCCTACTTTCACATTAACGGTGATTAAGATCAAACTGCTTCAAAATGCTGCTGCTTCAAAATGGTTATAAAACACCGAACAAGGCAATTTCAACACGAAAGGTATTTAGATTTTAGAGTGAGTGATCGGTTCTCTACAATTAAAATGCCCTTTTCTTCCTCCATGTTCGTATGTGCCCCCTTTAAAGAATACACCATCAGCCATTCTGCCAGGCAGGTCGTAAAAGGTGAAAGATTAACGTGTCACTACCACTGTGAATACTGAATGGTAGAATTTCGCTATGTTCCACCCGGGTATTTGTAATAATCTCCTTACTTATTCCTGCGGCAATAGTCAGTGCTTGTCAATGACTTCCGGTTCGGAGGGTAAGGTAGCCGGTCGACTGATACATGTGACATTACCATCCCGCCACAAGCTTGGCAACGCACCATTAACACATTTAGTATCTATATTGGCTTTGATATCTCTTTCCATCAGGAGAACCATTTGTTTGTTTGCCATATAACAATATAAAAAAAAACTTACCGCGAATTCTTAAACACGACTGGCAAACTTATGTATATGGCATTAACACCTTGGCACATGGATAGCTATTACGCAAATTACGTATTTGGTGTAAATAGGCGATGTTTGTCTTCTTCGTCCAGGAGAGCCATCAGGTTATTTGCTCTCTTATAATACGTTTAAAAAACTTGACGGTACAAATAAGCTTGACAACACCCGCCGAGAAAGGGTTTTGTAAATGAAACCAGTATATGATTTTACGAGTCAAGAGATAGGTATTATACGACGACTGGCAATGTACGCAAGTAGTGAGGGTGGCATGCATGCCACGGAATTATTCATGCATTGGCGTGATGTTCAATTATGTAATTACATTTTTAAATTTTGCACTTCTACTGTTTCACAATTCATATATATATATATATATATATATATATATATATATATATATATATATATATATATATATATATATATATATATATATATATATATATATATATATATATATATATATATACATAAAATGATGTAAAAGATGTAAAAGCGAGAATTTCTTTACTGAATTAACTTTCCGTCTCCTAGTGAAGAGTCAAGTCGCCAAATGAGTTCACTTATCTTTATTTTTTTCTAATTTATCACTGAATAAATCAATGGACCTAAACTGCCCATATAGTCTACTTAACCCATAGACTAATGAGTATGAGCCATTCATGACCGAGATTTGTTCTGAAAATTTGGTCACGCTAGGAAAAAACTTGAGGTGTAATCGACAATATTAGGTATGTACTTTGAACATATCAATTCATCTTTTATTATTTTTTTCATTAAACAGCGCAGCAATAATACAAGAGCCTGACGAATTTATTTAACGATCGGAACAACCATAAAAAACCCAAATAAATCATAACGAAAACATTATATTTTCATTTCTGTTACGTTCTCAGTGAATTTTTATGACACGTTTAATTTTCCCTTTTACGATTCTAGTAACGGTTTTTCGAGAAAAACTGCTTTAAAGTGCTAAAAGTTAATGATTTAGGTTTTATTGAAATGAAAATGTGCTCTAGACGTGATTTCGAGGATTCGCGTGTGAAGGTGAGCCAAGGGTAAATTGGTTTATCGCACAATATTATATAGCAGTAATACAGTACTAGACACTAATACGTTTCTTCATTCTACAGTCTTCATAATAAAGCAGCAAATAAAAATAATATTAGCATATAAGTAATCACTCAGGAACAATGCCCTAGTAAATAATTCCTGACTAGCCATTTAAAAGATTATTTTGAGTCTGCCCTTCTAATAACTCCTAATAACATTCTAGTCCTATACCCTGAGGGACTGGACAAAAGGGAACATGTAGTATGAACAACACTGTTAGATCGAAGATTACGATTGTGTGAAGTGTGTTGATATCAAAAATATGATTTAAAATAAGTAGCAGCGGATCGATCGTATAAAACAGAAAACAGCACACATAATAATATTATATCACGTCTTTGATGGATAGTTAGCCACTTAAGCTTAAAATGGTAAAGAGATGTTTTTTTTATATATCATAAGATAGCAAACAAGCAGAAGGGTCTCCTGATGGGAAGAGTAAACCATCGCCTACAGGCACCAAAGGTGTTAATGGTGCATTGCTATGTTGTGGCGAGGTCTTATGCCAAATGCATAAATTTACTGGCTACCTTACCCTCCAAACCGGAACACGACAGCGACAAGCACTGACGCTATTGCAGCAGGAATAGGCAAGGCGGTGGTACCAGACCCGGGCGAGACAATGCAGAACTCTACCACTTAGTAGCCACGATGGTAGTGACTTACATAGCCAATCGGTCGCCTTTTACGACCCGCCTGGCTGAACGGCAGTTGGTCTATTCTTTAAAGGAGCCCGGAACCGCTACGGGGAAAAAGATAATACTATAATAGGGATAATAATAGGGGGAAATTATCATATTAAAGATAAAACGAATACAATTATTTTGAAGGCGATTTGTTGACAAGCAATTGGTTGAGACCAGCGTAGCATAATCAATCATAAGAAAAAACAATTATTGTACCAAAAGGATTTTAGTATTTGTCAGTAAAGAGTTTATAATATAAACACTAAATATATTGTATTATCTGTAAACGAAAAACTTCATTTATATATGGTGTCAACGACGTGGTACGACGTGGTACTGTCAGTTATCAAACCAAGATGATTAGCATGCGAAATTAAAGCAATTAACATTTTGTTATATAAAATAGACGGGAAGAAATCCACAGGAATGCTCTCAAGATGCGTTTACTGCCAATAATAATTATGGTTAGGCTTCTGGAATGGTTCACATCAATTCCGAACGTATTGGACCAGTGTCCAGTCAAATATTCTTTGAAGATTGATATTTAATTTTGGTCGGCGGTCTTGTAGTTATACTGCATTTAAATTCTTATGACTACTTCATGACGTGATCGGAGCAGCAGACAACAGACATGAGATTCAATAACAAGACGTGTATAACAAGTTACAGAACTAATGCATTAGGTCTTTAAAATCTCGTTAGGGAGAAAAAGTCGACCTATGTTTGCAGTTTCATATAAAAACTAGTCATTAAGTACTTCATTCATATCTAAAATTGCTGTAACTTACAAAATTGTTATAAATTATGCTGATGTTTTATTATACATAATTAAAATCAAATTAAAAACTCTTGGTCTAATGTTTGTTCTTTTTAACTCAGATCATAAAATTACCAAAAAGGTCTAGCGAAGTACTTCTACTATTTTGGTAATCAAATTTTAGGACAGCTTTATAAGAGAATTGTATCTTTTAAGGTACGGATTTTATTAAAAATAGATTGGATTTTTTTTTAGTTAGTAAGTTGGATTTTATGGTTAGATATAACCAAAAAATCAAATTATTTTTAACCAAACATTCTATCATTCTATCCACATCTGTGTTAACTTTTTAGTTTTCTAAGATGGCGTTAGCAGTAACTGTCTAATCCATGGAACTATTATCTTCTAGTTCTAATTGACAAATTAGTTTACAGTACCCGGCGATAAATATTGCACATCGAACTTTGGAAAGAGACAATCGGATAATTTCGGCTTCGTAAAGCGTTATCTCTGTCCCACACTACCTATGTGACGTTTAGTCAGTCGTTGTTCAAGTACGATAGAGTGCAGTCGCGTCCCGAAAAAAAATATATATTTAGAGTTGATAACACCCACAAATTTAAATAATTTAAAGTTGTAATATGGCATCTTTCGGAAAAAGAGGGAAACCTTTACGAGGTCAGTCACGTGAAATTATCTACAATGTTTATAAATACTTTGTAAGCGAAGCTGATAGATTTAAAAAAAAAGTAGATGAAAATGTAAGTTGTTATTTTAAGAAGATTCAAGAGCGAGTTGCAAATGCCACTGGAATTTCAAGAAGAACTTTGAACAATATATTAAACGAAGTCAGTACTGAAACACATTCGACTGAAATTAAGTTCAGCACTCCAAAAAAAGGGAGACCAAAAAAGCAATTTCGTTTGGATATGGACGATTTTGATTACGATGTTGTTCGAAGAATGGTGTATGATTTTCACTTACGATTTAATGAACTGCCAACAATAAAATCATTAAAAGCTAAGTTATCTGAAGCTATTAATTACAATGGGTCTGAAAAAACGTTGAGAAAAATACTTCATGACATGGGATTTCAGTTCACTAAAATGGAAGATAATCGAAAAATTCTAATGGAAAAGCACGACGTTAGTCTCAAACGAATGGAATACCTTGATAAAACACGCAAATTTCGTGAAACAGGAAAAAATATCGTCTACATGGATGAGTCATATATACATGCATCCCACACTAAAGGGAAATCTTGGAGTGACGATAAGAAAAAAGGAGTAAAAAAGCCAATTTCAAAAGGTCAACGTTTGATAATAGTTCATGCGGGAAATGAAAAAGGCTTTGTACCCGGTGCTTTTTTAACGTATAAATCCACGGACACTACAGGTGACTATCACAATGAAATGAATAACGATAACTATGAGAAATGGCTGGTTAACCAATTAATCCCAAATATACCCAGTGATTCTGTTCTAGTTATCGACAACGCACCCTATCACAACAAGTATGTTGAGAGACCCCCCAACTCAAACACCATTAAACGGGAAATGATCAACTGGTTAAACAGACATGAAATTCCAGTTGATCCAAAATTAACAAAAACCCAGATTTACGCTATTATATGTCAGCACAAGGAGAGGTATACAGAGTTTTCTGTGGACAAAATACTTGCCGAACATGGGCACACTGTGTTGCGATTGCCACCATATCATCCGGATTTTAATCCAATTGAAAATATATGGTCTCAACTGAAAGGCTATGTAGCCTCTAGAAATGTGGGTATGAACTTAACTACAGTAAAAACATTATTGACTGAAAAAGTAAACATGATCGGCGCTGAAGAGTGGAAAACGGTTTGCGATCATGCAATCAAATGTGAGAATGAATATAGAAGCATTCAACACAGTTTAGACAATTACACTGATAGATTAGTAATAAATACGGCTGATAGTGACAGTGATATTGACCTCTTTGAGAGCACAGATAGTGAAATGGAAGTAATTGAGAATTAGAATTATTTTTATTTTTATTGCAATGTCTCATTTTAGCAATAGGTATAATGGTGTTTATTATGTACACTAAAGCTGTAATGTTCCAAAATAATTAAATACGTAAACATAATGTAAAAATGTTTTTTTATTTTATTTTACCCCAACCTAAAGCCATCACTTATAGAAAAATTAGTGTATTTTATACAAAGAATAAAAATATCAAAAGAAGCAAATCATACTTGTTTTAACAGCTCCTAATAGGTACCGGACTGTTTGTATTTTGTGCGACAGGGATAACGCTCTACGAAGCCGAAATTAGCCGATTGTCTTTTTCCAAAGGTCGATGTGCAATATTTATCGCCGGGTACTGTACACATGCCTTATTAGATAAATGACATTAGTAATACAATAAGAATTTGATTAAAAAATATTATTATAATATCTTTTCTTTTGTTTTTGACGTGAATACGTCGTCATAGCGAGGGACAGTTCAAAAAACTGATGATAACAAAATCGGGGGATACAGTTTTGTATTATAGCTACATAACTATCATCAATATCCTAAATCTAATTATACTGTTGGATAGCTAAAGAATCAATGAATTTTTGAAGCCAATTGCGGACTACAATGCTACGTGGAGGATGGGGTGGGCAGTGTCGACATTTATAAGTAATTTCGCTGCGTTACAGAATTTGACATTCAATTAAGTTTTGTTCGACAACTCTTCTAAAGATTTATCGATTGTGTAAAAAAACCATCTTAGATAAATAATTGGTCTCGCTGTGCTTGACTAGATACCGCCGACGTACTTGTCAAATCCGGCAACAAATACTACGGTAAAACCGGCGTACCCGATTCAGTCACCAATCACAATGCAAGCTCTAAAAGCACACTACTCACTATTATCCATTTGCACAATGTCATATCACACACACTACAATATTGACTCGCCGCATTCACTGAGTTGTTGTTTTTAGATATTGCGGTATCTTGTCAAGCGCCGCGAGACCAATTATTTATCTACGAAAAACATATAATTTTAAATGCTTATAGTAGTTATACATACGGCATTTAAGTGAAAAAAAATTGGAAAACATTTTTATCGGTCAAAAAATCTTTCAAACGTCAAATCAAGATAGAAGGGACGTATACCATCTTAACAGTACTTTAAATAGCAATCTAATGATACCCTTGAACCCTCATATGAAAGAATGAAGAAAGTCCCTAAATCGTAAAATGATGAAGGCGCTCGAGCCGATCAACGACGGCAATTGTACGCGAATGATAAATTAGGAAAGTGCGTGTTGGGCAATGCGTAATGTAGGTTTTTTTTATATCATAAGATAGCAAACATTCAGATGGATCTCCTAATGGAAAGAGTCAATCATCGCCTATAAACACCAAAGATGTTAATGGTGCGTTGCTATCTTGTGGCGAGGTCTAATGCCACATGCATAAGTTCATCGGTTACCTTACCCTCCAAACCGGAACACGACAGTGTTAAGCACTGACGCCATTGCAGCAAGAATTGGTACCAGACCCGGGCGAGACAATGCAGAACTCTACCACCTAGTAAGGTTTCCGAAGTTGCCAATTACCATAAGGTACTCGTCTCAAGAAAATCTTTGTCTTCTGATATTTTTTCATAAACAACTTTGAAATTTGTTAATTCTGAATATAAATTATCCATACCAATATTGAGTCTACACAAATTTAGATTGTCCGTCGCTGCGCTGCACTGAGCGCCCTCTGAATGACACTGACTAAATAAAAAAAGCCTGTGTGAGCGTCTACGTATATACACGTAATAATGTGTTTGCATTTCGATGCTGAAAACAATATTTGTATACTTTATATTTGATCAACAGTAAAAAGTATAATTTAGTGAAAAACAGTATTATACTATTAATTGAAATCGGCTAAACTCACGTTTAATCGGCGTAGGTTCCGACTAGTTTCGGACCTATATGAGGTCCTTCCTCAGCGTGAGTTAAACGTTCGCTTGGTCCTTTTTTTATAAAATCAGAGGATGTGACTAGGAAAAATCATGTATTACAAATAAACTCACTTGTACTTCCAGTTCTGTTCCAGTTCCAGTTTAACTGGAAGTACAAGTGAGTTTATTTGTAATACATAATTTAAAATTCAGTTTCACCAAGTGCCGACGATGGAAACTATCCAATTTAGGAAAAATCAGATGTATGAGGAAGGTTTTCAAAAAATCAGAAGATGCAATTTTGTTATTTTTACATCATTTCATAGCAAACAAGCAGATGGCTCTCCTGATGGAAAGAGGAACCATCGCCTATAGACACCAAAGATGTTAATGGTACATTGCTATCCGTGTGGCCGGATGGCAATGCCACATGCATAAGTCTACCGGCTCCCTTTCTTTCCAAACCGGAATACGACAATGACAAGCATTGACGTTAATGCGGCATGAATAAGTAAGGCGGTTGTACCAAATACTCGGGCGAGACGTTACGAAACTCTACCACATAGTAGGTAGTCACAATGGTAGTGAATATAGTCGCCTTTTACGACCTCTCTGGCAGTACGGCAGTTATTTTTTTTTAATATCATAAGATAGCAAACAAGCAGATGGGTCTCCTGATGGAAAGAGTCAACCATCGCCTATAGACACCAAAGATGTTAATGGTGCGTTGCTATCTTGTGGCGAGGTCTAATGCCACATGCATAAGTTTACCGGCTACCTCACCCTCCAAACCGGAACAGGACAGCGACAAGCACTGACGCTATTGCGGCAGGAATAGGTAAGGCGGTGGTACCAGACCCGGGCGAGACAATGCAGAACTCTACCACATAGTTAGACTATTCTTCAAAGGTGCCCGGATCACCTCGGAGGAAAGAAAAAAATAATTTAGTATATTTTTAATTTAATCATGTGATAATCTTTTTTTATTTTTGTAGATGGCTTTTGCCTATTGCTTGGGGCAATAAGATTTCACCAATCTTTACGTAATGACTAAGGCACATTGGAGCATAATTGTTGTATGTTGGTGATTATTTAGCAGTCAACGATTAATACCAGTTTTATTAGGATATTTGCCACCATCTAAAACAACCACATTGATTGGAGACAAAAACATATCATAGGAATTGTTAGTAATTTAAAGGCAATACACATTTCACAGCTACAAATATAATATTAAACTGAGCTACGTATTATAACGTGTAAGAGTTAAATAAATGGGGAATCAATGTAATGTAACACAGTAAGAATTTGAAATTTATAGGGTGAGGTGTAAAGTCAGGTAAAATAATCTATACATATAATCGTAGGAAAGTCAATGTATGTCCGGGGTAAACTCAAAAAGTACTGCATGGAATTACTTCAAATTTTGCATGAATATTACTAACAGGTCGGGTCAACATATAGGCTACATATTATCACGCTATCACCTACGGGGAAGAAGCTGTGCGGAGTAAACGAAGTCCGCGCGAACGAAGTCGCAGGCAACAGCTAGTATAATACAAAAGTGAGTACTTTTGACAACCAAAAATAATTACCGGAGAACCCTCATCCAAGACACATTCGCAAATAGAATGGTCTATCACATGAATTTTATTAAACTGGAGTGCATGCATGACCTAATCTTAATCTGCAGATAGTTGATCTAGCTCTTTTGTTGTCTTTATAAAATCTATAGAACCAAGGCTTTACCGCCCCGTTGGTCGAGTGGTTAGCGACCCTGACTACGCAATCAACAGGGCTCGGGTTCGATCCCCAAAGGAGACAAGCATTTGTGTGATGAGCATAAATGCTTGTATTTCCGGGTTTGGGTGTTTATTATTATATATATTCTAGTATTTATATATGTATTTCTATGTATAACTATCGTTGACTAACACCCATAACACAAGCAAATAATTTGCTTACTTTGGGGTTAGATCAGTAAGTGTTATTTGTCCCGTGAATATTTATTATTTATTATTTATTTATTAAGGCTTGGAGCAGATTGTTGAATGTAATCATCTTAGCAGGGTGTATTTCAAACGACTTTATTTCGCTTAGCTTAAGCTACAATAATCAGCCATGTGTCCATCACATAAAGTCAATTTTACGATGATATTTTTGTAATGCCAACCTAATTATGTTAATTTTGTAAAGTTAAAGTACTTGAAAAAAAATCAGTAGATTTTGAGTTCAAATCAGTAGATCAGTAGAATTCTGGGAAAATCAGTAGATCCCCCGAAAAATCAGAAGATCTGGCAACACTGCGCTCGTTAGCGTCTCGTCTGGAACTGCGGGCGGTAGCCCGTCGTGCGCGATCCGCTGGGTTGGGATCGGGAATGTGAAAAGCGCCGTCGGCGAAGATGGTGCACAACTTTTAGTTTACGCGTTTAAATTATAGTTAGAATTTGAAATTGTATAATACTGTTTAAAACAGTAGAGTTTGCAGCCCTATTAATCTACCCACTACAACCCACTACTAGCCAGTGATATAAAATCCGTGATGTGCCAAGTAACATAATAGCAGCCAGTCTCGGCGAATTGACTAGTATAGTAAGAAGTGGCTAGTGGCCATAATAAATGCACTAGGCTGTCATTAATGTACAAGTCACGTACAAGTATATGTGTTTGTAAGTGTACATGTGTCTTCGCGTCTATGTTGTAACTTTATCACACAACAAAAACTTTTATTTCAATTAAATTTGGTATAGGTACAGATAGTATTCGACCCGACTGAAAACATAACTGTGTTGAAAAAATGCATTGCTCGCGTAGAAAGAAAGTTTAATCACACAACAGGATTAAAGTATCTTGTTTAAGTGTGTAGTAATCACGTAGTAATCGTGTTAGGTTGCTCGAGAGTTATAGAATGTAATACCAACATAAAATTATCATACACTTTAGTGATCTGAATTGCATAACCTGAGTTACCAGTCACTGATATTTGCATAAAAATAAGAATCATTTATTTTTTCACACGGCCATATCTGTATTCACACGGCACTATGATAGAGATGTCATAAAACAATATATTGTTCTAAAAATTTTACTCGATTATCGATATTAGTCTTACGGTTTAAAAGAAACTTTCAACGCGATATGACAAACGTCAAATTTAACTTAAATATAAAGTAACTGTTCATAAAATATGTTTGTTAACTAGAGGAGCATTTTTAATCAACTGAGAATCTCAAAGAGAAAGATCTCCGCGATGCCATTGAAAGGACACACAAAAGAATTAGCGGAAGATTGCAAATTTAATTAATTTTACTTTGAATTATGGATTTCCGCATAGTAACGTCTGAATCAATAAAATAGCTAGGAAGCTTTTGTAAGCATGATTTGTATTCGCAATATGGTCACTACGTGATGGTTTTAATTTAAAATATCTCATAATAAACATGAAAATACATTTTAAAAATATCTAATAAACATTTTTGTTCTTCAAATTGCTGAAAGAAATTAAGCACATTATAAAGGCTTTATCAATAATAAATGTTGTATTCTGTTACTTCATTGATATTGCAATGATACGGTGACTTTGACCTAATGCTTCTAGACGCTCATTCGAAGATCATCAGCTATTATTTAATTGGCAATGTTCGTATGTAAAGAATACGTAGGTCACACTATAAGTTTTGCGTAACTTAAAAAAACAACATGTTATAACCAAAATATTATGTTTTTTGCTTTTCAAAATAATCTCCTTTACATTTTAAACATTTTTTCATGCGATAGAACCATTTTTTAAAACAGGAGGACCACAGATCTGAAGGCATGTTTTCTACGTGCTGATTGAACGCTATCACTGCCTCTTCGGAGTTGGTAAAAGTAAAACCTCTCATCAAATCTCTGATTTTGGGGAAAATACAGAAATCACAGAGTGCTAGGTCGGGGCTTTGCGCAGGATGAGTGACGAGATATACTTTTTCGAAAGCTAAAAATGGCTTTGTTTTGTTGGCCGTGTGTAAAGAAGCGTTATCATGGTGTAGGAGAATGCTACTTTTGGGTAGCCTTTCGCGAATTTTTTTTAAACCCTGGGTAAACAAATGGTAGAATACCACTCGGCATTAACACTCCTTTGATCTTCAAGTGGAATTGTACAGATGGGACCCGTAGCTGAGAAAAAAAACGCGATCATTTTTTTACCAACGTTTCTCGCCTGTCTTACTTTTGTTGGCCTGTTCTCATTTTCAAACACCCATTCACAAGATTGCTGTTTTTTTTTCGGGTTCAAAACAATAAATCCTCGTTTTATCTCCTGTAATAATGTCATAAACAGCATTACGGCCCGGCCACAGCTCGCGCGGCGCGACCGGCTAAGCGAATTGCGGCGCAGCGAGCGAAAACAAATGTAGGAAACTGTAAGAAGTATGCCACAGCTACCGGTGACGCGAATTGCGGCGCGGAAAAACGCGCGACCGGCCGCGCGGTGTGATGAGCGAATAAAACAAAAGAGTACTTTTGTTTTATTCTTTTGTAAGCCAGGGTTGGAATCGGAATAACACAAAATTATTACCAACGGAAATTATATAGATACTTACTTTATTTTATTAAAATTTTTACTACTATTTTTAGCGTCCGACGCAAAAACGAAGGTTGTTATAAGTTTCAGAGGTGTGTCTGTGTACGGTCTGATTTAGTTGCATTTTTTTTTACTTGAAAGCCCTATTTTGCGAGATGGTTCTTAGCTATGATTCAAAAGAATCTGTGCAGCCGTTGAAAGCTCACCATCTCTTTTCCACTTGATGAAAGGAATTTAGGAACTTGTAAAGGCTTTATCGATGCTAAATTTTGTATTTTATTACTTCAATTATATTGCAATGACATGGTGATCTAGACCTGATGCTACAATATCTTCATTCGAAGATATCAGCTTTTATTTAACTAGCAATATTTGTATGTAAATAAAAGATTTTCTAAATATTGCAAACCATATTTATCGACTTTCTGATATTTATTTGTACTGACACTTGGCAAACTTTTGTAATTTCAATGACAATGCAATATTATGGTACTATCCAGCTAATATCATGATGTAGCCTGGGTATAGGGACTAGAACTCTCAGATGTAGAGTTTTGACGAGGCAACCAAGTTTTGGGTCATTGTTTTTGTTGCTATAAGTACTAAGTTTAATTAGTACTCATAATGACGAAAAATGGAACACGGAGTGTTATTGTAAATAGAAAGTGTTAAGATAGTAGAATTTGGAGTCGTTCGTTTCGTTTCAATAAGATATTTTTTATTATTACGAGACTCTGAAGATGGAGCCAAAAAAGTAATACAGAAACTTCCCGTAATATAGAAACTTCCAGTAATATAGAAAATCCAGATGCAAAATGCTTAGATAATAAACTTCTAAACTCAACAAGGTAAGTTTATTGAGTTAGCGCTCAATTGTCTTGTGCTGACAAATATTTTGATGCTGGACGATTTCTAGGATCTGATGCTCATCGCGACTTAGGATTTAACGATCAAACTCGAAGGTGGCCATGGTAAGTTATAAACTAAATAAGAAAAACCCATTTAGATTGGACTCAGTTGTTCTGTTTTGACAAATACCCTGGTACTCAATGATTTACAGGGTCTTATGATGAAACAGGAAGGAGGTTATCAAAACTTTTAATTAAATTTGAGCAACACGATCAATTTTGGACTCGTAAGATTTTTTATTTTAAGGAATGTGGAATAGGATAGCTTCCAGTATCTGATGATAGAGCGGAAGAAAGTCCATAGCTTGATCAGTTAAAAGCCACTGAGTGTAGGCTACTTCGATTTGTTTCGGCAAACACTTAAATGCTGAATGATTTTTAAAATATAACGATGGAACTGGAAAGTGGACACTTGAAATTGGGCTGATATAGCCTTTATTGCTAGAAAATTCACATGGTTTGATAGAGTTACATGGCGGAGCTGGAGACCTCGGGGGCTTGGCAATAAAACAGCTCAAGCTTATTGAGTAAGGAACCACAGGTCAAGGTTACCTTTAACTTTATGCTGCAGGATCCTCTTTCGAAGATCATCAGCTCCTTTTACGTTTTGCGCTTAAAATTATTATGAAACTGAAGTAAAATGGTGGGCTGACGATAAAAAGTCGGTTTTTTTAAATTTTAATTTAGAGTTAGTATGCTGATTTATTGATTAAATAAATAATTGGTTATTGACATATTATTTTAATATTAAACTTAAAATAATATTAAACTTAATTTAGTATATACACCGAAACTTAAACTTAATCTAAAAACTTCACAGCATTTTCTCAATTTAATGGCGGCTTACGTTAAACAAAATTTGTTCCTATACATTCATCTCACTCATATTAATAAAAAATACATTCTATCTACAGCCCACTACATCAAAAACGATCATAGTTACTAAAAATTGTACGGAAAATGTCTACGTTGCCATACGTTAAAAAAATGGGTGCGTGTACTTATATACGCGGGTGAGAAGTTATACTTCTTAGGCGTCATTATAAAATAGTGGCCGCGTTTCCGATCCGGTAGTAGCTTTTAAAAATATGTTGACGTGTCAAAATAACTTGTAAAAAGTTTTATTGAATAAAGTACTTCTGATTTCTAATTTCTGATAGATTTTAATTGCATGCAAATACTTAATTACATTAAAATAATAAAAGGACTGGAAAAGGATAGTCAAGGATTTCGGGGCTTAATGAGCAATTTAGCGGACAACCTGCAACTTTTACGTTACGGTAATGTGCGTGCATCTTAAAATTTCACTCGCTGCCTAAAGAAATATTACGCGACTAAAGAAATAAAATTTCAAAAATCCTTGAATTGAGTGATTAATGATAAGGTAATATATTTAAGTATCAACATTAATGGTATTTTTGCGTACAATCCTAACGTTACGATAATATATACTACGCTTCAAAAGAATATAGTAAAAATAGTATTACAAAATCCGAATACCCTGGTACTAGCTAGTATAGGTGTGACAACTCAGAGCGGCACGCCGCCGCGGTCGCAACGAGTCGAGCTGTGGCATACCCTGTGGCATACATATGGTCGCGCCACTCACCGCGCCGCATTTCGCGTCGCAGGTCGCACCGCGGGTAGCTGTGGCCGGGCGGTTAGAATGTCCGTGGTCGTACTTCATTAGCATCCGTGAGCACCATTCCACGCGAGCCCGCTTCTGCTCCGCTGTCAATTCATGAGGGATCCAACGACAACAAAGTTTCCGAACTTTCAATTCTTCGTGTAAAAATTTCTGAATTTAACTCATACCAATCCCCAATAGTCCTCGAATTGTCTCATAGGTAATCCGGGGGTTTTCTTCAATTAACCGCTTAACAGAAGCCACATTATTTTCGTTGACGGCAGTTGAAGGCCGCTCTTCACGACATTCATCATGTAAAGAAACTCGACCTCTCTCAAATTCAGCAAACTATCGCCTCACGGTGCTCAAACAAGGTGCTTTTCTCCCAAAAGCATTTTGAAGACGAGCGGCAAAGAGAACTTTTAAAATCATAAAAATCATCGCTCGAAAACCTTTTCGACTTAATTCCATAATATTATGACCCTAAATCCTAATTCAAACCCTGCCTAAGTACTTTATTTAACAAAACATCCCATATCATAGAAGAACACCAACGTAAACAGGGCACGTGTAAATGTAGCCGTTTAACAAAAGAAGGTGTTTTGATTCGTCAAACATCGATTTTATAGCGGCTGTACACATTGGGCTAAAGTGTTGGGCCAACTGTTGGGCCAACATTAAATATTTCTGTTTATACATTGGCTGTGTTGGGCCAACATTAAATGTTTCTGTTTATACATTGGTGTATTGACCATTCTGCATTGGCTCTTTAATAACGATGGACGTAGAATCTCTTACAGCCGTAAGATTTGTCATTAAAGATTCCTTTTTCTTTTTTAGTTCAATAACAGAAATACTTATCTTTTTTTATATCATAAGATAGCAAACAAGCATATGGGTCTCCTGATGGAAAGAGTCAACCATCGCCAATAGACACCAAAGATGTTAATGGTGCGTTGCTATCTTGTGGCGAGGTTTAATGCCACATGTATGAGTTTACCGGCTACCTTAACCTCCAAACCGGAACACGACAGTGACTAGCACTGACGCTATTGCAGCAGCAATCTGCTATACGTTTCTAAGCATCATTAACCTGAAATAAAAGTATTAAAAAATGGTATTTTTAATAACCTAACCTAATACCTAATGTCATCTAAAACAGTGCACTGCTCTGAACCTCCTCTCACCAATGAGGCAAAACAATGCGAAATGAGACAAGACGAGAAAAGTTTAAAAAATAACTAGTATTGACTTGAATTCAATACGAACAACATGTATTCGGAATTCGGATAGATTCCATATAATAATTCCGTATAAGATACTGAAAATAATAATTACTTTATACTTTAAAATCAGTCCAAATCTCGTAAATATGTATCGATAAGTAATTATTATTTTCAATATGTTACAGAATTTCTCGATAAAGATGATCATATTTAATAATTTTGGTGTAATAATGAAAAAGTTTCAATTCATAAAGGACATTCATCATCATCAGTCATTCATTGGTTCATTTTGATACATTTCTATGAATTGTAAAACCTCAGTGTTTGTTTACGCCATCGTAACTCGGGAACAACAATTTAACTCAAGCGCAACACAACCGTCTTTACTGACGTATGACAATAAACTGAATAAGAGGCCAACGTGTGAACACCGTTGGCGGAGCGCGCCAAGATCCTTTGATGTGCGCACGGAAAACCGACAACATTCGCTTGGCCGGCCAATGTTGGCGCCAACTGCCAACATAGCGCCAAGTAGGCTTCTACACGTTGGGCCAATATGTTGGCCCAATACTTGGCCCAATACTTGGCCCAATGTGTACAGCCGGCTTTATTGGTTTTTATTTACAATTTGTCTATTGCAAAGCGAAGCCCGAAATGCTTACACATACTACAAAATCGTTCCGAAGAGTACCACGACATGAGTGGAGTGTGTCTCTTTCTATTAAATAAAGCGCCAATCGCCATATATAAGTGTGGCCATGCATAATTTGCAAATTACTACTAAGTAATTCTACTAATTTGAGAAACAGTTTTTATATTGCATAAGTAATTACGTAATAATTAAAATAAGCACATTTTAGAACTCACTATGATAATTACAATACATTTAATGCCAATTTATTTATCGACGTTTATGAATAAAAAGGATTTAACGATTACCGAATATATAAAAATCTACCATTTAGATAATTTTATTTACACTGGCAATTGCAAGAAAGGGACAACATCCACTCTTGTCGTTGTCTTGCTCAGAACATTTTTCCCCTCTGTTAAGTAAGAAACAAATGTCAACTTTATTTGTTACGAAATAAAGTATATTTTTATTTTTCAAATATTGCTTCGTAGTAATTCCAGTTATCGTATATAAGTTCCTTGCGAAGCACTCAATTTCTTGACATATTATACAACTGTGACAAGTGACAACTAACGCTGTCAAGTGTCAAATGTCAATCAGCTGATTTTTCTGTGTTCCATGTATGTACATATCAGTGTAGTACAAAAAGTATAAACTATAAACAAACCTAATTAAAATCGTTAAAAGTTAAAACGTCAATACATTATAGCGATAGCAATTAAAGCACTATAAATACGTATTATGTTTTCATCATACGAAGATCTACATAAACATGGAACGATAAGATAACATCTATCAAGGTCAAGCAGTTACAGTTTTTAAACACGAATAATGCTCGACTCTTACAAGTAACGAGTATTTATTATTTTTATGGTAAATTTACAATAGTGGAAGTTAATAAAAATGTCGTTGAAACGAATTTTATTAAGGTGAGAATACTTTTTACTCCAGACATTATTTAAAATGACAGTGATAACTTTGATAAGTAAAATAATAAAAAATAAAATACAGTCACACCTATAAGCGCGGAGAGGCAGAGGTGCATCGCACCCTCAATTAGCCGAAGGTGTTAAACCTTTTCATGAGACATTTACTAGGTGCTAGAGTTCTGCATTGCCTCGCGCGGGTGCCCACCGTACCTATTCCTGCCACTAGAGCATCAGTGCCTGTTACTGTCTTGTTCCGGTTTGGAGGGTAAAGTAGCCGGTAAAAGATGCATGTCGGATTAGACCTTGCCACAAGATAGCAGCGTACCATTAACATCCTTCCTAAAAGGCAGCCGATTGGCTATGCAAGTCACTACCATCGTGGCTACTAGGTGGTAGAGTTCTGCATTGGCTCGCCCAGGTCTGGTACCACAGCCTTATCTATTCCTTCTTTTTTTTTTTTATATCATAAGATAGCAAACAAGCAGATGGGTCTCCTGATGGAAAGAGTCAACCATCACCTACAGACACCAAAGATGTTAATGGTGCGTTGCTATCCTGTGGCGAGGTCTAATGCCACATGCATAAGTTTACCGGCTACCTTACCCTCCAAACCGGAACACGACAGCGACAAGCACTGACGCTATTGCGGCAGGAATAGGTAAGGCGGTGGTACCAGACCCGGGCGAGACAATGCAGAACTCTACCACCTAGTAAATATACCTTCTGCAATAATGTCAGTGCTAGTCGCTGACGTGTTCATGTTTGGAGGGTAAGGCAGTCGGTAAACTTATGCATGTGGCATTAGACCTTGCCACAAGATAACAACGCACCATTAACATCTTTGGTGTCTATAGGCGGTGGTTGACTCTTTCTATCAGGAGACCCATCTACTTGTTTGCTATCTTATAACATAAAGAAAAATCTATTAATCACAAGTAACCGAAACCTGCATTTCTCAATATAACAATGATCGCAAACTTAACAGAAATCCTTGTTACATCTAAGGAGAGAAGAAATACTTGAGAAGGAGCTTGTAGGAAAACAGAGTAAAAGTTAATGTTTACTCAATATCGTTCAAGATGAGTAAAAACTTCAGAGCCCAAAACAAAATTTTACAGGTGTTTTTTTATTTATTATGTTCTATTATAAATCTATACATCTTCTATACATTTAATAAAATCGTAGGAAAGTCAAAACTGTACATTGAATATTTTTTTAAAAGAATACTTGGGGCGTGATCTACAATCAATACCAAAGCCAAAAATATAGTTTTTAGAATTTTTGTCTGTTTGTCTGTATGTATGTCCGGGGTAAACTCAAAAAGTACTGCATGGATTTACTTCAAATTTTGCATGAATATTACTAACAGATCGGGTCAACATATAGGCTACATATTATCACGCTATCACCTAGCGAGGAGGTGCTGTGCGGAGTAAACGAAGTCCGCACGGACGAAGTCGCTGGCAACAGCTAGTTAGGAAATATTTTTTAACTAATTAACTTTTACAAAGCTTACATTACAATCATAAATTGTATAATACATAATTAATCTGAATTTTTTATGAGATATGAGCAATTATGCGATATAATTGTAAAAAATAATATTATTTTGTTAAATATTAAGATTTACAAGGTTTTCACTCATCACAGACAATATGCATTGTAGACAAGAAATCTAAATCTATTTTTTGTTTTTAAAGTAGTAGCAACAGTTTTGATTTCAACTACTTTAGAAATTAAAATTCATAAATTATATTTCTATTGCAATGAAATAAATTATGTATTTATTTATTTATTTCAGATCTGTGTTACAAAGGAACAAATATTCTATTCATAAGTTTACACCCTTAGTATTGCAAGACCAACATTTTAAGAATAATTATCGAGGAAAGTGGAGCAACAAAAAAATTACTGCATTAGCATTATTTAGTTCAGTTGTTATTGGTGCAGCTGCAAGTAAGAATTGCTTTTTAATATAATTGTACTTTTTGCAGCATTGAAATTTCAAATTCAATAATTTTTATTCACTATAGGATACCTTTGTAGCACTTATTGAGTGTCATGTAAATGTTCGTATTATGCATGTATCATTATACAATGTATGGACTTCATTGTGGTGGTTGTCATTACACAAATTTAAAGGAAAGCTAATGTAATTAGGGAAGATATTTCAAATTTTTTGGATAAGAAATAAAATTATTTCAAATTCTTTCAACAAATCGTTTCTATCTCAACTTTTTCTCTTCTGAAATGTTCTACTTAAGTAATGTACTCTTATGAATTGTAATCCTTTACTTTCAGTACTCTCTGCTTAGGAAATTAGAAAATTTATGTGATAAAATTAACGATTTTCTGTTTGAAAATATTACTTCCCAGATAGTCCATTAGGTCAAGATCTGATAATGACCTCCTCATGGAGAAATAGAAGGAGCTCTTAAAATAATATAGGCAGATTTAAGTTGTTTTTCTGCAGGTTTATTGCTTTTAAAAATGTAAATACTTTACTATAGTCATAGTCTTCTTGAAACTGATATAGTAACCACATTAATCAATTCTTGTTCAAACATAGTTTTAAAATATGTAACTTTAGAGGAAATTAACACTTGTAGAACCAAGGAGGCTCGATTGAGTCACACACTATATCTTGTGGAGTTCGGTTGACACCCATGAAGCCCGATCGGGCTGCATTTCCATTTGATTTTGAATCTTTAATCACTAATAATACAGACTTTTTTTTTTTTTTTTTTTTTTATATCATAAGATAGCAAACAAGCAGATGGGTCTCCTGATGGAAAGAGTCAACCATCGCCTATAGACACCAAAGATGTTAATGGTGCGTTGCTATCTTGTGGCAAGGTCTAATGCCACATGCATAAGTTTACCGGCTACCTTACCCTCCAAACCGGAACACGACAGCGACAAGCACTGACGCTATTGCGGCAGGAATAGGTAAGGCGGTGGTACCAGACCCGGGCGAGACAATGCAGAACTCTACCACCTAGTAGCCACGATGGTAGTGACTCGATAGCCAATCGGTCGCCTTTTACGACCTGCCTGGCAGAACGGCAGTTGGCCTATTCTTCAAAGGAGGCCGGGACCAACACGGCGAAAGACTACTTTAGTATCAAGAAGTTGTGTAGCTTACGCTCTTTAGTTTATTTCTTTCATCATTCATTCAAAATATTCAAACATTCTATGTTTCTTTAGTCTGTAAAATGATTTCATTGGCACTGAGCCAAAAGTAATTGTGTCTTGTGTAATTACTGTGTTTTTTTAAAAGATTGGTAAAAGCTTATTTAGTTATAATGATTGTATGTCGATATTTAGTTGTAAGAAATTGTAGTAACAAAAAATAAGAACCAGTAAAAGTCAGTTATCATATCACCATTTTTTTCAGGTCAATTATAACAATATTAGGTAGTACCGTTTTTTCAAGCAAATTTTAACAATATTACTTTGTTTTGATGCCTAATAGAAAATAGATATATCAATTAGTAAATGCTTGTTTACAGAATGATAAAATATTGATTCCTTATCTATATATATATAAAAATCAATTGCTGTTCATTAGTCTCGCTAAAACTCGAGAATGGCTGAACCGATTTGGTTAATTTTGGTTTTGGATTAATTGTGGAAGTCCAGGAAAGGCTTAAAAGGTGAGAAAATATAGAAAAAAAATGAGAGTAGTTAAAAAGGCAAAACAACGTTTGCCGGGTCAGCTAGTAAAAAGTAATAAAACTTTTTATGATCGCACCGACGTAACGTCATGACCTTTAAAAACGCGGGAACGCGCCTTGCCTAGTAATTATTTCTTAATTTTTGATTTTGATTTTTCTTGATTGTCAACTGGTTAATAATAGTTATTAGCACTTATTTAAAAAAAATGATTTTGAATTTAAATACTAATAAATTGTCCTTAACAACAGAATTGGTCGGCAAAAAGCAAAAATATACCTATAAAAATATAAAGTTAGTGGTAAAGTGAAAAGCCAATATTGGAGTTTTAACTCCTTTCTTTTCATATTATACACATGCATGTGATTATATAATAGAATATTAAATTTGAGCTACAAACTATAGTTTTTCAATACTAACACCAGTCGGAACATAGACATGAAACTAAATAGAAAATAGATAAACTGGTGTAAATGTAGATCTCACACTACTGAAAGACAAATAAGGTAATGGCGTAGGTCTGTGGATATAGGAGCATACAATTTAAATATAGAATAAATATCAATATTGTATTCTAATCTTTACTTTAACCCTATTTTTTTATTACATTTTTTAGCTCTCCTAATGGAAAAAATAACCATCACCAATATATCATTGAAACCAAAGATGTTAATGGTGCGTTGCTATCCGTGTGATGGCGTCTTAATGCTCCATGCTCAAATCTACTGGCTACCTTATCCTCGAACTCGGAATACAACAATGACAAGCATTGATGTTATTGTGGCAGGAATAAATACCAGATACCTGGGCGAAACGTTGCGGAATCCTACCACCTACTACTTCACAATGGTAGTGACACATATCGCCAATCGGTAACCTTTTATGTCCTGCCTGGCAGTATGGCAGTTGCTCTATTCTTCAAAGGAGGCTGCACCAACGCGGGGGAACTTTTTGGTTTTTGGATTACCAACCATACTCTCTTCAATTATGTCATAGTTATAAAACTTAAAAACAACAAAGAAAATTTTTGACTCGCTAGGATTTGAACCTTGACATTCTGGTTAGAGTGTCCTGGCTTCAAAGAAGGTCACAGGTTAAAATCCTAGCATGTCGAAATTTTTCTTTGTTGTTTTTAAGTTTTTCAAGTTTTCCCAAGCACGAGGTGAGTGCTTAAACACAAATATAATCGTAATTATAGTGTTTATAATTTTTAAGAGAAAATGTATGATTAAGCTGCATATACATGTTTAACACTCCATCTGTGCGTTCCTGGGGCAATACACACATTTATTTTATCATTAACTCATGGTTGATTAGTTTGATAGATGAGGGCAATGTTAAATAAATATTGTATTGTTTTCAATATCAATATAATTTTAAATAAACTGTTAGTTTTGTTAATAATAAACTGTTTGAATAGGTAAAAATGAGAAGCAAGACCAAACTGAAGTTAAGATTATAGAAGCAGGTGAGAAACGACCAGACTTACCGACATATAGAGCTGAGGAGGTCAGCAAACATGATAACAAGTAAGTAGAAAAACGTGAATAGAGAATTTATCATTTTATCCCAACTTAAATTTGTTATTTTATCCCAATTCAAATTTTATTTATTGTCTGACCTATTCTGTTAACTCACTAGCTCCTAAAGCTCCCTAAAATATGTTTTTTTATATCATTGGATAGCAAACAAGCAGATGGTTCTCCTGATGGAAAGAGTCAACCATGGCCTATAGACACCAAAGATGTTAATGGTGCGTTGCTATCTTGTGGCAAGGTCTAATGCCACATGCATAAGTTGACCGGCTACTTTTTTCTCCAAACCGGAACACGACAGCAATAAGCACTGAAGGCAGGAATAGGTAAGGTGGTTGTACCAGACCCGTGCGAGACAATACAGAACTATACCACCTACTTACCACCACAGTAGCGACTCGCACAGCGAATCGGTCGCCTTTTATGACTTGCCTAGCAGAACGATGGTTGGCCTATTCTTCAAAGGAGCCCGGGCCAACACGGGCTAAATGTTTTAATTTATCTTTTGTAAAATGAAAAATAAAATTTCATTTCAGGAGCAGTTTCTGGGTGACCTATAAGCATGGGGTGTATGATGTTACATCGTTTCTACCCTCTCACCCTGGTGGAGAACAAATCCTGAACGCCGCTGGGCTGAGCATTGAACCATTTTGGAATGTGTACGGAATGCATAAGACTCAAGATGTCTATAAGATATTGGAGTCCTATAGAATTGGTAAGAGATATTTTAAACGAAATTTATATCCTACTTTTATAGTTTATTTTGATCGTGTTCAGCTGCAACTCTTGAGGTCAAAAATTAGTATTGTATCCTCTTTCATCAAGATCATATTTTACCCTCACTCTCTTGCTTAAAACATAAATGCATAATACTCTACCAACAATCGATAATGACTCACCATCAAAAGATGTAACTTTGCATAGAGTACAACAATAAATAAGCAGATTGGTCTTTCATTACATATTTGTAAAAAACATTATTTATTTATTTATAATTAACTAGCTGCGCCCGCGACTTCGTCCGCGTGTAAAATTTTCGAAAAAAGTAGCCTAAGTTACTCCCTGTCACATCAGCTATCTGCCAGTGAAAGTCCCGTCAAAATCGGTACAGCCGTTCCAGAGATTAGCCGGAACAAACAGACAGACAGACAAAACTTGTAAAAAATGTTATTTTGGTAATGTACCATGTACACATCCATATGCATTTAGTAAAAAGCGGTTATTGGAACGAAGCTCCTTACCGCGCGTTGTGAAAGGAGGCTAGACGGAAAAAATTCTTACGAAAAGTTGTCACGACACTTTTTGCTATAGTAAGGTATTGTAAGCACAGAAATATCCAGCCACTTCCCTTTAGCTCGTGCATTGAAAGTGAAAGAGTCTATCTACTATTTGATTGAGTTTACTTTTTTTCTAGTGCCAAATGTTCGACATTTATGCAGAATTTCGGCCGAATGTCGAATTTCGACCAAAAGTTGAATTTCGACGGACAGTCGAATTTCGAACGAGTGTCGAATTTCGATCGGTTGTCGAGTTTCGACCGCCGGTCGAATTTCGACCGGGTGCCGAAATTCGACCGTGGGTCGAAATTTGACCTGGTGCCGAAATTCGACCGGGTTCCGAAATTCGACCGTGTGTCGAAATTCGACCGGGTTCCGAAATTCGACCGTGGGTCGAAATTCTACGAAGTTCCTTATTACGGGTATAATAATAAAAGGAACTTCGTTCCATCCGGGTGTCCCTTGACACCTCTAAAGTTTTTTTTAAATATTACAGACACTTCAATTTTATTTATTTGTATAGATGTTGAAATATTAAGAATATCATATCTCAGGAACAGTGGAAAGCTGCTTTACCAAAAAAGTAATATTTACACCAAGAACTACTAATAAAACTGTATTTCAATTGAAATGTACAGTACATTTTTTATTCTACTATTAGATAAAATTTATTATAATATATGTTTTTTATGACAAAATTAAACGTAAGTAATAAATTAAATACAATATACAGGTTGAGCAAAAAATCGTGAATCAAACGAAACAAGATGATAGTTGGGATTATTATAGGCAAGTTTTTTTTGGTAGTACATTTTTTACAGTAAGGTTCTAAAGTTACAAATAATTTTTAATGAGACTTAAAGGTAATTGAAAAGGTGCCAATACTCATAACTCATGGTACCCACTATTATAAAAGCACTTTGGTAGTATTGACACATTCCCTAGAAGCAACTAAACACCATTTATTGTTGTCGTCAAAAACACTAAAGTAGTCGTAACTTCTAAGAAGATCAAGGTTGAGCTCTGGCGAAGACATATTTTTATTGCAAATAATCGCAATTATCACCCTGTTTCGTTTGTTCACGAGTTTTTGCCCAACCTGTATATAATAAAAAATAAAATTATCGTTTAGTTAAGAAATAAGTACTAGGAGTGGCTTGCACCAAAATGCTTAAATGCATTTAGTCCCTTAAACATGTTTAGCAAACGTCAAATCGCCTTAAAAGCTGTCACTTTAAACGTATTTAGTGACTTAAATTGATTTAGCCATTTTGGGGCAAGCCACCCTAGAATTTTAGTAATTAAATGTTAAAGTTTTTATATTTTATAACTTAAAAAATAATATAAGATATTGTAAATCATTGAAAAAAATTGAAAGAGTTCTGAATTGTCTCATTCAGGTCTGGTACCACTGCCTTACCTATTCTTGTCTCAATAACGTTAGTGCTTGAGACTGTTGTGGTCCGGTTTGGTATTTGAACATGTGACATTGCCAACCTGCCACGTGGGTAACATTGCACTGTTAACATCTATAGGTGATGGTTGTTTCTTACCATCAGAAGAGCCATCTGCTTGCATGTTATCTTATGTAATAAAAAAATAGAATAGTCTGAAAGGGCTCTCAAATTGGTTAGGACACGTTAAACTCGTCTTTCACGAGCTGCCTTTCTAATCTTCAAATTCACTAAAAGATGTGAAGAAATTATTTATACTTTCCATTGTCTGCACTTGGTGAACCTTTTTTTTATATCATAAGATCGCAAATAAGCAGATGGGTCTCCTGATGGAAAGAGTCAACCATCGCCTATAGACACTAAAGATGTTAATGGTGCGTTGCTATCTTGTGGGCACATGCATAAGTTTACCTTACCTTACACTCCAAACCGGAACGCGACAATGACTAGCACTGATGCTATTCTGGCAGAAATAGGTAAGGCGGTGGTTCCAAACCCGTACCAGCCAATGCAGAATTCTGCCACGTTGTAGCCACGATGGTAGCGACTCGCATAGCCTATCGATCGCCTTTACAACTTGCCTGGCAGAACGACAATTGGCCTATTTTTCAAAGGAGCCCGGTACCAATACTGGGAAAACTTACATAATGATTATTTTAAAAGCATGTGTGCTGTTTCGCAATTCACAAACTATCTTATTTGTTTTTAATTAAAAAGCCAACCAGGTTTCACATTTGACTGCATTATCAGGGCTATAAATTTGATTTCAAGTTTATAGCCCTGATGATACCATAAAATGGGAAACCAAATAAACAATAAAATAATAGCACTGGACAAATCAAATGAATTAATCTAACTTCGAAATAAGCAAATTATTTACTTGTATTATGGGTGTGAGTCAAAGATACCCTGTGTTGGTCCCGGGCTCCTTTGAAGTATAGTCCAACTGCCGTTCTGCCAGGCAGGTCGTAAAAAGCGACCGATTGGCTATGCAAGTCACTATCATCATGACCACTAGGTGGTAGAGTTCTGCATTGTCTCGCCTGAGTCTGATACCACCGCCTTACCTATTCCTGCCGCAATAGCGTCAGTGCTTGTCGCTGACGTGTACCGGTTTGGAGGGTAAGGTAGCCGGTAAACTAATGCATGTGGCATTAGACTTCGCCACAAGATAGCAACGCACCATCAACACCTTTGGTGTCTATAGCCGATGGTTGCCTCTTTCCATCAGGAGACCCATCTGGTTGTTTGCTATCTTATGATATAAAAAAAAATACATAGAAATTCATGTATAAATATACACATAATAAACACCTAAACCCAGAAATACAAACATCTACGCTAGTCACACAAATGTTTGTCCCTGATGAGAATCGAACCTGAGCCTCATTGATTCGAAGTGAGGTGATAAAAAAAAATTGTATATAATGTATAGTTTGTGAAATGTGAAACTGTACAGGTGTCCAAATTTCCAATAATCATAAATGATTTAGTAAGCGTTGCCACAAATCTCTCTTCACCAAATCCACTCGGTACCTGCGGGTTAAGACTTAAGAAGTGATGTGACCAGGGAACCTGCACGATGATGACGTGGCGGACCACTCGGACGAGGAGATGTGGGCGCGCGAGCCCTTCCGGGACCCCCGGCTCATCGTCAAGACCGAGCGCCCCTTCAACGCAGAAATACCCCCCGACTATCAGATACAACATTTCGATACTCCTAAGTAAGTCTAGTCTGTATTTCACTTATCATTTCCGTCTTTGAAGCACAACCCACTGCCGATCTGCTACGCACTCCATGAACAATTGGGCAAACACGTTGCTACCATCACAACTAGCTGGTATAATTTGTTGGTTTGGTACCATCGCCTTATCTATTCCAACCACAATAGCGTCAGTAATTGTCACTGTCACAGACCACATTGTAGCGGTTCTAGCAATCTACAAACGCTACCAGAAAAAAATAAAAAAATGGAAAAAAATGTAATGCAAAATAAAATCCCGAATCGCGATATCACAATTATTTATCTTGTACACTTTATATACAAGTTTCAACACTTCTCAAATGGACTTCGGTCCCCAGGCAGTACACCTTGCCTGGCTGGGAAGATCTTCCTTTTCCCCTTACTTGTCCTTGTTGATGTCATCAACCTCCACAGTTATGACGTCACCTGACAAAAAGCTGACCCGCTGGTTCCATCACTATGACCCTTCAGCGGTACGGACCAACGGCGACACAACATAAATACTAATAAACATGTCATTGGGAAGGAAATGTGTCGCCGCGCATATGATCAAACGCTCCTATCACTATCAAAATTTTCATACATTTGTAGGTTATATTACAATGTGAAAAAATATAAATAAACTATGTTGTACTGTTTTATCATACCGAATGAGATGACAAAGTTTAAAAATTAACCATGAGTGATTTTATTTCATTGGTAAGTATAACCCTGTATTTCTGTGTTTTAATTGCAAGCTACACTGAAAAACTAAAAAAAATATACATATCCGTGTAATCTGTGGTCACTGTCATGTTCCGTTTGGAGGGTAAGATAGCCAGTAAAATTATGTATGTGTTATCATACCGCCGTTTGGAAAGCAATGCATCAGTAACAGTTATGGTGTATACAAGCGATGGTGGTCTTTTTTTATCAAGAGAGCCATTTGCATATTTGATATCTCACCAAACAAATAGCAATGCACCTTTGGTGCCTAAAGACGATTATTGGTTGGTTGTGATCGAGAGAACTATTATCTAGTACATAATATTTGTCAACCCCGGCCACTCTCATAAGTAAGATTCATTTTCGTTTTTCCGAATAATAAATCATTGATAGAAAAAGGATCAGTTACACCAAAATGCACAGTTTGACGTTAATCAAGGATTTTTATTAGTTAGGGGCCATCCATAAATTACGTCACACTTTAAGGGGGAGGGAGGGGGTCGATGAAATGTGATATTGTGCGATAAGGGGTAGGACGGGGTCCCAAATTTTGTGACATCACATTTTTTTTAAATATAATACTTTATATCTAAGTGTTGCAATCGTAAATTTAAAAAGCCATCTATATAGATAAAAAATAATCGAATGAGAACATTATTCCAATGTAAAATTGTAAAATATGTGACATCACACTAGGTAGGGGGGGTAGTCTCACAAATGTGACAAGGACGGGGATGGGGTCGAAAAATCATTAAATTCGTGTGATGTAATTTATGGATGGCTCCTAAGCAGATATTTAGGTTATACTTTTTCACTATCAGATATTATTTATATTATTATTAAAAAACTGTCTGGCCATTGGGATGTTATTATTGTTATTTTTGATGTGTATCATCTTTCCCCAACTTTCCTGCAGTATAATATTTTGAAGTGATTTCGTGAAATGGAACAGGAACCCGAGAATTGTGCGTTATTTGAATTGACCAATGAGCGCGCGCTATTTGAACTGACCAATAAGCGTGCGCGGAGGTAGAGTCCGCTTTAGCTATCATATTGTACTAACCTAATTACATATGAGTTAGATGTCACACATCACATGCGATTACTGTAAAGCTCGCTCGTTTAGTTTTTGAACTTGGAAACTACCCGGGCTTTCCAAGATATACTACAATATTAGTTTGAATAAGAAGAGACTGGAGATCGCAATTTTTGAATAAAATTGTTGCTTAAAAATAAAAGAATCATAGTTTTATTTTCCGAATGATTAAAATAAAATTAATATGCAGTGTACGGGCTACCGCACAGTAAGTTAATGACTTACGAATTTGTTTAGGTTACGTACAAATAATATTATTAGATATACACGCACACATTATTATTGTTGCGCTTTTATTTACAGTAATACCCCGAACTTATGCGATAGGTGGGACTGAGCGACAACCGCATAAGTCGAATTCGCGTAAATCGGGGTATAATTTTCCAAAAAAATATTTTTGATTAAGGCTTTTAAAAATACACGTAGACAAAAAATGTTTATTAAGATCTCAAACTATATAGCAGAGCATAAAATCAGCAGAGTATAAAATCGCCAGCCAAATTTATGTTGATATAGAAGGCTTCATAAAATCTAACAAAGTAGTTTGTCGACTTGATTTTTTTTTCCGCAAAATTTCCAAACCCAAAAAAATATATATTCCTTGTTTTGTAGAAGAATTACGCTTTCATTAGAGTGCATATTTTCTACAATTTGTCTTTCAATTGTCTGAATACGTACATTGGCTAAGCAATAGTGTGCAGCACAGACATGTTTTTATTGTAAATATTAATGTAAATAGATAATAAGGCAGGATAGAATGTATGTTTCGTTTAGTTTTCGTTTAGTTCGTAAGTTTTGTATAATAAATAATGTTCGTTTTCGTTTTTTATTCGCCCTAAGACCTACATACAGCTTTGTTGTATAGAAATAATAAGGCTTTATGTAACTATGATCTTTGCCTATTAGGCATATTACGAGTAAAGCGAGTTCCACGCAGTCGACGACATTACGAGTCGACTCTTGCGAGATAGTATTTATATGCGGGAACTCGCAATTACGAAAATCCGAAAAGTGCAAAATTCTTTATGTAAACAAATGTTTTATGATTGTAAATAGTATGTATAATGTAAGTATAAGCCTTAGGCATATGTTTAAACACTTTTCGGTAATATAAAGATAGTTAACAGGATAGTACGACCTGAAAAGGCGTACAACTCTGTAATTGTAAGAGTTCCGAGGTCCTGTACGAACGTATAATGTATATAACGCTCTTGTTTGTTATTGTATAAAGCTTATTTGTGTTAGATCCTTGTATATAAATAAGAAATAATACATTGTAATTCGTTTTCGGTAGGTCTTAGGGCATTACGTACTTTGTTTTGTATATATTTGTAAAAAGGTAGTACCGTTGCACTCGCTAGAGGGCCACACTAGTTAATTAGAGGTAGGAAAAGCTACCTAAGGTAAAATTATTAAGATTAGATTGCAAAAAGTAGGATTTTAACAAATCCAGACATTGTGGCGCCACACCCGGCGCCGATTGTCTTTGTAGATTTCCGCCGACTGTCTGGCCGCGCGCTATAAATATCGAAGAGCGCGGCCATACAATCAGTTTCCGTTCCGTTCCAGTAAAGTTTCAGTTTCGTTACGACTCAATAAGTTTCCCAGACAAGTTCCTGGGCTTTAGTATATATTCATAGGGTACCGGCTTTAGAGTAGGGCAGTATTAGGGCAAGTACTGGCTCTCCATAGAATAGGTCAAATATTTTGCAACGGTGCTAGCTTTATTGCTATTTCGTTACAATAAAGCACCTTTGCAAGGAAGTTGTGGTCTCAATTATTTCCCCGGTATCCGGCTTGCGGTCAAAGCACTACGGCTGGTGGGGCATCGAAGAGAGAAGAACCAGATATACAGTCCGCTGGCTCCCCCGGCTGTAGTGCACATTTTCTGGTCACATTCGAGCCGGATCACTGAGCCATGCCGATCGAAACAAGAAGTACGTCGAGTCGCCGAGAGGAAGAGGCCGCTAGTCACGAGGAGGAAACGAGCGGTACCAACACGTCCGCTACGGAGACTAGCGGCACAACAACGACGGAGAACACCGAGGCGACCGAGACCACAACGAGCACCGTTGCAAATAGCGAAAAGCCGGTACCATCCGCAGTCGAGTCGCCGCGTATCGTTTATCTACGCGCCAAGTTAGAAGAAGCGCGCTTACGAGCAGAAGAGGCGCGCTTACGGACGGAACTCGCGCGCGCTGTTTATGAAGAAGGGCAAGCAACTGCCATTACGAGGGTCGAAGATTGGATGGACTCCGCTCGGCCAACCCATACGGATCGCCAGCCGGCACCAGAGCCGCTGGCAATCACCAGTTCGGTGGCACTTATGCCACACCCCATACGAAAGGCGGCACCTAGGCCGCAATACGAAGAGGCGGCGCACGCGCCGCACCAAGAAGATTCGGCGGGCCATGAGTCGCCCGCACCACGAGAGGTGGCCCAGGCGCCACAAGCTACATCACCCGCGCAGTCGGCGGGCATTTCAGCGCGCGCTGTACGTCCGGCGGAAGATGATGTGTCCGTCGTAGAGAAGGCGAAGATTTCGACGCCTACTGAAAATACGGCACCAAAACAAGAGTCTGGTGCATTGAAGGCCGCAGATATCACCGCGCTCGCGTCCGCCCTGGCAGAAGCATCACGAGGGGCGCCGCGCTATAGTATGGAGTTACCAAGTTTCGATGGCGCTGGTGAAGAATGGTTGCAGTTTAAAGCGGCGTATCGAGATACGGAGAAATATTTTAGCAAGGCGGAAAATCGGGCAAGAATTCGAAGATGTTTACGTGGAAATGCCAAAGAAGCCGTCGCCTGCATGTTTTACGGGGAAACCAACCCAAGTGAGATCGTCGACCATTTGGAAATACAGTTTGGTCGGCCCGACGCACTAGTGAACGCAGAACTAGAAAAAATCAAGTCATTGCCGCGAGTGAAAGAAAGTGCGCGGGAAACGTGTGTGTTCGCCAGTAAAGTGAACAATATCGTCGCTACGATTCGAGCTCTCAACAGAGAGAGCTATCTACACGATACGGTGGCAGTGAATAGTTTATTAGCGAAGTTTAATTATACGTTGCAGCACAGTTGGTTCCAGTACGCAAGACGGGAAGATAGAAAACCCGATCTACAAATGATTAGTGAATTTTTAATGAAAGAAGCCGAGATGTGTGCTGCGTTGGTGCCACATGAACCTACGAAAGAAAATCAGCAAGTTTTTAAGAAAACACAGCGAACACACACACAGAAATATGAACCGCAAGTGAAGAGAGACAAATGTGCGATATGTCAAGATGCACATACTAGCTCTATATGTGAACAGTTTACGAAAGCTAGTGTTGACGATAGGTGGGCTATGGCAAAACGTAATAATTTATGTTTCAGGTGTCTGCAAAAAAGAAGACCAAACCACGAGTGCAAGTTTCGGCAGTGCGGCATCGACGGGTGTAAGAGTTCGCACCATCGGCGGCTACACAATAGCCGCAACAATTATACGAAGAGGACACCTGAAGATCAAGTAGAAGACAGCGACGCCTTGGTGGCGTCAACGCAGTCAAGCGCGCCACGCGCCTACCTTAAAGTTGTACCGATTGTCCTGACAGGTTCCAGGGGCAGCGTGAACACATACGCACTATTGGATGAAGGGTCTACAGTCACGCTGGTTGAAGAGAAGGTGGCTGCACGAATAGGAGCTCGCGGGCCGGTAGAGCCGTTCCGCATAGAAACAGTTGGCGGCACGCGACTCAACGCAGAGAGGTCGCGCCGCATCGCAGTCACCATCAAGGGCCTTCATCACCATCAGCGACATCGGATAATAGGAAGAACTATAGGTAACCTTAACCTATCGCCACAGTCTGTTAGTAGGTCCATCGTCAACAACTGCAGACATCTGGAAGATATAGAAGAAGATGTCATCATGGAGCGCGCCGTGCCAACCGTGCTCATCGGCCAGGACAACTGGCACCTGATCGTGACGAGGGCTGTGAAGAGCGGAAGACGTGGACAACCAGTAGCATCGCTCACGCACCTTGGCTGGGTGCTACATGGTGTGGACTACCGCCACAAGCAGCGAGTCCACCTAGTGCAGAGAGCTGCCTATGCCGAACAGGATGAAGATATAGAGAAGGTAATAAGAAATTATTTCGATTTAGACAGTGTCGGCATCACTCCGCGCCAGCCCATCAACCAGAACGAGCAGCGAGCCCTGCAGATTTTAGAAAGTACGTGTAAGCGCTTACCTGACGGGCGCTACGAGGCAGGTCTATTGTGGAAAGAAGATAGCCGCGAGTTTCCTGATAGCCGCGGCCTGGCTATGAAAAGATTATACAATACAGAGAGACGTCTGGACAAGGACCCCGCGCTAAAGGAGGCATATGAAAAACAGGTACAACATTTATTTGATAGTGGTTACGCCGAACCTGCCAACGAGTCACCTAGCCAATCCAGCTGGTACCTGCCTCACTTTGCAGTAGTAAATCCTGCAAAACCTAAGCCGCGAATAGTGTACGACGCAGCTGCGCGGGTCAATGGAGTAAGTCTCAACGACATGTTATTAGCTGGTCCAGACCTTCTGCAGAACCTACCCGGAGTGCTAATGAGATTTCGACAGCTGCCTATCGCCGTGACAGCAGACATAAAAGAAATGTTTCTGCAAATACGTGTACGACAACAAGACCGGGACGCATTACGTTTCCTATGGCGAGGAAGCGATAGAAAAGATTCGCCACGTGAGTATAGGATGACCAGCGTCATATTTGGAGCTGCGTCATCACCAAGCACCGCTATCTTTGTAAAAAATAAGAACGCAAAAGAGTACGCCCACCTCTATCCCGACGCCGCTACAGCCGTGGTAAGAAACCATTACATGGACGATTACCTGCAGAGCTTCGATAATGAGGAAGATGCCATCAGAATAGCCTCGCAGGTTAGCTTTATTCATCAACAGGCGCATTTCCAGCTGCGCGGATGGAAAACGAACAACTCGGCCGTAGCTAAAACGCTACTAGTAGCGCCATCTCTGGGCGGCGATTGGGAACTAAGCACAGAAAGCGAGAAGGTTTTGGGATTAAAATGGAAACCTCATAACGATAAGCTGGGTTTCAATGTTAAAGCGGTGTACGATGAAGATAAAACACCTACAAAGAGACACGCGTTACGGGTAGCTATGTCTATTTTCGATCCTTTAGGTTTAATTACACCTGTAACTATTCACGCGAAACATCTACTTCAAGAAACGTGGCGAATCGGACTACCATGGGACGAGCCTTTACCTGCGGACTTAGAGAAGACATGGAGAAGCTGGCTTCAAGATGTGAGAAGAATGGAAAACCTGGAAATACCTCGCGCACACTCTAACCTGGCGCGAGCGCGAGATCGGCAGCTGCACGTCTTTACGGACGCCAGTGAGTCTGCCTATGCAGCGGCGGTCTACTGGCGCATAGTCAACGAGGACGGCGAAGTCAGCGTCAGCCTAGCAGCAGCCAAAGGAAGAGTCAGCCCGCTCAAGTTTACCTCCATACCAAGGTTAGAAATTCAAGCAGCTTTACTAGGTGCCCGCCTAGCTCAGCACGTCATGGAGGAGTACGAGTATCAGCCAAGCCGCAGGGTATACTGGACAGACAGCCGCACAGTTCTATCGTGGCTACGCACAGGCTCGCGAGCATTCAAGCCGTTTGTTGCCCATCGAGTAGCAGAGATTGAAGATATTACGAAGGTCGCAGAGTGGCGATGGGTGCCGTCTCGCGACAATGTAGCTGATGATGCTACTCGCCATATCCCGGAAGAATTTGGAGACCAACATAGATGGTTCGTTGGTCCGGCCTTCCTATACTTAGAAGAGGACAAGTGGCCGCAAGATGTCGCTACCAGTAGCGAAATAACAGGCGAAGAAAAACCATCGGCAGCTGTAAATAATGTAAATATTGTAAATAACCTTAGAACAATTATGTGTATTACAGAAGCACTTCCGGATGTGACAAGATTTTCGTCGTGGCTTCGATTGGTGCGTGCAACAGCGCGCGTGCTGCAGTTCATCGAGCTCTGCAGACCAAATAAGAAATGTGTCGCCGGTGTGCGTAAGCGCACAGCTCCGAGTGCCTCCAATGATGAAGATTGGGGAAAAAAGTATACGAAAAGCTCGAGGAAAATAGAGAAAATTAAAAAGCCACGAAGTTCTGAAGAAAAACGACAATACTTGCCGCTAGATGGCGCTGATATCATTAGCGCCGAGAAATTATTAATAAAGTCATCACAACAAGAAAGCTTTGCTAGCGAAATAGAAGCTATTACGGGCGGGAGCGCGATAGCAAGAGACAGCCGGTTGAAGCAGTTATCATTGTTCATCGATCAAGAAGGCATTTTGAAAATAAAGTCACGAATAGCGGCGGCAGAAGAGATAAGTGAAGATTTACGAGAACCGGCCGTACTAGATGGCCGTCACCCATACACCCGCCTCTATATAGAACATGAACACCGGCGTCTTCACCACAGCGGGGTGGAAGCAACTACGAGTGAAATATTACAGAAATTTTGGGTTTTACGGCTTCGCCCCACCGTGCGCGGCATAGTAAAGAGCTGCGCGCTTTGCAGAAGAAGAAGCGCTATCCTGCCACAGCCGCCTACAGGCGACCTGCCGAAATCCCGGGTCGCGCACCATCAGCGAGCCTTCACCTACGTGGGCCTGGACTTTCTTGGGCCATACAGCGTGACCATCGGGCGGCGCCACGAGAAGAGATACGTGGCGCTTTTCACCTGCCTTACTTCAAGGGCGGTCCACCTGGAGATAGCCGCCAACCTGACTACGGACTCCGCAGTAATGGCACTGCGGCGCATGATGTCGCGCCGCGGGTGCCCCACCGAGGTTTGGAGCGACAACGGCACCAACCTGCGCGGCGCTGATGCAGAGCTGAGGCGCGCCGCACTAGACGCCACTAAAGAAGCAGCAGCCAACTACTCAATCAAATGGAAGTTCATCCCGCCGAGCGCGCCTTTCATGGGAGGCGCATGGGAGCGCATGGTGCGCTCTGTCAAGGCTGCACTGTTCGCCGTGCTGCAACAGCGGCATCCACCAGAAGAGGTACTGCACACACTGCTGGTAGAGGTCGAACACACGCTTAACAGCCGACCTCTCACACACGTGTCGGTGTCACCAGAAGACCCGGCACCACTGACGCCCAATCACTTCCTGCTGGGCGGACCATCACGCGTGCCTGTCCCGGGCGCGTTCTCCGAAGGCAATACCATCGGCCGCCGCCACTGGCGGCACTCACAACAGCTGGCCAACCACTTCTGGTCACGCTGGGTACGAGAAGCGCTTCCGCTACTCCAAAAGCGGCGGGAGCCTCACGGAAGAGGAGCAGAGCTGCGCGTCGGCGACATCGTGCTCATCGCTGACGGCGCGCTGCCAAGAAATACGTGGCCAACGGGGATCATCGAGGCAGTACACCCTGGAGCAGACGGCGTGGTACGAGTGGCTGACGTACGTACGGCTGCGGGAGTCATGCGAAGACCGGTTAAGAAGTTAGTCTGGCTGCACCATATTTAGTATAACACTGCGTGTTATAGGCGGGAGAATGTGCAGCACAGACATGTTTTTATTGTAAATATTAATGTAAATAGATAATAAGGCAGGATAGAATGTATGTTTCGTTTAGTTTTCGTTTAGTTCGTAAGTTTTGTATAATAAATAATGTTCGTTTTCGTTTTTTATTCGCCCTAAGACCTACATACAGCTTTGTTGTATAGAAATAATAAGGCTTTATGTAACTATGATCTTTGCCTATTAGGCATATTACGAGTAAAGCGAGTTCCACGCAGTCGACGACATTACGAGTCGACTCTTGCGAGATAGTATTTATATGCGGGAACTCGCAATTACGAAAATCCGAAAAGTGCAAAATTCTTTATGTAAACAAATGTTTTATGATTGTAAATAGCATGTATAATGTAAGTATAAGCCTTAGGCATATGTTTAAACACTTTTCGGTAATATAAAGATAGTTAACAGGATAGTACGACCTGAAAAGGCGTACAACTCTGTAATTGTAAGAGTTCCGAGGTCCTGTACGAACGTATAATGTATATAACGCTCTTGTTTGTTATTGTATAAAGCTTATTTGTGTTAGATCCTTGTATATAAATAAGAAATAATACATTGTAATTCGTTTTCGGTAGGTCTTAGGGCATTACGTACTTTGTTTTGTATATATTTGTAAAAAGGTAGTACCGTTGCACTCGCTAGAGGGCCACACTAGTTAATTAGAGGTAGGAAAAGCTACCTAAGGTAAAATTATTAAGATTAGATTGCAAAAAGTAGGATTTTAACAAATCCAGACATTGTGGCGCCACACCCGGCGCCGATTGTCTTTGTAGATTTCCGCCGACTGTCTGGCCGCGCGCTATAAATATCGAAGAGCGCGGCCATACAATCAGTTTCCGTTCCGTTCCAGTAAAGTTTCAGTTTCGTTACGACTCAATAAGTTTCCCAGACAAGTTCCTGGGCTTTAGTATATATTCATAGGGTACCGGCTTTAGAGTAGGGCAGTATTAGGGCAAGTACTGGCTCTCCATAGAATAGATTAAATATTTTGCAACGGTGCTAGCTTTATTGCTATTTCGTTACAATAAAGCACCTTTGCAAGGAAGTTGTGGTCTCAATTATTTCCCCGGTATCCGGCTTGCGGCAAAAGCACTACGGCTGGTGGGACGTCGAAGAAGAAGAACCAGATATACAGTCCGCTGGCTCCCCCGGCTGTAGTGCACAAATAGTGTGGAGCAACTAAATCAAATAAAAAATGAATCAACGAGATTTCAAAATCGCGTAACTCCGGGTTCGCGTAAGTCGGGGTAGCGTAAGTCGAGGTATTACTGTATTTATAACTTTTGTAATTATCTATACATATAATAAAATCGTAGGAAAGTCAAAACTGTACATTGAATGTTTTTTTAAAAGAATACTTGGGGCGTGACCTACAATCGATATCAAAGCCAAAAATATAGTTTTTAGAATTTTTGTCTGTTTAACTGTTTGTCTGTATGTATGTCCGGGGTAAACTTAAAAAGTACTGCATGGATTTACTTCAAATTTTGCATGAATATTACTAACAGGTCGGGTCAACATATAGGCTATATATTATCACGCTATCACCTATGGGGAGGTGCTGTGCGGAGTAAACGAAGTCCGCGCGGACGAAGTCGCCGGCAACAGCTAGTTTTAACAATAAATCAGTGTTAGAAAGAATTTAATTTGATTTGCCTCATGCGATGATTCTCTTCATGTTTTCGGCATTCATCTCAACTAGTAGATAGACATTGCATTTTTTTTGGTCCTTCGAGCCGGCCCGATTGTCATTGACTTTTCCATTGTGTGGTAGTGCGCACACGTGGGAAGAATGTAGTATAATATATTCATATTTGAAATTGATAAAAACTAGTATATTTAAGAATTTTAACAAATAATAAGAATTTGTAAAATGAGATATTAATCGAAGTGCATTATGAAATGAAGAAAACCATTCGCCATCCGAAGTAAAACTAGACTTCTACTATTAAATTGTGACTTATAAAATATTACGTAAGAATGAGTTTTATCCCCTCCCCAGATAAGGATATGAATAGATGTTTTGAGGGGGGGCTTACTTAATTAATGAATTACATTTCCTTACACATCCGTATTTGGGTCATCGATTTACACATGTGTATCAATTTTAACTCCATCGGTTCTGTAGTTTCTGAGCAAATTAACTATAACAGAGAGATGGACGTGCAGAAAGGCATACGATTGACCTTATAAGTTTCCCCAAAGCCGGGATGCTCTACCACTGAGCTAGTGTCGACAGGTTGAAGTGGCGAAAGTCTTCTTTGCTATATGATCGATTCCGTCGAGTTCGCAGGTTCAATCCCCGCGTGTCGAAATTTTTCTTTGTTGTTTTTAAAGTTTTTCAAGTTTTTCTAAACACGGGTGAGTGCTAAAACACAAATATAAACATGATCTTATAAGATTTGATTGTTATTCAGTTGAGTTAGGGAATCACAATAATAGGTTTAAATCCCAGTTATTGAAGTAATATCCTGTAACAGCGAGCTTTTCTACGTACGTCAACACATGCCAGTGCCCGAGCTGCAGGCGGACAGTCACACGCTGTCCGTGCGGGTGGTGGGCGCCGGCGGCGAGCGGCGGTGCACGTTCTCCCTGCAGCAGCTGCAGCGCTTCCCGCGCGTCGACGTGCGCGCCGCGCTCATGTGCGCCGGCAACAGGCGCAGCGAAATGAACCAGGTTTGTGCTCACTCACACACCAACTACATTCTACTACTTTCGTTTATTAAACGTGTAAAAAGCATTTGTTAATAAAGTGACCTAGGTCATTTGTTGAAATATTAGTTCTTTGTCGAAGATACTGACAAAAAATAAATAAAAACAAACCTTTTTGTTGTTTTTCGAAGTAAGCATACAGAGTTTCTTTTAAAAGACCGGCTAAATTTTAAAAATGCCGAACTAAATATTGAAATGAAAGTGTGCTTAAATTATTATTGGACAATATAAAAATATACGTTAAAAAATGTCCCGCTAAATTCATGGATTGGATGCACTGAGTCTTGTGAATGAACTCTAATGCTGGCAGTGTCTCATTTACATTTATTTACCTATAATTACGACATTAACTATTATGTAATCAGTCGCTCTAAGTACATTTTCCCCTATCATTTTTAAATTGGTTAAAGACACATAACATATTTTAATTCGAATTTTGCATAATTGAAATTATATCCATGCGTTTTGGTTTTTATGTAGGACAAAAAAAATTTTAGAATTACTTGAATATTTTCTTTATTACATAAATCGAACATATTATCGATTCTAAACAACCTATAAAAACTAGAACGGACCTTAAAAAGTAGCCCTGCCTTAGAGTATTTAATTACCCATTCCGTTGATCGGAAGATTTGCAGCTCTAGTTATATTTGAACCGGAATTCGTTTTTCTATAAGAAAACTTGTTTGTATCTAAATTCGAGTGTTCGTTAAATATATTTTAATATTTATACATGTATTTCTATGTATTTTTTATAGTTAGCACCCAAATCGCTACCAAATAACTGTCAAAGTAACTTGTAAATAGTTGTAATAAGTACTCCTAATTTGTGAAATAATCTGTTTAATTTGGAATTATATCATCATTTATAGTGTACATATTGTTATTATATAAAATAACAAGTAAATATACTAAACTATAGTCACATATTTGTCATATGTGACTATAGTTTACGACGAAAATTTATACGCATAATACAAATCATGTTAATAAGAAAAAAATATATAAGATTTACCAAAATATAATTGATATTGAATAAAATCAAATTAGTCCAGTTGTAGTTTTGTAGGTATTCTGGATTTCAAATTTCAATTTGACCTCGACAAAACCTTTTATTTTTAGCCAGAAAGATTTGAAAAAAATCGGTTATTTTTTAATTTTATTCTTGGAATTGGTTTTTATACGATTATTTTTTTTCTATTAAGAGAGAAATCTGCTTGTTTTATATCTATTGATATAAAAAATCATATCTCGGCTTATGCAGTAATTATAAAATTAAGATATTGAGACTTTTTTTTAATTGCGCATTTCGTAAAGATGCATGCGATCTATGAAAAATTTTCTATTTATGTCAAACAGTTCAGGATTTATTCCTATTTGTTTATGAGCAACATTTTTAAGTTGTACAATTGAGGGTATACTCGTGCAGATTCTTATTACCTACGAAAAATTTATTTATTATTTATTATGTGCTGGTGTCAGAATATGTCTCATACCGTCATGAGCCTTATGTTGTCGTGTCTGTAAAGGTTTTAATAAAACTGATTTTGTTAAATACACGTTACGTTAACTATTAAGTTAATTGTGAAACAGTAATGTGCGTTTCATCTAATAGCGTCTATCTGTCGACACGTGAAATTATATTTAGCACTAATTAATTTTCGACGAATCCCGCGGGATAACCCAATCTTCCGGGATAAAAAGTAGCCTATGTGCTATTCCAGGTCATCATCTACCCGTGTGCCAAATTTCATTCAAATCCGTTCAGAACTTTTTGCGTAAACATCCATCCAAACATCCAAAATATCGCATTTATAATACTTCTAGCTGCTGCGTACAGCCCGCTGCATTATATATTTTTTGGTGAATCCCGCGGGATTGCCTAATTTTCCCGGGATAAAAAGTAGCCTATGTGCTATTCCAGGTTATCATCTACCTGTGTGCCAAATTTCATTTAAATCCGTTTAGTAGTTTTTGCGTGATTGAGTAACAAACATCCATCCACACATCCAAACTTTCGCATTTATAATATTAATAATAATTAATTAATAATATTAATATAGATAATTCAAATGAAACATTTTTGAATTTAAATGCTCATTCCGAATAGACGTAATCGTAAAAGTGCAAATATTAATATGTAGATCGTTACATGTCTAATGTGTGTAATGTTAGTATAAAGCACTGACCACACACCCTATAGACGTCTAATGTTGATTTTCCGTATTGAGTGCATTGTGGCAACTAGCTGAGGTAAGACGAGACGGGGTTGCAACGCCATGATTGACTAACTCAAGGCCACAGTGAAAGATAGTGATATACAGAGCATCTGATTGGTCGACATTGATTGAGTATTGGCGCGTAGGCATTTACATTGGAACTATAAATCAGAGGTGTTGTGAGGAACCACGCGCCTGTTATTAGTTGTGTATGTGGTGTGTAGTGTGTGGTAAAGTGCATGTATCCTTACGGTGCGCGGCGTGTCGGTGTCAGGTAAAGGAGGTGAAGGGTCTGAGCTGGGGCGCGGGAGCCATCAGCTGCGCCGTGTGGGGCGGCGTGCGCCTGCGGGACGTGCTGCTGCACTGCGGGGTCGACCCCGACCACACCGACGGGAAACACGTCATCGTGAGTGCACTCTACCACATTACTCACTCCGATACATCTGTTTGGACCACCACCACACTATTCATTTAATTACGACTTTTTTTTAAACCGGTGTAATTAATTTATTCTACATTGACTATTTTTTTTTAAACTTGACTTGCAGAGTAAGATCGACATATATTAATGTACCTAATATAAGTACATTGACCTAACTAAATGTTTTTTTTTTTTAATTATTAGTTTAAGTTATGACATAACTAGACATGTTATGGCATAATAGACTCTTAATTGTTAACGTTTATTTTTTTTAGCGCTCAAAAGTATTTTGGCAAATACATTTAATGGTTTAATTAAAAATAAATATGAAACACAATAATCATTTATTTATTTTTTTAACACTTTTTGAATAAACTACAGAATAGTGTCAAAGTAGTCCTTATTCGTAATAAAAGAAAGTTTAATTTTTTAAATATTAGGAAAATGGTGGCTCAAAAGTATTTTGACATTTAAAAAAAAACTAATTTAATGCATAATTATAATTTACAGCAAAAAATATATTAGTATTTAGTAGCATATCCCTTGGCCTTTATGATAGCCTTGCATCGCTCCGGCATTGAGTCGATTAATTTTTGTAATCGACTTATTGGAATTTGATCCCACTCATTTTTTAGAGTTTCAAACAAAACGTTTTTATTTAAACAATTTTTGGTTTTTACTTTACGTTTTAATTCTTCCCAGAGATTTTCAATCAGATTTAAGTTGGGACTTTGACTTGGCCACTCAAGAACTTAAACTTTTTCACGATTTAATAAGTCACTAATATGTTTTGATCTGTGTTTGGGATCATTGTCTTGTTGAAAATAGCACTTAGCTGACATGTAATGTTTAGCATATGGTAACACTTGAGACTTTAATATATTTGCATACATGAACCGACCCATTTTTCCTTCTATTCAAACTAATAGTCCAACTCCAGATCGTGAAAAACATCCCCAAACCATCACACTACCACCTCCATTTTTAACTGTGGGTATTTGATACCGATAATCATATTTTTTGTTTACTGGACGCCGAATGTACTTGATACCATCAGATGTCATTAAATTAAATTTACTTTCGTCACTCCATAAAACTTTAGACCACTCTAAACTTGACCACGATATATGCCGTTTCGCGAAGTCAAGACGAGACTTCCTGTTTTTTTTTCGATATTAATTTAGCCGGGTTACATGGCCGGTCTTCGGCCATGTAACCCTAGGACCTTTAAGCGTCGTTTGACAGTAGAAACAGGAATATCTACGTTATGTTTTTCTTTTAATTCATTTTTAACATTACAGCGGACATCAGTATATCATTTGCTGATATCTTTTTTATAATATGATCGATGTAAGAAGAAGTTTTTCTTGGACGGCCTGTTCGAGGCTACTTTCGACGGTTTTTCGTTTGTTATAAACTTTATCTTTAAGCTAAAAAATTATCGAGACACTTTAAACAAACGGTTGCTCGTTCTGTTTGTTTCAATCCTTGTTTTAATGCATTTATAATGGCTTTTTTGAAGTCACTAGAATATTCCTTGCACTTAGACATATTGAAGTAACCACAACAAGTAAATTTACGTAAAAATAAAAACTAAGGAACAAGTAATCTGCGAGAGTTTGTCAAGTTAAATGCTTGTCAAAATACTTTTGAGCTCACGGTAAGTCAAGTACGTTCAGCGGCGCGATGTGTAAACAAACAAGTTGTAATTTTATACGCTTAAATAGTCGCAGTTACACTACTCTACATTATACTCAAGACATTTTCCAATAGGCTTTTATTTTAAAAAAATATTAAAAAAATTTATGTTGTCAAAATACTTTTGAGCGCTACTGTATATATATATATATATATATATATATATATATATATATATATATATATATATATATATATATATATATTATATATATATATATAAATATATATATATATATTTTGTCTTCCCCGTGAACAGGGAAACATTCTTAGACGTTAGTACTTTTTGCGTACCCACTTTTAATCAATATGTAAAAATATTAATGCTGTTTATAAGTATTGCACATATAAAATCTAATTTTTGTGTACTGCAATTTTTTTTTATCATAAATATTATATGTATAAGTTATCAGAATGAATGAAGGTATAATAGATTATGCACAAATGTACTTCTAGCGCAAGTTTACGTACGAAATAAAAAAAAAATTGACAACCCAGCCGTAATCGCAAATACCCCATCTCATAATCATAACACATTTTTCTAGTCATTTTTTTTATGTTGAATAGGCAAACTGGCAGACGTGCCACCTGATGGTAAGTGGTTAACGTCGCCAATGAACACAAACTAGTTTACCAAGTAAAACTAACCTAAGTAACTCATTTATGTTGCCTATCCTGAGACAAGGTGTTAAGTCTCGGTGCCAGTAATAACACTGCCTGTCTTGCCCTTCTCTCCGAAACACAGCAAAGCTGTTTCACGAGAGAAACAAGTAAGATGGTGGTACCATGCAGCCGGGAGTGGCACAGCGCCTCCCTCCCACCGGGAGAAAATCCGCTCACGCACAGCTACTATTTTCCGTCCTTTTTTATTACACTAAAAAAGACGCTCGTATATCTTTCTCGCGCAACTTACTAGCTCCGAAACCTTGAAGCCTGGTACTTCATGAACGGTTTATTACAGGCAATACTATATCATCGCATTTGTTATTAAATAATCCTTATTTTGATTTATATTTTGATTGGAAAACAGATCGGTGCAGTCACCTATATTTACTTATCCGTTTACACTTGCTTGTCCGGTAGCCATGAACGTAAACACCTAGGCCTTATATATACCACACAGACCTATTCTATATGTTTAAAATCTTTAGTATCAATAACAGTTGATCGGTAAACAAGTAGGAGGAACTTGCCAAATAAAATTAATTAATATTTTTTTTAAATTGAGAATAGCTATGTACATATTTTGATAGGAAATACATGCAAGACGTATTTGTCTATGTATGAAATTTGATATTAAAAATGTTTCATTCGGTAAACAGATGGGTGAAGGTCAACTTACATTCGGACCCCATTCTATTAGACCACATTGTGCACACTCATCAGTTTATTATGTAACATGTAACTTGCTGAATCCTCTCCAATCAAGGTTTCGTATGAAAAACAGCACAATCACAGCTCTAATTAACGTATCTGAAGACATTCTTGCATCTATTGAGGATAAATACTTCATGTTGCTGTGCTCCTAGAGTTTAGTAGTACATTTAACTCAGTAGATTTTGATACACTGCTTTAGGCTCCCGTAACATTTCATCCTCATTTGATTCCTACCTTCGAGGACGGTGTTCGTCTCAATGACACATTTTCTAATTCAGTACAATTCAATGCGGGCGTTCCTCAAGATAGAGTCTTATTCCCTTTACTTTTTACGAAGTTTGTTGATATCATCTTAGCCATTATAACAAATAAATTTTATTTATATGCGTATGATCTACAACTATGTTGTCAAGCTGATATCATGCACATAAAAAAATCGACCAGTCCATCAATCGAGATTTAGATGCGATTCATGCTTGAGCGAATTATAACTAACTCCTCTAAATCTCAAGTAATTATTTTTAACAACAGCACTAATATGGACAAATTGTCAAATAACGTTGATTTTCCTCGAATAGTTTGTAATGGCACTCTTATTCCTTTTTCCTCCGCCTTAGGAATTTACGTGTTATATTTTCTAAATATTAGTCATGGAAAGCTCACATAAACAGTTTTTGCAAAAAATTTGCTTTTCTTTCCATTCTTTTTTCATCCAGGCTTTGTAAGCCATTACAACAATCGTTACCGCTGAAAACAAAAATTACGTTAATGCAAAAACTATTTGCAATAAATGCAAACACAGTTTTGTTTATCAGCAACAAACTGGCCGTTCATTCCATACAATATGTAGATATAAATAAAAAGCAAATAAAACAATATCGACTAAGTTATTACTGGATAGTCAAAAACAAAATTCGCTACGCCATTCACTGTATTTCGTCGCGACACACCGCGATGAATATTTATGAACTCGCACCGTTTGTGCCCGATTACCTATTCAAAATTTTAAAATGCAAACTGTATCAATTTCTTGCTAATCCTCGATTTGCTAAGCATGCAATAAAACATTTCAGAGTTTGGAAATTAAATAAATATCTTGTCTTAACAAACGTAATCCATACTGTCGACTTTTATATTAGTTATGAATATTGTGCACTCGCATTTTGATTTTATTTACACCACATTCATTACAAGTATAGAAACACATATTCTTGATTTTGATCGCTTAAAAAAATAATATAATAGTGTCACTTTATAGCCAACACTAGCCAAGACCAACTGACAGAATCCAGGAATGCATTAGTTTAACGGCAGGACTGTATTAGATATGGAAACCCTATTTTACCTATAATCTTATTTTATTCAATAAAAGTTATTGGCGAAAAGAGCGTTGGTGTACTACAAACTAAATCATTTAATTCAGGAAGTACATCCCATATAAATATGTTGGTAAAGCTTAAAATCTAACTGTTAGTCATTGATATATAAACCCAAGGTGCACAGTCCCGAACCAAACTGACACTCAAAACTGTCGCTAGTTTCATATACATAGTTATAGATATGGCAAAAATATATATTTTTGCATATCTAACCTTAAGCGCAAGATTTATAGTTGTTTTTACAAAGCAATGTAGAAAAAGTAATAAAATTGACAGTATCGCAACCGACGCGATTCTATTTGAATGAGCGAACAATTTAAAATTTTGCGCTCATTTTTAGAGGACGTTTTCGAGACACTGATTGTGTATCTTCGGTTTTAATATCAATGCTGTTTGTAAACTATTACTTGAAAACTAATACTTGCGAACAGAGCGGCGTACATAGAGCAGGGCACATCGAGCCATGTATGGCAGCTATCATTCTCAAGATGCTCTGTGGCTGCTACGCACCGCCGTAGAAATGAAACAGTTCGCATCCGTGTTTTGGCCCAGAAGCAGGGTACATATGCCTCTGCGAATATGCCAAATGTACTACAAAAGCGTGGCAGCCTCGTCAGCTTCCTGAATGCGTTATTACAATATAATTTACGTATGAGAACGTATGGAGCCCTTCGGATTCAATATAATAATTATATTGAATCCGAAAGGCTCCGAAAGACACGTTCTCTGCGAATAATTCTTCCACAGGCTACAGATGTAAAAACTTGTACAGTACTCTCTAAATGATGTTAATTTAATCTCCTTAGTGCAGCTAGAAAACTTGCGGGCTATCATATTCATTTAGTTTGACGGGGCCCTTCGCTTTAATAGGAGTCTGCTTTTAAAATCTCCTCACCATGCACTTTTTGAGTCCCTACAATTTCTTTTAACCTGTTTTTTAATGTCAACTCTCCTAAAGAAGCAAACTATTTATGAAACGGCGCTCGTTCCTCGTTTCCTGTCCTTAAATCTCTAGGGATTTTCTTCTGTTATGCATTTATATGCAAACATTTTAAGCAACTTTATTATTACCGGTTTACTAATTAGCCCCAAGAAGTGAATTGTTCATACTTGCCTCTGCTCCAATTTGTTCAACATGTTATTCCTAATATCCGCGTTCAAAGAGCAAACTCACAAGACATGGTCGCGATACTCTTCACTCCCCCATCGTTATCAGTGCTGCAGAAGCATTTCAAAGTACCACTTAGTGTCAGATCCTGTAAACGACTATGCATATAGCATATCAAAGTGCCACTTAGTGTCATGTCCTGTAAATGCTAAAAGCAACAATTGAGAAGTCATTTAATCAGATATGACCCAACTTATTTTGCATAGGAATCTAACTTTCGGAATTTTTTTTAAGTCTTTGGCATTGTCGCTACTGCCCTACCTATTTTCTGCCATTCTCAAGTACCTTATTCCTGATTGCTCCCCTTTTTTACTATTTTCTCCTTGCACATCAATCCTAACCAGTAATATGTTTCGGTCTGGAGAATAAGGTATGCGATTCCCCTAATTTCCAGGCCGAAACACATTACTGGTCGGGATGAACTAACGTTTTTGGCTTCACACCCTGACATCAATAGCTGCGGGCTATTTTTTGGTGAATATAGGTGACGGTCATCTCTTACTTAGCTCTGGTAATTTAGTATGTTATGGCATATAAATACAATCGGGCAGTTGACAGGAGCCGACATAGACGCGACGGGCGTGAACTTCAGCACGTCCATCCCGCTACACATGGCGCTAGACCCAGCGGCGGACATCTTGTTAGCGACGCACATGAACGGCGCCCCGCTGCCGGCCGACCACGGCCGCCCGCTGCGCGCCGTCGTGCCCGGCGCGCCCGCCGTGCGCAGCGTCAAGTGGCTGGGTGAGTACACCTCCGGATATATCACTTTGTAGAACCTCTACTGCTATTTATTGCTTTATATAAAACATTTTCCAGAACCAATAAAATATCACTCAGTTTTATTTGCTGATACTATTAATAAAGCGCAAAAATAAGCGTGTTAAATGTTTTTTTTTAGTATGAAAATAATCGAGTGTTAATAGTATTCTTATAAAATAAATAAATGAAAAAAAAATTAATAAACAATACAATAGATTTATCTTAATAAGTTCTCTCGGCGTTAATCTGAATGTCTTTTGAGGAATAGACGTCTTCCTACCTCGTTACTCGTAAAAAGTAATCATTGACTGCCATTGAAAATTAAAATAATAAAAAAATACTTGCAGGGTCGCTTCCTAAAAATCACTGTTTCGGTAATATATGTCATCGCACCATAATAGCTGTAGTAATAATATTTTTTATTGATTTCTTCCAATTTACTGTCTATACATTCAACAAAATACAGGTAATGTAATGTTCAACTTTTGTGTAACATATGGTGTTTTCTCTGATTTGATAAAACTCAGCAAAGTTATTCCAATTTTTACGATCCAATCAAAATCATATACATGTCTCGGTCCTGCTCTGTCTGCCTTAGTAAAATATACTTGAGCAAAAGCAAATCGTGAAGTAACAACTCCACTGTTGCATTTCGTTCGTTTTGAGTACATTACGACGTAGTGTGTCGTAATGTACGTTGAAAAGAATTCTACCCCAGGGAAGTACCACGGTGGATTTTAACAATATCAGGAGGCTTGATTCAACTTGAACGCCGTCCATAACCATGTCGAGACGCCGAAGCCATTGCTCTATTGCTCTTTTTAATCGAGAAACATATATCTTTCACAGCTGATATTTTCTACCCGAGATACAAATTGGACATCCCTTTGAACCGCGGGCTGGTGTGTGCGCCTACACCTGAGAAGATATCTGATACCGGCCCCTCGTAAGACTTGAAGGACCTATCCATTATCTAATTTCGCGTAGCTTATAACGACCATCCACGTAGCTGCTACGTCTACCTAGTTACAGGTTCCATAGCGAGAACACAGAAGTTGGACGGTTCGTTGAACACTTACAAATAAGGTAGATCCCGTGTTACAAAAATCCTCCTCCATTGAAATCACAATCTTAGGCAATATTAACGCTCATCACGCCGAATGGCTATGCTTACGTACCACGATCATGCAGGGAGATTTGTTCACAATTTTGCCTTGGCGTATGGTTTAACTCAATTTGTGACTTTGCCTACGCGAATCCCCGATGTGGATGGCTATACGCTTTTGGATTTTTTGTGGTACGAAATTTATGAAAGACATTACTTCACTACATCCCATCCCTAAAAAAGAGATGGCACTAATCCCTCAAACAATCGGCCAATAACTAAACCTCCTTCTTCTTCAAAATGGGGACTTTTATAAACTGTCACCTCTTGAAGTATTCAGAAAAGCACCAGCTGATTAGTGACCGTCTTTTAGTATACCTGACACATCGCTGAGCGGAGGCAGTTGAGTCCAAATCCAAGAGTCGTAATATAGTCGACGGTGCGTGTTCCGACTTTAAACCTGCCAATTCTGATGTGCTCCAAGACTGCGTGCTATCACCGACACTGTTTCTTCTGCATATAAATGACGTGTTGCAAATTAGTAACATTAACTATACAGATGACAGTACTGGTGATACTACATACTCCGGCTGTATCGATATATCCCGGAACATGTCGATGAATGCTGGAACAAACTCGTGTCAGACGTTGAGAATCGACTTACTGATTTTTCGGAATGAGTGATCAAAATGTGGTCACATTTAACCCCAAGACACAGCTTTTCGCTTTCACACCTCCTCCTCCTCCTCCTCTGTCATATTATCTCGATTTTGGCGTACTCTCCTGTCAGCCTCAGCCAGTGTTGGAATTCTGGAAGACGACACATAGAACAACCTTCAGTTCCGCGGTAATTTCGTCAAAACCTGGTCACATTTAACTCCAAGAAGATACGCTTTGCGCGTTTACCGCAAAAAAGACGCCCTTTGTCGTATCACCTCGATTTGGGGATAGCCTACTGAAAGCCTCAGCCAGTATTTGAATTCTGGAAGTCGATACATCAAACAACGTTCAGTTCTATTGTAAATTGTAATTTGGAAGGAAAGGCAAAACTAGCCTCCAAAGAACTTAGTGTGGTCAACAGAGCGAAGCAGTGTTGCCAACCCAGTCCAAATATTTTATTCTCATGGAGTACTGTTCTCATCTCTGAGCTACACTGTACTAGCTTATTCCTTTGGATCGCGTTCAGCGTGGAAAGTTTTGAATCGTCAACGACCAGGCTATTTTTATTAACTCTTGGCACTACGCAGATAAGTAGGTTCGCTTTGCATCTTTTATCGCATTTATCATAGAGCGTGTTCTAACGAATTATTCAGATTAATTGTGGCACTGATCTCTTACCATCACGTGCACCTTCTACTCGTTTATCAAAAAACCCCCTGTTCTATCAAAAAAAAAGATATTTCAACAAATTTAGATTATTTCATAATAGTTTAATTTCACAAAGTGTCGCTCAACCTTAGATGCTGGCGTAGAAGTTACTAGAAATAATTTATAAAACCTGAGAGAAGTCATCTAGTGCGCTTGGGATGTTGTGTGCTTTCTTTAAGCCATTTTACTGCGTTAATCAGGAAATGACAGCACTATGAAATTAGAAATAAGGCTCTGATCTTTTGATTTCTAATTTACATGCTCCTGTCAACATGGGTGTCTCACAATGATCCATTCTTGGTCCGTTTTTGTTTCTTGTATACATAAATGACTTACCTTACAATGGAACAAACCTTCAACAATATGTGGTTTTATTCAGAGAGTATCACGGTTTCGACGGAAGAGAGTTCATCACACTGGCACCAGAAAGACTACCGCGCCTTCAACCCGTCCAAGACCTGGGAGACGGCGGACTTCAGCACCGCGCCGCCCGTGTACAGCCTGCCCGTCACCTCCGCCGTGTGCCGGCCCGCACACGGCGACACGGTCACGCTGCGCCGCGCCGACACGCACCTCGCCGTGGCGGGTACGTACACCGATACGGTGACACGTCACACTGACACGCACCTCGCCGTGCCATGTCGACACGGTGACACGTCACACTGACACGCACCTCGCCGTGGCGGGTACGTACACCGATACGGTGACACGTCACACTGACACGCACCTCGCCGTGCCATGTCGACACGGTGACACGTCACACTGACACGCACCTCGCCGTGGCGGGTACGTACACCGATACGGTGACACGTCACACTGACACGCACCTCGCCGTGGCGGGTACGTACACCGATACGGTGACACGTCACACTGACACGCACCTCGCCGTGGCGGGTACGTACACCGATACGGTGACACGTCACACTGACACGCACCTCGCCGTGGCGGGTACGTACACCGATACGGTGACACGTCACACTGACACGCACCTCGCCGTGGCGGGTACGTACACCGATACGGTGACACGTCACACTGACACGCACCTCGCCGTGGCGGGTACGTACACCGATACGGTGACACGTCACACTGACACGCACCTCGCCGTGGCGGGTACGTACACCGATACGGTGACACGTCACACTGACACGCACCTCGCCGTGGCGGGTACGTACACCGATACGGTGACACGTCACACTGACACGCACCTCGCCGTGGCGGGTACGTACACCGATACGGTGACACGTCACACTGACACGCACCTCGCCGTGGCGGGTACGTACACCGATACGGTGACACGTCACACTGACACGCACCTCGCCGTGGCGGGTACGTACACCGATACGGTGACACGTCACACTGACACGCACCTCGCCGTGGCGGGTACGTACACCGATACGGTGACACGTCACACTGACACGCACCTCGCCGTGGCGGGTACGTACACCGATACGGTGACACGTCACACTGACACGCACCTCGCCGTGGCGGGTACGTACACCGATACGGTGACACGTCACACTGACACGCACCTCGCCGTGGCGGGTACGTACACCGATACGGTGACACGTCACACTGACACGCACCTCGCCGTGGCGGGTACGTACACCGATACGGTGACACGTCACACTGACACGCACCTCGCCGTGGCGGGTACGTACACCGATACGGTGACACGTCACACTGACACGCACCTCGCCGTGGCATGTGGACACGGCGACACGTCACACTGATACGCACCTCGCCGTGGCGGGTACGTACACCGATACGGTGACACGTCACACTGACACGCACCTCGCCGTGGCGGGTACGTACACCGATACGGTGACACGTCACACTGACACGCACCTCGCCGTGGCATGTGGACACGGCGACACGTCACACTGATACGCACCTCGCCGTGGCGGGTACGTACACCGATACGGTGACACGTCACACTGACACGCACCTCGCCGTGGCGGGTACGTACACCGATACGGTGACACGTCACACTGACACGCACCTCGCCGTGGCATGTGGACACGGCGACACGTCACACTGATACGCACCTCGCCGTGGCGGGTACGTACACCGATACGGTGACACGTCACACTGACACGCACCTCGCCGTGGCGGGTACGTACACCGATACGGTGACACGTCACACTGACACGCACCTCGCCGTGCCATGTCGACACGGCGACACGTCACACTGACACGCACCTCGCCGTGGCATGTCGACACGGCGACACGTCACACTGATACGCACCTCGCCGTGGCGGGTACGTACACCGATACGGTGACACGTCACACTGACACGCACCTCGCCGTGGCATGTCGACACGGCGACACGTCACACTGACACGCACTTCGCCGTGGCATGTCGACACGTCACACTGATACGCACCTCGCCGTGGCGGGTACGTACACCGATACGGTGATACGTCACACTGACACGCACCTCGCCGTGGCATGTCGACACGGCGACACGTCACAGTGATACGCACCTCGCCGTGACGGGTACGTACACCGATACGGTGTCACGTCACACTGACACGCACCTCGCCGTGGCGGGTACGTACACCGATACGGTGATACGTCACACTGACACGCACCTCGCCGTGGCATGTCGACACGGCGACACGTCACAGTGATACGCACCTCGCCGTGACGGGTACGTACACCGATACGGTGTCACGTCACACTGACACGCACCTCGCCGTGGCATGTGGACACGGCGACACGTCATACTGATACGCACCTCGCCGTGGCGGGTACGTACACCGATACGGTGACACGTCGCACTGACACGCACCTCGCCGTGGCATGTCGACACGGCGACACGTCACACTGATACGCACCTCGCCGTGGCGGGTACGTACACCGATACGGTGACACGTCACACTGACACGCACCTCGCCGTGGCATGTCGACACGGCGACACGTCACACTGATACGCACCTCGCCGTGGCGGGTACGTACACCGATACGGTGACACGTCACACTGACACGCACCTCGCCGTGGCGGGTACGTACACCGATACGGTGACACGTCACACTGACACGCACCTCGCCGTGGCGGGTACGTACACCGATACGGTGACACGTCACACTGACACGCACCTCGCCGTGGCGGGTACGTACACCGATACGGTGACACGTCACACTGACACGCACCTCGCCGTGGCATGACGGCACGGTGACACGTCACACTGATACGCACCTCGCCGTGGCGGGTACGTACACCGATACGGTGACACGTCACACTGACACGCACCTCGCCGTGGCATGACGGCACGGTGACACGTCACACTGATACGCACCTCGCCGTGGCGGGTACGTACACCGATACGGTGACACGTCACACTGACACGCACCTCGCCGTGGCATGTGGACACGGCGACACGTCACACTGATACGCACCTCGCCGTGGCGGGTACGTACACCGATACGGTGACACGTCACACTGACACGCACCTCGCCGTGGCATGACGGCACGGTGACACGTCACACTGATACGCACCTCGCCGTGGCGGGTACGTACACCGATACGGTGACACGTCGCACTGACACGCACCTCGCCGTGGCATGTCGACACGGCGACACGTCACACTGATACGCACCTCGCCGTGGCGGGTACGTACACCGATACGGTGACACGTCACACTGACACGCACCTCGCCGTGGCATGTGGACACGGCGACACGTCACACTGATACGCACCTCGCCGTGGCGGGTACGTACACCGATACGGTGACACGTCACACTGACACGCACCTCGCCGTGGCGGGTACGTATACCGATACGGTGACACGTCACACTGACACGCACCTCGCCGTGGCATGACGGCACGGTGACACGTCACACTGATACGCACCTCGCCGTGGCGGGTACGTACACCGATACGGTGACACGTCACACTGACACGCACCTCGCCGTGGCATGTGGACACGGCGACACGTCACACTGATACGCACCTCGCCGTGGCGGGTACGTACACCGATACGGTGACACGTCACACTGACACGCACCTCGCCGTGGCATGACGGCACGGTGACACGTCACACTGATACGCACCTCGCCGTGGCGGGTACGTACACCGATACGGTGACACGTCGCACTGACACGCACCTCGCCGTGGCATGTCGACACGGCGACACGTCACACTGATACGCACCTCGCCGTGGCGGGTACGTACACCGATACGGTGACACGTCACACTGACACGCACCTCGCCGTGGCATGTGGACACGGCGACACGTCACACTGATACGCACCTCGCCGTGGCGGGTACGTACACCGATACGGTGACACGTCACACTGACACGCACCTCGCCGTGGCATGTGGACACGGCGACACGTCACACTGATACGCACCTCGCCGTGGCGGGTACGTACACCGATACGGTGACACGTCACACTGACACGCACCTCGCCGTGGCGGGTACGTATACCGATACGGTGACACGTCACACTGACACGCACCTCGCCGTGGCATGACGGCACGGTGACACGTCACACTGATACGCACCTCGCCGTGGCGGGTACGTACACCGATACGGTGACACGTCACACTGACACGCACCTCGCCGTGGCATGTGGACACGGCGACACGTCACACTGATACGCACCTCGCCGTGGCGGGTACGTACACCGATACGGTGACACGTCACACTGACACGCACCTCGCCGTGGCATGACGGCACGGTGACACGTCACACTGATACGCACCTCGCCGTGGCGGGTACGTACACCGATACGGTGACACGTCGCACTGACACGCACCTCGCCGTGGCATGTCGACACGGCGACACGTCACACTGATACGCACCTCGCCGTGGCGGGTACGTACACTGATACGGTGACACGTCACACTGACACGCACCTCGCCGTGGCGGGTACGTACACCGATACGGTGACACGTCACACTGACACGCACCTCGCCGTGGCGGGTACGTACACCGATACGGTGACACGTTACACTGACACGCACCTCGCCGTGGCATGACGGCACGGTGACACGTCACACTGATACGCACTTCGCCGTGGCGGGTACGTACATCGTATACACCGCGCTACGGTGACACACATTGATATGTATCTTACTGGTGGGTACGTTTACCGTACACATTGCGTCGCGGTGACACATACTGATGCGTGCCTCATTGTGACGGGTACGTGTGCCGTACAAACCGTGCCACAACAATGACGGCGAAATCGAAAAAAATGTCTAGTGTTTATTCTATTAAGTTTTTTGGGTTATTACTTTTTGTGTATGGTCTAAACAGTAAGATTGCCAAGGTTCTAAAAGAAATATGTAAGGTGGTACGGGCTCAAGGGAGACGTTTTAGAATTTTACCACCCGGTAGTTACGATGATTAGCCTGGCAGAATGTTAGATGAACGGGGGAGAACTGAGATTGTTCAAAGCACCGCTCACACAACCCATAGACGCTTAATATTTGATTTTTCGTATTGAATGCATTCTGGGAATTAGTTGAGGCGAGACGAAGCGGAGTTGCAACGCCGTGATTGGCTAACTCAAGGTCACAGGAAAAGATAATGATATACAGAGCGTCCGATTGGTCGATATCGATCGAGTATTTCTGCGTGGACATTTATATTGGAACTATAAGTCGGATGTGTTGGCAAGAGCCATCCGTCAGTTATTGGAGGTGTATGGACTGTGTGTGGGTGTGGGTGAGTCAAAGAGATCGCTAGGTTTAGGTGAGGTTTTATGTCAGGTTACGCGTACTCGGGGGGCGGCGCTAAGATCGTGCGCGTGGACGTGAGCGCGGACGGCGGGCGGTCGTGGCGCGAGGCCGCGCTGCGCGCCGACGCCGCGCCGCCGCGCAGCCACCACGGCTGGACGCTGTGGCGCCTCGACATGCCACTCCATGGACACGTTAGTACTTATACCTAGGGGACCACACCATGATAAATGACCACTTACTCGATCCCAATACGGACCTATTGGATTTTGTAGATTCTATTATAGGAAAAATAAAAGGTTATATAATGATTTTCATTCCAATGGTGGGTAAAAAATCTACAGATAAATGAAATGTTTAATAAAACTGACTTGAAAACAGTAATTTGCATCAGATTAAGGTATGGTGAGTTAATTGCCAGATAAAATTAAAAAATCTGTCGATTCGAGTGTAGCATAAGGGCGTGGAAGGGTCATAAAATTGCACATGTATAAGTATAACGGGTAAAATAGGAAAGGAATTTACTTCAGCGTTGATTGGAGTGATTTTAGAATAGTATATAATTACTACTTAACAACTCATAAGTCGATCGTAGCTCGTAATGTCCCTAGCATCGTAATTACTAAGTGACAGGGTTCTGCAATGTCTCGCTAGGATTTAGACCTAACCGAGTTATACAATTCTCATAACGTAATGTTTATTAACATTAACTTTCGGAAGGTGTCAGTAGAAAACGGAGAATCATTGATTAAAATTTACAAAAGTTCTTTAACAGAGAGCGAAAAACTACGTTCAAGAAAATACCTGAGAATGATAACTGACACAAAAAAATATCACAATGTCACAAAAACATATTAATAATAATCAACCTTATTTCATTATGGTTTAGTTTCAATTATTGCTCCGCTTTACTGAAGAGAGATGGTAACATTTTAAGCCCTTAAATTTAAGGCCTGTTGAAAAGTCAACCATAAGTTGATAGCTTTAACGTTTAAAATTGTATACCACATGCAGAAATCAGAAATACTTTATTCAATAAAACTTTTTACAAGTTATTTTGACTCGTCAACATTTTTTTTTTAAAAACTACTACCGGATCGGAAACGCGGCCACACGATGCGATTCATAAGATGTTTTTGTGACGTAACACGTCTGGACGTTGGCTGTGATTAGACAAAATAAAACCACACATTAGTTCGTGCTCTGATTTGCCACACATTAAGAACGTCACGAACAAAGCCAAAATGGTATTAAGTAAGCTTTACTTTCTACTAAACAAAAACAGTAAAATGTCACTTAGAAACAAAGTGACACTTTATAAAACATGTATACGCTCCATAATGACGTACGCAAGCATAGCGTTTGCTCACATCACCCCTAGTAACCTCTATAATTTGCAGGTCGTTCAAAATAAATTCATGCGCATGGCCACTGGTGCACCATGGTACATGCGCAATGTAGACCTTCACCGGGACCTAGAACTCCCAACCATTATGCAATATATGAAAGAATTATCGATACGTTATTTTGAAAAAATAACACATCACAAAAATCCCTTTATAAAAGCCGCGGCGGACTACGAGCCCGACGCGGCCGCCCCGCTCAGGTTCAGGAGGCCACGCCATGTACCTTCCTATCCCGACGATCCTATTACCATCACAAATAACAACACCAACTCAGATGTAACACACACAACACTACACCGTCGTCGCCGGTCTCGACGGCGAAGATCTCGTACTGCGTTAAGCGCGGGGCGCAATGCCACGACTACTAGTCCGTAGTACCGTACGTACGTACCGTACCGTACCGTACCGTACGTACCACCAACACTAGTCCGAACGTCGCACTAAGCCGAGGTCCGGTCTCACAGGAGACAGCCCTTAGCGCGGGCGTTTATAGGCCCAATTTTAATATTTTAAGTTCTGGTTGAGCACTCTACTCGCCCAAAAAGCCCGGTGACGCAGTAACGACCCATAAGGTCAACTGCAATAGCCATTTCGAAAGAAAAAAAAAGCTCTTATTTGATTTGCTACTTTAACACCGCGACTTAAATCTGGTAATTTTCGATCGAAGCCACAGCAAAAATATTTTGCGTAAATGAAAACATGACTAGATGAAATCTCCGCGGTTTTTTTTAATGTTAACGATAGCCGAGAGATCGGATTTTCTCTTGCCAACTACCAGGCAATAAAACAAGTGTTACTCCATTCGATGCCCGGATTTTGAAACTCGACTCGTTTGTTTTCAGCCAAACACAATGGAAATTTGGGTGAAAGCGACGGACAGCAACTTCAACACGCAGCCGGAGAACTTCAACGACATCTGGAACATCCGCGGCATACTCAGCAACGCTTACCACAAGATCAAAATTAACATTAAATACTCGTAACATGTACAGTTTGTTTTATTTACCACACAAATTAACCTCACTACAATTCTTTCCGTCATTCTTGCGCCATTGCGATAGTAAATAATTTCGCTTAATTAATATGATTTTTGTAATCTGGACTTAACAAGAAAAACTTCTGGACAAAATTTCAGTGTGCAGTCTTCATCATGTTTGATCGAATCCGAAGAACACATATTTTTACCATTGAGTGGATAAGAGATGAGCAAAGACTAAATATGTTATAGTATCTATATATATAAAAATCAATTTCTGTTCGTTAGTCTCGCTATAACTCGAGAGCAGCTGAACCGATTTGGCTAATTTTGGTTTTGAATAATTAATTGTTGAAGTCCAGGGAAGGTTTAAAAGGTGAGAAAATATAGAAAAAAAATAAGAGTAGTTAAAAAGGCAGAACAACGTTTGCCGGATCAGCTAGTACTTATATAAAAAAGTATCTTCACGCCTGTATCCCCAATGATATAGGTAGAGGTACATCCAGTGCAACCACAACTAGCCGAAGAAACTTAGTCCCACAATGTGATAGATGGCAAGCCTACAGCCAACCGCGGACATTTATCCAATCCGGGCAACGTTGTTTTAATCAGAAAACTGAAAAACATTTTTTTATACTGCCCGACCCGGGAATTTAACCTGGGACCTCATGTGATCAACACTGACACCGGACCACTAAACCATAGAAGCAATATACTTGTAACTCTATAGCATTCTATGGCGGCTTGTTCAGGAACGGTGAAATCGCCCCACCAATCCTTGCTGCTATAATAGCAGTAGGTAATAGATTGACTTGATAGTCCACGGTTCACATCTTTGGTATCGTAGGTGATGCTGATCTCATTAATTACGTTATGAGACGTAATCTCTAGTGGTAGACCTCCACAACATCTAGCCTGGATTTAATACCCACAGACATGGTGTTGAGTGGGGAATGTGTAGCTGCGCATAGGAGCAAACGATCCTATCATTGTCAAAGATGTTATACGCTTGTAAATATATCGACGGGTCCTGCGTATGTTTGCGATTTTTGTTTTACTTATGAAAATGATTCCACTTTTATAGATCTTTTAATAACACGAAGAATAAAACTGAAAATTCTATAAAAAAATCCAACTTCTAATAGAAATTTCATTTTTATTCTTCATGTTATTAAAAGATTTATAAAAGTGGATTTATTTTATTAAGTAAAACAAAAATAACATATTTAAGTTACAACTTAATAGGACCCGTTGTACTTTGTAGTCGATAAAATGTAGCCAAAGAGCCCATCTCGCCAACCGACGAATAGTGATAAACAGAAGAGGTGATATTATATTTTTAGTTGTTAGTACAATTATTGTTATGTCAATGTACAACTAGTTATTTTGTGGTACAACTGTTACATTTAAAACTCTTACTTGAATATTACTTGTTTGTTAATAATGTTATGAAAATATTGCATATTTTTAATAGGTATCTTGGTGTTTTATCTTTCGACATACATTAAAATATATAGGTAGGTATCTTTTGACGTGATATCATGTCAGTATAGGTAATATTAGATGGCTGCGCAGTTGGCGTAGAAATGTGTAGGTGTAATATTTTTGATCTTGCCTGTGATTATATTTGCCATGGGACGACAAGGAGTTACTTTTGCTGATCCTTATTTATCGTAGCAAATATGTGTAGACAATAGATAAACTTTATTATGGCGAGGCGCCATTAGGTAATTATCCTTATCGTGCTACTCCGCTAAAGTCGACGGCGCGAGACCGAAAAACACTTGCAGTAGGACGTCATCTATACCTACATATAATAAAATCGTAGGAAAGTCAAAACTGTACATTGAATATTTTTTTTAAAATAATACTTCGGGCGTAATCTACAATCGATATCGAAGCCAAAAATATAGATTTTAGAATTTTTGTCTGTTTGTCTGTATGTATGTCCGAGGTAAACTCAATAAGTACTGCATGGATTTACTTCAAATTTTGCATGAATATTACTAATAGGTCGGATCAACACATAGGCTACATATTATCACGCTATCACCTACGGGGGAGGAGCTGTGCGGGTAAACGAAGTCCGCGCGGACGAAGTCGCGGGCAACAGCTAGTATTATTATAACACACTTAACGCGCGGCTTTGCTGTCCCGCATCCACGCTCGATCGCGAGGCGTAGACCAGTATGATAACTATAATTATTATAGCTCATCATTTTCCATATAGACTAGCTTTTGAGCCTCAGATAAAAACAAAACAAAGAGGGAGCACTGCCATATGTCATAGTGACGTCACTATTTGATACGTATGAGTTTGCTATACCTATAATGTAGGCCATGCAAGCTAAGGTCTACCGGACAGGTTTGCATGTAAAATTTAACAGTACAAGTAAACTTGAGCTGAGTAGAGAACAAAACGTACACAATTGTGTGACACACACTCCGGTTTACTTACGCAGTGTGTATAGCCTGCTTAACAGCTCGATATTACTGACGGAAAGCTTGGTTTGGAGTGTGTGTTCCATGAGCTTTGTATTTATTTACACAGCTTGCTTTTGTGAATTTTAAGTCTCAATAAAATGTTCGGACGCTCTATTTTTATATTTTTTGTTCTGAGTTTTGATCATGATTTTATTTATAAAATTAATTCATTACATTTTTTATTCTGCACATATTCGCGTTGTGCTGATCTACGTTTTTTATAAGGAATAGATTACCGGCTGTCTTGCCAGTAAGTTTGTGAAAGCTAAACAGTGGTCGAACGTGTTACTTCAACTTCACTTATTAGGGGAAAGTGGGGGAATTGGGAACACTAACTGTTAACGCTCAAAATCCATTGAAAAATATAATCAACTAAATTAACTTTTATTGCAATGCAAACTTTGGTTATCCATCTACTTCTTAGTTATGACACAGATCATAAAAATTTACGTTTTCATAAAAATATAAACAAAAACAGAAACATCACTGTTTCTATTTAATTTGTCAATTATGAGCATAGAAAATGATATTCTTCAGAAAATTGAATTTGAGGATTTAATAGAAGAATTTGAACTATTATCGTAATCACAGTAAAAACTGCATACATACTAATATCATTAATGACATATTGTGTTATGATATTGGATTAATAAAGCAGGTCATAGCGAAAAAAATTATTGTATAATTTGCTTTCTTTACATTCCAAAAGGGCCCCGAAGGTTTTATGTAACTTCCATGGTGTTTTATACATAGAAATTACACCATGGAAATCATCAAAAAGCATATATTTCGAAATTTCTCGCCAATGGAAAGAAATAAGCTGCTAATATATTATTGGCTATCTCCATTTAGGTGTTAGATATAACACCTTAATACCCGTTTACTAAAAATAGTACGATTACATTTTAAAAATGTGACATGGAAATGCTTGAAAATTGAGAACCAAAAATTTTAAAATTGAAGAACCTACTTTTGCACCAAAATGGAGAGAAACAGGGCCACGACTACTTGACCCATAAGCTGCAGCATAACTACAGAATCACCAAAACTAATCCCGATACGTCTAGACCTCGCTAGTTCATAGTAGTACCCATCGCAAAAAGTGAAGCTTAAATTTTGCCAAGTGTGTTACATACATACTTAAAATTTGATCAGAATATAAAATGATTTGTATTTTTCAATTTTGTGTATAAATCTGATTAAAAGCGTGAGTGAATTAAAAAATATCTGCGCTTGATCCGAAGACGCCACACGTGTTACGTGTGCAAAACGTGCAAAATTAACCGGATTTGAGGAGTTAAGGGTAAATAACTCCTATATACGTGGTTATTACGTAATGAAATCTATATAACACGATACATATAGAATATATAAACAATGTTATAATAGATTTATGCAAACATTATTTGTTTATATAGGAGATTAGCTGTTGCCAGCGACTTCGTCCGCACGGACTTCGTTTACTCCGCACAGCACCTCCCCGCTAGGTTGTAGCGTGATAATATGTAGCCTATATGTTGACCCGACCTGTTAGTAATATTCATGCAAAATTTGAAGTAAATCCATGCAGTACTTTTTGAGTTTACCCCGGACATACATACAGACAAACAGACAAAAATTCTAAAAACTATATTTTTGGCTTCGATATCGATTGTAGATCACGCCCTAAGTATTCTTTTAAAAAATATTTAATGTACAGTTTTTACTTTCCTACGATTTTATTATATATGTATAGATAAGAGTCTGTTACGCTCAAAAAATGTACCTACTCCTAAGAATGACCCCTTTGTACATTCTCATTTTTAAATTACGCGTGTGTAATTAGGCTCGTGTTCCTACCACATCATCCATTAAGCACCATTTCCATATCCACAGATCACATGTAATACTTATATCTGTTCTATGAATGATAATGATGCTGTAGGTACTATAATATGTAACATATCGTATATATCTACTACGAATTAAAACATATTTGACTGTATGTGACTATAAGCGATAAGCGGCAGTTGTTTTTTTAGACTGGCGATCAACTTGTTTGCTAATCTTATTATATATAAAAAGAAAATTGTTTCTTGAAAGCTATCACACTAAGTATAATAAGTCCCCTGTTTGCTTACATTATGATGCTATAAACAAAACCAGTTTAAATACTTTATCTCGTATAATATACCACAGACTACGTTTATCTCCCGGGGTACAGAGTCCAACATGAACTTGTTGAGACGATATCGAGGCGTAAACGCTTATAAACAAGTTTTGTTTGCGAAATCAGATCATATTAAAAAACTTTCAAATTTTACATCTCAAGATGAGTGTATTAAAATTGAAGTTTCTGGGGAATCTTTAAAGTTTCCATACGTGTGGTTGAGAGACAATTGTCAATGTGAGCAGTGTTTTCATCAATCAGCTAAAAGTCGAATTATCGACTGGAGCAAATTCAACTTGAATATAAAGCCACGAGATGTAATTCAAGACAAAAACTCTGTGCAGGTTACGTGGGAAGATGGTCATACATCCAAATATGGGATGAACTGGCTAAAATTCCGAAGCTTCACAGCCAAATATCAAAAAAAATATAATGATAGTATTTATAAACCGCCCAAAGTAATCTGGCATGGTGAGGAATTTGCTAGCATTCTGAAAAAACACGATTACAACGATATATTGAAAAATAAAAGTGATCTTTTTAAATGGCTCAAGAATCTTTCTACGTACGGTGTAGCCCTGATAGAGAATACGCCCAATTCGGAAACAGCACTGGACAATATTGTTGATAAAATAGGTTTCACTAAACAAACACACTATGGAACAAAGTTTATTGTCCAAAATGTTGCAAATACGAGCAACGTAGCATACCAGTCTAGCAAATTACAAATGCATGTTGATCTTCCATATTATGAATATTGTCCTGGTGTTAACATGCTGCATTGCTTAACACAAACTAGCGGAGATGGAGGAGACAATTTACTGTCTGACTGTCATTATGTCGCGCATTACATGAAGTCAAATTATCCTAAAGAATACAAATTATTGTCAGAAACTGAAGTCGAGTGGAGTGACGTTGGAATAGAACACGGTAATGAATTCTTTAAGCTTTACAGAGCACCTGTTATTTGTCTTGATAAGCATGGAGAAATTATTAGAATAAACTTTTCGATACCACAACGGGGCAGCCATTTCCCTGTGCCCATTGAGATCGTCAAGCCCTGGTATGCTGCACATAGTTTATTTTATAAACTAAACTTACAGTTTTCGGCCGAATTCAAAACGAAAGCTGGTGATATCCTTGTATTTGATAACATACGTCTTCTGCATGGAAGAAACCAATATGAAGACAAACCTGATAATGTCAGAAAACTGATTGGAGCCTACGTTGATTGGGACGAAATATATTCGAGGTTACGATGCCTTCATGTTAAACTTAACAACAACGTAGATTAATTATTCGGGACCAAAATAATAGTTTTGTGAAATATATGATGTTTATAACAAAAACAGTTTTAATTTTAATATAAGACCATATTAATACCTACCTACTACTACTACTACGATAAAACATCCTTATGCAAGGGCTCCTTCACATTAACGTGTTTCCAGCGTGCTCTTCTAGCCTGGTATTGCTGTTACAGCCCTTTGCAGGCTATTAACTGATCCTTTTCAACCAAGGCGACGTCCCAAAAAGAGGAGATTATAAATTATTTGTCTGTATGTTTTTGTATCATTGTTACCTCAGAACTCAATTATTTATAAAGCAATTTTGAAATTTTTTTTTGTTTGTTTGAAAAGGTACTTCCAGTGTAGTTTAACTTTAATTTGGTGAATATCTGACGCAGTTTCAGCGATACAGAAAATAATAAGTCGGTTGCTGCAGCTTTACTATGTTAAAAATTATCATTTTGAAAAAAGTAAAACCGGTGAAGTACTTGTCGGACCAAGCAAAATGTGGGGTTCTGTAGTTGCCCAATACAATAATAATGCGGGCTAAGAAGAAAGCTTTTTCATTGTTTTATATTACGAACATTTGACCTATTCAACGCAAATGTCGGATATATATATATATATATATATATATATATATATATATATATATATATATATATATATATATATATATATATATGTATGATTTGTACAGCGCCACCTAGTGGTAAACGTGAGAAACCAGTTATACAAATTCCTTGTAAACTCAAAACGCGCTCACGATCGAATGCGAAAAGAAAAACTCACACTTAGCACTCAGAAGATGCAGACGAAAATTTTTATACTTTTTTAGCATCAGCGCAAACCGAGCGTGCTGTGGCCGCGTTTTGTCGCTCGCATCTTACTTACACTCTTCCTATTTCCATTTCAAAAACGCGTTTGAGTTCTGCGAGCTTCCGACAGAAATGAATGGATTCAGCTAAAAGTAGCGGCTTGTGGCGGCTATTGGTGGCCGACACTAAGCCACTAGCGGCTGCAATTGGTGGCTGCGTCTAGTGGTTTGAGTTTGACTGAGCCACTTGCCGTCGCATTGAGTGGACGCGACTAGTAGTAGCATCTGCATTGTGCGGGCGCTCTTAATCGAAAATTTGTTTTTACAAACCAGCTATTAAAGATCTTTTAGACGACACCCTATACTACGCGAAAAAATAGACATCCACCGCTTTTCCAGTAGAAGAGTTAGGTAAGTAGGTACCTACCCTAAAAAAACTCTTATATTTTATTTTACCACTTTGCCGGAGCTAAATGTAAATGTAAGATGGTACGCTTTCTGTTAGATTCTCGCCGTGTTGGTCCCGGCCTCCTTTGTAGAATAGGCCAACTGCCGTTCTGCCAGGCAGGTCGTAAAAGGCGACCGATTGGCTATCGAGTCACTGCCATCGTGGCTACTAGGTGGTAGAGTTCTGCATTGTCTCGCCCGGGTCTGGTACCACCGCCTTACCTATTCCTGCCGCAATAGCGTCAGTGCTTGTCGCTGTCGTGTTCCGGTTTGGAGGGTAAGGTAGCCGGTAAACTTATGCATGTGGCATTAGACCTCGCCACAAGATAGCAACGCACCATTAACATCTTTGGTATCTATAGGCGATGGTTGACTCCTTCCATCAGGAGACCCATATGCTTGTTTGTTATCTTATGATATAAAAAAATTAGATGTTAATACTTAAACACCTACAATTTTTCATTTTATAAAAATCAAAAAGTTTTGTAGGTACACCACGCTGTTTTCCTAGCGGAGTAGGTAGATTAAACCGAACGTCTATAGATTGTTCAGTTTAATCGATTCACCAATTCGTCGGAGGGTAAATCTAACTGGCAACACTAAGCCTGTCAACATCGAATTCGAACAGCTGCGAAAATTTTTACAGAATTTATTTTAATATAGCTTAAATCAATAACAAAAGTGCGTAAAATTAACGAATAAACAAACTATAATATTACAATAATAAGGACTTTAGTAAAAAGCACAAACATTTCAAGAAATCGTGTTAACAAGTTAACCGACACCGAGTACAATGGATATAGAACAATTCAAATTCTGAAACGGAAAACCCGGGGAGTATTAGTTTTATTATAATTATCACGTTCTTATTTATTTTAACTGCTTATAATTTAACATTAATTTCATTTAATTATTTTCAATTCAATAAATATCTTCAAATCATCTAAGAAAAATACGTGGATATATTAATATTGCTATTTACCTATAGACACCAAACTTAACCAACCAAACTTGTCTAACCAAAATTCACTTTTATTTTTATAATATTAACAAAAAGAAATCAAAAATACGTAACACTTATTGTCCCTTGCGTCCTAGATAATTATAACATTTATTATTTTATATTAAAATATTTTAACATCTTTCAGTACTGGACATAATCATAATGGATTTCACTTTCGAAAATGTCACTTTAAGAAGAAAAAACATATCCCTGTCTAATACTTCTATGGAATCCTTCGAAACAACTACCTCGGACTACTTAGCTAGGAGTCTTCCGGATTTGTCAGCTGTAAGCGATACCACAAACAAAGAATTACGTGAGGAAATTAATACCTTGAAGTGTCAGTTAGAAAGTGCTCATTGTGAAATACAAAATCTAATTTTAGAAAATAACTCTCTTCGCAAAGTAAACAAAGAACAAGCTAGAAACATAGAAATTTTAAAAAAAGTAACAAAAAATACACCTTCCAAGATATCCACACAACACAAAAGTTATAAGTGTTCAACACCAAAAAATAAGTATGTGAAGTCAAATAAAACTCAAAATAAAACAAGTATTTCTACATCTTTAAATTTGAACTCTGAGGACACTACAAGTAGTATAACAAAATCAAATTCTAAGATTTCAAACACTATTCAGACACAAAAAAAGGAAGAAGTAAAATCTAAGAAATTGAAAAACTCTAGTCAGCAGGTTTCTATGTGTGTTTCTCTAAAACAGTGTTATGAAAAGTCTACTCAAAATCCTTCAAATACACAAAAAAATAAGATTCTTATATTAGGAGATCAAAGACTCCGGGGCCTATCTACTAGATTGGTGAAATACAAATCAAGTGAGTTTTCAGTTTTATCTACAATAAAACCTAATGCGAAGTCATTGAATATATTAAATAGTTTTAGTGATTATTCAAATTTAAGTAACAAAGACTTTACCATACTTGGCATTGGTACCAATGACAAAGAACCTTATTCTGTTTTCACTAATTTGTGTAATATGTTAGATAAACTAAAAGTGTGTAAACAAGTGTTTTTAATAAAAGTAGAGTCGAATAAATATCTAAATGTAGGATTACTAAATTATAAGTTAAATTTAATTGTAAAACAATATAACAACTGTACTTTTATTGATTTAGATTCTTATTTGTCTAAATATAATAATCATTATTCGCATAAAACCTATATAGACTGTTTGTATAACAAATTAAAAATTAATATGGATTATCAGGAATACAAAAATAACTTTTTGTCATTTTCCAAACAAAAAATTAATAAAGTAACTGATAGTGAAAATAATAATAAGCAATTAAATAAACAGACATTTACATTCAACGAATATAAAGCAAACTTAGAAAAATTAGTGTCTAGTAGAATAATTAGTATCAAAAATGATCAATATCCTACCCCTAAGATAAACAAAGGTACAATACCTTATTATTTCAGTAAAAAACTAGGAAATAAAGTAGAAAACAACCTAAAACATTCAGTTTCAAATAATGTAATAAAAAAGGGTACCATACCATATTACTTTAATATTAAATCGAGAAGTGATATAAAAAATATAGATAACAAAGACCAGTTTTTTCGGAAATAAACACCAGTTTAAATTATTACACCAAAATATAGCAGGTGCTCTGAGTAAAAGAGACTATTTGCAAGTAGCTTTAAGTGAGCTTAGTGATGAATTGGGCAAAATTGATGTTATCTGCCTTTCTGAAACATTTCTTAAACAAGGTTCCGAACAAAATTTTAGAATAGAAGGTTACTCTATGGCATCTTATTTTTCTCGTGAAAACCAACGACGGGGTGGCACTTGTATTCTGATCAGAAATGATCTACAGTTCAAAACTCTTGATTTACAAATACGCTTACCATTCTCTTTTGAATGCTGCGCTGTTGAAATTATAGATTATAAATTAGTAATAATTTGTATATACCGCACACCCAACTCAAATGTTGAAACTTTCTTTTATAATTTAGAATTACTGTTAGAAAATATAATGAAAAACTCCAAGAAGAAATTTATACTATGTGGGGATTGGAATATAGATCTGTTACAGGATAATTATATTCAAAAGCAGTTAACAGGCATTCTATCAAATAGTAATATTAATCAGCACATACTTAAACCCACTAGGAAGCATGCATGTTTAGATGTAATTGCTAGCAATTTGGAAAATGTTCAGTCTTACACTCATTATCTCGGTTTATCTGACCATGAGACAGCCCAGAGTATAAAAGTAAATATTGAGTCCATCTCAAACTTTAAACCAAAACGAGCTTTTTGGTTTGAAACAAAACAACTTTTTAGTCAAGAAAATAAGAAAAAGTTTTTTGAATGTCTATCATCCTTAAGTTTTAATGAAGTTCTTGCAAGTTCAAATTGTGAAGAGGCATTTAATAATTTCCACGACATATTCTTATTGTTTTTTGAGCTATGCTTTCCAAAAATTCGTACTAAGGTATCAAATAAACCAATTAAAAATAAATGGCTGTCAAAAGGACTTCTTAAATGTTGTAAAGTCAAACGCCAGCTATATTTAAATTATCGGTTTGGTAAATCTAATAAGAATGAAAATAAAAATAATTACTTGCGTTACAAAAGAATTTTATCAAAATGTATACTAGAATCACAAAGGCAATCATCTCTGAAATTTATTGAAAAATCTTCCAATAAATGCAAAGCTTCGTGGGATTTAATTAAAAACACATTCCAGAATAAAACAAATATACAAGAAATTGAGAAAATTAGAGTGAACAATACAGAGTATACAAAATCCCAATCAATTTGTAACCTATTTAATGATTTTTTTATAAACCAATCAAAAACAAGTATTAACAATGACAAATTCACAAACACTTCAAAAATACTTGGGTTACCTAATAGCAGTAAAACTATGTTTCTTACACCAGTAGATGAGCATGAAGTATTTAAGATCATAAACTCCTTAAAAAATACAAGTGCAACTGGTTATGATAATATTAGTACAGAACTACTCAAAAATGTTGCTGCTGTAATATCAAAGCCGCTCAGTCATATTATTAATTTGACATTTTTAGAAGGGAAGTTCCCACAACGACTAAAAAAGTCTATAGTTAGACCAATACTTAAAAAAGGTGATCCTTGCGATATGAATAACTATAGACCCATTACATTAATTCCGATTCTCTCAAAAATTTTTGAAAAAGTTATGTATGATAGACTTCATAATTACTTACTGAAATGTAATATATTAAAAAATAATCAATATGGATTTAGAAAAGGTAGGTCGACAACCTTAGCATGTTTTGAACTGGTAAAGAGTATAACGGAATGCCTAAATACAAAAAGTTATCCACTTTGTGTATTTTTAGACATGAGTAAGGCATTCGACTGTGTTTCTCATAGAATTCTGTTGGCAAAACTTGAAAAATATGGTATAAGAGGGAAATCATTAGAGTGGATACAAAGTTATTTAGAAAATAGGAAACAGTGTGTAGAAATTTCAAAAATTTCTGGGACACATAAAAAAATATATACTTCAAATTATAGTTGTAGTGACTGTGGAATACCACAGGGAAGTGTTTTAGGACCCTTGCTCTTTTTAATTTACATTAATGATCTTCCAGAGACTATGCAACATGAGTCATTCTTATTTGCAGATGACACTACACTCCTCATTAAATGTAAAAATAAAAATCATCTAGTAAAAGAAACAACTGAAACCTTACTTAAAGTTTCGGAATGGTTAAAAAGTAATAATTTAAAAATTAACTTGACTAAAACAAAGATAGTTGAATTTCAAACATGTTATAGCAATAAAGTTCAAAAATCAAATATATTATTTAACAATATAAATATAGAAAATACTGAATACACTAAATTTCTAGGAATATTTATTGACAACCATTGCAATTGGAAAGCGCACATTGATTCTCTTTGCAAAAAAATTGACAGATTTATTTATGTTTTGAGAAGAATAAGAGAAGTAGCCAACTTAAATGCTGCATTGCTGGCATATCACGGATATGTCTCATCTGTATTGCAATATGGAATCTCTATTTGGGGAAACTCAGTTGATTTAATTAGGATTTTCAGAATTCAAAAGAAATGTATACGTGCAATATGTAATGTTAATCAACTACATTCATGTAAACCCCTATTTAAAACTCTTAAAATACTACCTTTACCTTGTCTTTACATACTGTCGGTATGCGTATTTGTAAAAAAACATCAACATTTGTTTAAAACAAATGCTCAAGTATTAGGGAACTCATATTTTAGAAACAGTGAGAAGCTACATGTGCCAAGCCAAAGACTAAATATTTATAAAAAAAATGCATATTGTATGGCAATTAATATATACAATCATATTCCTGATAGTCTAAAATTATTACCTATAAATAAATTTCGCAAAAAATTGTTTGATTTACTGTTAAATAAAACATACTATGATATTAGAGAATTTTTAGCAGATAAGATTAAATGATAATAACAGAAATATAAGCTTGTACAATTTACCTTGAAATTTAAATGTAATAAAAACTGAACGGCAAATTTTGTAAAATGGTAAATTTTTTGTAAATTGTAAAAATTTGGATTGAGCATAAGATCATATTTTGTAAATTGTAAAAACAACTTTTGATGTGAAATAATTCTAGTAAATTGTAATACATACAATTGTAATACGTGAAATAGAAAAAAAGAAGCCCGCTGAGTTTCTTCCGCCGGATCTTCTCAGTGTGTGGCCGCGTTCCGATCCGGTAGTAATTATAAAGAAATCGACCTAAATTAAAATGTTTGCACGCCATATTATGGTAGAATATGATGGTAATTTAATTTATTTTAATAACTTGTGACACCCATATTCTTGCAAATAAATATTTTTCATTTCATTTCATTTTCATTTAAAATAAGTGCTGATCCCCATCGCCGCATTTTACCAAACTGACAATTATCGCTTTTTACTATCGATAATCGTCAGTTCAAGTTTATGTGCTCAACCGAGGCATGGGGTGGTTAAATGTTAACACATATTTTTAACCACAGGTTGGCTCGGATCGGAGTCTGAGCTGCTACTGAGATTTTGATCATGTTTGATATTCGGCATAGTTTTTTTTTTAATAGAGCTGATTAGTTTTTGTACTCAATCGGTACATAAAACTGGAAGATATATTGAGAAAATATTGTTTCGCCAAAAATGTTTTTGGGATTTTTCGAAATTTGTCAAAATCTCCTGGGCCGACTAAGTTAAAATTTTCAGGATGTCTAAGTTGAGTAAAAGCCAATCGAATGCCATCAACCGCGTTTTGATCTATCAAGCCGTTCAAAAGTTATGAGATGTTTACATACATACAGACATACTGACGTCAAGGTAAAAATAGTCGGAAAAGGTTTCTAGGATCTCAAAACGTAAAGATCTGGTGAAAACTCGGTTTTCGAATATCGGGGTAAAATCAGTAACTTAAGGGCGCGTATTCGTTTCACAAGGAAATCTTCATGTTTTCAATTTTTTTCCAAAGCAGTAGCGTAATAATGTAAGCAGATTATTCGAAGGATATTACGTAGGTTCAAAATTTGATCGGCAAAAGATTACGCCCGAGAATTTATAGTGTTTTTAAAATAATTCTTCTAAATAAATGAGTTCATGTAACGGACTGAAAAAAAATCAATATATTGAACATTATCCTATTTCACATGTAATAAATATTTTAGGTTTCTATTGGAATACTTACTGGTGAACAAAAATGTAAGTGAGCCGATTTTGTAATTTTTCAATATTACTTTTTAATATCTAACAACAATATTTTCGTCATTTTGGCTTTATAGTGCACTTTAGGACCATATATCTTGTTGGAAAAACGCATAAAATAAAATATTTTGGCACATTACAATGGTCGTATTCGTCTTGAAAAATAATTCTGACGCCTATTTTCGTAAAACGCTATGCAGGGATTGTCTTCGTTTTAAAAAAACGTTGTCAAAAATTATATTCTTGCTCTGTAGTGCACTAAATCAAGACTTAATCTTACAAAAACTGTAATATCCTATGAATAAATCTATTCACATTATTAGAATATTGCTCTTGAAAAAACTTGAAAACATGAAGTTTTCGTTGCAAATCGAATACACGCTCTTAATAAATTTTTGCAAAAATTAAAGGTAATATTTATTCATCATAATTATTTATCTGTCACTTTTCCAAAATTTATACAAACAATTCCAATTAAATAAACACTCTCCTTGCCCTTTCTTTTGAAAAAAAAATAGAAATTGCTTTTTTTGACTTTTGCCATTTGGGAAGTTTTTACTTAGTTCGCGGATAATAGCAAATTTTATTAATTTCACCTTTTAATAATGGATTTCCGCAAAATAACGCATGAATCAATGAAATAATAATAAAAAAGTTTTTATTTATTTTTGCTTACGCACATTGGCGTCGTACAACTGATACGGCAGAAACGGCGGTAGCTACGCCCCTTCATTTGGCACACAGTCTCTCTGACAATTCCATGAGGGATTTGGTGTAAAGATATACACGCTAACTGGTAAAAGATTGTACATATTGAAAGATGCTCATAATGCTCATAATATGTAACCAATAAAATTATAATAAACAGAGAATATTGTTTAACTACATAGTAAACCTCAAAGAAATTAGTACTTATATTCAGAAAGTAAGATCACTACACAATGTACTAACACTCGACAGTCACCAGCTCAGTAAATTGCAATTTCTAAATACGAACTTCTATGTGCTGTGTGTTGATGTCCATACTAAAGATTTTTATTGGAAAATTAGGCAAATTTTAAGTACCTATTTGTTATACATATTTGGTACAGTGGGTTGCAGACCACTGCATTATAAAAGGTACATCCTACAAGAATAACTAATTTTTCTAGAATAAAAAATAGCTTATGTACTACTCCTGAATATCATCTACATGTGTGTCAAATTTGATCCAAATCCATTCAATAGTTTTTGCATGATTGAGTAAAAAACATCCATCCATCCATGTATCCAAACATCCAAACTTTCGCATTTATAACATTAATACAGATTAGAATCGAGCACTAAACACCCACCTACAGTATATCCAATCTTTTATCAGTATATGTAATTTTATTTTACAACTTAGCTTCAAGAATATAAAATTAAAAGCTCAGACAAGGTCTAATGTTGACAGCTTATGAGCAGTGGCAGATTGATGCAAAATGCAGCCCTCGGCTCCGACTGATATGCCACTTTTTTACCTTTGTAAGGGAGTGATAATTGAAATTATGCAATTAATTTACATATATTTAAATTCTTATAAATAAAATTTTATGACAATATCAAAAAACTTCGTTGATGTATAATTTACTTAATAGATACTAGCTGTTGCCCGTGACTTTGTTACATGACCCAAAAATATTCTTCTTTTCATTTATTTAACTCGGTAAAAAAGTAGTCTATGTAATGATAATGTGGATTTCATTAGAAGACATTTTTAAAATCAGTTTATTCTAACAATTTTTCATACATGATTTTTGAATTCATATTGCCTTTGACTTTCTTGTTTCAAATTTTATCATTTTGAAAATTTTGCCACCCCATAGAATTATAATCTCTAGGCCCGAGCCTCACAGGCATATTTGAAAATCCACCACTGCTCATGAGCTTGCCATTTCTTTGCTATTCCTATCCTTTCACAAAAATAAACATAATTTACAAGTAAAAGAAAACATTTTTTTAAACAATTTTGTATATTTGTTTTTAAAACTAATTGGTATAATCACAGATTATTAAGAAATTATTTAGGAATTACTTCTATCGTAACATAAATTTCTATTTCATTTCAATATAAGTGTCTATATAATATTGCCTAACAGCAAACCGTTTTATAGGTAGAATACTATCACACTCATGTACTGGTTCTTCAATTTCTACCATAGGGAAATCCTCTAACGTAGGATTTGTTGTAATAGCAACTGCTGCAGACTCATTCGTATGTAAATAAATCATGAAGCTGGTATCCTCAGGTAATTCTTTTTGTCTATAATTCATTGTCGCCAGTTTTAAACAAAAAGCTCTCATATTTTGCTCTGCTTTTATTAAATATGCATCTGAAGTTTCATCATATGTTTCCATCTTTTCAAAATCAAAAACAAAACTTAAGACTGGCTTATAACTGTCATCTGTTACAATAAATTCTACTCGGTAAAGCTGTCCTGACTTCAAACATTCTCCAATGTGCTTTAAGCATAGTTCAATATACTGGTTTACTTCTGGATGGCTGGATTGATATACTACAATGTTGTATTTCTTTTTCCTCTCGAAAATACTTGAAGGATAAACCACATGAAAAAGAATACTGTGGAAGGCAACAGCTAAAAATTCTATGGTAACATCAACGAAACAGCTATCCATGACAATTTAATAATATTTATCTACTACCTACTAGTTAAAACAATAAAAGATGTGAATTTATGATTTGTTATTCATAAACATTTATACCGACAGAAATATGTTACCTGTGTATGCTACTGACTCATAAGTTACTAGAATTTAATGATTTTTTTTATCACGAATACTTAATAGTAGTCCAATTAAAACTTAAATAATACTTGGATCCCATGGCATACTAGAACTAAAAAATAAAGCTGCAAACTGAAAATTTTCAATAAACATAAAAACATAACTTTTATTATTTATATTTGTATTCCGTAACTTTGTTTTTGTTTGCACAGATCAGATAATTGTGTTTGTTTGATCAAAAGACAAAAACTATTAAGTATTAACCTACTTTATTTATTTTGGTTAGGATCACAGATTAGGGAGAGATCATAGAAATATGAATAATATATAGAAGCGCAATAACATTCTATAGCTACTTTAGTTATACAAATATCGGTAGAATCGACATTGAACTAAGCGACATTTCTTTATCTCTTTTTAACAAATGGTAATTTGCATATGCAAAAAGAGACAACGATATTGTGTCTTGCTCACTTTCGTATAAATTAAAAGTAATTGGCAATTCTATAAACGTGTCATCGACGCCATATTATGTATATAAATAAATGGTACATGATTTGTCAAAATATTAATTTAGTTTCGGATAAATACGATTTAACAAGTAGATATCAGTTTATTAAGTGCCATATTCTCCGTGGAAGTTAATAGACTATTAGTCAACGTGCCTTCGTGTTGTATTTTGCAATGTGGAGCAAAAAAGGACAAAAATGCACCGTTAATAACACTTCACAGGTATATCGCAAACTCCTATGATAAAGCGTGCTGATTTTAAATAATATCCATTCTAAATTGTTGTATTTTTATATTGACTTATAAAAGATGTTCGTGTATTTTACGATTTCTTTGTAAACATCATTTTTTTGATTCCTACAAAATACGACTAGTGTTGGGGTATTTGATTTGTCGATATTTAATTTCATTAAATTTTAGGTTCCCCAGAAATGAAGATTTACACAGAAAATGGCTAGATGCCATTGGCATTGAAAATATCAATCCCCGACATAAGAACTGGTTGATCTGCTCACCTCATTTCAAGGAAAGTAATTTTAATAAAACACTGGATATAGTCAGATTGCGTGACAATGTCATTCCTTCAATTTCTCTGGTAAGTAGGTAATGGTAATTTCTTAAGTTTTCATAGTATGATATCCTGTGTCTTTTACCTATCTGCAGTCATCAGAAAGCTCGATTTCCTTCTACCACATAAAATATGATATGATGTCTGTCACCTGTATAACCCTAACACACAACACTGATTGTACCTAGGTATGGATCATTTGACAATAATTAACATATTAAAATTCGTATTAAATTTTTTAACAATTAACAATTGTTATTTGTATTATCAAATACTGTTAAAAGTTGTTTTTATTGCCACTAAAGAGTGGCACCACCACTAAAACTAATATAATGAATAATTTCAGTATTTATTCCTTTTGTATATTTTTAAAAAGTTTCAGTAATAATATAATTAAATAGGTATTAAATGTTAATAAAAAATGGAATCGTCATTAAGAATAGTGACATCTGTTTGTCTGTTTGTGTAAGTGTTATTTTGTGTTTGTTGTTGTCGATGTTTTTTTTGGTCGCTACCTTGATAGCTTCACATCTTCTGCCTAAGCTACTGATATAATATATCGAAAATAAATAACTATTAAATATAAATTTGATTTAACAACATACAAGTTATCAAATTTAACAATAATTTCTATGCATAATTGTACCTTTAAGTTCTGCTGATGGCTTCGGTTTTTTGTTTATTTTTATTGCTAAGAGCCTTAATTAAAAGATTTAAGAATTATTCAAATTGATCATAAGTTAATTAAACATTTTTAGTAGTCCTAATTACACTTTCAGTTTTTAGACAATAATGCCGACCTAAATATTTTTAGCCCGTTAATAAGCAGAAAATAAATGTTTTGTGTGAAAGGCAGAATATACATGAATCAACTCGGACTTTAACATCATCAGTGCTAGCATCCATTCATGTTCCCGTGATAAAGGAAAATGTAAGTAAAAATAAGTTCAACATGTTAAATTACATCTGATTATTGTATAATATTTGCAAATTAATAAATAAGTAGTGGTTACGTCATACAACTAATTGCAACATCGCAAACTAATTGCAAAATTGATGATTCATTTTATGTATAGGTGTCATGATGCATGCGGACTTTGTTGGCCGCAACGTTGTAAATGAATAGTTTAAATACTACGTTTTTTTTAAATATGTTCATACCTAAAATTTGGAATGTAAATTAATATTGAAATGTGTAAATTATTATATTAATTCTAATAAAATTCAATAAATTCTTTAACCATATAGTAGATGTTATGACTTATGGCAGTAATATTATGTGATTTCAATACAGGTAAGTGTTTGCAAGACTTAGATAATATATTTTTACAAATGTTTAAATGTTTATTTCTCAACTTATTTTACACTGATTATATAATATTACATTGTCCGGCGCATCCTTTTAAGCAGAAATGCTTGTGTCAGGATACACCGCTCTTCCAGAACATCATTAGCATTTGTGTAAATTAAGTAATATACGTGCTTTTTGCGTGTGTGTATTTATGTATGTGTATGAGTCTGTACGTGTATATGAGTGTGTATGCGTGTACGAGTATGTTATGTCAGCATGGGTAATTGTAAGTACATGTGTTACATTAATCTTAGGACTAGCAGTTTCTAACAGACAGATACATCAGTTAATAGAGTTTTCTTATATTATCTTGCTAAAAATAATTGATTCAACATCGTCATAAGACAGTGACTTAAGCCAGCCCACTAAAACCTCTTTAAGGTTGTAGATGGTTAGTGGATAAATATTTAACTTCTTATTAAGTTTGTTATATATTATAGTAGACTGATTTAAGAACTGTCTATTGGCAAAAAGTGTTTTTACCGTTGAGTTTTGTAAAATAGCATCCTTCCTTGTTTTAACTTTTTGGTTATTATCATATGTAATCAACCTATGTCTTTTTTGTATGGCATAAAGTATATACAGTTTTCTAACTGATAGTAACTCGCACAGTGAGTATAGTTCAGTTGTGGAAAATCTACTGGTTTTGAAATGCATTACTTTTAATAATGCTCTTTGGGCTCGTTCTACTTGCAACATTTTAATTTTAGTGGCACCACCCCATACAGGTATACAATAGCAAATTATTGATTGAGCTAGCGCAAAATAGATTCTATTTAGAAGTGTATTGGATGCAACGTCTCTTAATTTTCGAAAAATCCAAATAAGTTTTCTGATCCTCCCAGATATCAATTCAATTTGAGGATGCCACGATAATCTTTGGTCTAGCATGATTCCTAAATATTTTACTACATTATTATCTACATATATTTAAATTTATGTGTGTTTTTTATGATGTGGAAAAATATTTTGGTTAGCTTCTCAGCCTGATCATAATTCTACACATAAACTATTACTTATTAAAAGTGTAATCAAAGTTTTTATTGATTTAAGATATAGATATCATTTTTTTTAGAAAAAAATGCGAAAATGGCTGGTGGTGTGAGCGGTCATTAAAAACTAAAATTAGAACTAATTTGTAACTAAAATGTAACTTTGTGTTATTACACATTTTAGCTTTGCTTACGTCGATAAAAAATAATGAGATTCAGCGTTGCCTACAAAGGTGGCTCAAGAAAATATATGGTAACGCATAAGAATGATAATTATATAAACAGAAACACAAAAAATATTGCAACGTCATGAAAATATCGTTACAATAATCAACCTTATTTTTGTACGCTATGATTTAATTCTATTGCTACTATTGCTCCGCTTTATCGACGATAACTCGTAAAATTATGTTAGGCCCTTAGAAATATCCCCTATAAGTGAAGACGTTTTCGTAACACGACGCATGCGTACGTTGACTGTGATTGGACAAAATAAGACCACATATTCATTTCTATTCTTATCTTATTAGCCACTTTTAAAGTCGTAATCTTGAATCTGTTTATTTGTGATCGAATGTCACAAAATAACGAATTTACGTTGACATTTTGATTTGTCAACTCGATCTCTCTTTATCAATTTACTATTTGTTTGAGTGAGTCCAGGGATCGTTTTTATTGGAATTTTAAATTGGTAGGTAGTACTGCAATCATGCAGGTGCTAATACGAATATAATCACACAACAAAGACGTCATATATACTGACGTATGAAATTGTCGGAAGTGTCCTAGAACTCAGAATTAGTCAACTAAAGCACAGAATACTGGAGACTAAAAGAAGTAAATCTAAAGCCTAATTATTAGTGAAAATACTTTAATTTATTTTATTGTCTAGCTTGATTAATATAAAATTTTATTTACTATAAACGTTTTAGTACGGACCTACTTTGCGTTTCAATATTTTTGGGAACGTTTTAAGCGTTATCAATATAGGTACTAGTAAATTATGTTTAGATTTTGTTCTTACACGTCAAAGATCACCTCTAATACAATAACATATTTTTTGGTTGAAAATACGTAAATCAGGAAACAACGTTTATCGATAAAACATAAATGTTACTTTCTGGACATCCTTAATAATGTTAACACGGCAGCCATATTGTGTCTATAAATGACGCGTTTTTTCTGTAGCTATTTCATGTCCATATATTTAGAGGTCAATGGGAGAGATACTAGGTTAGGATTGTCAAGTGAAGTCACAGACTAATTAGAGTAAGTGAAGTGAAGCACAGACTAGGTATTAGTTACTACGTAGCCCTGTAGTTCCGGGCGACGAATAGGGCTACGGTATCCCCTGCCTGTCGTAAGAGGCGACTAAAAGGGGAAGCGGGGGTTGTGAGGTGACTGCAAGGGGGAAGTCACCTCGGTTAAAATCCCGGGACGAACGGCGGCGTGGTGTAGCCCCACGCTACCGTACCAACCAGAGGGTATCACTCCTGGAAGGGCCCGAGGGGGCAACGTGTAGGGGGGCCGCGGTGCGCGTTCACCGGAGATCCCGTGGTCACCCTAATGCACGGTAGATGAGAGTCCGACATAACCTCGTCGTTCTTCCATCCCCCCCTTAAGAACGGCGGGGTATCCATTAGGATTTCCCCTTAGTAAAAAAAAAAGGTATTAGTTACTACGTAAGTGAAGTGACCTGTGACAACTGACCATAGAATTAATAGAGGTCAATGCAAGGAACTTATATACGATGACTGAACTACTATGAAGCAATATTTGAAAAATAAAAATGTACTTTATTTCGTTTCTAATAAAGTTGACATTTGTGTCTTACATAACAGAGGGGAAAAACGTTCTGAGCAAGACAACGACATCAGTGGATGTTGTCCCTTTCTTGCAATTGCCAGTGTAAATAAACTTTCGGATGGTAGATTTTTATATATTCGTTAATCGTTAAATCCCTTTTATTCATACACGTCGATAGATACAGTAGCATAAAATGTATTGTAATTAACATAGTGAGTTCTAAAATGTGCTTATTTTAATTATTACGTAATTACTTATGCAATGCAAAAACTGTTTCTCAAATTAGTAGAATTACTTAGTAGTAAATTGCAAACGACGCTGACCGCACTTATACATGGCGATTGGCGCTTTATTTAGTGGAAAGAGACACACTCCACTCATGTCGTGGTACCCTTCGTAACGATTTTGAAGCGCGTGTAAGCATTCCGGGTAGAATGTAACTTCCTTGGTTTCTTATGAGCTGGTTTGATTATAGTTTTTTTAAATGTCTGGAAAAATTGCTTCATTAAATGATTGATTTATGGGCAAATACCTATAAGGTAGAGCCAGCTTATCTGTACATGATTTTTAAATTAATGACGGCGGTAGTTCATTTATTCCGTAGCTATTTTTTTTTTAAATTTTATTAGGTACTCTGTTCCAGTTTGGAGGCTTGGGGGAGCCGGTAAATTTATGCACATGGCGTATTTGTGCAACAATAGGTAATAAGATGATAGCTGATAATAATTTTTTTCATCAGGAAACTTTTCTCGTTAGTTGCCAAATGAATAGTAAGAACCTTTTTATGGAATGACATGGAAATAAACTAAAACATAAAAGTTTATTAGAACAGAGTCCCTTAATATACGTTATCGTTTACTAACTGGCAGAAAAATGTTTAACAATGAAAACGATACCAAAAATCAGTTTTGTATATAATACAAGTCAACAATCAACGCACTAAGCTTGAGGTGTGAGCTTTTTCTTTGTAGATTTTATGCGAGCTACTAAAAGCAGCTAGCTCTCAGTTACAGCGCTATAAATCGCTTGATGGGCACTAGTTATGTCATACTGGGAAGCTCGCTTCTAGAACGCAGTTGGACTTCCTGAACTGGTATCCATGATAAATTCAACACATTTGTGTACTTACAATAATAAGAAATTATTATATACATCCGTGGAGTGATAAATTTTCTGCTTGATTGGAACAACGCTGTAATATTGTGTTACTTTACCACTCGGCCGTTACTGACCTTTTAGATATACCTACATATTTTCTTTTCTTGTCGGTTATATTCATTCAGAAAAACTCCCACTAACAACTTATTCTACTTTTAAATATCACTAATCCAGGCTCCAGACGAAGGTGTACAAATCTTACGATGAACTGTGTACCTATGTGAGCATGCTTGGTACATAAAAGTTGCATTATTTATATGATTAAATATTATGTACATTAACATAATTATAATTAATTAGTTATGCCACTACTCGGTTGATTAACAATAATTAATCATTACGATATTTGAGTATTAGAATTAAAAAGAGAAGAATTGTTCTGAAGAGACTGATTAGAAATATTGGCAGAGTAATGGATATGTAAAGGGAACGAAAAAAGATACTTAAAAGTAATTGCCTTTTTTTAAGTTTTTGTTTTTTTAATTTTTTTATGAATTTACCTTTTTATATTTATTTATGTCATCAATTCCATGCTTAATGTACCTACATTTTTGCTGAACATGAATTTTATGGTCGTCTTACGTAGTATTGTATACTCTTTGGTTGGCAGGACACAATATTATGTCAAAACTACTCTATGTTATTAGGTACCAAGCAAGTTACATAAGTACCATCTGAAATTTCACATGCGCTTCAAAATCGTTCCGAAGAGTAAAACGACATTGGTAAAGTGTGTCTCTTTCTACTAAGCAAATCGCAAGGAACTTATATACGATAACTGGAATTTTACGAAGCAATATTTGAAACATATAAATGTACTTTATTTCGTTAGTCATAAAGTTGGTATTTGTTTCTTACTTAACAGAGGGGAACACGTTCTGAGCAAGACAACGACGAAAGTGGATGTTGTCCATATCTTGCAATTGCCAGTGTAAATAAAACTATCTGATAGTAGATTTTTATATATTCGGTAATCGTTAAATCCCTTTTATGCATACATAAATATTACCCGTGCGCTTAAAGCATGGGATTGAAAATGGCGTCGTGTCTGTTCACCTCTCACTCGCACACTCTCGCTCTCGCTGGTACGGACAACCAAAAAATCAACATATTGTGCATCAGTCCAATTTCGTTATATAGAGTAGGAGAAGAAGGATTTGTGGAGGAGAAAAATCTGGGACATTACCACCCATTGCAGTATAATAATGCAAGAGCACTAATGGCCACAGGATTGGCAAAGAATACCATCACACGAATTAAGAAAGCATTTATAAATTTAGTTTAGCTATATTGCTTGCACCAAACTATTTGAATACATTTTAATTAATTTACACACAGGAAAATTCCGTCAATAAGTTTTTGTTTACCCCGGGACTGTTTATCTTTTTAACTACGGCAATGTGAAATAATTTAGACTACTTATTTTAGACATTTCCCACGCGGACGAAGACGCGGGCACAGTCATTAGTTCAAAAATTAATAACAACTGCAGCTGTGTACGTTCTTTTGTTTTTCAATTGTCTATTGTTATTATTTATCTCAACTGTCGGCTTCATGCATACCAAAGATTCTAAGTTGTTCTTTTTGTTTATTGTGATTAAATGGCACATATTTACCTTAATTACTACATTAGCTTTAGGTTTCTACGCACTGTCTATACTTAATTGTGTAAACATATATATTATGTATTATGTGCATATATTTAGTATGCATTGTCTATAACTAGTTATCTAAATTTAGTTGTTCAAACGTAGCTCTACTTACTGTGGATGTTCACAAAATTTCAAACTGTAAATATGGCGAGTGAGTGAATATCTTTGTGTATTGATGAAAAATCTTTATGAATACGCCTTTTTTGTTCTTCCGTTTAACGACAACTCTCAATAATGTCATAAATTACGCAATCTCTTAAGTGTCGCTATATAAAAAACTCTATGTTGTGTTAATAATTTGTTCCGTTTTGAGCCATTTTTAGATTATTACATACTTTTTAAGTTAGTAAATACACTTTAATATATATATTATATCGCTATATAAACATATCGTTGTAAGCGGTTGCCGCTATAGATTTCGTGTATGCTGACGGTACAGGCATAATTGGCCGCCATAAGCATTAGCATAAAATGTATTGTAATTAACATAGTGAGTTCTGAAATGTGCTTATTTTAATTATTACGTAATTACTTATGCAATGCAAAGCTGTTTCTCAAATTAGTAGAATTACTTAGTAGTAATTTGCAAACTACGCATGGCCGCACTTATGTATGGCGATTGGCGCTTTATTTAGTAGGTAGAAAGAGACACACTCCACCAATGTCGTGGTACTCTACGAAACGATTTGGAAAGTCGTGTGATCATTCCGGGAAGAAATCAGAAATCAGAAATACTTTATTCAATAAAACTTTTTACAAGTTATTTTGACACGTTACAAGTTATTTTGATATTTTGATATTTTTTAAAAACTACTACCGTTTTTACAAGTTATTTTGATATTTTTTAAAAACTACTACCGGATCGGAAACGCGGCCACACACTGAGAAGATCCGGCGAAAGAAACTCAGTGGGCTTGTCTTTTTTTTCATATCATTGATTTTTTTACATTATCACAATATTACAAAAAATATATATGAGATCGGTATGAGGAGCAATTAATCCCAGGTTTTTTTGTCTTCTAAATAATCGGAGATTTTATAATATCCTTTTTTACACAGTTTTGTTTTAACACATTTTTTAAATTTATTGACTGGTAGATCTCTTATAGTTTCGGGAAGTTTATTGTAAAAGCGTATACATTGCCCCATAAAAGAGGTAGAATGTAAATTCCTTGGCAAAACGCTATATATAAGTGTAGTTTGCAAATTACTACTAATTCAGCTAATTCCACTAATTTGAGAAAACAGTTTTTACACTGCATAAATAATTACGTAATAATTAAAATTTTAGAACTCATTGTGTTAATTACAATACATTTTTTGCTAATGTATCTATCAACGTGAATGAATAAAAAGGGTATAACGGTTGCCGAATATATAAAAATCTACCATCCCATAGTTTTATTAACACTGGTTTACTAATTACAAGAAAGGGACGACACCCACCGTTGTCATTGTCTCGCTCAGAACGTTTTGCCCCTTTTTAAGTGAGAAACAAATGTCAACTTTATTTGGAAAGAAATAAAGTACTACCCGTGCAGATAAATAATGGGATTAGAAATGGCGGCCAATTATGCCTGTACCGTCAGCATACACGAGATCTATAGCGACAACCGCTTACAACGATAATTTTATATAGCGACATAATATGTATTAAAGTAGTAGGTAAATTGAACAAATAGTAGACGGAAGTACATGAATGTATTTATTAACCTAAAAAGAATGTAAAAATCTAAAAATGGCTTGAAACGGAACAAATTATGAACACATAACATAGAAATTTTTATGTAGCGACACTTAAGAGATTGCGTAATTTATGACGTTATTGAGAGCTGTTGTCGTTAAACGGGGAGAATAAAAAAGGCTTATTCATAAGGATTTTTCTTCAATACACAAATATATTCACTCACTCGCCATATTTACAGTTTGAAAATTTGTGAACATCCACAGTAAGGAAAGCTACGTTTGAGCAACTAAATTTTGACAACTACGTGTAGATAATGCATATATTATAAATATATACACATAATACATATTGTTACACAACGAAGTATAGACAGTGCATAGCAACCTAAAGTTAATGTAGTGATTGAGGTAAACATGTGCCATTTAATCACAATAAACAAAAAGAACAAATTTCTTAGAATCTTCGGTACGCATGAAACCGACAGTCGAGATAAATAATAACAATAGACAATTGAGAAACAAAAGAACGTACACAGCTGCAGTTGTTTTTAATTCTTAAACTACTAGCTGTGCCCGCGACTTCGTCCACGTGGGATATGTCTAAAATAAGTAGCCTAAATTATTCCATACTAGCTGACTCGGCAATCGTTGTTATACCTTTTTAACTACTCTTATTTTTTTCTATATATTCTCACCTTTTAAACCTTCCCTGGACTTCAACAATTAATTCAAAACCAAAATTAACCAAATCAGTTCAGCCGTTCTCGAGTTTTAGCGAGATTAACGAACAGCAATTGATTTTTATATATAAGAAGAAGATACTAGCTGACCCGACAAACGTTGTTCTGCTCTTTTAACTACTCTTATTTTTTTCTTATTTACTCTTATTTTACTCTTATTTACTCTTATTTTCTCACTTTTTAAACCTTCCCTGGACTTCAACAAGTAATTCAAAACCAAAATTAGCCAAATCGATTCAGCCGTTCTCGAGTTTTAGCGAGACTAACGAACAGTATTTGATTCTTATATATATAGATTACCGTAGTTTAAAAGTTAAACAGTCCCGGGGTTAATAAAAAATATTTGATCGAATTTTCCTGTGTTTAAATTAATTAAAAATATTCAAATAGTTTGGTGCAAGCAATATAGCTAGGTAAACTAAGTTTATACATTCTTTCTTAATTCGTTACTTGGTATTCTTTGCTAATCCTGTTGCCATTAGTGGCTCTTGTATTATTATATTGCAATACACGATTTTACGTGTATCATTAATTATTTAATACTTTCCGCAGTTTATGCTCCATAGTCAACAAACGGCGTAACAATGAAAAAGCACTAAATAACGAACAACACTTAACAATATAATAACAAATAAACTCGAACAACAATATTAACAACCAAATAAATAAATAATAATAATTACCAAAAAACTCTCAGAACGCGTCAAGCTCTCATATAGCGAAATTGGACTAATGCACAATATGCGAATTTTTTGGTTGTGTGTACCGGCGAGTGTGAGTATAGATAGCGAGAGTGTGCAAGTAAGAGGTGAACAGAGGCGACGCCATTTTCAATCCTATTCTTTATGCGCACGGGTAGTACATTTTTTTAAAATATTGCTTCGTAATAATTCCAGTTCTCGTATATAAGTTCCTTGGTCATTACTCATTAGTTGACTATATTGTTCTGTGCTCTATGTCGTTGTCACTCGCAAGGAAGTTACATTCTACCCGGAATGTTCACACGCGTTTCAAAATCATTCCGAAGAGTACCACGACATGGGTGGAGTGTGTCTCTTTCTAATAAATAAAACGCCTATCGCCATATGTAAGTGCGGCCATGCGTAGTTTGCAAATTACTACTAAGTAATTCTACTAATTTGAGAAACAGTTTTCGCATTGCATAAGTAATTACGTAATAATTAAAATAAGCACATTTTAGAACTCACTGTGTTAAATACAATACATTTCATGCTAATGTATTTATCGACATGTATGAATAAAAGAGATTTACTTAACGATTACCGAATATATAAAAATCTACCATCAGATAGTTTTACAATACACTGGCAATTGCAAGAAAGGGACAACATCCACTGTTGTCGTTATCTTGCTCAGAACGTTTTTCCCCTTTGTTAAGTAAGAAACAAATGTTAACTTTACTAGTAACGAAATAAAGTACATTTTTAATTTTCAAATATTGCTTCGTAATAATTCCAGTTATCGTATATAAGTTCTTTGTAAGAAACAAACATGATTTAATAGTTGACTTACAATTGTCACGAAAATGAATTTGCAGACTAGTCAACTGACAACTAATATCACATTAATTTTAATAATTATTTAGTAGAAAAGAACTTATATTGTAATAAATTTTAATAAAAGTAATTAGCAGTAGTATGTTTTAGGAATAAATCGGCTCAGTGAATTTGGCCCCACTTTTTTTGATTTTCAGATTTTTGATATTTTTAATTATTTGTTCGTCGTTCGTTCTTTAACGTTCGATTGTAAAAATTGTTTGTTCGTCTTTTATTTATTTATAATTAATTATACAAATGATCACCCTTAAGTTGGCCCCCCTTACTAGATATCTTTATTTTTATCACTTAGATTAATTAATTTTGATTAATTATCGTTTGTTTGACGACTATTGGTGATTGTTCGATCATAAAAACAATTAAATTCCCAATTATTATTTATTTTATATCTAATATGCAAACCATTACCTCACGCCTACATTGCGCATGCGCCAGCAGTCTAATGGCGACTGAGCGATGCGTAGTGCATGTCATGTAAAAAAATGACATTATAAATAATGCTCCATTTCGAATGTTTAGTTGTAAAAGAATCATTATTAATAAATTATGTACTTATTAATAATCATCGAAAAACATCTAATGTCTATATAGTCCATTTACATGCATTACGTCCAATATATGTACTTAACTCATAAAGCCACATAAAGCTGTTTGTTGAGTAAACAAAAAGAGTAATTACTCTAATTAAATATGAATTTCTTATATATGTACATATGTGTGTGGGTGTGTATATCATACAACTGTTTTTAATTTGTTTCTTTGCTAAAATGATAGGCCTATTTATAATTCTGTTAAAGATGTATATATTAGATGTACTATTAGTTAACCTCAAAAAATGTGCAGATTTTTTTTAATGTATCGTGTTAAATTTACCACTATCGGAACTACCTACAATATTTCCTAATAAGAATTAAATACCTTTATATTTAATCGAGGTACTCACACTGTTGAATAAATACTTCATTCAAATCGTATAATTTGATGATATTCGAAATGGAGCATTATTTATAATGTCATTTTTTTACATGACATGCACTACGCATCGCTCAGTCGCCATTAGACTGCTGGCGCATGCGCAATGTAGGCGTGAGGTAATGGTTTGCATATTAGATATAAAATAAATAATAATTGGGAATTTAATTGTTTTTATGATCGAACAATCACCAATAGTCGTCGAACAAACGATAATTAATCAAAATTAATTAATCTAAGTGATAAAAATAAAGATATCTGGTAAGGGGGGCCAACTTAAGGGTGATCATTTGTTTAATTAATTATAAATAAATAAAAGACGAACAAACAATTTTTACAATCGAACGTTAAAGAACGAACGACGAACAAATAATTAAAAATATCAAAAATCTGAAAATCAAAAAAAGTGGGGCCAAATTCACTGAGCCGAATAAATCTTGCCAAAATAATAGGAATTAAGAAATTGTAATACCTAATTGGTCACACTATTTGTATATGCATTTTTAATTTTCTCGTTCTTTTATATGCAAAAACTATTAACACGCTGCCTTTAAATGTAGCATGTTAGCCTTTAGTATAATGAGGAATTATATTTTCAACCATCGTGAGTCGCGACTAGACGCGAACAACGCATGAGGTGCTATTTCCGTTAGTCTGTTTATGACAATGTATCTCACAAACAGATTAACAGAATATGTTGATTGATTTTGATCAAGGTTTTTATATATTATGAACTAGCTGTTTCCCGCGACTTCGTCCGCGCGGACTTTGTTTACTCCGCTCCTGCTGGTCGTAGCAAGATATTATATAGCCTATAACCTTCCCCGATAAACAGGCTATCCAACTCAAAAAGACTTATTCAAATCGGTTCAGCAGTTTTCGAGATTACTGCGTACAACCAAACAAACAAACTACAATTTTATAATATTAGTATAGATTAGAGATTGTGCGTGAAGTGCTATCCTCGGAATAGAAGAAACAATTTTTTCTACTCCGTGGTGCTATCAGAGAATGATCAGATGATTTGCAATGAAGTTATTAATCCATTGGTTAGTAACAAGTAAAAACACAAACATAGGCGGTGGTACCAGCCTCTGGTAAGTACCACCGCCTTACCTATTATTGTCGCAATAGCGTCAGTACCTGTTACTGTCGTGTTCTAATTTGAAGGGTAAGTAGCCGGTAATCCGATGCATGTGGCACTAGTCACTACCAAGCCGCCATAAGCATAGCAAACCACAGAATACTTAGAGACTAACAGAAGTCAATTTTCCATACAAGTAATATTCGCGCATAGCACACATAGATACCTCTCACGGACGCGATATCTCAGACTGGTGCGGAATAAACTGTACGAAGCCATTCCGAGATATCGCGTCCGTGAGAGGTGTCTATGTGCGCGTTACTCAAACATCACATGTATGTAGATTGACTATTGTTAGTCTCCAGTATACTGTGGATAAACTCACCAAACTACAAAAATCTGAAAGAAATGGTGTCTGTGTAAGTTATAGCGATTAACGAATTGGTAGTTGTAAATTCCATTATTTTTCACACCATCAGATAATCCGATTCGGGAGTGATAGAGATAATTAGGTACATATCTTCACGCCAGATCCCTAAGGGGATAGGCAGATAGACCGATTGTCATACATCACGATCCTTGCCAGCTTGTCTCACTTCCTCCACATTCATTACTCTCTTCATACAAACGCCCCGGTTGCGGAGGCTCTTGACACCACCTTCGGACAGTACTCGATCAATCTGATCATGGTACGACAATCTTGGTCTTCGCCGGTAGCTACCTACGTCCTTCCACATTCGCATTGTATATCTGTTTGGTTAACCTTTCATCTACCATTCTTTCTACATGTCTCAACCAACGGACCATGCCCTTTCTCATCTTTACACCAACACTTTTTCCAAGCCTAACCTTTCCTCACTTCCACATTATGAACCCGGTTCGCGAGTTTTACACTACATATTTTGAAGTGAATACGTCTTTAAAATTGCCTACATAGGGGAGACAGTTCAAAAAACAGATGATAACAAAATTGGGGGATACAGATTGGTGTTATAGCTACATAACTATCACCAACATCCAAAATCTAATTATGCCACTATATAGCTAAAGAATCAAAGAATTTCATAAGCTGAACACGGATTACGATGCTTCCCGAATAGTGGAGTAGGAGTGTCGTCATTTTTTGTAAATTTTACTGCGTTACATATTTTGCATAATATTGTATATCTTTAGACTCAGAGCAACAATAAAATTAGATTAAGTTTTATTCGAAAGCTCTTGTAAAGATTTATTGATTGTATAATTTCAAAAACTAGTTTTCAACGCTAATAGTCACTTAACATATATAGCACTTAAGTAAAAAATTCGGTGCAAAATTGTAATTAGCCACAAAAAAAATTTTTAGAAGCCACATAAAATTCAAGGAATATAATATAACATCTGAAAGAGATTTTAAGTAGCAATCTAATGATACCCATGAACCCCCATATGAAAAAGTGTCGAGAACGCAAAAAGGTGAAGGCGTCCGAACCGATCAACGATGGCACCTGTACACTGCTGGCCTTAAAAGCCTTTGTTTCGTTGGCCACAATTATCAGGTCGTCGGAATCGGTGAGAACATGGTGGGGCATACGTAAGATGGGATCGGGAGTAGGATCTTGGATGTAATCTGCCGCAGTGGGTTAGGGTATGAGTTGGTGCGATTCAAATATCTTGAAATGCCTAGCTAAGCTCGGCAATTCGAGATCTTTGTGAAGGTCAATGTATACCACGGTATACTACGGTGCACCCATGACAATATGCTAGTATTTGTTCTGTATTACTTGCAACGGATGCAAATCTGTACGGGGGAGATGGGCAAACGCTACGCAGGCATATGATAGAATAGACCTTACGCAAATCTTATAGTGTCACCTTGTGTTTAAGTGACACGAGTGCGGGACACCTGCTGTGATCGACCTATGAGTGGAGAATGAACCTAATACACGGAATTGAAATCGGCGCGCCGGCGGTTGGTTGGTTACTCTCGTATGACGAGTACGAGTCTGTCGGGTACTCTCATTCGCCATAGCTTGTATATTAAGCCACTGTGCCAGATCTTATCAAACGCCTTCGCGACGTCGAAAAATAGAGCACCGGTGGGAATTTGCAGTCCCGGGGCTGCATTTAAAGAGTTTAAAATGTACTATGTGAGACGGTGCACTTAATGAGTGCAAGAGTGAGCTGTTCGGAAACCGAACTGCTCATTGTCATTGGAACGACGAATGCAAAAAAACCATCGCAAGATGCATGACGTAGACGTATTCACGTAAGATGCACGGCTGTGTCCATGACACAGGCCACAACCTGTTTTTTCGTAGCTCATCTCATCTCATCTCGACCGCGTTAATTCTACTTTCATCACGCCCTTTCTGACATACCCAACTGTCACTTCCATACAATAGCGCTGGTATAAGCACATAATTATGCAGCGCAAGACGGGCACTCTGACTTAAAATTGTGCTTTCGAGTAATCTCCCTAATGTACCATTCACTATGTTCCCTGCACACGCTTCTTTCGGTAAAGCGGTGTACCTTCCATCCCTGCTTAAATTACATCCAAGATATACAAACTCATCCACTTGTTCCAGCACTACATCATCGACCACAATAATTCTTATATCCATTCTGGTCGCTTCTCTTTTTGAAATACTAGAACTTTAGTTTTTTTCGCATTCAAATGTAAGCCCATACACTTAAAATCATCATTCATAAGTGTGACCAGAGTTTAAAGCTCAGATGGAGTTGAGCTTAAAAGTACAGCATCATCTGCATAAAGCAGGCAGTTCACCACTAGATCACTCATGCGCATTCTCACATTCAATGACCTTAATATTTGGAGATGCTTATCCAGATATAGAATAAATAGGCGAGCTGACAACACACAACCCTGCTTGACGCCGATATTGACATCGAATCAGTGCGATATGTTGCCGTCCACCCGCACACATGCTTTGCAATCCCACTAGTTATATGGATTGCAAAGCACGCAGCAGACGCCCGTCTATCCCATAACTGGGCAACATGTGCCAAAGTTTCTTTTGCACAACTCTATCAAACACTTTCTTTAAATCCATAAAACCGCAGAAAAACTGTCCGACAGCCAAATGCTTCTCTATGCTGTTGCAAAACTTGACCCGTACATACTCTTCCAGATCTAAGACCGCCTTGTGTATCCCACAACATTCCCTCGGACTTCCCTTGCATTCTCCTTTCAATTATTTTACCATACACCTTCGACGCTAAACTGATCAAACTAATGGCCCTATAGCTATTGCAGTCTATACGTGAATCCTTGCCTTTATATAAGGGCATAATGACCGCGCGCCGTCAGTCTTCGCGTACTTTACCGGTCCTCCAACATGTATTACAGAGAACCCAGAGTCTCAGATGGCAGGACCACCGTATTTCATAATCTCAGCAGTCACCTTATCTATTTCTGCAGACTGTCAATTTTTCATACTCCTTATCGCCTATACGATATCTTGCATAGTGATGTCCTGGCATACTCCCACCGTCACTGAATCACTTACGGAGTCAGAGATGGAGGCAGCAGCCTGAACAGTCTCATACATATCTCCAAAATATTCAGTCTATCGTTTTAACATACTGTGCTTGTAGAATCTCACCATCCTTAGACTTGATCCTATTTATTCTGGAGGCTGAGGAACAACTCATAGACTTCTGCACCTCCCTTCCTCAAAAGTTGTGTTTGCCTTGAAGTTGTTCACCAGTTTCTCTTCAGCTTTCAGACATGCTCTTTCACACTTTTCTTTCACTAAGCATTCCTACAACAATGATACGAATCTTTCTTCATGTCTTTCTTCTTTCTTTTAATCGCAGCTTTCACTTCATCATCCCACCTCACATCTCCTTCCATTGACATGCACAGTTTTAAACTACCACATACTTCTTTCAACGGCTAGCACAATACATAAGATAGTGAGGTAAGATAACCTCGTAGACGTAGCACGTCTTTTTCTGGACTCACTGAAAATCAGTGCAGTGGCACAATCGCTGCAGTGTAGGCTGAGTTGGGTTCCATTTTGGTATCACATCACTTGCGATACGAAAGTAATAAAAGCATTTCAAGCATTCGTTTTCTGTCTTGTGTTTTTTTTTTGTTTAAGTTAATGTAAATTGCACTCAATTGTACTCTTCATAAATTTATTTTAAGGGATTTTTTTTTTATATCATAAGATAGCAAACAAGCAGATGGGTCTCCTGATGGAAAGAGTCAACCATCGCCTATAGGCACCAAAGATGTTAATGGTGCGTTGCTATCTTGTGGCGAGGTCTAATGCCACATGCATAAGTTTACCGGCTACCTTACCCTCCAAACCGGAACGCGACAACGACAAGCACTGACGCTATTGCGGCAGGAATAGGTAAGGCGGTGGTACCTGACCCGGGCGAGACAATGCGGAACTCTACCACCTAGTAGCCACGATGGTAGTGACTCGATAGCCAATCGGTCGCCTTTTACGACCTGCCTGGCAGAACGGCAGTTGGCCTATTCTACAAAGGATAGTATAGATAGAAGTCAATAGTATCGTAAGTTTATGTGTAAGTTGATACCAAATAAATATTTGAATTTGAATATTTATTATTTTGCTATCTACAGAATAGTATGTATTTTTTTTAAATTATTGTTGATAGGGAAAGTGCTTGACCACAATCTCGCCTGATGGTAAGCTATGGTGCGGCCTAAGTTGGAACGCGCTTCCCTAGAACAAATGTATGTATTGACAGTAGTGACTATTCTATTAGATTCATATAGCTTGGAAATCTAAAGCTGACATCAATGTATTCATCCATACTTTCATCAGTGAAATCGATTTTTAATGCAATATAACTGCAGCAACTGTCTTCCTATTTTCTATAACACTGGAACCCCATGTCAGATCTTCACCAAATTAAAATGAGATCTCAAACAAAACAAGAATCATTAAAATTCATAGACGAAGTTATCCACGAACACACAAAACGTGTACTATAAAATGGGGTGAATAGGCACAATTCGAAACTTCAGACTTGTATTTCTTTATAAGTTTCAAGGACTGCATACCACTATCCCCGTTTCTTTTGATGAGTCTACCAGTCTATTTTTCTATCGAAAATTTTATTTAGTAGTTTTTCCATGCATTAAGAAGAAAATTGACAAAATATAGACTGGTTCTAATTACCCAGTATATGGGGTAAATAGAAACCCTATTCACCCCACATTTCGTGTCTATTCACACCATTGTGTGCCTATTAACCTCGCAACAACACAGTCAACTTTGAGACATTAATTTCTTTTTGTCTTTTATTCCATAGACAATCAGGTGTTGCCAATTCACAGAGTAAATAATGGTGTTCAGATAAAAAAAAACACATGGCATTTTAACGCTAATGCGACTTGGATCTGTGGACTTAAACTTTTTGGTTTTGTTCCTATTCAGCCCATTCCTATTCACCCCGTTTTACGGTATAAGGACAAATTGATAATGGTTGAAAAATTGTAACATGTAATAGAATTGTGTTTTACCATCGATTTTGTACTTAGTTGTCTGGCAACTACTTTAAGAGCTTAATATAAGTCATTGCATTCAAGGCATACTTTTCAAGTTGAAATAACAATTTATTTTATACTAGCTGACCTGGCAAACGTTGTTCTGCCTTTTTAAATACTCATATTTATTTATTTTCTCTAATTTCTCACCGTTTAAACCTTCCCTGGACTTCAACAATTAATTCAAAACGAACCAAATCGGTTTTAATTTAGTAATTAAGGTAAGGCAATTTTTGAGTTCAAAAATCTATGCTTAGGTATATTTTGACTGATTTTAGCTTAAAATATCTCAACTTAGCAATAATGGCCTGCAAGGTCAAACAGTTTACAGATTGTTATAAGATCCTCTACAAAATAGTATAGAATTTCTTCATTATTATAAGTCTGAATTTGTCTTGTCATAATTTTAGTATTTCCTTGCATAGCTTATTTTCATGAAAATAAAACAATATCTTTTTAACAGATATAATATATTACATAGTTATTTCTAAAGGATTCCTACATTTTTTTTACTTCAATCTTTGTCAGGTAGTGTTTCCAATCCCTGAAAAAAAACCATTCATGTTTTTAAAACTTATTAGTATTAAATTCCATAAAAAATTTAAAAGGTAAATATCTACAAGGGTTTGTAATGTTAATGCAAATTTTTACAATCAATGGTACCTCAAATAGACATAGCTTAAGCTAAACAAAAAAGATCCAATCTTCAATATGGTCAAACATGTTAATAATACAGTTGATAAGGTAAGAATCCAATCAAAACAAAGTCACTAGAGATATTTGTTTAAAAGTCAATATCTCTGAAGTGACTTTGTTTTGATTGGATCCTTTTTCTGTAACTTGTTGTGTAACCCGTGTTGGCTCTGGGCTCCTTTAAAGAATAGGCCAGTTGCCATACAGGTCATAATAGGAGACCGATTGGCTATGCGAGTCACTAGCATCGTGACTACTAGTGGTAGATTTCTGCATGGTCTCGCCCAGTTCTGGTACCACCGTCTTACCTAAACCTGCCGCAATAGCGTCAGTGCTTGTCACTGTTGTATTCCGGTTTGGAGAGTAAGGTAGCCGGCATACTTAAAAAAAACAACTTAAGCATGTAGCATTTGACCTTGCAACAAGATAGCAGCGCACCATTACCATTTTTGATGTCTACAGGCGATGGTTGACTCTTTCCATCAGGAGAGCCATCTTCTTGTTTGCTATCTTAAAAAGTGTTTTGTAAAACAGTACAAGTGTATTTATATAATAATAATAATTATTATTATTATGAAAATTAAAATTATGAAAATTACAAATTACACTTACTGATCTAACTCCAAAGTAAGCAAATTATTTGCTTGTGTTATGGGTGTTAGACAACGATACTAATACATAGAAAATACATATATAAATACTAAAATATATATATAATAAACACCCAAACCCGGAAATACAAACATTTATGCTCATCACACAAATGCTTGTCCCCGTCGGGGATCGAACTCGAGCCTCGTCGATTGCGTAGTCAGGGTCGCTAACCATTCGACCAACGAGGCGACCAATAATAATACTCTTTATTGTACCACATAAAGAAACATTACATGACATAGTATACCAATTCAGTCTGCCAATACAATGGGCGGTCTTATCGCTAACAGGCGATCTCTTCCAGACAACCAAATTAAACACAAACAATAAAATGCAACAAGGATATGGTACAACTATAAAAAAATACTTAATTAAAAACAGTTTATATACACACTTACATTAACTTTGTAAGGGCTGCCAGTTAATCTTGAGTCCCTCTGGTAACACATGCGGTCCCATCTTTCAATCATAGTGCGTCTGTAATGCTACAAAAATAGATCTTATTAATGACATGTACTTCGGATATGTAGTCATATATGTATATCTTAGCCAACTTCTGCTAGTAAAATAAACTTAAATGAACAAGCAATAACTTTTGAACACGAACATTTTTGACATAAACTGAAAACCCAGTAATTGTTAAAGTTTAGAAGTAAACTTACAAATGAACCCCCATTGGGTTCGATTCTCGACAGGGACAAACTTTTGTGTGATAGCATACAATGTTTGTATTTCTATGTATTAGAATAATTGACTAACCCAAAACACAAACAAATGATTTGCTTACTTTGGGATTAGATCAATTTGTGTAATTTGTCCTGCAATATTTATTTATTAAATAAATATTTTCTAACGTCTGTTTTTATATGGGCATTGGGCATGTATAAATATGTAATTATTTAATTAACATTGTGTTGTAATAGTCCCCTAAACTTACATCTTTTGTTATTCCAGGCTCTGATAAGGTTTCATTGCATTGCTTATTGCTTATATAGCTAAGATAGTAGGGGACCAAACTCAAGCAAAATGTTGTATAACTCTACCAAATAATGACACATATAGCCATCATACACCTTTTAAAAACTGCCAGCCAAAATGGCAAATAGTTTATTGTTCAAAGAGGGTCTGGATTAACAATTGATACCGCCCGGTTGGTCAAGTGGTTAGCAACCCTGACTACGCAATCAACAGGGCTCGGGTTTGATCCCCAACGGGGACAAGCATTTGTGTGATGTTATGCTCATGTTTTATTCCGGATGGGTGTTTATTAAATATATTCTAGTATTTATATATGTATTTCTATGTATTAGTATCATTGCCTAACACCCATAACACAAGCAAATAATTTGCTTACTTCGGGGTTAGATCAGTAAGTGTAATTTGTCCTGTGAATATTTAACAAATATAACTTCTAACCTTTAATGGTCTTACTAATAAAATATTCCACACAGTGTATACAAGTACTATAGTCATTGCATGAGAAAAACATTACTAATAAACATTTGTTTGCCACAAAGAATGTACAATCTGTTTTATGGTATTGGATTATGCAAAGAAGTTACATGGGGTCAATACACCATAAAGCCCTTGTTTGGAGCTTGTGTAAGTCAAAAACCATTGTGTATCAGCTGTTAGCCAAGCCAAGTGTGATTAACAGATTCGGTTTTGTTGTTATTTTATGAGTTGTTACTAGCTGTTGCCCACAACTTCATCCACGCGGACTTCGTTTACTCCGCACAACTCTTCCCCTGTATTTGATAGCGTGATAATTTGTAGCCTATATGTTGACCCAACCTGTTAGTAATATTCATGCAAAATTTGAAGTAAATCCATGCAGTACTTTTTGAGTTTACCCTGGACATACATACAGACAAACAGACAAAAATTCTAAAACTATATTTTTAGCTTCGATATCGATTGTAGATCACACCCCAAGTATTCTTTTAAAAAAATATTCAATGTACAGTTTTGACTTTCCTACAATTATTTTATTACATGTATATAGATTACACTTTACATATTAAAGGTATTTATTTTTTACATAAAATGTTTCTTTATATTATTAAAATCAAACAAGCAGATCTCCTGCTGGAAAGTGCAACCATCGCCATAAGCCTATAATAATTAATTAGACACCTTAGCATATCAATAATAAATTACTTGCTTAAAGTTATTTTCTTTTGACGAAGTGGGAATATTAAGAGATATTTATGGTAATTAACGTGATATTACTACAAATTAACTGCAGTTATTGGAATGCATAGTGGGCCCAAAGAACTTTAATTTAAGTCTGATTGATTAGACAACTGTAAAAGAAAGTTATTTTTTAAATTTAGAATACTTTTAAAAGAACTAATTTCGAACGATCACGTTAAGAACTTACAAACAAATATTTTGTTCTTAAAAAATAATGTAAATATTTTGGATAAATCAAAGTTACAATAGTTATGCTTAGATTATAAGTAATTAAATGGTACAGAATTTCGTTTCTAACAAAACTTCATAGTCTATTTAATAAAAAATATTATTTTGAACTCCAGAAGGTCGGAATTACATTATTAACTGGAACTTCTCTTCCTATTACCTAACAGCACAATATAAAGCATTTGATTAGTACTTACATTGCCTAGAACTAAGTTGTGAATATGATACAGGGCCAATCCGGGTAAGCCAAGTCCAGCTGTGATAACAAAAAAGCTAGGCAGGATTTCGTACCACATTTTGGAAAAACAAAATTATAATACCACCTGTATATCCCAAAGAGTAGGTAATTGACGGTAATTCTTTTGATTTGACTTTTCTGATAGGGATGGCGATCTGAGATATATTATTCGAAAAATCGATTCTTCGAGCCAAAAAATCGTTTTTTAAATCGATATGTAGTACTGGATCGATTCATTGGATCGATATATCACTCTTTAAAATCTACATTCGATTTTTTGTGTTTTGGTATAAACCATACAATTATTTACAATCAGTTGAAGGTGACCGTATAAAAAAAGTGCTGCCGGTTAATTACTCAAAAACTCGCGAGATGGCTATGTGTTTAATTTCCTTCGCCTATCTTCTTTTCAATAAAAAAGTTGCGTTTGTAATCTTTGACTTTTTGTATCTGTGCTACATATTAATATAAATTAGGTACCTATTTGCTTTGTAACCAATCAAGGAACTTATATATGATATCTGGAATTACTACGAAGCAATATTTGAAAAATAAAAATGTACTTTATTTCGTTAGCAATAAAGTTGACATTTGCTTCTTACTTAACAGAGGGGAAAAACGTTCTGAGCGAGACAACGACATGAGTGGATGTTATCCCTTTCTTGCAATTGCCAGTGTAAATAAAACTTTCGGATGGTAGATTTTTTATATATCCGGTAACCGTTAAATCCCTTTTATTCATACACGTTTATAGATACATTAGCATAAAATGTATTGTAATTAACATATTGAGTTCTTAAATGTGTTTATTTTAATTATTACGTAATTATTTATGCAATGTAAAAACTGTTTTCTCAAATCAGTAGAATTAGTAGTAATTTGTAAACTATGCACGGACACACTCAGGTGGCCGTACGCTTTGGCGCGCTTTATTTAAAAATATAGCTGATACTTTAAGTAAAAGTGTGTTAAAGCATAAAGTCCTCTTTTTGCTTACTGCTATAAGTTTTTCCTGTTGTAAAATGTATTAGTGAAGCGTATGCTGGTTGCGGAATTTCATTTTTTAAGTAAGTTTTTTATTGTATTTACAAGTTTCTTAAGTAGGGTAGCAATAATAACACAAAAATTCGGACATGTGAATACAAAGAAATTACAATTCAATCTAACATTTCATAATACGTCCCTAAGGAATGTCATCATAATCAAATAAGAACCTACTTTACGTAATTTTGTTATTTAATACTAAAATCATTGTGTTGTAGTAACTAAATACATTACCTACATACTTTTTGGTAGTAACTGTTAACTAGTAGTAGATACCTAACCTCTTGTTCATTATTTTCTTGCAGGTTCCCAAGAAATGAGATTCTTTAACAACGGTGGATTGAAGTTGTTCCATTTAAGAAAAAAAAATCATATTACAGTTTAATTTGCAGCCGTCATTTTTAATCCGAGGATTTAATAATCCATAAGATAAGATCAACACTGAAACCGGATGCTATTCCATCTATATTCCCTGTTGTAAGCTTAATCATTTAGTCTTATTTAAGATATTTTTTTATTAAACATACAAACGTAATATAGGGTCATTGCGTCGGGAACGCGACCGCCTCTAGTAGTGTCGCACACTTGAGAGCCTGGGAATCTTAATTAAAGATAATAGCATTTTTTTCATGAGAAAACAATGAACAGTAAGTATTGAATCTTCAATGAATAATTATGTAACAAGAAAATCATAAATTTAAACCTATCTGCTAAACCCAAATCTAGAAAATAGTGCCCGAGTTCGGGTGATGACTTAATGGTGTGTTTATGTGTCGCGTATTGCAATAAAAATACCACACCGGGTGGCGAACAAAGTTACCTTTTGTTACCTTATACTAATGTTACACTCAAACAAGAAGCGTTATTATTTCAATTATAGAACATTGTTTGTTGGAAAGTTGTAGTGACATCATTTTTTAGCTTATATTTCTTTTTAAATCCAGTGATCGCAAACTGAAGTATATAAATATCTAATACGCTCGAAAGCGGCCATGTGGTTGCATTCGGACACATAAAGCTATAAAATATTTTGCCTATTATGATCTCAATGATGCTTTCATGACTGTATAATTTAGAATTTGATGTTGTAGAAGCATATAGATGCATCTCATCAGTTTACGACCACACGTTTTCTTGATAGAACTTTGTTTAATTCACTTACTAAAATAGGTGATCGCAAACCCACCCTGGTCGAAAATTATGATGTTAGTTTGTAACCGCCCTGTTTTAATACGAAAGAAAGTAAACTAAAATAAGTAAATAAATAAAATATTGCTTTCTTTAGATGACAACAGGCCCGCAAGATAAAAAAAACAAAATGAAAAATATTGGTTTCTTAGGATTACTTAAAGGACATTTACTCGGGTGTACTGGGGTGTATATTAGCGCGCAAGATAAAAAAACACAAAATGAAAAATACCAGTTTTTTAGGATTACTTTAAGGAAAATTTACTCCTTGTATAATGGAAAATTTGCTCGGGTGTATAATAGAGAGGAAAATGACGTAATCAAAATATTGCTTGACTATTATGTAGTTGTCAACCACAACAAAATTAGTAGAGTTATATTCAGAAAATACGGTCACTTTTATTTCTTCGAATCCCACGAATCCTGTGACAGCGAGTGAAAGCTTCGTTATCATCCGCGCGGTGACTAATAGCTAATGAGTCTAGTCACGAGTTCAGCAAATCACTGTTTGTAAATAATGAACTTCAATAGTGCCTATAAAGGATAATTTGAATAAAAATGATATCTATGCGTGGGCGTCCGTATGAGTATAAACATGTTATAGGATAATTAGCTCAATATTTAAGTACCTAATTGTTTTACATATTTGGTATTAAAATCGACTACTGAACACTCTCCTTTAGTATGGACGGTTTTTATCAGCCTATTTCAATATAATTTACAGATTTGAAACGAAAAAACTACTTGTTATTAGTCTAGATGATTAGTGTTTAAAATGAATATTTGTTTTTTATATTATAAGATAGCAAACAAGTTGACGGCTCTCCTGATGGAAAGAGAAACCATCGCGTTTAGACATCAAAGATATAAATGGTGCGTTGCCATCCGTGTGGCGGGCTTGCAATGCCACATGCACAAGTCTGCCAGCTACCTTACCCTCCAAACAGGAGCACGACAATGACAACTAGGTGGTAGATTTCTGCATTATTTCGCCCGGGTCTGGTACCACCGCCTTATTTATTCCTGCCGCAACAGCGTAACTGCTTATCAAAAAGTTTACTTAACTCTTGACTAGAAATAATTTCACTACCATCGTGACTACTAGGTGGTTCCGCAACATCTCGCAGTGGTATTTGGCACCACTACCTTACCTATTTGCGCTGCAACAGAGTCAATGCTTGTAATCGTCGTGATCCGGTTTGGATTGTAAGATAGCCGGTAAACTTATGCATGTGGCCTTAGACCTCGTCAGTACATAGCAACGCACCATTAACATCTTTGGTGTTTATAGGCAATGGTTGTCTCTTTCCATCAGGAGACCCATCTGCTTGTTTGCTATCTTATGATATAAAATTGACATTATTGCTGCAGGAATAGCTTCTGCGATGGTAGCAAATAACCGGGCAAGACGTTGCGGAACTCTACCACCAAGTAGTCACGATGGTAGTGACACTTATAGCCAATAAGTCGCCTTTTACGACCCGCCTGGCAGAACGGCAGTTGGCCTATTCTTCAAAGGAACACGAGTCCAACATGGAGAAAAATGGACCATTTTAGGAAATGGGCATTTTGAAAATGTTTATGTATAATTTGGGAATGTATATTTGTAATATTGTGTGTCCAAAATCCAATGTGTGCAAAATGTCCAATTCCCAATGTATATTTTGGGAATTGGACATTTTGAACTTGAACGTTGGAACCGGAACCGAAGTGTTTTATCCAGGACTCTGTCAGTAGACTGGCATTAAGACTGCAATATCTCTCACCGTATCCTCTAGGTTTTATTGATTCTTCAGTATCGCTGGACTGCTTCACTCGAACAAATTTTAAAGCAATGTAATGTAATTGTCATCTGTCCGTAATTAATGCATACATTCTCTAGAAGAGTATTTTGATCTTTTATCTATATGTATAATACTCAATTCGGTAGAACGATCACACATGCAAAGATTTTTTTACCACACTTTTTACCCGCGAAACAGCTCAGTAAGAAAACAAATCTAGCTATTTATTTCAGTTATATATCAAGTAAAATTATTCCAACTTTTATTATTTTTAATAATCCTATTTTACGCTCTAACACATTAAGATAGGCCGCAGCTGGTCAGGGTGCTTCGCAAAAATTCGCCTAGATCACTTTGATACATTTTATATAAACTCTCGTACACTATGCCGGGGCAAAGTACGGCAGATTTACAGAGCGGAATTGAGCGCACGCAATTTTCTCCGTGTTTTAAGTATGCATTTACAAAATCAGAAATTATGGGTGAAGAACGATTAAAGGCCACAAATAACTAGCCTCAACGTGCAGTTCGGCAGTTAACTGTACATAAAACTAGTCAATGTGTTGCGGCCCGGCACGTTACTAATATGCTAGCATTTATAGTTGCAATCCGGCCCCCTCCACCTCACTACAGCCTGTCGTAATAATACGATATCATTAGACAAATCACACGAATTGATCTAACCCTAAAGTTAGCAAATTATGGGTATTAGTCAAAACAATATATTATGAATGTGCATTTTCCTTCGTCAATAAGAGCGATAACAGACATTGTTAACCTACACGACTTTCAAAAGTTGATAGCCGTGGGTGCTATCTAGGATTTATCGTAGCTGTCTATATCAGTTCTATTCCGCTTTTTTAGTATGAAATTGTCCTGTTGCACAATTATGTATGGACACCCTAGTAGAAAGAGACACACTCCACTCATGTCGTGGTACTCTTCGGAACGATTTTGAAGTACATGTGGACCTTCCAGATAGAATATAACTTCCTTGTAACCAATAAATTTAGAAAATAAATGTCTTTCATTCTACCTAATCTGATACTTTGATTTTTTTTTTATAGAAGAGGGGGCAAACGAGCAAGAGGTGCACCTGATGGTAAGTGATCACCGCCGCCCATGAACATCCGCAAAACCAGAGGTCTTGCAGTTGCGTTGCCGGCCTTTTCTTGAATGAGGAAGCTCTTTTCTTGAAGGTCCCTATGTCGTATCCGTTCGGAAATACCCCAGCCGGTAATTGGTTCTAAAACAGAGTAGTGCGAGGTAAAAAATATCGGGAGAATCGCAAAGTTGTGGATTTCCAGACATCGAGATGGTGAGGATGGAACTCCAAATTTGATGCGATGTTAAGATGGTGGAATTCGGCGGCAGGAATTAATCCAAACAACTCGTCGGAACACTCTCCATGATAAATACGATAAAAGACGCAGAGAGAACCAAAGACGCAGAAGAATAAAGTAATAAAAATAATTGTTGTTATCGAATTCCCTGATCTTACTGATAAGAGATCGTTGATTATGATATTTGTCTTGTTTTTAATAAAACTGATTTATACTTACATTTTAAAAGCAAATTTGAAAAAAAGATCGATTTAAAGGAAATCGATATTTAGACCTCGACGTGAATCGATTTAACAGGTCACGATTCGAATCGTTTTAAAAATCGATCTTTTGCAGAAAGAATCGCATCCCTATTTTCTGATTTGAGATTTCATGATTCGTATTCTCAAGGTTGCCAATGTCTTTTGACGAAAATCCTCAAAAAACAATGTGAAAATCCTTAAATTCGGGAAGAAATTATCCCTATTCCCCACCAATTCCCTACATATAAGGAATAAAGAAAAAGTAAACTGCATACAGTTTTATTACATTTATTAGGGTATCTGCCATATTTTGTATTAAGACATTTTTTAGGATGGTATAAATTTCATATTACCACCTTGCTTTTAAGCTCCGAAATATACTAGCAACCCTTATCGCCCATAACCGTCCGACATGAAATTACAAACCTATTATTTGCCCTATCATAGAATAAAACAAAGAGTAAGGATGTTTTCAATGTAATAGATAAGGTTATTAACCTAACTTAAGTAAATCTGTTATTGTAATTTTATAATTAGTCTGTAGAGGTTATCCCTACGATGTGATAGAGATGATAGTTGCTGATAGATGATAGACAGTAATAATAGCGATCTGGAAATTTATGGACTTTATATTTTGATATATAATTTATATATTTTTCATGTATTTTTCATATATTTAAAATATATAATTTTTATATTTTAAAATATATTTTTTATATATTTTTTTTTCATGGGGGTTGTGTGGTTCTGATAAGAGTGAATTTAGATAGTAAACAGATGGTTTATTACAAATGTATTGTTGTAGAAGGATTGATGAATAGATTTTGAAGTATATAGCTTTTTAAAATTAGAATTAAAATTTTGAACAAATATATTTTGTATGCTAAGAGATAAAAATATAATAATAAACATTAAAAAAGAAATCTGGTTCTTTGAATTAAAAAAATCCATAAGTATAATTTAGATGAAAAATATAAAATATTTGTAACGTGATTGGTCAAATATATCATAAGCATGAAAATATATATAATTCTATACTAACAGTTAGTTGCGCGCTTGCGATTAATAATTGCAATTAATGAAATAAAAAACCCAAAAGACTGCATATCTTTATATATTGTGTACATTGATTACACTATTGTTCAGATTTTTCATCGTAATTTTGTGGAAATATTTTAATGCGTAGATACTTTATAGGCTGACGAATTACAGTCAAATGCTCTTTTCGGACAAGATTCGTTAGATTTAATAACATATACTTCAATAGATTTCTTCAAATTTGGCTTACGTGACTTATGTCAGGACACGTTTGTTTATAAATAACATCGTACCCTGATAGCCACCTTACCTATAACTTACTGTCAATCTACATCCGCAATTTGAAGCAAACTTGACGGAAAGAGTTGGCAAAGCGAGCGATTACCTATTAGTTACCTATAACTACAAATCTAAAAAAACTATTTTTTCAGCGTATCAATAATTAGTCATAAACATCTTGACAGTATTACATATTTATACACTATATATTTTCAGTATTTTTGAATCGCTTGTCCTATTTTTCCTTGTTAGCCACCGGAAATCCCAGAAATTCGCTAACGAGATTATCAGAATTACCTAATAAGTATTTTAATTATAACCCAAAGTAGGAAATTTCGTTTGACGTCAAGTTAGTGTTATCAGGAGGTATATCGATCTTTATAATTTGCCTATAACTTCCGTTAATTAGCCTAAAACCCAATAATATTCTATAACGAACCTCAAACTAGGGATGTACGATTCCAAAAAAAATCGATCTCGAGAATAACGACAAATATTTTATTATTTGTTATAAATATTTTATTGACAGATATGAGTAGAGTGATTATCATTTTGATAATATCTTAAAAAGCACCCCACGCTTTTTTTAAAATAAAATAATTTTTTTTTTATTCACACTATTATTAATTTATATTTATTGAAATTTTCAACACTATTCTTAATTTAAATTTATTAAAATTTATTTTCTATTTTTTGCTTTGATTTTCTATAAAAAGCGTGCTTTTAGTTTTTTTAAACTATTATTTATTTTTTACTTTTTAGTTTGGTTTATTCATAAAAGCGTGATTTTTTAGTTTTTTAAAACTATTATTTGTTTTGTAAAATTAAAATTCTCCTTAGTATTCAAAAATTTGTCAATATTGGAGAAATCGGCTAAAGATAATTATTGGAAATTAAAATTAACATCAAGTCCTGTCTTATCGACTGTAGGAATAATTATAAAAAATTAAAATTAAGTTTCTTACCTTATCGACTATAGATGAAAATTATATAAAATAACAAAAATCATATTTTGCAAATTAAAAAATGGAATAATTTTATCAAACATGCAAACATACAAAAGTACAAATGTACAAACATACAAACATACAAACATACATATAGGTGAAGCTAATAAAAAGTTTGTAAAAATTATATGTCTCAATTTTAGAATCAAATTTGTAAATTACTTAAAAAATACTTTCTTTGAAAATTCGGGAAAATTGAAAAATCGGGGAAATTAAAGTTATAAATAAGAGAAAAAATCTATTAAACACTGCGTAGATCATTTAAAGATTAAAAAAATTCGATACAATCGAACGACAATCTGAAATTCGAAAATACGGTTATTTTGTAGCTTCTCTTTACATGCTATTTTTTAAAAATTTTGTCAATTTTTCAATTCTAAGATCATATTCCAGCTATGAAAATGCACTTGCAAGTCATTAACAATTGTGTTTAATAGATTTTTTTCCCATATTTATAACTGTAATTTTTCCGATTTTTTTTTTGGTATTTTTAGATTTTTTTTTAATTTTTAGCGCGCGCATAAAAATTTCTTGTAGAAATTTATTTCGATGTCGATGGTTCATTATTCTACATCGACCATCGATGTTTCGATTCCAAAAAAAATCGACCAAAAAAATCGATGTTTCCCGGAAAAAACATCGATAGTCGAAACATCGATGTATATCGCCCATCTCTATTCGACTGCTTTAGTTATCAATTAACAGGAAAAAACCAATTTATTTTGCGCATTATTAATACATTTTATGGTCCGTTCTCTGAGTTGAGGTTATCGCTGTTTTCGTTACTAATAAGTTTATTAATATATTTTCCGTATTACATAGCTATTTTAAATATTAAATAAGCAAAGGAAAGTTTTGAGTTGATGAAAACCCAAATAATTTAGTTTAGTTTTGATTCAAAATGATACTACTCCACTATCAGTAGAAAACAATAAAGCCCTTGAGTTAACAGAATGTTTTGCGTGACAAAAACAATTTTTTTTTTAATTATTAATTTTTTGGGTTCCAATTTCTAAATTTCGACATTGAAGCGAGCCCTGGTAGGGTACAAAATGATAGACCCAAGGTAGGGGTTTGCCCTACTAATTAGTATAGGTGATAGGTGAGTGATCCTGCAGCTGATAATATAATATGATAGGCGGGACGGGAAAAATAAAAAATTAAAAAGAAGAAGACGAGAGTGGCTGATATGCAGACCGGAGCATCTGGAATGGACGTGTGATTGGAAGGTCACGCTGACCTGTGCATCTAAAACGCACGTGTTGTTGTAAGGCCATACTGAATTGACCATTAGAACGAACGTGTGCTTGCGTTTCTAACATTTAGTAAAAGGTGATCTATTGTGCCGTGCCACGAATCACCACTATGGTAACTACTAGATGGTAGGGTTCTGCAACGTAAAGCCCGGATTTGCTTTTTCTGTTTCGATAAGTGTCCAGTGCTCGTTTGGACACGTCTTGTCATGTTCCGGTTTGAAGTGTACGTAAGGTAGTCGCTAAACTCAAACCTTGTGCTATAATATCTTTATTACTATCAATGTTCTATGATCTATGTTCAAATGACGTATATTTTCTGAGGCACCGTTTACATACTTTCTGTATGCCCAAAGGTGACTGGAGGAGAATGTCAATAGGCATTATGTCCGCCTTTTGTACAAATTTATTAAGGATGTGTGTATATATATATATATATATATATATATATATATATATATATATATATATATATATATATATATATATATATATATATATATATATATATATATATATATATATATATAGAGTTTGGCATTTACTTACATTGCCTAGAACAAAGTAATGAATCCACCACAGACCAAATCCTGGCATAGCTAAACCACCTGTAATAATTAAATATACTGGGACAATATTAAACCACATTTCTAAGTCGTTGAATAGATTTGAATAAGTAAGTTATTTCGATTTAAGTTTATTTTATCACAGTTCTGACTTCTGAAGTTCGCGTCTAAATGTGACATACAGCATTCTATAACATTGTCATGTATAATATTACCACATTATACATGTCAATGATTCTATAAGCATTTACATATTTTATTTCCTTTACAGCCAGTGTTTTAATATCATCGTACACACCACAGAACATAATATACAACAATAACACGTGGTATACACTGCTTAACAGAATAATTTCGTGAACCTGATTAAAAGAGGTAATTACTTTTACAATGTGAAATTATGCGCTTATTTTTGGAGGACGTTTTTGAGACACTGATTGTGTATCTTGAGTTTTTTATGTCAATGCGTGCAGACAAATTTATAGTTACTAAATTACTAACTACTCTAGGAGGCTACTAGGCTAGCTCTATTAAGCTTGTTGCTAATTGGGTATTTCTCACATTTTTTGTAATGCTGGAGCCGCACTTGCATCTATCCTCACAAAACTTCGTGCAATGACACGATAAATGCAGATGTGACCGGCTATTATCGGCTACTTTCGCATACATTCCGGACTGCGTGTGCCTTAGCGTGCATATAACTTCAGGACACACAAGTTGACACTAATTGTTTAGCATGGAATAGCACTTACACATGTACCTACTTGGAATAAATGTAAGTCACAGAAAAAATAATACCTATTGAAATCTGCTGTGGAAATCTGTTTCTGAAGTATTGCAAATCAGGTATTGAAGTCCAAGTGTCGCACACTAAAATACTTCTAGGAGTATTTTATAGTCCTTCTGCACAAGTTAACTATTTTTCACAATTTGAAGTGTTGCTTGATACATATTTACCCTCCTATAACCATAATATAATTATGGGCGACTTTAATACTTGTCTTATAAAAGATAATGCGCGTGCCAGTAGATTTAAGCATATACTTGACTCTTGTAATTTGCACTTGATTTCTGATGCTGCCACGCACTTTGTCCCGGACTGTATGCCATCTCTTCTAGATCTCATGATAGTATCAATGCCTGACTACGTAGCAAAATTTGGACAGTGCTCTGCTGACGCTTTTTCGCACCATCACTTGATTTTCTTGTCGTATAATCTGCGAGTCAATAAACCGAAACCTACAATACTTTTTCAGCGTAATTTTGGTGGTATAGATATAAACTCTCTTCGTTCTGATGCGCATTTGATTAATTGGTCAGCCATTATCAATAAATCATGTATGAATAAGAAAGTTGAACAGTTTAACAGCGTTGTGACTCAGCTTTATGACAAGCATGCTCCATTGAGACCAGTGAAAATGAAGCACTTACCAGCTCCTTGGCTCACCGATGATTTAAAAGCACTATTAGACAAGAAACATCGAGCTCGGGCTAAGTATAAAGCTAATAATACGGAAGAAAACCGCATTAAATATGTGAAAATTAGGAATCGTTGTAATACAATGTGTAGAGATGCACAACGACGCCACATTCATAATTCGGTCCAAAACGGTGATCCTGCTAAAGTCTGGAAATTTCTTAGATCTTTAGGAGTTGGTAGTTCTACAAAAACTTCTTTTCCACCAAACATAAATTTAAATGCCTTAAACCAACACTTTGCCTCTTCTTCTAACCTCGATGTTTCAAAAAAATTACTTACATTACAAAATCTTTCTGTATTGCCAACTCCTGACTTTCCACCGTTTGTTTTCCATGAATTTTCTGACTGTGACGTCAAAAGAAATATTCTGGCTGTATCGTCTAATGCTGTAGGTGTTGATAACATCAGTCGTAATATGATAATACCTATTATAGACATTGTGATTCCAACCATAACCCATTTATTAAACCATTCTATATCATATTGTACTTTTCCCAGCATTTGGAAGGATGCATTTGTAATTCCTTTATCAAAAAAGACCAATCCGTCCCTTTTTTCTGATTATCGCCCAATCTCCATATTACCATTTTTATCCAAAGTTCTTGAACGACTTGTTCATCAGCAGTTCAGATCATTTTTGTATAGAAATAACCTGTTTAATAAATTTCAATCCGGTTTTCGTCCTGGTCATAGTACAACAACTACCCTTGTAAAAATTAGTGACGACATAAGGCAAGCGATGGATAATAGAAAACTAACTGTACTTGCTTTATTAGATTTCAGCAATGCTTTCAACTCCGTCGACTATGATATTTTATTAGCTCTTTTAGGCTCTATCAATATGTCACCTACAGCAATAGGGTGGTTTAGGAGTTACTTGGATGGTCGCCGACAAAGAATCCGCTGGGCAGATGTACTTTCTGATTGGTCTTGTATTACTGCTGGCGTACCTCAAGGTGGTGTGTTGTCTCCTCTCTTATTTTCCTTCTTTAGTAGTTCTATTACTCATCATTTATCTTCTCTCTACCATATGTATGCCGACGATCTCCAAATTTATACACACACTGTTTTTGAAAACCTGCATAATGCAATCGACAACATCAATGTCGATCTGGCTACCATTTGTGATTGGAGTAAAAATTTTGGCTTAAATATAAACCCCAATAAATCCCAAGTTATCATAATTGGTAGCCCGAAACTCATTGATAGAGTTGATTGGAGTAATTTGCCAGCTGTTACACTAAATGGAATTAATATACCATATACTAATTTTGTAAAAAATTTAGGTGTATTTTTTGATAGCACCTTTTCGTGGACCATTCACATTAAAGAACTCAGTAAAAAAATATTTGCATCCTGGAGTTCTTTAAGACGTTTAAAGAGTTTACTACCTATATCTACTAAAATTACGCTTGCTGAATCTCTCTTACTTCCAATACTAGATTATGCGGACGTTTGCTTTATTGACCTAACCAAAGATCAGCTAAATAAACTTGAGCGTCTCCAAAATATTTGTATTAGATTCATATTTGGTTTACGCAAATATGATCATGTGTCCAAGTTTCGTTCTCAACTCAAGTGGCTTCCTATTAAACTTCGCCGTGATGCTCATATACTCTTCTTGTTATACAGTGTGCTTTTTGATCCAATGACTCCAGGTTACTTAAAGGAAAGATTTGAATTTTTCGAAAGTGATGGTATGAAACTGCGTTCAAGTGAAAATCTTTCCTTACGTATGCCTGTGCATAATTCCCGTTTTTATGAACACTCTTTCACTGTTTCAGCTGTTAAGCTATGGAATAAACTCCCTGCTAACATTAGACTTGCAAAATCGTTAAATATTTTTAAAAAATTAGTTAAAATGCATTATTTAAATTCTTGTTCTACAGATTAGATTATTATATTTCTCTCAAGGTCATTTTACTGTGCGTTTCTTTATATATATATATATATATATATATATATATATATATATATATATATATATATATATTTTAATTTTAATTTCAATGTGTTTGTATTATTATGTTATTTGTTTTGTTTATGTGTGAGAGCAGAATTGTTTTGTATAGATATAGATATATATATTTTAATTTTAATTTCAATGTGTTTGTATTATTATGTTATTTGTTTTGTTTATGTGTGAGAGCAGAATTGTTTTGTATAGATATAGCATATATGTACAGTCTTAAGTTATTGTAAGTGTAATAGTACATATTTTACGGATATCCTACTCTACCTTAAAATGTTGTTCTTATTAACAAAGGTTGTCTGGTAGATATCGCTCTTTGGCGATAAGACCGCCTTTGTGTACTTTCTTTAAATTGTCTTTAAATTATTCGTACTAAGCATGTATTTTTACTGTAATTATGTGCACAATAAAGAGTTATCATTCATAATACCACAGAACAATACTACTCAAGGGTTTAATACTTTTTACTTTGTCGTCGCCGCGTCCTAGTTCTTGAATGGCCAAGAAAAATACGCTCTTAACTGTGTATAAAAATATTTACAATCATAAAAATCCTATCTCCGAAATAAAAATAGTCTAGGGCTTGTTTAGTCAAACTCCATTATTTGTCTAAATGACCGCATTCATGAACGAAGTTGCGTTCTTGAGTGCCCAATCTCCACCATGCAACCAATCACAGCCAAGTATTATTCAGTGATTTTCCCACCATAATATTTTTATTAAGATACTTTTGTTTAGACGTTTGGCACTGTTTGTTCGATTATAATATATCAGTTTAAATAATGAAAAGTAGCTAGTAATGTCTGAAACAGATAAAACATCTAATTATGAACAGATGGCATTGGACTGAAAGAAAGAAAGAAAAAAGTATCTACTATTTGCATTGATATAAAATACCCAAGATACACAGTTCCGAACAAAACTGACACTCAAAACTGTCGCTAATTCAGTCTAAAAAGTTTATAGTTATGACACAAACGTGTTTTTGCATATTCAACCTTAAACGCAAGATTTAAAGTCATTTTTAAAAAACAATGTACAAAAAGCAATAAAATTTTTGACTTAAGTTAGCCGGTAGGACAAGGCACATGTGGAGTTGAATATAAATATTTTTATGCATTGAGGTAGTATTTTAAGGGTTTGTAAAGTTTACATAAAAAAATCTTGTCGAAAATCTGTTTTTGCGTAAAACATTCAATGAATAAAATATCAATAAAACAAATAATTACCATTAAAATAATTTATTTATATTTCAAACGTTGTAGGTTATTGGTTCTATTACACAGAACCTACACATATAGGCAAACTGTGGGTTTATAGCCATGTAGTATTTGACGCTTGATATTGATACATTTAGTTTGCATAGTCTAATAGATTTAGAATATACTGAAACAGGAAATTTACTGCAATGGTGACTATGACTAGGTTATAAAGTTCATATATTCTTACATGATAACAGACACGATTTTTTTCAGACTTATTATGTAATGTATCGACAACATAGTAAGGAAACGCATTAATTTCCTAGAAATAAATTTAGCTTTTCGTAGAATTCTCGTTTTGAATTAGATTTCAGTTTTTCTGTTTTTTTTTTTGCAGTATTATGTAAATGAACATTTGTTTAGTTATAGTATCTGCAGACGTACGAGCGAATACTGCCCATAGACATTTGGAACACAATAGTTAGTTACTAATGCGATGTCGGCTTCTGAAAATTATATTGACCCTCGTATAAAAAATTACAATAAAACAATTTAGAGTTAAAAAATTGTGTTCAATGTTATTCGGAAGATCAAACTCCTTGATGATTTTGAAAAAATATACATCTTTTTAAATACTGAATAACTATCATTTAAAAAACTTTGGATTTTTGAACTTTTTTAATTCAATAGTCTATGCTTAGGCATAGTTTTTTTCTTTGAGGTTAAAATACTTAAATTTAGCGGGAAGTTTCAGGTGGCCTGTAGGGTCAACCAGTTCACAGATTTTTTAATATAGTTACATTAGTTGGTTACATAGGTGTGTTACATACACAGAAATCCTAATAGATACGTATATTTAGTTTGGAGTATAGTTTAGTACATATAATATTATTGCTAAAGGTAATTTTAGATTAGTTAATTGCCAAAGTTAATTATAAATTTCTTATATAATTACGTTAGTTTTTTCGATAGGTGTGTTACTAATAGGTATTTTTAGTTTGAGGTATAGTTAATTATGATATTAGGTATAGAAAATTTAGAAGTTATAGGAAGTTCAGGTCTTACGTTTTTTACTTACATTTTAATAACAAAAATGTCGTATATAAATAATTAAGATGAATATGTAAATATTATTTTTAACGTACTAGCGGTCCACCCAGCAATGTAGAGATTTTTAATAAAATAAAGAAAGGTTAAATAAGTTCTAAAGTAAATATGCGCGAGCAAAGCCGCGGGTAACAGCTAGTATGCAAATAAAACAACTCGTACATATAAACAGTCACTTAAAATTTATACGAGACTAGCTGCAGATCTCTGCATTAGGATAAAAGTATTCTATGTGCTATTCCAGGTCATCTTATATCCGAGTCCAAATCCAAATTGGTACAGCCATTTTTTACGTGATTGATTATCAAACATCCAAACATACAAACTTTAACATTTATAATATGTATATGTATATCCGCAATCAAAAACAACATTTTATTAAAAATAAATTATTAAATCAAAAAATAAACATTCTTAATGCAACCTGTGCCTTCCACTTAAGAAATCGTTATCAACAACACGTGTAAACAGAACAAAATTCGATGCTACTTATGATTTCCTATTGTTATATTAAAAGTTTCGTAATATATCTCCAAAGTTCATCGTAAGAATCACAATCATATATATTGTTATTTTATATTCGTACAAATAGAATAAAAAGAATCACCTTTCACCAGACCAATCAACTTGGTCCTCAAAATAAGTAATCAATATAATCAAACATTTTAAAATCGTCAAATTGATGTCCTCTTCTCTTTTGGCAGTTGCTTAACAACTATAAAAGGTATTCAAAATTATTAATGAAAACAATTAATCTTATTAAAAAAAATTAACTTATTAATGAAAAAATCGACTCCACTAATAATAACAGGATCAATTTGTATTATTCGAATAAATTAAAAGGAGGTTGTAATGCACTGTCCTTTACTGAAAAAGTGACCATTGAAATTTTGTCGTATTATATTTGGAGCGTCGAGTACATTTTTAAGACAAATAAAATAAAAATCATACCTTACACCCTATATTTAGTAATATAAACGACAAAAATAAATCGATAAACTCTTATGCTTACCGAAAATACAATATCTTATATTTTTTTAACGTTCATGATGTTGTATTTTACAATTCATCAAAGAACAATTCTGTATTTTTGACGCGCGGGCAGTGACGTGAGCGACGGGCTTTTATTTGAAGTGAGTGCACAATTTTAAATTGTGCACTCATTCTTAGAGGACGTTTTGAGACACTGATTGTGTATCTTGGGTTTTAATATATCAATGATTATATTTTGTAAGAATATGGGTGTTACAAGTTGTAAAAATAAATAAGTTACCAACATATTCTACCATTATATGGTGTGCAAATATTTAAAAAATTATCATTGTACAATATTAAATTTAAAAGATTGTATCGATTTTTTAGAATTACTACTGGATCGGAACGCAGCCACACCCTGAGAAGATCCGGCGGAAGAAACTCAGCGGGCTGGTCTTTTTTCTCTATTTTATGTACTTATTACTATTGTACAAGAACGATTTCATATTACAAAAGTTATTTTATAATTACAAGTTTCATTTTTTGTGTAATTAAAAATTTGATAACGTACAAAATATTCACCACTTACAAAATTTTACTACATTGAATTTTTTTTAAGGTTAGTTCAACAAACTTATATTTCTATCCATTAACATTTAATTTTATCGCCCAAAAAATCTTTAATATCATACTAAGTTTTATCTAACAGCAAATCAAACAACTTTTTGCGAAATTTATTTATAGGCAATGATTTAAGACTAACAGGAATATGATTGTGTATATATATATATATATATATATATATATATATATATATATAATAATATATATACACAATATATATAATAATAGACATACAATACACAGTTTTTGTAAAAATATTAAATTTTTGGTTAGACACATATAATTTCTTACTATTCCTAAAATATGAGTTACCAGTGATTTCAGCATTTGTTTTAAATAACTTTGGTGTTTTTTTACAAATACGCATGTACCTCTAAAATATACAAACATGGTAAGGGAAGTAACTTAAGAGACTTGAAAAGTGGTTTACAGGAATGTAACTGAAAACACCACATATTGCTCGAACACATTTCTTTTGGACTCGAAAAATTCGTACCAAAAGTATCTTCACGCCCGTATCCCTGAAGGGTAGGCAGAGGAACAACAAGTGCACCCACGATTAACCGAAGATACTTGGTCTCACAAATGTGATAGGTGGCAAGCCTATCGCCAACCGGGCACTTTCCAATCCCGGGCAACTTTGTGTTTGTCAGAAAACTGAAAAAACACTTTATTTTATGTGCCCGACCCGGGAATCGAACTCAGGACCTCATATGGTCAACGCCAATGCTGGACCACTAGATCACAGAGGCGACAAAATTCGTACCAATTCAGCAGAATTTCCCCAAATAGGAATTCCATATTGCAAATTAGGAGAGACATATCTATGATATGCTAATAGGGAGGCTTTTACGTTTCCTACTTCTCTTAGTCTTCTTAGGACATAGACAAATCTATCAATTTTATTACATTGAGATTCAATGTGTGCTTTCCAATTATAATATTTGTCAATAACTAACTATTCCTAAAAAGTTGGTATACCTAATCTACATCATCTATATTTATTTCATTTAAAAATATATTTGTGTTTTTAGTAATATTACTGTGGTAGTTCTGAAATTCAACTAATTTTGTTTTAGTTACATTAACTTTTAAATTATTATTAATTAACCAGTCTAAAACTTGGAATAGGATTTCAGTTGTTTTATTTGCCAAGTATTTTTATTTTAACATTTATAAGTAGGGTTGTGTCATCGGCAAATAAAAAGCAATCGTGTTTTATATTATCAAGAAGATCATTAATATAAATTAAAAATAGCAAGGGGCCTAAAACACTGCCCTGTGGTACACCACAGTTGTTAAAAAGGTAGTTTGAAGTGTATATTTTTTACGGTTTCCGCATATTTTAGATACTTCAACGCATTGTTTTCTATTCTCCAAATAACTCTTTATCCAATCTAAAGACTTTCCTCTAATTCCATATTTTTCAAGTTTTAATAAAAACATATTGCGTGAAAAAAATCAAATGCCTTACTTATATCCAAAGATACACAAATTGGATACATTTTCTTATTGAGATATACAGTTACGCTCTTTACTAAATCAAAACATGCTAATGTGGTAGACCTACCTTTCCTAAATCCATATTGATTATTTTTTAGTAGGTCAAAATCAAGTAAATAATTATAGTGCATTTCATACATATTTTTTTCGAAGATTTTTAAAATGACTGGAATCAAAGTAATAGGTATATAATAGTTGATGTCGCACATATCTCCTTTTTTAAACAATGGTTTGACAATACACTTTTTTAATCGTTCCGGAAATTTACCTTTCAAAAATGACAAATTAATTATATGGCTAAGAGGTCTTGATATTACATTAGCAACATTTTTCAATAATTCTGTGCTAATATTATCATAGCCAGTAGCATAAGTATTTTTCAATGAACGAATATTTTTTTTTCACATCATGATCATCTACTGGTGTCAAATACATGGTTTTACTACAATTTGGTAAAAAATATGATTTTGAAGTATTTCCTCCTTTTGGGCAATTGGCTAAAAACCCTTCATTTCACATGTTTAGTGATGTAGTACCTACCAGTAAGTCTACTTGCTGTTCATAGCACAATCTATGACTCTAAGTAAATAAAAACCAATCTTAACTATATCTAGTACATCAAAATCTGTTCAGCCGTTTAGGAAATGTAAAGAGTCACAAATAATCAGATATATTGCATACATAGATATACATACTTATATAGAAATACACCCTTAAAAAACTTTAGCCTCCTTTTAAGAAGTCGGGTAAATATGTTTAGCTGATATTTTTTTCCAACACTTAGATTCTAAAACTAAAAATGACGTACCTAATAGTTAGAACAGTAGTTCTTTATTCTCTAAACGAAATACAATATTCCCTATTGTTATCATAAAATCCTTAAAAGCAACCCTCATTTCTAAATTCTAACTAGATCTATTTCTAAAGATACATTACTTAATTAGGGCGAGCGCAGCGAGCCCTACACTAGGCGATTTTCTGTGCACTTTTGTGGTACATTTAATGAAAAAGTATAGCATTTTTTAGGTTTGAGCTTCGACGTGGTAGTTTATATTCATGTCTAGATTTGTTATCTACCATAAAAATACCATTTTATAAAAATAAAAAAATAGAAGGTACAATTTGTATTAGAATCTTATTACTACTAACGCCATCTCTTATTAAATTAACGAGTTAAAATTAATAGAAGATACATTTTGTACTAGAATTTTTGAAATTATTAAGAGACTACTTACTTCATGAATCGTTTCTTCATATTTGACTGGCGGCGCGCGGTTATCGTGGCCTCGTATAAAGGCGAAGTTCAAGTATAAACTGCAATAGCTATAGGGCCATCAGTTTGATCAGTTTGGCATCGAAGGTGTATGATAAAATCATTGAAAGGAGAATGCAAGGGAAGTTCAAAGTAATGTTGTGGGAGGCACAAGGGGAATTTAGGTCTAGAGCAGGGATGTTTGCGGGGAACAAAGTAAATAGAGCGTTAGAGAGTTTCACAATATGCTTATTGAGAAACAGTACAGATGTATTAATTGATTTATATTGTATTGAGATCAATTCCCAATCTTATCACGAGGGTAAAAAGCTAAAAAAAAGGTATATTCACGCCCGTATCCCCGAAGAGGTAGGCAGAAGTACAACGTGTACATCTACGGTTAGCCGAAAATACTTAAGTCCCACAATGTGATAGGTGCCCAGCCTATCGTCAGTAGGGCACTTTTCCAATCCCGGGCAAAGTTGTTTTATCAGAAAACTGAAAAAACACATTTTTTCATTTGCCTGACTCTGGAATCGAACTCCGAGGGTTCGTTCTGAGAGAAAAATTCGAAAAATGTATTCGCTGAGTGTCTACCGTCAATTCTTCGTGCCTGCGTAGTCCAAAAATTTTGAAGGTTTATTTAAATAAAACATTTTTTGATTTCGATTTCGTAAGTCGACGTAAAACTAAGAACTTCCTGATTTTAGAAAAAAAAAAACAATTATTTCAGCAAAATGTTAAAAATGTGTTTTTTTATAAGATCAACCTTCATTTTTAATACATATTTTTCCTTGTAAATACCAACAAACAAAAACCAAATATTTCTAGTCCAAAGCCTGACGACGCGGGCCTTTGATGCGAATTTAATGTTTAGGTGAAAATACGCTGAGTTTTTTTAGGTTAGATAATTATAAATAAAGTCCATACATTAAAAGATGTAATTCTCATAAAAATACTTTTCTAACAATATTACTAGATAGTATAACTTTGCGAGCCCTTACAAAGCTCTGCTTTTTGCTAGTTATAATCTATTTGATTCAAGTTAATTTTATAAATAGTATTCGTGAACAGCTGTATATGGTAAACAATATTCGTTTGGATATACAAGCACTGAACAGTCTGTGCACTGAACTATAAAATATGTTTCTTGGGCTATTTCCATGACACTATGGTCAATCTCCGGTTTCTAAATGTTATCGGAGCCGTTTTGGCCAACCTTCAAAAATAATTGTAAAAATGACCCTTTTATGCTTACTATATTAAAATGACATATAGATGATCATATAAATACATGACTCAACCTATTATCATGAATCATTTCAAATTTTTCTCATAATTAAAATCGAGAAGGGAAAAAACGTTTCCTGTAAAATTTGCTCAATGGTCGATTGGCCACTTTAATTTATTTTGCTCCATCAGATTTCTACCTGTTTCGGTTATTGCCGAACTCTTTAGGAAGCATAAAGCTAACCTCAAAAGAACACTGAACACTACCTACCAAATTTTTTTAATTCAAAAGTCTCAAAATTTCTACAGGAATTGATCCCATTCCTGTCCCATTGGCACTACCCACAAGATGGCAAAAAGTCATCGATCAAAACGGCACATAAATATTATAAATAAATAAAAAATTATACCTAAAAACATTTTTTCCTTTGTATGAACAATACGAAAATACTTATGCCCCGACCTTAAAATATAATACAGCTTCATGGTAATTTAGTACTGTGATTAGTATTAGTACCATACTCAGCAGTCTCAGCAGTGTTGGCAGACGTACATTAATTATTGTACATGTATCACAATTTCATAATCTTTTTAATCTTCAATCCTTACATTTTCGAAAAATAGGTACAATAATTTTTAATGACAGCTAATATAAAAATTAAATAATTTCTAGAAAATATTTACAAATTATATGTGTTTTCACACTATAATCTATACATATAATAAAATCGTAGGAAAGTCAAAACTGTAGATTGAATATTTTTTTAAAAGAATACTTGGGGCGTGATCTAAAATCGATATCAAAGCCAAAAATATAGATTTTAGAATTTTTGTCTGTTTGTCTGTATGTATGTCCGGGGTAAACTCAAAAAGTACTGCATGGATTTACTTCAAATTTTGCATGAATATTTCTTATAGGTCGGCTCAACATATAGGCTACATATTATCACGCTAGCACCTACGGGGGAGGAGCTGTGCGGAGTAAATGAAGTCCGCGCGGACGAAATCGTGGGCAACGGCTAGTTAGTTTATAATAAGATTACATGACTAAAATTTCTAAAAGTTAAACATTTAAAAAAATATATTTTTAAATATAAATTAGATAAATATAATGTTACTGTACAATTATTTTATTAATAGTACAGTAAAATAAGGTCCTGTTTCAATAATAATTCTTCACAGGTCTGCCAATACCACGAAATAAAGAAAACAAGTTTGTTTTCTTTATTTCGTGGCCAATACTGATATGTCATAGCAAAAGCTAAATAGCAAGTAGCAACACCGATCAGAAATTTGGTCATCAAAAATGGCAGACACTCCGATCGATTGTGATTTTCCTGTATGGGGATTATTACCGAAAAAAGAAACAGGAGTTGTCTCCTTTTTGAATAAATTTCCAAATTACGATGGTAGAAATACTATTATTGCAATTCTTGATTCGGGTGTCGATCCTGCAGCAGATGGTCTTAAGGTGAAAACTTGACTTGTCATGATTTGTTTAGTTTTAAATTTTGTTGATTTTTAATATAAATAAATTTTTGCAGGTGACCAGTACTGGTGAAAATAAAGTTATTGAAAGATATGATTGTAGCGGATGTGGTGATGTTGATACTAGTACAATAATTCGTAAAGTTGACGATGGGTGTATTACCGGTGTTACAGGTCGGAAATTGAAGGTATGATATAATTAAAAGCTAACAGGAATGTATTAAAATAATTAAATTTCTGGATAAACAGTCAACTTTTAAGATAATTACTCCTGCAACTTCAGAATGTTTAGTATAAACTAAGTGGCCTGCTCTAACTAAAATGAAAACAAAACATTAGGTTACGTTTTTGTCTGTAAGATAAAACTGAGAGGCAAATAAACAATCTTTTTGTGCTTGGTTCTAGTTCCAAACTTAAATCAAGAAGGGGCAGAGAACAAGGACTGAAATATACCTAACTCCACAGACCACAGTTCAAGTATAACCCGCGCGAGTTAACATGGCATCTGACTTAGTACTTGATACTCCCTTCGCTATCCACGCGGTGCCCCGCCGTAGACCTATGGGGAAAGTAATAATAGAATCTCTGTCACTGTTGTATCTGTATTTATGCTTTAAAAATGAAAGTTAAACTTTTTGCATTCAGTACTTTGCACAAGTGCCATTTGAGCCAGGTATCATGTTAATTCGAGTGAGTTATAGGTTAGTTAAGTTTTCTTTAGATCCTACTACCTGCAGCGTGCAGCCCGCTGCATTATAAGTTTTTGGTGAATCCCGCAGGATTATCTAATTTTTCCGGGATAAAAAATAGCCTATGTGCTATTCCAGATCATCATCTACCTGTGTGCCAAGTTTCATTCAAATCCGTTCAGTAGTTTTTGCGTGTTGAGTAACAAACATCCATCCATACATCCAAACTTTCGCATTTATAATATTAATATAGATACCCAGAAATAGAAGCCTGTACAACTTGCTCCTACTCAAATTGGGTAGGAACCTTGTGTAGACTTACCATTTCTGTACAAATGGCAAGCTTAATGCATAAAGAATTCTCTATAGCTAACCAGAAAATCACACAGAGTGGTTTATTTTTCATAATATTCTTAAATCTAGATTACATATTATATACATACATTCTTACATATATACATATATAAATATTTTTACAACAATTTAATGCATGACATTTTAAACTTTACTCAAAGTTGGCCGCTGTCATTTTGCAGTTTTGACAGTAGACGACCAATCTTATGCATGTGGTCCTTAGGACATGGTACTTAGGACGGTAATGTCCTATCATAAGAGTAGTACCTCACTATTGACATCTTTAGTGTCTGTAAGCAAAAGTTTCCTATCAGGAGAGCGATAGTTTCAAAGAAATAATAACTGTAACATATTAATATTGTCTGTTAAAAGGGGTCAAACTTCTTTGGCATTCTAACTACCCTTATGCTATCGCTGTCTATATGTAGCTAGTATATTTATGCTATGCATATAAAAAAGTATGTAATAGGTTTGATATAGTCATTTTTTTAAATTATTGCTCCATAATTAAATGTAAGTAATTATAAATGTGGGAGTTTCTGTTTTAATGTTTAGGTGTTTCTCACTCAAAAAGGGCTGGACTGATTTGATAAAATTTGGTACACTGGTAAATGATGATGTGATATAACACATAGGATACTCTTAACTGAGAAAAATTATTCCTTCTTTGGGATCAACCAAAAACTTTTGCAACAAGCTGCAGGGTATAATATAAATTTGAACAATTTATTTTTTGATTTCAAGATACCGGAAACATGGAAAAATCCATCTGGAGAGTGGCGTATTGGTGTTCTATATCCATTTAGTATATACCCCTCAAAAGTCAAAGAGAGAATACAGAATCACCGCAAGGAACATTTGTGGGATGTTGGTCAAAAATTGGCTCTGGCTGAAGCAACGAAACGATTGCAAGATTTTGAAAATGATGTTGGTGAGGTTTTACTCTTAAACCATATTACTCTGCTCTCTCGGTTTTTCGTATCTGTAAAGGTTTCACTAGTAATTAGGTTGCAAACTGGTTATTTTTTAAGATGACACACTTCTTATCTTGCTAAAAAGGTGTATTGATATTTTGTTCACTTTACTGCACAAGGGAATCAGTGTAGTTATATTTATGTAACAATCAGCTGATTCACACAGCTACATCTGCGAGTTGAATCCATACTATGCGTCCCAACTAGAGAATACAACCTGACCATGTTTTTCAATCCTGGGATTACGGGATTTTTAATGTGTCATCCTGGGATCCCGGGGCTATCCTGGAATTAGACTTTGTGGTTTCTAATTCGGCTCAAATCAAAAAACGAGTAATTTTTTGTTAAGTAGAGGAATTTGGGTTTGAGGAAGGTTTTTAAAATAATTAACTACGTTCGTGGTTTTAGCTGACAAGTGTGATTCGCAACTGTCTAATGACAGTTGACAATGATGTTGGTCCCGAAACTACCCTCTACATACATATATTACATTTTTAAACAAATAATTTTAATATCGTTGCACAATATAAATCACAAGTTCACAACACAATACAGTAAGAAAACAAAATTGACAAAACAAACCAAATACTTTTGCAAGAAATTTAAAAGACAACACAACAAAACTAATTAGAATTTCGAAAATACAATTGCAGAACTGTCAAAGCATCCAATGTTTCACTTCCAAGTCTGCTTCGTATTTTATTGCCAATATAAGCAGCAGCTGAAAACGCTCATTCAGGTTGGAGGAATAGACATTGGATACTTATTTGCTGTTTCTAAGTGATATCCACGAACTACTCCATTTTCGAACAGGCTCATTTCACATCTAATACTATTTGCCAACCCGAATTCATTTTGCATTTGTACTTTGGTACCTGGGGAATTCATACTCTTATCAATTTCCAGCTGTAACTTTTCCTTTATGTCAATTGGGGTTCAGGGATTTCTTGCTTTAGCTTATCATCTATTTGTGATCCTGACATTTCTTCTTCCATGTCATCTCAACTATGAAGTCTTTTAATAATACTCTTTATTGCTTCCTCACTAAAGCCTGTGTAGGAACTGGAAATAAGTCTTGTCATTCCAAATCCAATAATAACTGATTTTCATCATCTTTTTGTGGATTTTGTAAATAATTCAACACACCAGTTAAATCCTCACTTCCTCCTTGCTTTATACGTTCCACTAAGGATGTCTTCATTTTTTTGGCAAGTGCTGAGTTTTAGCTAGACAATTGTTTTATAAGAAATTTCAAAGCTGCATCACTGTGCATAAATTAGCACCTCGCCGACAACTTGCTTCTACTGTCAATTTAATTGGGATCAGCACATCAACTTAACTTATACAACATAACTTCTATCAATATAGCTCAAATGTGGTAATGTTTCTTGCTATCCGTGTTGCACAAGAATGTAATAAATAAATAAACAAGTAGCAATTTAATGTTGAATATTACATATTTACATACAATGCTACTTCTTAAGTATAAAGATAATGGAATGAGTTTCTCTTTATTTTCAGCATCTAAAAATTCTAACCTTAGCCCTGAAGAAAAACTTCAAAAAGAAGAACTGGAAGCACAAGTGGAAGTGTTACAGAATGCAGAGAAAAAATTTACTGATTATGGACCAACCTATGACTGTGTTCTTTTCCATGATGGTTCTGTGTGGAGGTATCTACTTAATTGTTATGTAGAATAATAAACCTCTTAATTATTTACATATAAATTATGAATTTATTTTAATTATTTGGTCCATGCCATATTTTAAAGAACAGACAAGCTAAGCTGTGCAACAAGACTTAATTTGCAGCAAATGGCTTTTCAAATTACATTGCTGAACTCCCTATGATGTGTCTAACTCAATGTCAATCTGAGGCCAAGGTTTTAGGTATCTGGACAGGGCTTATTGCTATTATTAATAAAATTTACTAGGTGGTAGAGTTCTGCATTGTCTTGCCCGGGTCTGGTACCACCGCCTTACCTATTCCTGCCGCAATAGCGTCAGTGCTCGTCGCTGTCGTGTTCCGGTTTGGAGGGTAAGGTAGCCGGTAAACTTATGCATGTGGCATTAGACCTCGCCACAAGATAGCAACGCACCATTAACATCTTTGGTGTCTATAGGCGATGGTTGACTCTTTCCATCAGGAGACCCATCTGCTTGTTTGCTATCTTATGATATAAAAAAAAAATTTACTTATAAGTAAAATAAATATTTACTTATAAGTATTAATATAACTTATTAATTTATTTAGAAGTAAAATAAATATTTTCCCTATATTTTTAATAAACTACAATATAAGGAAAAATAATAAATATTTTTATATTGTCGGAAAGCCATTGAGCATATACCCAAATGGCAGTATGGTCCATCCAATTATGATACTGATCAGTGATTTGTCAGTAATAAATATCAATTCACGCTTGAATTAAATTAGTAGAGCACCAATAGCAGACCTGTTTACTTCTCTATACAATTACTTAAGATGGAATTGGCCAATGACAGCGCATGCGGTTGCTGCAGTGACTTGGCAAAATTATTTTATTAAATAATAATATTTTAATTTTGTATCTTCACACCCATATCCCCGAAGATGTAGGCAGAGCAACAACAAGTGCACCCACGATTAGCCAAAAATATTTGGTCTCAGTGTGATAGGTGGCAAGCCTATCGCCAACCGGGAGCTTTCCAATACCGGGCAGTATTGTTTTTATCAGAAAACTGAAAAAACACATTTTTTGAATATCCCAACCCAGGAATTGAACTAGACCACATAGGCGACTATATATTATATTTTTAACAATTAAAAATATATTGATTGTTAAAAATCCTTACGCTTATCTCTAAGATAAAATCTATTACCCATTATACCATGTGCAGAGATGTTCCTTTTTTAGGGCCTGTATTGATACATCAGAATCAGGGGAGTTATCAAAAGGACCACTACTGGGAGAGTACAGTATAACACATGAACACCAACATTTGACGCCACTAGACGAAATGACAATCAGTATTAATGTTCACGACAATGGAAATACTCTCGAAGTTGTTGGGATGTGTTGTAAGTATTGCATTCGAATAAAGTAATGACATTGTGCATATTTGGCCGAGTTTGTGTGGTTCCTTTGAAGAATAGACCATCTGCCATTGTGCCAAGCAATTTGTAAATGTGAATGTTTTAGTAAATGTATTACTACCGTCGTGACCACAGACCACATGAATACTAATAGACACGCCAAATAACTGTCAAAAATTTCATACATTTGTAGGTTATATTGTGAAAAATAGAAATAAACCATGTTGTACTCTTTTATTGTTTCGAATGAGATGACAAGGTTAAAAAATTACCCTTTAAATGATTTTATTTCATTGGTAAGTGGTATAATTCTATATTTCTGTATGTAATTGCAAGCTGCACTGACAAATTGAGAAATTGTCGAAAGTGAATCCATTTAATCCGTAGTTGTGACTATTAGGTGGTAGACTTTGTATGCAGGAATAGCTAGTAAATTTTTGCGTATAGAATTATCCTACCACAGACAGCAATCTAAATAAATAGTATTCAATGGGATATTAAAATCCAACCAAGACATTGCAGATATCTACTGCCTAGTATCTATGCTGGTAGAGATACAATTGCCTATGATTCGCTTTTTCAAAAACCTGAGGACAAAACAGTGTGCTTACTCTTCAACGGAGCTCAGAGACCTTCATAGAAACATGCCGGTTGAGATTTGACAGCACCCTCCGACAGAATTTGATTATGATAAATCTTGGTCTCCCTTAATACGTACATTTATTCACATTCATATTGTATATCTATTGTCAATATTTTGTCTGCCATGCTTTCTTCATGTCTTTATCCAAAAAAGAAGCATATAAACCTTTTTATGTATTATACATATAATTCATCTAAGCATGTTGGTCCAGGCTCCTTTGAAAAATAGACCAACTGCCGTTTTGCCAGGCAGGTCGTAAAAGACGACCGATTGGCTATGCGAATCTCTACCATCGGTGTTACTAGGTGGCAGAGTTCTGCATTGTCTCACCCGGGTCTGGTACCACCGCCTTACCTATTCCTGACTCAATAGCGTTAGTGCTAGTCACTGTCGTGTTCCGGTTTGGATTGCAAGGTAGCCGGTTAACTTATGCTTGTGGTATTAAACCTCGCCACAAGATAGCAACGCACCATTAAAATCTTAGGTGTCTATAGGCGATGGTGGCCCCTTTCCATCAGGAGACCCATCTGCTTGTTTGATATATAAAAAAAAGCTAATGGTTAAGAATTGTGTGTGAAAAGTGAAGAATTTATTTCTTCTTTAGTTCCCCGTGATCATGGTGCATGTAACAACACCTAAATATCAGGAAAATAATTCTTCAAATAACACAGTAAGATTCCATCAATTATTAATAATTCGTATGAAAAAAAGTCATGAGAGTTTAAAAGCATGATTTATCTGTATGTAATTTTTATCCTGTTTTGTTTCCAGCTACACATGGCACACATGTAGCTGCAATAGCAGCTGGTAATTTCCCAGACGAGCCTGATAAAAACGGAGTGGCTCCCGGTGCCAAAATAATATCACTCACCATTGGAGACAGCCGGCTAGTGTCCATGGAGACCGGCACAGCACTGGTGAGGGCTTGTATCAAAGTGATGGAACTCTCCAAGACTATGAAAATAGATGTTATAAATATGAGCTATGGAGAACATGCACATTGGTCTAACGCAGGGTACATTTTTTTTATATTTTTACAACTACCCCCTCCAGGCCCTTTTGCAGAATAAACCACTTGTCATTCTGCCAGGCTGTTCGTAAAAGGCGACAATTGATAATGCGTGTCACTACCATCGTGACTATTAGGTGATAGAGTTTTACGTCACACCCTAGTATATGGTACACACACTTTACCTAGTCTTGCTGCAGTAGTGTCAATGCTTGTCATTTTCGTTTTCTGGTTTGCAGGGTAAGGTAGTTGGAAGACTGGTAGCTTTTGGTGCTTTTTTACAAATACGCATACTTCTAATATATACAAACATGGTAAGGGACCACCTTAAGAACTTGGAAAGTGGTTTACAGGCATGTAACTGATTAGCACCACAAATTGCTCGAATACCTTTCTTTTCGACTCAAAAAATTTCATACCAATTCAACAGAATTTCCCAAAATAGGAATTCAATATTGTAAATTAGAAGAGACATATCCATGGTATGTCTAATAGGGAGGTTTTTACGTTTCCTACTTCTCTTAGTCTTCTTAAAACATAAACAAATCTATCAATCTTATTACAAGATTCAATGTGTGCTTTCCAATTACAATATTTGTCAATAACTGTTCCTAAAAAGTTTGTATAATCTACATCATCTATATTTATATTATTTAAAAATATATTTGTGTTTTAGTAATATAACTGTGATAGTTCTAAAATACAACTAACTTAGTGTTAGTTACTAATCATGGTGTTATAATTTGAGCAGCAACGATAAGAGGTGTCTGTTTAAGTATCTGTAACCTCGTGGCTAACGCTCGCGGCGGATATTCGCAGCAAATAATGTACTAAATATCGCTTGCGTTAGCGGCGAAATGATATTAGTGTGGTGGTGGTGTGGTGAGCACGTGTGCGGTGTGTCGCAGGCGCGTGGGGTCGGTGATGAACAGCGTGGTGTCGCGGTACGGCGTGGCGTGGGTCGTGTCGGCCGGCAACCACGGGCCCGCGCTGGCCACCGTCGGCGCGCCGCCCGACATCGCGCACCCCGTTCTCATCGGTCAGTGCACACACGCACACGCACACATACACACATGCTCGTGCACGCATGCATACAAACACTCACACACACACACGCGCGCGCACATACGCATGCACGCACGCACGCATTCACCCACTCACTCACCCACTCACTCACCCACTCGCTCACTCACTCACTCACTCACTCACTCACTCACTCACTCACTCACTCACTCACTCACTCACTCACTCACCCACTCACCTATTATTTTTTCCCGTCATACAATAATCTCAATTGTTGATTGATCTTCTGTATTTGGAAATTTAGAACACATAATCATTACGTAACGTATAGGCACGTACCATATTACAAAATTCTTCATTGGAATACTGATAAGATGACATTGTTATTAATAGTCAAACACATAGAAAATACGCGAGGCGATTTAATGAAATACATCCGGACGTTACGATGCCAGAGCGGCACAACTAAGGGCGAGCGGTGCTCTGTGACCGGCTGACGGATGACGCTCGCCACAATAACTATTATGTAATCTTTGTGCTAGTGTAGCGTAGTTCATTGATTCACGGCGCGCGTACGTATGTATCTATACGAATATGATTTCAGTATCGGGATAATTAGGTCAAAAACTAAGGTCATATATTTCATAGATATTTGGGCTCAGAATTGAATACTGAATACACTCCTTCAATAGGTCCCACTTACCACAATAGGAACTTCGTTCCAAAAATACGTTTTCGGAGGAAAAGCGTTATGGGATTTGTTGTCTAGTTGTATAATATATAATATATATATATATATATATATATATATATATATATATATATATATATATATATATATATATATATATATATATATATATATCGATCAAAAATCGAGTCCTGTGGCACACCACATAGGTACAGCGGCGCGCGGCGGAGGTACAGTGCTAGTTGTTCCATGCGTGTTTTTCAATGTAGAGGAGTAACAATATGTCTGTGTATAGGTGTGGGTGCGTATGTATCGCCGGAGATGATGTTGGCGACGTACTCCATGCGCGGGCAGGTCGCGGGCGGCGCCTTCAGCTGGAGCTCGCGCGGGCCCTGCGCCGACGGCGCGCTCGGGCTCAGTGTGTGCGCGCCCGGCGGGGCCATCGCCGCCGTCGCCAGGTGACGTCACACACACACACACACACACACACACACAGCTGGAGCTCGCGCGGGCCCTGCGCCGACGGCGCGCTCGGGCTCAGTGTGTGCGCGCCCGGCGGGGCCATCGCCGCCGTCGCCAGGTGACGTCACACACACACACACACACACACACACAGCTGGAGCTCGCGCGGGCCCTGCGCCGACGGCGCGCTCGGGCTCAGTGTGTGCGCGCCCGGCGGGGCCATCGCCGCCGTCGCCAGGTGACGTCACACACACACACACACACACACACACAGCTGGAGCTCGCGCGGGCCCTGCGCCGACGGCGCGCTCGGGCTCAGTGTGTGCGCGCCCGGCGGGGCCATCGCCGCCGTCGCCAGGTGACGTCACACACACACACACACACACACACACACACACACACACACACACAGCTGCAGCTCGCGCGGGCCCTGCGCCGACGGCGCGCTCGGGCTCAGTGTGTGCGCGCCCGGCGGGGCCATCGCCGCCGTCGCCAGGTGACGTCACACACACACACACACACACACACACACACAGCTGGAGCTCGCGCGGGCCCTGCGCCGACGGCGCGCTCGGGCTCAGTGTGTGCGCGCCCGGCGGGGCCATCGCCGCCGTCGCCAGGTGACGTCACACACACACACACACACACACACACAGCTGGAGCTCGCGCGGGCCCTGCGCCGACGGCGCGCTCGGGCTCAGTGTGTGCGCGCCCGGCGGGGCCATCGCCGCCGTCGCCAGGTGACGTCACACACACACACACACACACACACACACACAGCTGCAGCTCGCGCGGGCCCTGCGCCGACGGCGCGCTCGGGCTCAGTGTGTGCGCGCCCGGCGGGGCCATCGCCGCCGTCGCCAGGTGACGTCACACACACACACACACACACACACACACACACACAGCTGCAGCTCGCGCGGGCCCTGCGCCGACGGCGCGCTCGGGCTCAGTGTGTGCGCGCCCGGCGGGGCCATCGCCGCCGTCGCCAGGTGACGTCACACACACACACACACACACACACACAGCTGGAGCTCGCGCGGGCCCTGCGCCGACGGCGCGCTCGGGCTCAGTGTGTGCGCGCCCGGCGGGGCCATCGCCGCCGTCGCCAGGTGACGTCACACACACACACACACACACACACACACAGCTGGAGCTCGCGCGGGCCCTGCGCCGACGGCGCGCTCGGGCTCAGTGTGTGCGCGCCCGGCGGGGCCATCGCCGCCGTCGCCAGGTGACGTCACACACACACACACACACACACACACAGCTGGAGCTCGCGCGGGCCCTGCGCCGACGGCGCGCTCGGGCTCAGTTCAGTCACACACACACACACGGAGACACGGTGACAGGCAAACACACACCCGTTTGTTGTTACTCTTGTCGCATTTCACTCTCTTTTTGCTGTTACTCAATTCTCTCTTCGGTAATTCGCAGATTCACTCTGAGACAGTCGCAACTCATGAACGGCACCTCAATGGCGGCTCCGCATGTTGCTGGAGCTATTGGTGAGTAGTTTGCGTTTGATCCATTGAAATATTACAATTTATAAACCTAATATTTCATTTTTTAGAGGAATTTTAATTTTTGGGTCATGTGTGGGGAGTCAATAAAAGCTTAACTCCAAATTTGTGGTGTTGCCACTCTTGTCCCCCAGTCGCCATCTAGGAAAAAGGGATGCAAACACATTTTTCGCGATATCTCGGAATCTATGCGTCTTACAAAACAATTCGTTAAGACATAATTTGTAGCAAATCGCTTTGCCTACAAATATGTTCATATAACTTTTTGCCCTGAATTTAAAATAAATTGATAATTTAAAATAAACAATACTCTGACAACCAAATTAGTTTGTAATTGACTGTGATTGATATCTTTCTTTTATATGAATCCAAAAGAAAACACACTACAAACAAATAATGCGAGTGATACTCAAAACTGACAATTGCTTATGATGAATGTCAAAATAAATTGTTCGCGGGCACAGATTACATTACGTTTTGCATTAATAGTACACGAGATTCACCATAGATCATATATCATTAAACTTCTTCATACTAAAACAGGCTTTATCTATGTACATATAATAAAATCTTAGGAAAGTCAAAACTGTACATTGAATATTTTTTTAAAAGAATACTTACAATACAATACATATCGAAGCCAAAAATATAGTTTTTAGAATTTTTGTCTGTTTGTTTGTATGTATGTCCGGGATAATCTCAAAAAGGACTGCATGGATTTACTTCAAATTTTGCATGAATATTACTAACAGGTCGGGTCAACATATAGGCTACATATAATCACGCTACGGGGTAGGAGCTGTGCGGAGTAAACGAAATCCGCGTGGACGAAGTCGTGGGCAACAGCTAGACATGTGTAACACTGCGCTGCGCCGCGCAATGGCGCTAACTCAATTCACCGAGCTGGTGTGTCAACTCCCTTATTTAAAATGTGTTATCGCACGGCGCAGCACAGTTATACCACAGACTACTTAGAGACTATACGCAGTAAACTCTCATTCATATGCACAATTATCATGAGTCATGACTCCACATGGCTCTTATGTGTCGCGACTGACGAAAAGTATCTTCACGCCCATATCCCCGAAGGGGTAGGCAGAGGTACAACAAGTGCACCCACGATTAGCCGAAGATACTTGGTCCCACAAATGTGATAGGTGGCAAGCCTATCGCCAACCGGGCATTTCCAATCCCGGGCAACTGTGTTTCTCAGAAAACTGAAAAAACATTTTTTTTTATGTGCCCGACCCGGAATCGAACGGGACCTCATGTGGTCAACGCCAACGCTGGACCACTAGACCACAGAGGCGACTGACGACACTGCTAAAAGTAGCTAAACCCACTTAATGTTGCAATAACACGTTAATCCGTTGCCGTGATATGTATTGCAATATGCTGTGAAACTAATGTTCCAGACGTTGCATACTCATACCTAGATGCATTGTTTAGCTAGCAATAGGTGATGATATAATAGGTAACGTATCTCATACTTTGCAAAATATACGACCTGACACACAATTATATGTACAAACGAAAAGTAGTTATTTCAGAAACAGCTACTGAATCCATTGCAACCATTTTTAGCATATGTGAGTGGTTACGCAAAAAGGGACCTGAAGGGATTGGAAACGGTTTTTTTTTTGATAAATTCTGATTCTATGGTCCTTCATCTTTGTTTTGTTCTAATCAAAATAATTTTAGGTGCCGTAGTTTTTTTTTAATGATTTTTTATGTAAGCCGAGGCAGTTTTGAAAATATTACACCTTATACACAGCGCACACTAGTTTCTTTTTCTAGCGCGCACATAAAGACAAGTAAAAGACGAATAAATAAGTCACCAATAATACAGCTATCGCAAACACGTGCTATTTCTCACTGACGAAGTCGCTCACTAACGACACTAACATAAAACACCCCGCGCCTCTCTCATTTCGACTCAACATTTTAAACGTGATTTACTCGAAATCAATTATTTTCCCTTGAGGTCCCTTTTTGCGTAACCACTCACATATGGTATATATTTTATAAATGAAAAATTAAAAGAAAAACAAAAGATACCTTTCTTAAAAAGTTGACATAAAGAGAAAAAAAAAACTTAATAGATAAATCTCTAAAAATATTTAATAAAAAATATAATAAAGAAAAACATACTTTATTCCAACAATGTAAAGTTGTTTTCACACTTAATTAGTGTGAAAATTTATATATACCTATAGCCGTACTATTCTCATGTATTTTAAACGAAACAGAATTGTGTGACAATGAGACAAAATAATAAATAATTGCTTCTGCAAATGTTGTTCTGCCCTTTTAACTACTATTTTTTTTTCTATATTTTCTCACCTTTTAACTTTCCCTGGACTTCAACAATTAATTCAAAACAAAAATTAACCAAATCGGTTCAGCCGTTTTTGAGTTTTAGCGAAACTAATGAATAGCAATTGATTTTTATATATATAGATGACTTTTTTTACATTATGTTACGAATAATCTAGAAGCGTGTAGAATTGGAGCGCGCGCGCGGTAACTATCTAGAAATAAAAGAAAGAGATAGCTACTCCTATTGACAAACAAATAGTTTACCTGGGCTATGCCATAATGGACTTTGTAGGATATGGCATAAGGTTGAAAGTAGCGTGTACTAGGATTTATGACTCATAACATGTTTACGATAAGAAGTGGTTCATTGTTTCCCGAAACATTTAGATTTTTCTGGATCCAGCTAGGACTTTCCCCTGCCTATAAATACAGAGATGTTGACAAACACAAGTCAGTTTTTATCAAGCGATCGAGAACGATACATCAAGTGACCAGTGCGAAGCGAGAAGTGTTCTATTGTGTAGTGTTCTAAGTTCAGTGATAGTACAGCAAGTGACTATTGTGTAAAGGGTATTTTAGTATTACGTTGTGTTGTGTTGTGTAAATACACGGATTTAATATGTTTTCCTACAATTCCGAACCCGAGTACGTAACAATTATAAGACAGCAAACACGCAGATGGGTCTTCTGATGGATAGAGTTAATCATCATCTATAGATACTAAAGATGTTAATGGTGCGTTGCTGTCTTGTGGCGAGGTCTAATGGCACATGCATAAGCTTACCGGCTACCTTACCCTCCAAACCGGAACACGACAGTGACAAGCAGTGACGCTGGTGCGACAGGAATAGTTAAGGCGGTGATACAAGACTCGGGCGAGACAGTGCAGAACTCTACCACCTAGTAGCCACGATGGTAGTGACTCGCATAGCCAATTGGTCGCCTTTTGCGACCTGACTAGCAGAACGGCACTTGGCCTGTTCTTCAAAGGAGCCCGAGACCAACACGGGGAAACGAGTGGATGTTACAATCTACAAAGGATCAGTGTGTCGGTGCGTGTTAACCGGTGTGGTATGTGTCAGCGGCGCTGGTGTCCGGTCTGAAGGCGCTGGCGCTGCCGTACTCGCCGTACTCCATAAAGCGCGCGCTCGAGAACTCCGCCACCTACCTCACCCACGTCGAACCCTGGGCGCAGGGCGCAGGCCTGCTCAACATTGAAAAGGTCAGACTCTAACTCACTATCATCACGCCCGGTTCCCTTGCAGGTAAGCAGAGTAATCTGAACGTCGGTGGTACGGTGATTTTCCACCTCACCGTGATTCACCGATTTGTCGGTTGGCGAGATAAGTGGTGATCCTCATCGCCGCATTTAGCGACGTGTTAACGATTATCGACTGTTTCTAGCGATAACCGGGGTCGACAGGTTAACGTGCTCATCTGAGGCAAAGGAGTGGTAATACACCACTCCGCCAGACTCCGAGCTGCTATTGAGGATAAGATTTGCGAGAAAACCTCGAGAAAACCTTAATAGCACTAAAATCAGAAATCACAAGTTATTTTGACACGTCAACATATTTTATTTTAAAACTACTACCGGATCGGAAACGCGGCCACACACTGAGAAGTTCCGGAGAAAGAAACTCAGCGGGCTTGTTTATTTCATATCATTATTGTTTTACAATATCACAATATTACAAAAAAATATATATGAGATCGTTATGAGGAGCAATTAACACTTACAGTGCCCAGCACCCAGATATGGGTCGAACAATATTTCGTTCGTGTGCCCACAACCCGTATCCGAGTCGTCGTTATAGTTAGCTATAAACAACTTGTAGTCATGCCCAGAACCCGACTACCGAGTCATTGCTTTAAGGGTTGTCGAAAATATATTACAGTATTTTTTATTTAAAAAAGAATCCTAACATTCATAAAATCACTATACATATATACGGCGATAAATAATACTACGTAAAAGTTATTGGTAGGTAAGTAAATTTATGTAATACGTGACACATACACTGCTGAAACAAGACAGTTGTGTGAAAATGGTCCTAACCGCGGGTACGGCTTAACACACACGTGTGTTCGAAATAAATCGCGTCTTGCGGTGCGGTAAACACACAGGTGTGTTTTCTTGCCAAGTTGCCTGTGCGGGCAACACATATACATGTGTTATTTTTTTTGACAAAACACACATGTGTATTTGTCAAAAAAATTAAAAGTAAAAATGTTATATTTAATTTTTAGTGCTTAGATTAAATATTATTTTTAGGGGTAATATGAAATCAAAACGAAATATGTTTTATATTTTTTATTCTTTTTTCCCTTCCTTCCCCTTCCCCTTCCCCTTCCCCTTCCATTGCTTCAACGGCGGCCCCTCGGTGCTGGGTACCTCCAGCGCGCCGTCAGTGTGCCCCCGTTTTCTACCTCCGTCCACGAGGTTCTGCACACTGGCGGCACGCAGCAGGGCCCCCAGATCAAAGTGGCCGCCGTCTGGTGCGCTGCTTCGCCCGGCGGCGCCGCTGCCACCTCCGTCCGCGGCACTGTCCCCCCCGCTGTCTTTCAGCTCTGCTGCGCCGTCATCGCTTTTCGATGGCGGCTCAGCAGGGCTGGCGGCCCACGTAGAGGGGTTAGTGTCTTCGTCACTGTTTATTAAAAATTTTTCGTTAAATGAGCCAATAAACATAAAATTAATCGTATAATATACTGGCTGACCCACGACTTCGTTCACGTGAAAAATTTCGAAAAAAGTAGCCTAAGTTACTCTCTATCACTTCAGCTATTCTGCCAGTGAAAGTTCCGTCAAAATCGGTCTGCTAGTCGGAACTGCTAGTTCCAGAGATTAGCTGGAACAAACAGACACACAGACAAAAATTGTAAAAATGTTATTTTGGTATATGTACCGTGTATACATTTATATGCATTTAGTAAAAAGCGGTTATTTTATTATTACAAACAGACACTCCAATTTTATTTATTTGTACAGAGTATAGATGTACAGATTATCCCTAAAAATAATATTTAATCTAAACTATCTATACAAATAAGTAAAATTGGAGTGTCTGTTTGTAATATTAAAATAACCGATTTTTACTAAATGCATATGGAAGTATTACACGGTACATATATCAAAATAATTTTTTTACAATTTTTGTCTTTCTGTCTATTTGTTCCAGCTAATCTCTGGAACGGTATGTATCAGGAGTAACTTGGGCTACTTTTATTTTAGATTTCTTCCACGCGAACGAAGTCGCGGGCATAGCTAGTATGAAATAAAAACGATTTTTTTAAATTTTCTTTCATCCATTGTTTCGTTACTATTAACCTAAACCTTCCGCAAGAATTGTGCATACTATCTTTTACTTAAAACCGTACCCACAACAATCTGTTTAATACTTTTTGAGTAAATCGATTACACACAATCAGTTTTGGGGATTTTGTTTTATAGTATTTAAAGATGGTTGGTTACTAAATAAAAAGGAATTATATTACCTACTACCTGTGCCCGCGACTTCATCCACGTGCTTTTTTTTTAAAGTAGCCTTAGTTACATCTTATTACATCAGCTATGTACCAGTGAAAGTCCCGTCAAAGTCGGTCCAGCCAATCGAGAGATTAGCCGGAACAAACAGACAGGCAGACAGACAAAAATCGTAAAAAGTGTTATTTTGGTATGTGTACAGTGTATATGCATTTAGTTAAAACCGGTTATTTTAATATAACAAACAGACACTCCAATTTTATTTATTTGTATAGAATATATATTATTGACTTTTGATTACGTCATTATAATACTATTCATTACATATTTTCAAAGTGAATTTATATATATTATATATATATATATATATATTTTATTATTATATATAAATTTATATATATTATATTATATATTATATTTCAAAGTGAATTTATATATATTAAAGTGAATTTATATATATATATATATATATATATATATATATATATATATATATATATATATATATATATATATATATATATATATATATATATATATATATTATAACCGATTTTTGTAATTGGTAAAAGTGTTTTCTAATAATACATGTTTCACATTTACATAAACATAAGTTTTCGCCGTGCACATTTTCGTCGCCGACTGCAACGGCGGCGAAGGCACTGTGGTTGGTGGCAGTGCCCACCCACGCAGCGGCGACGAATACGCTTTACGGCCGTCAGGAGCCTTGCCCACTCCGAGGCTCCGGGACACCGCCGCTTCTGCCCCGGCCTCGCTTTCGGAACCATCTCTGGAGATGCTGACATTCTACAAATACCACATTATCAATAAATTACTGTTTATAAATTGCAAAATCGTTTTTTACTAATTGCACATGGATGTATAGGTACACGATACATATACTAAAATAACATTTTTTACAATTTTTGTCTGTCTGTTTGTTAAGCCGGAACTCTCTGGAACGGCTAAACCGATTTTGACAGGACTTTCACTGGCATATAGCTGATGTAATAGAGAGTGACCTAGGCTACTTTTTTTTCGAAATTTTTCTACGCGGACTAAGTCGCGGGCTCAGCTAGTACTTAATAAAAATAATACGATGTCTTGCTTATCGTTAAATCATTACAATAAAAAATATAGTTTCAAAAACTTCGTGAATAGAAATGTGACTAATATATTCATATAAGGTGTTACAAATATTATCGTATTAGGTTGTTCATTATTAAATATTAAAAAAATAAGAGGGAACTAACGCAACGTTGCATGTTGTACACTACAGGCTATAGCTAATATACCTAGTATAATCCGCACGCGGCACAAAGCATATTATAACAGCCCGGCGGGAAAATGCGACGTTGCCAAACTTCTCTTAGCGGCCTCAGACCGAATAAAAAAAGTATTAGCGACTTTGCTAGAGGAGGTGATTAAGTTCGAATGGTAATGAAAGAGAACAATAAACAATGTGGTATAAATGTCGCGTTCTATATGGAAGCTTCGTAAAAAAATAAAGTAACAGTAAGCAATGGATATCGGTTCAATACAAAAGAATATGTTAACAAATATGTAATGGTATGGCTATTATATAATGGTATTGCTGGGGCCGCATTTGCGTTTATCGTCACAAAGCTTCATGCGATACGATAAATGCAGCTATGACCGGCTATTGTCGGCTATTTTCGCATTCCGGACTGCGTGTGCCTTAGCGTGCATACAACTTCGGGACGATAGACGCAAGTGCGGCTCCAGCTATTACGGCTAATCCCTTTGTAATAGGATAGGAATGTTCCCTGTGTTAGTTCCGGACTCCTTTAAAGAATAGACCAACGGCCATTCTGCCAGCGATTAACTATGCGAGTCACTGACATCGTGGCTATAGGTGGTAGAGTTATGCATTATCTCGCCCGGGTCTGGTACCACCGTCTTACCTATTCCTGCCGCAATAGCGGCAGTACTTGTCACTGTCGTGTTCCTGTTTGTAGGATAAAGTAACCAGTAAACTTACACATGTGGCATTAGTTCTATGCCACAACGCACGATTAACATATTTTAAACATATTTTAAATTGGTTTTTCATCTTTGGTGTCAATTGGAGACGGTTTTTCTTACTATCAGGAAAGCCAACTGTTTGTTACGTACATAACTGTCTTATAAAAGAAATAATGTACCTACTTATTATTATAATGCCCAGGGGGGGTCATGGGGGTCATGACCCCCCCTGGGCAGGTATCTAGGTATGAATTTATTAGGATTAGAGCCTATCCTGACTGAACCTCCCCCGCCCATATATCCCCCCCCCCCATATTTCTCCGTGTTGGTTTCGGGCTCCTTTGAAGAATAGACCAACTGTCGTTCTGTCGTGCAGGAGAGGTTAACAAATTCCCGGTGACCCCTTGAACCTAAGGCTGTATCAGTCCCTGTATATGTGACCCCCCCTGTTAATTATAAAGCGATATATTTGATAATAGGAGAACGAATACTTGAACCTAATATAACATTTCTACTCACGAATGATCGTAATACTTATAGGTACGTAACAGAACAGATTTCATGACAACTACCTAATTCTTTCTTTTCTGTCACATAAAAAAATACAGGCTACAGCAATAGATCAATTAATTATTAACAATAATAAGAAGAAAATATAATGATTACTTACGCGTCCAGATTTACGTTCCAACTTGAGCAGCCCGCCATTTTGCGTAACTAATTAATTATGCGTCCGTCTTCCAACTGACTGTCAGTGTGACATTTTGCTCCGCATTATGCAAAAACTTCATTAGTGGTAAGTGTGGTGAGCAAAAAAAGTAGGTACTTACAAAAAAATTCATCAAAAATAAAAATTGCGTTCTAATTTGTATATATAAGTATTCTAATTAAGATCCCATTCGCTCATGCTGGTATATTTTATAGAAAGGCGTAGAAAAGAAAATATAAAAATACAAATAGATTTTTTTTATAAACAAAATTCTTAATTAAATGTGTGTATCGGATTTTAAATCCTCTACACCGCTTATAACGAATTTGTTTTGTTTCATCATTTGTGAATTTTTTTTATCGCTCATAATATTGGATATACTAAAATTAATTACGTGATTCAAATTATGTTTATAATGAGGTTAAATAGTTACACTTATGTAGGTACATGTAGTATGATATGGAACATTAATATTATTATTATGAATTATTTGAATGTTCCCCATGTTGGTCCCGGCGCCTTTGAAGAATAGGCCAACTGCCGTTCTGCCAGGCAGATCGTAAAAGGCGACCGATTGGCTATGCGAGTCATTACCATCGTGTCTATAGGTGGTAAAGTTCCGCGTAGCCTCGCTCCAGTCTGGTACCATCGCCTTACCTAGTCCTGCCGCAATAGCATCAGTGCTTGTCACTGTCGTGTTCCGGTTTGGAGAGTAAGCAAGCTGGTAAACTTATGCATGTGGCATTAGACCTCGCCATAAGATAGTAACGCACGATTAACATCTTTGGTGTCTATAGGCGATGGTTTCTTTCCATCAGGAGACCCATCTGCTTGTTTGCTATCTTATAATATATAAGAAAAAAGTTATTTGTTCTTCAATAAAATAGCCCAATTTTTTAAACAAATATTTTTTTGTTGACGTTACTAATTTCACACTATTATTAATTATTAATTTCAAACTTATGATATGAAGTTAACAACAAGCGCGATCCTATTCTCAGTATTTGTATTTGTCGGTATCGGCACGTGTCGGCGACGACCGATACTAGACCGATAATAGTGCATGCACATTATTCTATTTAATTTTTATATCGATTAACGATTTTATGATTTTACGATTTTTTTTGAAACATTTGTTTCCTTGCGATTTTAGTATAAATTCCTAATGGCGCGGCTATACAAATCGGGCTATGGCGAAGATTCGTGCTATCGCGATGATTCGTGCTATCGCGATGTATTCGGGCTATCCCGAACTACTTCGCGAAGGAGCTTGACATGTCACTGCAGTGGGCGTCAAACTGCGGTCTGCAGGTGATATTAGTGCGACTCACGACAAAGAAATTATAATATAATTACGATAAACAATAATATATTTAGGTAATTTCATGTATAAGCCGTATTTTGATATTGACCTGATGTATCGACGTATGCTATTTTATTTTGTTCCATGGTAGAAAAAAAAAATAACATACGACGATATGACCTTACATGTTTATCAATCTGTATCATAAGTTCGAAATCTTTGTGCGAATGAAATACAGTACACAGTAGCATAAAATTAAAGAATTTAAGGAACGAATGTTCATGAAATTAGAATTTGAGAAGAAAAGATTTTAAGGAATGTTACAATATTCTTGTTTGCATTGTCGTGGGCCACACTATGCAGTGCAGAAGTCTACCATCACCAACGCAATAGCACTCACCACAATAGTAGTGACTCGCAATCGCCAGTCGTTAGCCACTTATGAACTGCCTGGCAGAATGGCAGATGGTCTATTATTCAATAGAGTTCGGACTAACACGGGGTAAAATTAAATATACATAATCCCAAAATTACGATTTAGCGGTTAAATTAGCGGCTTGATACAGATAGAATTTACCAACAAAAATAAGTAAATTTTATTAGCGGTTTGATACAGATAGAATTTAACAACAAAAATAAGTAAATTTTATTTATTATAATTGCTTACATTTATGGATCGATAACTAGAAATGTTCGATATTAATAATGGTACATCCCTACCCTTTCCTGGACATTAAAGTCTACGCTACCGAAAGACAAGCGGCGCGTGTGAAGTTTCTGTGTACTAATCCGCCAAACACACCGCACAATGACGATCATGCCGGCAAAGTGAATCAAACAACGACAAGGTGTTGTCATTTTTTAAATATTTGCTTAATTCTAGGGAAATTTATAAGTATAAATACGAATAATTAAAAAACCGATATCTTTTTTTTTTCAGAAATTAAGTCATTTTAATTTTTTTTGTAATGCATTTAATCTAGGTTGGTTAAGTCAACCCCGACACTGGACCACTAGACCACAGAGGCGACACTGAATATAAGTTTATTTTTAATTTGGCTTTTATTAAAGCGTGTTTTTAGATTCTTTTTAAGTATCATTTATTTTTCATCTTTAGTAGAGAAATAGCTGATAGGGTAATGAAATTAAATCGCTAATCCTAAAGATTTTAGTAATGATAATAGGGCTAACCATGTATATTATTGCATTGTCATCGCTCTTTGATAAGACTGCAAAGTTTCAAATTAATCTGATGGATTTGACGTACTTTAAAAGTATCAAACTAACATAGAAACATAAGAGCCAAGCTAATAAAAGCGTCTTAAACATTTGTTAAATGGTCATAACTATGAGCATCCACTAGGTAAAATCCGGAAGCACATTTGACATAGATTCGCTCATACTTCATTGTTTATAGTAATTGGTAGGTATTCATTACATTTATTCTTTTTTGAAAAAAACTCACGTTAAAAAATATTTAAACTGTTGTTTATTTATTTAAATTAATGTGGCCACACCATATGGTGTGCTATTAACTAGAGCATTAACATGGCCGGTTATGATGCATGGCAAAAAAAAATAGACGATTTTATCTGTAGCATATTTTTGCAATTAAGAAGCACTTCACGCTGGATGCCAACCGAGGAAACAGAAGAATGCCCTAAAATTGCATTTGTTTTAGATCTAAACTCGTATTTTGCACGTAAACCGTGGATGACGTGGCGTTTATAATTTTTTTTTCTAAAATTAGAATTCTGTATCACTACACGCTACAGAAATACCTCTCGAGCTGTATCGATTTTTTAAATACATATGTAGCAGCAACACCGTAACACCTATTTAAGAATCCTTGCTAATCAACTGCACCCATTATTAAAAACCGCATCCAAATCGGACTAGCAGTTTTGGTTTTGCACAAACAAATGTTTACTGCAGCGCCCCTAGTGAGTTTTCATTACAACTGCATTAAAATGGGACTAGTATTTTTGGAAATAAATTGCAACAGTATTCTGTACCATTATTTCCACAATAAATGAACATTTACTAGCTAAGGGCACTTTATTCGATCCCAATGAGATTGCGTAAACAAACCGACCAACCGAATGATTTTGTAGCTTTATTCCATAACACGGATATCCAGATCCCAACATGGGAACTTAAAATTTCATCATGGCAAACCCGTGGCTTGTATGAATTACTTATCTGTCAAATTAAAAAATCAGAATTCAAATTTTAATTAGTCGGACAACATGTTCTTCGTAATAATTTGGACCACAGCGGAGTTCATCTCACAGTAAGTATTCTTTGTTGTCTTCTTTATAGAGATGTTATATTAGGTATTCGTGTATTCTTATTGTCGAAATGTTTTACAAATGGCTTTACCGATTTTGAAGACTTAAATTGGCCGCCGGTATTCACTTTGTGTCAGACGGCACTGTGCATGCGTGTAATATCTACTGTTTTAACTAAATACAATCCAAATCATATTCAAAAATATGACCGACGGACTTCACAACTTGAAAGTGACAATACACGGTAGGTACGTACCAGAACAACAAATAAACATAGGCGATCCTTTTTTGTCACGAACGTACCTATAATACTAGCTATCCCTTTTATAACCATCTGCTTGTTTGCTACGTACGTACCTACTTGCTAAACGTAGTATTTACTTTGATTAGTGCGAGTGATTAGTAATTAGTGTAGTTAATAGATGAGTGTTCTATTTCTTTGCAAGTAAGTTTGCTCCCTCCACGCGCTCTTTAAGTACCTATACCTACCGCCCGCCCGTAAGCACGTTTGAACGTGTTTGGTTTGGTTTAGGCATGCGCGTGGATCATTTAAAAATTACCTGTCATGTTAAGTTTCATACTAATTCTTATTAACAATTAAAATTACCTATCATGTTAAATTTCATACTAATTCTTATTAAAAATTAACAATCGGTATTTATATAATCAATTACTGTTAAAAGTTATTTTATTACCACAAAAAGTACCACGAATATAAAAATGTAATGAAAGATACTGTTAGTGAAAAATAGTTAAGTATATAGGTAGGTAATATTGAACCGTTAGGTATAATATAATAACAGCGGATAAAAGATATTTGTATGTATAATCGCGCATATTATTAATATAAATATAGGGTAAAGTAGCCAAATGTCGGCCCTCTAACGAAAAATGCAACTTTCGGATCTTAGTAGGCTTAAACAGTTATTGTAAATACATATATTTTTTTTTGTATTTGTAAGGGCGCGTGTCGACGAGCACGGTTCCTACCCGGCATGGCGCCGGGATAGTGCCAGTTTTGTATGACGCACCATAAAACATCAGTAGGTACCTGAAACCGGCCTAGCGCCATGCCCGGTGCGTGCTGTGTACAGGCTTTTATGGCGCTTCATACTAACTGGCGCTGGTGGGCCCTAAGAGCGCGTGTCGACGAGCACAGTTTCTACCCGGCACGGCGCCGGGGCGGTACCAGTTATCTATGAAGCACCATAAAAGTCTGTATATGAAACCTGCGCTAGCGCCGGTCCCACTCGAAGCCGTGCCCGGCGCGTGCTGTGTACAGAATATTATGGCGCTTCATACTAACCGGCAGCGGCCCGGCGCCGATGGACCCTAAGGGCGCGTGTCGACGAGCACGGTTTCTACCCGGCACGGCGGCGCCTCAGCGCCGGGTAGGTGTCAGTTATGTATGAAGCACCATAGAAGTCTGTACATGAAATCTGCGATAGCACCGGTCCAACTCAAAGCCATCCTCGGCGCGTGCTGTGTAGATTCTTATGGTGCTTCATACATAACTAGCACTGTCCTGGCGCCGGGCCCTACGGGCGCCTTGCCGTATAGAATCTGTCTCGTACACGTGCCCTAATAGTTAGCACACAGTTGTATACTTTTTGGTTATGTGTTGTATAGTCACCCCAATTATGCCGACAATGTGTTAACATAGTATAAAACGAAGTCGCTTACATTGTATGTTTGCTTAGATCTTTTTTAAATTACGCAATGGATTTATTACGGTTTTCATCAATAGACAGAGTGATTCTAGGAGAAGGTTTATATGTATAATATTATAGGGTAATTTAGCCAAATGTTGTCCCATAACGAAAAATGCAGATTTTCGCATATTCCATAGATACACAGGATCTATGGAATATGTAAAGGAGACCGAGATAAGGATGTTTGAATGTCCCCAATGTCAGCCGTGATTTAAAGTGTTTATTATTTCAATATACGTAATAGATAAAGGCGGCCGGGCGGTCATTAAAATAACGGATTCAAAACGCTCTTAAGAAACAAATTATTGAACAAAAATATAGCTCTACCTTTTAGTAGTTAAAGTTATTTTGTGTCGTTTGACCTAATGTCGTCCGGCCGACCAAAATTTCAGTTATACTTAAGTCTTATTTTCCTATTTTAGACGAATACGACAAAGAGACGAGCGCCGTGTGATGGAGTGGCGGAGAGGCAAAATCGAGCGGCGCTTGTGGCAGGCGCAGTGGCGTGGCCGTACATCGGCGCCTTTACCACCAATACCACTCCCGCGGGGCCGGCCGCTACGCTCTTCGCCGCCCATTGATATCCCGAAGCCGTCACCATGGTGGCGTCATCATTTAATTCAGAATAGGGCGGGGTTGTGACTAAATAATGCACTTAGCATCTTTTAGCCACAACCCCGCCAAAATAAAACAATGAACTTTTGACAAACATGTTTTATTTGTCTATTTTCATCTTCTTTCCTATTTCCTTGCCTTTTGGCGTGGGTTACTTGCTTGCTAGGTGCTGGAAGCTTGCGGCGACTCCTGCCGAATTCACTGCCTCTTTGCACAGGGTCATTTGCGAATATGAGCGCAGCTTAGCTGCCCGCAGCACAAGGGCGGATCAAGCCTTCGGTTCAGGGGGGTCACATTTAAGGGCCGATCCAGCCTTCTTTTCAGGTCACATATTTGAGATTCAGTCATGATAGGCTCTAATCCCTATCTGATTCTAATAAATCCATATCTAGACCCCTGCCGGGGGGGTAATGATCCCCCCCTGGATCCGCCCTTGCCTCAGCAAGCTCGACATACTCGTCTCACCGCCGCTCTTGTCCGCGTCTGCGGGCTGCGGCGTCGGGACCCAATCGGATATGTACAATCGATAACATCCGTTAGTATTAGAATATAGTATGAGTTTTGATAGTATCGATACTTTTGAAAATGATTTTTTTAAATATTGAATACTATCGATGCTTTCGATTGTATTGGTGTCTAACGATAGTATTGTACTTACTGCAATATTGAAACCTTATCAATATTGGATTATCAAGCGACAACACTACCTAAATCAAAGGTTCAACATTGACCGTCCCGTTGTTCGAGTGGTTAGCGATCCTGACTACGCAATCGACGGGGCGCGGCTTCGATCCCGGACGGGGACAAGCATTTGTATAATGAGCATTGTGTATTTCCGGGTTTAGGTGTTTATTAAATATATTCCAGTATTTATATATGTATTTGTATGTACTAGTATCGTTGACTAGCACCAAAGCAAATAATTTGCTTACTTTGGGGCTAGATCAGTCGGTGTTATTTGTCCCGTGAACTTATTCTGGTACATTCCAAAATGTTGTCTGGATATAGTATGAATTTCTCATACTTCTTGCGAAAGTCAACGTCTGCCCCGTACCCAAATTCTTTTTTTAACCGATTTTTGCGGCACATATTTTTCAAAACTTTTAGTATTGGCGTTGTACAAATATTTTGTGACACCATAGAAGTTTATGACACAGCTACTATACTACCAGCCACGTATAAAAAGATTTGTTGTTTTACACGTGTTTAGACTTGACTATTTCAATTGAAACCAAACCACGGGTGTAAACGGAAGATTATGTTGTTTTGAGTGGTTTTTGAGTAAGTTTACGATGTGTTGTCTGTGTTTACAGAAAATGAAAGGTTAGTATAATTTTTATTCGAATGTTGCAAACATTTTGTAAAATAAAAGTTAGAAAAATATGTACATTAAATAGATGTGTGTTTTATGTTTAGATGTTTGTTTGACACGTAGCGTTTTGTAGTTTCGTTATGGCGGCAGGAATAGGCGGTGGCGATGGTACTCGTAAATCGTAGGCAACGATTAAGCAGTCGTCGCAGGACTCTACCGACGTTAAGGTCCCGTTGTGATCTAATTCAAGTTTGAAGTCGAAATCAGTGTGAAATAATTAGTGAGTTAATATCAATCACATTGTGAGACTAAATATAGGTATTTGGCTAATCGTGTCAGGGAACTAGTTGTGCCTCTGCCTACCCCTTTAGGAATACAGGCGTGAAGATACTAACATCAATTTATTAACGGTTAGATAGAATATTTTTTTGTATTGGTTTTTGTTTCGTGTGTTGTTTTCGTTTAATGCAGCTTAAAAAAGGTTGACAACCCGTAATTTTTCCATTTTATAGAATATTCAGAAACGAAGCCTACATGCTTGATTTACGTGAAAAATTATAAAGGTTTTGTTTGGGTAGAACCTTTTAAAATGCAATTTGAGGGAGATATAATCGATTTAAAAATGACAAGACATGGTCGCAGCAGTGAACGCAATATCCCGCGTGAATTTTCACCTCGCCGGTTCCCGTGGCCGGGCAGTAAGTCATCGGACTATACTGCCTAGTCTCGCGTGTATTTTTTGTTTACTTCAGTTTAGAAGACTAAACATTTAAATTAGTCATTTGTTAAAAATATGCAGGCATATAAGTTTTTCTTGTCGTAAGTGTGCAAATACCTATTAAAGATTTCCAAACACCTAGGAAAACAAATAGGAATAGGTGTATAAAAAATAGTGTAGTTTATTTTTGCTAACACGCTTTTATTAGCTTCGGTCGTATGTATGTTTGTATGTTAGTATGTAACGGAAACTTTAAACATGGATTTGACGTAATTAAAGACGTCGGATTAATTTGAAACTTGGCAGTCTTATCAAAGATGATGACAATACAATTATACGAGTACAAGTAGTTAGTCCTGCAACTATCCTTACCATGATGTTTAGGATTAGCGATTTGTTTTTCTTTAAACGCGGATTTAAGATATCTTGCAATGCACACGTATCATAATTATTTAGTTATCGCAAGACACATAATAGCCATATATATTAGTGGCAGCAGTCTAAAAAAACAGAAAATTTAATTAAAAAATTTTAAATAAAGAATAGTTTAAAAAAACTAAAAAACACGCTATAGAAAATCGAACTAAAAAGTTTGAAAATCCATAATAGATAAGAGACTAAAAAACACTCTTCTCAAGCGTGTTTTTTAGTTTGTTAAACTATTATTAATTTTAATTTTTAGTTCGATTTTCTATAAAAAGCGTGATTTTAGTTTTTTAGACTATTATTTATTCAATAATAAGTTCGGCATTCGACAACCCTAGTACCTGGCGGGCTGACGTGAGCGTCGCTTTTTGAACTCGGGTTCGGGTGCTTGGGCATAGGGGTACAGATAACTAGCTATCGTGCCGATGGACCCGAATGTCGGGTTGTTATAGATTTGCGAGACATATTATATGGCATGCCAATTTGTATGCATTCTATGAACTTAGCAGTGAAAGTGTTAATCCCAGGCTACGGTACTAGAATATTTTCAATATTGGAATACCATGGATTTAATCCAAATCAATAAATTCATTTTCATAAAAATGTCCTTGTCACAAAAAGCTCTTAAGTCTTAACTGACTTCTGTATTGTATGTAATAACCATCAAAAAGTTCTCAGATGTTTCACTACATAAGATCTACTTATGTAGTGAAACATCTGAGAACAAAAGTAACTCGATATAATTTTAAATAATTGATATTATTCAAAGATGTTTAATTCCCGGTGAATTGCAATTCTTTTGTAATTAAAACAAATAATAAAAACCGGCCAAGTGTGAGTTGGACTCACCAACGAAGGGTTCCGTACCATCATCTATAAAAGATAAAGATGAGAAGATAGTCTTTATTAGGTACCTATACAAATTGCACAGTCAATTAACTTACGTACTTAGTTAGTTTTGAAAATAATATAACCTATATTACAAAGTTTTTTTTAATAAAATAAACGAAAAATCAACGAAATATTACGATATTAAGTAGCAAATTGCAAACTGATAGGTAGGTTTTCGATGCGCATCCGGGCAGCATGGCGGCGCTGACGTGACGTCACCGCCCGCTCGCACTGACCGACACGCACGCACATGCACCGATTATATTTACATTTTGTGCTTTTTTATGTATTATTTATTTTTACAGTTAATAATATATTTCCAAATACTTACTTTTTTAAATATTAAGTTTCTACCTATTTATTAAGATAGAGTAAAAAATGCTTTAAAATTACGTTTGTTGTATTATATTATATACTTTATTATTTATTTTGAAAGGTAGTATGCAACTAAATATTCTGCGAAAATTTTAAGCGTCTACCTGTTACCGTTAATAATATTGAGAAAAAAAAAAACGAAAAAAACATGTTTATTGTATGGAGTATGCCGATTTATATATAGATTTATAACATTAGTGTGAATTCGGACTTATTTTGCAGATTAAACGAATTTGTTTAAATTTCAATTGTTTTCGACAAATTTTCTACGCTTTTAAAATGGTATACCGAGCAGGAACATATGAACCAGTATTTTATGATTGAATTAAATATACGCGACTCCTGAGAACTTACCTGAGATTATTGTTATTTCAGGCTTTCGATCACCTGACTACGTACCATGACCAGCCTGATCGGGATGTGACGTTTAACATTCAGTGCGGAACTAACAACGCCAAGGGGATATTCCTGCGACCTCGGCACGATGATGGGCCCAAGGACGTGGGCCTCACCGTCGAGCCAGTCTTCCTCGAGAACCACTTGGACGAGGACAGTAAGTGCTTCCGACTCTTTAGATACTCCTCTTTTTAATGTTTGAACCCCCTTTGAAGAATAAATCATCTGCGATTCGCCCAGACTGTACATACCACTACCATCGTCACTACTAGATGGTGAGTTTCGCAACACCTCGCACGGGTCTTTTCTGCAACTGCCTTACCGATTCCTGCCACATTGGCGTCAATGTTTGTTATTGTCGTGGTTTTGTTTGGAGGGTAAGGTAGGAGAGTAAGCATGTAGAGGAAACAAGGATAGTTTTTCAGGCGTGGTGTATGATGTAAGTTATTGCGCTACAAAATTGCGCTCACGCACTTTGCTGCCCGGGGTAAACGGAGCAAAAAACTAAAGCCACCCCCTACCACACTCCTCGTGGTTTCAGATTCCGTGATACAGCAGATCCCCTCCGCGGAAATCGTGATCCTTGGTGTCTTTAACGCCCATCATGTTCAATGGCTCAGCTCACGTACCACTGATCACGCGGGGAGATTTGTTAAAGATTTTGCTCTAGCATATGGTCTAACATAGCTGGTTACTTCGCATACGCGTGTTCCAGATGTGGATGACCATTTACCTTCCCTGTTAGACCTTCTGCTGATCTCACAATTACCAAGTTTCCGTAGATGCTCCGCTAGGTTCTTTAGACCACTGCCTCATACGGAGCGAAGTGCCGGTAATGTGACTATCGCGACCTCGTTTCTCAGGCTATCACCGCGTTTGGCACTACAGGTCAGCAGATTGGGACGGATGCTTCTTACTGGATGATCTAGATGTCGTCGCTGAATGCATTTCCGAAGTGGTGCTGCAGGGCATGGAACTGTTCGTTCCGTTTACTGCGGTACCCATCGGCGGCAAGTCACGGCCGTGGTTTGGTCGCCCCTGCAAAACCGCGGCGGCCTAAGCTCGATAGCACTCCTGCTGTCGACTTCACGTCGACAGCAGGAGTGCTACCGAGCATGGGCCGCTGCGGTGGCATCTCATGATGTAAACATCAGTGCAGTTAGAGAGGAGTATAATTTTGCTTCTAGGTCTTTCAAAAGAGCCATTGCTAAAACAAAATCGGAGCACATTGGCAGAATTGGTGAGAGACTAGTTCGCCTTCCTTTGGGAACTCGCGCGTTCTGGTCTCTCGCCAAGGCTGTCCAAGGAAATTTCTGTCTGCCGTCCTTTCCACCTCTACGCAGAGCTGATGGCTCCCTGGCCCGATCTTTTGGGCTCACTCTTTGCTGCCAACTCGACTCTGGACGACCAAGGAAACACGCCGCCTACTATTACGCAGTGTGAGAGTTGCATGCCTGAGGTTCAATTCCTCCAAACAGCAGTGCGTAAAGCACTCATTTCCTTGGATGTCTATAAGTCTAGTGGGCCTGATGGCATCTCACCAATCGTGCTCAAGATCTGTGCTCCCGAGTTGACACCGGTTTTAACGCCTTTTTTTCGGCTCTCATATACAACAGGCGTTGTCCCAAAATCTTGGAAGAGAGCTTTAGTGCACCTAATCCTTCAAGAAAGGCGATCGCTCAAATATGTCCAACTATCGGCCTATAGCGATAACCCCTTTGTTCTCCAAAATAATGTAATGCATTATTAACAGCCAGCTTTTGAGGAATCTATAAGAGCACCAGCTGATTAGTGATCGTTAGTACGGTTTTCGTTGCGGTCGCTCAGCTGGTGATCTTTTAGTTTACCTAACGCACCGATGGGCGGAGGCTGTGGAGAACAAGGGGGAGGCTTTGGCAGTTAGTTTGGACACAGTGAAAGCCTTTGATTGGTATGGAACAAAGCACTTCTCTCCAAGCTTCCTTTTTATGGGCTTCCTGTGAATTTCTGCAAGTGGATCACCAGTTTTTTGGCAGATCGGAACATCAAGGTCGTTGTTGATGGGACATGCTCTGATTTTAAACCCGTCAATGCTCGTATTCCTCAGGGCTGTGTGCTACCTACACTGTTTCTTCTGCATATTAATGACATGTTGCAATCAAGCAATGCGGACTATGTTGCTTGCTATTGCTATGCGGACGATAGTACGGGTGATGCTTTGTACTCTGCCCGCAGCGGGGTTTCTCAACAACACGTCAACGAGTGCCGAATCAAACTTGTGTCGGAAATCGAAGAACAACTTCCCGCAGCCTTAAAGTGGGGTCGACTAAACTTAGTCCAATTTAACCCTAAGAAGACACAAGTTTGCGCGTTTTCCACTAAGAAATGTCGTATCTCCTCGCTTCAAAAATACTTCCCTAACAGCCACAGCCAGTCTTGTAATTCTTGGAGTTGACATATCGAGCAACGCTCAGTTCCGTGGTCACTTGGAAGGCAAGGCCAAATTAGCCTCATAAAAGCTGGGTGTTCTCAGCAGGGCCCGACAGTACTTCACGCCGGCCCATCGTTTAAAACCTTATAAGGCGTAAATTCGGCCTCATATGGAGTACTGTTCTCACTTGTGGGCGGGGGCTCATCAGTACCTGCTCCTTCCTTTTGACCGCATTCAACGTAGAGCGACTCGAATCGTCAATAACAGGACTATTTCTGATCGGCTTGATTCTTTGGTATTACGTAGATATGTGGCTTCGCTCTGCATCTTCTACCGAATCCATCATGGGGAGTGTTCCGAAGAACTGTTTGGATTAATTCCTGCCGCAGAATTTCACCATTGGACATCACGACTAAATTCAAAATTTCATCCTCACCATCTCGATGTCCGGAAATCTACAACTGTGCGATTCTCGAGGCACTTTTTTCTCGGCACTATTCGTCTGTGGAATGAATTACCGGCGGGAGTTTTCCCAAGCGGATACGACCTAGGGACCTTCAAGAAAAGAGCCTACTCTTTCTTAAAAGGCCGGCAACGCAACTGCAAATCTTCTGATAGTGTGGTTGTCCATGGCGGTCGTAATCACTTACCATCAGGCGAGCCTCCTGTCCGTTTGCCCCCTTTTCCATAAAAAAACTATATTTAAATATAGTATATTTAAATATAGTTGTTCAGGATAAAACAATATAAAATTTTACCTAACTTTTTAAATAATACATTTTAAGCCTTTGATTTTATTAAATTTTAAAAAATAATTAGACTTTAATCTGTATTTATATAATATAATTGAAATGTACAAATGCGGCCTGAGGACAAAAATAGTTTGTTACCGTGGATGTAACATATTATTTTTGCTCGCGTGCGAGTTTTGGGGGTTTTACTACGCTTAGCCTTAAAGCTCGCACTCGCCGTGAATGACAAAATTTGTCTAAATTTTTTATATATTTTTTTGGTCTGATTGTATGTGCCCTACTAAAAAAGTGTTAGGAATAAATATCGCAATAACGTTGATGGAGGACCGCGTGCGATTTTTCTTTAAGTGTCTCGTTATGTATGCAGCTGTTTAAGGTTTTATGATCTATCTATCTATCAAAGCGGGCTATGCCACACTTAGCCACACTACAGGCCATTGGCCATTGTGCGCAAAGGTATAGTGGCTATTCCTGCCAACCCAGCGCATTCCAGAGGTCTATTACCGTAGAAGGATTATGAAGTAGTTCCTTGTACATTATATTCTTTTTGAAGAACTGGGCCCTTAGCTATTGAACTTCCACGCACTCATATAGCACGTGGTGGGGAGTTTCCTCATGGTTTAGGCACGCTGTACATAGGGGACTGTCCATTTGCCCTATAACGTGCATGTGTTTATTCATATGGCAGTGCCCTGTTATCAGACCACAAATCTTTCTTAGCTCTACTCTTTAAGTAACTTTCTGGTCAGTTTGGGATTCAGTTCAGGAAATGTTTGTTTAGTTTGTCGGCAACTGGTTAGCATTTCCCAGTGTTATTTTGTGTTTTTTCTTGGTAATTTCTTTTATATTTGTTTTTGGCAGGTTAAAGGGTAAGGGTATTATAGGTTCAAGACTGTAGGTCTTATAGCTAGCATCTTAGACCCTTTTTTGCTAATTCATCGGCGATGTCGTTCCCTAAGGAGCCACTGTGACCTTTAATCCATTGTACAGTGACCTTGCATGTTGTCCCTAGTTGTTGAAGCAATTTTCTGCGTATATGTACCAGGCTGTTGCTCGAATAATTGGAATTCAGTGATTTCAATATTGCCTGGCTGTCCGTTAAAAGTCTGAGATCAATGTCTTTAATATTCCTATTCAAGACAGCTCTTGCGGCTATGGTAAGTCCTAGGCATTCCGCTTGGAATATTGTGTTGTGTCTGCCTAGGTTAGTGCTTATACTAATGTTTAATTCAGGGCAATAGGCACTAGCGCCTGTTCCCATCGGGGTTTCAGAGTTATCAGAATATAAACATAATTCTTTTATACCTGACTTGTCCTTTACTTCATCTAAAATAGTAATTGTATATTTATTGTCATGTAGTGGTTTCTTTGGCACCCTGTCGCACGGTGCGTCTATCAAAGTATTCAATTTTGCCATTTTTTCTAGTAGTCATGTGAGAAGAAACAATACCTCTTAATTTTCCTTAGTAGATAGTTTTAGTCTTAGACAAGATAATGCTGCTTCTTGTTGTATATACAAATGCAGTGGGGCTATTCCTAGAATGATCTCCATTGCTGCAGTGGGTGTGGTACTTATGCTTCCTGTGATTGCTAAACATCCTTTTCTTTGGAAGCTTTCTAGTTTTCTTTGCACTGTGTTTAGTTCGGTTCTGGGCCACCATACTATAGCGCCGTACGCAACTGTGCTTCTAATTACCGTGGTGTAAAGCCATTGGGTAATGTGGGGTTTCAATCCCCATTTTTTACCCAACAGTTTCCTGCATTGTGCTAAAGTAATGCAGGATGAGCTTAGTTTGTTATCGAGGTGTTTGCTTCAATTAAGCCTATTGTCTAATGTCACGCCCAGATATTTGACTTCGTTGGTTAACACAAGGGTATATCCAAATAGTGATGGAAGTTTTAAATTTTCCACATTTCGTTTATTGGTAAATAGATCTAGGTCCGTTTCCTGCGGATTTACACTAATTTACAGTTCGTTACACCATTTTCCTGTCAATTTTAGGCAGTTGTCCATCATCTGACAGAGAATGTTCTCGTTACTTCCACTTATTAATATGGCCATGTCATCGGCGTATCCTACAATTAATACACCAGCCTGGCTATTGAGGATAACAAGAAGGCTGTTGCTGACTAGGTTCCACATGGTTGGCGACAGTACCCCACCTTGCGGACACACTTTACAACGACAGCCTTTCGGTTAGAGTCTAATTCTATATGTACTACTCTTTTACTTGGTATGGCTATGATCCATCCTCTTAGAGGATTAAGTATTCCATGCCTTTGAAGAGCATTATCTATACTTTTAAAGGTGGTTTTGTCGAATGCACCCTCAATGTCTATGAAGGCTCCAAGACACGATAGTTTGTATCTAGCGTAGTTTCAATTTTTCCCACAACTTCATAAAGTGCACTATCAGTTGGCCTGTCTAGCCGGTAGGCATGTTGCTACGAGTGCAATTCATAACTCTGTTTGGAAGTGGTTTCTTTTATAAAGTTGTCACATATCCTTTCTAGAGTTTTTATTAGAAAGGATGTTAGACTAATGGGTCTATATGATTTGGGAGATGTATAGTCACTTTTTCCTGGTTTTTTCAGAAAAATGACTTTCACATCTCTACATTTGAGTGGTATGTATTGGTGGGCTATGCATGCTCTATAGATATTTACAAGCCATGTTATCATTATTTCACCATCCCATTGTGTTTTAACACAAAATGTACAAATAACAAACACCACAATAAAATAAACTTACAACGTACATGTCTGGCAGAGGATTAATAATAAAATGTTGCAAATCCTGATATCCTGTTAGGAAAGAAGTGGAAAATATTTGTGTTTTTTTTCTGTGAACACGGGTCGGTGGGTAAGGCCTAGCCTCACTCACCCGCGTGTACTTTGAAGCCGTAAGTTAGAAACAGATACAAAAAAACGTATGTAGCGGTATGTTTGCAGACGTGGGCTCGCTGCCGAGCCGCATCGCGTGGGGCATGCGGCTGGCGCTAACCGCGGGCGCGGCGTGGGTGGCGGCGCCCGCGCACCTGGACCTGGCCAACGCCGCGCGCCCGCTCGCGCTGCGCCTGCGCCTGCCGCTGGCGCCCGGCGCGCACTACACCAGGTGAGTGTGCCGCGCCGCACCTGGACCTGGCCAACGCCGCGCGCCCGCTCGCGCTGCGCCTGCGCCTGCCGCTGGCGCCCGGCGCGCACTACACCAGGTGAGTGTGCCGCGCCGCACCTGGACCTGGCCAACGCCGCGCGCCCGCTCGCGCTGCGCCTGCGCCTGCCGCTGGCGCCCGGCGCGCACTACACCAGGTGAGTGTGCCGCGCCGCACCTGGACCTGGCCAACGCCGCGCGCCCGCTCGCGCTGCGCCTGCGCCTGCCGCTGGCGCCCGGCGCGCACTACACCAGGTGAGTGTGCCGCGCCGCACCTGGACCTGGCCAACGCCGCGCGCCCGCTCGCGCTGCGCCTGCGCCTGCCGCTGGCGCCCGGCGCGCACTACACCAGGTGAGTGTGCCGCGCCGCACCTGGACCTGGCCAACGCCGCGCGCCCGCTCGCGCTGCGCCTGCGCCTGCCGCTGGCGCCCGGCGCGCACTACACCAGGTGAGTGTGCCGCGCCGCACCTGGACCTGGCCAACGCCGCGCGCCCGCTCGCGCTGCGCCTGCGCCTGCCGCTGCCGCCCGGCGCGCACTACACCAGGTGAGTGTGCCGCGCCGCACCTGGACCTGGCCAACGCCGCGCGCCCGCTCGCGCTGCGCCTGCGCCTGCCGCTGGCGCCCGGCGCGCACTACACCAGGTGAGTGTGCCGCGCCGCACCTGGACCTGGCCAACGCCGCGCGCCCGCTCGCGCTGCGCCTGCGCCTGCCGCTGCCGCCCGGCGCGCACTACACCAGGTGAGTGTGCCGCGCCATCTACACCAGGTGAGTGTGCCGCGCCATCTACACCAGGTGAGTGTGCCGCGCCATCTACACCAGGTGAGTGTGCCGCGCCATCTACACCAGGTGAGTGTGCCACGCCGCTGCCACCCGGCGCCATCTACACCAGGTGAGTGTTAAAACGCCCGAAACAACAATACAGCTTTATAAGTTTTCTTTTTGCATCCTCACGTTTTGAAAGCATTCTCTTGACATCCCCAACTAGTATTGGAAATCTTGAAGTAGACAGGAACAAATTCACTTGATATGGAAGAAAAGGTTTAACTAGCTTAGTAAAAAAACTCGAGCGAGACGCTGCAGATTTGGAGTGTCACTATGTTGCAATGCAAACTATTGGGCAAATCTGTCAGATTTGGCCAATAGTTTGCATTTTATAAACCAGTGGGAGAGAAGGCAATGATTAAATTTCTTAAAAGGACGACGGAAAATTCCTAATCACGTTTTTAAACTAATACAATCTCGAGGTTACAAAGTAATGCAACTCACAGTAATGACGTTGAATAAAACAAAAGTATAGTGTTGTGTGTGTGTGTTGCAGTATAAACGCGTACGACGTGTCGTGCCCCGCGAAGGGCCCGGTGTTCCGCGTGGCCGTCACCGTGCTACAGCCCGAACCGCTGGCCAGCGCCGAGCCCGCGCGCCCTCACCTCGCGCACACTGACGTGCTCTTCAAACCCTCCACCATCAAACGCCACATCCTTATCGGTGAGATCACACACACCATACTGCACCATATTGCTTGTCACTGTTTAGCTGCTGGATCACCAGCTGATCGGTGACAAGCAATATGGCTTTCGTCATGATAGGTCGTCAGGTGATCTTTTACTCTATCTCACTCATCGATGGGCTGAAGCAATCGACAGCGGGAGAGAAGTCTTTGGTGTGAGCTTAGATATTACAAAGGCTTTCGATCGGGTCTGGCACAAATGTCTTCTTTATTTTTATTATCGATAGGTAAGCGCTTGACCTCGATCTCGCCTGATGGTAAGCTAAGATGAGGCCTAAGATGGAGCGCGCTTCCCTACAAGGTACCTGAGTGCTAAGTGTGAGTTTTTCTTTTCGCATTCGATCATGAGCGCGTTTGGAGTTTACTAGGAATTTGTATGTGATTTGTACAGCGCCACCTAGTGGTAAACGTGAGAAACCAGTTTACCACTAGGTGGCGCTGTACAAATCACATACAAATTCGTAGTACACTCGAAACGCGCTCACGATCGAATGCGAAAAGAAAAACTCACACTTAGCACTCTGTTCACTCTTCTCTTGAAGATCCCCAGATTGTACTCGTCGGGGAACACAAACTCAGGAAGCATGTTCCAGTCCTTTCTGTATTGCCCTCCTACTGCTGGCAAGCCGTACAAAACCATACAAAAATTAGCGATCCACTTACACAATCCTTCGGTTACGAAGGATTGTGCAAGTGGATGATTGCCAGTTTTTTGTATGGTCGTAACATCAAGGTTGTCCTTGACGGTATAAGTTCAGACGAGAAGGCCATCAATGCTGGCGTCCCACAAAGCTTAGTATTATCTCCAACACTGTTTCTTCTGCATATTAATGATATGCTGCAATTAGGCAGCATTCATTGCTATTCAGATGATAACACCATTGACGCCTTGTACAAAGGAAAGTCAAAGCTTCCTAAAACTCGGGTGGAGGATTGCAGAAATGGGCGTGTGTCTGAGGTAGAGGCCACCTTGGAGTCAATCTCGGAATGGGGTAAGGTCAATCTTATGGAGTTTTATCCGTCAAAGACCCAAGTTTGCGCGTTCAGTACCAAAAGGAACCCTTTTGATTTGGCGCCCCCAGTTTTAGATTACCTCCCTAAACGTCGGCCAGGGCATTAGAATTCTTGGGGAAAAAAAATCCGCAGATGATGTGAAGAATTGCTTAGTTTGATATCAGCTACTTCTTTCCGCCGTTACAACACTCGCCTTTTCCGGTTTGTCAGTATATTTGTACAGTTATCAGACGGCACGTTTGTTCGTCTGTCAGCTCATCATATACAAAAAAAAATAAGGTCGTCTTATATAGTAGGATCCCATTATATATTGTTCACACGTCATACGTGCTCCTCTTATTGTATTATAAAATGTGTTTAACACAACTTGTGATAACATCTTTTGGATTGCCTGTAAAGCTTTGTAATTGGATCACCAGCTTGTAGGATAACTGTAGCATAATGGTCATTGCAGACGGTATATACTTCAAAGTAAAATACATAATTGCTGGTGTTTCTCAAGTTTCTGTGCTATCTACCGCTCTGTTCGTCATGCTTATCAATAATATGCAGCTAGTTAACAGCATTCATTGCTATGCGGATGACAGTACGGGTGATGCATTGTGTGTAGATCGTACCATTAAATCATGGCCAAAGGTGGATACATATCTAGATAAGCTCGTGTCTAAAATTGAGACGTCTCTGGAGCGGATCTCAGAATAGGTTGATGAAAACTTGGTTTCCTTCAACTCCCAGAAGACACGGGTTTGTGCGTTAAATGCCAAAAATAACCCATCTTATAATACATCTCTATGTCGAAATTTCGAATGTGGTCAAATTCAGAGGTGAGTTAGGAGGGTAAGCCAAAATAAATTATTTTATATTTTATAGATTCAGGTGTTACTTTGCGGAAATCCATTGTTCAGATGAAGAAAACTAGTTATTTTGCAATTTTCCGCGAACATTAAGTGTACCTTTGCGATGTTACTGAAAACATATAAAAGCGGTGTAAGAAATGGAACAAACTTACCGTAGGTCTGAAAATAATGAAGACCCCAGCGGCACAGTTATCCACCCTCGTCCACCACACTTTATACCACGATAGCAACAAACACAAAAGCACACAATTGATGCACTCAACGCACGTTTCACTTCGCAACCGAAGCATCTTCAGGAGACACGAGCACTACACTCAACGAGAGCCGCGGTAGTACTGACTCGCGCGCGGTTGCGATGCTCCTTTTATAGGCTGGACTCGCATGACTAAGCGCGCGCTACATTGTATAATAAAGCCGATTTTGTAACGTTTCTTTGTTCGTGCTACATTCTGAGCAACGTAATTTGTATATTTCAGATTTGTGTTTATTATTGGTTTTATCTTTTCCATAACATAATATGTCTCGTAAGAAACTGTGTGTTTTAAATGCTACATTGACATTATTACTCGGCAAACATCTCTCTATTTTTTCATAATTTCGTCCGAAATACGTTAAGCTGGATTTAAATCTGATTTCGGTGTGGTACTGTATACAGTAATCGTGATAGTGTTTGTTTTTCTTTCTTTTTTATTAAACTTGTACCCATTTGCCACTGCCAACTGAAAAATTATATTTAACTCTTCCATATAGCGTTCTTTACTCAGTGGCAAAGATGTTAGTCTGTGTATGTAACTGTTAAAAGCGGCTAGTTTGTGTTGCCACGGATGGCAAGATGACGCGGGAATAGTCGTATCTGTGTAAGTTAAATTAGTCTCGAAATAATTAGGAGTGTTCAGTCGCGCAAGGCGATAGTTCAGTCCAAATCCCTTTTTGCGACATTATAAGTCACAAGTTCGGCATATGGAATATTTTTACATATCTGAGTAGAAGTTCCTTAATATCAAACCCTTAAATTCAAGAGAATACAGCATAGAGCTATTGGATTAATTTACTATCCTTTATTATCGGCTTAGAATTCTTTAGTCTTCGCAGAGACATTGGTACTTTATGCATGTTATACAATGGCAAGTGTTCTGATGTTTTATTTTTTCAATTAGTACCTGCATCCATCCCCCCGTCGCCGCCTACGGCGTGTAGTGCGCCGTCGTCGTACTATACGCCGTAGAAAAAGTTTTTATTTACACGGACTTAAAGTATGGTCATCTACCACTGTTCGCCTTACATGCACATTCTTGGCCCAAACAGTAAAACTCTGAAACAATCTCCCTCATACGGTTTTTCCAAGGCGCTTTGACATGGAGTATTTCTAAGAATAAGATTAACAGTTTTTTAGAGAACGGTATTGCATTGGTGGTTAGCTTCTTTTGTTGCTGATAACCATGTAAGGAACTACTTTGCTTCAGATTGCTCTGGCAGTTGACTAATTTCCATTGCTCGTATGTCGTCAATAATATTTTTTGTTGTTTTCTCGTGGTGTAAAAGTGTCCGCAAAATAATGTTTATGAGCAACTGACCATCCATTTTATGCTGATTTTTGAACAAGTACACTTTACGAGCCTGTCATGAGGAGTGTGAATGTGAATAACGCTTCCAACTTATTTTCTTAAGTTTTTGAGGGATTGCGTATGACCGTTGTTGTCGTTGTGGTCAGCGCCCGAGTCAGCGACTTGGGGCGTGGTGACGCTGACGCGGCGCAGCGGCGAGCAGAGCGCGCGCTTCCTCGTGCACGCCATGCAGCTCGCGCCGCGCCGCTCCTGCCGCGCGCACGACACGCAGAAGCTGCTGCCGCTGCCGCACGACGCGCCCGCACACCTGCCCTTCCGCGTCATCGTGAGTACTGTGGGACACTCACATACACACACGCATACACTACACGCAGAAGCTGCTGCCGTTGCCGCACGTCACCTGCCCTTCCGCGTCATCGTGAGTACTGCTGGACACACACACACACACCACACGCAGAAGCTGCTGCCGCTGCCGCACGTCACCTGCCCTTCCACGTCATCGTGAGTACTGCTGGACACACACACACACCACACGCAGAAGCTGCTGCCGCTGCCGCACGTCACCTGCCCTTCCGCGTCATCGTGAGTACTGCTGGACACACACACACACCACACGCAGAAGCTGCTGCCGCTGCCGCACGTCACCTGCCCTTCCACGTCATCGTGAGTACTGCTGGACACACACACACACCACACGCAGAAGCTGCTGCCGCTGCCGCACGTCACCTGCCCTTCCGCGTCATCGTGAGTACTGCTGGACACACACACACACCACACGCAGAAGCTGCTGCCGCTGCCGCACGTCACCTGCCCTTCCACGTCATCGTGAGTACTGCGGGACACACACACACACCACACGCAGAAGCTGCTGCCGCTGCCGCACGTCACCTGCCCTTCCGCGTCATCGTGAGTACTGCTGGACACACACACACACCACACGCAGAAGCTGCTGCCGCTGCCGCACGTCACCTGCCCTTCCACGTCATCGTGAGTACTGCGGGACACACACACACATCACACGCAGAAGCTGCTGCCGCTGCCGCACGTCACCTGCCCTTCCGCGTCATCGTGAGTACTGCTGGACACACACACACACACCACACGCAGAAGCTGCTGCCGCTGCCGCACGTCACCTGCCCTTCCACGTCATCGTGAGTACTGCGGGACACACACACACACCACACGCAGAAGCTGCTGCCGCTGCCGCACGTCACCTGCCCTTCCGCGTCATTGTGAGTACTGCAGGACACACACACCACACGCAGAAGCTGCTGCCGCTGCCGCACGTCACCTGCCCTTCCGCGTCATCGTGAGTACTGCTGGACACACACACACACCACACGCAGAAGCTGCTGCCGCTGCCGCACGTCACCTGCCCTTCCGCGTCATCATGAGTACTGCGGGACACTCACACTCACACTCACACGCACACACCACACGCAGAAGCTGCTGCCGCTGCCGCACGTCACCTGTCCTTCCGCGTCATCGTGAGTACTGCGGGACACTCACACTCACACTCACACGCACACACCACACGCAGAAGCTGCTGCCGCTGCCGCACGTCACCTGCCCTTCCGCGTCATCGTGAGTACTGCTGGACACACACACACACCACACGCAGAAGCTGCTGCCGCTGCCGCACGTCACCTGCCCTTCCGCGTCATCATGAGTACTGCGGGACACTCACACTCACACTCACACGCACACACCACACGCAGAAGCTGCTGCCGCTGCCGCACGTCACCTGTCCTTCCGCGTCATCGTGAGTACTGCGGGACACTCACACTCACACTCACACGCACACACCACACGCAGAAGCTGCTGCCGCTGCCGCACGTCACCTGTCCTTCCGCGTCATCGTGAGTACTGCGGGACACACACACACCACACGCAGAAGCTGCTGCCGCTGCCGCACGTCACCTGTCCTTCCGCGTCATCGTGAGTACTGCGGGACACTCACACTCACACTCACACGCACACACCACACGCAGAAGCTGCTGCCGCTGCCGCACGTCACCTGTCCTTCCGCGTCATCGTGAGTACTGCGGGACACACACACACACACCACACGCAGAAGATGCTGCCGCTGCCGCACGTCACCTGCCCTGCCGCGTCATGGTGAGTACTGCGGGACACACACACACACACACCACACGCAGAAGCTGCTGCCGCTGCCGCACGTCACCTGCCCTTCCGCGTCATTATGAGTACTGCAGGACACACACACCACACGCAGAAGCTGCTGCCGCTGCCGCACGTCACCTGTCCTTCCGCGTCATCGTGAGTACTGCGGGACACTCACACTCACACGCACACACCACACGCAGAAGCTGCTGCCGCTGCCGCACGTCACCTGTCCTTCCGCGTCATCGTGAGTACTGCGGGACACACACACACACACACACCACACGCAGAAGATGCTGCCGCTGCCGCACGTCACCTGCCCTTCCGCGTCATGGTGAGTACTGCGGGACACACACACACACACACACCACACGCAGAAGCTGCTGTCGCTGCCGCACGTCACCTGCCCTTCCGCGTTATCGTGAGTACTGCTGGACACACACACTCAAACTCCGATGGTAGATGGTACTAGGATTGGCGAAATGAAAGGTAGTCTTGATTACATACTTATATTGTCGTCATCACGGTACAAGCTATACTGTATGAATGCACTCAATATTGGTTAATTATATTAATTAGTCTAAACGCTGACAAAACTTACGAGCTATATATTATGTGTAAGTTTAACACAAGTACAAATATAAAATACACACTACATCTTCCCCGAAAAATTAAAAAAAAATACCTAAAACATTTTTTTTATATAAGTATACATAAATTTAAACAATCTAATGTAAAATAAGCTAACATGGTTTTGTTCTATTTTTATGTACAATTATTTCCTTACCATCTTTTACAATAATAACATTAGGCTGAGTATCTAAAATAACTGTATAAGGACCTGTATACAAGGAATCAAGTTTTGATCCTGTTTCATTTTTTAAATACAATTTATCTCCTTTTTTGTATGAAAAAGGTCTTATATGCTGATCAAACTTATTTTTTCTTACAATTTTACTATTGATTAAATTTTTTCTAGCATCACTTTGTGCTCTCTGTATTCTATATTTAAATTCAAGAGGATAATTATCATAATTGTACAACGGCTCAATGCTATAAGTTAAACTCGGCTCGGATCGGCTAGCTGTACATTTTGCAGATGAGGCCATGACTGTTTTTTGAAAGAAACGTTAGGCAAGTTGTTGATGACACGTTTGATTACCAATGCTCGAGTCGTAAACTTGTAATCTTGATATATGGATTGACATTCGAGCGTAACGACTCCCTTGCCATGTTGAGATCCAATTCCGATACCAGATACAGATGCATGATACCGTTCTCGAGATAAGCCCAGCATCTGGGCGGCATTTTCAGTTATGAGTGATATTTGAGATCCTTGGTCTAGAAGAGCTCTCAAGGTAACATAAGTATCGTCAGCAGCCTTAACTTGAATTGAGAGTGTCGTCAGCAAAATCTCCTCATTATCAGAAGCGATGTGATTAGCGCTATGTTGTGTATTTTGATTTTCCGTTTGAATTTGAAATTTTTGCGTAGCTGGAATCGAACCCATAGTCGATGAAACGGCGGTCTCGGCTAGTCGGGTCGGTTTCGTAATTGAATCGGTATATGCGTCATGCAACATCGTATTATGATTCTTTGACAAACCTTGCATTTTTTCACTGACGTGCATTGTTTGTTACTGTGTGTGTAAAGACAATTATGACACAAGTTTAGTTTTATAACGGTCGTTAACCTCTCGTCGGGTGTAAATTTGACGAATTTACTGCACTTATAAATATGGTGATTTTCATTGCAAAGAGGACAATTTGACGAATATGTCGCACTGGCTTGAAATTCTCTGTTCGGAATTTTTCCATAGTGGTGACCACCAACATGTTGAAAATGAGGCTTGTAGGGCTTGTTGTTTACCATTTTATGCATATGAGGCCTGCTCGATGATGGTGTTACAACCTCCCTTTTGTTTAAGGGCTCTAGGGCCTGAAATTTGCTTTCTAAAAAGTTCATTAGTTCAGACAGCGAAGGCAAGTCACGTGGCGATTTTCTGGCTTCTTTATAGTTAGCATATGTCTCAACATCCAGCTTTTTCGATATAATGTGAACCAACAATGGATCCCAAGTACTTGTATCGATACCTAGGTTCCGTATGGCGTGCATACATTCCATTGATGTGTCATGGAGACGTCTAATTTCATATGCCGACTGTTTCTGAGCTACGGGTTGATTTAAAAACATCTCAACATGTTTAGTAAACAACAGTTGCGGGTTGTTATATCTGTGCACTAGCAAGTCCCATGCGGTCTCGTAGTTGTCAGCAGAGATGTTTAGATGCTGAATAAGTCGTTCCGCATCTCCACGCAATTTTACTTTCAAGTGCTGCATTTTTTGTGTCTTGGTTAGCAGGTTGTTGTTGTGTATGCTCTCTACATAAAGATCATAGAATGTAGGCCATTGCGTGTATTTGCCAGTAAAAACAGGTATGTCGATTTGCGGAGTTGACTGTTGATAATGCACAGCCGATGCAAGCTTCAGATTTAAAGCCTTTTTAATATTTTTATATAGGTGTTCATAGCCATAAAACTCATCATCATATTGCGTGTCCGAACCTTGTAGCAAGTGGTCGATTTGTAAATGCAAAGCGTCGATTGCACTCCAGCGTGACTGAATGCCACGTAGCTCGTCTTCCAACTCCCATTTATCTCGCAGCTCGTCAACTCGTAGGCTATTCACTTGTCGATGAAAAGCTCTAAAATTTGTTCGCTGTAGAGATACTAGTTCTGCTGCTTGACCTTGGCTCATAGGTGTAGCCATCGTTGCTGTCGACGTCGATGGTATTGCGAGGCGTTGTTGCAACGGCGGTGGAGCCAATACTGTAGCTGACTCGGGAGTCGAAGGTTTTGTTGTTTCACCCGTAGGAGGAAATGATGATATTTTGCTACGCACAGAATCAAAATATTTTCTTGCTTTTTGGAATTGATTTTCCATAAAATATGCTTCTTTGTCATTGACGTAATCGGACAGCTTATGATCGTTTGTTTGAAACTCTGCCCATAACTTATCCAGGGCATCCAGTCGTTCATTAAGGTACTTACGGGTTTTCCGGATGGCGGAGTCCTTCCCGAAGTTGCGTTCTATTTTTTTAATCTCTTCAACAATGTCGTATTGATGCTGAAGTAGACTTTCCATTTTGTAGGTAAATGTACGGTTTTTAAAGAACAATAATCACAATATGACACTCCAAGATAAAAAAAATACACTTGTAGTATTCACTGTATGATATATTATGATATTCAATTTCTCGAATGTCGACGAGAATTTTCTTGTTTGATTTCGATAGTTAGGGTAGAGCAGTAGTATGCTCCGGGCCACTCTATGCCTCGCGAACCTAGCTGGACCTTTTGCGCCTTCTCAATTAAGCTGGTGGAACCCGCTTCTGGGAAGCCAGTTAACCGATTCGCAGTCACAGTAAATCCACAAAAACACAGAGCGACCCTTTCTGAAGGACCAAAAAAACTGTAATGTCTGTGTACAGTTTAAGATGAGTGCAGAAGATATGTGAGGGAGAGTCAGTGTACGAGACAAACCCAATGAAATTCTTTCTAACACTGATTTATTATTAAAGTTACAACAAAAATGATGATTAAATAAAAGTGCAAGCGTAACAATGTGTGCGTGTTTAACTTATTACGTTGTTTCTATGTAACCTAAATAAATTACATGTCATTGACTTAAAATATGTGCGGTAACCCGTACAACTGGGTAGGTGACATACTTGACCGAATACCAATTCAAATGGAGTGTAACGTGTTTCGGTGTGCACGGTAGTGTTGTATGAAAAACACCAATACTGCACCCACGAACCCCATGATGACGGATGATTATCTGTTTGTATTCGCAAGTATGAGCCTAACATTTTATGACTATTTTCCAATGCACCTATACTCTCATGGTGGTAAGCTGTAGACATAATTTGACTTATTTTTAAAATATTACAAAGTTCTTTCATATTGCTGGAAATAAACTCTGATCCCCTGTCAGTCGCGATTTCTTTCGGTATACCGTAACGTAAAATAAAATTTTCACAAAAAGATCTCGCTACTTCTTGTGTAGTTTTCGTTTTTAAGGGGTATGCCTCTACATACTTTGTGACTTCGCACTGCAGCGTTAAAATATACGTATTACCATTATCATCTCGATCTAACGGACCAACTAAGTCCAAAAAAACTTTTTCGAAAGATGTAGAAGCTGTAGTCGTAATGGTCAACGGTTCTTTGACAAATTTGGTATATTTTTGAGTCACATTTGTCACACTTCGCAACGTAATTTCTAACATCCTTTTCTATATTTGGCCAATGATAATACTTTTTGATATTATTTACCATTCTCCTAATTCCTATATGACCACTAGACGGTAATAAATGAAATTCATTTATTATTACCTTTTTTTCGTCTTCGCTATTTATTTTGCGAACGTCTCTTATAATACAAAACTTAGGACCTGCCCAATTTTTATTAATTTTTCGATAGTTAGCTAACCATTCGATAAAACATCGATTTAATTTATTTTTTATGATTACTAATTCCTCAATATTATTTTGTTTACAAAATAGTACCAAATCTTTCAACAATTCGTCTCGCGATATTGCCGATAAAGTATTTTGGCAAATAAATAATGAGGATATAGTAGGGAAAAATAAAATGCTTTTAGTAATCGACCATGTGATCGTTTCTTTGCTATGTTTTTTCAATAATTTTTGCAGATTTACCTGAGATATAATACTCAGTTCAAAGTCATTTTCTCGTTTTTTGAGAATTTCTACGAGTCTTGGTTGATCAGACCTAGAACTCGTCGAATAGTCAGACTGTAATTCATTTTCACGTTCATTTTCATTCATTCGTCTTGCTTGCGCTCTAGTCATAACACACGCTATCTTTTCATACATCTCCTTTAAATCATTCGACGTAACAATTAATCTGGATAATGCGTCTGCAGCCACATTTTCCTTCCCTTTCACATATTCAACATCAAAATCATACTGTTCTAAACTTAATCTAAACTTTGTTAGTCTGCTTGATGGGTCGTGCATGTTAAATAAATATAATAATGGTTTGTGATCTGTGCGAATAGTAAATTTTTTACCGAACAGATACGGACGAAAATATTTAACCGACCAAACAATAGCTAGTAGTTCTTTCTCTATTATAGGATAGTTCAACTCGCCTTTATTTAAGCTACGACTCGCGTAGGTGACGGGTTTGCCGTTACCGTTGCATAATACGCTACCTACGGCAAATCCAGAGCTATCCGTTTGAAGAATGAATTTATTTTCCTCTGAAAAATCAGGATAATCTAATACAGGCGGATTCGATAAGCACTCTTTTAAGAGTATAAATGACCTCTCACATTCGTCTGTCCACTCGAATTTTATATCTTTACGACACAACCTATTTAAAGGTATCACTATATAAGCGAAGTTGCGAATAAATTTCCTGTAATAGTTGGCAAAGGCTACGAAGCGTTTGACATCGTCTACCGAAGTCGGTCTCGGATAATTTTTGATGACACTAACTTTACTCGGATCGGGTGAGATACCTTGCGATGAGATAACGTGACCTAAGTATAGTACTTGCCGTTTTAAAAATTCGCATTTTAAAGGATTTAACTTGAGATTAACTTTTCTTAATCGCGAAAAAACTGACATTAAATTCGCATTATGTTCATCAATGTTTCTACCCCGAACAATAAGATCATCTTGGTAAATTAGACATTTGTCATGATTTAAGCCTGACATGGCAACAGTCATCAGTCTACTGAAAGCAGACGGACTTATCTTCAACCCCATCGGCAAACGACACATTTGATATTGTCCTTTGTCCGTAGTGAATGCCGAGTACTTTCTACTATCTTTTTCGATTTTACATTGGTAATAACCTTGAGAAAGGTCACAGTGACTATAATACATTGCACCTGATAAGGAATCTAAAATCTCGTTTATATTAGGTAGCGGGAATTTATCGTCTTGAATCCTTTCGTTTAGTTGTCTGTAGTCAATGACGACACGCCATTTCCTTTCGCCTGACCGATCTACCTTCTTAGGAACAAGTAACAAGGGACTAGACCACTCGCTACTCGTTTCCTCAATAACATTATTTTTCAACATCTCGTCTATTTGCCTATTTACCTCGCTCTTTTGTGCAAAAGGGATTCTATACTGTTTTCTATATACCGGAGCTACATTACCCTTTAGAGTGATTTTTTGTTCGTAAATGTTTGTACAAGTTAACTTATCGCCTGGCAAATGGAATATATCAGCAAACTTTGCACACACTTGCTCTATGGAAAGCCGTTCTTCTTTGTTTAAATAATCTAATTTTAATAACGAAAATATCTTTTTTATCCTATCAACTGATACTGACGGGTCAGTAAACTGGCAATAGTCGTAATCGTCTAGCTTGTGTACCTCAATATTTGAAATATTGACCTTTACCTCTCGATCTGTCGTGTTCATAATACGAATGGGAATTTTTCCATTCCTAGTGATAACACTTGCCATAAAAACACCTTCCGTTAATTCTTTAGGTAGAACTACGCAATCGTAGTTCACTTTAATAGGTACGTATTTTAACATTTCGCACCTCGGTAAAATTGTCATAGAGTATGAGTAGTCATAGAAGTGCAGTGGCACACGAGTACCGTTTTGTCCTCCCAGAGACAAAGTATTGTCAACATAATTAATTATACCTAAATGTTTCTTAATAAAATCTTGTCCTATAATACCCATAGCATTGCATGGTAAGTTACGAAATACATAAAACTTATGTTCAAAATACTTATTATTATACTCTAACTTCAAATAAACATAACCTTCGGAACGTAAACTTCCACCTATTCCATTCACTTCCAAATTACTATTATGCATAAAAACATTAATATTCTCTAAACATTCATATTTTATTGCAGATAAGGAGGCCCCCGTATCAACTAACCATTCTAAATATCTATTACCTAACTTAAGATTAACATAATTAATACTATCGCAAGTTAATATCTTATTAGTGACGAAAAAACTCACTCTCGCTCTCTTTGTTTATACTATCGCTTCTAGAGCTACTAATCTTTGACGACGGATTATTTTCTACACAATAATGCAATGACCTTCTATTATTATTGTTGCTATATGCACCGCGCTTATTGAAATATTGCCTGCGACGGAAATTTGATGCGTTAACGTCACTAGCCTGCCTTGCAGAACGCTGTACGTGCTCTGGCCGATTCTTATTTCCAAAGTTACGCAATACCGCATGTTTATTAGGTGCACATGGGTAATTGCTATAATTTTTGTTATAGAAAAATTTTCTAGACCTTGAATATGGTAAGACTTGTTCAGGACGCGACACCTCTTCATCTTCGGCTACTCTAATAGCATCCTTGAGATGGGATAGGTTACGAGATGTAACAATAGTCCCTAACCGTTGGCTTTGCAAACCATCTGCAAACCTTTTTATAGCATTTCTTTCGTTAACCGGACGGAGAACCTTATATGCGTCTTGGCTACCCCTGGCCTGAGAGATAGTCAGATCAACAAACAGTCGTTCAATCTCCACGCCAAAGTCCTTAATAGATCTATTACCTTTTTAGCTCGCTGTAATTTAGCCTGTAAAGCAGTATCTGATTTTTGTGTCAAAAGATGTAAACGCATATCCTTTAATAGCGCTGACACACTACTGTATTCAGAATCTAGTCGCATCTTAGCACTATCTGAAATCCGCGTTTTTAAAACAAAATTAATTAATAACAACTTGCCACCATCGAGCATAGAGTCATAAAGCTCTATGGCGTCTATCAACTCCCGAGTGACGCTTTCATCACCATTCATTTTTGGTAATAGGCTAACAGCCGTTTTCAAACAAAATTGTTCCTTGTCCGACATGTTTGATATACGAGAAGGCTTGGAATAACTTAATATACTAGAATATGTTTTTCTTATATTAATACATAGATATAACGTGTCTTTAGGCAAAGTCGCCGGGCATGCTTGTAAGAACTGTTCGAAAGTTCCAAATAACAACTTTGCTTCCTTAACCTTATTCTCGTAATTAATTCCCGTGCGTCTTTTTTCGCCTAATTTACAATTATAATCTTTAATTTCATTTAATGTACTAGAAATTCGTAATAAATCCTCCTCCATTAATCTGTTTAACTATCTAAAATATATCAAAAATATCGGACTAAAAATTATTATAACTAAAACAAGTAAAATACAGTAAATAGGCCAATATACACAGTTCATTGTTCGCACATTACGCTGATCTGTCACTTAACTCCGCACACATTAACTATAGCACACAATAATTGTCATATTAACCTTTTACGCCATATTATTAAAAGCTGGATTAGCAGTACCTTGTACCTCGCGCCGAATCGTCTCCTTCCTCAACTCCTCACGTACCCAACTGCGATGGCATTTGCGGTACAGATACAGCCCTCCTAGCATTAGCACCACAAAAAAACAGGCAGCTATGATGCTCAGCACCACATTGTTGGTCGAAATATGGTGGTGCAGCTGATCCAGTTGCGATTGATTGTTCCCACCAGAAGCCGTCTGAGCCACAACCACTTGGTCTTTACTGGACGATCCTCCCATTACTTTATATATGTTTGACACGTATAGATAGAAAAAAAAATCCGCTCACCAGATTAGGTATGTATGTATACCTATTGTGCCTTATATCCTGGCAGGGTCGCCATCCGATGGTAGATGGTACTAGGATTGGCGAAATGAAAGGTAGTCTTGATTACATACTTATATTGTCGTCATCACGGTACAAGCTATACTGTATGAATGCACTCAATATTGGTTAATTATATTAATTAGTCTAAACGCTGACATAAGACTTACGAGCTATATATTATGTGTAAGTTTAACACAAGTACAAATATAAAATACACACACTACAAAACACCACACGCAGAAGCTGCTGCCGCTGCCGCACGTCACCTGTCCTTCCGCGTCATCGTGAGTACTGCGGGACACTCACACTCACACTCACACGAACACACCACACGCAGAAGCTGCTGCCGCTGCCGCACGTCACCTGTCCTTCCGCGTCATCGTGATTACTGCGGGACACTCACACTCACACTCACACGAACACACCACACGCAGAAGCTGCTGCCGCTGCCGCACGTCACCTGTCCTTCCGCGTCATCGTGAGTACTGCGGGACACTCACACTCACACTCACACGCACACACCACACGCAGAAGCTGCTGCCGCTGCCGCACGTCACCTGTCCTTCCGCGTCATCGTGAGTACTGCGGGACACTCACACTCACACACCACACGCAGAAGATGCTGCCGCTGCCGCACGTCACCTGCCCTTCCGCGTCATGGTGAGTACTGCGGGACACACACACACACACACACACACACACCACACGCAGAAGCTGCTGTCGCTGCCGCACGTCACCTGCCCTTCCGCGTTATCGTGAGTACTGCTGGACACACACACACACCACACGCAGAAGCTGCTGCCGCTGCCGCACGTCACCTGCCCGTCCGCGTCATCGTGAGTACTGCGGGACACACACACACCACACGCAGAAGCTGCTGCCGCTGCCGCACGTCACTTGCCCTTCCGCGTCATCGTGAGTACTGCGGGACACTCACACTCACACGCACACACCACACGCAGAAGCTGCTGCCGCTGCCGCACGTCACCTGTCCTTCCGCGTCATCGTGAGTACTGCGGGACACTCACACTCAAACACCACACGCAGAAGATGCTGCCGCTGCCGCACGTCACCTGCCCTTCCGTGTCATGGTGAGTACTGCGGGACACACACACACACACACACCACACGCAGAAGCTGCTGCCGCTGCCGCACGTCACCTGCCCTTCCGCGTCATCGTGAGTACTGCGGGACACACACACACCACACGCAGAAGCTGCTGCCGCTGCCGCATGTCACCTGCCCTTCCGCGTCATCGTGAGTACTGCGGGACACTCACACTCACACTCACACGCACACACCACACGCAGAAGCTGCTGCCGCTGCCGCACGTCACCTGTCCTTCCGCGTCATCGTGAGTACTGCGGGACACTCACACTCAAACACCACACGCAGAAGATGCTGCCGCTGCCGCACGTCACCTGTCCTTCCGCGTCATGGTGAGTACTGCGGGACACACACACACACACACACCACACGCAGAAGCTGCTGTCGCTGCCGCACGTCACCTGCCCTTCCGCGTTATCATGAGTACTGCAGGACACTCACACGCACGCACGCACGCACGCACACACGTACGCATGCACGTACGCACACACCACACGCAAGAGCTGCTGCCTCTGATCCGCATGGAAATACAGATTGAACCAAATTTTATTTTTTTATTTACTCTACATGAATATAGTAATCCTAAATAGTTTAATCGTCAGATTTGCTTATGGTTTTATTTTATTTCAGGGTGGTATGACATTAGAGGTTGTAATAACAAAATACTGGGCGAACCTAGGGGAAATAACCGTGGACTACACGATAGAATTCCACGGGTTGAAGCCCGACTTCGGCTGTAAATTGCATCTCAATGCAACTTCGTTGGGCGCCGTTCAGTTGACCGCATTACGGTTACAGGAAGTGCAGCCTTCTGCCCAGCTTAAATACATCGAATCCGTGCATAGGTAATTTATTGTTATTTAATATCGCTTTAATTTGTATTAGTCTTGGCTTCCTAATGAAAGTTGATTATGTGCTATTTTTAGTGTCTAAGGGGCGACTTTTATCTCTTCTCATAGAAAGTCATGTGCTCATTAGTTATTTTTTTTTTATATTAAAAATTTTATTTCAATTAACGTATAGTAAAATAAAATACATTGATCTTAATTTTTTGTAATTTGTTTTGTTATGACTAATATGCATCACAAATTGAATGATTAAAATTTATAGTCTAGGTAAAACCAGTTGACATAAAAACTTTCAGTACGTTCAAACAATTTTGATATCTTCAGTAGACATTCTGGTGCATCCTTAATACTACGACTAAATTTATTTCGTAGGCAATTTAAAAGTGTTTTTCAATGCTGTTACTAAGTGTATTTATATGTTTATATCAGCGCGTGGGCTGAAAGTGACATGTTTGAAAGTTTACTTATCTTAAAAGTATATTCCCAGAAAATATTCTTATTATTGTTTTAATTGTGTGTCAATAGAGCTTCAAAATTATCGTATAGTCTGGTTGTTTAGACAGGCCTGTGTTCTCTGGCATAAACATTTACTTTCAGGCCAACAGATTCAAAATTATCACCTTTGACAGCTCGTGATATCATTCCTCCGGGTCGGCAAATCTATCAGCTCATCAATACCTACACATTTCACGTCGCAAAGGCAACTGAGGTAATTTATTTGTCACTAAATTATTTTAGTAATTAAAATATGTATTTACACATTTAAAGTTTTTATTGTCTCTTAACACTTCTTTATGGATGGTCCTTCGAGCCGAATTTATCACCTCTCTTGATATCAATCGGTCGGCTTTGGTATTTAAAGGCCCGGCCAAATTTAAAAATTAAGAACTAAATATTGAAAGTTCGTTTTAATTATTATTGTAAAATTATTGTATAATAATATAAAAAAATTCGTTTTAAAATATCGGAATAAATTTATGAATTGGATGCACAGAGTCGTGTGAGTCAGCCGCCGGGTGGGTGTGTGCAAGGTGCGGGGGTATTATTGACGAACGATACTACCGAGTCAGCTGAATGTTGCGTAATTGAAATTATATCCATGCGTTTTGTTTTCTGTGTCGGATAAATATGAAATTTTGAATTTTTTTAATTATTTTTTTATTACATAAATCGAACATATTATCGATTCTGAACAGTCGCTGAAAATTTGTCTGAACCTTTGAAAATAACCCTGTATATTCAAATAGCCTCAATGCCTCGTATTTTGGTTTAGAAGATAAGGTAGTCAGTAATTATATGCATGTGGCTAATGAGCTGAATTTTTTTAGTCAACCCGTTTGCAATATATTTTTTTACATATTTAATTGGATGTAAAATACTTTTCATCCATTAACCAGCTCAGTGAAGGCCGTTTTGTAGTACAGCTATAGAACGCCCTTCATTGAGCTGGTAAGATACAAATCTTATATCATATTTGAACATATTTAGCCTTTCTATGCACTTTTTTAATTCATAAATGAATTCTTGCAAGTTCATAGATTAGTTTGCGATGTTATAATTATATTGTAATATATTAGTTTTATTATTGAACCCTAGGGTTTTATGTATGATGGTGTATTTCAGGTGTCTCCACTAGTGCCGATGTTGTGCGATATGCTGTATGAATCAGAGTTCGAGTCTCAGATGTGGATGTTGTATAATGCAAATAAACAATTGATGGCCGTTGGGGATGCGTATCCCTCAAAGGTAACAGTTAAAGATATAGTGATAAGTCTGAATCGGAATAAAATTCAATATATCAAAACATATTAACGTATTCTTTGTGTATAGCTTAATCAAACGTTTTTGTCCGGAGTAAAGCCTCTTGTATTATGGATGTCCACCGGTCATGGTTACCACCTGTTCGTTTGTTTTAGTTTTTGTTTGGTAGTTACATGTACAGTCAAAAAATGGGTCAGAGGTCAGAAATGGACCCGGATAATAAACAAATTTCAGCGGCACAATTATTCTCTCGTTTTCACTACTACATTTTCCATTACATCAGCTGCAAAATTAAAATCACATCATGTACTCAACCCACGTTTCACCTCGGAACTGAAGAATCCTTACGAGAAACTAACAGTACCTGTAAATTAAGTTTATTTTTTATGGATTTACGCAAAGTAAAGCTTTGTGGTGCATACCGCTGAAGGGTCATATATAAATGGAACCAGCGGGCTAACTATTGTCAGGTGACGTCATAACTGTGGAGGTTGATGACGTCACTCAAGGACAAGGAAGGGAAAAAGGAAGATCTTCTATATAGTGTGTACAAGATAAATAATTGTGATATCGCGATTCAGGATTTTATTTTGAATTTCATTTTTTCCATTTTTTATTATTTTTTCTGGTGGCGTTTGTAGATTGCTTGAACCGCTACACTTAATACTTATTAAATTGTACAATATTTGAGAGCTCATGCCGATCGTTAAATGACCGTGAATGTATTTTTCTTTCGGAGATCTATTGAAAGTCTAAATAGTTAACGGTGTGGTGTCGTTGCGCAGTACTCGGTGAAGCTGGAGAAGGGCGAGTTTACGGTGCGGCTGGGCGTGCGGCACGACAACCGCGCGCTGCTGGAGCGCCTGACCGAGCTGCCGCTCGTCGTGCAGCAGCGCCTGTCGCAGCCGCTCACACTCGATGCCTACTCCGAGCAGCACCTGGTCAGTGCGCACGCGCACGCACGCACGCACGCACACACACACACACACACACACACACACACACACATACACACACGTGTGACACGACAGTATCCTGTACATACACACACCAGTTATGACATTTGCTATCCCATTTCTCTTGCAGATAATCAAGATAAACAGATCGCCATCCTTGGCAGCTATGACGACCCTATTCCACTTTAGATAGTTTGGTCTAACAGCTTTAAATTACAACATCAACATCTAGACTAGCCCGCTACTGTGCATTATGTAAGGTAATTCCAAAATAGGTGAACATATTTTAACACAGCATTAAGTACCTCAAACCAAAGACATCCACCCAAAATATAATGCGTTTCAAGGAACTTAAACATTTTGATTTTTACGAATGAAATAATTTTGTTTAAAAGTTTATTGGAACATACCTACGTTTATTTATTGTACGTAGTCATATCTGATTTTAGTGATTGAGAACACGTTTTAAACTTTTGAAAATAAATTTCAACAATGTACATAACTGAAAACTCTAAAAAAGTAATTACCTATAAATCTTCATAATAATTACAAGAACATTTGAAATTGGACAATTCCCGTCGCCCTCGTCAGAAACGACTAATATTATAACAGATACACTCGACCTAAGCGGCAGTTGTCTTTATCGCACTCTACGGTATACTCTTGCGATGCGATAGAGAAAATTGCAAGGCTCGACTCTCGACCTCAATGTTCCCTCTTAATATTCATGAGTATATAATAACTGTTATGGCCTGTAGTTAATTGCACAAGCTAGTTTTGTCAGCTGTATTTATATGACTGCGCGCACGGTATTTATATGACGTATAAGCACATACGCATTGGCGTCTGGCTCTGACGCACACCCACAGATAGGGTGCGAGGTTATTTACCTTACTACTGACAACGTGAGAACGTTAAAAGAGGATTAATTTATGCAGATAGGCGTAAAGTGATTTAAGACAACATTATTTTATTCGTAAAAAAATAATTTAGTCCCTTAAATCGCATTATTTTTTTGGGTTTGCTTTAGACGTACCGAACTCTTTGTTAAAATACGTTCACCTATTTTGGAATAACCTTATACATTTATTACCAGACTCGGGAATAGGATTCATGTTCTCATTGTCTAATCATCCAAGTTGGCTAAAATTTAGACCAACGGAGCATGAAATCTATGAATTTTAACATAGTTACTTACATCATTTTTACAAGCTTTAATATTTTATTACAGGCATTAACCGGTGGTAAGAAATTGACCACTGCATCGTTGTCCAGTGGAAATATATTGCCTTTGTACTTCACGCCCGTGCCTTCTGATAAGTAAGTCGTCTTTTTTTTAAAAACTATTATTATATATTATATTCTAAATTTAGTTTCTGTTGTATTTTTCTTTGTAATGACCGGACTTTTTATTTTTTTATTTTATAACATAACAAACAAGCAGATGGGTTTCCTTCCTGATGGAAAGAGTCAATCATCGCCTATAGACACCAAAGGTGTTAATGGTGCGTTGCTATCTTGTGGCGAGGTCTAATGCCATATGCATAAGTTTACCGGCTACCTTACATTTCAAACCGGAACTCGACAGTGACAAGCACTGACGCTATTGCGGCAGGAATAGGCAAGGCGGTGGTACCAGACCCGGGCGAGACAATGCAGAACTCTACCACCTAGTAGCCACGATGGTAGTGACTCGCATAGCCAATCGGTCGCCTTTTACGACCTGTTTGGCAGAACGGCAGTTGGTCTATTCTTCAAAGGAGCCCGGAACCAACACGGGGAAAGACTGACTGTAAAACTATTGGGTGTAATTTAAAATTTATTTCTGGCACATGTCGTAAGTTCTGGGTTCTAGCAGTAAAAAAGGAGGCAAAGAAAACTGCACTGGTTAAAATTTCATGTGTATATTAATAATTGTCCGTCGATTTGACGAGAATTAAACGGAAAAAATGGGAAAAGACGGTGTCGCTAGCAAGAAAAATTGATAAAAGTACGGATGTACGGAAAACGTCGATGTCCGCGTACGAGTTGACGGGTAGATTTAGCTGGTGGTGGCGGCAGGTGACAGGGGCCCGCGCTCCTGCGGCCGGCCTCACGGTGTCAATTAAAACGCCGCTACCAATTCCAGGCCCACTCTTTTGGCCGTGTCACGGCCACGGCCAAAACCAACTTTTTTGGCCGTAATTTTAACGGTGAAAACTGTGAAGAAAAAAGTCCATCCGCGTGATCCGCTCGCATTTATACGTAATAGTGGGAGGAGAACGCAGAAAAAGACCCGCCGGCTCGAACATTAACGTCCTCGAGCCAATCGGAATAGGAAACGTGGCCAACTGATGACATACATTATACACAGAATGCTACTAGACAGTATAGTCTATACTGTATTTAAAAATATTGGCTTTTTAACGATTTGTTTGAGTATTTACAGGGTGTCTCCAGAATGATCCAACTATTTCGAATGAGAGTTAAAATGTTAACTGTGATTATTTATTAATACCAAAATGTACACAATGAATGAAGCTTTATTTTTTAAATATTACATTACATAAATCCTAACCGTTTTTTGATGACACTTTTTACGTTATCAAAGGCTTTATAAAAAGCTGCTGATTAATCAATCTAATTTTCTCTGCAATATTTCTTTCTAACTCTACCAAACATTATGAAATATTCTCGTAGACAACACTTTTAAGATAACCCCCACAAGAAAAACTCGAGTGGGGTTAAATCTGAGCTCCGTGGGGGCCACTCAATATTTGATCTTCGAGAAATCACTTTTTTTTAAGAAACAACTTTTGTAGTGCTGCTCGCGAATTGTTGGTGGTATGCGCCGTGGCTCCATCTTGTTGGAACTACGAAAGACTATTGTAACGTTCACTTTTACTAAGTCTTGGAAATTTTATCATCTCAATATAGCGCGCCGCATTCACCGTAATCACTCTGCCTCCATGGTCTCCAAAAAAGTAAGGTCTAATAATACACTTAGTTGTCATTGCGACCCAAACTGTTACTGGGGTTGTGCACAGAGCGGTGATACTCAATACTCAATAATTTATTGCTTAATATGTTACAATTAATACATTTGGTGTTATTATATAAAAAAGTGGTGAACATATACACCCTATAAGGGTATTGCAATGTAGGACTGGACCGATCCATTTTATGATACAAGTAAACGGTTGTCGTTAAAGAAATCGTTTATGGTGTAGGAATATTTTTCTACCAATAGACTTTTTACAAGTTTTATAAATATACCATAATTTTCCTCAGATTTAATTTTATCAGGTAGTTTATTATATATTTTTATACACATTATATTCGGTCCGGAGCTATGTGATAATTTTGGATTGCCGTTAACTGATGTAATAATGTTGGATTACTTTCTGCCCTAAATCGGCAATTTTAGCGATTCACGTAACTGTTTAAATGAAAATGGGCCTCGGCTCTGAAAAAAATTTTCAAAATCGTCAAATCTCTCTAACATTAACATAATTTAATCTCAAAACATAATCATTTCCGTTTAAGAATTTTATATGCCTTAAGATGCAAGCCAGGTTTAACAATATGGTGAATGAAGAATGTTACTAGGTATGCCAAATCGCTTGCAATTTTGTCTCAGTAAAGCCTGTATGTATACAAATACACTAGTTTTTGTTGTAGTAAAAAATACCTAGTAGTTTTGATTTTATAGGCATTCAAAGTTTCGAAAAATATCAAGTCTCGCTAACAGCCACGTGACCGCTTGTGACGTCATGACACAACGCGCCGCGCCTCGCTTAGTATCAAATCAAGTCTCCAGCGGTTATAGTATAGTAAGGTGTAATAGCTTGCGCAGTATTTTGTTGTTTTCATCAGCGTATTACTTTAATAGTCTATTAATAGTAAATATAATTCGATTAATAAAATGAATGAAGGATTCGAAAAAGGGCAATCGGATATTTCACCTAAAATAGATGGATTAATGGTTGCGCATTATTTATCAAAAAATAGTGATTAAATAAATAAATAAATAAATATTCACGGGACAAATTACACTTACTGATCTAACCCCAAAGTAAGCAAATATTTGCTTGTGTTATGGGTGTTAGTCAACGATACTAATACATAGAAATACATATATAAATAGCAGAATATATATAATAAACACCCAAACCCGGAAATACAAACATTTATGCTCATCACACAAATGCTTGTCCCCGTCGGGGATCGAACCCCAATCCCGTTGATTGCGTAGGGTCGCTAACCACTCGACCAACGGGACGGTCATTTCGTTGGCGCCGAAATGCGAGGAAGAAAAATGCAAAGGTAAGAAAACTTTCCTTGCAACTACTTATGCTTAATAGTTTATCTCTTCTAAATTATTTTATCAAAACAAAATACCCAACTAATGTCGTAATGAAAGAATGCAACTCAAATAATAGAAGGACCTACCTACCATTAAATTTTTACGTTAAAGACAACAAATATGTATTAGTTTTTTAGCTATAGGTAGGTACGTAGGACGTAGGTATATGTACGTGTATAGGTACCTACCGTTCTTCTTAATTTAAATAAATACCTCGGGAACTCCATCCTTTCATACGCTTGCGTAGCGTTTGCCCATCTCCCCCGTACGGACTTGCATCCGTTGCAAGTGGTACAAAATAAATTCCTGCGTATTGCCACGGGAGCACCGTGGTATATGCGCAACGTAGACCTCCATAACGATCATGAATTGCCGAGCTTAGCAAAGCATTTCAAAGACATCTCCGAAAGATACTTTGATCGTGCCATCTCGCATCCGAACCCACTGGTGGTAGCCGCGGCTGACTACATCCCAGACCCTAATCCCGATCCCAAACTACGTAGGCCCCGCCACGTTCTCACCGATCCCGATGACCCGATAACTCTGGCCAACGGTTTACACGATAACACTACACACCTACATTCGCGACACCGTCGCCGCCGGCGGCGACGAGGACCCCTGTTTCGCCCTTCGGCGAACCGAGCCCAAGGGCAAGGTTCGGCGGACGGACAAAACAATGCCACTAGCCCTCTCATCGCAAATCACGACCCCACCTAAGCCGAGGTTCGGTCTCACAGGAGACACCCTTAGGGCGGAGGGCGTACAGCCCTACACCTTTAAATTCTGGCTGAGCACTCTGCTCGCCCCCGCGACCGGTGAAGCTGTAACAGCCCATAAGGCTAACAGCAATTGAGACATTCCGAAAAAAAAAACCTCGGGAACTGTACATTTTCCCAGAATTAAAAGGAGCCGTGAGTTATTCCAGACTTCGTCCAGATCCGTTCAGTAGGCACAACTCATGATTTCCTAGTATTTGGATTGGACATTTTTTTTGGAAAAGTATTGAGGTGTAATTTCGACGGCACGGGCGCGCGACCGCGAGCGTCGGCCGCCGAGCGAACTAGACTGAGCGTGTTGTGAGATGACGTCACAGCGTCAACGGCAGCCAGCGTCGTGCGGTTCAACTTATTTTACTTCTAAATCGGAAACTAATTGACGTATCGAAGTAATTCTTTCACTAGTATTTTTTATTTTTCACAGAGAATATGGAGTGCTAATAATCAAAATTAGTTAACATTCTTCATTGTCGCTCTAGATAGATAACCCCAATTGCGATTCTCGTTTTCTAATGCAACATGAGGTAGTCGACTCACAGAGCTCGCAACCAATTCGATGTTTTCAGGGGTTCTTGCTGTTCTTGGACGACCATGATGAATATTGCCTAGTGTGTTTCTTGTTGGATTGAATACTTAGATCCGTGCAAGGATAGTGGCATTGCTAGGGGTTTCTCCAATATTAATATCGCCTTTGTAGTGTAGTGGTCCGGTGTCGGAGTTGACCACAGAGGTCCCGGGTTCGATTCCTGGGTCGGGCAATTCAGAAATGTGTTTTTTCAGTTTTCTGATAAAAACAACATTGCCCGGGATTGGAAAGTGCCCGGTTGGCGATAGGCTTGCCACCTATCACATAGTGGGACCAAGTATCTTCTAATCAAATCTAAAGGGCTAATCGTGGGTGCACTTGTTGTACCTCTGCCTACCCTTTCGGGGATACGGGCGTGAAGATACTTTTTTTTTTCTCCAATATTGCGCAATCTGTAATGAAGTCGAAATAGCCGACGAACGCTAATGAGCGATCGATTGTTCTCGAAATATGCGAGAACGCAAAACGAGCGTTGCTCTCCCGTGTATGGCGTGGTGGTTACTAAACATGTAAGGACAGATCGTGTTAGCGTAACCCCTTTCTCACCTTCACTCCACTTTGTTTGCGTCTCATTCGGCCTCAGAATAGTAGGAACCGTTCTGAGACACTCGGTATATATTTTGACTGAGTTGAGTTGAGTATTGGTCGACCGGTACAGGTTGAACCGCGCGTCCCTGTCGGTGGGCGTGACGCTGACGGGGTCGGTGACGTTCGCGAAGGAGGAGTTGGGGCGGCGCGTGGACGTGTACGGCGTGAGCTACTGCCCCGCCGAGCCGCCGCGCCGCCGCGACCGCGCCGAGCGCCCGCCGCCCGACGACTACTGCGCCGCCGCGCGGGACACCGCCGCGCACTGGCTCGCCAAGCTGGGTGAGTGTGACGTGTGCCACTGCCCCGCCGAGCCGCCGCGCCGCCGCGACCGCGCCGAGCGCCCGCCGCCCGACGACTACTGCGCCGCCGCGCGGGACACCGCCGCGCACTGGCTCGCCAAGCTGGGTGAGTGTGACGTGTGCCACTGCCCCGCCGAGCCGCCGCGCCGCCGCGACCGCGCCGAGCGCCCGCCGCCCGACGACTACTGCGCCGCCGCGCGGGACACCGCCGCGCACTGGCTCGCCAAGCTGGGTGAGTGTGACGTGTGCCACTGCCCCGCCGAGCCGCCGCGCCGCCGCGACCGCGCCGAGCGCCCGCCGCCCGACGACTACTGCGCCGCCGCGCGGGACACCGCCGCGCACTGGCTCGCCAAGCTGGGTGAGTGTGACGTGTGCCACTGCCCCGCCGAGGCCTGTCAGGTGACATATTGCTCCGCATTTTGCAAAAACTTCATAAGTGACGAGTATGGTGTGCAAAAAAATTCTAACAAAGAGAAATATATGAAAAAAATATTTTAATTCTAATTGGTATATTTTTTATTTAGATTCCCATCAGATCATGTTACCGTGTATTAAAATAAGGTGTTAAACACATGGACTACTGTTCTCACCTCTGGGCCGGAGCTCCTCAGTACCAGCTTTTTCCTCTTGATCGCATTTAACGTAGAGCGGTTCGAGTCGTCGACGATCAGGCTATTCCTAATCGGCTTGACTCTTTGGCGTTACGCAAATATGTAGGTTCGCGCTGCATTTTTTTCCGTATTTATCATGAGGAGTGTTCCGACGAGTTGTTCGGATTAATTCCTGCCGCTAAATTTCATCATCGGACATCGCGTCAAAACTAAATTTCCATCCTGACCACCTCGATGTCTGGAAATCCACAACCGTGCGCTTTTGTCGGCACTTTTTGCCTCGCATTACTCCTGTTTAATTCAAATAATATGCAGTTCAACATTTTACTAGATGGCGTTGCGTTCAAATTGAATCGCGGTATGAAGTGTCTTCGCTAATTGTCCAAGACAGCTTAAGTTACTAAGAAATATTTTGCTTACAAATATAATGTACAGACCACCTTGTTCTTGTATTTGAAGTACGAATTATATTATTCACTACTGATTTGCGAGTTTTTTTTTTTATAGAAAAAAGGGGCAAACGAGCAGGAGGCTCACCTGATCGTAAGTGATTACCGCCGCCCATGGACAGCCACATCACCAGAGGTCTTGCAGCTGCGTTGCCGGCTTTTTAAGAAGGAGTATGCTCTTTTCTTGAAGGTGCCTAAGTCGTATCCCTTCGGAAACACCCCCGCCGGTAATTGATTCCACAGAGGAGTAGTGCGTGGTAAGAAGTGCCTAGAGAATCGCACAGTTGTGGATATCCAGACATCGAGGTGATGAGGATGGAGCTTTGAGTTTTGCCGCGATGTCCGATGATGAAATTCAACAGCAGGGATCAATCCAAACAGTTCGTCGGAACACTCTCCATGATAAATGCGGTAAAAGATGCTAAGCGAACTTACATCTCTGCGTAAAGCCAAGGAGTCAAGCCGATTGGAGATTGCTTGGTCGTCAACGATTCGAACCGCTCTACGCTGAATGCGATCAAGTGGAAGAAGCTGATACTGCGGAGCTCCCGCCCAGAGATGAGAACAGTACTCCATGTGCGGGCGAATTTGCGCTTTGTAAAGTTGCAAGCGCTGAGAAGGCAGGAAGTACTGTCTCGCTCTACTGAGCACACCCAGCTTTTTTTAAGCTAATTTAGCCTTTTCTTCCAAATGATCACAGAACTGAACGTTGTTCGATATGTCAACGCCAAGAATTCCAATATTGGCTGAGGTTGTCAGGAGAGTGTTCTCAAAGCGAGGTGATACGACAAAGGCCGACTTTTTAGCGGTGAACGCACACAGCTGTGTCTTCCTGGGGTTGAATTGGACTAAGTTGAGTCGCCCCATTCCGAGATTTTTTCGAGATGAGTCTCGATTTCAGACACTAGCTTGTCCCGATTCTCATTCACGTGGTCCCGAGAAATACCGCTATGACCGGAGTACAAAGCATCACCAGTACTGTCATCTGCATAGCAATGAATATTACTAATTTGCAACATGTCATTGATGTGCAGAATAAACAGTGTAGGCGACAGCACGCAGCCTTGCGGAACACCAGCATTGACAAATTTAAGGTCGGAGCACGCACCGTCGACTACGACTTTAATGCTCCGATCAGCCAAAAAACTGGTGATCCACTTGCATAATTTCCCGGGAAGCCCATAAGAAGGAAGCTTTGAAAGAAGCGCTCTGTGCCAAACCCTATCAAAGGCCTTCGCTATATCTAAACTAACAGCCAATGCCTCCCCCTTGGACTCAACTGGCTGCGCCCAGCGATGTGTAAGGTATACTAGAAGATCACCAGCCGATCGACCGCGACGGAAACCGTACTGGCGGTCATTAATCAGCTGGTGCTCCTCTAAATACTTCAAAAGCTGGCAGTTAATTATCTTCTCCATGATTTTGGAGAACAAGGAGGTAATGGCTATCGGCCGATAGTTTGACGGATTCGAGCGATCACCTTTTTTAGGTATAGGGTGCACTAAGGCCGTCTTCCACGATTTCGGTACTACGCCAAGTGAGTAGGAGAGCTGGAACAGACGCGTCAGTACCGGTGTCAACTCTGGAGCACATATTTTAAGCACTATCGGAGAGATGCCATCCGGCCCAGATGACTTATAGATGTCCAAGGAAAACAGTACTTCGCGCATTGACGACTGATGGAATTTTATTTCAGGCATATTGCTATCACACTGCGGGATGGTAGGCGGTGTGTTTCCTTGGTCATCCAGAGTCGAGTTAGCCGCAAAGAATGAGCTCAGGAGATCGGCCTTTTCCTTCGCGGTGTGGGCCAGAGAATCATCTTCTCTGTGCAGGAATGGAAGGGACGGCTGACAGAAATTCCCTAAGGCAGCCTTGACGAGAGACCAAAACGCACGGGTGCCCGAAGGAAGGCGAACTAATCTCTCACCAATTCTGCCAATGTGCTCCGATTTTGCCCTGGCGATGACTCTTTTGAAGGACCTCGAGGCGTTATCATACTCCTTTCTTAAAGCGCTGGTTTTTTCATCACACGATGCCGATGCAGCAGCCCAGGCCCGGTAGCACTCCTGCTTTCGGCGCGCAGCCGTCTTGCAGTGGCGACCAAACCAAGGCTGAGACTTGCCACCGATGGGAACCGCAGAGAACGGAATGTAAAGTTCCATACCCTGTAGCACCACATCAGCGACAGAATCAGTAACGACATCCGGATCATCCAACGAGAAGCATGTTCGCCTCCAAGGGTAGGATGCAAAGAAGGACCGCATCCCGTCCCAATCTGCTGACTTATAATGCTGACTTATAATTATAATGACTTATAATGGTGGCAGCCCACAAAAGGAGGCCGTGACGGGCGCGTAACCGGCACTTTGACCCGGATCAGGCAGTGGTCAGACGAACCGAGAGGAACGTCCACTGATACTCGATACTGATCTGGGTGAGAAGTCAGCAGAAGGTACAACATTGAAGGTGCATGGTCATCGACATCTGGAATTCGCGTAGGTGAAGTAACCAGTTGCGTAAAACCATACGCCAAAGCAAAATCGTGAAAAGACCTCCCCGCGAGATCGGTTGTACGTGAGCAGAGCCAGTCGGTGTGATGGGCGTTAAAATCACCTAGAATCACGATCTCTGCGGTAGGTGTCCTTTGAAGCACGGAATCTGCAGCTAATTGCAAATGCTCGACGAGCCGGTCGACTTCGGTATTCCCGCTATGGGACCTGTATAGGCACGCGTAGATGCGGGGGTGGTCGTCGCAGTCTACGCGTAACCATAAGATGGATAGGTCCCGACCTTCAAGACTGCCGAGGCGCCGGTAGCAGATATCTTCTCTGGCGTATACGCACACACCAGCCCGCGGTACAAAAGAATGTTCCAATTTGTACCCCGGACAGGCGAGGTAGGAAGTATCCGCCGGAGAAGATATCTGAGTCTCGGTCAAGAAAAGCAAGGCCGGCTTAGCCGTCTCGAGGTGGTAATGGACGGCGTTAAGGTTTGAGTGAAGCCCCCTAATGTTGCAAAAATCCACGACAAGCGTGGTGGGGGATGCCTTAAGTTCCTTGCTTCGTTTGCCTCGTGCAGTGTGGTTAATGAGCGCAATCTTGACCCCCCCCCCCCCCCCCAGAGTACGCAGGGCAGCCTGAGCATCCATGATTTGGTTGTTCAAGCAATCCAGAGCATGGACGCCCAGAGGGGGATTCTCCACCGCTAGTGCAAGTGGTACCCCCCTGGGGTAAAACACCTTTCAATTGCGCTTTCATGTATGCGGGGGAGGCGGAAGTAGGCCTCCGGGAGTCTCACAAACCGGACGAAACGCAACAGCTACACTGTTACTTCACGTCGGTGTTAAGTGAAAGAGTGGTATCTCCCCGGGCGTGCCGGCCTATTCCGCTGCAAGCACAGCATGGCACTACCACTAATCGACTGACTGCACCGACAGAATAATTTTTGTAACAAAAATCATCCCTCCGGTTTGCGATGTGGTCGTCACATCCCTACGCCGGCGCCGGCGCCGGCGTTATAATTTGATTAGACCCAATTCGTAGGCGAATTTTTTGACAGATCACGGTACCTCACTGTTCAACTCCTTTGTGGAATCAATTACCCGCGGGGGTGTTTCCGAACGGATACAACTTGGGGACCTTCAAGAAACGATTTTATTCATTCTTAAAAGCTCGACAACGCAGCTGCAAGACGGTTCAAGAAGTTCATGAGCGACGGTGATCACTTACCATCAGATGCACCACCTGCTCGTTTTCCCACTATACTATGAAAAAAAAAAACATTAAAATATTCTTTTATCCAATCAGCAATACATGATTAAAGCTCCATTAAATCCTCTGTCAACCCATAAATCTAGTATTTATGGGTTGGATGGTTGGATGGGTTGGATAAGGATTTAATGGAGCTTAAATTAAATAAACAGTATGGAGCTTAAAGTATTTATTTTTGTATCGATGTCTTGTGGCTTGTCTGTTCAGCATATATGTATATGTAGGGGTTTATTCCTACTAATGATATGACTGATATAACACTGATAAATGATAATCTGATAGGCGAGTGATTCTGCAGCTGATGATATATGATATACGGGAGGAAAATGAAACCCGATTGACTGCTTATTGATCACTGCGTTTATTCAATATTATAACAGTTAATATAATATTAGGAAATGCATACTCAGGCAAATGTGACGTACGAGCGTAATGACGCATTGGCTCGTACATCTTGCCTGTCTAAAAAGGAGCAAACAAGAAGAATTAACAAAATGATACTTAAAATTAAACAATTAACAATAAAATGTAAAAGGTATAAATAAATGATTATCAATAATATAATATTTTGTTCCGGTATCCTGACGTCCAAGAATGTTAGGTGTCTCCTTACATCGTGTCTCAGTCCTGACCTAGTACAACAAACGTCGTGTATCCGGCGCTTGAGTGCAATTCGATTCACATTTTCATTGTTTTATTTTATAAAGCGATTATGATTTCAATTTTATTGTTTTATTTATGTTGATATATAGGAGCTATTAAAGCACTTAGTCTGTTGATGTGATATTTGTGCATGATAGTATCTCAGACTGCGACATGCCACGAACTTCAGGATTGTATAATATGATGTACATATTATATTTTTGTGATATAGATTGGCTGATAACGTGAATCAACTCATAGTTTTCACTCGTAGTCAGACGTATATTTATTCCCACAATAAAACTGAATAAAGCTTTTATTTGACTTTAGTTCGGACGTATAGAGTTTTGTATAGGTATTTTATATTTTTTTCCATTTAATTGACCAGAAAATTAATTTCAATGCTCCCATAATTGGCCAGGTGATTCTATGCGGATATCCAATTATCCTCGTTATACATATATATCCATTAAGTTCGGTGAAGGCTTTCTTGCGCGCGATGGGTATTTGAAACCATGTTATCAATGTTTATAATATTCCAGTTCATTGTTATGTAAGCTGATATATGTTTATATTCGCCTCCTTTGTTGAGGTTCGTAATTGACTATTAATATTTTAAATTGTTATAAGTATATATTCTTGAACAGGTGATATAATTAAGTTGTCGTTTAATGATGCTACTTTATGTCTTTAATGTTACCACCCGGATATGTCTGTCCCTTCCGGGTGGAGTTCGCATACACGTGCTAATGTACACTTTCCAGAGGACATGTTTTCCTCCTTGATAATGACAAATGTCATTTGATTCAACGTCCTTGAAGGGTTGGTCCCTTCCAAATTTACTTTTTCGTAGCATGCAGTAGCTGCTATTTCGATGTTAAATATGTCATAGGTATCTGGGTCTGTTTGCGGTCTCGATAAGATAGGGCCACCGACAAGGAAGTGTCCTGTAGTGAGACACATGTCGTCTGGATTTTTGATTAGAGCGCAGAGCGGACGAGCACGTATGAACTCATACACGCTTTAATTTGATGTAACAAGGTGGTGAGCTCTTCGTATCCCAGTTGTCTGCTGACCCATTCCTCCTAAGTTGTTGCTTGAGGCTCTTCACAGCGGCCTTTCAAAGATTTCCTGCTGATGGCCAAGACGGGGCGCTAAAGTGCGTTGAAGAAGAATTTCACTGTATATGTTCTTCGTATTGATAATGAGAAGTTCCGTACACCCATCGGAGGAGGACAATGTGATAGGGTGCTCGTAGAATAACGTAAAACTCTGTTTTAATCCGTCCATCCACTTGCAAGGTTGCCATTTACAGCCAAATAGAGATTCAAATTCAAAATTTTGCAGTTAGATTTCAATACTCTTTTTTCTTTCAAAGATGATATTTCTTTGTGAAATTCAAAATATTGAACTGTTAATATAATTATGTAATTGAATTATATATTTCACTTGGTGATAGGTATTTGCTTTGTGCGTGTTCGGATTGTGAAACTTAACACCCAAGCATGTTCTCGTAATGCGGGTGACAGAACTCAGTTTAATAAACAATAAATGATAGAGTTGCATTTTAATTGTAAAGCTGTGTGCACACTTTCCTGATATGTCTTATACTCTTTTTGTTGATGTTGGTTTAGTAACTTTCCATCATAAAAGTAATTGAAAATATTAGTGTTGCTTGTAGGTATTCCTTGTAGCGCAGTCGGCGGCGTTTTTTTCAGACTTTATATGATGCCAATTTTTGGCAGGAATGATATGCGTGATTCGTCGTATTCTGTTTGCGACGATTTCTTCCACTTTGAAATAACTCCATGTAACCCAAAAACTATAACGAAGTCCGTCCGTGCATGTATACTGATTTTTCATGAAGAAGAAATGGTGTCTAAGAGTTTCTTCGTGAATTGAAATGATAATAATAATTCGAACCTAGGTAATGATACTTGATAATGATATTCTATTTGATATTCTTCCTGCGAACGACTTTTATTTTTACTTTAGTGTGTCTCGGTATGCACACACCTTTATAGTCTGTTACAAAATAAATTGCACACGCGTAAGACTCTCTGATGCAGCACAAAATTCGTGTCTCTGAAGTGAATGACTTCTGTAGCCCAAATAACGTGAAATTTGAAAACTATTTATGTTCATAATTTTTTTTAATTCATTCCATTAATTTTGGAATGATTTTGATAACTTGTCATTCCAGGATAATTTTGATAGATATGTTTGTTAAAATAACTTTTTCGTTTGATTGTGAGTGAGTCCACTCTCCATGTTATTTAGGCTGAGACCTGATGACGTCTTTGATGACGCGTTGCAATAACGCGTAGACTTGTAGTAGCGGATTGTGATTTCATGTGGTATGCTGTCTTGCTCACACATGGAGGGTTGTTCAGTTCTCGCATATTATGTCTTAATGACTCATATTCATACATAAGTGGTTTATAACCATCTGATAATGATTTATGTTTTGCAAATCTGGTCAAGTTGACTGATTTTGAGCGACCCAATATTTGTTCAAAATTTTGTTTCATAGGGATGGCTACTGCGTATCTACCATCTTCGAGGCGTCTTTTCGATTGGTATAAATCTTCATAATAGTGTTTCTGCTCTGATACTGCCAATTTTATGGGTGACTTCTGATTATCTTTGATTTCCCAATATTTAGGTAATTTTTGGACCTTTTTGATGACAACATTGCAACCGACGGTTTTCACGTTGCCTGATAGGATCCATCCGAGCTTTGTGAGTTGAGCAATGGGAGTTAGTGGTGGACCCCTTATGAGGCCATCCATGATAATGTCAGAGTATACACTGGCGTCTAGTAATAAATCGATTGGTTTCGAAATATTATATTCTGGATCGGCGAGTTTGATATTTTGAATATGAGGCCAGGTTTTATTTTTGAATGATGCATTAGGCAGGTTGTTGATTACGCGTGATATCACGAGTGCTTGAGTAGTAAACTCATAGTCCTCATATATTGATTTGCAGACCAGGGATACCATGCCTTTGCTCTGTTTTGAACTTGTTCCGATTCCGGACACCGATGCGGGATAATACTGGCGTTGTAATCCTAGTAACTGAGCTGCGTTTTCTGATATAAGGGTTGCTTGTGACCCTTGGTCTAGGAGCGCCCTTAGGGTGATGTAGGTACCGTCTGCCGACTGTACTTTAATTAATATTGTTGTAAGCAATATTTCTTCATCACTCATGGAGACATAGGGTGCATCATGTCGTTTAGGTAGTAGGTTCGAATTCAGTTCGCTTAAAGCTGATAGCGATGTTTTCGAAGCGGGTTGCGACGGCACGTGCACGTGCGGGGAGGGCGGTGCGCGCACGTTTTGAATCGCTTGCAATTTGCTTATTGACTTTATTTTTTCTGCAATACTTGTCTCATGTATTTTTGTATTATGTGGTTCATTGCACTTTTTACAGCGCCGAGTTGATTTACATGGTTTGTCATAATGTGTGTAAAGACAATTAGGGCAGATTTTATGCTTAAAAATAATTTCCATCTGCTCCTTGGCTGGTAAATTGAAAAATGTCTCACACATGAATAAATCATGGAATGAACTACAAATAATACATGGTTTCCTTGTATAATATGCAGGTGTTGCTTGATAAAATCCTTTGCGGAAGGGTTGATTCTGATAACGAGATGCTGGGATGGCCTTGTTTTTGTTGGAATATTTCTGTGCTTGATAGACTGGCTTGCTCGTGCTCTGATCATTCTCCCTTTCTTGACTTTGTATAGGTTCGAGCGCCATAAATTTATTTTCGATAAATGACATAAATTCTTCATATGTAGGCAGAGTGCGCGGCTCCTTGCGAGACGTCTTGTAGTCGCTGTAGGTATCCATGTCTAACTTTTTCGATAAAATATGCACTATTAATGGATCCCAGCTGTTGGTGTCCACCCCCAAATTATGTATGGCATGGATACATTCTGTGGTGGTGTCGTAGAGCCTTTTCAATTCATACGATGACTGTTTATGTATATTAGGCTGATTGAGGAAAATTTCAATTTGTCTAGTGAAAAGTAATTGTGGATTGCTGTAGCGATGATTTAAGATTTCCCAAGCAGTTTCATAGTTCTCTGCTGAGACGTGAAGATGCTGGATGATGCGCTCTGCTTCCCCTTTTACTTTGCACTTTAGATGTTGCATTTTTTGAGCGTTGCTTAAATATTTGTTATTATGTATGGCTTCGGTGTATAGATCGCAAAATGTAGGCCACTGAGTGAAATCGCCTGTAAATATAGGTATGTCTATTTGGGGTAGACACTGCTGTAAATGTGCACTCGAACATAATTTCTGATTTAAATTGCGTTTGATACTGATATATTGGCTCTCAATGTCACCGTATTTTTCTTCGTATTGTATGTCGGCTCCAGATAATAAAATGTCGATGCGTAAATGCAGTTCATCGATGTTACGCCTTCGATGCTGCAGGTTACGCAACTCGTCTTCAATCTCCCACTTTTCTTCAATGCTCTGGTCTTTAACGCGTTTCATCTGTCGTTCCAATGCTCGGAAATTGGCATACTGCTGAACCAAGAGATCTTGAATGTCCTTGCTTGGATTTTCGATGTGAATTTTTGGAACTTGAAACTGTGTTGTTCTAGACGTCGAAGGCGTTTGTTCCATGGGTGTGGTATATCCGCCTTTTGATGTTGATGGTTGCGTTATTTTGGGAGTAGAAGATCGTTCGGAGTCCGACTTCAGTGTTGATCGCGCCGTAGTGTAAAAACTCATAACATCGATATAAATGTTCCTTTTAAAATAGTCAGAAGTCTTATCTTCAGATGATTCTAATATTTTGTTGTTGTGCTCAAACTCCCCCCACAGATTGTCAATAGTTTCGATGCGCCTCGCAAAGTATTCCGGTGTTTTTCGATCTGCGGAATCCTTTTTATAATTTCCGTAGATCCTCTCGATATCCTTCATGATAGCACTTTGCCTTTCTAGTAATTCTTGCATGATGATAAATGATGATATTTTCGGTGTATCTAAAATCCCTTTACAGCATGTGCGTACTGTCTCAACTTTCCCGGGGCGACCCGCTTCTGGGAGACCGGTTAAGCCGATTCGCTGCCGCAACGAGAAGTCAAATACACGAAATCAATAATATGACTGTTATGATATATATGTATGATAAATAGGTATGTTTCTCCAAACACGTAGCTCGAAGAAAATTCACAATGCTTGATAAATATGTTGATAAATATTTTTCTGCAAATATCTTCTTAATTGTAGTGCAGATGATGAGGTCTTCTCTTCGATGATGATGTCGTCTTCTAATAATCCACAAGTCACTGATTTTGACGGTTAAAGGACCAAAAAAAATGTAGGGGTTTATTCCTACTAATGATATGACTGATATAACACTGATAAATGATAATCTGATAGGCGAGTGATTCTGCAGCTTATGATATATGATATACGGGAGGAAAATGAAACCCGATTGACTGCTTATTGATCACTGCGTTTATTCAATATTATAACAGTTAATATAATATTAGGAAATGCATACTCAGGCAAATGTGACGTACGAGCGTAATGACGCATTGGCTCGTACAGTATATTTTTTAAACATTCAAAAATAGTGCTACCTCTGGGTATCCATAACATTGTAAATATCCGGACTTATGAAATGACAAAATCAGATGGATCTCGCGAGTGCCAAATAAATCAACTGTCTATAGACACCGAATATGTTATTGGTGTGTTCTACCCATTTTTTGAGGAGAACCACTGGGTACCTTATTCGATGATCAAGAAACAAAAACAAAACAAATGCTGGTCCGTCCAAGATGATTTTTTGAGCAAAAATGCAGATTTTGAGCTCTCATAGATTTACGATTTTGATCCTAAAAATCTTTTTTAGTAAAATTGTAATTTTATCTAAATACAGTGTTTGTTTGTAGAGGGTGAGAAGCTGGAACAGCTGTACGAGGAAGTGCTGGAGAAGTACCCGAACTTCCTGGGCGCGCACGTGGCCTATTTGCAGAGCATAGACCCACCCACTGATCACAAAAAGTTAGTACAGAGGTTCCAACATTATTACAGTATTTTCTTTGACATTTTATTGCGTACGACCAGTGAGAGTTTATATCTAAAATATCTTACATAAGCGAAAGTCTGTCTATTTGTTACACTTTTACGGCTAAACTGTTGACTGTTTACGAAATTTGGCATAAGTATAGTTGACGGTCCGGGGTTAAAAATATAGTTTTTTTTTCAAAACTTAACCCCTGAGAGGCGGAAAATTTACAAAAAAACTATAATATAGATAACATGTTAATCTAGGACGTCGTCCACATGGCGGCTTTCTCGCGGGCGAAGCTGCCCGGGTCAACTAGTCATATGATTAATAGTAGCCAACTAAGTATTATTAATTAAATAATGTTATCTATCTTATAAAAGATTTGGAAGTATGTTAGCTTGGTGACCGAGTTTTACTCGAATGATAACGCTTTTCACGTGAAAATTGATTATCACGAAGATAAAACTTATCTTGACTTATTTTAATTGTAAAAAGCTATTAACCATCTTAACCATCTTAAAAAATTACATTAAAAAAAAATTGTAGGCAGATCACCTTGAAAAGACCCTTTGCGCCATTTTTGGGAGTCTTGAGTCAAGTAGTGTGTTGCGCGAAAAGTCTAAATACATTAAAACCAAACCATACTTTATCATTCTGTAAGCAAATATTTATAAATAAATTTATTTCTCATCTGTGAAATATATTTGAAAAGTAAAAAAATACATAACCTTAGTGTTTGAAATCCTCTAATCACAGCAACCATGTTATATAGACTGCACTGACTGCACAACACAGCTGGTACTCAATACTAACGAGTGGCTTATGATGGCCGTCAAATAATAAATTCCGTTATTGACAATATAACATAGCAATCTCGGTGTAGGAAATTTACCAAAGGACGTATGATGTTACTGACATCGCCATGCCAAAATAGACCGTATTTTAAATGCACGAAGATTTAAACCAAAAGAAGTTTGGGTCGGCGGGGTGGCGACCGCGGCGGGGTGTCCCCGCCAACTCAAAGGAAATATCTATAATCAAACAACTCAAAGGAAATATCTATAATCAAACAACTCAAAGGAAATATCTATAATCAAACAACTCAAAGGAAATATCTATAATCAAACAACTCAAAGGAAATATCTATAATCAAACAACTCAAAGGAAATATCTATAATCAAACAACTCAAAGGAAATATCTATAATCAAACAACTCAAAGGAAATATCTATAATCAAACAACTCAAAGGAAATATCTATATAATCAAACAACTCAAAGGAAATATCTATAATCAAACAACTCAAAGGAAATATCTATAATCAAACAACTCAAAGGAAATATCTATATAATCAAACAACTCAAAGGAAATATCTATAATCAAACAACTCAAAGGAAATATCTATAATCAAACAACTCAAAGGAAATATCTATAATCAAACAACTCAAAGGAAATATCTATAATTGGTTACTTGGCTAAATTCAAATAAACTGTTTAATACTGTACTTTATTTAGGTATGTTAACCAAAAATATTTTTTTTTAATATCGTACATATATAATAAAAAATTTGCGTTTTAAAATTTAAATGTACCGCCAAAATGCTATGGACTGTCATGGCATCTTGGATGACATCACGCCGTGGTATTAAGAACATTACATACTCGTGTGGTTTCTGTGAAATATACAATATGTTGTTTTACCACGGAGTGACGTAATACTTTCAGATTTGCGTTTGTTGTCAAGTGACTTAATGTCTATTTTTGTCGAAATTATATGCTAAAATATTATTAATTTTTATTCTTTATAGTAAATATTTCAGTTTCTTGTTATCTTCATATCATAATTAATCATTAAAAACTACAATATATCCGAATGGAATGGCCTATCTTATGATATGTAATGTCTGTAATAATTATCCAGATTACCGCACCCTACCGAGGACCCGGACGTGACGACGGCCTGGTGCGAAAAAATTATTGCTATCTCAGAGAAGGTAAGCTGGTTGCTGCAGCGAACTTTGACACTTCACTCGTAAATAAGTAATTCGTAATTATTTTGGTAGTCTAATGTTAACTTGACTGCGTTTTTTTATATATTTTTCCCCCGTGTTAGTCCGAGTTCCTTTGAAAAATAGGTCAATTGTCGTTCTGTCAGCCAGGTCGTTAAAGACGACCGATTGGCTATAAGAGTCACTAACATCGTGGCTACTAGGTGGTGGAGTTCTGTATTGTCTTGGCCGGGTCTGGTACCACCACCTTACCTATTCCTGCCGCAATAGCTTCAGTGCTTGTCACTGTCGTGTTCCGGTTTGGAGGGTAAGGTAGTCAGTAAACTTATGCATATGACATCAGACCTCGACACAAGATAGCAACGCACCATTCACATATTTGGTGTCTATAGGCGATGGTTGACTCTTTCTATCAGAAGACCCATATCTGCTTGTTTGCTGTCTTATGATATATAAAAAAAAAAAACTGAAACGTTAACGTAATAGCAGCAGCGATCAGCAATTTCGCCATATTGATCCACGTGACACGTTCAAATTCTGTCGTATTACAGTTTTTTTTTTGTAAGTTTTGAACATTTTTCCTAGCACGAGATAAGTGCTAAAACACATACATTTGCAGTTTTATTTCAATAGTAGTGACCAAGTCATGCCCAAGTATATTCCTTTGTTACGGATAAAGTGAGGTGATAACCGTTTTGTATTGGCAGGTGATAAAGAATATAGACCAAGAGAAGTTGCTGGCGTACCTGGGCATGAAGAACGACACGCGCAGCGACGCCAACAAGATTAAACTGTGAGTACAGTGGTACAGTTCGCGCTCACGCTTGGCTATTTATTATTATGACAATATGAAGTGTACAGAAATAAAAAAAAAGCTCTTTGATATTTTGATTGTTTTGAGAAATCAACAAACTAAACTTTAAGTAAATTTACAATAAATTCAAAATAGCCGGTTATGAGCGCGTACTTTTATACAATTACTGCAATCTACTTGTTTTAGTTTAGTTAGGTAGGTAATTTGTACCGTATAAGCTGGGAATGTTATTAGACTCGTTTTCATTTATAATGGTGTTTTTTTAAAGTATTTTGTGACTGTACGCGAAATCAATTTTTTCTTTGTTTCGTAAACACTGGCCATATAGTGTAGCCAATGGCATGATTGGTTTCAAAAGTGTGAAATAGTTGACGAACCCCCTTACCTTTACATTCAATCACACATTCTGTTCTCTCACTCATTAGTTTACAATATTCCTATTCAAGATTAAGAATTTACTATGACTGTAAAAAAAGTTACGATGAAAGGCAATCTTTTTTTATTTATAATTTATTTAATCCTTTATTATATACAAGAGAACAACAACAAAAAATATTACAGTAAGCGATATTTTTAAAAAAGGTTCAAAGGCGAGCATGTCTAAAAATATATTTCTTACAGCTAACCCGGTAAAGTGAAATACTTGATCATAAATAATAAGTCGAAGTGTATGATATATTAAAAATATTTAAACACATCTATTAATAAAATCTAAAATATTTCTGTAACATAAAATCTTACACAGTTAAACAAAAAATAGTTGACAGTATTAATCGTATATAATACGAAGTCATCGAGCATGTAACCTAATAGAGTAGTAATATAAGCCATCTAATACCGAAACTGATCAGTGTTTTGCTACTGATAAATAGCAATTCACGCTCGCACTAAAACAGTACCGCACCAACAAGTGACCTGTGTGTACTACTCACTTTACTACACTACTAATTCAAATTACAACCTAGCACGCCTTTCCATACAAAATTGCCGGTACGTTTCTCGTTCAAAATTCAAAAAACGCGCCGGCAATGACTTATTTTTCTGTACATGTAAATACGATACTTAGCATGCTCTTTATTCAGACGTAATGACACTATTTCCGCGCATCCTTAAGAAAAGAACATTTAATGTTTTAACCATACATTTGATTATATGCACGGCTTACACTAGTCTATATAAATACGCATAATGATGAAGTAATTGCTTTTACGCTAAATAAAACAAATGAGTTGCAAATTGATTAATTCGTTGTCATGTAAAATTTGGCATAGCTTTTGCAATATTAATATTAACTGCAAGTGTAGTACTTGACTCAAGATACGTTATCATTGACTAACCTTGCGATATCATTGTATGAGTCGACGTAGTACTCGATTATCGGTGAATGAATTATAAAGAATGACATTAAACAGCTTGTGTAAAAAATATAAATTAAAAAAAAATATATACTTTGTGACTAAACTTTTGAATTGTTAAGTTATTTTATTTTGTGTACGGTCTGGAAATATTACTCTCCAGATGTATACCAGATACCGTTTCCAGCACTGGGTATACATTTAATATTATGATATGCCTAATGAGCAGATACCTTCTTGATGTCAAACAGCCGTCGTCTATAATTACAAGATTTTTAAGTGGTATTTGTCATCTGTAAGGTACAATGTAATGCCACATGCATAAGTTTATTGGCTACCTTACTCTCTAAATTGGAACATAACAGTGACAAGCATTGATGCTATTGCGGCAGGAATAGGTAACTATATCACTTGGCACCGATGCCAACACACAATTAATATTTTCATCCATTGATGACTGTTATTTTATACCAGTCGGTAAAGATTATTGCCGACTAGCTGTTGCCCGAACTTCGTCCGCGCGGACTTCGTTTACTCCGCACAGCTCCTCCCCCGTAGGTGTTAGCGTGATAATATGTAGTCTATACGTTGACCCGACCTGTTAGTAATATTCATGCAAAATTTGAAGTAAATCCATGCAGTACTTTTTGAGTTTACCCTGGACATACAGACAAACAGACAAAAATTCTAAAAACTATATTTTTGGTTTCGATATCGATTGTAGATCACGCCCCGAGTATTCTTTTAAAAAATTATACAATGTACAGTTTTGACTTTCCTACGATTTTATTATATGTATAGATCTACCCCTTTTTATATAAAATGCATAAGTACATTTAAATATTTTTCAGGGAACAAGAAAAACAGAAGACGTACTTAATAGAAGCGCTTTGTCACAAAGGCACAGCGCTGTGTCGTTTACATCGTTTACACCACGCCGAGTCGGGTGACAAGTTGGCGGACAAGTCGGCCGATAAGTCTGCCGACAAAGTGACTGACACGCTCAGTGAATCGCTGACCGAGACGCACAATACGCTGCTTAGATTCGCTGATCTCACCGATACTAAGGTAACAGTATACCATAAATATAACAAAAAATATATAATGCGCCAGGTTTGTTCCACGATTCAATAGACTGGCCGCCTCGTTGGTTGAGTGGTTAGCGACTCTGATTACGCCATCAACGGGACTCGAGTTCGATTCCCTAGGACAGGTATTTGTGCGATGAGCATAAATGTTTGTATTTCCGGGTTTGGGTGTTTATTAAATACTAGCTGACCCGGCAAACTTTGTTCCGCCTTAATGGCAATAAATAAGCAGATTTTTTTTGTAAAAAGTATCCTATGTCCTTCTCCTGGCTCTAAACTACCTCCCTGCCAATTTTCAGCTAAATCGGTTCAGCCGTTCTTGAGTTATAAGTGGAGTAACTAACACGACTTTCTTTTATATATTAAATATGTGCGACACATAATATCTTTGATGTCTATAGGCGTTAGTTGTCTTTTTCCATCAGCAACCATCGACTTGTTTGCTGTCTTATAGTATTGCGATATATCAGTTTATATGTATGTTCGTCTACTTTTTGGAGTTCCGTACCTGCAGAGGAAAATCGGGACCCTTATATGATCATTTCGTTGTCCGTCTGTCTGTCTGTTAAGACCCTTTTTCCCAAGAACACGTATAGCTATAAAGTTGAAATTTATATCAAATACTTGAGTCTACGGTCCCTTTCAGCTGTGATAAAATCAAACTTATAAGTCAACGCCATCGAAAGATATAACAATTTATGTCGCATATTTTGCGATTTTAAAAGGCAATTAAAACTTATAGGGTACACCCCGTAGACCTAGAATTATGAAAATTGGCAAGAAGCAATGTCCTATAGAACATGTAAAGGATAAAATACGAAAATTGTCAGTTTTCAGTTACATCACAAAAATAATACAAGTTTATACAGAACCCTAGGTATGCAAATCCAACATGTACTTGACCGATTTTTTGTTATTGTATCATAGTATTGCAAACAAGCACTAATAGATTCTTGATAAATAAATTGTTACATAATGGCAACGCAGTACAATATCTGTAAATATTATTTAATCGTGAAATATACATTTTGTCTAAATTATCGGTTTTTTTGGGTTAAATTTTTTGTCTAAACATATTGGAGCGGTTTAAGCAATCTATAAGCGCTACAAGAAAAAAATTAGAAAATATAATGAAATTCAAAAATAAAATCGCGACATCACAATTATTTATCTTGCACATTCTATATACAAGTTTTAACGCTTCTCAAATGGACTTCGGTCCCCAGGCAGTACACCTTGTCTGGCTGGGAAGGTCTTCCTTTTTTCCTTCCTTGTCTTTGTGTGACGTCATCAAACTCCACAGTTATGGCGTAAATTGTTGGCCCGCTGGTTCCACTACTATGACCTCTTCAGTAGTACCGACCTGCGGTGCCATAATGTTTTTTCTAAGGTATTAATTAAGTGGATACCGTTTTCGACATTGTATAATTTTATAAGTTAGAAAGGGAGGAGACGACTTTTTTGAAGGAAAGGAATCATCGCCGTTAGACATCAAATACAGTTATGTTGCATTGTTATTTGTATGTTGAGTTGATATGTCACATGCATGATTTTTTTTGTTACCTTATCTTTTAAATTGGATTATGATACTGACGCTATTGCGGCAGGAATATACTTAGTCTTGCTTTACCTATTGCTATAAAGGAAAAAAACATTTGCTATTACATATAACATTTATTGGAAGGAAGTTCCTTACGGCAGGCTTGGAGGGGATAGGGATTTTGCTGCGTGACCGAACTGAAAAAAGTGTGGTAGTAAAACCGTAAGAAAAATGCGTGGAATAAAAGCGTTAAATGAGACGTGCGCAGGCGCGACAGTCGCGTACACAAGCGAGTAATGCCGTTTAGCCGAAGGGAGTTCGTTCCTACCTGGTGTCCCGCGACACCACATCATTTTTTTATTATTACAGTGTTGTTAGTTTAGTATATTAATATAAAACCTTTAAAAATATACAAAGTTAATTGAGGTCACTATTGGTTGCAATATAGTCCTTTAAACGTCGAGGGCAGTACGCAATACGCTCTCTTTTCATTGGAAAATTCTTTATTGTCAATCGTATGGTATTCATACGATTGGCAGGCATTCATAATTTAGATTTCCTAAAACAATCTATATTGTGGATCGTTTTAGGGAGTCTAAATTATTATAGAACATAGAGCCATACTCTCTAAAATTGTCCATAAAATATTGGGTGGGTGGAGGTTGATGTGTTCAGTATAGCCGCGGTGATGTGATGGCGGTGTGTGTTGTGTGCACGTGCAGGTGATCGGGTACGCGGTGTGGCACGCGTTCGCGCTGCGGCAGTGGGGGCGCGGGGCGCGGCTGCTGCACAGGCTGGTGGAGGAGCGCGGCAGCCGCGAGCTGGAGGAGCGGCTGGCGGGGGCCTGCCGCCGCCTGGGCTGGCCGCACCTGGCCGACTTCACACTCGCCATGCTGCCGCTCAAGTACCCCGCCTCCTACAGACCCTTCTAACTTTACTTACCACTATAATAGCGGCTCACAACCTGTATCTAGTATATGATTAGCTCTTTTATTTTATCAGAGCTTAAATAAGGTCAAGGCAACGATCACTAAACACATATGACCAATTGCACTAACGTTGTCTCAGCTTAAGACAATCCTAAATATTATGCTGTCACTTCTTCTCTTAAACGAAAAAACGTTACAGCATACTATTTAGAATTGTCCTAAGCTTAACACAATATTACTGTAATTGGCCATTAGACTGTTTTTCCTCTTTCAAAAATAAGATTATTGCTCCTGAATCTTAGAGGAGCACTAAATTATCGGCACCGATTATTGCAAGTATCAAGCGGTAGTTATACAGCGATAGCGAGCACTTGATATTGTCCTGTTCCAGTTTGACTAACAGTAAAATAACCTGTAAACTTATATAAAAATTGTTTTTTTATATTATTTCTTTTTTATTATTATTTATTTATTTAATTGTGCAAGCTATAAAAATCCTGAAATAATTTATTTTACTAAAAAAACAACTATACATATATAATATCATATCATAATATGATACAAAAATCATTATCTTATCTATTCCTGTCACAACAGCGTCAATACTTGTCATTGTCATGTTTCGGTTTGGAGAGTAAGATAACCAGTAAACTTATATATTTAGTTACCATACCACCACACAACAACACACCATTGACATAAATCATTGCCGTCTCTTTCCTTTTGCAGTGCCATCTGCTTGCTTTCTGTTTTATAATATAAAAAAATGAACATCTACACATCTAGTCAGCCGACGAACTTTAAAAAATTGATAAATTTGTCGGTTTATTGGGCATACAAGTACAAAGTCCATACTAAAATTTCACGTATTTCCTATATATTCTACACTTTTTATCGTCGGCACTTGGTGAAACTCCATTTTAACACAATATTGTTAGCTTATAACAATTGTACTGTTTCACTTTGTAATTGTGAAACAGTACAAGTGTTATAAGCTAATATTGTGTTCACGTATTTCAGTAAGTCTTATACTTATTCTAAACTGTTGTAAGAATTTCTCACCTGAATTAATGTTGTTGTTGTTTATAACGACCGAGTGTTCCCGGGGAGCACTTCCGCTTATTTTTTCCGCTAGCTTAAACGTCATATACTAGATACAGCTTTAAAGTTTGATGGCTTGTTGCCTTGTGCGGCTTTTGTATGTGGACTGCGATATAAATATTTGTTTATCTGAACTACAGCTCATTTGTCGTCACATCATGTTTTGCAGTCCGACATTGTAATCTTACAGCTATAGAATTGAATAGAGCCTTACTATGGAAGAAAAGGTATTTAAATTCGCAGTGACAATTGTCGAATGTTCTCATGATACATAAACTTATGTGTATATGTATTTGAGATCTATCACAAAATTGACTGATTTTTAAAATATGATTTGATCTTTAATACAGGCTTCATTTTAAGTTTTATAACTATAGGTCATCTCTACTTTGAACTATACAAATAAAAATTATTATATTGTTATAAATTGTTCGTAAAATATAATTTTCACAAGCCACTTTTTGTTCGATGTAAATTCAATTTATAGTATAAACATAAACATAATTAACATTTTATTTGCCTAGAACTCATATTTTCCCAATTCTATCGGATATGAAAATGCGATCTTACGAAATGGTATGTTACGAAAAGAAGTCTAACAATACGTAATACGAGTATACAAATATTTATATTGCTTATAGGCATTTATGATAAGTACATTTATACTGTTGTTTTAGTTGTGTAAAATAAATTGTATTCAAATGGCGCGGACTGAGCGGAGCGGAGCGCGTGGCGTTTGGAATGGACTTGTTGGTTCACTTGTGAAAGAAATTTCTGTTGATATTATCTGAACACGTACTAATGCGTTTACTTCTTTATACCTAAAGCTTTGAATTTTGGGTTCAAGGTCTTAGGATTTGTATTTTATGTTTTTGAAAGGGGAAAATGTAATCGATGACTACTTAATCAGTTCTTTATTATTTGCGTCACTGCGTCAACCAGGTAACATTTATTCTACACATAATCAAACTAGCAATCGCCCTGTAAACGAAATTCAACCATAAACTATGAAATCTCTTAATTTTAGCATTCAGAATTTAGCCCTGAAAATAAAGAATGCAGAAATGCAGAAACATTTCTCCGCAGTGTAAACTTTAACTATGCGAAATTTCATACTCCACTGTTCACGCAATTGTCTTAAAAAGGGGTACAAGGTTTTTCCTTCACGTAGTAATATCACTTATAGGCACGTACTAATATTAATCAAATGGTCACCTTAAATGAAATATTGAATATTACAAATTGATTGACACGTTTAACAAAATATTTTTAGACTAGCGACATGCCCGCGGTTTCACCCGCGTAGCTTTTGTTCCCGTGGGAATATCGGAAAGGTTTATATACTAAAACCTTCCTCAATAATCAATCTATCTATTAAAAAAAAACCGCATCAAAATCCGTTGCGTAGTCTTAAAGATTTAAGCATACATAGGGACATAGCGACATAGGGACAGACAGAGAAAGCGACTTTGTTTTATACTGTGTAATGATTATAAGAAATTAAATGAATTAACAAAATTTTTGTTAAAGCTTTGTTTATAAATCAACTTTTAGTTACCAAAGGATCGAAAATTTTACTTTTTATATATTTTTATGTAGTTAGCTGTGTGTAACCGCTACTAGTCTCGCTGCTCGCTCCGCTCGTGTCCGTCTCCGTAGTAATAATTGTAATCTGTAATTACAAATAGATAGGCGAAATGATTTTCTTTCATATTTTTATACGTTGTCCATCAGGGTGCTCACTGTGCTCAAAAGATATATGTTTATTAAGTTATCAATGTGCTTAAAGTAAGTAATCGTATCTTGTATGAATTAGCCTCATTAGTGATATTTAGTCAAATGCTATTATTTTTTATTTGTCACACATTTGTTCTGAGGCAATCTATAAAATACCATTCGTAAAATAGCTTTTAATTTTAAGGGATCATTAGACGTCAAACCATTTTGTAGTATGTTTGAGTTAAGAATGCAAGTGAGTCATCGTTATCCGCTAGTTCAGTGTTTCCCAAACATTGTCTTTATATGCCCCGGTAATTTTCACACTGCCCGTTCGTGACCCACTTAATACTTTTTAACCCAAACTGGTTCTATTAGGTGAAATAATACATATATAATAATGGTAAAAAGGTTTAATTAATGCAACATACTTTGATGTCGCTTATTTTGTCATCACTCAACGCTTACGAATTTTCGTCGCGTTGCGTTGATCAGGTAATATTTTAAAAGCAAGGCGGGAATGTTGCGACCCGGTATTTTTTTGATGGCCCGGTACCGGGTCGCGACCCGGCAAATGGGAAACGCTGCGCTAGTTCATTAACCAATCAAATCATTAGATTTCGAGTGATTTGATTTGTTAATGGACCAGTGAATAACGATGACGCACTGCATTCTTAACGAGAACGTACTGTAGATTTATCACAACTCTCTATTTCATTAGGTATATGATTTAGAATGATTGTACTTTTTTGTTTTTCTTAAGATAACTATCAAACACGCGTAGCCCCGTGTTTGCGAAACATAAGATCCGGACGCCGATACAATATTTAGTCCGATACGTTACGTCCGATATATAGCGTGTCTGGTTCGAAAATGCGTTTCGTGACTGATTCTTTATAAGCGAAAATGTAATCTTTGGATTTCGGTTTGTTTCTAAAATAAGAACAGAAAATTACCGGTTTTTCGCCCATGTCGGTCCGGGCTTCGTTGAAGAGTAGACCATCTGCCTTTTTTTATATCATAAGATAGCAAACAAGCTGATGGGTCTCCTGATGGAAAGAGTCAACCGTCGTCTAGACACCAAAGATGTTAATGGTGCGTTGCTATCTTGTGGCGAGGTCTAATGCCACATGCATAAGTTTACTGGCCACCTTCCCCTCCAAACTGAAACACGACAGCGACGATTCCGGCAGGATAAGGTAAGACGGTGGTATCAGACCCAGGCGAGACAATGCAGAACTCTACCACCTAGTAGCCACAATGTAGTGACTCGCGTAGCCAATCAGTCGCCTTTTACGACCTGCCTGGCAGAATGGCAGTTGGTCTATTCTTCAAAGGAGCCCGGGACCAACACGGGGAAAAAATCGCTATACACCGAAAAAATCTGGGCAAATAAAAACTAAAACCAAAATTGATGCAGAACAATGTAAAAGGTTTATTCATTTCATTGGCATTGTATATTTCAAGTAAAAAAACAAAAAAAATATTTGTGCTGAACGAACCTTTTTTACAACAGTTATAATGATAATGAAGAGTGGTGAAATTATATTGACAAATGGCTAATGCATCAATTTATTAGAAATTTCTTAAACTGATGTTTTGGTATACGGACAATGTTTTTTTTTTAATTCTGAGAAAAAATGTGTATTCGCATTCCTTTTTACTTTACGACAAATTATTTTATAGATAGCCTCTGACATAAATTTGTTTATAATTGAAATCAGTCTTATCATTTACTTGTAAGGATCACTATAGACGTGCAAACGTATTATCGAGTCGTACGTAAATAAATAGCTTTGTCTCACGTGTACTCTGAGTTTGCAATTAATTTGCGGCTACATCTGGAAAAATATTTATTATTATTGTATTTAACGATGTTTTTGTAGACAAAATGACGGAATAAATTAAAATTATTTGATTATTGATAATTATATACTATTTATCATTATAAACAACACAAATAATACACTAAATATCTATACGTGCGACTGCGTACTCGTAACTGCACTCTGTTTAGGAATATTTTTTTATTGCAATGAAAAAATAAACTATTTTGAATGATGCTACATTGAGTATGACGCTAAATATAGTAATGTTGATCGAGGCAGCGCCGCACACTATAATATTAATGTTATAAATAAATCTCTACAAAATTTATGTGTATGTGTAATATGCTGATTTGTTAAAAGAAATGATGCACGGGATAGCAACGAAAGTTTTGATCAAAAGTAACAATATTCAGCTATGCCTACACACACAGCGCAAGAAAATGGCTTAAGAGTTATATATACAGCAACACAAAAAATATCGCAACTAAAATAGTCTTAATAATTATAGTCAAACTTATTTCTCTACGCTTTGGTTTACTTAATAGTCGATAATTGATTTACTTGACTGACGAGAGCCCGTTAAATTTTATTAGATCGCTAGAAAATGCAAATTTACTTAGCGGTGGTAACGTTTAAAACTGCAAGTCACATACCGTTCATGAAACGTTTTCGAGTCGTGACGGCTCTATACGTTGGCTTTGATTGGACGAAATAAGACCACACATTTATTTGTGATCTTATTTTATTAAGGTCGTGGTCTTGAGTCTGTTTATTTTTGATCGAAGAACGAAAGATTATACCACAGAATACTTAAGACACTAACAAAAGTCAATGTTAAATACAATTAATATTCGAGCATAGCACACATAGACACCTCTGACGGACGCGATATCTCTGACTGGTGCGGAACAAACTACCGAACCATTCCGAGATATCGCGTCCGTGTGAGGTGTCTATGTGTGAGTTGATTGAATATCACATGTGTGTAGATTGACTACTGTTAGTCTTCAGTATACTGTGCTTATACGCTTGTGTGGTTTTGGCAGCACATTTAAAATACTACTTCTGCGACTTAGCCTACATAGTTTATCTTGACTGTTTTTTTACAAATGAGATCAAAACAATAATCTCTTCGGCCGTCAGTATTTATGGTTTGCATACATACAACTTATAAGATGTTTATTTATGGTTAAAACAATCCGCTGTCATTTATGTCAGTTACAATAAACAATTTAAAATTAGTTTTTCTCCAAATTTCTTGTTTATATATGTTATATATATTTATTTATTTAACTTTATTGTACACCTTAAATAAATTTGTACAAAAGGCGGACATAATGCCATATATATTATACATATATTCTGTCGCTAAAAATCGTAAATGCAATAAATACATCATTAAACATAAAAATCAACAACATTGTTAAAGTGAAGAGATACGCTTCCATATAAGAATTTGTTAGAATATTTTTATGGCTATTGCTCTAGATTTTCTTGTCTATTTACAAAAATTCCAATGATCAAAAATGTGGTAAGATGATATTTTGGGAAATTAATATCCTAAGAAATATTACTTAAATTGGAATTAAACATGTTTGTAAAAATATGCATTGTGGTTTATTATTTGTAATAATCGTCGAGAATGTAACAGAATTATCGTGTGCGGCATTGTGTGAGGTCACATCCAATGCCGGCACAGCTTCGTGATCATGTTTTAAATGAATTGTTGAGTAACAAATAAATATTTGCGAACGATATATAATTTTTATTTTAACCTCAACCTGTCATATCTGCCCTCTGGGTCTAATGCACTGTCGATTCAGCAACATGTTTGACAAACAAAAGTATTTCTTTTGCTAGTATATTTTCAAATTACATAAAATATATTTAAAACGAACTTCTAAGGGCGAGCTCGATTTTCATAAAAGAGATTTTATTATGAGTGCGGGTGCGAGTGAAACACGTGTAGACAGCCATTGATTCGTGCGAGTGATTAGTAATCGGTGTCTATTCACTTTACTGCGCTGATTACGCTACGCGCTATCATTTGCACTAATCAAAGTGTAACCGGGGCCTAAGTACTGACCTTGAGACTCAAATTTATGTGTATTAACGTACTAGACAAAGTATGCGCCACGCCATTTGTGTTTTACTAAAGCGTCTACGGACTGCAACTACGAGGGTGGATTGAAAAGTATTCGGCCTAACCAAGAAAATAAACACATACTAAATTATATTTTTACAATCACCAAGTTCGATGCACTTTTGCCATCTCCCATTCAAAGCATTTATACCGTTGAAAAAAACGATTCTTCCTTAGAGTCAAAATATGCGTCTACTGCTGTTTTGACTTCGTCGTTTGTCGAAAATCTGACCTCCCAAGTGCTTTTTTAGGTTAGGGAACAGAAAAAAGTCTGACGGTGCCAGATCAGGTGAATAAGGTGACGCGGTAATAGTTCAAAGCCACAATTGTGGATTTCAGCCATTGATTGCATAGATGTGTGAACGGGAGTTATCTTGATGAAACAGGTCCTTTCTTCTGAGCATTTCTGGCGTTTTTCTTTTATTTCCTCTCGTAAACGACGTAAAACACAGTAGTAATTAGAGTTTATAGTCTGACCCCTTTCAAGATAATCAATCATAATCACACCCTTCGAATCCCAGAATACTGAAGCCATTAATTTATTTGCCGACAAAAGCGCCTTATCCTTTTTGGGGGGTGGTGAACGAGGTCTTCTCCGCTGTTTTGATTGTTGTTTTGTTTCTGGCGTACAGTAATGAACCCATGTTTCGTCCATTGTAAGAAAACGATTCAAAAAATCCTCTGCATCGGCTTCAAATAACTCCAAACAGTCACGTGAAATAGTCAATCCGCGTCCTTTTTTGTTCAACTGAAAGCAGTCGCGGAATCCACCTCGCAGACACACTTCGTGGAAACCCAATTCGTTGACTATGCTATTTTGAGTTCGTTTATAAGATATGCCTATAACTTCAGCTATCTATCTAGTTTTTAATCTGCGGTCTCCCATAATTAAATCAGGTACTGTTTTAATATTTTCGTCAGTAGTGGACGTCGAAGGCCTTCCAGATCGGGGTTTATTTTTCACACTCTCTCTGCCACGCTTGAATTCTGTTACCATTTTTTGACTGATGAATAAGACAGAGCAGAATCCCCTAATGTACTGACCATATCATCACGGATGGCTTACGGTGGTACCTTTCTTATGGAGGTACTTAATGACGGCACGCTGCTCGATTTGCTCCATTTGCAGAAAGTATGTCCGATTGCTTTGTTAAAAAATGTATAAAATCACAACATATTGTTGCACACGTTTCGGACTTCACACAATTAACTACTCTGAACTGAATTAAATAATGGGGGTAGATTTGACTTTTAGAATTAAATGGATCTATGTTAGGCCGAGTACTCTTCAACCCACCCTCGTATGTCGTGCTCATTGAAACTACTTCGGGATGACGAGGCGAATATATATTATACGCTGCAGTGCTGCTTAATTTTGTAAAATGAATTTCATTTCATTTGATTAAATAAATGTCAGCGCTGCAGTGAATGTTAACGAAATGGAACACGACTTCTAATTGGACGTAGTTAAACGAAAACGATCCAATCCACAATATGGTCAAAAATGAGTTAAGTGCACCAAACTGATGCTAAACATCAATACTATTGGCCAGTAAAAAACATCTAAGCAAAAATAGCTCTCTATTACTATTCAACGTCAGAACTAGTCCCCATGTATGGCATGTTAATAAATCAAAAGTAATCCAACTTCAAAATTCAATATTTTTCAACTGATTTTGTGTGAATTAGATCCTTTTTGTGTAACTACTTCCAATTAGCATGGCTTCTCTAGTACATTAAAATCTCCGTTGAGACTAGATTTGAATACACTAGTCTTGTTACATTAATTGCTGGTAAGATAGGTTTACACCTACTTAATCATTAAGATTACTTAACCCGTGACGTGATTACCTGGCCAATAAAAAAATCGCGGTAGTGCTCCGTGTCTGGAAGCCTCCCTTTTTTATGCCTAGGTTTCAAAAAATCGATTTATACATATATTTTCGTTTATATTTTATATATACAACGTAATCTGTATAAAATTTCCTATTCGTTCCTACTATTACAATAATAAATAAAAGCTTACCTAATATTCAAATCCTGTGATAATTATTAACTTTGTAAAAAATTTCACCACTATCTCACTTTGCTTAAAGTTTTACACTAAATTGCGTTAAGTTACGTTATCACTCAAACAATACTTAAGCTAAGTTACGTTATCACCCAAACAATACTATATAGTATACATAATGAACAAACTATCACACAAAATACAGCCATTTCTAAACACAGCCGGTACGCACTGTAAAATGTTCAAACTACAAGTAAAGATGTCACACGGCCGATCGTGTTTTGTTAATTTATTGTGGCCAATTTCTTGTTCGGTCATTATAATAACTTTTGTACTCAGTCTCAAGACGACAGCCAATAGAAAATAAATATAATACAAAAATCGCGTCACATGGATGCAGAAGCGTAAAATCAACGGCCAATTGGAGCGAGTTAATTTTGTACAGACGGGTGTACAGAAATCACTTCTCGCGCGTAAAGTTTTTGTACATACGTCTGTACGAAAATCGCGATACGGGTTAATGATGAAATAGGTGTAGTGGGCAAATGTTCTTCCATATAATTTTTCCATATTACACTAGTAGAGTAGAGAAACTGAACTCAAACAAAGCATACATGAGCGTTTTAATAAGTACACTATTATATGCGTGAGCCGCGTGTGCGTGAGTACCAGCGGCGTGTCACGTACAGACTCGGCACATGCTTTACCTCAGTGCTATTCATGAGTCGTATTGTCAAATCGAATACCAAGTCTTAGAAGTACGTCTCTACATAAATACAGAGTACGAAAACCAGGGCTTAACTACCAAGTATTTTCACTTATAACCGTATTACTTATTGCTACAATTTTTTAGTCAAAAAATACTTCCAAGTCTGTGGCAACCTTATTTGTAACCATTAAAAATTACACTCTTTAGAAGCTATATCTCTGTTCCGTTTCCTTGCTCATGTGCTCGTACTCCATAATCCAGTAGCTACGTAAGTATGGTAAACTTGAATACGAAAAAAAATTAAAAACTTTTTGAATTATGGCTTAAAAAACTAGTCTTTATCTTACAAAGAGTTCCACGTGGATGCAAACAATCAAAACATCGTGAAGATAACTAGGTATCAGTAACTGTTAAATCTATCTATACTAATATAACTGCGCAAGTTAGGATAGATGAATATTTTCAAAGCAAGCCAAAACGGTTGAATGGATCTCGATGAAGTTTTTGACCTGGCTTGAGCAAAGAGAGTTTTTGAATCAAAGTCGTTGGTAATAACTAATCCTACTAATATTATAAATGCGAAAGTTTGTGAGTATGTATGTATGGATGTTTGTTACTCTTTCACGCAAATACTACTGAACCGATTACGACGAAATTTGGTATGTAGGAAGCTGAAGACCCAAAATAACACATAGGCTATTTTTTATCCTGGAAAAGTTAAGTGATCCCGCGGGATTCACTAGAAACTTTTATAATGAAGCGGGCTGCACGCTACAGTATCGTACAGTCGGATAACTCGTTCTAAAATATTGAACACTAGTTCAATATTTTAGAACGAGTTATCCGATGGCACCCCACACCATAGAATATTACCCAGTCAAGAAGTTGCCGGCAAACAATAATACACAAAATGTTACTTATACATCTAAATTTATTTTATCGCCTACAAAGTATGCTCCTTCAGAAACGATACACACGCCTGGGAATTACTTTAATTGTTCTTTGACTTACGCCAAAGAATAACTAAATCATAAAAACAATTTGCAAACGCTTTTTCGGAATTGAGTTCAGTTATCGCTGCGAATTCTCCATTATGTTCTTCTGTGGGTGGGTGCCACGAAGTGGTGATTTGAGTTTAGGAAAAAGAAAGACCTGAGCTAGAGCCATGTCTGGTGAATAAGTTGGTTACTCAATGGTATTTGGTGAGTGTTTGGGTCAAAAATTCGCTTTTACGGTAAACGGTTAAACAGTGAACGCTTTGTACCACCCAGAAGCACGTGTTTTTGATAAAGTTGATTCTAAAGCCTCCTGTAATATTTTCAGATACGAAATTCAGTGTGCGATGCAAAATTTAAGACAAACTGTTTGATATTTTTGTTTATCATGAAATTCACAAGACACACTAGATATGATCTGACTAAAACTAGTACTCTATGTAATACAGGGTTATTTTTTTATCACCTGCCAAATTTAAATAGGTGGTTCAGACCATAAAAGTAAACAACTTTCTCAAAGAAACACGGGTCGAAAAGTGAAAAAAATTCAGACCCATACGAAATTGACCACGTGCTCGAGCAGTTTTCTATGGAAGGTCTGAATTTTTCTTCACTTTTCGACCCATGTCTTTTTAGGAAAGTTGTTTACTTTCATGGTCTGAACCACCTAGTTAAATTTGGCAGGTGATAAAAAATAATAATAATAGATGCAACTCAAATCTCTGCACCAAAATAGAAAACATATGTTTTAATCTAACAATGAAAAAATTGAATTTAGAACCACAAACAATACACCATTCCGGATAATTTTTTGATTGAACGTAGAACACACGAGAACAATTTTTCTTTTACATGCATTGATATAAAATTATATCAATGTTTACATGTAGAGAGAGTAATTAAAAAATATTTCTAGATCTCATTTTACCACCTTTTTAGTTTTTACAGTGCCTATTTACGGTCTAAGCTCTGGTTTAAGAAATATAACCCTCATCTGTTGTTTACTAATGATAAATAAATGATACATAATGTACACACGGAACATTGCATATAGGTTGTCTAGCTAAAATGCGTTCCGAAAATAATATTACATAATTAAATTTGTAATTAAATTTATTTAATCTACTTTTTTGAATCTTAAATAAGGGAACTTTTCTATTTAATGTTATGAGGGAACGTTGGTTGTTAATACAAATCGTGCATTCCCAACAGCATTGTAAAAGTACCTACACTATGTCGCTGTGTGCAATAACTATGTATCGCTTATTTCTTATCACTAATAAATAACAGGTTAGGGTATATATTTCTTATAGCGGACCTTGTAATATTAAGTTTATGTCGATTATAACAGCTTTCTAGTGCTAAAAGGTCTAAAGCTAAATCGCAAAACAGACGGACAGATATAACGAAATTGTAACTACAAAACTGAAATGTCGGGTTGAAGTATTGGCATGCAGATAGGTTTTGAAAACAAAGCAATAAATACAAATCACATGACTGTTTGTATTGAACTGAGCATTCTTCACGGATCAGTTTTATCGCGGAGCCAATCGCAGTGGCCATATCTAAGTAGATATCTTCAATTGTCTCTGTATCTTTATCAGAAGTCAGAAGTACTTTATTCATCAGGCTAATAGAAATATGGAGCTTTGATACTAAATATATATTATGTTTCTGTGATTACGAAACAAGATAGGTATTTTTTATTCCTGGTGCAATAGCGACAGTGCTTGTCACTGTCATTTTCCGGTTTGGAGGGTAAGGTAGCAGGTAGATTTATGCATTTGGCATTTTGTTCCTGCTACACGTATAATCATGCACCATTAGCATTTTTGGTGTCTATAGGTGAATGCTTCTCTTTCCAACAAGAGAGCAATCTGCTTGTTTGTAAGAAGGTAGGTAGGTAATAGGTATATTATTTTTAAATTTTTTAATGATCTCGCGGTCTACTTAGTGGATAGGCAGCTCAGATTACAATGTCCCAGCTTCGACCTCCAAGTCGGACAAAAATTTTTAGGGTTTTCAAGGTTTTCTCGAAAATCGAAATGTTAGTAGCAGCTCGGAGCCTGAAACGATGGGCTAACATATACGTATGTCGAACATATATACTCCGTTACTTGCATGTCGTCTTTACAGGAATTTGATGTTGGTATTATACATGGGGCACACTAAAAGTTTTGTACTTCTGTTCTGTTTCGTACAACTGGCGTTAACAGTGTCGCCAGTGACAAGTAGTCAAATGTAACATGAGACAGCCCAAAAAGTAAGATTTTCGCGAGAAAAGTAACATATTTTATATGAAAAACAACACTAATATTACAAAATGAGACTTTATTACACAAAAACTAAAACTTTTACTGTCCCATTAGTTAAGCTTCGAAAGAATCGTAATAATTTTTGTACAAATAATCAATTGGCAATCTTAAAAAAGAAAAACCAACTATATAAGTAATGTATACCAACTAATTAAAAAACGTATTTCAATAGATACAGCTTACCATATATCTAACTAAAGATAATTAATCAACTAATTTGTGTAAGTATAAGAAAAATAATCAGAAATAAACATATTTCAGTTGCAAACGCGACTTTGTTGTTGAATTATTGATTTCCTAAATACTTTTAAATTAAAACTATATGAATACAACATTGATTTACAAATAACAAATCAAAAGTCCAAAAAGTAACGTAAAAGTAACATTTTGAGTCGTGTAACATGGGAGTAACATGAGAGGGTCAAAAGTAACGTAAAATGTTACAAAAGTAACATTCTGGCAACGCTACGTCAACGAAAATAATGTGGCTACTGTTAAGCGGTTAATTGAAGAAAACCCCGGATTACCTGCGTGTCAATTCGAAGACTATTAGAGATTGGTATGAGCCAAATTCAGAAAATTTTACACGACGAATTGAAAGTTCGGCAACTTTGTTGTCGTTGGATGCCTCATGAACTGACAGCGGAGCAGAAGCGGGCTCGCGTGGAATGGTGCTCACAGATGCTACTGAAGTACGACCACCGACACTCTAATGCTGTTTATGACATTGTCACAGGAGACGAAACGTGGATTTATTATTTATGAACCCGAAAAACAACAGCAATCTTGTGAATGGGTGTTTGAAAATGAGAACAGACCAACAAAAATGAGACAGGCGAGAAACGTTGGTAAAAAATGATCGCGTTTTTTTCTCAGCTACGGGTCCCATCTGTACAATTCCACTTGAAGATCAAAAGAGTGTTAATGCCGAGTGGTATTCTACCATTTGTTTACCCAGGGAGTTAGAAAAAGTTCGCGAAAGGCAACCCAAAAGCCGCATTCTCCTACACCATGATAACGCTTCTTCACACACGGCCATCATACATCTCGTCACTCATCCTGCGCATGCAAAATCAAAGATTTGATGAGAGGTTTTACTTTTACCAACTCCGCTATCACTGCAGCGTTCAATCAGCACGTAGAAAACATGCCTTCAGATCTGTGGTCCTCCTGTTTTAAAAAATGGTTCGATCGCATGCAAAAATGTTCAAAATGTAAAGGAGATTATTTTGAAAAGCAATAAACATAATATTTTGGTTATAACATGTTGTTTTTTTAAGTTACGCAAAACTTATAGTGTGACCTACGTACTTTATCGGGTAATGTAATAAGGTGTGTTATCAAACACAATTACTATATTACAGGTACTAATAAAAAACGGTATTCCATTCCATTAACAGTCGGCAGTCGCACAAAATAGAAATGTATGATTTAATAAAAAGAAAAGCGTTTTGTAACATTTAATATCGACGAGTTAATAAAAAACAAGGGTTGCGAAATACTGCGACTCATATCACCCGAGCTGAACGCGATCAAAAACATCTGGGGTATGTATATTTATATACCACGCTCTATAGCTTAAACAGCTTGATGGATTAAAGCTTAAGATTATTATTTTAACACCTTAATTAAAGTACTTATTTTGAAAGATGACATAACAGGCGGATATAGTAGGCCGTAAGATCACACCACAAAACATATGCGTGATAATGGTAGTGGACGGCCAGGTGCCCCGATTGTATGGATGAATATTTTCAGTACGATCGCAGCGTGCATTACGAGCAGGGATGTGAAATTTTACCTACATAAAAAACGATTTTTAATTAATCAGTTTTTATTGTAGCATGTAAAACCGACTAATAAATAATCGGTTTTCCTTAAAAAAATTATCGATTTTGTTATACTAATTGTTTTTTTCCTAATTTGTTCAGTAATTTTAAAATAAACGCCAATAAATATTACATCAAAAGAATTAAATATTGACAACATAAATAGTTAGTTCCTATAAAAAAAATCAACACTAATTAGAGTTTTAGAACAATCAAATTATAAAAGGTTCAAATTAATTTTTTTTCCACATATATCAAAATTATTAAAATAAAAAACTAGACATTCGTAGGCAAAGAATTCAGCATTAATAGCTAAGATAAGCATTTGGATAATAAGGTGGGTAGACCATGAAAGGCCACGTTAACAAATAGATAGTTATTATCCTTTTAGTTCCTGAATATATAAATAAATAATATTATTAAATAACACTTTGCTTTATAATGTAACATTTAAAATACTTTTATATATTACAGACTTAATCACTATTTATGTTTTAATAAACTCTTCCAAACAGCCTTGCTAGGAATAAAGCCCTATACAAGGCAGATGTAATATATCAGTATTTTAACTTAAAACTGACGATGAGGCAATTGAAACATCACTTTATATTTAAACTACATAAAAAGGTATTTTATTTAAATGAAACATTAAATGCTTATAATAATATTAAAAAAAGTATCTTCACGCCCATATCCCCGAAAGGGGAGGCAGAGGAACAACAAGTGCACCCACAATTAGCCGAAGATACTTGGTCCCACAAATGTGATAGGTGGCAAGCCTATCGCCAACCGGGCACTTTCCAATCCCGGGCAACTTTGTGTTCTCTCAGAAAACTGAAAAAACACTTTTTTTTGTGCCCGACCCGGGAATCGAACCCGGGACCTCATGTGGTCAACGCCAACGCTGGACCGCTAGACCACAGAGGCGACATAACAATATTATTTACTTATAAGTGCGATTTACAGTGTGTGTTTACGCAAATCACATTTTTAATTGGCCTTCGAAGGACCATGGTAGGTCACTATAACAAATAAACCGTTATTATTATTTTATTTACTGGATAAATGAAACAAACAAATTCTTAAATATCGCTTTGTTTTATCATGTAAGACATAAAATACTTTTTTTATTATTTCAGATTTAATTTCAGATTACTATTTTTGTTAAATTTAAGTCAAATTAAAGTCTTCCAAACAGCCTTGCTAAGCAAGGAACCTTGCTTACAAGGCTGATATAATAAACTGTGCTTTTTTAAACTTAAAATAAATGTTATGGCACACAAAATATCTGATTACACTTAAACTACTTACATAAAAAGGTCTTACATTTAAACGAATAACAATAATATATTCACACAAATCTTCGAATTTTATTGTGTGTTTGTATACGAATTAAAGGTTAACTTCGCGTCGATATCTGAATTTAGTTTAGCAAGGGACCTCACTGGCAAAATAGTGGCACAAACAAATCGTCGCTACGTCTGTATATTTGAGTTCGATTAATATTATTGCGAGTAAAAGAAATTTGTCATCACATGGCAATACAATGCGTTTTTAATAATTAGCCTTCGAAGGAGGATGGCCTTCCATGGTTCACCGACCTTATTCGGCTTCTACGGCGTCAGCTTTCGAGAACAATCTCTCTCCTGGAGCCGAAGAAGGCGTTACCAATAGGTACTTATAGATGAAAAATCGATAATAATTGATTGAATAATTATGTAAAAATTGATTATTTATAAAAATAAAATCACGTAGCAAAATCGATTTTATGTTTTAAAAAACAGTTAATAAACGTTCTTAAAAAAATTTTTAAAAAACGATTATTAAGTAATCGTTTTTTTCACATCCCTACCTACGAGTGGAGAAAACCATATCAATAATCAGTAGTGACATAACAACGATGCCTTTAGATATAATAATACTTATAGGCAATCCATTCTATTATAATTTGGCAGAAAGATAATTAAGGCAGGGGACAAACATAAGCTTATTTTTTCTTAAATCAACCCTAAGGGGCTGAAACAGGGGATGAAATTTTGTATGAAAAACTGTATCGATGAAATGTAATCAACTCGCGGACAAAGCTGCGTGGGTCAGCTAGTTTTTTTTATATCATAACTAGCTGTTGCCTGCGACTTCGTCCGCGCGGACTTCGTTTACTCCGCACTGCTCCTGCCCCGTAGGTGATAGCGTCATAATATGTAGATAGGCTACGTCATAATGTTGACCCGACTTATTAGTAATATTCATGCAAAATTTGAAGTAAATCCATGCAGTACTTTTTGAGTTTAGGTACCCCGGACATACATACAGTCTGGGAATAATTTTCAATTCCGACTTTTCCTGGAACTCTCATGTAGATAACTTGAGCCGTAAAGTACATCACGCATTTCATTCTCTTAAACCTCTTCAAAATTTTTTACCTATTAATACAAAAATTTTATTAATGCATACCCTCATTCTCCCTATAATAGACTATGCCGATTCTTGTTACCTTGACGCAACTGAAGACTTGGTAAACAAGCTTGAGAGATTGCAGAACCTCTGTATCCGTTTCATTTATGGTATGAAAAAATTTGATCATATTTCCAGTTCTCGGGCTGAGCTTGGCTGGCTTCCAATAAGACAGCGGAGAAAAATGCATATACTTTGTTTACTATATAAAATTATTTTCAATCCACAATCTCCAAAGTATCTTCGTGATTCCTTTAGTTTCTTGCACTCCCCTGAGTCCCCATGTCGCTCTAATGTTAGAACCTTGTTACGCTTTCCTCCTAGCAACTCTGCTGCTTATTCGCACTCATTCACAGTACTTGCTGTAAAATTATGGAATTCTCTGCCCAGTGAGATTCGCCTTTGCCAGACTTTAGTATCCTTTAAAAAACGAGTTAAGGAACACTTTCTAGCTGAAGTCTAAATTTCTCTTGTATTGTATATATATTTTTCTACTTTTTTTTTTTAAATCGTAAATATATGTTAGGTTTAGTTATGTAATTTGTATCTTTTTTTTGTACACTAGGTCTACTCATTTCTTTTCTTTCATTATTTTATTCTCCTTTAACGGGTTGACTGGAAGAAATCTCTTTAAGTAGAGATAAGCTCGCCCATTGTACTATAGTTACGTTTGTATTCTCTTATTAATGTTATTTTCTGTGTACAATAAAGTGTTAATAAATAAATACAGACAAAAAGACGAACAGACAAAAATTCAAAAAACTATATTTTTGGCTTCAATATTGATTGTGGATCACGTCCCAAGCATTCTATTACAAAAATATTCAATGTACACTTTAGACTTTCCTACGATTTTATTATATGTATAGATCTATGTAAAGATATAGCAAACAACTTTTACTATACGTTTTAATGATACTATCGCTCGTGTTGATAACCAAAGCCTAAAAGGGAGAAATTGCTATTTGCAGTCGAGGTATTTTATTGGGGACCGAAGTCCAATAAAAATTCGATTTAGTTTTAACGGTATCCGCACAATTATACCTATAGTGTTACAGATCCCGCGAGTGTCCTCCACTTTCAAGTATTTCGCTCGACATTTCAAAACTAAGGCTCTACAAACTACGTGTTCGTTATTTAATCCCTCTTGATCTTAAATTAGATTTGTTTCAAGTCTTTATAGACTACTAGTTTGCCCCGTGTTGGTCCGGCCGCCATTTGAACAATAGACCAACTGCTGTTCTGCCAGGCAGGTCGTAAAAGGTGACTGATCGGTTATATAATATGTCACTATCGTGACTACTAATTGGTAGAGTTCTGCAAGGTATCTATAACGTGACTATTCGTTGGTACAGTACTGTAACTTCATTCACATCCATTGTGACTTTTAGGTTGTTTTTTTTATATCATAAGATAGCAAACAAGCAGAAAAGTCAACCATCGCCTATAGACACCAAAGGTGTTAATGGTGCGTTGCCATCTTGTGGCGAGGTCTAATGCATAAGTTTAATGGCTACCTTACCCTCCAAACCGGAACACGACAGTGACAAGCACTGACGCTATTGCAGCAGGAATAGGTAAGGGGGTGGTACCAGACCCGGACAAGACAATGCAGAACTCTACCACCTAGTAGAATACTGCAACTGCGAAAAACTATAAAAATATACAACGCCGAGTGGTATTCTACCATTTGTTTACCCAGGGTGTTAGAAAAAGTTCCCAAAAGCCGCATTCTCCTACACACACACGCTTCTTCACACACGGCCAATAAAACAAAGTCATTTTTAGCTTCCGAAAAAGTACATCTCGTCACTCATCCTGCGCATAGCCCCGACCTAGCATCCTGCGATTTTTGTATTTTCCCCAAAATCAAAGATTTGATGAGAGTTTTTACTTTTACCAATTCCGAAGAGGCAGTGATAGCGTTCTATCAGCACTTAGAAAACTTGGAATAAAATATTCATAAAGAATAAAAATATTCAATGTACAGTTATGACTTTCCTACGATTTTATTATATGTATAGATAAATGCAATGCAATTAAAGAGATATTTTTACAATAGAAAGTTGCTTGATTTAGGTAAGGCGGGAGTAGAGCACTACCTCATAAGTCGTGGTAAGGCATGCATTACAGGTAAGTAATAGCTTATACTTTTCACACTAAAACAAACAATATGGAAGCTCACCCATGTTGTTTACATTTACCCTTTAAACTTAAAATAAAAACCTCCCTCAGTTAATTTTGATCCGTGGAGATAAAGTTGTAAAACATTTTGCACCTAAACTTTTAAGCTCTTTTCTATATTCTATACTTTCCATCGTCGGCACTTGGTGAAATACCATTACTGTTAGACACAATTAACAATGCACTTGTACTTAAATTTCACTTCACAACATATATATTTTTGGTATAATAATATATCCGACCGATTTCACTTTTTAAGTATCTTCAGTATGATATAATATGATATAATATAATGATCAGTTAAGTATATTACATCCTGAAGATGCTTTCGAGTAATACACCAAAAATATATATGCTGTGAAGTGAAATTGAAGTGCATTGTTAATTATGTCTAACAGTAAATCTTAACTTTTATTATTTTTTTTTTGCAAAAAAATTATTTTAATTTTTTAAACCTTTGTGCGCGGTTACAGACAATAAACTTTAATACATTGCTTTTATACATTGATATTTTTTATGTCACTGCTTTTATATCATTAAAAAACTACATTATATAAAAAATGCAAAGTAGGACGCCTAAATTTTGATTTTTAACTTTATTTAACTTGACTATGAAACGTCTGGGGCTGCCAAGTTTGAAATAACTCCGTCCGTTGTTGCTCAAACAGCGGTAATCTGAAATCAATATATTGATATTAGCTTAGCCGGTAATTTGATTTCCACTATGTAACTCTGTGTCTGTTTGATGTGATCAAATTCAGGATTTAATACAATTATAGAGTTGAATAATACAACAATCCAGACGATTATTCCTTTTTAAATAACCTTATTAGGGAAGAGTATAGGCCTTACACTTTGGGTACAGAACCCTCATAAAAATCACAAGGCCATAAAATCTTTTCATCTGTTTCCAATATAAATTCATGTTTTAAATGCATCACTTCCATTCTTAAGATGCGAAATTAGTTTTTGAAATGACAACTGCCTTTAAGCTAAAAGATGAGAATTGTACTGTAAAACCTTAAATCTTAAGGAGGAGGAGAGATGAAGACCCTCTTGGAAGGATGTCACCATAAGGAGACCCACCTGTGAATATTTTACTTTAAACACTAAAAAAAACATCAGCATCGATGTTAATGATGAGCTAGAATACCGGCTGCCCTATTACATACATTAATACACATATAATAGTTTTAAGCTCTGTTGATATTTCGGCATTATTCCTGACGAGGAATGTAAAGAAAAAGCGGGTGAGACGTTTCAGATTTACACCAACTAGTAGTCGTCATGACAGTGACATATGTGGGCAATAGTTCATCCCTTATGAATTTCCTGAAAGGAAGTCCGATGGCCTATTCTTCAGACAGAGTCCGGATTAATTCAGAGATCAAGAAATAAAGAATAATTAATGTAATATTTTTTCATTTATACACTTGGTCTGTTTCACTATAAAGCTACAAAGACGATGAAAAGTGTAGAAAGAATAATTACATGAAATCTTCTTATTTTGCTAGATAGTAGAGTTTTGGTAAACTTCTCTTGTGTACGGTATGTCACCTAACTAACACCTAAATATTCTTCCGCTATATTATCAGCGTTTGTTTGGTTGTATTCTGACTTATAGGGTAAGGTAGCCGGTAATCTACTTTTCCATTACAATCGATGCTAATGTTTTTGTTTAGTTTTTAGAGCAAAACGTTCGCAAGCGGCCGAAGGATTTGGTGTTTCAGTTTGTTTCAGATTTTGAATTTGGTAGAAAAATTTGGATGTTCGAAATATAGAACAGATGGAATAGAATTATATTACGATAAAACATGTCGTCAGTCAGAGTGAAATATAAGATATTTTTTATGTCATAAGATAGCAAACAAGCAGATGGGTCTCCTGATGGAAAGAGTCAACCATCGCCTATAGATACCAAAGATGTTAATGGTGCGTTGTTATCTTGTGGCGAGGTCTAATTCCACATGCATAAGTTTACCGGCTACCTTACCCTCCAACCGGAACACGACAGTGACAAGTACTGACGCTATTGCAGCAGGAATAGGTAAGGCGGTGGTACCAGACCCGGGCAAGACAATGCAGAACTCTACCACCTAGTAGTCACGATGGTAGTGACTTGCATAGCTAATCGGTCGCCTTTTACGACCTACCTGGCAAAACAACAGTTGGTCTATTCTTCAAAGGAGCCCAGAACCAAAACGGGGAAAAAAGTATAATATTATTTAAAAAGCACGCTTCCATATTACAAGATCCCAAGATTGGTACCTGAAGAGCTCTACAGTACCTTACTACTCCTCCACTCAGGATAAGCAACAAGCTGCAATGTTACTTAAGTTTATTTAATAATCTTAATGATGTAGATGCTTATTAGTTACTTTTCACTAATGAACAGTATTATTGTTCGATAAAGAAAAGATACGTGGACATTTTAAATTAATTTTACCCTCCGTACGTAAAGGCTTTGGTTTAAGTTAGAAGCTAAATAGGCTAGACTAAGTCAACGCGGATCCACCGTCGTGGGCACGATGGGCATGCCCATAACTCTAATAGATTTTTGACGTCATAATTACTACATTTATTGTGATTTCATATATATAGATATCAATAATAATGTTACGTACTCGGGTTCGCAATTGTAGGAAAACACCACTTATATTAAATCCGTGTGTTTACACAATACAACACAACGTAATACTAAAATACACTCTACTTGCTAGTCACTCACTATACTATCACTGAACTTAGAACACTACACAATAAAACACTTCTCACTTCGTACTGTTCACTTGATGTATCGCTCTCGATCACTTGATAAAAACTGCCTTGTGTTTGTCAACATCTCTGTATTTATAGGCAGGGGAAAGTCCTAGCTGGATCCAGAAAAATCTAAATGTATCGGGAAACAATGAATCACTTCTTATCGTAAACATGTTATGAGTCATAAATCCTAGTACACGCTACTTTCAACCTTATGCTATATCCCACAAAGTCCATTATGGTATAACCCCGGTCAACTATTTGTTTGTCAATAGGAGTAGCTATCTCTTTCTTTTATTTCTAGATAATTAGCGCGCGCGCTCCAATTCTACACGCTTCTAGATTATTCGTAACACTACCCCCCTCTTAGTTATGTTCGTCCCGAACATAATTACTTCCATTATAGATGGCTAATCGATCAACATGAACAATCTTCATGGTCCCTCTTGGTTGCTTCTGCACTCGGTAGGTTACGTCATTGATCCGTGTGATTACTTTGTATGGCCCATCCCAACGTCGCTGTAACTTAGGTGATTTTCCTTTTCGTCGAACCGGATTATGTAGCCAAACAAGAGATCCTTCCTGAAAACCTCGATGATTGGCGTTTCGGTCGTATCTGGTCTTCATCCGCTGACTCGATTCCAATGCGTTTTCACTTATTAACGAGTGTATATCGCGTAACCTCTCACGAATGTCTTCAACATGTTCCGGTATACTTAATTGGGTCTCCGCATTCGGTGGCGGGCCTCCAGTCATTAAGTCTGCTGGTATACGTAACTGTCTGCCGAAGTTGGCATAGGCTGGCGTCACTTTCATGCTTTCGTGTTCCGCTGTTCGGTAAGCCAGTAAGAACAGAGGTATGTATTTATCCCAGTCCTTTTGGTGATCTTCTACCAGCTTGGCTAAGTGTCTTTCCAAAGTTTGGTTAAATCGTTCGACCATTCCATCAGATTGCGGGTGATAAGGTGTAGTTCTTGTTTTGTACACTCCTAATAATTTACACATTTCCTGGAATACATGGGATTCAAAGTTTCTGCCTTGGTCTGAATGAATCTCCAGCGGAACGCCAAATCTGCATATCACCTCATTGACTAATTTCTCAGCAATCGTCGTGGCTTCCTGATTAGGGATTGCGAACACCTCCGGCCATTTCGTGAAGTAATCCATCACGACCATAAAATACTTGTTTCCGTTATCTGTCTTAGGAAATGGCCCAGCCACGTCAATCGCTATCCTTTCCCAGGGGGCTCCCACGTTGTATAGTCTAAGGTTGCCTCGGCTTCTAACCTGCGGACCTTTCACTGCTGAGCATGACGTACATTTTAGGCACCAATTCTCGACATCTTCTCGGCAATTCAACCAGTAAAAACGCTCTCGTACCTTTACCAATGTTCGTCGTACTCCAAGATGTCCCCCAGAAACCCCATCATGCAACTCACGTAGTACATCCTTGATAAGTTTTCTTGGCACGACCAACTGTAGATGATGTTCTCTTCCTGAAGGTTTTTCCCATTTGCGGTACAGTAAGCCGTTTTGCAACACAAGGCTTTCCCACTGCGCCCAATAACTTTTCGTAATGGCGCTGAAGGGAGCCAGCTCCTGCCATTCGGGCTTTCCCGTGTCTTGCTTCTTCCAATCTATTAGAGGTCGCAAATCTCTATCTTCGTACTGGGCCTCACGCATCTCATCAGTTTCCCACCTGTCATCCGTAGGCTTAGCTCGCAGTACTTGAATCCTTTCCTTCGTCTCCATCCTTACACAATGTTTATAGTCTTCCGCACAAGGTCGTCGTGATAATGCATCTGCATTCGAGTGAGACCTTCCACTGCGATGTTCTATGTTAAAGTCAAACTCTTGCAATTGCTCAATCCAGCGAGCTACTTGGCCTTCCGGGTCTTTGAATTGTAACAACCACTTCAAAGCAGCATGGTCGGTACGCAGCTTGAAGGGTCGCCCAATCAGATACTTCTTGAAGTGTCGAAGAGTCTTCACTACTGCCAATAGTTCTCTTCTTGTAACACAATAGTTTCGTTCCGGCCGCGACAATGATTTGCTGAAGTAGGCTATCACAACTTCTTGATCACCTTGCTTCTGTGATAAGATACCACCAATGGCAGTGTTACTTGCATCCGTGTCTACGATGAACTGCCCTTTCCGATCAGGATAGCCCAAAATTGGTGACTCACACAACCGCTTCTTAAGTTCATCGAAAGCTTGTTGACACATGTCATTCCAATCGAAACTCTTCTTTTCTTCAGTGAGTCTATGCAGCGGTTTTGCTATTTCAGCAAATCCCTTCACAAAACGTCTGTAGTAAGAGCATAGTCCTAGAAATGCGCGAACTTCGGTCTTGTCTCTGGGTGTTGGCCACTTCTGTACTGCACTAACCTTTTCAGGATCTGTCTGTACGCCGTTTTGTGATATCACGTGACCCAGATAGTTGACTTCCTTTCGAAATAAGTGACACTTCTTTGGGTTCAACTTTAGCCCTGCAGTTTGTATTTTATTAAAAATCCTTTCCAGTTGGTACAGATGATGCTGAAAATCTTTTCCTATGACTATTACGTCATCTAAATACACTAAGCAGGCATCGCCTACAAGTCCTGCTAGAACACATTCCATTAATCTTTCAAAAGTCGCTGGCGCATTGCATAATCCAAACGGCATTACTTTAAATTGCCATAATCCTTGTCCTGTGGAGAATGCTGTCTTCTCTTTATCATTAGGGCTAAGTTCAACCTGCCAGTACCCAGATTTTAAATCTAAAGTTGAGGACCAAGACATGCCTGCCAGAGTGTCCAAAGTGTCATCTATCCGAGGTAGAGGGTAACTGTCCTTTTTGGTGACTTCATTGAGCCGACGATAGTCGATGCAGAAACGTGTAGACCCACCTTTCTTCTTAACCAACACTACAGGAGAGCACCATGGACTAGAAGATTGCTCTATAACTCCGCTTCTTCTCATTTCATCTATCATCTCCTGTACCTCCTTCTCTTTGGCTATAGGGACACGTCTAGCTTTCTGCTTTATAGGCTGCGCATTTCCAGTGTCAATCTTATGTTTGACTACAGATGTTCTGCCTATATCTCTATCAGTCTTAGAAAAAATGTTGGCATAACGTGAAAGTAGATCCTTAGCCTGCTGCCGTTGTGACGTGGTAAGGTAGCTGCACTTGTTCACCAAATCCTTGAGTTCCTGTGGTACGTCTCTTGATGCTGTACTTCCTGTCAATGTCAGTTTCCTTAACGTCATAACTTCATCACTTTGTCCTACAACATCGCCTGCTTTAAGCACTACATCACTGTCACTCAGGTTGACTATCTGCACCGCTGCCAAGCCCTTGTCACATACTAAACTTCGGCCCGTAATACAGTGTGGAATTGCTCCATTGTCCTCAATTAACACACTCCTATTACCCCGGCCTTTGTAACTGGCTGGTAACTTCACGCGTACCAATGTCTTCGATCTTGAAGGTAAGATGGTTCTTCTAGCCACTGTTACCTTTTCTTTTGATCCCCCATCCATGAAAATTTCTACTAGCCCACATACGAAAACTCCTGTCTTGCAATCAATCTTGCAGGCATTTTTCTTCATGAAGTCTAAACCAAGTACACAGTCATCCATAATATCGGCCACTACGACGTTGTGAGTGTAATACTCGTCGCCTATTTGCATCACTACAGATGCTTCACCGAAGACGGGTATTGGCTGACCTGTGACAGACAGAAGCTTGCTTTTCCCAAAATTCCTCAATCTCAGGTTGCCATTGTCAGCTATTTCTGGTCGCACCACAGTTCGCGTAGCTCCAGTGTCCAGCGTTAAGCTGCAGTTCTTGGCATTAATCAGTCCCTTAATGGATAAACTGTTGCCGTCGCACACCTGGGATATGACAACTTTTGGGGCTGTTTTTCGATCAGCCAGCACCCGCCCCTTGATCCTGGCTGTTACTCGTTTCCCTGGGCTGGATGAACAGGCTGGTTGACCTGCCTGTTCTCTTCAGCTACTGAGGTTCCTGCCTCTTGCCGTCGCCAATTCATTGCTCTTTTAGACTTGCCGGGACAGTTAATCCGGATGTGCCCATGTTTACCGCAGGCATAGCACATGGGGCCCAATCTTCTAGGTTCCACTTCCTTTGATTGAGCCACAACTTCTGTAACCTCGCGTACCTTATGTGCTCGAGGTTCGTGGCGAACAGCTTCAACCTCCAGCGCATGAGCCAAAGCCTCCTTCATTGTCACGTGGTGCTGAAGGCGAACAGCAGCACGCACTTCCAGGTCTCTAATTCCATCAATAAACGCCTGGACGATGGTGTTATTAACTGTGTTAGCGTCGGCTGAAGGATACGCCTTCCTTACAAGCTTCTCAATTTCCACGGCCCATTGTTGAAGTCCCTCGCCGCTCCTCTGTACACGGTCCTTTAATTGGGCACGGAACACATGCTCCAAGTGACGCTCACCGTAGCGAGCTTCCAATGCCTCCATCAAATCAGCGAACTGATACTCTTTAGGCATTGCATCCAACACAGAGAGCGCCTGACCCCGTAACGCCGTGCTCAGAGCTGTTAGGCAATGTTCATCTGTCCAACCACTGGCCTTCGCTGCTATTTCAAACTGAGTGCGGTACGCACTCCATGACGTAAGACCGTCATAAGTGGGTACCTTTACCCGAGGACCCACCTGGTGAGAGCAGCTTGTAATGGCAGCACCCGACTTAACTCCCGTGATCTTCATTTTCATGACCTCCCTTTCCAGTTGGTCCACGTTTTCACTTATTTTGTCGCAGCTGGCCTCCAAGTGGTCAACCCTCTTCTCAACACCCTTCATGTCGCGCTTGACGAGGCCCACATCGCTTTTTAACTGGTCTTGCTGCGTCAAGATAACAGTCAATTTATCGTCAAAACCAGATAAATGTTCCTTGATGTGTTCCTGTAGCTGCTGTTGTTGCTGAAGTTGTTCTTGCAGTTTTTGTTGTTGCTGTTGCTGTTCCTGTCGCTGTTGCTGAATAGCTGCCAGTATGACAGATAAATCAGTAGGCGCTGCGCTCGACGATAGTGACGTGCTGGCAACACTTGCGGGTCCATCACCAGCACGCATCTCAGTGTCCTCTGACACCCTCTGTGTCTCAGCTTGAGACCTGGTGGTAACACCTTCCTTCGGAATAAGTGGCATTTCACAATTTCATTTCCGACACCAGTTGTTACGTACTCGGGTTCGCAATTGTAGGAAAACACCACTTATATTAAATCCGTGTGTTTACACAATACAACACAACGTAATACTAAAATACACTCTACTTGCTAGTCACTCACTATACTATCACTGAACTTAGAACACTACACAATAAAACACTTCTCACTTCGTACTGTTCACTTGATGTATTGCTCTCGATCGCTTGATAAAAACTGCCTTGTGTTTGTCAACATCTCTGTATTTATAGGCAGGGGAAAGTCCTAGCTGGATCCAGAAAAATCTAAATGTATCGGGAAACAATGAATCACTTCTTATCGTAAACATGTTATGAGTCATAAATCCTAGTACACGCTACTTTCAACCTTATGCTATATCCCACAAAGTCCATTATGGCATAGCACCGGTCAACTATTTGTTTGTCAATAGGAGTAGCTATCTCTTTCTTTTATTTCTAGATAATTAGCGCGCGCGCTCCAATTCTACACGCTTCTAGATTATTCGTAACAATAATATACATCAATAATATAGATCTTTATTGCCTTAATAAGAAGAACAACGAATCGTGCGAAATTTGGAATGCAGCAACGTAATAAGCTTTGCTGCGTTCCGCACTTGCGAAGTGAATGTGAAATTGTAAACAGTTAATAGTTTAAAATGGTTCAGTGTAAAAAATGTCAATTGTTCATATTCGTGACCAAAGATGACATTGTGAAATGTAAAGGTCCATGTGCAGCAACATATCATAAAAAATGTGCCAAGAAATTTGTGCAAAATGATTTATGTGAAGAATTTGGCAAAAAAGGAACATCCTATTGCGCCCAATATTACCATGGATTCTAAAAACCTTACAGTAGATTATCTTCTGAATGAAGTAAATAAAAAGTTGGAAGTTTGAATAAAATAACAGCCTTGGAAAGACAAAATGTATGCCTCGAGAAATGCTATAGTGCTCTTGAAGAGAGAATTGAGAAATTGGAGCAAAAGTTAAAAGAGAGGAATATTGAAATAGCCTTTGTAGAAATTGTAGAAAATGAAAACCTAAACACGGTAGTCGGGGCCATCGTTGAAAAACTGAATTTCTCTATGGAAAATGTGGAAGAAGTAAAGAGAGTAGGAGTTCCTGAAAAGAGGGTAGATATAAAATTATCTAATAAACCTCGACGATCGCGGGCTATTATTGTTACGTTGCGAACAAAGGAAGCGAGGGATTTATGGATAAAAACGTAAGACCCATATACCTAACTAATGACACAATTTATGGCAACAACAATCAACAAATAATATTTATAAATGAGGAGATGACTCGTTACAAGCGACAGTTGTTTTGGTCCGCCAAGGAACAGTTGAAGAATTATTGGGGTGGGTGAGAAGAAAAATTTTAATATTAGATGTAAGGAGGATATTAAATCCCTAATTGAAAGTACTGAGAAAAAACAAAGTAAACGCCAGCTGTCGAACGTGATTAGCCTCTAAGAATAATAAATATGTGTAAAAAGGTATTTCCTCTCGTTTAGTATTATTTTTTTACTATCGATAGGTAAGCAGTTGACATCTATCTATCATGTGTGGATGTGGGTGCGCGTACGCAGTGTAACGAGAGTATCTTCACACATATTTACTTGTAATTTGTCTGAATATTACTCAGTGGGGGTGCGCTTAGAACTTGAACGAAAATGACCCGTACTTACAAAGAAATAAGGTATGCTAATGCATAATTTTCGCCGTGTTGGTCCCGGCCTCCTTTGAAGAATAGGCCTCTGCCGTTCTGCCAGGCAGGTCGTAAAAGGCGACCGATTGCCTGTCGAGTCACTACCATCGTGGCTACTAGGTGGTAGAGTTCTGCATTGTCTCGCCCGGGTCTGGTACCACCGGCTTACCTATTCCTGCCACAATAGCGTCAGTGCTTGTCGCTGTCGTGTTCCGGTTTGGAGGGTAAGGTAGCCGGTAAACTTATGCATGTGGCATTAGACCTCGCCACAAGAGAGTAACGCACCATTAACATCTTTGGTGTCTATAGGCGATGGTTGACTCTTTCCATCAGGAGCCCTATCTGCTTGTTTGCTATCTTATGACATAAAAAAAAAACACTTTCCCGCTTTCTCTCATGACTCGAACCATACCATTCAAAGAAAAAGATGCCAGCTACGTGACCTAGCGGGAGACGATTCTAAAATTTAATAACACTTTTTAATTAAATTCTGTTTCTGGTTAGATATCATAACTTTTTATTTTTAGCTTTATATAAATACGATTATTTACATAATATAAACGTTGCTACACAATATTATGGCAACATTGACTGTTTATACGACATATCACAAGATAGTAAACAATCAAATGAACTATTTGATTGTCCTGATGGAAAGAGACAATCATCTATATACAACAAATATGTTAATAGTGCCATGCTATACATAGGCGTGATGGTAATACCACATGCATAAGTGAACCGGCTTTTTTACTCTCCAAACTGGAACAAGACAGTGATAAGCATAAGGCAAAAATAGGCAAGGTAATGGTACCAAAACCTGGCTTCGAGAACTCTACCACCTCGTAGATTCTTGGGTACTTGATAAGTTACGTTTTTCAAAAAAACTCATTAATGATGATTTGTTTGACTAAGCTGAAGCCGGCACTGTTAGAACTTTTACACGATAAATTAAATAAATATCACCACAAACTTTCTGACAAATTAGGTATTAAATAACACAAATATTGGATCAAAATGAAAGAAATCTTAGTCTAAATACTCTTGATGAATGTCTATACAAATAAATTTTTGTATAAGGTATAAAGGAAGGTCTATCGAAATACGAAATCATAGATTTGGACCATGATTCTGAGACAAAAACTGTTGGAAATTTGTGTGATTTTTTTTTATTTTTTGACGTTTTTTTTAATTTAACTTCGTTTAATTTGTTTATTCTGATACTTTACGAAGTTTCTTCTTAAAATTGGTTAAATTAAAGGAAATACACAAAATGACCATTGTATTGTGCAACGCAACTTAAACGGCTTATTCGAGAGCACTGCGCTTGCGAAGAGCCCGAGCAATGTACGCTGAACATTGCGTACCGTAAAAAAATCATAAATCACAAATTTTGCATTTCCCACAAGAAAAGGAATCGCTATCATGATTAACACGTAGAAATTGCACGTATTCTTAATTTTCCGGTACACCGTCCCTCACACGCTGTATTTAAGGAAAATTTGGTGTGGCTAGTTTTAATTCTGACAGATCTTTCCACAAGTATCATCGTGTCATTCCACATTCTACAAGGTCATTGTGAGACTCAGAATTTCGTTTAGTGACAGTTATAGAAAATTCTATTGAAATTAAATATATTACTAAGATTGAAATGTTTAGCTTGAATGTTTGCTGATATGCTGTCGCTAGTTCCATATAACTTACCACATAGCAAATATAATAATTCAGTGTATCTAATCTTCCATAATATTTTAGTACTCAAAAAATGTGTTGAATGCTATTGGAAAGATGAACAACAATTAAAAAAAATGAAAGCAAAGCCTTCTGAAAAATTGAAAACGTGTCGCATCTAAAAAAGTTTAAATTTTCATACAGTTAAAAAATCTCGATTTTAAGCTCGAAGAGCTTTTGACTGCTTTGAGCTTAATCCATCAACATAGCGAAAAGTTTCACCAACGACCTGAAGCAACCTTTTAAAGATTTTTAACACTAAATAATAATATATATCTAATAAAGATTATTGGCCAAATTTTATTTGATTCTAACGCTTTATTAATAGAGATTATCTTGTTACGGTTAGGCCACAGGCCATTAACAATCAAGACGTAGTTTTAACAATGTTCTCAGCGAGAATTGCGAATGGGTACAATTTTGCTTAAGCTTGATATGGTTGACTATATTGGCTTTCACAATTAGTGGACTGCACTGCAGCAAATTAACAATGCAGTGAGTTCGCGACCATACGCGGCCGAACGTGACATCGCAAACACATAACGTTACCAGAATTTTTCTGTAGTTTCAAAATTGACATAATGCTGAGTGCAGACTGTGTTAATATCATTGTATGTTAAATATTCCCTGTAAACCTACGATTAGTTTTTTAAATCGTACCACTGTATTACCTATTCCTGCCGCAATGGCGTCAGTGCTTGTCACTGTTGTGTTCCGGTTTGGAGGGTAAGGTAACCAGTAAACTTATGCATGTGGCATAAAACCTCACCACAAGATAGCAACGCACCATTAACATTTTTGGTGTCTATAGGCGATGGTTGACTCTTTCTATTACGAGACCCATCTGGTATCTGCTTGTTTGCTATCTTATAAAAAAAGAAGTCCTTCGAGTATGTCAGAAAATATATGTAGTATTATTTTATTATTACTTATCCCGGCTTTCTGAAAAGTATGAGATAAGTTTGTGAAAATCTTTCATGATTTAGTGACAAAGCTTGATCTCTTCGTTACTCTAAAAGCCAGTGGTATTAAAAATAATGATGGCTTATACAGCAAGATAAAGTCTAAACTTTTAGTCGAATTAAGTGATGAACAGGAGAAGACTTTAAAATCGTTTTGTGCGAAATTTTGTTATAATTTATTCAATTATAACAAAATTTCGCACACACAATTCAAATCTTCTATTCCAAGATGGCAAAATGCTAATAGCAAAGAACATTTTCTTTGCTATTAGCGTTTTGCCATCTTCATTCCATTCAAAACTAAAAATAGCGCTTCAGGCCATTCAAAACTAAAATAGCGGATGGTTACAAGCAAATATAATATGGCCAGACTTTATTAAATGTTTAATATGCAGTAATGAAAGTCGCCTCTGATGTTTAGTGGTCCAGCGTTGGCGTTGACCACATGAGGTCCCGGGTTCGATTCCCGGGTCGGGCTCATAAATTAAAATTGTTTTTCAGTTTTCTGATAAACACAAAGTTGCCCGGGAATGGAAAGTGCCCGGTTGGCGATAGGCTTGCCGCCTATCACATTTGTGGGACCACGTATCTTCGGCTAATCGTGGATGCACTTGTTGTATCTCTGCCTACCCCTTCGGGGATACGAGCGTGAAGATACTAACTAATGAAAGTCACCCAGTACCCAGTACATCAACTCAATTTGTGTCACCATTAAAATTTTCTATCAGTGCAAGTATCTCCACTGAACAAAGCTCTAAAAACCTAAACAGAAAAAAATGAGCAGAAAATTTTCATTTGTCATCGGAAGAAATAAAATATGCATATTCTGCGCAGTTAATAGCAGATGGGAATGAGGAAATTGCTAAAATATTAGAACATTTAATTAACAATCCACAAGATGTGAAAAAAGTAAAAAGGTGCATATCTGTTAAAGAAACAAAACCTGCTTTTTCTCCGGATGAGGATTAGGGATTATTTTTATCACTTAAGCTTACCAAATGGCAGAATATTACTTTAAGAAAAAGTGTTAAAAAAAAGATAGCAATATATTTCCATCCTATTATCAAGTGCAACATGTGAAACAAGAATGCTATCCACCGAAAGACACTATCATAGTGACAGAAACTTCGACCAAAATAAAGTTACGAGCTCTACTGGATATAACGACAAGAAGAATAATGATGCCACTCGTTATTGATAATGATTGTAAAGAATTAACACTCATCAGTAAGTAGGGATTTAACGGTGCTTCTAACCTAGCTAATTAGAAGCAAAAAATCCAAATAGACGATGAACATATAGAAAGTCAACTTGATGATTCAAGCATATTCATGGGAAGCTTAGTAACAATCAAATTGGTTTGTGGCGAACAAATCATCTGGCAAAATGATTCGCCGAATTCATCATACTGGTGTCATCCCTTCTTTTTCGAATTTGTGAAAGAAAAAAAAAATAACCATATTGCGGGAAAAAAGTGCTATAGAGGAAGAGATTGGAAATTTAGTGGAAACAGAGGTTGAAGAAATAAAGATTACACATTCTTAATTAATGACAATGATAGACGGAAAAGCAACATCAATTTTATATGACATTTCATCTCAGAGATGCGACATTTATAAAGCCACTCCTACTGAAATGAATAATTTATCCTTAATTGCATCAAAACCGACTGATCCAGATCTCTGTAGATACGGATTGTCATTATTGCACATCTGGATACGAATGATGGAACGCATTCTGCATATAGCTTACAAATTAAGGATACAGACATGGGCTGTTAAGGGAGACACGAAGTGCATTATGGAAAGCAGAAAGAAAAACGTACAACACGCTTTTAAAAGTAGAACAGGACTTCTAATTGAAAGGTCACGGCTCCACTAATGACGGAATAACCGCTAGAAGATTTAAAGTTTAAAGTTGCGATATTTTTCCATCAGTGTCATATTTTCCCCCTTCATACATGCATTACTGAACCGGTGCTCTAAAACTAATCACTTTGTTTTTACACTTTTGGACATACTCATGTAAACATTATATTAATATTTTTGTGGGTTTTGTTAAGACATCGCCTTCAGATACCTTTTGTTACAGTTTTTACAACATTTATAAATAATGATTGCCTGAAATAATCTCTATTTATTTATCTCATTAAGTGAACATTAAATTTTTCAGTCTTGCAATATTTTTTATTACTTTACTTTATTTTTTTAAATATTATGGATTTGATACAAATTAAATAATGATAAAACATTATTACGATTTGCATTTACCCCTGTAAGTACCTACCACAATCACTATATGTATTTCATATGCTGTATTTGTTCTCGTAGTCGCTGAATTTTTATTTTTTGGGCAAAAAGTATTCGTTTGGTTCCCAAAAAGTAATATGGGTATAAATATATCACTTTTCCTTAGGAAGGTATATTCGGCATTAACTTTGCATACACGTAATTCTGAAAACCGTTCTGAATTACGTGTATGCAAAGTTAATCGTTCACTGTTAATCACTGTTAATCGTTCATCAATATAAAGAGAAAATTTTAAACCGCTGCTTTTTCTTACCGATAGCTATATGTTTTCTGTGGACAGCTCGGTTCGCCGAAAGAACGTTAAAAATAAAAAAATGTCTGTGAATCATTCGGAGCTCATTGTTAAAATCTCGTTTATTCTAAGTACTTACGTTTGATTCAAGCATCGTTTTCACATCGTTCGCATCGTTGCGAACGTACATCCTTAATGAATAGAAGTCTGTTTCCTGGAACTATTATAGAGTGTTAAAAAAAAGACAGCAATATATTTCCATCCTATTATCAAGTGCAACATGTGAAACAAGAATGCTATCCACCGAAAGACACTATCATAGTGACAGAAACTTCGACCAAAATAAAGTTACGAGCTCTACTGGATATAACGACAAGAAGAATAATGATGCCACTCGTTATTGATAATGATTGTAAAGAATTAACACTCATCAGTAAGTAGGGATTTAACGGTGCTTCTAACCTAGCTAATTAGAAGCAAAAAATCCAAATAGACGATGAACATATAGAAAGTCAACTTGATGATTCAAGCATATTCATGGGAAGCTTAGTAACAATCAAATTGGTTTGTGGCGAACAAATCATCTGGCAAAATGATTCGCCGAATTCATCATACTGGTGTCATCCCTTCTTTTTCGAAAGTGTGAAAGAAAACAAAATAACCATATTGCGGGAAAAAAGTGCTATAGATGAAGAGATTGGAAATTTAGTGGAAACAGAGGTTGAAGAAATAAAGATTACACATTCTTAATTAATGACAATGATAGACGGAAAAGCAACATCAATTTTATATGACATTTCATCTCAGAGATGCGACATTTATAAAGCCACTTGAAATGAATAATTTACCCTTAATTGCATCAAAACCGACTGATCCAGATCTCTGTAGATACGGATTGTCATTATTGCACATCTGGATACGAATGATGGAACGCATTCTGCATATAGCTTACAAATTAAGGATACAGACATGGGCTGTTAAGGGAGACACGAAGTGCATTATGGAAAGCAGAAAGAAAAACGTACAACACGCTTTTAAAAGTAGAACGGGACTTCTAATTGAAAGGTCACGGCTCCACTAATGACGGAATAACCGCTAGAAAATTTAAAGTTTAAAGTTGCGATATTTTTCCATCAGTGTCATATTTTCCCCCTTCATACATGCATTACTGAACCGGTGCTCTAAAACTAATCACTTTGTTTTTACACTTTTGGACATACTCATGTAAACATTATATTAATATTTTTGTGGGTTTTGTTAAGACATCGCCTTCAGATACCTTTTGTTACAGTTTTTACAACATTTATAAATAATGATTGCCTGAAATAATCTCTATTTATTTATCTCATTAAGTGAACGTTAAATTTTTCAGTCTTGCAATATTTTTTATTACTTTACTTTATTTTTTTAAATATTATGGATTTGATACAAATTAAATAATGATAAAACATTATTACGATTTGCATTTACCCCTGTAAGTACCTACCACGATCACTATATGTATTTCATATGCTGTATTTGTTCTCGTAGTCGCTGAATTTTTATTTTTTGGGCAAAAAGTATTCGTTTGGTTCTCAAAAAGTTATATGGGTATAAATATATCACTTTTCCTTAGGAAGGTATATTTTGCATTAACTTTGCATACACGTAATTCTGAAAACCGTTCTGAATTACGTGTATGCAAAGTTAATCGTTCACTGTTAATCACTGTTAATCGTTCATCAATATAAAGAGAAAATTTTAAACCACTGCTTTTTCTTACCGATAGCTATATGTTTTCTGTGGACAGCTCGGTTCGCCGAAAGAACGTTAAAAATAAAAAAATGTCTGTGAATCATTCGGAGCTCATTGTTAAAATCTCGTTCATTCTAAGTACTTACGTTTGATTCAAGCATCGTTTTCACATCGTTCACATCGTTGCGAACGTACATCCTTAATGAATAGAAGTATGTTTCCTGGAACTATTATAGAGCATTCGAACTACAAACGTTAGAGGGAATATTGCTTGTGATTGTTTTTGGTTTCAATGTTTGATTAGTTAATAATATTGACCGCCCGCCGCCCCGTTGGTCGAGTGGTTAGCGATCCTGACTACGCAATCAACGGGGCTCGGGTTCGATCCCCGACGGGGACAAGCATTTGTGTGATGAGCATAAATGTTTGTATTTCCGGGTTTGGGTGTTTATTAAATATATTCTGGTATTTATATATGTATTTCTATGTATTAGTATCGTTGACTAACACCCATAACACAAGCAAATAATTTGCTTACTTTGGGGTTAGATCAGTAAGTGTAATTTGTCCCCTGAATATTTATTTATTTATTATTATTTAATATTCTGAAGCTTATTGAGAAGTTCGTTACGGACCATACCTACCTACTGCTAATAAATTGTCAAGTGATAAGTATTGCTAATAATTTAAAGGAAAAGGGTCAGTCTGTCAAACAAAAAGTTCACGATTATTTACATATTATTTTTTTACTACCCATAGATGTTGTATTAAAATTAGGATCTCAGTTAATTATGAAAGTTATTTAATGTATAATATGTAACATTTTTTTAGTATTGCAAGCATATCTTGGTATGAATTGAACGTATTTATTTTCCATAATTTGTTTATGTAGTTTATGCCACTATATTCTAGTAGTTTTACTTATTGTTACTTTGTTACTTACACAGTATTTTAAATATATATATTTTATTTATTTTTATATAAATCTTCGTACCTACACGCTTCAATTTCTGGTAATAATAATTATTATTCGAATAATTTATATCCAAGAAAAGAACAGATCATTATTTATTTAAAATTTTTTTATCTATACATATAATAAAATCGTAGGAAAGTCAAAACTGTACATTGAATATTTTTTTTTAAAAATACTTGGGGCGTGATCTATAATCGATATCGAAGCCAAAAATGTAGTTTTTAGAATTTTTGTCTGTTTGTCTGTATGTCTGTATGTCTGTCTGTCTGTTTGTCTGTATGTATGTCCGGGGTAAACTCAAAAAGTGCTGCATGGATTTACTTCAAAACTCCTTCCATATACCTCGGATTAAATTCATTGCGAGTTCAAAGACCACTCTCAGGGCACACTTAGCTCAGTGGTTATCTGGAGGTTGTTGCTGTTGATTCTGCTTTAGACAAGTTATAGTAGTGGGAACGAGAGGCTAGCCTATAGATGGGAAGAATATGAATTTTTGCTAATAAAATTATTATTTATCTATTTATTCATTAAAGCATTAGTTTATTTGCTTTACTTTTGTCAAAGCAGATTACAAAGAAAAAAAAGTATTTTCACGTATTCCACAATGTGATAGGTTGCCAGCATATCGCCAACCGGGCAATAATTTAATTCCGGGCAACTTTGTTTTTATTAGAAGTATCTTCACGCCCGTATCCCCGAAGGGGTAGGCAGAGGTACAACAAGTGCACCCGCGATTAGCCGAAGATACTTGGTCCCACAAATGTGATAGGTATCAAGCCTATCGCCAACCGGGCACTTTCCAATCCCGGGCAACTTTGTGTTTCTCAGAAAACTGAAAAAACACTTTTTTTATGTGCCCGACTCGGGAATCAAACCCGGGTTCTCATGTGGTCAACGCCAACGCTGGACCACTAGACTACAGAAGCGATTTTTTTTAAATTAGAAAATTGAAAAAATACAATTTTTTATATACCTACTTGACCTAGGAATCGAGCCCGGGGTCTGATGTGGTCAACGCCGACACAGGACCATTAAACCACAGGGACAATTATAAATAACTAGCTGTGTTCGTGACTTTGTCCGCGTGGAAAAAATCTAATATAAAATCCGCATAGTTCCCGTTCCTGTGGGATTCTCGGGATAAAAAAAATGGCCTATGTCCTTTCTCGGGTCTCAAACTATCTTTGTACCAAATTTCATCCAAATCGGTTCTGTGGTTTATGCGTGAAGAAGAGACAGACAGACAGATATTCTCCGTGTTAGTTTTGGGCTCCTTTGAAGAATAGGCCAACTGCATTTTTGCTAGGCAGGTCGTAAAAGGCGACCGATTGGCTTTACGAGTCACTACCATCGTGGCTACTAGGTAGGTAGGTAGAGTTCTGCATTTTCTCGCCCGTGTCTGGTAACTCTGCCTTACCTATTCCTGCCGTAATAGCGTCAGTGCTTGTCGCTGTCGTATTCCAGTTTGGAGGATAAGGTAGTAAATTTATGCATGTGGCGTTGGACCTCGCCACAAGATAGCAACGCACCATTAATATCTTTGGTGTCTATAAGCGATTTTTGACTCTTTCCATCAGGTTACCCATCTGCTTGTTTGCTATCTTATAATATAAAAAAATATTAAGAAAAACAGAGAGGCAGAGTTACTTTCGCATTTATAATATTGGTATGGATTTTTGAAAAATATCTGAGTAAATAGGTACATTTTGCTCAGTGTGTAAGAATCTTAATCGAAATTTGTATTCCATCTGTTGCCTTTTCCTATAAAAGCCATTGAAGTTTAATCACGGACTCGAATGCTCAATGCAAATCTGTTCCTTGCACCTTGTTTGGGAGTGTCCAAACTTTACTAGTTACAGATATTACTAGTTTTGTGTTCTTACTTCCATCAATAATATTCCGAACTTAGTGAAAAGTTCGCTACAGACCTGTCACTAATAATAGTTATTATAAAGTTTATAAACTGTCCAGTGTCCACTGGCATGGCTAATAGGCAATAACCACATCTTTTTTGTTAATTATGTTTAACTTGAATTTCAATGTTATTGTATATTATAGATAATATAATGTTACTTACATAAGAAAATATATTCCATGTTTTTAGCAGAGCTAATGGAGTTACCAAAAATTAAATCATCAGCTTGGGTTTTTACTCACGTACGAAATATCATGTGATACATCTATACAAATAAATAATGGAGTGTCTGTTTGTAATATTGAAATAACCGCTTCTTACTAAATACAGATGTATACACGGTACACCCACCCAAATAACATTTTTTAAAATTTTTGTCTGTCTGTTTATGTGTCTGTTTGTTCCGGGTAATCTCTGAAACGGCTGGACCGATTTTGACAGGACTTTCACTGGCAGATAGCGGATGTAATAAAAAGTAACTTAGGCTACTTTTTTTAATTTACGCGAACGAAGTCGCGGGCACAGATATCTAAGGCCGCTTGGGCGTTGTGGAGAATTTAAGTTGGTGTAAAAATTCAATATTTAGTGGAAAAGTTTTCATCGTGTCAAGAGGAAAAAGAACAGTAAGAAGTTGGTTGGGTGTGACCGCGTTCTCATATGGCAGGAATTATACAAATTTCGACTAGTCAATATCTTATCACCTCTATGGTCTAGTAGTCCGGTGTTGGTGTTGATCAGATGAGGTTACGGGCTACGGGTTACTCGATTCCCGAGTCGGGCAAACAAGAAATGTGTTTTTTTTAGTTTTCTGATAAAAACGATATTGCTCGGGATTATATAAGTACTCGGTTGGTGATAGGCTTGCCACCTATCACATTGTGGGACTCGGCCCTTCGGCTAATCGCGGATGCACTGGTTATACCTCTGCCTACCTCTTCGGGGATACGGGCGTAAAGATACTTTTTTGACTCGTCAAAAGTGCCTGTAAACGTTTATTTGAATAAAACATCTTTGAATTTAATGGAAAAACAACCTCGTCTGACTTTTTTACTTCAAATGTTAAAATGAAAATTTCCCATTTCCACAGCACTAACGTTAAGTCTCTTAAACCTAGTTCAGCAAATCTCATTGTCGTTACAAAATGCAAGAGCCATTTCAACTGAAACGAAGTAATTAGCTTGTGAGATAAAAATCACGTGTAAGCTTAGGAACGATGCAGAGACCTAAGTGTTTGAGCTGTCTTTTAGTCATTTGATGGGAATCATTTGTCTTTCTCTGCATTTCAAAGACAATAACAGCCCCGTGGGTCGAGTGGTTAGCGACCCTGACTACGCAATCAACGGGGCTCGGGTTCGATCTCCGACGGGGACAAACACTTGTTTGATGTGCATAAATGTTTGTATTTCCGGGTTTGGGTGTTTATTAAATGTATTCTAGTATTTATATATGTATTTCTATGTATTAGTATCGTTGACTAACACCCATAACACAAGCAAATAATTTGCTTACTTTGGGGTTAGATCAGTAAATGTAATTTGTCCCTTGAATATTTATTATTATTAAAACACTCCATATAAATCTAAGTGTGGTATAGTCGAAATTGAAATTTGAAATATTTTATATCATTAGATACCAAACAACCGTGCAGATGGCTCTGTGATGGGAAGAGAGATCATTGCCTATATACACCAAAGATGTTAATAGCGCGTTGCTATTCATGTGATGGAATAGCAGTGCCACTTGCACAAGTCTACCAGCTATCTTATCCTCCAAACCGGATCACGAGAGTGACAAACATAGACTCTATTGCGGCAGGAATACGTAAGGCGGTGATGCCTGACCCGAACGAGACAATGCAGAACTCTGCCACCTAGTAGAAGTGAGAGCGAGAGAGGTTAGATCTGAAAGAAATTTTCGGTGTAAGGATGGGAAAGGGCATGCTCCGTTGGTTCGGACATAAGAAAGAATCGGTAGTAAGAATGGTAGATGAAAGGTTAACAAAACAGATGTACAATGCGAATGTGGAAGGATGTAGGTACCGGGAAAGACCAAAAATGACGTACCATGATTAGATTGATCGAGCACTGTCTGAACTCTGAAGGCACTCAGTTAGGCAGAGTACCCCGTAACGAATCTGGTGTGAAGATATGTATGTATGCATGTCTGTAGCTAGTTTTCGCGGAAAAATGCAAATTCAATTAATTTCAACTTTGAATACCTACTAATTAAATGTAATTGTATCTTCAAAAACAGTGTTTACTGTTTGGCTTTTTTTAATAATTTGCGTAGTTTATTTTAATAATTTGCGTATTTTATTTTAATAATTTGCGTAGTTTATTTTAATAATTTGCGTATTTTATTTTAATAATTTGCGTAGTTTATTTTAATAATTTGCGTAGTTTATTTTAATAATTTGCGTATTTTATTTTAATAATTTGCGTAGTTTATTTTAATAATTTGCGTTGTTTATTTTAATAATTTGCGTATTTTATTTTAATAATTTGCGTAGTTTATTTTAATAATTTGCGTAATTTATTTTAATAATTTGCGTAGTTTATTTTAATAATTTGCGTAGTTTATTTTAATAATTTGCGTAGTTTATTTTAATAATTTGCGTAGTTTATTTTAATAATTTGCGTAGTTTATTTTAATAATTTGCGTAGTTTATTTGCGGAGCGGAAATAACGTAAGTACGCCTGGCCAAGTTTACCCAGTTTGTTATTATCTCAATCATAATAATTACGTGGATATGGTTGGTATAATTATGCGATAGTAGTGAATCGTAAAGTTATAATTTCATTGAACAATAAAATTGGCAAAGTTAGTGGCGGGCCATGCATAATGTAGGGTTTCCAAGTTTTCCATCATCACAATAATGCAGACTAAGAAGAGGGCTTTTATTATTTCATACTATGAACATTTAACCTATGTCTATGGCGAATATATTTTAACGTCATTATATTTACTACTACGGTGTCTCCCCCCCCGAAACCAATCCTTTAGCTGACGAGGGGGGGGGGGTATAAGACACTTGACTCTAAACAAAAATTAGCATTTTAAAACTTAATATTTCACAAAGGAATCCCTCAATCGAAATTTATCTTTACAAACATCCAATTTTTTTAAAAATCTATAAGACGATACTTACACACTATGGGATAAATGAGAAAAAAAAATAACATGTAGATTAAAAAACATTTTCCAATATTTTACATTTCCACTTTGTTGCCGTGATTAATACGTTACATACATTCATGCCAAATTACAGCTTTCTAGTACTAAGGATCTATGAACTAGACTGCGGACGGACGGACGGACGGACGGGCATAGCGAAACTATAAGGGTTTCTTGTTTACTTGGGAACCCTAAAAATGGTAATAAGTAATATCATTGTGAACTAGGTTATCGTAATGTAGAGGTAATATGCTGTCAAAAAATAGTCTGCTGGCGGCAAACGTATACGCCGCTGGAACAGTACAATTAATTTATGTGCAGTTTACGTAATCTGGCATTTAATTAAAGTTCTGTGTCAACTATATTTCGAATAGAAAACGTAAAACTAGGGCTTTGTCTCAGCCAATAAGTTTCTCGCGCAGGCATTGTTCAGAGAAATAAACCTCGAAGCGGAATATGCCAGGTTTTAGCGCCAATGGCACCGGAGTTGCAGCTGGAATTCAAGCACGGGTAATTCTAATGCTCTAAAACTGTAGGAGTAGGGTGAGTATAATTTAAATGAATCTCATATCATTCGTTATTTTTACGCAGAAGATTTTAATAATAGAGTTTACGAGAAGACGCGTTCCGACTTGGTAATAATTTGAAATAATTGACTCGTCAAAAACACAGTATACTGGAGATTAACAGTAGTCAATCTACATATATGTGATATTCGAGAAACGCACACATAGACACCTCTCACGGAAGCGATATCTCGGAATGGTTCGGTACAGTTTGTTCCGTTCTGTTAGTTTCTAAGTATTCTGTGTCAAAAACCTGTAAACTATTACAGGTTTTTTAAGATTCGATTGTTTTAAATGTGTAAATTAAAAAAAGAAATGGAATAAACATCCGTAGTTCCGGAACATAAGAAAAAAGACCCCAGCGGCACAATTATCTCCCGTTCACAACATATTCCACTACGTCCGTAGCAAAAACCAAGGCACACAGTATACACATCCAACGCATGTTTCACCTCATGATCAATGTACGCAACTTTACTCGACAAGAGTCGAAATAATACTGGCTCACGCCACCAGTTCAACGCTTTTTTATAGTCCCAGGCTGACATTACTAAGCGCTATATTGTAAAATAAAGTCAAATTTGTCAAATATTCATTCAATTGTAATGTACTCGTAAATGAACATTACAATTGAATGGATTATGTTTTATGATTTAAGTTAAATAACCAGTTATAGATAAGCGCCATCAGTATATTAAGGAAAGGATTAAGTTTATCTCCATAGTGTTAATATTCTAAAATAATGGTTTCTGAGTATAAGCACAGTATACTGAAAACTAACTGTAGTCAATCTACATATATGTGATATTCGAGAAACGCACACATAGACACCTCTTACGGAAGCGATATCTCGGAATGTTCGGTACAGTTTGTTCCGCACCAGTCTATGTGTGCTATGCTCGAATATTACTTGTATGTAACATTGTCTTCTGTTAGTCTCTAAGTATTCTGTGTCAAAAACCTGTAAACTATTACAGGTTTTTGACGAGTCGATTGTTTTAAATGTGTAAATTAAAAAAAAAAACGAAATTGAAAATCTGGTGGCAGAACACAATGTAATGGAGAGAGAAAAGCTCACAGACTCCGCTGGCTCGGTCACTTAGAGCGAATGGAAGAGGATCGCAACGTTAAAAAGCCTACAAGGGTCAACCCTCAGGCAAGTGCCCAGTCGGTCGTCTCAGATATAGCATGGTGCGATGTAGTAAATGCAGACCTGAATAAGCTTGGGGCAAGCGACTGGAAGCGTACTGCACAAGACCGGAAACAATGGCGGATTCTCGTTTCGGAGGCCAAGACTCACCATGGGTCGCTGAGCCAACGGAGTAAGTGAGTAAGTAAATAAGTTCACCCCTTCCCCCCATCACACTGGCTTTGGTGTTAAAACTCGTCAAAGTTCTTGGGGTCACCAATTGTAGGTGATATCCAACTCCGGTGATATCACTATTTATATAATTAATGTTCAAATTTATTAACTGAGCTGAGATGATAGAGAAATAAAAGAGATTAGTACACAGTAGGTATATAATATGCATCAACCTACGTGCGTCTACGGTTCGGTGTGGTGTTACAAACGAGTGGTTGCGACATTAAATATAAAATTCCCATTCTCTATGGTTGCGACTGCCTGGCTGTACACGCTCACTAACTTCACACCTTAAACATTGTAGGGACACCTACAATTACAAAAGTAGATCGTCCTACTAATAACACAAAACTTTGGTTACCTTATTCTCACGTAATCCACGTTAATGTTAGTTTTGGGACTAGGTGTTCTCGGCTCGGTTATTTCATTCGATCTGAAAAGGCTCTGTTCTCTATACTGTATTTATTTTACTCATTCCGAGGTAGATAAATTTCGTCGAGTCAACAGTAAAGGGAATGGTCGAATAAAATATGTCTTTATTTAGGTGCTAGATTTATACTTTTGTTTTTTTTAAATGTATTTTTAGTATTTATATCAAATTGCATTATTCATTTTGTTGTGTACTGTTGATTGTGTCAACGCATATCAATGCGTGCTTAAATTTATTATGCACGCCGTGTTGGTCCAGGTTCTCTTCGGAGAATAGACCATTTGCCGTTCTGTCAGGCAGTTCGTAAGAGGCAACCGACTGGCTATGTGAGTCACTACCATTGTGGTTCCTAGGTGGTATAGTTCTGCATTTTCTTTCGCTCGGGTCTGATGCCACCACCTTGACTATTCCTGTCGCAATCAGTTCGTGTCACTGTAGTGTTTCGGTTTGAAGGGTAAGGTAGCCGGTAAACTTACGCACGTAACATTAAGATCCCGCCACAAGGATAGCAACGCGCCATTAATATTTTTGATGTCTATACTCTATAGGAGATGGTTGTCTCTTTCTATCAGGAAGCTTCCTTCAAACTAATTCACAAACTTACAGATTACATCTTTATTATATTAGTAGAATATCTACACACTCGCACACATACACACACACGCATAAACTCACACATTTAATATTCATATCCCGGCGCAGATACGTTACTTGCAGTTGCGTTAACGACCTTTTAGTAATGAGTAAGCTCTCTAAAATACACACACGTGAATTACAAGACTCACTCGTTAATTTCTATAGTATAGTTATAGTAATGTCTGTTATATCTAAGGTTATATCCAATTCTATAGCTCACACTTATTCTTGAACATAAATAGAGAGTTTCAATACGTTATTTCGAATAAAAGAGAATTCTTTTCCAAGAAGTCGTTTATAACTTCAGATAAATCTATTTTATGGTAAGTTACACATGTAGCCGCTGGTGTTAATATTTTTCGGATTCCGTGTGTCACGTGGAAATATTATGTGGTAAATTGTGACTTAGAGAGTTTTGTGCTACAAAGAGGTTTCTACAAAGAGCTTTCAACCCATCAGGAGGAGGTTAACTTGGCTGTATTTTTTAAGTTTGTTAGTTTAGAACTCGGTCAATTATGTCGCTTATTAGAATATTCAGTTTTGTTTGGAGGGTGTGCTTTCTGTGTGGTCTCATTTAATTTGATGAATGTCTGGTGCAGGGTACTAGAGATACAGAAAATGGAAAGTTTGTTGTTGCATTTTTTTTAATAATAAATTAGTTTATTAATTATTTACTGATACAATTATTATTATATTATTATACAATAATAATAATTTATTATTGGAACGAAGTTCCTTACGGCAGGCTTGGAGGGGATAGGGATTTTGCTGCGCGACCTAACTGAAAAAAATGTGATAGTAAAACCGTAAGAAAAATGCGTGGAATAAAAGCGTTAAATGAGACGTGCGCAGGCGCGACAGTCGTGTACACAAGCGAGTAGTGCCGTTTAGCCGAAGGAAGTTCGTTCCTACCTGGTGTCCCGCGACACCACATCATTTTATATATATTATTATAATTATCATTAACGTGGTTTTAGTTTTATTGTGTTTAAAACATTATTATTTAAAAAAATGGAAATTTATTAATTTAAAACAATATTAATGAAGATTAAATGTGCTCGGTTCAATCGAAGTTCAAAAGGTTTACCACGTTTTGAGATTCGTGGTTCGGGAAGGCTTAGTTCGTTGTACAGGTAATGGGAAAGTGGCTGTTGCAGTTTTACAGCAATTAAATTATGTATACTTTTACGTGCATCGGGTTCGTGAATGTGCAAATAAAACCACTTATAATAAAACCGTGTAGTTACAACACAAACATACAAAACGCCACAATACAATAAGTAAATACACTAATAAACACCAATAGCACTCACTATATCAATACTAAACTTAACCGACTACGCTAAATCGATAAGACACTTCTCACTTCACATTGGTCGTTTCAAGTATCGCTTTCGATCGCTTTATAAAAACTGCCCTCTATTTGCCAACACATCCCTATTTATACCCAAGGTAAAGTTCGGCTTCATTCCCGAATCATCTACGCGCAAACAAGGCCAATCGCAAACTAGTTATTTTAATGTAAACAATTACTATCGTACACGCTATTTTCATTTATGCCGTATGAGAGAAGATCTATTATGGCATATCTCTTTGGATAACGGCAACTGTTGTTTATCAATAAAAGCAGCCTATCTCTTTCTTTTATTTCTAGAAAGATTATTCGCAACAATACAATACTAGTCTGCTAAAGGCTTTAGCAAACTAGTGCGTTGTAACCATGTGAAAAGTGGGCGTGCCACGTACACCACTATTATGCGCTGTTACTCTAAATTGCCTTAGTAATGTTTAACATATCTTTAGGAGATAGTCGTCGTGCGAAAATCTATTACACACTGAATTATGCCGCATTGTGCCATCTTTAATTGCAGAAATGATAGTAGAATACAGATGATTAAAAATGGAGATATTTCATATCATCCGAAAGTACAATTTTCATATTATTTTAATAAAATTCCCGATTTAATATAATTTCTAATGATGTAATAAAAAGTCAGGCTAAAATCAGCCGTACATCTTACATATAAAGTTCATTTTAGGTTGACCTAATTTTTCTATAACGATATACATAATGATTCGTCATTACGTATATGGTTCTGGAAAGTTCTCTACTCAAATATGACAAACTGAAAAATACGAACAATGATTGCGTTAGTAGTTTATATGCAATAACGCTTATTTTATGTGTGAGTTTGGCGATCGCGGTCCTGATACAAATGTTTGTACTTCCCACTTCCGCTTGTTTTCTGTGTTCCATGATTCCACCGTTTCCCCGTGTTGGTGTCGGGCTTCTTTGAAGAATAGCTCAACTATCGTTCTGCAAGGCAGGTCGTAAAAGGCAACCGATTGGCTATGCGAGTCACTGCCATCATGACTACTAGGTGGTAGAGTTCTGTATTGTCTCGCCCGGGTCTGGTACTACCACCTTGCCTATTCCTGCAGGCGTCAGTGCTTAAGATCGCAAACAAGCAGATGGTTCTCCTTCGCAACTAGATATCAAAAATGTCAATTGTGTAGTTGTATTCATGCTGCAATGTGTGAATGCTATATTAATAAATTAAACAGCTACCTTATCCTCCAACCCGGGACAGGACAATGACAAGCAATGACGCTAAATTACAGGACGATTAGGTACAGCAGTGGTTCCAAGCCCGGTCGGGCTGTTGCCAAACTCTTAACACATAGCTAGTAGGCATGATGATAATGACACGAACTGGTTTTCTCTCGTCTTTTACGATATATTCTTCAAAAAGAGGCTTGGATAAACTTTTTTTTTTCTAACATCTTTTTAACAATAACTTAAAAACTGACGAAAAGCTATGAGTGGTCATACATTAAAATGAGTGAATAACACAGACCACATTAATATTGATAGACACGCCATTGGGAAGGAAACGTGATGCCGCGAATATGAAATGTCAAAAATGTCGTATAGATTTGTAGATATGTAGATATGTTTTATCGTACCGAATGTGTTGACAAGGTTTTAAATTACCCATGAAGTGATTTTATTTCATCGGTAATTAGTATAATTTTGTATTTCTGTGTGTAAATGCAAGGTACACTAACAAATTAAGAAATTGCTTTGGAAGGCGTATCCATTTAATCCGTGGTGAATAATTACTTAAGTTTGTTTTTGTACACCTTTGAATACATTTCGTTTTTCAAGAATTATATGTTACAACTCTTCTAATATATTCTATCTAATAAAAGAAGAACTATCAAAACGGAAACACTGTAAAATGTTATGCGTGGCATTAAAATCAGTAACGAGGGCGCGATAGAACACGCTCGCGCACAGATACAATCGGCATCTTATCGCACCATCGTTATCACATTTTATCACGCACACAAAAACGTGAATTTCTAGTATTTTAGCTTAATGTAAAACCCAGTTAAATTACAGTTAATAAACACATTTACCAACCGATGTGTGACTGTCATTTAGTCGACGTAATAGTATTCCTTGTTTTCGTACCCTTATGGTTGGAAATTTAAAAAAAATAGGACCACTCTTGGTGTATACCTATCCCATTAAAAAAGAATTCTCCAAATCGAACAACTCTTTAAAAACTTATGCGTGGTCTAACACAAATTACGCGCCGAATTGAGAACCTCTTCCGTTTTTCGTTGGTTGAAAACAAAACCACGTCAAGTTGCTAGTTTCACTTGGTTACACATGTTATGGAAAGCAAGATATTGTCAAGTTCATTGTAATACGTATAATCTAATTAGCAGCTTTGTGTTTGCGTAAGCCGAAAGCGATGTAACTTTCAACCAATTATCACATCGGTTACCGGGAGTTTACAAAATAACGACACATAGTACACGGATCCAGTTTAATGTCGCATTTACATTCGATATACGTATGAGTTGAGTGAGATGTTGTGAAATTGAAAGTAAAACAATTGTTATTAAAATAATTTTCTTCAAGAGCTTTTAAATTATTAGAAAACAATATTTTGAAGTATCAATTATCAAAAACGAGAAACATATTATAAAAAAACAGGAGAACAATGTTCTGTTCTTAGACTGTACAGTACTTGTAACACTGGACTGTACACAGCTTACCTTTAGAATTACTTTTAAGCTAATTACAAAATAAAAATAATTATAAGGACGACGGAATTTACAGTGCGGCAAAAAATAGACAAAAAAGAAACGTAAAAAGTCCATCTAATGATTTTCACGATGAATACAAGATTGTTTATTATTTTAATGGTCATTCTTATGGTAGTTGAAGGAAGAAACACTGAAACAGAGCCAAGAGGGAAGAAGAAGAAAATTGCTTTGTTCAGTAAGTTAAATATATTAATTCTTAAAATTTCCTATTAGTCTGGTCAACATGTACCATTTTGCTTGAAATTTTGGTATAGTTAACGAAATTTTTAATCTAGGTGTCATTCGATTTGGAATATTATGTAGAAAATTTAAGGAAAAGCCTCAAAAAAGGGAGCCGATAAAAATTGCAAAAATGTTAAGCAGTTTATTTAAAAAAGTAGGGGTTTGAATTTTTAAACATTTCTGAAACTAACGAAGATAATATTCTAAATTTAAAAAGACCTGAAAAGAACAGGAATTGCATAAAAAACGTTCTAACTCCCGGAACTAATAAATCGCTTATATTTATAACTAGCTGCAGCGTGCAGCCTGCTGCATTATAAAAATTTTTGCTAAATCTCGCGGGATTTCTTAATTTTTCCGGGATAAAAAGTAGCCTATGTGCTATTCTAGGTCATCATCTACCTGTGTGCCAAATTTCATTCAAATCCGTTTAGGAGTTTTTGCGCGATTGAGTAACAAACCACCCATCCATCCATCTACCCATCCAAACATCCAAACTTTCGCATTTATAATATTAATAAACATCGCGGTCAGAATAACTTGACGCATGCCGTTATGACGTCATTTGGCGCAAAACGTAACAATAATGTTCAAAATCAATATAACTAACAGAAAACTAACCAAATTATCTACCCACGTATCGGTAACCAAAAATGCTGACCATGGCCATACTGACACTTATATTATTAACCGGGCGAGCTAAGGGAAACCCTGGCTTACATTCCAGAGATGCGTCAAGTTAACGTGACCGCGTAATAGATAATATAGATTTTACAGAGCCCTGCTTCCACGTACGACTCGTCACTCGAACCGTTAACGAAAAATCATTTTAATTTATTTAATATGTACATTAACGAATAAAAAATAAACTACTATTGGGATACATAAATAAACAATAATCTGTCGGCAAAAAAATGTTGTCCTTATTTTTCCATTACTTAGTTTGTTAATTAATTTTTTTCTGAATTAATTTTTAACATAAAAAAACCTGATTATTATTGAATGACAACCCTAGGCAACAAACATTTTACTTGGAAATCAGGTAGTAGTACAAAGATTGTATCAATCGAAATTTCTAGGCATCCGCATTGACGATAAATTAAACTGGAAAGCACAAGTGGAAAATGTGTGTACCAAAATAAATAGATTTGTTTATGTGTTAAGTCGGTTAAGGCAAACAACAGGTCATTCTACTGTGCTGAAAGCGTATCATGGATACGTGACTTCAGTGCTTAGGTATGGTCTGCTATTGTGTAGAAATTTTACAGATATAAACAAGGCGTTTATTGCACAAAAAAATGTATCAGGGCTATATGTGCAAAACCACTACTCGTTTCATGCAAACCACTCTTTAAGAACTTGAATATTCTACCACTTCCATGCATGTATATATACGAATTGGCATGTTTTGTTAAGACAAATTATAAACAGTTTTCTGAGGCACGGGACATATATCCTAGAAATACACAATATGCAATTCCAATATGCTGGGTTATAAACTCGTGCCAAAAACAGCGTTGTATCACAAGCAGTATTATTCTATGTGTATACAAGTATATAATGCTGTGCCAGACAATTTTAAATCACTACCCCTAAAGAAATTCAAAAAAAGTTTTTGAAGTGGCTAAAAGGCAAAAATTATTACAGTGTACGAGAATTTTTATTAATTCCAAAATTTCGTCAATGCTAATTCATTTTAGGTTTTATTAATTGTATATTTTTTAAATCGCTTCTGTGGTGTAGTGGTCCGGTGTCGGAGTTGACCACATGAGGTCCCGGGTTCGATTCCTGGGTCGGGCAATTTAAAGATGTGTTTTTTCAGTTTTCTGATAAAAACAACATTGCCTGGGATTGGAAAGTGCCCGGTTGGCGATAGGCTTGCCACCTATCACATTTGTTGGACCAAGTATCTTCGGCTAATCGTGGGTGCACTTGTTGTACCTCTGCCTACCTTTTCGGGGATACGGGCGTGAAGATACTTTTTTTTATTGAATTTTTAATTATAATTATCTTTTTCGTTGACATTTCACAATATTATATACATATTTTTGAGACATATTATATACATATTTTTACAAAATATTAATTAAATAATCTTTATAACTAATATAATTCGAAATTGTAATAATATTATTAATCTATACATATAAAAAATCGTAGGAAAGTCAATGTATGTCCGGGGTAAACTCAAAAAGTACTGCATGGATTTACTTCAAATTTTGCATGAATATTACTAACAGGTCGGGTCAACATTATCACGCTATCACCTACGGGGGAGGAGCTGTGCGGAGTAAACGAAGTCCGCGTGAACGAAGTCGCAGGCAATAGCTAGTGTTCCAATATTTTTAACGACAATGTTATTTTTATATGTTAATTTTTACACAAATTAAATTTTAGTTGCAGCTGTTCATACGGCAAAATAGGAGGAACTATGTTTATGTAATGTAAGATCACATGTAACCAACCCTATTATCAGCAATAAATTATTGATTGATTGTTAGGATTTATTCATTTCGCGGAGTTCATTCTAAAGAGGCATAAAAATAGATCTCCATTAGAGAAATTCAAAAATATTAATTTTCCACTTTTTTATCAACAACCCAAAGTATAAAAATTAAAAACTGAACAAAGGTAACTAATAAAACAAATGCATTGTTTATAAAAAAATATTTAAAATAGGTGGTAATCAACCATCGCTTATAGACACCAAAGATGTTAATGGCGCGTTTCTATTTTATGTCTAATGTCTAATGTCACAAAAACAAAATATATTTATTCAGATAAATAATTTTCGACTCGCATTTTACTGGTTTTTTAATATTCAGAAATATGTATTAAAAAATCGTTTCAATGAACATTATAGAAATTCTGAAACGCTCTTTCTTTCTATTCTATTATCAGAATTGAATGGAACATTAAACGTTTTAGAATTTCGAGGAAATTCTTTGTAGTAAAGAAATATATAATACAGGGCACTTAAGGTTTTCATTAAATGGTTAAGAGCAGAACTTTGGCCGTATATAGGACACCATTTATCGCCACTCGGAAAACATCTCAGCTTTATGTTTATGAACCGACGACCGACGTTCCGGGAAGTTTGTTTTTAGAAAATAACGGTAAAAGCTATTTACAATTTGTTTATTCTAAGACCTTTCTGAATTGAAGTCTTTTACTTTTATTTCTTTTATTCAAAATTTTATATTAATAATCCATACTAATATTATAAATGCGGAAGTATATCTGTCTGTCTCTCAGAGCATACAAATGTTAATAGACAGGGTATAGGGCGGGGAACGCTATTATGGGCTTGTGTCAAACGCTTGGAGATATATTATACCATGAAAAAATAAAAATATGCCATGTTGTACTTTTTTGTCGTGCCCTTGGAGTGATTAAAAAAACATCTTCACGCCCATATCCCCGAAGAGCTAGGCAGAGGTAAAACAAGTTTACTCACGATTAGCCGAAGATACTTGGTCCTACAATATAATAGGTGGCAAGCCTATCGCCAGCCGGGCACTTATCCAATCCCGAACACCGTTGTTTTACTCAGAAAACTGAATAAAAAATTGAATTACCCGACCCGGGAATCGAACCCGGGACCTCATGTGTTCAACACCGACACCGGACCAGAAGAACACAGAGGCGATGAGTGAGTGATTTTATTTCATCAGTAAGTAATCATAACTCTGTATTTCTGGGTGTAAATGTAAGCGGTCTCGCACCCACTCGACCCTCAAAATCTTGACCCTTAGTACTTAACCGTCCCACTCGCCCCTTAAAGAATATGACAGGTACAGCTGCTGATCCCGTATAATTTACAATAGGTATATTTTAGGAGTTATTTAAATGGTATGTAAGCTTATGTAAAAGAGTGCACAAAGTAAATAAAGGGATTAATTTGAACAAAAAAAATGCAAATAAAGAAACTATTATTATAAAAATATTTATTACTTTAATTAAAAACAAGGCATTCAGAAAAATAAATTTCTATTAACGTAGACTCAACAAACAAAAAAATCACAGTGTAATCGCGTTAAATCATAATATTGATTGTTTTAATGACTAAGCTTTGTTCGGTATTTTTCGCTAAAAACGATGTAATAACGATAAATCAATATTTATATTTAGTTTATTGTTACTGAATTTTAGTCCTCGGTGGATAGAATTAAATTAACGAAGGTGGACTCTTTTCCAAGTCACATGCAGCATTTCATCGAGGTTCTTAACAAACTGTGGGGCGTGACGTTGCAGGACACTACCACAATCAGTTACCTCCTACGACCTGCCTGTTAGAACAGCAGTTTGTTTATTTTTCAAAGGAGCCCGAAATATCACAATGTATGACACTTTTGACATTGACAAGAACGTTTGCTCATATCCGGGGCTCATATGCCCGTTCCCTTCCCAATACCGTGTCTATATCGTATTCATGTGGTCTGTGCAATAATTGCTTATTTTTTTTTCAGTATATTTCGCGGACCTAGTCTTAAAGAAAATATTTATCCTGAAGTTGATATACGCGTTTGTCTTCTGGGTGGTGATCCACAAAGCCGGGTACTTACTGTCCTGGTTCGCGTCGTATCTGAAGGAGCAAAAGCAGGAGCACGAGCATCATGAGCACTATGTCCCGCACCATCACTACGAATACGGACCGCCTACTGGACCGTACAGACGGCAGAACCATAGATATGATGAGTAGGATTTTGTATGAAAAGATACATGTTAAGGAATCACTTGTAGAATTCGAAAGATCTCAGTAAAAATGTTGTTAATGGAATTGTTGTTTTATGTCGTAAAAATGCTTGTTTTATGTCGTATCACCAAGAATATTTTGCTAACGGTCATATTACCAAGGTGATTCTCTTACTAACTTAATCTATATAGTATTATCAAGCTTATTTTCTTGCTAACTAAACTATATTGGATCACCAAATTGATTCTCTTGTTTACTTAATTTATATAGTACCATGTTGATCCTCTTTCTAACCTAGTCTATGTCGTATCAACAAGCTCATTCTCTTGCTAACCTAATCTATGTAGTAACAAGCTGATTCTCTTGCTAACCTAACTTATGTCATATCGTCAAGTTGATTTTCTTGCTAACTTATGTCGTATCACCAAGTTGATTCTCTTGCTAACCTAATCTACGTCGTATCAACAAATTCATTCTCTCGTTAACCTAATCTATGTAGTATCAAGCTGATTCTCTTGCTAACCTAACCTATGTCGTATCGTCAAGCTGATTCTCTTGCTAACCTACGTCGTACCATCAAGTTAATTCTCTTGCTAACTTAACCTATGCCGTATTATGAAGCGGATTCTCTTGCTAATCTTTTTTTACGTGGAAAAACCCTCGTGTGTATCTGCCCTAATGGAGAATCGGGCAGATTATGTTACTGCCAACGTAACCTGCCCAATTCCCCATTAGGGCAAAGGCCCTCGAAACGAGGCCTTTACTAACTAAAACCCTTCGGTATTCACCTCGATGTTGTTAATAGAACTTTCCTGGTTCTCATGCTAACTTAATCTATGTCGTATCAACGAGTTGATTCTTTTGCTAATCTAACCTAATATGTTATCATAAGCTGATCCTTTTGCGAGGTAAGTATAGTGAACTGGGTGTTTAGAGACCGGTTCTGATTAACCACGTTTCACTGGTTTGTTGGTTGTCGAGATGGGTAGTGATCTGTATTTTACCGACCTTTTTTTTTTTTATATCATAAGATAGCAAACAAGCAGATGGGTCTCCTGATGGAAAGAGTCAACCATCGCCTATAGACACCAAAGATGTTAATGGTGCGTTGCTATCTTGTGGCGAGGTCTAATGCCACATGCATAAGTTTACCGGCTACCTTACCCTCCAAACCGGAACACGACAGCGACAAGCATTGACGTTATTGCGGCAGGAATAGGTAAGGCGGTGGTACCAGACCCGGGCGAGACAATGCAGAACTCTACCACCTAGTAGCCACGAATTTAGTGACTCGATAGCCAATCGGTCGCCTTTTACGACCTGTCTGGTAGAACGGCAGTTGGCCTATCCTTCAAAGGAGGCCGGGACCAACACGGCGAACCTGACACCGATTTCTAGTGACAACGGTGACGAAAGGCTGTATGTACTCATCCAAGGCACGGGAATATTGGTACGCTACCCCCAGACTTCCAGCTGCTACTGCGATTTGGATTTTCGAGGATAACCAGGAGAAAATCTGAATTATATTTTTCCCAGACACAGAGAATTACCTTTTTCAGTTTTCTGATAAAAATTACGTTATTAGGATTGAAATAAGTGCCCGGTTGCCGCTAGGCTTATCATTTACCACATTTTGGGTCTAAGTATCTTCAGCTAATCGTGGGTGCACTGGTTTTCCTCTATTTAACTCTTTAGGGATACAGGCGTGAAGATATTTTTTAAAGATTTACTTTACGAATCGATGGTAGCTTCTTGACCACGAAGTAGTATAACAGACTATATAAAATAAACTACATTCAAATAGTATCTACAAAGAATAACTTAATAACGCTAGGTGGTAGATATCTGCAACGTCGTATTTGGTACCATCTCAGTATTTATATCTATTGTTACCACAAAAGCGTTAATGATTGTTATTGTCGTGTTCTGGTTTGGAGGGTAAGGTAGCCGGTAGACTTATGCATGTGAAATTGTCATCTCAATACACGGATACCAACTCACCATTAACATTTTGGTGTTTTTTTTAATATCATAAGATAGCACACAAACAGATGGGTCTCCTGATGGAAAGAATTAACCATCGCCTATAGACCTGGTCTATAGGCAATGGTTTATCTTCCCATCAGGAGACCGATTGGCTTGTTTGTTATTTAATTATATAAAAAAATGTATAAAGAAAGTTGTCTCTCTACTACATCACCATGACCTAAGCTCCTACAAAATTAGAAAACCTTAAACACATTCCCTTATCATAAGATCATCTTGTTGCCTCATCATTTGCAGAGCAAGACATGAAAAGAGCTGATGATATTTGGCACAGAATATATAATAGCCTCAGGTCAAAGTTACCATGTCATTGCAATATCATTGAAGTAACAGAATACCACATTTCGTATCAATCAGGGCTATACCTACCAGAGTTGTTAAATTCCTTTCATCAAGTAGGAGGGCTGATGACCTTGAAACTGTAGAACCAATTTTGATAAAACGTTTCTAAAAAATAAGCTTTCTAATTAAAAGTATTCTTCAAATCGGTTCTTTGGTTTAAAAGCTTAATTGAATAAGCTTTCTTATTAAAAATATTCTTCAAATCGGTTCTTTGGTTTAAAAGCTAAGTGGCCACGGACACACACACATTGATCAACTTATATCACTTCTTTTTTGCGTCGGGGGCAATATTTCTTGTATTTTTAATAATATTTAACTAGAAACACTTGAGTTATTTCTTGTTACTATATTGTTTACTAGCTGTTGCCTGCGACTTCGTCCGCGCGGACTTCGTTTACTCCGCACAGCTCCTCCCCCGTAGGTGATATCGTGATAATATGTAGCTTAAATGTTGACCCGACCTATTAGTAATATTCATGAAAAATTTGAAGTAAATCCATGCAGTACTTTTCGAGTTTACCCCGGACATACATACAGACAAACAGACAGACAGACAGACAGACGGACGGACGGACGGACGGACGGACGGACAGACAGACAGACAGACAGACAGACATTCTAAAAACTATATTTTTGGCATCGATATCAATTATTGTTGATCACGCCCCAAGTATTCTCTTAAAAAAATATTCAATGTACAGTTTTGACTCTCTTACGATTTTGTTATATGTATAGATTATCAGTCTGAAACAATGTAGCATGGAACTAGTGGAACAGTCAGACACTATGACTCCTTAATAATATTAACAGATTATTAAGCAATTCTGCAAAAATGAACTACATGTAAATACACAAATGCATAAACAGATCGTGTTCGCGGTGGTAGACGAGCTCATCGGTAGGTACAGTATTTTTGTCAGATATTTTTCGAACTGTTATTACAAAGAAAAATTTCGGCACGTCGGGTTTGATCCTATAACGTCCCTTCAAGTTGTTTTTAAAAGTTTTTCAAGTTTTCCCAAGCACTGGGTGAGTACTTAAACACAAATGTTATTAAATTATCTTGGAAATGCATTTTTTTAAAATCATTGAATAGCAAACAAACAGATGGCTCTCCTGATGAAAAGAGAAATCATCGCCTATAGGCGTCCGCGTGGCGGGATGACAATGCTACATGCAATGCATTTAAATTAAGTATGCACCTATCCATTAAGGAAGAAAAACTTATGAACCCGGCGTAAAGCGAAAAATTGCAGCGTTTTTGAAAAAAGTTGATGAGAAAAGTATGTTAGAGTCGCCAAAAGGAAGCGACTCACAAAAATATGTATTTATCATTTAATAAACAATGTGGTTTAGCGCGGACTAATAGTAGTTATTATGCAAACTATGAATCTGTGTTGAGCTCTCAGAATTCTTGTCTAGACTACAGAAGCATTCCAAGGTGTCTAGTATTCTGTAAATTATGAACGGTCGCTACTAGAAATTTGAAATTATTTATAAAAGGAGAAATTTTTATTTTTATTTTTCAAAATAAGGTTCTAAATGAGTACATTTAGAACCTTATTTTTTAAAATAAGGTTCCTTATTTTTAAAAGTAAGGCTTCGTTGAAAGAATGATAAAATGGAAGAATGTTGGTTCCGGGCTCCTTTGCAGAATAGACCAACTGCCGTTCTGCCAGGCAGGTCGTAAAAGGCGACCGATTGGCTATGCGAGTCACTGCCATCGTGGCTACTAGGTGGTAGAGTTCTGCATTGTCTCGCCCGGGTCAGGTACCACCGCGCCTTACCTATTCCTGCCGCAATAGCGTCAGTGCTTGTCGCTGTCGTGTTCCGGTTTGGAGGGTAAGGTAGCCGGTAAACTTATGCACGTGGCATTAGACCTCGCCACAGGATAGCAACGCACCATTGACATCTTTGGTGTCTGTGGGCGATGGTTGACTCTTTCCATCGGGAGCCCCATCTGCTTGTTTGCTATCTTATGATATAAAAAAAAACCTAGGACTTTATTTGAAGATATATATATGTACATGTATGTAAACCTAGCGGTAAATTAAAGAAAATGGCTATGGATTAAAATTTGCTTCCGTGCCTAACCTAATCGTGCCAGCCTAGGACGTTAAGAACAAAATTACTGCATGCCAAAGGGGAATGGAACGTAGCACGTTAAACATAAAAGAAGAACATAGATTCAATCACCCCATTAGGAATACAACAAAATCAATCGATGCTCTTACACATGCACAGAAACTCAAATGGAAATTGGCAGGTCTCATCGCAAGACTTCAGGACAACGGGTGTACCAAAAAGTAACTTCTTGGTCGGGATCGCCTGGCAAACTTGAACGAGGGAGACCGCATAGACGATGGGAAGATAGGATTGTGTGTTTAGCTGAACCACGTTGGGTGAATGTAGCGCAAGACAAGGATTATTGGCCTTCTATGGAGGAGGCCTTTTCTATGGAGGAGGAGGAGGAGGATGTTCTCAATAATTTTTTTGGAACGAAGTTTCTTATCGCGCGTTGTGAAAAGGGGCTAGACGGAAAAAATTCTTACGAAAAGTTGTCACGACCCTTTTTGCTTTAGCTCGTGCATTGAAAGTGAAGATGGAGGCCCGGGTTCACATCCGCCACGCGGAGTAAGAATTTGAAACGCCACCAGCCACTGGAAAGCATAGGGAACAATATCACCCTGTGATTCCCGACGCATCCCGTCTAACCACCCTGTTAGCGGGATGAGTCAGGTTCACATGGGGTTAATTCACAAAAAAAAACTAATCTACGACTACCAGTAGTTTCTAAGATTAACAAAAATTAAAAGGAGTTATTTAACATGCATTACAGAATTATCACAATCAGCTATAGCTTTAACCTTGACCTAGGACGTTCGGGAAGTTTCGATCTTTTACAAACAACAAAAAAAGAGTTATTTCAGACACTAGTCATTACAATCTTATTTTATTGATAAGAAATGTGGATCTAAAGTTAGCTGAATTGAATTGGTATAATTATAAAAATAAATTTATACTTCACCGATCTAACCAATCAACCCAGCTAGCACCAGGTTCCAAAATGGGAAAAGGGCGCGTCATCGCCGCGGGAGCTCTTTTATATCTCTCTGCGGGAAAGGGAGGAATACCGACGCGTCCTACTAGTGATGGGCCATTGGGACTGAATAATCGGAGCCGGCAATCGGAATGTAACGTATAATAGAACACGTTACAATATAAATACTTTTACATACATAATAAACACCCAAACCCGGAAATACAAATATTTATGTTCATCATACAAATGCTTGTCTCCGTCGGGGATCGAACCCGAACCCCGTCGATTGCGTAGTCAGGGTCGCTAACCACTCGACCAACAGGGCGGTCATGTAATAATTGATCGAATCGCAGTCGGGTTTATGTTTTTATAATAGTATTTGTTTTAGGGTTCCCAAGTAAATTAGGATCCCTAATAGTTTCGCTATGACCTTCAGTCCGTCCGCCCGCCCGTCCGTCCGCACGATAGCTCAGGATCCTTATTACTAGAAAGCTGTAATTTGGCACGAATGTACATACATATTAGTCACGTCAACAAAGTGGTAACCATGTGGTAACATAAAATTTTAATTTTTTTTTCAGGGCAGCTCCCCTACATGTAAGTGGGGATGTTAATTTTTTTCTCACATACTCCATTGTGTGGGTTTTGCACAGGTTTCAATTTTTTTTAATGTTTGGGATAAAAAGTTTTTGTTTGTAAAATATTAGGCTTTTAAGTGCTAATTTTTTTAAGAGTCAAGTGTCTCCCTCCTTTGCAGGCGAAACGGTTGAATTTGAGAGTGGGAGAAAAAAATATTAGTAGTAAATATATTGAAGTTAAAAGGAAAACTATTACAGCTTAGAACGCTTCACAAGGTTTTGAGAAATATTCGGCCAACTTATAAAAATGTACTCAGAGAACTTTTTATGGGCGGTGAACTTGTGGTGCAGATATATATTTGTCATTGACTTTGAATAGCTTAAATGTTCATAGTATGAAACTATAAAAGCCCTCTTCTTAGTCCGCATTATTGTTGTGGGCAACTTCGGAACACTACATTGCGTGTGGATTGACACGCACTTTACTCTCCTGGTGGAAAGAGAGAGCCATTGCCTGTACACAGCAAAAATGTTAATGGCGTATTGGTATCTGTGTGGTGTGCGCAGTGACCAGTACCTTTTGACGCTATTCCAGCAGGAGTAGGTAAGGTGGTGGTATCACTGGCGAGACGTTGAAGAGCTTTACCACGATGTGACGAAGGTAGTGTAACGTAAGGGTTCTTAAACTTTTCCCCCGTGTTGGTCTCGGGCTCCTCTGAAGTATAGACCAACTGCCGTTATACCAGGCATCGTAAAAGGTGACCCATCGGGTATACGAGTTACTACCATCGTTGCTACTAGGTAGTAGAGTTAAGGGCGAGCGAAGCGAGCCCTACACTAGGCGACTTTCTATGCACTTTTGTGGTACATTTTACTAAAAAATATCGCACTTTTAAGATTGAGCTTTGACGTGGTAGTTTAAATTCATGTCGTGATATGTTCTAAAAATAAAATACCATTTTATAAACATTAAAAAAAAAATAGAAGATACATGTTGTATTAGAATTTTATTACTACTGACGCCATCTATTACAAAACTAATGAATTAAAATGCTACAAAGCTACACTAGGCGACGATCTATGCCCTTTTGTGGTACATTTTACTGAAAAAATATCGCACTTTTAGGTTTGAGCGTTGGCTTGGTAGTTTTAATTCATTTTTATTCACTCCATTTTAATACAATATTAATCTATTAATACACTTGTACTTTTTTACTTCCTGCTATGTATGTAGATAAGGAAGTTACTGATTTAGTAAGTAAGTAAAGTAAGTAAGTGTTTTCTTGCTGTTTTTTGTGACTTAGCAATTAAGACGTTTCAATATTTCTTAGAACTGAAAAAATCTATGCTTATAGTTTTTACTCTTTTGAGCCTAAAATACCATAATTTAGCGGGAAGTTGCAGGAATGGCCTGCAACGTCAACCGTTTATAGATTTTTCACAATATGATTACTGTGAAACAGTACGAGTGTATTAATTGATAAATATTGTATTGAGATCAATTTACAATCTTAGCCTGAGGGTAAAAAGCTAAAAGAATGTATTTTTCTTTATAAGATCAACTTTCATTTTTAATACCCATTTTTCCTTGAAAACTCTTTTACAAAAAAGTTACCATGAATAAAAAATATGGTGAAGAAAATATGGTATAAAATATGTAGATAACCTTTATATTTGTTCTGTGTAGATGACATTGATAATTGTAGAAATCGTGTTTTTAATAAATTAAGAAAATTTTAAGAAATTTTCTTGTAAAGTACAAACAAAATTTAGTCTTAGAAACATGTTTTTCTTTATTTTGGTTTTATTTTGCTGCGTCCCCCTAGACCAAAGCCTGACGACGCCTTTTATGCGAATATAATGTTTGGGAAAAATACGCTGGTTTTTTTAGGTTAGATAATTATAAATAAAGTCCATACATTAAAAGATGTAATTCTCATAAAAATATTTTTCCTAACAATATTACTAGGTAGTGGCCGCGTTTCCGTAGTAGTTTTTTTATAAAAATATGTTGACGTGTCAAAATAATTTGTATAAAGTTTTATTGAATAAAGTACTTCTGATTTCTGATTATAACTTTGCGAGCCCTTACAAAACTCTGCTTTTTGCTAGTGTATTGTCTCGCACGGGTCTGGTACCATTCCTGCCGTAATAGCGTCAGTGCTTGCCAATGTTGTGCTCCGGTTTGGAGGGTAGGATATAATGACCACACACATTGTATCTGCAATTAATTAAAAGATATCGATAACTTAATTTGAGTAGACTAAAATAAACTGAGGAGCTTTCAGAGGAATTAGAATTTCAAAAAACTAATTTAACCTTAAAATAAAGGCAGCCGGTAAACTTATGAACGTGGTATTAGGCCACGCCAACAAGATAGCTACACACCTTAACACCTTTGGTGTCTATAGGCGACAGTTGACTCTTTCTATCAGAAGACCAATCCGCTTGTGTGCTATCTTATGATATATAAAAAAACTAAATTGCGTGTGTTCGTTTGCTCTTTCAATTTACCTAAATTATACTCTACACTTTTTGTTTTTTTTATATCATAAGATAGCAAACAAGCGGATGGGTCTCCTGATGGAAAGAGTCAACCATCGCCTATAAACACCAAAGGTGTTAATGGTGCGTTGCTATCTTGTGGCCTGGTCTAATACCACACGCATAAGTTTACCGGCTACCTTACCCTCCAAACCGGAACACGACATTGGCAAGCTCTGACGCTACTGCGGCAGAAATGGTACTAGACTCGGGCGAGACAATGCAGAAATCTTTCACCTAGTAGCCACGATGGTAGTGACCCGTATAGACAATCGGTTGTATTTCACGACCTGCTTGGCAGAACGGCAATTGGCCTATTCTTCAAATGAACCTGCGACCAACACTGGGAAAACTAAGTTGCGTGTGTTCATGGTCAGCTTTTAGTGAAACTCCATTTCAATACACTTGAACAATAGAGCAATTGTAATTAATTTCCAACCGGTTTTGCTTACAAATACCCTGAGGATGCTTGTGTAAGCGAAACCAGTCGGAAATAATTAATGTTGTGCAACAGTACAAGTGTATAAAATATTTTATAACATAAATCAAACAAATTACATGGACGCCGATGCTATTTGCCATTCCAACGAGAGCTACATAATACCTTAGGAAGCTGGCTTTCGCAAGATGCTATGTAATAAATTAGGGGTGATCTTAGATTACTTTAAGAGCACACAACATTATTAATTACCGCGTCCTCATTCTAGAGGTTAGTTTATTATTAGAACAATAGAGGATTTTTCTTGAAGTTGAAAATTGAAGGAGTTATTTTTTATACATAGGTTCAGCATGACTTACTGCACAAAATAATGACAAATTGGAGGGTCGGAGTGCCATCATTTTACAAATAATTGGTGAGTTTCACCATAACTCACTTATGGTGAAACTCACCAATTATTTGTGAAAATGTACAACTGTATATTAAATAAAGTATTGCATTTAAATGGAGTTTCACCAAGTGCCGACGACAAAACTTCTTACCACACATTACTCCTCTGTGGAATCAATTACCGGCGGGGGTGTTTCCGAACGGATACGACTTAGGCACCTTCAAGAAAAGAGCATACTCCTTCTTAAAAAGCCGCCAACGCAGCTGCAAGACCTCTGGTGATGTGGCTGTCTATGGGCGGTGGTAATCACTTACCATCAGGTGAGCCTCCCTTTATTCTATAAAAAAAAACAAAGAGCGCAAGTACAATATTTTAATTTGCTATTGTACCCTGAAGATAGATTTTATATTGTGGGTTATTCTTGTATTCATATTGAAATTTGAATGAGTTAATTATATATATATATATATATATATATATATATATATATATATATATATATATATATATATATATATAAAATGATTTTCCCCGCACGGGTACAAAAATGATTATATTTATTTCTTAAATGTGTACAATGAGCAATAATAATAATAGAATCTCTCTGAAAAGGCCAATTAATAGCATTATGGAAAAAAAGATTGAAATAATTCTATACAAAAAATAAAAATATTAAAAAAACGTTCCTATTTAAAAAAAAAGCTCGTATTTGGCCTTAAATGTCCCTCAAATTTAGCAAATATTTCAAACTGGACAACATCCCTTCACGTCACCTTCGGCGGTGTCTTTGATGTAGCTTCCTCTGTTTACAACAAATTACATGTATTTTGTTTTTATAAAGGCCGACATTTTGTGATGCCATACATAGTATTTATCATTATTTTGATCGGGAAAATTTATCTCTCAATATCCACATAACACAAATACCATCGAGTAACTAACTACCTTATTCACCAGATATGGCTTCAGCCATCTTTTTTGTAATCTCAAATTACCATTTCGTGGCACTTGTTTTCATTCAGCAGAAGGCAAAGAACTGAACTCAATTCCGGAAAAAGCCTTTAAATTTTTTTTGATGATTTGATTATTCTTTATTTTCTTTTTATGGAGCATACAATGAAGGTGATAAAATAGATTTGGATGAATGACTAACATTTTGTGCGTTACTAATCGTTTCCCGGTACTTTCTTGACAGGTAGATCGCGACAGAGATATGATCGTTTAGGCCTAATCTATACATATAATATATAATAAAATCGTAGGAAAGTCAAAACTGTACATTGATTTTTTTTTAAAAGAATACTTGGGGCGTGATCTACAACGATATCGAAGCCAAAAATATAGTTTTTAGAATTTTTGTCTGTTTGTCTGTATGTATGTCCGGGGTAAACTGAAAAGGACCACATGGATTTACTTCAAATTTTACATGAATATTACTAACAGGTCGGGTCAACATATAGGCTACATATTATCACGCTATCACCTACGGGGGCGAAGCTGTGCGGAGTAAACGAAGTCCGCGCGGACGAAGTCGCTGGCAATAGCTAGTTGTTTATAAAGTTATAACTGGTAAGTGATAAGCAAGCAATGTGAACAGCGATTTTATCTTAAGTGCTATAATATATATTAGAAAGGGGCTTCACGATCCACGCTACGCCACTGCTATAGTGTTCCAGTTTGGAGGGTGCTTACTAACTACTAATTAATTACTAACTTATGCATGTGGCATTGACATCCCACCACAAGTATACCAACGCACCATTAACATCTTTGGTGTCTATAGGCGATGGTTGTCTCTTTGTATGAGAAGAGTCATCTGCTTGTTTGCTATCTTATGATGTAAAAAAGGCTATGTTTGTGTAAAGTGTAATAAAAGTAGGTACTTTATTTGCTATTGTTACCTCTAAGTAATGGAATTTCACCAGGGGCAGACGATGAAAAGTGTTTCATTGTTTATTTTAATAAATCTACAACTCGACTTTTACGTACATTTCTCGTGCGTACGGTAAAATTATAGTAGTTTAGTTTGTTGCCAGCGACTTCGTCCGTGCGGACTTCGTTTACTCCGCACAGCACCCAGCCGCTAGGTGATAGCGTGATAATATGTAGCCTATATGTTGACCCGACCTGCTAGTAATATTCATGCAATATTTGAAGTAAATCCATGCAGTACATTTTGAGTTTACCCCGGACATACATACAGACAAACAGACAAACAGACAAAAATTCTAAAAACTATATTTTTGGCTTTGATATCGATTGTAGATCACGTCCCAAGTATTCTTTTAAAAAAATATTCAATGTATAGATAATATTTTTGTACGAAATAATATGTGACGAAAAACCTTGTCTTATAATTTTATTTCAATTATGAAACTGTATTTCGAAAGAAGACTATTCTTTTTCGATTAATAAATATTCGATGAAACGTTCACTCGAAGTAGCGTTTGGCGATAAAAGGTTGCTTCGAAATTAATTTCATTCGAAAAATCGTTCAGTGGATTTTCCGTTAATCGAACACATGACTCTCGAAATTAAATTACGGAATTCCTTGAGAGCCATCTTTTAAGTAATTTTAAGAAGCATTTCAGAAGGCGATATCGCATATGCAACAATCCTTTACGTTGGAAATGCATCCTAACAGTGGCCTCTACTTAACATCAGCTGGCCGCCTGCTCGCATATCAGCTGATCCTACATAAAACCAAGAGTTTTTATTATGATAATAAGTATCTTCACGCCCATATCCCCGAAGGGGTAGGCAGAGGTACAACAAGTGCACCCACGATTAGCCGAAGATACTTGGTCCAACAAATGTGATAGGTGGCAAGCCTATCGCCAACCGGGCACTTTCCAATCCCGGGCAACTTTGTGTTTCTCAGAAAACTGAAAAAACACTTTTTTTTAAAGTGCCCGACCCGGGAATCGAACCCGGGACCTCATGTGGTCAACGCCAACGCTGGATCACTAGACCACAGAGGCGACTTTTATTATGATAGACATCTTAAAATAGTATATTAGATGTATAGCCAAATTCTAATACATGACAAGCTATTTTATACTGCCCATTTTAGCGTGTCCTACATAGAAGTGTTTCGATGTAGCCCGATGTTGCAGTTTGAAACGCTTGTTAGAAATTAGTTACAACTTAATTGGCACTAGTTGGCGCCGGGCCTCAGGCTGCCAGGAGCCATTTTGTTTATTTAATACACAGCTATACACGCGTGCCAACACGCCGATAAGGGAATGCATGGGTAAATGTTATTTAGCATCTACAAAATACAAGCGCAATGAAGAGTATTTAACAAATATGAATTTACGATGGGTTGAGTCACTTTCGGTGTAGAGTTAGTGAACCGAATGTCAACAGATTTCTCTTTGATCATATTTGGCTCAAAACGATTCACTAGTTTACTGAATTGTGATTTTTTTTACATCATAAGATAGTAAAAAAGCAGATGACTATCCTGATGGAAAGAGAAAACATTGTCTATAGACATCAAATATGGTAATGGTGGGTTGCTATCAATATAGCCACAATTGGCGAGATTTAATGCCATATGCATAAGTTTACCGGTTACCTTACCCTTCTAATCGGAAAAAGACAGTGACAAGCACTGACGCTATTGCGACAAGAATAGTTAAGGCGGTGCAACCAGATCCGAGTGACACCATGCAGAACTCTACCACCTAGTAGCCACTATGGTAGAGACTCACATAGCCAATTGGTCATTATTAATACCTGCCTGGCAGAACGACAGTTGGCCTATTCTTCAAAGTTTGACATATTTCATTGTTTTTATTTAAAATTATTACACAATAGATGTATAGTAGGTATATCTATAAGTATGTATAGATAAACTTTAAAAACAACTAAGAAAAATGTCGACACGCGAGACTCGAACCCGCGACCATCTCCCTCAAGCTGGGACGCTCTACCACTGAGCTAGTGTTGACGGGCTCCACGTGGCGAAATTCTTCTTTGTCATATGATTAATTATGTCGATTGTACTGATCGCTAGATATACATACGTATAACTAGTTAAATGAGTTCATCGTTACAGATGAAATTTACATTTATAATTTTTTTGATCAGTACTTTCATGATTTCGTCACGTCGAGTCTGTTGACACTAGCTCAGTGGCTGAACGACCCGGCTTGAGGGAGATGGTCGCAGGTTCGAGTTTTACCTGTCCACATTTTTCTTTGTTGTTTTTAAAGTTTTCAAGTTTTCCAAGCACGGGTTGAGTGCTATAAAAATAAAAATAATGTGTAGATAATGTCTTTATGCATTTATAATGTAATAACATGTAAAAACCGGCTTTAAAAAGTGATTATTGTGAATCCTATTTTTAATATAAAAATTTGACCTTGACTTTGAAAGGAGCCCGGAAAAACACGGGGTAAATCAGTCATTAATTAAACTGCATACGTTGTTGAAGGGTCTTAGGTTGTCAACGTAGCTTGCACTTGCACCCAGAAATACAAGTTTACTTAGGGGGCGTCCATAAATTACGTGAGGTGTTTTTTTTTTATTTTCTGTCTCTCCCTCCCCCCCCCCTGGTGAGATTTGAAATTTTATTCAACCCCCTCCTCCATCCCCCAATCTCACGTGTGATTTTTTAAAATGTGGGTTTCTTAAATATGTAAACGCGTTTGATTGTTATTGTAAAAAGAAAAAAAAATTGATTCGTCCTTTTATTTACGACTAGTTAAGACTGTATAACGTCGAAGTATGGATCAAATCCTTTTCTTTCGAACAAATTAGTGAATGATCTTAATCGTATTACGATTACGCTTAAGATTAAATCTTAAGAATGTACAATCTGGATAATGGACCAAGTATAATTTTTTTTTGTTTCAATCAGAAAAATAAATCCGTGATATTTGCCGAGACCCCCCCCTCTCCTACGTAAGATTAGGTGAGATTTGACTCGAACCCCCTCTCCCTCTTAAACATCTCACGTAATTTGTGGACGCCCCCTTACTTAAAATAAAATCACTCCAAGGGTATTTTAAATCTTGGCTTCTTAATTAGTTGAACGATGTTGAACTTGACAAATGCCATAGGTTAATGGTGTACTACTAGTATTGCCAGCTGAAGAAACCAAAAATAACAAATATAATTTTTATATTTGTGTATAATCGGAAATCGACGGTAACGAAAATATATGTTTATCTGATTGAAAAGACCGGACCCTGAGTACATTAATCATATTTCGACATAAATTTATTGTATCGGAAGCAGTACTTCCACCAGATGGTACATTACAAAATGCATCAGGTTGTAGAAAAATAAAGTTAAACTCCCATCAATTAGGCTAGGGGAGCGAGCGCTAATGCTACCCTTGCGGATAGGGCGCATATGTTACGTCGATAATATGGAACTCTTTTGTTTTATTTTCTGACTCTCTGATATACAATATTTATATTATTATAGGATATGACATTTTAAGTAATATTATAAATGCGAAAGTGAGTTTGCATGGGCGTCGCCAGGATTACTTTCAGGGAGGAGCATAGCATCCACATATCGTACCATTCACTAAAAAATAAAGAATAATACATGTATTGTTATTTTTTATACGTAAAAGCCTTAAAAACAGCAAAGAAAAACATCGACACGCGGGATTTGAACCTGCGACCTGCTGCAAATCCCGCGTGTCGATGTTTTTCTTTGCTGTTTTTAAGGTTTTTCCAGATTCCCAAGCACGGGGTGAGTGCTATAACACAAAAAATAATTTTATACGTATTTTGTTTCCTGTTAGGAGGTGCAAGCGCATCCCCTTGCACCCTGCTGCCGGCGCCCATGTGAGTTTGTTACGCTTTATCGTGTTAACTATTTAATCGATTATCATACATTTTTGTATAGGTACATGTAGTCGGGGAACCTTTCATTTTTTTAATATTAGCAAACAAGTAGATGGCTCTCCAGATGGAAAGAGAAACCATCGCCTATAGACACCAAGTGTTGATGGTGCGTTGCTAACCGTATGGCGTAATGACAATGCCATATGCATAATTCTAACGGCTACCTTACCCTCCGAACCGGAATACGGCAATGACAAATACTGACGCAATTGCACCAGGAATAGGTAAGGCAGTGGTACCAAATACCCGGGCGAGTCGTTGCGGAACTCTACTATCTAGTAGTCACAAAGGTAGTGACACGTATAGCCAATCAGTCGCCTTTTACAATCTGCCTGGCAGGACGGCAGTTGGTCTATTCTTCAAAGGAGTCCGGACCAACACGGAGGAAAACACTTTTTTATACGTAATGTATAAAAAAAGTGTTTTCCCCAATATTATAGTATTTATAGTGGTATTTTATTACTCAATATCGAATTACACTTGTGACACTATTATATAAAGGAAGTTATAGCAATTGTATATATGACGTGTTCTTGGAATGGGTTTTGACAAGTTTCTCAGCTTTTGAAAATTGGTACCTATTTACAAGTGTAATGTAGCTGCTACACAATGTTGTGAATATATAATTAAGAGTACGAACCAAAGTGTTGGAATAGGTAACTCGTTTAGCGGATTTCACAGTAATATATTCGCATTCCTTAGCGGTCGATTATTATACAACGTTAACGTGTATAATAAAACGGCTATATTGCCCTCATCATAGACTATTAGGTGTATATGGAATAGAATATTACGTTTTTCAATTGAGATATGTTTTTTTATATCATAAAATATTAAGGGCAATGGGCCCACCTTTCGTTCCAACCACTGTAACTTCTGTAAACCAGAATCAATAGCAGCAACCATTCTGATAACCACTGAGTTGCGAGCTCAGGGTACCCTGGGGAAAAGCTAAGCTGTCTTGGAATTCTCAACGAAATTAATCAAAAGTATTAGAAGGAGTAGGAAAATTAAAAGGTAAAAAATGTTAAAAGCATAAAAATGCTACGAAAAGAGGCATTTACAATCAGGTTAAGCCTGATTGCTATTGCACCAAAGAAGTTTGGAAATAAGAAATCTTCCAAAATGGCCTACTTAATTTTATTTCAGTAGTAAGTATGACAAAATCTCTTGAAGACGTGGAAGTTTCCAGGTGAGAATAATTTAGCTTTAAAATTACCGTGGCTAGTGAGAAACTGCGCAACACAATGGTCTATTTCTATCCACGTTTTACTTAAACGATCCCGGAGGCATGGGAAAAAGGTATATAAATGCCGTCCTTTAGTTGAACAACACCAACGCGACTATCATTCATCAATTGTGAATAAAAAAGTGAAATATTTTTGTCTGAGCTAGTAGGTTGATAAATTCTGGATTGGTAAAATTCTATTTCCTAGAATTGTAGTACATTAAAGCTTGACATTGAATTTCTAAATCTAATGGTAAGACATCTGATAAAACGAGTAAAGCTTCGGAGCTTACAGTGCGATATGCTTTGCATAGAAATATTAATGCTAGACACTGATTTTGAAGTAGTTTGCGCTGGATAGCAACACTCGCAACTTCATCAACCCAGGCTGAATAAGCATAACAAATATCATAAGATAGCAAACAAGCAGATGAGTCTCTTGGAGAAAAAAGAAAGAACCATTACTTATAGCTAATGATGCGTTGCTATCTGTTTGGTCGGTGGTACCAGACTCGAGCGAGACGTCGCAGGCCTCTATTTGCTAGTGGTCACGATACTAGTGTCTTGTTTAGTCAGTCGTTCGTCTCTTACTAGCAGAATGGTAGACATAATGGAATTTACCAAATCTCTCACCCGCGCATTGGAGCATGGCAGTGATGAGCACCAAGGGAATTGCAAAAAGGATATTTAATGTAGTGGTACTAAGAAATAAGAAGGTACAGAAATTCGCAAAATTCTACAACCTATATAGTAGTGACAGGTTCGGCCAATCGATCACCTTTTGCTAGCAAGAAGACAGATGGCCTATTCTTTGAAAATAGCTCGAACATACACGGGTTATGGGTAGATTTGCCACGTTTTTTACTAAAAATATAGTATATTTATGTCTGAAAAGAAAAATAAACAGTATTTTAAAGAAAATAAAGTTATTTTATTTTTATTGTTGTCACTGCTTGGATGCGCGCTAAACTTTTAAACAGTGGAGCAGAAAATAGTATTTTGTATATTTTATTTTTGTTTAACGGTAAAAAGTATAATGTAGTAAACGAGTATAATACTGTTTTCTAAACTATAGTTGGGAACTCTAGGTATGGGATATGTCGTATCTGGACTAGAGTGATAATCTTTGATGCGGACGTAGAGAATTAATTTCCCGATGATTGCGAGCCTGCGGTACTAAAGCGTGCTATTGTGGTATTTGGCGAGTTCGCCTTGTTTACGGCGCAGCTGGTAGGGTAGGTAGGGGTAGGGGATATTAGAACAAATTATTATACATTGTACTAGCTCAACCTCGCAGCTTGTAAATCCGGAGTAATAGTTTTTTACTCCTCAACTAAATAAAATAGTGTGTTCATCAAGTGTGGTCTCATTTGTTATATTTTGGCAAAAACTCTGAGTAGGGATTATTTCCAGGGTCACATAGTGGAGCTGAAAGAAAGCCCTGGGAACTTGCAATAAAACAATTTAAGCTCATTGAGAAAGAAACCATGGTAAGTTTAACTTGGTGCTGCAAGGATCCTGCGAAGATAATCCGCAACTTTTACGTTTTGATTTTAATATGATGAATATGAAGCGGAATGGTCTGAGGACAAGAAAATGTGTTAGAGGGGTTTTAAAATATTTAATTTAGAGTTATATTATTAACTCTCTTAAAATCGTATTAAAGGTTATTTTTTATGCGTCGGGGATAAAACCGGCGTAATAGGTTCTCTATTATACGTCTAATACTGAGTACATAGGTACATTTAAATCTAGTAGCATAGAAGTAAAATAGTTTTATAGATTCAGGCATTTATTTGCGGAAATCTATAACTGAAAGAAGATCACAATTCAATTTGTAGACGGACTCTCACGTGTGATCTCTGCGATGCCATTGAAAGGAAAATAAAAAAGCAACGCAAGAAATGGAATAAACATCCGTAGTTCCGGAACATAAGAAAAAAAGACCCCGGCGGCACAATTATCTCCCGTTCACAACATATTCCACTACGTCCGTAGCAAAAACCAAGGCACACAGTATACACATCCAACGCATGTTTCACCTCATAACCGAAGCATCTTCAGGATCAACGTACGCAACTTTACTCAACAAGAGTCGAAATAATACTGGCTCACGCCACCAGTTAAACGCTTTTTTATAGTCCCAGGCTGACATTACTAAGCGCTATATTGTAAAATAAAGTCAAATTTGTCAAATACCCATTCAATTGTAATGTATTCTTAAATGAACATCACAATTGAATGGATTATGTTTTATGATTTAAGTTAAATAACCAGTTATAGATAAGCGCTATCAGTATATAGATAAGGAAGGGATTAAGTTTATCTCCATAGTGTAAATATTCTAAAATAATGGTTTCTGAGTATAAGCACAGTATACTGGAAACTAACAGTAGTCAGTCTACATATATGTGATATTCGAGCAACGCACACATAAACACCTCCCACGGACGCGATATCTCGGAATGGTTCGGGACAGTTTGTTCCGCACCAGTCCGACATATCGCGTCCATGAGAGGTGTCTATGTGTGCTATGCTCGAATATCACTTGTATGTAACATTGTCTTCTGTTAGTCTCTAAGTATTCTGTGGTATAAGGTTCCATAAGGTATTATTAGTATTATTTAATCAAAAACCAAAAAACTCATTAAAATATACGTCTATATCGGAGCTGAACAAGATTTGTATTTTTGTATATCATAAGATAGCAAATAAGCAGATAGGTCTCCTAGTGGAAATAATTAACCATCGCCTATAGACAACAAAGATGTTAATGGTGCGTTGCTACTTGTGGTGAGGTCTAATGTTTATCGTTTATCGGTTAAATTACCCTCCAAACCGGAACAGGACAGTGACAAGCGCTGACACTATTGCGGCAAGAATAGATAAGGTGGTGGTACCAGACCAAGGCGAGATAATGTAGAACTCTACCACCTAGTAGCCACGATGGTAGTGACTCGATAGCCAATCGGTCGCCTTTTACGACCTGCCTGGCAGAACAGCAGTTGGCCTATTCTCCGAAGGAGCCCGGGATCAACACGGGGAAAATTGACTTCATACAAATTTAAACACAGGATAGAGATCTTAATAATATACTCATAATGTACTGATTAATTTATTTCAATTCAAGATCACCGGTTCGTTCGGACGTGGCAGAGTGGCGACAGACCCTCATAATTCTTTTTTTGGCTGGCTGGCTAATACATTATATTAGCCAGCCAGCCAAAAAAAGAATTATGAGGGTCCATACAAAACGATAGCTTGAAACCAGTGAATAACAGAATTCATTGTTGCGAGTTATGAATTTTACGAGTATAATGAATTCATAATTGCCACTGAAGTGAAAATTGTATAACAGAAAATTAAAAAATGCCACAATTAACGAACAGTGTACTTGACAATACGTGAATTTTGAAAAATAAAAATTATTGTATTAATACACAGGAATGAAGGTTTTTATAGCGTATTGTGCAGATAAAAGATGTGTGATTGTGTGTCCGGCCGATAATTTAATAAATTACAGCTATGATGATGTGTTGTTTTTTTTATATCATAAGATAGCAAACAAGAGTCTCTTGACGGAAAGAGTCAACCATCGCCTATAGACACCAAAGATGTTAATGGTGCATTGCTATCTTGTGGCGAGGTCTTATGCCACATGCATAAGTTTACCCGCTACCTTACCCTCTAAACCGGAACACGACAGCGACAAGCACTGACGCTATTGCGGCAGGAATAGGTAAGGCGGTGGTATCAGACCCGTGCGAGACAATGCAGAATTCTACCACCTAGTGACTACTATGGTAGTGACTCGCATAGCCAATCGGTCGCCTTTTACAACCGGCAGAACGGCAGTTGGTCTATTCTTCAAAGGAGCCCGGGACCAACACGGGGAATGTGGTTATATATTGGAGAGAGATAGGCAGATGAAAAAGACAAAGGTTGAAAGATCTGTTTATCTGTACAATGTTATTAACATTCTTTCATTAGAATTGTTGTTCATTAATAAATATTCTTCGTATATAGTGATAGAATCTTTGTACTTACTTTACATAGTATAAAACAAATTCATCTTCGCTATATAAATAAATATAAATATTCACGGGACAAATTACATTTACTGATCTAACCCCGAAGTAATTATTTGCTTGTGTTATGGGTGTTAGCCAGACACTAATACATAGAAATACGTATATAAATACTGGAATATATTTAATAAACACCCAAACCCGGAAATATAAACATTTATGCTCATCACACAAATGCTTGTCCCCGTCGAGGATCGAACCCGAGCTCCGTCGATCGCGTAGTTAGGGTCGCTAATTACTCGACCAACGGGCGGTCAAACATGCTCGTTTAGATATTTTTTACTAGGCAACTTACTAGGCGACTGAGTTTACATCAATACACTGAGTGATTGATCAAGCGGAAGGTTTATGTGTATAATACATGCATGGTATTGTAGAGAAAAGCTGAAACTTTCAAAGATTTTTACATTATTACATCAATCACTCGCGAAAAGGCATTGCTGGGTCGCTAGCTATCTATATACGTGAATACGTGAAGTGAAAACTTTTTACCCTTTTTGACGAAAATTTTGTGGACTGAGGAGAATGGAATTTGTTAAAGTTTTTATAGGGACAGGTGAAGAAAGCTAATATTTTTATACAATACAACGTCGAAGACGTCACAAATGGAATATCCTCCGATTGGGCCGTAGGATGGTCTCTGATTATCGCTGGTACTGATTATGTTTTATTATTTTTTATTTTTTGTTTACTAGGTTATGTCAATTACATCATTACAGATGAAATTCACATTTATAATTTTGGTCCGTACTTTCGTATTTCTAGTTATTTTTGTGTTATAGCAATCACCCTACTTGGGAAAACTGAAAAAACTTTAAAAAAAACAACAGAGAAAAATATCGATACGCAGGGGTTGAATTTGCGACCTTCTCCCTAAAACCGGGATGCTCTACCACGGAGCTAGTGTCGACAGGCTCGACGTGGCGAAATTCTTCTTTTCTATATTTTTAAATTTTTTCTCACTTAAGGGGGCCACTTAAATGTTTAATATTTAAGAAATATATTTGTGGTACCTACTCGCCCTTTAGCTAAAAATTCCACTATTATTACTAAAAGTAGTACTAACAGAATACTAGTAATGACAAAAAGCATTTGTTTGCAACCGACTTTTCAAAAAATCTCTCATTTTATTAACGGATATAATATCATTAGATCACTGCTTAGAAAAAATTGTCCACTCCATCCTCACCGCCTTGATGTCTGGAAATCCACAACCGTGCGCTTTTGTCGGCACTTTTTGCCTCGCACTACTCCTTTGTGGAATCAATTACCCTCGGGGGTGTTTCCGAACGGATACGACTTAGGGACCTTCAAGAAACGAGTTTATTCATTCTTAAAAGGCCGGCAACGCAGCTGCAAGACCCCCGGTGTTGCAGTTGTCCATGGGCGGCGGTGATCACTTGCCATCACCACCTGTTCGTTTGCCCCCTCTGCTATAGAAAAAAAAACAATAAGCATCTATCAACTAGATTTATTTTTAGGTAATCTTTATAATATGCTCATTCATCAATTTCTTTAATAATTTCGAACGAGGTACAATTCCAATGTCTCTTTGAGGGTAAAGCTAAATTAATATGAAAGCGTTTGGGCTTGGCTTCGGCCAAAGCAAAATTGGCCAGTCGTGCGAATCGATGTTTCAACTGAAGTCACATTCTTCAGTTATATAAGGTGTAATTCAGCTACATATGGAATAATGCTCACATCAACATTTATTGGGATAGCAACGCACCATTAGCATCCTTGGTGTTTATTATTACTTACTTATTATCCAATAGTACTAAAAAATATCAGTCGTATCTTCTCGTTTTGGAAACACTTCCCTGAAAGCCTCAGCCAGTATTGAAATACTTGGAGTCGACATATCGAGCGACGTACAGTTCCGCGGTCACTTGGATGGCAAGGCTAAATTAGCCTCTAAAAAGCTAGGAGTTCTTTGCAGGGCTAGGCAGTACTTCACACCGGCCCATCGTTTACCGCTTCATAAGGCGCAAATCCGGCCTCATATGGAGAACTGCTCTCATTTATGGGCGGGGGCTCCTCAGTAGCTAGCTCTAGCTCCTTCCTTTTGGTCGCGTTCAATGTACGGCGGCTCGAATCGACGATGACGAGACTATTTCAAATTGGCTTGATTCTTTGGCGTTACGTAGAGATGTGGCATCACTCTGCATCTTTTGTCGGCTATATCATGGGAAATGTGCCGAGTTATCTTATGATATAAAAAAGCTAAACTTGTAGACAATGGTGGTTGCAATATCACAAAATTATATGAAATTCGTACGAAGGTTCTGTTTAAAATTCCTAGAAACGCGTACATTCAAACTAAGTATTTTATAATTTCTGCAGCGTCACTTTACAGCTTTTAATTTTTGTTTTAGAACTCTCTGTGAAATTGAAAATTCTCTGTAAGCAGAATGTGAAACGCATGGAACTTCCACAAACAACCATTTAAATTAAAATTTGTATTTGCTTTTTGCTATGACTCTCTGGCTGTAATCCTTTGCGTCACGATGGTGTTGTTTATACGTAGAATAAAGACAATATTTTAAGCCAGTGTGTTTAAAATTTTCTGGTGTATTTTTAAATCTATTTTGAAATTAATATGTGAAGCAAAAACTTTGTACTCTTTTTCACAACAATTACGTGAATGGAGGAGTACGGTATATGTATTTATGTACTCGTAGATTGGCACAGTTAAAGTTGACATGGTGAAAAAGTGCAGAGCACATTTTGGAGTTTACTCCTTAAGAATCGGTATGAAAAAAATGTGAGGAGTAAAATCTACTGAACGAATGACCTCGTTACGTTTTTGGTGCGCAACTTTCTAATTTGGTGTGAGCAGTGTAGCTAGATCGTGCGTTTTTTTTTTGCGTCTGTTTTGACAACTATACTTAAGGAGTAAACTCCAGTCGTGCGTCGGAGCTGACACACACAATTTTTTTTATTTAATACACTTATAGAAAATTTACATGTCTTTCTGTAAAATGTAAAGAAGTATAAATGTAAAACTTTGTTTTTAAAAATGTTTGCGTAAATATAGCGCTTTGACTTTTCCCCTGTATTGCTCCAAACTCTCTTTATAAAATAGACCATCAGCTGTTTTGCCACACAGTTTCTGAAAAGCGAACGATTGGATATACTTATCAGCTATTGTGACCACGAGGTTGTGGAATTACGCAACGTCTCACCAGGGTGGTGCTAACGCTTTACCTGTTCCTGCCGCAATAGCAACTTACAAAAATTAGACATTATTTTTGACGTCATAATGTCTTATAAATTCGATGAACACTGGATGCACGCACGAAAAAGCATGACTCGTTGTCACGTTCCGCCTGAATCGAGCGTGCAAACGAGAGCGCGGAACGAGCGATAGAGAGGCACGATATTGTTGCCTCATAGCGTTATCACGAAAAATTATCGCCCGTAAAGGGACTTTTCAGACAACCATTTTTTTACAACAAATGAATTTTTACAACACAATAAAATGAAATAACAGTTTACTATAATATAAGCTTTTGTTAAGTGTCATTGTCTCGGCGCCAAACTAACCCCGAAACATTGTCCTAGTGTAAAACACTTTAACTAGTGCGCTGTAAGCGTTCTGATAAATGTAGAGTTATTTATGCAACAGCTACCCGCTTGTGCTTTGTGAATCACTACATTGTTGATGCGCGTGACAGGAAGCAGGAATGTACACTAAAAATGAAAATCCAAGCGGATCGTGTTCCTTGCATACGACATTCTCACTCGTAAAAGATTTTAACAAGATGAATTTAACCATATTATATACCTATGTTTTTCATATTGCAATGAATTTAATTCTCAAATGAAAAAATACTATATTACCAAAAACATCCAACAATTGTACCTGAATGGATTACCTTTTTCCTAAAAGATATTTGATAATTAAACAAATATGCCTATTTCAACGAAAATTAACGAAACATTAATTGGGTTTTTAGTTATCAAAATAACATTTTCCTATAGATTGGCATAGAATAAAACTATATTCTATTCTTATGCAAAAATAAGTAACTTAAATAAAATTCATTTATTTTTTAATTCAAAAATAAATAAAAGAGAATAGTGAAAATCTACCACGTACGTGTGCCAAAATTATTACCGCATAGTTACAATTAAAATATTAAAAGTATTAATACTATTTTCATTTTACCAGCACTAGGTGCACTATATGGACGACGACGTTCAGCTCTGGCATCGATTAGAAAATACCTAAATTTCAGTTGGGCGATTTTGTGAATTGTCTTTTAAGAACTATCTGGCAGAACTGCAAGTCTTCTATACTTCAAAGGGAGGAAAGAACAACACGGGGTAAATTTTCGTATTGACAATTCGCCAAGCTTTGGCGTCTTCTTCTAAATCATCTATATCTGCTGCACCTTCAATAGATAATAACAGAAAACTGGTTAAATTGTTTGGCAACAAAATATATATCTTGCAATTTTCCACGAAATTTTAAATGTGATTTTTGCAATTCCACGGAAATAATAAGGAGTTTAAAGAATGGAATGGACTTGGAAACTGAAAATTGTAGGAGTTCCCAGCTTCATAATTAACAATATCTTTGGCTCCTCTTTTCTCCAGGAGAATCATCTGGTTGTTTAATATATTATGACATAAATAAATTAAAATAAACAAACATTGATTTTTATATTATATCGAGGACACAAAACCTGAAAAAGCCACGACTTACTGATTTATAACGAAAACGCCAAAATACAAAATAGAGTTTGTGTTATGTAAAATTGGAGTGACAGATGAAGGAAAGTCTTTGATTCTGTCGGGGATCAAAACAAATAGGTTCGGTCTTTGATAAATTATCAAGGGAAGATTGATGGCGGGGGTGTGGGGTGAGCGCGCTGTCTTCAGCTCTCTGTGTCTGTCTGAATATGACTAATAACATACATATTTTCAATATTTGTATTAATATTATATCTTTCTTATATTTCTTTGATTATCTTGTTTGATTTTTAAATTGTAAAAAATAATGTAGAAAAAACATAGTATCCTGCATTTGATCAAATCAAACGGTACGCTCGGTTACACTTATTAATGTCACACATGTTACTAGGTGGTAGAGTTCTGCATTGTCTCGCCCGGGTCTGGTACCACCGCCTTACCTATTCCTGCCGCAATAGCGTCAGTGCTTGTCGCTGTCGTGTTCCGGTTTGGAGGGTAAGGTAGCCGGTGAACTTATGCATGTTGCATTAGACCTCGCCACAAGATAGCAACGCACCATTAACATCTTTGGTGTCTATAGGCGATGGTTGACTCTTTCCATCAGGAGACCCATTTGCTTGTTTGCTATCTTATGATATAAAAAAAAATGTCAAAACATATAATATATATATATATATATATATATATATATATATATATATATATATATATATATATATATATATATATATATATATATATATATATATATATATATATATATATATATATTATTTCTAAAAGGTTTTTTTTCTGGAGTGGCTCGATCTCTTTAACTACTTCAAAAAAAAACACCCCGCTAAAGCTTATGTTTACTATTTTGGGCGAAAATATAAAAACCTCCGAAAAAAAATATAGTAGTAGTATATACAAATTTTAAAATACATAAGAACAAAACATTTTGCAGCTAGAGAGAATACTGCAAGTGAGGATATTTAACAAATCCTTAATGAAATAATAATAATAATACAATATGTATGTCAAAATAAAACTAATAATAATAAAAAAGAAATGTCAGATCAAAACCATGTCATAAAATTATTTAATAACTAATATTTTTATATAATAGTGATGAAAAAATAAAAAATATTTCATCTGAATCACAGTTTTGTAAATCATAGTTTTGTCAAAATCATAGTTTTGTAGGCTTAGATTAAAAATTGCAAATTATTTTGTCCAGCAAAACCTATTACATCCTTAATTTTAATTGACAAAAAAATAAAAAATAGATTTTATTTAGAAAAAATATATCCTTATAGTATCCTTGCATGAGCATGCGAATGCATTCAAAATATCCATATAACAAATATAAATTTCGTGTAAATAACATATATTTTCAATATTTGTTCAATGTTTTTCGCCGTGTTGGTCCCGGCCTCCTTTGTAGAATAGGCCAACTGCGGTTCTGCCACGCAGGTCGTAAAAGGCGACCGATTGGCTATCGAGTCACTACCATCGTGGCTACTAGGTGGTAGAGTTCTGCATTGTCTCGTCCGGGTCTGGTACCACCGCCTTACCTATTCCTGCCGCAATAGCGTCAGTGCTTGTCGCTGTCGTGTTCCGGTTTGGAGGGTAAGGTAGCCGGTAAACTTATGCATGTGGCATTAGACCTCGCCACAAGATAGCAACGCACCATTAACATCTTTGGTGTCTATAGGCGATGGTTGACTCTTTCCATCAGGAGACCCATCTGCTTGTTTGCTATCTTATGATATAAAAAAAAAAATTGTATAATTTTGGTATATATTTTTCTTTTCCTTTGATTGTTGTTTTTGAGAGATCATTAGTTCTCAGGTTTGATCGTAAATAGGGTAAAAAATTAAAGATTATTCTGTCTTGAAAATATCCACAACTTCCAGTATTTCATTCAAAAACTAAAAATTATTCCATCGAGAGAAAATCATAATTTTCTGCATTTTATTAAAATATTAAACATCATTTTATCGAAACATAATCATAGTATCTTGCAGTCGATTAAAATAACATTCCGGTGTGAATACATTCATAATGACATACATATCCATACCATTATGTTGGCAATATTTTACATAAATATACATAAAATAAGTAAGTAGTAAGTATTTTACATAAATATACATAAAATAAGGCCATCAATGTCTAAATTATTGTGTCAATATAAAGATGAAGTATTAATTCTTTTGTTTCACACAATATTTTATTATCAAAACTTAAAAATATGGTATTAGAGGGAAGTCTTTAGATTGGATAAAGAGTTATTTAGAGAATTAGAGAATAGAGAATTTGTTTATTTTCAAGTACCCACGTTACCGGCCGCTCTTCGCGGCCGGTTATTAACTTTCGTTGTAATTCATACTGAAGTCATTATGTCGAATCGGGATAATATTGTTACGGATTACAGTAAAAATCCTTTCGCTAAAAGTCAGATGACTCCGCGATCTCCTACTAATGTCACAAACAAACGATGCATTAGCGATATTTCACCGTCCCAATTAACTCCTGACGGCAAACTTAGTTGTGTAGCCGCGAATGATGAAAATAACACCACTATTTTAAACATTTCTTCATCGCAAGAGGAGCCCAATTATTACGAATTAGTCCGCGAGGCCTCATCATATCTGGCGAAAATAAATGAATTAGTTAACGAACAGGGCTCGCGTATGAATGTCGCAAATAAATCCGGCGTTATGGACATGACCCAACGAGTTACCGCTATTGTTTCATTGTTAGCCTTGCGGTCATCATCGCTTGAAACTAGACTGGCCTTAGCTGAACAAGACGTCGTTGCGAACAAAAGCAATAATAACGCCCCGTCTTCATATTCAGATGCCTTACAGCTAAAACTCTCGAAGACTATCCCGCCGGTTCAAACGCGCGCTCCGTTACCGTGTGTGATTGCTTATCCGACCGAGTAAAAATCAAACATTATAAAAACCTCAAACGAAACCAAAGAGGTGTTAATGAAAGCTATTAAACCATCCGATGACGGCTTCCAAATCGTAGGTGTTAAGAAAGCCGCAAACTCAGGGGTTGTACTTAGGGTAACTAACGAACGCCAGGTCCAAAAACTAAAATCCGTTAATGCCATAAAAATGGCAGGGCTGCGTTTAGAAACTCCAACCGGTCGTCGCCCGCGTATTTTGGTTAAAGATGTTCCCCAAAACTTATCCGACGAGGTATTTTTAACGTGCTTATATAGACAAAATATTAAAGATGAAATGAACATCTCAGAAGATCAATTTCTCAAGTCTATTAAAATAGTAAGGCGCCGTAATTTCGATCAATTTAACCGTAAGTGGGTAGGTGTCGAACTAGACCCGGCAATTCGTAAACATCTAATTAAATCGAAAGAAAAACTGTTTATCGATTGGGCTACGTGTAGGTTTGTCGACGACGTGGAGCTAGTTCGATGCACGCAGTGTCAACAATACGGTCATGTCTATAAGTTCTGTCGCGAGAAAACTCCTTGCTGTGCACATTGTGCTGGCACTCATCAAACTAAAGACTGCCAAAATAAAGACCGCAGTGATTTTACACCGACCTGTGGCAGCTGTAAACGCTATAAAAAACCCAGTGACCACGCGACTGGTTCTCCTGACTGTCCAACCTTTAAGGCAAAGATGGAACAGCTAATTTTAACAACTAATTATGGATAGATTGGTAATAGGACAATTAAATCTCCATAACGATAAGGCGGCTACGTCGGAGCTGAATAGACTGGTTACTGAATACAACCTTGATGTAGTACTTATTCAAGAACAATACCAAAGTACCCAACTTCGTAATAAAGTACTACAACACAACACAAAAGCTCGCGCAGGTATATACGTCTCGCGCTCTTTTTATACAGTAACGGCTATTACTAATCTTTCATCTCAACATTGTGCCGTAGCGGAGGTATCCTGTTCCAAACTTAAAATATATATCATTAGCTGCTATTTCCAGTATTCCGATCCTGTTGCTCCTCACTTGCATCACCTCCGACACGTTCTACGATCTCTTGCCGGACAAAAAATTATTATTGGTGTTGACGCTAATGCCTCATCCCCTCTTTGTTACGGTAAACTACGATCCAACGACAGGGAGCGTAGATCTGCAGTAGAAGAGTTCATTGCTGAACTAAATCTCACCATCCATAACACCCCCGACGCACCACCTACATACAGTAGCCCTATGGGTGAATCATTTATTGACGTCACACTTTCTAGTGCGTACGTTCGTTTGAATAACTGGCGCGTGATTCCAGATGCGTCTTGTAGTGACCATCGTTTGATTGTATTGGAGTATAACCCACTATTACCTGTGAGCTCGAAATCTAATACGATTGATTATATATATAACGCTAAATTTGCTAACTGGAATCTCTTCCGACATTTATTTTCTGCACATGCCAAAGATTTCACTCGCCATTCATTAACAGTGTCAGAACAATCAGAAATAATGTCTGATACTTTTACCTACTGCGCGGATATTGCTATAGGTCGTCATTCAAAAATAAAAACTCAAAAGTGGAACGACAGCTTAGTTAAAAAACGGCAAGACTTTAGGAAAGCTAGACGCCACCTTAATAAACTTAAGCGCCGTCGTTTGGAAGGTGACGAATATGTTAAAGCTCTTGCTAATTTGAGAAAGACCCGATCACACTATCGAGCCGCCACTGCATTAGCAAAAAGAAATTTTCTGCTAAAAATTACGGATAGATTAGAAAAAGAAGGCCCTTGGTCTTCTATGTATCATGAAATCAAAAATCGTACGAAAAATAATTTATCTTTTTATAATAATATTAAAATTAACGATACGTATACGCTTAGCTTAGAGGAGACAGTGAACGCTCTTTTACATACGTTAATTCCGGATGATAATCTAGAGCGCGATAACGAATATCATCGTGAAATTAGATCGCAAGTTGACGTGATACCTGTGTCCCCCATGTCGAGCCTTGTAACGTTAGACGAACTTTTAAATACCGTTAACAACTTACCATCGAAAAAAGCCCCCGGAGAGGATAAAATCTCAAATTATATGATAAAACATGCGTGTTTAGCGGCCCCGGACTCTATTTTAAAAATAATAAATCGTTGTATTGCTGAAGGAGTTTTTCCCAAAATATGGCGCCAAGGATATCTTAAAATTATTCCAAAGTCCGGTGACAAGCCTACGGATGACCCTAAATCTTATCGTCCCATTACACTTCTGCCGTCCTTTGGTAAACTGTTAGAAAGATTGATAGTTCCTCGACTTCTACCACGAGGGCCCACGTTCAATAAACAACAGTTTGGATTTACCGCCGGAAAATCCACTATCGATGCAGTGCTGTCTATGAGAAAAATGGTAGAATTGTCACGAAATAATTATGTTGTAGGTATTTTTTTGGATATTTCTGGTGCATTTGACAACGCTTGGTGGCCGATGTTATTGTTGAAATTAAAAACAAGGGGGTGTTATTCAAATATATATAAGCTAATTAAATCGTATCTAGAAAACGGTCATACGAAATTGCAGCTAGGGCATTACGCAGTGTCTAAACGCCTTACTCTAGGTTGCCCTCAGGGATCAGTACTTTCACCATATCTATGGAACTTAGGATTTGACGATTTATTCTCATTAGCCTTGCCGGAAGGATGCTCGCTTATAGGTTATGCAGACGACGTTGCTTTAATGATACAAGCTAACACACGAGCACAGTTAGAGTCGCTGGCTCACACTAGTCTTAATTTGATCATCAACTGGGGCTTGAGAAATCGTTTAAGCTTTGCGCCTCATAAAACGTTTTACCTAATATTAAAAGGTTCGCTCCTATCATCTCCCAGTATAAAAATAAATAATACCACAATAAAGAGAAAAGAATCGGTAACATATTTAGGTTTGGTCATAGAAAAAAATTATACTTTTATAAATCATATTAACTATATCGGTGAAAAGGCTAAACGGAATTTCTTATCCTTTGCGGGCATATCTACCTCGACATGGGGTTTAACGTTTAACACTTTAAAGATAATTTATAACGCCACGTATTTAGGTTGTATCTGTTATGCGTGTCCAGCGTGGGCTGATAAAGTTACGAGTGGTGCGATCCGGCGCAAACTACTTCAAAATCAGCGTCTAGCACTAATATTTCTATGCAAAGCATATCGCACTGTAAGCTCCGAAGCTTTACCCGTTTTATCAGGCGTCTTACCATTAGATTTAGAAATTCAGCGTCGGGCTTCAATGTATTTCAATTCTAGGAATTTCACTAACCCAGAATTTATCAACTCGCAAGCCCAAACAAAAATACGTCGCCTTTTTAATCCCGTAATCGACGTTAGTAATGAATTAATTGATGAATGGCAGTCGCGTTGGTCTTGTTTAACTAAAGGACGGCATTTATATAACTTTTCCCGTGCATCCGGGATCGCTTAAGTAAGACTTGGATAGAAATAGATCATTGTGTTGCACAGTTTCTCACTAGCCACGGTAATTTTAAAGCTAAATTATTCTCGTTTAATTTAAACGTTTCTTCTCCCTTTTGCGAGTGCTCTACATTAAACTGTAAATATGAACAAACTGCACATCACATTCTTTGGCAAAACGAACGTCGTCAAATGCTTGATAGTATGCAATGTATATCCGGTGTAATTTATTACTCCGATCTTGTGGGTACACGTGGGAACTTCCGTGCCTTCAAACGATTTTGTCACACTTACTACTGGAAGCAAAATTAAGTAGGCCATTCTGGTAGGTCCCTAATTTCCAAACTTCCGTGGTGCAATAGCAATCAGGCTTAACCTGATTGTAAAAGTCTCATTTCGTAGCATTTTTATGCTTTTAACATTTTGCTTATTTAGAGAATAGGAAACAATGTGTTGAAATATCTAAAATATGCGGAAACCGTAAAAAAATATATACTTCAAACTACCTTGTTAACAACTGTGGTGTACCACAGGGCAGTGTTTTAGGACCCTTGCTATTTTTAATTTATATCAATGATCTTCCTGATAGTATAAAACATGATTGCTTTTTATTTGCTGACGACACTACCCTACTTATTAAATGTAAAAATAAAAAAGACTTGGTAAATTAAACAAGCGAAACCTTATTGCAAGTTTCAGACTGGTTAATTAATAATAATTTAAAAGTTAATGTAACTAAAACAAAATTAATTGAATTTCAGAACTACCACAGTAATATTACCAAAAACACAAATATATTTTTAAATAAAGTAAATATAGATGATGTAGATTATACAAACTTTTTAGGAATAATTATTGACAAAAATTGTAATTGGAAAGCACACATTGAATCTCTATGTAATAAGATTGATAGATTTGTCTATGTCTTGAGAAGACTAAGGGAAGTAGGAGACGCAAAAGCCTCCCTATTAGCATATCATGGATATGTCTCTTCTAATTTACAATATGGAATTGCTATTTGGGGAAATTCTGTTGAATTGGTACGAATTTTTAGAGTCCAAAAGAAATGTATTCGAGCAATATGTGGTGTTAATCAGTTACATTCCTGTAAACCACTTTTCAAGTCTCTTAAGGTCCCTTACCATGTTTGTATATCTTAGAGGTATGCGTATTTGTAAAAAAGCACCAAAAGTTATTTAAAACAAATGCTGAAGTCACTGGTAACTCATATTTTAGGAATAGTAAGAAATTATATGTGCCTAACCAAAAATTAAATATTTTTACAAAAAATGTGTATTTTATGTCTATTATTATATACAATCATATTCCTGATAATCTTAAATCATTGCCTATAAATAAATTTCGCAAAAAGTTGTTTGATTTGCTGTTAGATAAAACTTATTATGATATTAAAGAATTTTTAGCCGATAAAATTAAATGTTAATGGATAGAAATATAAGTTTGTTGAATTGTCCTTAAAAAAATTTCAATGTAGTAAAAATTTTGTAAATGGTGAACATTATGTAAATTATAAAAAAAAAAATTACTCAAAATATGAAACTTGTAATTATAAAAATAACTTTGTAATATGGAATCATCCATGTATATTTATAACAAGATCATAAATTAGAGAAAAAAAGACCAGCCCACTGAGTTTCTTCCGCCGGATCTTCTCAGTGTGTGGCCGCGTTCCGATCCGGTAGTAATTCTGAAAAATCGATACAATTTATAGTTTTAAATGCAATATTATATAATGATATTTTTTTTAAATATTTGCACACCATATATTGGTAGAATATGTCGGTAACTTAATTTATTTTTAACAACTTGTAACACCCATATTCTTGCAAATAAATATTTTCTTTCTTTCTTCTTTCTTTACTAATTATTAAAATCTTATGGAATCTGTAGAATTGTTAATTATTTAACTTATATTTAGACGGTAGTCGAATAAAATAAAACACTATAAAAAGGTCTGTCAGATATGTTTTCGAGGCATTCGTGTTTGTGAAATTGAGAAGTGAAGTTGCTTAACGTACAATAATAAAGTGTAATAAGTTCTGTTTTTTGTATTTAATATTTAATATAATTCGATATTCCGTTATTTGATGTTTAAATTATAAAACCTTATACCTTTTACCAAGTGGAGCGAATAATTATTATAAATGCGAAAGTATATCTGCTGTGTCTCTTCTTTACACCTAAACACCTGAACCGATTTGGATGAAATTTGGCACAGAGACTGTTTGGGACTCGAGAAAGGACACAAGAACAAGGGAATTTTTATCCCGAAAATCCTACGGAAACCGGAACTATGCCGTTAAAACCCTAGGTCTTTTATTTTAGTCATTTTTCCACGCGAATGAAGTCGCGGGACCAGCAATTTTCAATATTTGTATTAATTCGTTATGTATTTTTTAATCTCTCTATCTCTTTGACCGCCCCGTTGGTCGAGTGTTTAGCGACCCTGACTACGCAATCGATGGGGCTCGGTTTCGATCCCCGACGGGGACAAGCATTTGTGTGATGAGCATAAATGTTTGTATTTCCAGGTTTGAGTGTTTTTTAAATATATTCCAGTATTTAAATATGTATTTCTATGTATTAGTATCGTTGACTAACACCCATAACACGAGCAAATAATATGCTTACTTTAAGGTTAGATCAGTTAGTGTAATTTGTTCCGTGAATATTTATTTATTTATTTTATAATCTTTCGCTGCTCTGATTGTCTCGGAACCTTGCATATCTTCAGATTCTCGGGACCTGAAGATATACAAGCTCCGAAAATTCAAATTCGAAAAAGTCATTATGCGTTGTATTCCATTTGCGCCCTTCTTTCTATAGCATAAACACTTCTACTAAAAAAATCTGAAAAAGTCATTCGAAAATTAAATTTATTTAATTCAGAAGAGATCGGAAGATTTTACATTTAATAAATAGATCTTGAGTTCGACTGCCGGTTAGGGGAAAATCCTCAGACTAGAGGAAAAACCCTTTTTTCCTCTAGTCTGAGGGTAAAATCATAGTTATTAAGGTTGTTACACGTTTGTCTTTTAAAATGGTAATTTCAATTGCTAGGTACTCGAAGTCAAGTGGTCACGTATTAGTAAAGCAATAGATCTCGTTTATCACAAGAAATAAGCGGTTAGCGCTATGAGGTCGGTAAAATGCGACGATGGAGATTAATTACTTCCATTATAGTTTGTGTGTGTAAGTAAATCTCTCATAACTTTTAAATGGCTTTATCGATCGAAATAGTACTCGATTAGATTCTGCTAAACTTACATTCCTTGAAAAGTTAAGCCGATTTATGGCCGATTTAGTCTTTTGGATTTTGAGAAATTCCAAAAATTGCCTAAATATTTTATTTTACTACTTTAAAAGTAATGTATCAATTCATTTTAAAATCTAATCAGCTCTTTTCCATGAAAATTGGCATACATATACTTTGGTTTGGTACGAATTATTTAAAAAAAGACGTGTGGCACTCGGGGACTGTCGCGGTAAAGCTAGTGCATAGCATTTTTTATCAACTTATGCAATTACAATTATATATTTATTTTATTTATGCAGTATTTTTTTTCTTTGTTTATTCATATTTAAAACACTTTGTACACAAATTATACGAGTACAGATATTCTCTGTTGTACGTAGATGATAAATACCTATACACCTATATACTTTCTCACAAACAGCTGATTACGGTAGTATTCCAATACAACCGATGCCACCTTAAGGCGGGTTGCTGAATTAAAGAGACAAGCGTGAAATTTCAAAAAGTCATTAAAAGTTCTGGTATTTATCGATAGATGGAATTAGTATCACCGCTGTGCCGGTCGGAGTGGGGGTGTTAGGTTTTTTCGTTACGGAATTTCTGGATTCGGTCCCCACGCTCAAGGCCCGCGATAGAAACTATGCAATAGCTTAAAATAGTTAGGTTACCGAATACAACGTCTAATCATTTGAACTTGTGTAGCTGCTAAGTTCAATTTCTTATTCTTTTTAATTTTACATTTTACGGAACAAATTACAGGCTATAACAAAAAAGATATACTTTTGAAGATTTCACGTAAAAGCAATCGAGTAAAAGTTTTCGCCCATTTGGTACAAAATGATTTGGCTACGTAAACTTTAAATTTGTTAAAATATTTGTGATGCCGCTTCAAAATATCTATAGAAAGAGAAAATATAATAAGTTTTCTTTACAATTTTATTTAACAAGATTAAGAGGGTCGGCAGCAAAGATAAGGCTGTCGAAAAGTTTGAGTCAGAGAACCGTTTCAAAGTTTAAGAGTATTAAAGGAACGATGATTTGAACGTTCGTATTACGGAATTACATTAAGATCGATCTTTGTACTTTGAAACGAATTACGGGATAAAAGAAAATAAGAATCACATTACAAAGAACATAAAATTTTCAATTTCAAATTAAATTTATTATGACATTGTAATTCTTAGTTAATTATTATTTATTTACTTGGAATTATATTTGTTCAAGCCAGGGACGTGTTTAACGCCAAAAATAGTCAATAGGAAATATCAGTGACAAGCTCTTAATATTATAATAAAAATAAAAGATATACCAAAACACTACAATCTGAAATTACTTCAACTACAAATTACTTAAATAAAGAGATAAAATATAAAAATAAAAATCCTTTTAAACGGCAAGTCAGGAATCATTTTCTTAATTAACTAATTGTTCCTGATTGATTGCTTATATTTATAACTAGCTGTTGCCCACGACTTCGTCCGCGCGGATTCGTTTACTCGTTTAAAAAAAGAGTCAATATAATCTATACATATAATAAAATCGTAGAAAAGTCAAAACTGTATATTGATTATTTTTTCAAAAGAATACTTGGGGCGTGATCTACAATCGATATCGAAGCCAAAAATATAGTTTTTAGAATTTTTGTCTGTTTGTCTGTATGTATGTCTGGGGTAAACTCAAAAAGTACTGCATGGATTTACTTCAAATTTTGCATGAATATTACTAACAGGTCGGGTCAACATAATACCTACATATTATCAAGCTATCACCCACGGGGGAGGAGCAGTGCGGAGTAAACGAAGTCCGCGCAGACGAAGTCGCTGGCAACAGCTAGTTTAAAATACAGCGGTAAATAATTTTATCTTTGCACTTACTACTTTGTATGTCTAACAATTAAATTGAATTTTTAATTAAACAAAATGTATTATCTATTTTACATTATAATATTAATTAATACTTAGATTTTAAATTATGAAGTTAATTTACAGATTTTTATAGATATTATACATTTTTTAGAGGAAAAGCTCCCTTACATCATAAAAACATTTATTTAACAACCATTTCGTTAATTCCTTCTTAAATTTATGAATTGCGAGATCCTTAATATTATTTGGTATTTTATTAAAAACTTTAATGACCATAAAATAGACATTTCTTTGAAAAAATTTAGTGTTGCACTTTGGTATTAACAACTTATTGGCATGTCCAACAGATCTAGGATTATGTTCTATATTTAGTTTAAAAAAAATGTGGGTATCGTTTGACAAATATCGCAATCTCCGTAATATACATACACGGTAAAGTTAATATTAAGTTATTTTTAAACAATGGTTTACAGCTCTCCAATGGTTTGATGTTATATATTGCTCTTAGACATCTCTTTTGGACTTTAAATGCTCTATTCACATCTACTGAGTTACCCCATAAAATTAGACCATAGGAAAGGACTGACGATACATAGCCATGATATGCACTAAGTGCTGCGTCCTTACATACAACTTGACGTAATCGTCTTATTCCATATATAAATTTATCTAATTTAGAACAAATCGTATCTATATGTGACTTCTAATTACAATGGCGATCACACGTAATTCCCAGAAATTTTATAGTATCTATTTCCTCTATTGATTGACTATTATATTTAATTTCTATAGGTATTTTCTTCATATTTGTATTATTAAACTGTATTAACTTAGTTTTATTTACATTAACATTCAAATTATTATTATGTAACCATTTAATTATATTATTTACTGTGCATTTAATTTCATTTTCATATTTATTTATATTTTCATATCTTATAAGTACAGATGACACACTGTATATAATACACATGGATTAAATGGGTAATTTTCGGAAGATCATTTATATATATATCAGAAACAGCAATGGTCCTAGAATATATAAATAAATTTAATTTATTTATATATTCTATCCTTTAAATAAATAAATTTAAGCGATATACGTTGTGTTAACAGTATTACTAGCGTTGCAAGCGAAGGAAGTAGCAAAACGGCCGGGCCGCATGAAAGTCGCTGGCTTTGCCTGTTCTGTTAGATGCACCATTTCCCGTTTGTCAGCCTTTTTGATGTTCAGCCTACGTGTTATATTGGAGCCACGCTCCGTCAGCGAGATATTATAATAACTAGGTTTTACAAGAGCAGAGTGTTATTTTTACGATACTAATACTTTAACAACCATTTAAAATTTATGTGTCTCTCTGTCATTCTGTTTGTAGGGGGTAATCTCTGGAACGGATTAACTAATTTTGATGTAATTTTCACAAAAAGATAAAGGAGTTTACAGGGCAGGACATAGGCTACTTTTGACCCGAGCGAGCAAAAGGAATTAATGATTTTGAATCACGCAAACAAAGTCAAGGATAATAGCTAGTAGTAATTATAAAAAATATATGATTAATGGTCTTAACCTTATTGATCCTCAGTAATACGGGATTACGACTATTTTGTACTCTTAGCAATCCATGCTTGTATGTGACCCTTTATCCATAACTAAACTAGTATTAATCTTCAAAAAAAAATATGGAGCTTATACAACAAGTTTATCTATTTCCAACAATTTAATACAAATTTGAAAGGCAATGAAATAAAATTGAATAAAAAGTACATTTAGTCATTTTGTAAACAAAAGTACAAAAATAAAATAAAAAGAAGATACATTTTTACCGGACAAAAAAATAATTTTCAATTTATTAAAAAATAATAATAAAATAAATTTTAAAATCGCTGTGTAAAAAAATAATGTAATTTTTAGCACAATAACAAAACAATTGCGATAAAATTATAAAATTAATTTCCATGTGAGTCTATAAGTATATAAATAACTTCATCAATTTTGAAAAATAATAGAAATACAATAAATAATTTAAAGTGCATTTTTTTTCTTTTTGTTCATTTATCTTTTTTTTCATTTATCTTTTTGTTCATTACCTTTTTTTTTATAGAAAAAAGGGGCAAAGGAGCGGAGAAGTTCACCTGATGGTAAGTGATTGCACTGCCCGTGGACACTGCCACTCATGGAGCCGATGTGTACTGTAAATGTACGTAAAATCCACAAAGGAAAACGAGAAATATAGCAAAAACTTTTAGCTGTTTTAATTTAAAGAATATAAATAGCTAATTTTTGAAAACGCCTTGAAAAATTGTAATCCTATTAAAACAACTGCTTCGTTCTGCGCTTAGCATTTAAAAAGTCTACCCACCGAATCAGTTCTCAGTTAAACCAAGCGTGCAGTTTAGCGGCAACTTATAATATAGAAAATGAGGATCCTATTTCGTTTAATTTAAAAGCGGACATCGAAATGGAAAAGCTTGCTAAGTTTTTATTTCATCTGACTCTTGACTAAAGCTGGGGACATACTTTCGCGTCCTTACAGTTGATTTGCTTAATGTATTCGAAATTCACTTTTTTGTTACTTTTTTTCTCCTAGTCAAATGAAGATTTTTTGATTTGAATTATGCACATAATATTATATTATAATCAGAAATCAGAAGTACTTTATTCAATAAACTTTTTTACATGTTAGATATTTTGACGCGTCAACATTTTTTTAAACTACTGCCGGATCGAGAACGCGGTTACACACTGAGAAGATCCGGCGGAGCAAACTCAGCAGGCTTGCTTTTTTCATGTATCATTTTTTTAAGTAAGTCATTACATAATGTTAATTTAGCAAGTATGTAATTGTTACGATAATAATACAGATTGCTGATATACGGAGCAGTTAATCCTTTTTTGGCATCTAGATATTCAGATATTTTATAGTAAAAATATTTTAAAACAAAACTGTAAAAACACAGTTTTGTTTTAAAACATTTTTTGAATTTGCTAACTGGTAAATCTCTGATAGCATCAGGCAGCTTATTGTAGAAGCGTATATTTTGCCCCATAATAGAAGTGCTTATTCTATGGAGACGAGATATATGCACAACAAAATTATTTTTGTTTCTTGTATTTTGGGAGTGAATAAATATATATGTAATTAGTTTTACCAAAACTCCATGAACGATTTCGATTAAAATTGTAAGCTTGTGGTTTTCTGGTTAAGGAAGCTTTTGAAAATTCCAGTTTTAGATATGCTTTCTTGGATTATCTTAAAAAGTGACGAATACTTTGAGACATTGTCTGTTCAGTTGCATATAAGTGATACAAAATCTACAGCGCCTAATGACGATTACGGTTAAGAAATAGTGTTAAACCTAGGGCTAATTTTACTATGGATTTACATTATATATACATTTGTAGCATTTGTAGATTGCTTGAACTATATTAGTATTACAGAATATAGCACAGGCACATCTAACATTGTAGTTTCAACAAAAAGATAGATGATTGAAACTTATTTCAGGGCGATTTGTTAATTTCATTTCAAAAGTCTCAAGTAAAGTAACTCAGATGTTAGTGTTATACTGAATACAGACTCCACAGACCCAAAAATGAGACTGTAACCTACATTAAAATCAAATCTAATATGTGCCGTCTCGCTTCAAGTTGTCGCGGGTTCCTTTGGGCATTAAAAAAATGCAGTGTTTTTTAGTTACAAATTTTTATGTATATATTTATCACATAACTTGACTATTTTTTACATCATTACATAACAAACAAACAGATGGCTCTTCTGATGAAAAGAGAAACCATCACATATAGACACTAAAGATGTTAATGCTACGTGTCTATCCATGTAACGGGATGGCAATGCCACATGGATAAGTCTACCGGCTACCTTACCCTCCAAACTAGAACATGGTAATGATAAGCATTGACGCTATTGCGGCAGGAATAGGTAAGGTGGTGGTACCAAATATCTGGGCGAGACTTAGCGGAACTCTAACACCTAGTTGTTATTATGATATTGACACATATAGCCAATTGGTCGCCTTTTACGACCTGCCTGGCAGGACAGCAGTTGGTCTATTCTTTAAAGAAGCCTGAACCAACATTGAAGTCTAAAACATAGATGTTTTGTAACCCGAGGAATTCGATCTTTGCGAAAAATAATAACAAAGAAAAATTGGAGACCGAGGGCGCATGAACTGGCGGGTCTTCGACTTAACTTTAGTTGCTGGCGGTTAACTCGGCGATGAAGACAGACGGCCGGTTTGCCAGAGAAAAAGTAGGAATCCAGGCACCCATCCTGTGGCTTCACTACCACGGGGAGTAGTAGGAAGTGCCGCCACCAATTCCCGGAAACATAGGAGGTAGAAATGCCATTCTCCTGTTCCCAGAATCGTCCCGCCGGACCACGTGGTTAGTGGAACGAATCGGGTTCACATCAGTAAATTAACTTGCAATTTTTAATTTTATATTAATTTCCCAGAAATAATCATATGGTGATACATTAATTTTAAATAAATTTACATGATTTTTGAAAAATCTCCGAATAAATCGCCTCTTTAGTCCGGTGTCTGTGTTGACCACATGAGTGTGACCACACACTATTGCCCGGGGTTGGATAAGTGCTCGGTTGGCGATAAGCTTGCCATCTATCACATTGTGGGCACTTAGTGAATCTTCGGCTAATCGTGAGCGCGCTTGTTGTACCTCGGTTCACCTCTTCGGGGATACGGACTTAAAGATACTTCTGAAATTGTTGCAACAGTAAAATTATAGAAAAAATATGCTTCTGGCTTCAGATTCTGCTTCACTAGTAAAATTATGAGAAATTTTACATTTGGGTTGTAACTGTTAAAAGCTATTCGATTAAATTGTATCCTTATCCGATTTAATACAGCTAACCACTAACGCCGCGGTTCGCCCGCAGAAGAACAATTAACAATGGTGGTTTGGGCCATATACTCGCTTTTAAAAATTAAACCTACCAGCGCGGAAAAAGGCGAGGGTCGTGTGATGGTTATCACGTGACTCCCCTACGGCCCAATCAGTGGCCGCTTCTAGGTGTGACGTCTTACTGTATCAAAATGTGAGAACCGCGGTGAGAACATTGCGTTTACGACGTAACTAATGCAAGATTTAGAATTAGAATTTTATCTGAATATGGCCGTTAAATTTCATCTTATCTAAGTCTAATTATTCTACATTATCGTAATAAGAAAATTATGTGACACAAATATATTTGTTATAGAGTTTTAAATTCACGGTCACAAAATGTATAAGTTTGTGTAATCCAAGTATTACACAAACTTATACATTGTGTAAAAATATTCAATTTAATTCAATTTATTATATTCTACTAGATGGAAAGCACTACGATAATAATTAGGATAGTTAATTTTTTGTAGAATTTCAATTTACAATAATATAAATAGTACAATATTTTTATACACGAAATATCTGTAAAATTACTAATAGGTATATAACAGATTTTTGACTCTTTCTTTGAATTACAGCATCAACTTCTATGTATTATGAAAAATAAACTCACTTGACCTATGTATTATTTGACCGCCCCGTTCGTCGAGTGGTTCGGGTTCAATTCCCGACAGGGACAAGCTTTTGTGTGATGAGCATACATGTTTGTATTTCTGGGTTTGAGTGTTTATTATGTATGTTACAGCATTTATATACGTATTTCTATTTAATAATATCGTTGACTAGCACCTTAACTTAACCTTAACACAAGCAAATAATTTGCTTATTTTGGGGTTAGATCAATTCGTGTAATTTGTCCACCAAAATTTATTTATTATTATAGCATCAATATGTTGCTCAAAAGTCGGTTAATTGTCTAAAAATAAATCTTATTTTAATAGGTACGTGTGCGACTAGCTTTATTTTCCTATTTCGGCTAACACCATATAATGCAAAAGGATTTAATTTAAAATGCCTCTATGAGAAGCATCTCAGCGTAAACGTTTAAGCTTGGAGTACTCGTATAATTATCCACAAATAGGTATTAACTTGCAGTTTTAGTAGTATTTTCTAAAAAAAAATATCAAGCAAATAGGTTAAGTGTTATACTTGAATTTTCAGTAGCCAATTTAAATTTTGATGAGAGGATTTGAAGTGCAACGGCAATGCGTTACGATCAACTGTTTCGCCTGTTTTCGCTTTAATAATTTTTTGCGCAGAAAAACTGCTGCAAACGACTTCTTATTTCCTGTATCTTCAAAACTCTTAATGTAAACATGAATTCTTTACCAAACGGGACACGGAAAGTGTAGGGGTACACTCAAACTCAAACGAAAAAAAAAGACGTGTGGCACTCGGAGACTGCCGCGGTAAAGCTATTGCGTAGCATTTTTTATCAACTTATGCAAATACAATTATATATTTATTTTATTTATGCAGTATTTTTTTCTTTATTGTTTTTTCTTTGATATTAATTCAAGTTAAACTTTGAGCATGGTAACCGATAAAAACATTTGTTTTTCTTTTATTAAATAAATGAAATGTTAATATTGTTCAAAATATTTTTATTATCTTTCAATACATGTCGGTTCTTCAGGAATATTTAATAAATGCACTTTGTTTATTCACATTTAAAACACTTTGTACACAAATTATACGAGTACAGATATTCACTGTTGTACGTAGATGATACATACCCATACACCTATATACTTTCTCACAAAAAGCTGATTACGGTAGTTTTCCAATACAACTAATGCCATCTAAAGGCGGGTTGCTGAACTAAAGAGACAAGAGTGATATTTCAAAAAGTCATTAAAAGTTCTGGTATTTATCGATAGATGGAAAACTAAAAAGTATCACGGCTGTGCCGGTCGGAGTGGGGGGAGTTAGGTTTTTTCGTTACAGAATTTCTGGATTCGATCTCCACGCTCAAGGCCCGCGTTAGAAGCTATGCAATAGCTTAAAAAAATTTTAAAATAAATGACCTAGTTCAGAGGTAACAAACACAAAAAATAACAATCGAATCGATTACCTCCTCTTCTTGGGAAGTCGATTGAAAAACGCCAAAACGAGCGATAGTTTACGTAAACTCGTGGATGTTGCGACCAACAGATAACTATTTTTAACATTTTAATCATGCAGCCGAGAACGAGCTTAAAGTTTTTATGAATACAATGACAACTTTTCATATTGATGGGATATATGAGTGTACAACTCTTATAAATATACGTTAGTTGCAAGTTATTCGCTCAAACGGATAAACAAGTATTTTGACGAACTTTGGACTTTGCACGAAATTTCCGACAAATTCATGAACAAATGCATACCACCACCTTACCTATTGCTGTCGCAAAAGAGTTAATGCTTCTCATTGTCGTGTTCCAGTTTGGTAAGTAAGGTAACCGATAGCGTAGCAACGCACCATTAACATCTTTGGTGTCTATATGCGATAGTTATTCTTTCCATCAAGAGAGCCATCTGCTTGTTTCCTCTCTTAAGATATACAATATATAAACTTGTGGTGCAACAACAAGTAAACTTATAGTTTAAAACATTAAATATATTTAAACTTAAACTATATTAATTTCCTCTCCATCACATTATAAGCCCGGCTTAAGTTCAGCGCGCAGACTGTTCAATTTCTAAGTGCAAGTTTCCGGTAATGTCTTAATTATGCACACTCGTAGCAAACAACTTTCAGAAAGAGCATATTGTGATGCAAATATCTCGAGAACGAAGGTATTTTTTAAAAAGCGTAAAATTTGAATACTATAATCATTATGTACGGCACGCGGACAACAAAGATATTTTAATCGCTTTCAAACAAGTGTATTAGTAACGGAGAAAAGCCGCCAGTTTGTTAAATAACTGAAAACGCTTTCCATACATTCATAAAACGGCCACAAATTAGGGACACGTTCTAACGAAATGCTATTCATTTAAATGGCACCGAGCTGGACAGTTTTGTGGATCAAATTGTTGGAATATAAACAGTTTATTTCCAAGAATTACAAATAGAACGACAATAATTGTGCATTATTTGTTCTCTCTTTACATACGACTTCGTAAATTTTTAAGTGATTAAGCAAGAATCAAAAATTTCTTTCAATTAGAAGACTATTATATTTTAATTTGAAAGGAGTTACAAGTAGGATTTAAAAAAGAGACCACAAATAAGTGAAATTAAAAAACAACGTAATTGGAAAAAGTTTTTCAAAAAAGTAACATATCCCAATAAAACTATTTTAAAGACAAGTAAAAATGTTGAAGAAAATAATATTACTTCTTAGTATTTTAATGGTTTGTTATTGTGAAAATAATAGTGATTTACTGGTTGAGGAAACTAGAGCAAAGAAGAAAAAAGGTTCCGCTAAGATGTTAGGTAAGCCAAAGAACTTAAATACTTAAAATAAAAATAATTTATCATTAAAAAAATCTTTTTTATAATAATATAAATTAAAATAATTTTTAATTTCATAATTAAAAATGTTTAAATTATTTAAAAATATTTTGGTCCGGCCCACCTTCATCATCATCTGCCATTCTGCGTGGCTGTTCGTAAAAGGTGAACCCGTCAATTGCCAAACGTCGGCAACACCCGTCACTACCATTTTGACTATTCGGTGGTAGACTTCCGTAGTGTCTTGCCTGGGTATATGGTACAACTATCTTACCTCGTCCTTTCGCAATAGCGTCAATAGTTTTCATTGTTGAGTTCCAGTTTGGTGGTAAGGTAGCCGATAGATAGACTTATTCATGCAGCATTGTCATCCTGCCGCTCGACTAGCAACGCTCTATTAAGTTTTTTGTTGTCTGTAGGCGATGGTTTCTCTTTTCATCAGGAGATCCATCTCCTTCTTGTTATTTAATGATATCAAAATCAAAACTTAGTAAAACTCCTTCCTATTGATGACAACTCAAACCACACATTGTACATTTCACACTCTATAATTCACTGGACGATGACGGTGGTAAGCAGAGCACTTAATTAAATATTTTAATGATAACTTATTTCTGTAACCCAAGTACCTTAACACAAGAAATAATTGATGATTCTTCTTAAGCACATTGCCTGTGTCAGGAGTCTCCGCTTTTACATGCATACAGAATCATGATAGGTGTAGTGTGTGTGTGTGTGTGTGTGTGTGTGTGTGTGTGGTATGCAAACGTGTGTACAAATATGTGTGTTTGTATAAGTTAGTAAGATTTTTTAATACTTTCCAGAAATTCCAATATTTTTTTCATAGTGAACAGACAAACTAATTTGTTACTGTTGTATTGCACTCACGTAAAATATTAGTTTTTAATTTTTATTATTATTTTTTAATTTTTTTAGCTTTTTAATTATTATTATTTTTAACTAGCATTTTTATTAGTTATTAGGTATAAGTAGTAACAAAATGGAACCTGCTTTCTGATAAATAAATTATTATTATTATTATTAGCCCCCATAATACAGTGCAACTGCAATGTGAACATGTGGTTTATATCCACGGGATAGTTAAAAAATATAGTTTAAAAATTCACCTCTTCGTTCGTTTCAACTTTTAACAACTAAAACTTTTAATGTGAAAAATAATACACTTTCTGAGAATAAATATAGTTTGAGGGAGAGTTTATGCAATTATTATGATTTTAAATTCCCTGTTAAAAATAATAGTTATAATTAAAATAATTATAGTAACCGTTGGGTAGTTTTGAGTATTTGTTTGTGTACTTAGTTTAAGGGATAGCCTATTCGCCTCAGACTATAACGTCACTGGTTCGTTCTACGTTTTAAGCAAATGTGTTGTTGATGTTTTTTCAAAGTTTTTCTCAAAGAACTAAAACCTCAGTAGCAGTTCGGAGTCTAGCGTGTGATGTGTTAACACTTCCGTGTCTCGGATGAGCATGTAAGGCCGTCGGACAGGCGGGGTTATCACGTTACTTGCAATGCGCAATAATCATAATTGTTTAATTATTGCAAGACGCATAATAGCGTTGTACATTAGTGACAGTCGTTTCTGCTTGGTTATTGTTGACAAGCAAGCGATTGGTAACGTTTTGACGTGACAACGTCTTATAATTCGATAGAGCTGGCTGCACGCACGAAAAAACATGACTCATGCGGCGTTACCTCGCTCTGAGGCGTTCCGTAAATGCTACCATTCCATTAGTATTTTCTTAAGACGTTGTCACGTTCAACTATCGTCTGTAAACCAACTTTACAGACAACCGATTTTTGATGATTTTTTCGTTACGTTTAAGAGTCATCGCCGATCGCTGGTGGATTGCAAATGTGGTGCTGGTGATACGCTGGCCGGTTATCGCTAGAAATAGTGGATAATCGTTATCAGTTCGATAAAATACGGTAATGGGGATCGCTACTTATCCACTTGTCGTGTCAACTGACAAACCGGTGAATCGTGGTGATGCAGACAGTTTATAGACGTTCAGCATGCTATGTGTACCTCGCAAAGGAACCGGTCGTGATTTTTTTTTATATTATAATATAGCAAACAAGCAGATAGGTCTCTTGATGGAAAGAGTCAACCATCGCTTATAGACATCAAAGGTGTTAATGGTGCGTTGCTATCATGTGCCTAGGTCTAAAGCCACATGCATAAGCTTACCGGCTACCTTACACTCCAAACCGGAATATGACAGTGACAAGCTCAATGCTTGACAATTTTTTTTCGTGTTTTTCATATTTTAATCCCTTGATGTTTATCAAGGGATTAAAATAAAAAAAACTAATTATTGTTACGAGTATTACCTAATCAATATTTTTCCTTCACCAAATTAACATGTTTGAAGTTTATCTCTTGTTTTTTATTGGCCTTCGTCTGCATTTTATCAATTTGTTTGGAGTGATATGTAGCGTTGTCCATAATAGTTATGGACGGTTCTTCCAGAGATTGCACCATTTCTTTAAACCATCCTTCGTAAATCTCCGCGTTCATTTCTTCGTGAGAGTCCACTGTTTTCTTGAATTTAAAGGCCAGTAAAGCATCTGACATGAATCCACATATAGACCCTGCAAGGCATATGATAAGGCGTTCACCTTTTCCTAATGGCACTGAACTAGTGGAAGCGGTGGTGTCGTCAGTCCAGTTCTTAGGTGCTGTGTGGTTTGCATTTAACCAAGTCTCGTCAGTAAAAATATTATTTGACCAATGCAGCAGTGAGCCATAGCAACATCGTGATGAACTGTCATCGAGAAAATAATGAAATGGAAATAGTATAGATTTGTGTGACATACACGATACTATACTCATACATACATACGTAAAGGTACTATTTTCTTTGTGGTTAGAGTCAGTTGTGAAACTTTAAAGAGATTTTATTGTTCAGTCTACGGTCGAATTTCGGCCAAAGGCGATCGCTAGCGTAAATAAATATCTCTGGAAATATCACAGGAATAAACAAATTATTTGTTTGTCGTATGGGTGTTAGTTTACGAAATATACATTGGAGACTCAAGGATTATGTAGCCAGGTTCGATAATCACTAGACCACAGCACTAGACCCATGGGTCATGGGCATTTTCCCACGCATTGGTCCGAGCTCCTTTGAAGAATAGACTAACTACCGTTCCGGTGTTAAAGGCGACTGTTTGGCTGTACATGTCACTTTCATTGTGACTACTAGGTAGTAAAGTTCCGCATAACTCGCCCGGGTATTTGGTACCCCCGTCTTACCTATTCCTGCCAGAAAAGCTTCAATGCTTTTCATTGTCATGTTCTAGTTCGAAAGGTATAGCAGCCGGTAGAATTATGCATGTGGCATAGCGATTTCGCCACATGGATAGCAACGCATTATTAACATCTTTGGAGTAAATAGGCGATTAGTTTCTCTTTCCACCAGGAGAGCCATCTGCTTGTTTGCTATCTTACGATATAAAGAATAATGCTATGCGGATCACAGTACTGGTGATGCTACATACTCCGGCCGTAGCGGCATTTCTCGGGAACGCGTCGAAGAGGGACGAACAACTCGTGTCTGAAGTCGAGAATCTAATTACCGATGGGGTCGTCAAAACCTTGTTACAGTTAACCCCAGAATACACAGATTTGGGCGTTCACCGCAAAAAAGACACCTTTTGTCGTATCACTTCGATTTGTGAATACTCTCCTACAGCCTCAGCTAGTATTGGAATTATGGGAGTCGACACATCGAACAACGTTCAGTTCCACGGTCATTTGAAAGAAAAGGCTACCCTAGCTGCTAAAAAGCTTGGTGTGCTTAGCAGAGCAAAGCAGTACTTCATGCAGCTCATCACCTCCAACTTCAAAAGGCCCCAATTCGACCTCACATGGAATATTGTGCTTATCTCTGGGCCGGAGTACCAGCTTCTTCCTCTCGATCGCATACAACGTAGAACGGTTTGAGACTAGCTCTAATCGGCTTGACTCTTTGGCGTTACGCAGAGATTTAGGTTCGCTCTGCATCTGCTATCGCATATATTATGGGGAGTGTTCTGAGGAGTTGTTCGGATTTATTCCTACCGTTGTATTCCACCATCGGACATCGTGACAAAATTTAAAGTTCCATCCTTAGCACCTCATTGTCTGAAAATCTACAACCGTGCGTTTTTTTTGCATTTTCTACTTCGCACTACTCTTTTATGAAATTAATTACCGGCGGAAGTGTTTCTGAAAGGATACGTCTTGGGAACCTTCAAGAAAAGAGCTTACTCTTTTTTAAAAGGTCGGCAACGCAACTGCAAGAATCCTGGTATTGAAGATGTTCATGGGCGGTGGTGATTAGGTTTCTGCAGTCCTCCGCAAAGTAAACTTTAACTGTGCTAAATATACCATCTTCAGTTTCCACCCTTCGCGTAATTGTTGTATATAGGGGTACAACATTTTTGCTTCACGTATTATTAAAGTTATGAGGTATTAATGTAGTAGCAAAAAAGAATAATTTATTGCTATCAATATGTCCGGATCTCAAATTAATTATTAAAATGTGCTGGATTTGTTTAAGGCACGGGTGACCTGTTTTAACGGGGATCTTTCTTTAATGCTTATGTACCATGGCTTGTTAGGGCTACCACGGCTCGAAGTAAACTAGGCGTGAGTATTTATAAGTCCCCTTTTAAAAAGCAATTCGGGCTACTAAAAGCCCTCACAAATTTTGTTTATTATATTTTTTTCGTTTCGCAAAAGTTGTGGGATTAGACTTTTAGAATGATTTTTTTATATTGTAAGTGGCAAACAAGCAGATGACTTTTCTGATGAAAAGAGAAAACATCGCCTATAGACACCAAAGATGTTAATGGTGCGTCGCATTCTTGTGGCGAGGTCTAAAGCTACATGCATAAGTTTATCGGCTACCTTACTCTTCAAACCGGAACACGACAGTGATAATCACTGACGCTTTATGGCAGGAATAGGTAAGGCGGTGGTATCAGACCCGGGCGAGACAACGCAGAACTCTACCACTTAGTAGTCACGATGGTAGCGACCAGCAAAGCCAATCGGTCGCCTTTTACAACCTGCCTGACACAACGACAGTTGGTCTATTCTTCAAAGGAGTCCGGACCAACACGGGGGACTAACTTTTAATTATGTTTGACAAATGTTCCTATGTTTAACCGGGCTCCCTCTTGAAGAATATACCAACTACCGTACCTACTGCTAGGCATCCCGAAAAAACCTAGAAAAGGCTAATGTCATATCATGTCTTCTAACTAGGTGGTAGAATTTTGCAACGACTAGACCGGCTTTAACAATAGGTGCATTGTGAAATTAATAGTCGTGTTCCATATCGTTAATATTCGCTTCATCGCTGGAAAAATATTAAATATTCTTACTAAAGACAAAATTAAACAGCGCTGCAGCGTATATAGAGTAAAATATATAATGCCCTTCCAAATTAAGTGAACATATTTGAACACAGCGTTCAGTACGTCTTACCAAAGATATCCAGCCAAAAACGAATGTGATTTAAAGGACTAAAACTTTTCGACTTTTATGAATAAATTTGTCTCATAATGCTTTACGCCTTTCTGCATAAAATCATCTACTTTTAACGTAAGAGTGAATAGTAAGGTAAATAACCTCGCGCCATGGATTATTTTATGCAGAAAGACGTGAAACCTTATGAAACAAAATTATTTTACTCGTAATAATCAAAAAGTTTTAGTTCTTTGAACTACATTATATTTTGACTGGATATCTTTGGTTAGACGTACTGAACGTTGTGTTAAAATATGATCACCTTTTTTGGAAGGACCTTATATATTCGCGACCAGAAAGTCGTAACCCTCGTGAGTTTCATCACGTTTACGCGTTTAATGTAACTAGCTTTGACGTAGATGCTGTCCATGTGTGCAGTTTAGTGGAACACAAGTAGCGTGGCGCATGCATTGTCCAGTACGTTAATATTAATATCGCTAGAAAAATTATACGAATTGATCTAAGCCCAAAGTAACTAAATTATTTTCTTGTGTTATGAGTGTTAGTAACAAGTTACCGATCCTTATACATAGAAATACATATGTAAATATAGTTACATACATAATAAACAGCCATACATTAAAATACAAACATCTGTGCTCATCACACAAATGTTTATCCCAGTAGGGAATCTAACCCAAACCCCATTGATTTGTAGTTAGGTTAGAGAACCTAATTGCAAATCAATGGGGCTCGGGTGGTGGCTAGAGAGCCACCCGACTAGAGAGCGGGCGGGATTGATATGATGTTTAATTCCACTTTCATGTTTTGGTTTCTAGGTTAAGATAGCTTATGCATGTTGAATTCCCATAGCCCAGCTACATCGATAGCAATGAACCATTAACATATTTTGTATCTATAGGCAATGGTTATTTTTTTTATCAGCAGAATCATATTTTTATTTGCTCCCAAGATATAAAAAAATCTGTAATCTGGTTGACCCTGCAGGCCTTCCCTGAACATCCCGCTAAATTGAGATATTTTAAGCTCAAAGTAGTTAAAGCTATACCTAAGCATAGATTTTTGAGTTCGAGGAGTTCAAAAAATCTAAAGTTTGTAAAAATGATACTTAGTAATTTAATATTCGAAAAACATGTATATTTTTTTTAAATTATGATCAATTTTGATCGTTCGAATGGCATTTAATGCAATTTTTAGCTCTAAATTGTTTTATCGGTTACTAAATCGAAAGGTTGAAAAATGTCAAAGGAATGTAAATAAAACTTTTTCAAAAATTTTGTCATTGATAAACCCCGAACGAATCAACCGATTTCAATCCGTACATCGGATGCCGTAGTTTTTTAATAAGAAGAGCTGACCAGATTTTTAAATAAATCGGTATGTTAGCCTGAAAGTTATTGCAAAAAGAAGTAAATTTGCTGTAAACAACGTAATTTTAATATTTGAAAAACTCTAACTTTTGAAATTTTAATTCGATTTTATTTTTGAAATGGCATTCAACGTGGGTTTTTAGTACTAAGATATCGTAGAAGGTCAAAAAATGGTTGGTTGGAAAATTTCGAAATTATGTCGAAAAAACACCTTTTTTCAAAATTTTTCGTCAACGATAACTCCCGAACGGATGTACCGATTTTAATGAAATGTATGCATTACACGTAGTTTTTTGAGGAATAGAGCTGATTAGATTTTGTACTCAATGGGTACATTAATCTGGGAGTTATATAAAATAAATACTGTTTCGCCAAAAATTTTTTTGATGTTTTTTCAAATTTTCTCAAAATCTCCAGGACCTGATGGTTCAAATTTTCAGGAATTCTAAGTGAAAAGGTATTCGATCGACTCGATTACATACACACATACATACACAAGTATACATACAGACATACTGACGTCATCGTGAAAATAGTCGGAAAAGGTTCCTTGGACCTCAAAACGTGGAGATCTGGTGAAAACTCGATTTTCGAAAATCGGGGCAGATCAGTAACTTCCTTAGCTACATACGTAGCGAGAAGTTAAAAATTAACACCAGGGGCCTTAAAATCTAGCGCAGGTCGCACTGTATTCATGTAGTCAGAAGGCGGTAGCCCTGCACATATAATTTCAAAGAAATAAAATATTATCTCGATGTTCATTTACTTAGAACAATGTCTATAGCTCTAGAGAAATGAGAATTCATATTTTACAAACACAAACAAAAAAGTCGAGAGAGAAATTAACAAATACTGAAATTGCGCCTTATTTACTGCCGTTTTAAATATTAAAAGCTCTAAGCAAAGAAAATATACGATATTTTAAACAGGTCTTTATATTTTTTATTATTTATTTAGATGAATACAGGTTGACTGACTGAATCATGACTGATAAAAATCTCTACATATTGAAGGTAATATGTAACCATTAAAACTTATACCATGTTACCCCGTATTGGACCGGGCTTTCTTCAAAGAATATACCATCTGCCGTTCTACCAATCAGTTCGTAAGAGGTGGACGATTGGCTACGCGATTCATTATCATCGTGGCTACTAGGTGGTAGGGTTCTGCATTGTCTCGCTCGGGTATGGTACCACCACCTTACTTATTCCTATCACGTTAGTGCTTATTACTGCCGTGTTCTAGTTTAGAGGGTAAGGTAGCAGGTAACCTTATGAATGTGGGATTAAGACCTTGCTAAAAGGATAGCAATGCACCATTTAATATCGTTGGTGACTATATGTTATTGTGCTCTCCTAATGGGATGAGAAACCATCGCGTATAAACACCAAAGATGTTAATGGGGCGCTGCTATCGGTGTGGTGGGATGGCAATGTCACATGCATAAGTCTATCTGCTTACTTTACCAGGGAGGGTAACAATGACAAACGTTGAGGCTATTGCGGTAGGAATAAGTAAGGCAGTGATACCAATTAATACCCGGGCGATACGTTGCGAAACTCTCCCACTTAGTAGCTACGATATTTGTGACACGTATAGCCAGTCAGTCGTCTTTATAATTTGCCTGGCAGAACGACAGCTGTTGGGCTATTCTTCAAAGGAAGAACCAACACGGGGTAACCACCAATCTGTATATTGGTATGAAACTTTACATCAAATCCCAAGAAAGGACTTTGATGCCTAAAATGTTTATGGATGGATGTCAAAAGTGCGTCAAGAGTACCGTTTTAAACAAAATAACGAATAAAAGCAATAATGAGTTGTTCCAAAAAATTTCGGATGGGTATGTGGCGTTTTCGTCGAATCCAATAATTGAATATGATTGTCCAGGGTACGAAATACTTCAAAATTCATTAATTATTCGTTTAAAATTGAAATCGGTTTTCAAGAGTAGCCCTAGTTATAAGTTATAACACACTTTCATTTTTTTCGAATAATCACGTTAGGTTCGGATTTTCGTGTATTTAAGATAAATAATTATTATATTACGGTTCTATTTTGGGGTCACCCGAGTTAAAAAAAGGTCTTATGTCGCTACCGGATGTTTTTTATATCTTAAGATAGCAAACAAGCAGATGATCCATCTGCTTGTTTTTGTTGTCATAATGGAAAGTAAAGTAACAACCATTGCATCTGTACAAATTGACCAAAATATTTTATTGATTTAGGCGTTACTTTGCGGAAATCCATAAATAAAAGGTGAATTTAATTAAATTGGCTAGTCTCCGCGAACTGTTTTATGTGGCCTTCGCTATGCTACCTAAAAGAAAAATGACGGTCAAAAACTCACCGAATTTTATTAACATGTCATCTTTCTTTTCATTAGCATCACCGAAGTCACATAAAACAGTTTATTGAAACTAGTAAATTTAATTAATTGCACCTTTTAAATGAATGAAATCGACAAAAACGAAGATTTTTTACTTCTAGATTAAAGATAGGCGTACCGAGGGTGGGGGGAGCAGAGAGGGGCAGCTGCCCCCATGGAATTTGTTTACATCCCTACTAACCATCTATTGTTGTCGATAAAAATATAATAAGATAAAAATATAGTCTTGAAATTTTACAGTTTCGGCTTGGAACTGGAACCGAAGCTGAAGTTTCGGTTTCGGCTGAAAATTGAGTTTCGGTCGGTCACTATTTATTATCTGATTCGCCCTCCTCTGGCCCAGGCCCTAGGTATGCCCATGGGCACAATTATCTACCACTGTCTAATTTCCACAACGCTAGTAGCAACAAAAAAGCACACAGTATACATACATAACGCGCTTCGACGTTTCACTTCGTATCCGAAGCATCTTCAGGAGAAACGAACACTACTTCACTCAACTCGAGTTGAATACTACTTCAACTTGACTGACTGCAGACTGCAAAGTAAATTGATCGCCTCTGTGGTCTAGTGGTCCAGCGTTGGCGTTGACCACATGAGGTCCCGGGTTCGATTTCCGGGTCGCGCACTTTAAAAAAAAAGTGTTTTTTCAGTTTTCTGAGAAACACAAAGTTGCCCGGGATTGAAAATGTCCTGTTGGCGATAGGCTTGCCACCTATCACATTGTGGGACCAAGTATCTTCGGCTAATCGTGGGTGAACTTGTTGTACCTCTGCCTACCCCTTCGGGGATATGGGCGTGAAGTAAATTGATTTTATCTTTAAAAACAAAGAAACTGAGAAACTTATTTTAGAATGAATTTCTCCACCCAGGTTTCGAATCCAGGGCCGTTTGCGTTTAAGTCTTATACTTACTGACTTTCTTCATAATATTCATCAGGAAATTACAGCACTACGGAATTAGAACCTTGTTTCAAATTCTTTTGTATTTCTGATTTCTTATTTAAATGGATAAATTCAAAAAATTGATATTTATGAAATAAGATTAACTTCTGCTATTGTCAAAATGGGTGTACCACAGAAATCCATTCTAGGTCCGTTTTTGTTTCGTATATACATAAATGATTTATCTTACTATAGTTGGGATAACTTACACTGGTTCAGTGTTAACTTTTAAGTGATAACAAAACCGAGTGTATTAGATTATTAACGCCTAATTTGAGGTATTAAGATATCAATGGAAAAGAAATAAAATGAATGTTGTTAAAGATTTATCAGTGAAATTAAAATATCTCATTATTTTTCTTGTTATCCAAAGCTTGAGATTACTTGTTACTCATGTCATATATACAAATCTAACATTGCGTATTATCTTTTTTAAATAGGTAAATTATAAAAAGATGAACTTGCTGTATTTCTTCCGGCGGATCTTTTCAGTGTGTTGCCTTTTTTTATATCATAAGATAGCAAACAAGCAGAGGGTCTCCCGATGGACAGAGTCAACCATCGCCTATAGACACCAAAGGTGTTAATGGCGCGTTGCTATCTTGTAGCGAGGTCTAATACCACATTCAAAAGTTTACCGGCTACTCCACCTTCCAAACCGGAACACGACAGTGACTAGCACTAACGCTATTGAGTCAGGAATAGGCGAAAAGGCGGTGGTACCAGACCCGGGTGAGACAATGTAGAACTCGACCATCTAGTAAATTGCCTAATTTCTGATCCGGTAGTAGCTCCAAAAAATCGTCATGTCAAAACTTGTCGAAAGTTTCTGATACCGTAATGGAACTAGTAACGTCAAAACAAGGAGGCACCAATGCCAATAGAGTACATAAAAATCTCGTGTCACAGTGTGTGTGGTAAATCGTTCGATGGTGTGGTCACACAAAGCAAACAAAACGGCTTGACGGATTTTGATGTTTTTGTATATTTGGTAGGAACGAGAATGAATGGTAAAGTTCACCCCGTGTTGGTCCTAATTCCTTTTGAAGAATAAACCATCTGCCGTTCTGTCAGGGAGTTTGTAAGAGGCGAACGAATCACTACAATCGTGGTAACTACGTGGTAGAATTTTCCATTGTCTCTTCTGGGTATGTACCACCGTCTTACCTATTCTTACCGTAATAGCGTCAGTGATTATCACTGTCGTGTTCCGGTTTTTAGGGTAAAGTAGCTGGTAAACTTGTGCATTGAGACCCCACTACAAAGATAACCACGACCCTTAAAATCTTTGTTATCTATTTAGTGATGGTTGTATCTTTCCATCAGGAGAACCACCTGCTTGTTTGCTATTATACAGATAATAAATATTTCATAACATTTGACGTTAGGGTATTCCGATCTAAAGCATTTTTTCAATTCATTCAATTTAATTTTTTAGCAATAAAAGTGTCTTTTTTATTTAGCATAAAAAATACCTACAACCCCAAATTTTCACCTTTACGAGTATGTACATATTCCTCCAAAACATTCACTACGGATTCATACTAATATTAAAAATGCGAAAGTCTGTCTGTTTGTCTGTTAAGCTGTCAAGGATAAACTACTGAGCCAATTTCAATGAAATTTGGTAAGAAGATAGTTGAAGATCCGGGATCAAACGTTGTTAATTTAAAAAAATCAGTTCCTTAGTATTACATCAGTTATCTGCCAGTCAAAATCGGTTCAGCCGTTTCAGAGATTAGCTCGAACAGACAGACAAAATTGTAAAAAATGTTATTTTGGTATATGTGCCGTGTATACATCCTTATGTATTTAGTAAAATATGTATCAGTATATTAATACGTAAAAAAATATTATTGACTCTTTAAGATTACGCGAACATTTTAATTGCGTGAACGAAATTTGGTACACTTACTTTGCTGAGGAGAGCAGAAACCTAATATTTTTAAATAATATGGATTAGAATTACACTAGGTACCTTTTAAAAATAAATATTGCACTCATTACATTCATGAGACACATGATAATATACAGTCTGTTGTTGTGTGTAGTATTAGTATATACCACAGAGGTTGAGTTACGACCATGAGGTGAATACTTCTGTTAATAACAATAAATCTTTATTTTCAGGTATCTTGCTCCTGCTAGCATTATCAAAGGTGGCAATATTCAAAACTGCAGCCGCTTTCTTCATGATGACCCTCTTCCAAAAGCTATTCTACTTCGGAGGGTTACTCGTAAAGTATTTCCTGAGAGACAAGAAGCCGACCGCGGTGTACGGGCCTCCACAGAATTACGACACCGTCGGGTACAGTTATGGCCCTCCAGAAAATGAACCGTATACCCATTCGCACACCCATGAGGGCTATCCCGGGGTATCGGATATCGCAAACTCTTTCGATTGGTTGGTCAATAAAAATGTGTAATGTTTATTTGTACGATCTATTCTGTATTGATAATTTTGTGTGTTTGGGATTGTAGTGTAGTGATTAGTCTATTTAGTGTGAATATTAGATCAAGGGTTTGATTCTCGGGCTGAGCAAAAGTGTTGTATTTGGGGTTATGCCCACAAACAGTATGGAGTCTAGTAAGGGTGACACATATAGTCAATCGCTAGCCTTTAACAATGTGCCTGGCAGAACGACAATTGATATATTGTTCAAAAGGAAGCCCGGACCAACACTTAGCAGCGGACGGCAACGGGGCGGTGGTTGGGGTGGCAAATTCAGTCGAGTTGTAGAGCTCTAATATCTTGAAGTATTAAGTTTTTTTGGAGTTAATCCTCGAAAATCGATATTTTAAAAGCAGCTTAGTCTCTAATACAACCTAGTGGTTTTTTAAGAAAATAAGGCTGTCAGTCACAGGAATGGCAAAAATCAATCGACGGTCGTATTCAACTCGACAAGTTGGCTATGGGAATCACAACCTTCGCGTTGACTCAATAGGTAATTCATATTTACTACCTTGCAAAGGAACCTGAACTATATTTAACTTTTTATATAACTTTTTATATAAATCTAATATAAGAAATCCGTAAACTGGTTGACCCTGCAGGACATCCCTGAAACTTTCTGCTATATTGAGGTATTTTAAGCTCGAAGATGCGAAACCTATACCTAAGCATAAATTTTTGAGCTTTGAGGTAAAACTTTATGTTAACGTATAGTAGCTTCAGGACTTATGGAATGGGACGAACTTATCTAAGGTCTAAAAATTGAAGAAGCGGCACATGGACTATTCTGTCGTTAGGGTTTTCTTTAATTTTCCTACCTTAGATAAATTCGTCCCATTCTTTATACTACCTTTTGTTTCAGTTGTATAACAGTAGTTATGTAAGATTTGCCAAAATTTTTTTTCAAAATATTCGCCATTGATAGAACCGGAAAGAATCAACCGATTTTGTTTCGATTTACGGTATTTGATATTAAATACTGTAAATCGAAACAAAATCGGTCAATGTGCTCAATAGATTTTGAAATCAATCGGTGTATTAAAGGTTTAAAAGTTATAATTTAAAAAGATGAAGTAAGTTTGCTGTAAACAACATAATTTTAATATTTCAAAAGCTGTAACTTTTGAAAATTTAATTCAATTTTGATTTTTAAACGGCATTTTGAGCAGTTTTTTTAAGGTTAAGGTCAAAAAATCTCGATCTTATGTCAAAAGAAACACTTTTTTCAAAAAATGAACACTCCCGAACGAATAAACTAATGGCTTAATGCAATTTGCGGCATTAGACGAAATTTTTCAAGAAATAAAGTTGCTTAGATTTCGTACTCAATTGTTGCATAAATCTGAAAGTTATCCATACTATCCATAGTATGTATCCATATAACATAGTATCCATATAAAGTATGGAAGTACCATACTAATATTATAAATGCGAAAGTAACTCTGTCTGTCTGTCTGTCTGTTACGCTTTCACGGCCAAACCACTGAACCGATTTGGATAAAATTTGGTACAAATATAGCTTGAGACCCAAGAAAGGACATAGGATAGTTCTTATCTCGGAAATCCCACGGGAACGGGAACTATGCGGGTTTTTATTTTAGAATTTTTTCCACGCGAACAAGGTCGCGGGCACAGCTAGTTTTAGAATAATTTCAAAATTTTTTTTACATATTATTACGAAAGTAAATGTTACAAAAGCTTTTTGGTCTTTTTTCAGTGTATTTTAAGTATTACTAGTATTGGTTTTATAATTTACTTAATGTTATATACTTCATTAATATATAATATATATAATTTTTTGAGTGTTAAAGTTTATAATAGTGTTATAATAATAATTACGTAGACTTGAATAAGGTCTCGTAAGGGCACTAGCATATGGCGTATTTTAAACGCGCAGATGACGCGCGTTTCGGAAACGCGCGTTTCCTGCACCGCAGATGCTAATTTTTGGGTATTTATAGATTCGAACGCGTGTATTAAGTGCGTTCGAAACTCGTTTGATGTATAAAGTGCTGGAAGAGGGGTGAAGAAGGGGCGCGTGCTCACGACACCGCAGACACAGTGATATTTTAATGTGTGCTGCGCGTGTATTTTGGTTTAAAATTGAACCTTTCGAAACCGACCGCTTTACAACGGAAATAAACATTCCAACAAATTCGCTTATTTTACGTCTCTTTCTTTGTGCAATCAACGTATGCAGTGTTTTCTGAACCGAAGGAACTGACGAGGAGGAGGAGTCGAGACCCTGACTAAAACGCGGAAGCTACGAGCGACTACAGCGCATCTGTATCATCACCCCGCGTGATTAGGTTACAAGTTTGCGTTCAAAAATTTGTTTGAAGCACCTATACGCGTGCCATCTGCGCGTTTAAAATACGGCGTGTACTAGGGCCCTTACTATTGAGAACTAATGTATCTTTAGAAAAAAAATTAATAAATATTTAATTAAAATATGTTGTTTAATTTTCTAAATGTTCTACTGAAAAAAAAAAATAAACACTCACACATATTCGTAGTATCATCTTTATTTAGGGGTAGAAAGCTCTTTTCAAAGATTTTATATAAAGTGCTTTATGGTTCCGACTGTCGCTTGCAAACTGAAGTAGTAAGCTGTCTCCGCAAAATAAATAATTAAAACCACAGATTTCTTATATCTTTTTCTTAAAGAAGCAAGCACGGCAGCGAATCCATCGATGTAATCATTACATAGTATAAAACAAAGTCGCTTTCTCTGTCTGTCCCTATGTCCCTATGTCCCTATGTATGCTTAAATCTTTAAAACTACGCAACGGATTATGATACGGTTTTTTTTAATAGATAGAGTGATTAAAGAGGAAGATTTATATGTATAACATTCAATACATTGTAGAGAAATACTGCAATGTTTGAGTTTTCTGATGTCATGTCGTAAATAATTATGTTTTTTTTTTCGCTTACATTGCAAACGCAGGCTAAACCCTACGAGATTTATCAAAATAATGTACTAAGAGTTTGTACACCTTGAAAAAATCTATAGAAAACTCCGCGATGGTATATGTGTATCTCTTATGGATAACCCACAATAGCATTTTTTTGTCATTTACTTTTTACGAGAAATAATCGCTTTTTTTCGAAGCAATTTTAAGCAATACATCACTAATCCTTATCCAATTAAATAACTTAAATATATTGTTGATTTAATATAGATCAATATGGCCGTTTATAGCATGTAATTTAAATGAATATTTTCGAAGATATTACAGATTTAAAATGCAGGGGCATAGCGGTTCCGGATTTACAGGGCCTGTGGCGGCGCGCGCGCGGTATGTTTTGTTAAACCGCTGGGAAACGTGTTAATTTTCGGATATATAAATATAGGATTGCAGCTGAAAACCAAAATTTAGTACATTCTTTTTTTTAAACTAAATATCACCATATAAAAATCATGTCGAAGATTAGAAATAGTACTAACAAATTATTTGTTTTAGAGATTTTTTTAGCCTGTTTTCGGAATTTTATATGATCAAGTAAAGTGCATTCTATCATGTAATAAATAAACACATTCCTTAGATAATATCTTCAGGTATATCGTATAATTTTTGTAAAATTTTTATTTAACAATTAATGTAAAAAACTACGTATGTAGATAAGGAAGGTACTGATTTTACCCCGATTTTCGAAAATCGAGTTTTCACCAGATGTCCATGTTTTGAGGGTCCTAGGAATCTTTTCCGACTATTTTCACGATGACGTCTGTATGTATGTATCTATGTGTGTGTGTGTGTGTGTGTGTGTGTGTGTGTGTGTGTGTGTGTGTGTGGGTGTGTGTGTTTATGTAAACATCTCATAACTTTTTAACGGCTAGACCGATCAAAACGCGGTAGATGGCATTCGATTGGATTCCGCTCAGCTTATATTTCCTGAAAATTTGAACCGATTCGGTCCAGGAGATTTTGAGAAATTTAAAAAAAAAACATCAAAAAAATGTTGACGAAAGAGTATTTTTCTAATATAACTTCCAGATTTATGTACCGATTGAGTACAAAAACTAATCAGCTCTATTCCTCAAAAAACTACGTCTAATACATAAATTGCATAAAAATCTGTTTATCCGTTTGGGATTAATCGTTGACGAAAAATTTTGAAAAAAGTGTTTTTTCGACGTAGCTTCGAAATTTTTCAAGCAATCATTTTTTGGTGTTCTACTATATCTTAGTACTAAAAAACTACGTCAAATGCCGTTTCAAAAATCAAAATCGATTTAATTCACAAAACTTATAGCTTTTTAAATATTAAAATTACGTTATTTTTAGCAAACTTACTTAATTTTTTTTGAATAATTTTCAAGTTAATTTACCGATTGACCTAAAATATTATCAGCTTTTGTTCTTTAAAAACTGGTTCAAATACCGTTAATTTAATCAAAATTGGTCAATTTGTTTGGGATTTATAAAGGAAGAAAATTAAAAAAAAAATGTTTTTTGACATAGCATCGAAATTTTTCAACCTATCGATTATTTAGCTAAAACAATATTTTAGATCTCAAAAATTGAGTTGAATGCCATCATCGTTTTCAAATATACAGCTTTTCAAAAATTAATAATACTGCCATTTTTAACAAAATAGATGTTTGAACTGAAAAATCGATGCTTATAGTTTTTACTCTTTTGAGCGTAAAACCCGTAGGGTCAACCATTTTTCCCGTTTGCTCCGATGCCTCGCCTTAATAAATCGCAGGGTCAAACCTTCAACGTTGCAGGCTTAGATTTGAGCGTTGACTGTTTTTCACATGGCCAACTATATATCGCTCTTTCAAGAGTAACCTCTAAAGAAAACATGTTCGTATTGTCTAATGGCAAGAAAGCTGTACACGTTGTGTATAAAGACATTCTGTAATATATTAAGAGTAAAAAAAACTTGAGAGGTGTCAAGGGACACCCGGCTGGAACGATGTTCCTTTTATTATTATTTACAAAAAACCTGTATACACTCAACAAAAATAATCCTCACGACATGACAAAAATAATCCTCATGTTCAATGCGAAATAGAAATGAAAATATCTGGCTTGCTTTCTATAAGAGAGAGAGAGAGAGAGAGAGAGAGAGAGAGAGAGAAAGAAAGAGAGAGAGACAGATAGAGAAACATCCGCACGCCGCACAGCTTACAATACCTTACTGTAGCAAAAAGTGTCGTGACAACTTTTCGTAAGAATTTTTTCCGTCTAGCCCCCTTTCACAACGCGCGATAAGGAACTTCGTTCCAATAAAAGAAATAGGTAAAAATGTAAAAACTAAAAATATAGTATCTATATGAATTTAGATATTTCAAAGATAGCAGGAAATCTTCATAGTATAGGAAAAGGGGAATTGTTTTACTCCAAATTTAACGCGTGCGGGCCACGGGCAGTAATGAATAAATCAAAACTACTGGATCGATTTTAATCATTTTTTTCCCGTGCGAAGCCGGGGCGGGCCGCTAGTATATACATAAAAGAGAAACATGCATACCAAATCTAAATCTTTCTCTATCATGGACGCAGCTATAAATTTGGTATTGGAGGGGGGAGGGTAGGGGGGATTGTGCTTTAGGGTTACCAAATTACAAAACATAACTGGTTTTAATCCAGAATTCTTTTAAATTTATACATAAACTTGGTTATTGTCCTCTTCCAATTTGGAGAGTAAGTAGCCGGTAGGCTGATGCACTACCATCTCGCCACACATACATTAATATTTTTGATGTCTAGGCGCGATAATTTATCTTTTCATCAGGAGAACCATCTGCTTGTTTGCTATCTGGTGATATAATCTAATACCTTTAAACGAGCAATTCTTGTATATATATAATTGGAATCTCGGAATCGGCTCCAACGATTTTCATGAAAGTCACAAATTAGGGGTTTTTCGGGTCAAGGAATAGATTTATCAAGGTTCCAGGTCCAAGAAAAGCTCGGTTCCCAAGATATGGGTATGTGAAAAACCGAGCAAAGCTCGGTCAACCATGTACAGAGAAAAAAAATTCTATAGAAATCGATTTATCAAGGTTCAAGGTCCAAGAAAAGATCGGTTCCTAAAATATGTGAAAAACCGAGCAAATCTCGGTCAACCAGATATTATATTTTTAACAAAGAAATAGTCCGATGAAAAGTTATGCGTGGTCATACATTAAAAACAATCAGTGAAATAAATCATCCTCTGTTTTCGTAACCTTTTGGGTGGATTTGATTTTCGAAAGTTGTATAAGACAACCCTCGGGGTTATATCCTATCCAATAAAAGAAGAAATTTTAAAATCGGATCATTCTGTAAAAAGTTTTGCATGATCAAACAAAACATTCAAATCAGTGAGAGATCAATCATCCATTGTTTACATACCTTCATAGTTAGAATCTTAATAAAATAAACATAACCACCCTCGAGATATACCCATTCCAATAAAAAAAGAATATTCAAAATCGGACAACTCTGTAAAAAGTTATGCGTGGCTTAACATAATCACTACATAGTATAAAACAAAGTCGCTTTCTCTGTCTGTCCCTATGTCCCTATGTATGCTTAAATCTTTAAAACTACGCAACGGATTTTGATGCAGCTTTTTTAATAGATGGATCAATTCTTGAGGAAGGTTTTGGTATATAAACCTTACCGATATTTTACGGGAACAAAAGCTGCGCGGGTGAAACCGCGGGCAGGTCGCTAGTAAAATATACGCGTTGAATTAAGAACCTCCTCTGTTTTTTCGTTGAAAAGTTGAATTGAAACTGGGCCTGGACCAACTCGGGGTGTCAATTTAAATAATAATAATAACTAAAAAACGTACCTTCATGCCCGTATCCCCGAAGAGGTAGGCAGAGGTACAGCAAGTGCATCCACGATTAGCCGAAGATATTATAATACCACAACACGATATGTGGACACAGCTTATCGCCAATCGGGCACTTTTTCCAATCGCGGGTAACTTTTTGTCAGAAAACTGAAAAAATACATTTCTGAATTGTCCGGAAACCACATGAGGTACTGGGAATCGAACCCGGTACCTCTTGTGGTCAACTCTGACACCGGACCACTAGACCAGTGAGGTTATGTAACAACAACTAAATTAAAGTAATTAAGTAAGAGAAAGAACTTTTGCTTTAAAATACATGTACAAGAAATTTCGCTTTTGCTTTAAAGTTGAGAATGAATGCAAACGCGAATGCTTTATATAACATCTCTCATCTCCGTTGTTTAACAACTTTTTGATTAAAATTGTGGGAAAACAGAACTTGATATGTGAACATGGTCGGAACTAATTTCGGAAGAAGAACTAAAGCATGGAAGCCAGATTTAAACAAGAATGAGCTCGTTGTACCTCATTTAATTTTAATTTGGTGTACTATGAACGTTTTTACTCGAATTTTAATTACTCACAAACTCGTTTATGCTGTGACTAAAATATCGTCCTCCTTAAGGCAAAGCTTTGCGTTGTTACGAAGTGTATGGTCAATCACTTAAATGAATCTTTAACAACTTAAATAACCTACAATATCATCTATGTTTATCTTATTGATTCAGGCGTTACATTTTTTTTATATTGTAAGATAGCAAACAAGCAGATGGGTCTCCTGATGGAGTCAACCATCGCCTATAGACACCAAAGATGTTTATGGTGCTTTGCTATCTTGTGGCGAGGTCTAATGCCACATGCATACGTTTACTGGCTACCTTACCCTCCAAACCGGAACACGACAGCGACAAGCATTGACGCTATCGCGGCAGGAATAGGTAAGGCGGTGGTACCAGACCCGGGCGAGACAGTGACTCGAGAGCCAATCGGTCGCCTTTTACGACCTGCCTGGTAGAACGGCAGTTGGCCTATTCTTCAAAGGAGGCCGGGGCCAACACGGTGAAGGCCGGGACCAACACGGCGAAGACATTGCGGAAATCCATTATTAAAAAGATGAAATTAGATAAATTTTGTTATTATTCGCACTCTAGAGCAGTGTTACTAGATACATGGTAATTGCCGTGGATGCACGGTATTTTCCATGGAACATAGAACAAGGGAAGTGAAGAGTGGGCGTGCCGCGTACGTCACTATTATGCGCTTTTACTCTAAATTGCCTTAGTGATACTTACCATATCATTAGGAGATAGACGTCGTGCGAAAATCTATTATACACTGAATTATGCCGTATTGTGCCATCCTTGAATGCAGAAATGATAATAGAATACAGATGATTAAGAATGGAGATATTTTATATCATCCGAAAGTACAATTTTCATTTTATTTTAATTAAATTCCTGATTTAATATAATCTCTAATGATATAATAGAAAGTCAAGCTAAAATCAGCCGTACACCTTACATATAAAGTTCATTTTAGGTTGACCTAATTTTTCTAGAAAGATATACGTAGTGACAGTCATTACGTATATCGTTCTAGAAAGTTCTCTACTCAAATATGATCTACTCAAATATGATAACTGAAAACTACGGAAAAATCAATGCTGCCATCTATTGTAGAATAGCGAAACTATTACGATCTTAAGTTTCACTATTGTACAAATATATAGGTCTATTTTGAATAGACTACAAAAGGGCGTAAATACTCTTTTTTTTGTAGCAAAATAAAATTTATTGTAACGCAATTTGGTATATTTTTAAATGTTCTGTTTGTGTGTTTCGGATTATTGTTGTTTAAAATGAAAACGACCAATGAAACAATGTTTGCATAGTAGTTTATATGCAATAATACTTATTTTATGTGTGAGTATGGCGATCACGGTCCTGATACAAATGTTTGTACTTGCCAATTCCCTTGTTCTATGTTCCATGGTATTTTCAACCTAAACACGGTCTAAGGTAATGATCTATTACTGATCTATTACCGTGTTATTTTCTACGGTATTTTTCAATATTAATTACCGTGTAAATAATAGTCGAATTTAAATATAAAATTATTAAAATGCATGGAACGAAACGCATAACTCAAGTAGACTAAACTTGTAATACGTGGAGATAAGCAATTTAAATTTCTGCCTACTTTTATGCTTAACATTTTATCTTTACCCAACTCTAACGCTGCATGGGAAAGACTGTTATGATATCAAAACGAAGAAAAGGAATAAATTGATTACCAAAACTATAAAGGGGAACATTCTGGCTCAGCAAAGTATTCGTCGAAGTGGTAATTGTGTTGATTTTATCCCATCAAAAGAGATGGTCAACAAAATGACTAGCTCAATTTACGACCTAGAAACATTAATCGCTAATAATATAAAAATACAATGATTTATTTATATTGACACGGTAATATACGCCATAATTTTAAGATAATACTAAGGTATTTTTACCTAAAACACGGTAATTTTTGCCTGGCGACAGAGTAGTTTTCAATTTTTATCTGCTCTAGAGTGAGGTAGCGTTCGTTTCTCTTGAAGAAGCTTGGGTTTCGAAGTGAAACGTGCGTTGAGTACGTAAATTGTGTGCTGTTGTGCTTGGTGCCGACGTGGGTAAAAGTGTGTTGAATGTTGGTTTTTTTTTTTTTTTTTATATCATAAGATAGCAAACAAGCAGATGGGTCTCCTGGTGGAAAGAGTCAACCATCGCCTATAGACACCAAAGATGTTAATGGTGCGTTGCTATCTTGTGGCGAGGTCTAATGCCACATGCATAAGTTTACCGGCTACCTTACCCTCCAAACCGGAACACGACAGCGACAAGCACTGACGCTATTGCGGCAGGAATAGGTAAGGCGGTGGTACCAGACCCGGGCGAGACAATGCAGAACTCTACCACCTAGTAGCCACGATGGTAGTGACTCGATAGCCAATCGGTCGCCTTTTACGACCTGCCTGGCAGAACGGCAGTTGGCCTATTCTACAAAGGAGGCCGGGACCAACACGGCGGAAATTGTGCCGCTGTGGTCTTCTTTTATGTCCGGACCATCGGTGAGACCATTTATTAATCGGTGTTTTTTGTCGGTGCTATCGGTTTTTAAATTTAATTAATTAAATTTAAATTTAATTAATTTCACCTATTTCATCTATATTTTCTACACTTTATTGCGTTATGCTTACCTCCTGCAGCTTGTTAGTTTGTAACAAAGTTAATTCGAATTAAGTTTCTGACTTTAAACGAAAAAGGTTATTGCGAAATTGAGCTCTTTTGGGCGAGCACAATGCTTTAGTCAGAGTTTTAATATTGTGTGCTTAAAAAAGCCCGCTCTACGTAACTTAATGGTAAATGGGAGAGTAAGTGGCATTAGGATTTCGCCTCGTCATAAACTCTTGACCAGGAGCTTGAGTGTTTGTGGGCCAAAACAGAGGGCCGCGTGGTAGTTAATTGTGATGTGTAGACTTTAGGTATATTACCAAATACTCTGCGGTATAGACTATGATGGGACCATCATAATATCATGAGATCGGATAGGACATTAGATGGCCTTCGATGTCTTTCGTTGGTGATCTTCGACAGGATATAATTGGCCGAGACCCTCGCCAGAGCGTTTAGATATAGCATCACTTTTTCAAAGTGCCATAGTGATGTCAGTTTGAAGTATTGTTGTGATGTTGGTAGTTCTAGATTTTGGTGAAGATCTAGAACTAACAACGTACTACAGTATACAACTAAAAATCGGTAAAGTGCGTGTCGAGGCACGCGCAAGGTGTAGGGTTCCGAAGTTGCCTATCATAATAATGCAGACTGAGAAGAGGGCTTTTATTGTTTCATGCTATGAACATTTAACCTATTTAACGTTATTCGTAGATATATTCTTACTATAAGTTTACCGCCTATAAAAACTTCTTCAAGTACATTTTATTAGTTGGTTGACTTTTACTTAAAAACTTGTAAAGCCAGCTAATGAATGAATAATTTTTTTTTTATTCCAGGTACCAATCAAAATATATTACAGAATCAGAATATAATACAGAAGACAGAATAATATGTAACACATATTATTAATATTGCATTAAATTACATTTAAAAATTATATTATTAAATTATATATTAATAATGAATGACTTAAGAGGCAGTTTACTCTTTAGACCATCTTTTGACGAAAAATCAAATTTTCTAGCTCCTAATTTTTCATATTATAAGGTACTTTTATTTAATTAAATGGTACCATTAGATAGTTTAATCTTTTAAAAATCCCGTTAATGAAACAGATTTTGTAATGATCAACCGTATTTCTTATAATAACTGTTCTCCGAAATCAAGTTTCGATAATTACGCAAGGAAGCTATTTTTCCAAAAGGTTTTGCTACTGCTAGAATCAATAAACTTAATTAGAAAAAAATACTAAGTTACCAGAAACATCCAACTTTTGTGTCTGAATAAGTTACTTTTTTCCTAAAAGATCTATAGCTATATCTAATTAATTAAGCAAATATGCCTATTTCAACGAAAATTAACGAAACATTGACTGGGTTTTTTGTTATCAAATAATGACATTTTCCTATCGAAATTAGCATAGAATAAAACTATATTCTATTCTTATTCAAAAATAAGTCACTTAAATAATATTTATTTAATTGTTATTACAATAATAAATGAAAGTGAATACTATAAAATAGTATAAAATCCGCTATGTCGGTTTGCCAAAATTAGTACCGCGCGAGCGCTTGTTGAAGGTGGATCTATGTTATTTTTTCCAAGGTTCCAGGCACGTAAATTCCGATACAATATACGGTATGACAACCGAAACGTCTTGATACTGAAAAGTAAGTTTCATTCATTTTTCACTTTTAATTTTAATGAAATAGCGACTTGTTTTATATATCTATAAGCATAGAATAATAACGCATAGAAACCGAGTCTACCCGCGCAATATTAAGCCATTTCAAAGAAGCCTGAAAAGGCTTCTTACGTTCGCCGGCCCCTCAGGCATGCGACACGTGCCACGCGGAGTACAGCTCTCGCAATTTCAAAAAATGTGAGTTACTGTGTGGTGAAATGCTGTCACATGGCTGTCACCGTGCTTCACAAAAGCGTATTTAGGACTTGAAGATAACATTTCACCGATAAAAACTACTTGGCATCGGATATTTTTGTATAAAATCCAAACAAATAAATCATAAATATCTAAGTAGAACGATATTCAAAATGTTGCCAGCCAAAGGGAAAAATATTCTACCACGTATTTGTTTTTACCTATTTTCATTATAATTAATAATATGTGTATTCCTATTTTATGTGCGATATTACATAGCCTGAACTTTGCTTTTGCATAAAAAATAGTTTTTAAGTGTTGAGACTCACCCATTATACTGGCACAAATATTACAAATCCGTTTGTCAGACCAATATTATAAAGCATTTATTCGTATATAATGAGGACTTTTAGAAGACAAAAAAAATGTTCCAACTAGCATTCTAGATGCCACAGTGACCATCAGAAAAAAACTCTGTCACTACCAAAGTCATTTTTTTTTAAATTTTCTTATTAAATAATATGCCATCGTACTGCATTATTTCGTATTGCTTAGTGTCAAGTAGTTTTATTAGCGATATTTTCGACTTTTATCCACGAAAACATGTAGGGTAACGTGCCCTAAAATCCGTCTGCGCCTAATGTCGACCTCCTAATATGTTTATACTGATATTTAAGCTAATATTCCACATAACTTTTAAGAACGCGGGCAAGACTTCATACATCGTTTTTTAATTATTATCTTAAAGTTTAATGTGTTTCTTAAGATTCTATATCAACTGCTTAATTTATCCGCATTTAATAAATATTTTTTTAACTTGGGGAATAGTAGTTAAATAAAGTTGGAATTTAGGTAAGGTTAACGTAAGCAATCAGTTCTCTCCTTAGTAGTCTGTGGTTAGATATTTATCTTGTCATTGGGTGTCTTTAGTACAACAGCTGTTAATCTCAGAAATCTAAGTTAGGTTGACAGAATTCTGAGCTAAGTTTTTGCGAAGACACTTTATAGGTACTTAAAAGAACAAAAAATAAATTAGCTTTAACTATTCTTTAACACAAAAACAGGGAGAATTTTGATTTGATACTTATAATGAAAATTATAATATATAAACTTATTGCTGTTTTAATGAAAATGTAAATTAAGTTTTATACAATGATAACACTTAAATTTGATGATAGAATTCAATCAAATTAAAGTCTCAATATTTTTTATATAGTTGTTCCTAGCGATATATTTTATTTAATTGATTTAAAAATCGTAGAAAATTATTCTAGTTTTATTCTAGTAGTGAAAAATAAAACTTTGAATATCAAGTGCCTTTAAATTGTTTCCTTTCTTTGACTACAACTTAATAAAAATAAGTACCCTAAAATAGTTATACTGAAGATTATTTGATATAGACAAAAAATAATTTATATAAATCGTTTTATTTAAAAAAATATCACAATATTGAATATTTAATGCTCATTTCTCTTAATTTTGAGGACCAGCAAGTAACGATCTAATGTAATTTTTACATATCAAATTTTTTCTGCGTAGTTTTAAAGAGACTAAAATATCAATTTATTTCATTTATTTTATGTCTCAAAGAAAGAGACTCAAACATTAAAATTGGTGACCATTTAGATTTTTTCTTTGCAGTTTTTATCAAATTAAAAAGATCATTTAAATACATACCATAAAAAATTGAGGGCATATTATGTTTACAAAAGTTATTTAATAAAATTAAAGTAAATTTTAATGCAAAGTCAATACCTTATTTCAATTTCAAACATCCTTAACTGGCTAACATTAGAGAAAAATGGCTCTGAAATTAGGGAAACATTGACCGACAATAGAAAAGAAACCAGGACAGAGAGGGTCAATCATTTAAAACTTAACACGTTTACATATTTTTATTTCGTTGTTGAAATCAATTCGAAACATCAATAGTGTAAAATTTAAATATTGATTAACACGAAAAAGAAAATTAATATTTTCTTCCCGATAACGGTTTAAGCCTAATAGGGTCCGAAAGTTACGTATTTGGTTAGGCGGCCGAAATTTGGCTATTTTACCCTATAAATTTCTACATCACTGAGATTAATTTTAATTTTTAAAATTTTAAATAAATAATTTGATTATTAAGTATACATATTTTCGTGTCACAATTTGCACAAAAACGAAAAAATCCAAGGTGAAATAGCTTTGGAACGTAGAATTATAACACGTAGAAACCGAGTGGGCCGCGATGTTTTAAGCCATTTCAAAGTAGCCTTAAAAGGCTACGCATGCGCTTGCCGTCCGCTCAGAATCGCGATACAGGTCATACGGAGTGCAGGTCTCGCAATTCGAAAATAATATGACTTACTGTGTTGTTAAAGGCAAAAAAAGACAAATAAAATAAATGCTGAATTATCAAAAAGTACCCTCGAGCTAAATTATTTCCATAAGACTTAGTATAAATAACAGTTAAAGCAAATACAATAATTGATTTTCTTAACATTAAGGTCTAACTAAAAATATTGTGCGCAATTTTATTTCCACAACTAGCAACTGTATAGTGATAAGTTATGTGTTTCAAATTATCTATTTTTAGTCGATTTACATAACAGAAAAATTATAAATTGTAAGTACTTACCTGTGAAATATTCACTTTTTTGTTTTTCTAAGGTGTTAGAACACTTCTTTATAATGCAATAAGTCATTTCGAATTATTTTTCGTGAACTGTGTCCGATATAACCTGATCTTATTAAGCATTGACAACTTGCAAAACGAATTGAGCCGTTTCTGGCTCAGTTTTATTTACTCGTTTTTTGTGGTTTCTAGACGTTATTATTCTAAGATCAGAACCAAAATAGTTGCGGACGCTAGGTGGTGCTCAAGTCGTGCACAGAGCCAATAGTAGCCAATATAGTACGTTTAGCTTAAAACATTTTAATTTTTTAAGTTGATTTAAATAAATACTTGATTAATAAGTATCTTATTAATTTTTATCTTAAAACGTTCGTCTATAACGTAAATATTGTTTCTGCTTGCCCACCCATTTGCTAATTTTCAAGCTAGTTTAAGGTTTAGAATCATGGCAAGATTTGTATGAAAGTTAAAATAAAAAAGGTTCCAAGGTAATAGCTTTGAACAAACATACATACACATACACGCACACAGACATACACATAATAACACACAAGTATTTGCCAAGCAATGTATTTCAAACATTTGTATGATATAGGATAATATATTAGTAGATACATATCAATAAGGTTTTTTTTGTAAGAATTACTTCAATCACTGTTTTTATAACTTAAATAACGTAAATTCGTATTGACCATATTTTTTATTTACGCTCGGTGCCGGTTGGTTACCGCTGTTTAATTACTGAAATTTTAAAAAAAATCTTGAGAACCTCTAAAACATTTTCCTGTAATTCTACTCATTTTACCTCACCAGAATAAAAATTGTAAGTTCTAAATTTTCTATATGACTAATAATACTATTAGAAAGACAGACACTCTTTATTTCAGTGAGGTAAAAATATTTTAAATCACAAATAAAGCACAAAAACTAAAAAAATATAAGGTTAAATAGCTTTGGAATCATCTTGAGAACATCAAGAATATTTCCCGGCGTTTAACATATTTTTATTTTACCTAACCGAATAAAAAGTGTAAGTTTCAAGTTTATACTAAATGATTAATAATGTTATAGTATGAAAGATTATTTGTATACCGGTCAGGTAGATATATTTTAAATACCGTCTTGGGAAAATATTTATTTACTTGCAACACTATTCGAGTCTTTGGAGTCTTTGTGTGCGTGACGACGCAAGTGATTACACGAAGCTTACACGGACATTGACACGGTTTTGGCCTAAAATATGAACGAAGCGTTGAATGCAATTATCACTCTAAGCGTTATTACTCTATGTCTATAAGGGTCACTATTTACGTTGTTGTATTATTTTAGCGATAATAACGATGGGACGGAAAGATTCCGATCGCCGTTATTGTGGCGCAAGAAAAAGAAAGTATATCTTTACTCCTGGATTAAAGAAAGTAAAAGAGACGTGAGGATGAAAATATTTTTCATAGAAAGATTCCGATCGCCGTTATTGTGGCGCAAGAAAAAGAAAGTATATCTTTACTCCTGGATTAAAGAAAGTAAAAGAGACGTGAGGATGAAAATATTTTTCATAGACTATTTTTAGTCGTTTGTAACCGACTTCTACAAAAGAGCCTATTTTTTACCTCATTACGGACAAAGATTTTTTTTATATTTATATAGATAGTAAACAAATGGGTTGGGTTTCCTGATGAAAGAGTCAACCATCGCCTATAGACACCATAGATGTTAATGGTGCGTTGATATCTATGAGTATATATCGTGTTGTTCCTGGGCTCCTTTGAAGAATTGGCCAGCTGCCGTTCTGCCAGGCAGGTCGTAAAAGGCGACCGATTGGTTATACGAGTCACTAACATCGTGGCTACTAGGTGGTAGAGTTCTGTATTTTTTCGCCCGGGTCTGGTACCACCGCCTTACCTATTCCTACCGCAATAGCGTTAGTGCTTGGCACTGTCGTGTTCCGGTTTTGAGGGTAAGGTAGCTGGTAAACTTACGCATGTGGCATAAGACCTCGCCACAAGATAGCAACGCACCATTAACACCTTTGGTGTCTATAGGCGATGGTTGACTCTTTTCATCAGGTGACCCATTTGCTTGTTTGCTAACTTATTCTATAAAAAAAATATATCTCCAGAGAGAGTATTCCTAAGCGACTGACAGTTAAAAATGTCCTCAGAAAAATCTGCTTGTGTGAAATATCAATGAGTGGGACTTGTGTACTTACAGTTATCCAGCCACGCACACTAGCGTAGTTGGTGTGCCCAACCTTAATTTTTGTTATCCCTGTTTTCAATATAAAAAGTGAAGGTTAAAGTAAATAATAATAATAATAATAATATAATTTATTTACTCATCACAAAGTTAGTACAATTTCTAATTATACAGGTTGCAAAACATGTACTGGGCTAGATTATTTTTTAAATTAGTTTATTACATTTTGAAACTTATTCCAACTTTGTGAGAGTCTGGTGCCTGAAAAGGTATATAAGAAAACCTGAGACACAGGTCACCAGCGCTCTTCCACCGATAGAAAAAGTATGAAGCATATCTACTATGAATAACTTATTCTAATTTGTATACAGCTTATTCTGAGCTATACACAAATTAGAATTAAATTTTTAATGAAGCCACTCTTCAATTAATTTTTTAATGAAGCCACTATAACGAATGCATAAGATTATTAGTTTGTATGTTATCGTATAAGTTAGATGCTTTCTTGAGGTTGTAGATTTACTTGAACATTGAATCGTATGTGCGTTAGTGTTGTTTGCGTGTGTGTGTGTGTGTGTGTGTGTGTGTGTGTGTGTGTTTACCTACATGTTAACTTGTGCGCAGCCGAGTATTAAACAGTGTTAGCCAAGATTGCTTATGATATTTAACGTATCAGTTTAATGGTAATCTAATTAAAATCCTTAAATTACCTCATGGATAGTGGGGGAAATAGTATTATTTGAATATATTTATGATTTATTGCGCTTATATGGCATGAGTTTAGAGTGATTCTGTTTGATCACAAATCAAATTTTTGAGGAACTTTGTTACTATTAAATTACAATTATATTTATTTAACGAAAATATATTTAGTTATCGTCTCTGTGGTGTAGTGGTCCGGTGTCGGAGTTGATCACAGAGGTCCCGGGTTCGATTCCTGGGTCGGGCAATTCAGAAATGTGTTTTTTCGGTTTCTGATAAAAACAACATTGCCCGGGATTGGAAAGTGCCCGGTTGGCGATAGGCTTGCCACCTATCACATAGTGGGACCAAGTATCTTCGGCTAATCGTGGCTGCACTTCTTGTACATCTGCCTACCCTTTCGGGGATACGGGCGTGAAGATACTACTGCTATATTTAGTTTATGATTTAATTTATTATACAGATACGGTCCAAGAAAACAGAAAAAATTATGAGAATGTGCTAAATGAAAAGAATGTGTTTAGTAAACAGATATTCTTATCTTCTCAATAATTTAAGATTTTACATTACCCTCTCCTACACAGTTTTGTTTTAACAAATTTTTCAAATTGTTTACTTACTATTATGTACCATAGATTTTTTATACCATCCGGCAGTTTAACTGTAGCAAGTAACGTATTCTATGTAGACGAGATGCATGCTCCACAAGATTGTTTTTGTTCCTTGTATTTAGTGAGTGTACATTATCACTTTTTTTAAACAAAGAAATGTTTCTACTGTGGTCATATTATTTTAAGTTCCCAAATACAGGTTACAATATTAATTTTTTTAAATTTTTCTTTCAGGGAAACCCTAGGGTAAAGATTATCGGTTCGTCTTATAGCTTTTTCTGCAAAACAAATATAGCTTCTATTTCAATAGAATTTCCCTACCAAAAGATCCCATATATGAAATAGTGTGGTGGACTTAACTAAAGTATATTTCTTACAGTATTGACATCCATTTTCTAACCGTCAAATGAATAAGTATCAACTGTCAATAAAGTCAATAAAAAAGTTTCAAGCAATGCTACCAATTTTAGGGATTTTCTCTTTTATATGGGAAACTATTTTAACTACAAAACCTGCCAAACTAAATTTATTTGCTAACTTATTGTAATTATATCTAAAGGCAAATCTAAAAACACGGTGGAGTCCACCAGAGTTTATAGACATAAGATAGCAAACAGGCAGATATGTCTCCTGATGGAAAGAGTCACCCATCGCCTATAGACACCAAAGGTGTTAATGGTGCGTTGCTATCTTGTGACTATCAGAAATCAGAAATACTTTATTCAATAAAACTTTTAACAAGTTATTTTGACACGTCAACATATATTTTTTACAAACTACTACCGAATCGGAAACGCGGCCACACACTGAGAAGATCCGGCGGAAGAAACTCAGCGGGCTTGTCTTTTTTTTTTCATATCATTGATTTTTTTATATTATCACAATATTACAAAAAATATATCCGAGATCGGTATGAGGAGCAATTAATCCCAGGCTTTTTTGTCTTCTAAATAATCTGACATTTTATAATATCCTTTTTTACACAGTTTTGTTTTAACACATTTTTTAAATTTATTGACTGGTAGATCTCTTATAGTTTCGGGAAGTTTATTGTAAAAGCGTATACATTGCCCCATAAAAGAGCTACTTATTCTGTGGAGACGAGATGCATGCACAAGATTGTTTTTGTTCCTTGTATTAAGTGAGTGTACGTCACCATTTTTTTTTAAAAAGCAAACTAGGTTTTAAATGCCACATGTGTAAGTTTACCGGCTACCTTATCCCCCAAACCACTGATGATTTAAGTACAGTCCATTTCTTCTAAATTGTCCAAACATAACAACAAAGTCCACCTTTTATAAAAACATTAAAGTTTCACATCAATCATATACACTGAATTAAATATTATTAGATTATTGTATTCATTAATTTTAAACGGTTTGTTTGGCACTAAAAACTGTTTCTAATATATCGTTTTATCACATTTAATTTACGAAAACTTACTAGAAACTAAAATTTATTTGTACAGTAAAAAATACCATGTGAAGTTGACACATACAATATGAATTACTCTATGAAATTAATAGACGCGGGCAATAATGAACGAACTGTAAAACGAACGAATGAGTAATGGAATGATTCTTTATCAAAGATAAACATTCATAAAATATGATAAATAGCTTGTAACAATGTTAAATATTGTTAACTGTTTAAAAGTTAAATATTTATTTGTAGAATATAAAATATACGCTTAATTGAATCATTATTTTTCAAAGATTAACACTTTTAAAGTAATAATATAGTTTTAAAATTTGTTAAATGTGATTTATTATGTAATAGTAAAATAACCTGCTTTTAATAAAAATAAAGCTTTATTTTGTTTGCTTTTAATAAAATAAAAGCTTTATTTTGTTAAAGGCAGGTTATTTAATCGATTTTAAAGAATCGTTACGTACTACAATAATTCGACGATCTTGTAATACAAAAAAACGTGAGTATTGTTTTTGTTAATAGTCAGTTATATTTAAATTCATTTGTCCCATAATACTATAAAATTATTTTAATTATTTAAATCTAATGATACTGCTCTCATCACGCGAAGATTCCTAGTTTTTCATACTTATTTTTCTGAACTAGTGTGGATCAACTTTTTTTAGAAAAAAAAGATAATTGATTACATTTATTTTCTCAAAAAAACGAGATTAATGTTTTTTTTAATAGTTATTCTATTTAAATTCATTTATCTTGTAATATTATTAAATTAATTAAATTATTGAGAATGTTACGCAAATTCGCCATTTTGCTGGTAGTTTCAATACTTACTATAACAATCATGCTTGCAGTAAAAATGTTAATGCTGTATTTAAGGAAGTTTGCAGTCTTTAATATTTCGATGTCTCATTAGATGAAGGGTGTAGCCGGGATAGGTTAAGTACGCCAAATCAGACGGGCATCTTATTTGTGTCTCCGTGAGGAACAAGATACATGGTTTATGAGTCTCCAGGTAGAAATGGACAGCAGCGAGATTAGAATGTAAACCTCTGATGTTAGTGAGGCCTACTTTCATCGAGAGGGAGTGCTGTCGCTGTACAACATTATTCCTGTACCTTGTCCTTTTCACTAAATAGAATGAGTGAAGTAGGTGTAAGGATGGCAGTGAATCGAGGCGCTATACTTCCGGACCTGAGACACACATCTCGAAGTTACACTGTTGGGGAAAGCCTGGAGACTGCGGGGACGCCCGAGCCCCCCCAAGAATGTCCATAGGGCTCTCTCATCCGGTCGCCAACCAGTACTATGGCGAATTTTGGGATTTTTCGCTAGTTGGCGGGGCAGCCTTTCACATGTGGCTAGCACGCTACTTGGGCCCCCTACTGACTAGCGGTCGACCAGCGGTGCACCGTGCCTCGGATCCCGCTACCCTCCATGACTAGTCTCCAGATACATCAACGTCAGTGTGTATCAGATCGTCCAGATTTTATAGGGGCAACTGATTCGACCCGTCTCACTAGAGCTACATCAGCGTCAAAGTGACGGAAAACGGACGCTTGGCGTCACGACTTCAGCTGATGGGTGGTCCTTATAGCCGTGACATATGTTTCCCACCATATCACCTGATTAGCAACACCCAGGGGCCACGTGTAGGGATAGAGAATTCCGGGTGTTCTCCTACGGACGAAGATGATTCAGCCCCCAAATTGTGTTTAGTGGATTTCGATTTCTCTAGAGCATACTGACCTTGGGATTAAAATAAGAAATGGCAGAAAGGTCAATGCCTTTATTGACAAAAAAAATCTGTGGCGTCTCCCAGCAGAGGTAATTTTTTTTATTGCGTAGTGCTCAAAAGTTAAACTAGGTCATACCTAAGTAACGTTCATAGTGTTTCTTCTTCTTCTATACAAAATAGTGCAAAATAATATAATACTAGCTATCGCCTGTAGACGAAATTCCACCATAGACTAAATTAAAATCTCTTTTAAGTTTTACAACTGACTTTAGCCGTAAAGAAAATAAATAAACCTTAGTATACAATACAACATTTTTTAAATGTTGTATAGGATATTTCATATTCAGATCGTATTTTTTGTTTGCGATCTTAGATATCAACACTAAAATTTATCAAAATAAATAATAATAGGTACCAACATATCCAGAGCGCTGGTAGCATCAATAAGGTCGTTGAAGGAACACAATTATTATCTGAACTCCTAGATCTTAAACTAATCTTGATTATAATTAAAGTTTACTTTTTGATTAATACGCCAAAACACTTTTAAATTAACCTGTATCTTATCCTGCAACCAACACAGAGCACACACCACGGATTAATGCCAGTCTTATTTCTTTTATTTATCCCCAAGAGCATGCTTGAAAAAAGAGTGCCAACTTGATGTTATTTTGTACGATGTTTCGTTCAGAAATGAATTAAAATCATAGAGTACTGTATTGAAAATGGTAAAGAGGGAAAATATTCTTTTTTTTTTTGGGTGAAAACCCTAGAAGTTAGTGGTGGTGCCTATAGAGATTATAGCGTAGATACGTAATTTCTTAGTGGTATCGTTAGTTACCGTGGTGTCGTAAGGGGGATTTTAATTTCTTTCTCGATTAGATTAGAAATGTCGATTTCTCTTGAGATCCTGGCATTAAAATCAGACAGAAAGTTCGATGTCTTTATTGACAAAGGAAAATCCTGTGGCGTCTACCAGCATATTCTTTTTAAATAGCACAGTGCAAACAAGTTAAATTAGATCATACCAAAAGTAAACTACCGAACCCAATTAATATCATTCATTCAATTTAATCTGTCATACTTGTTCAACAGATCTTTCGATTTTTCCAACCATTTTAATTGTCTATGACCAATTGTCCGCCATTATTGTTTACAAAAATAGACAAGGAAAAAGAAATAGACTGTACGTTCAATGCCCGGTTTAAAAAGCTCATTTTTCAGTAAACTTACTACATCATAAGTACAGGAGCGAAAGCCTCACTAGTGAAGATATTTGTGAAGCTTTATCATTTATAAAAACTTCTCAAATTATTTGATTTGTAGGTAATATACACTCTAAATTCCAATTCAAACTTGAAATAGATCATATCGTGACCTTAACGGCGGTAGAGTCCTGCGGCGACTCGCTTGATCGATGAGCGCGAATACCATCGTCTTATCTACTCCAGCCGCAATAACGTAACTACAAAACGCTGCATATCGAAAGAACTTCAAAACCAAAAAACCCACATCTATATTTTATTGTAATTATTTTTCTAACACTTATTTTACAAAAGGTTTGCAACATCTAAATAAAAAAGTTACTAACTTTTCATTTTCAGAAAAGCACTTTGTAAACTACTCAAAATCACTCAAAACAACGTAATCTTCCATTTACACCTATGGTTTGATTTCAATTGAATCAATCAAGTCTATACACGCGTAAAACAATACATCCTTTTATTCATGATGTATCCGTGTTTTTAACTAAATATTTTAAGTAAGTTTATAAAACTAAAATTTGCCACTAATCTTTACTTAGTGTAGAGTTTTATTAGTTCCTACAAAAGCAAAATATCCTTTTTTATTAATCATGGTCACCCTACTGCAGCAACCAAGTAGACATTGACGCGATTGAATTCATAGACATTTTGCCTTCGGCAATTTGTATTAGTGTCTGCGTTTATAAAATTACGTATATTATATATATATATATATATAAACATCTAAGTTCCTATTTAATATACAATGTAATATAATATTTACTATACTTGCAATATTTAAAAATAATAAAAATATTAAAAGTATCAAACTGTTTTCATTTTACCAGAAATAGATGCACTATGAGTACGATGACCTCGTCGACGTATAGCTGGTCGCTTCGATTAGAAAATACTTAAATTTTAGTTGGGTGATTTTGTGAAATGGCTCTTAATAATATATATTTTCCTTTTTTTACGTATCTAAGCCGTGATAGTTTTCTTTTTAATTTCATTATATTTACTACTAACGTTAATTTTTTCCCACCCTCAAAACCAATCGTTTGGCTGGCAGAGGGGGAACAGGGGAGGGGTTTGCTAATTTATTTGGCTAATTTAGCTTGAATATATTAATCACGGCAACAAAGTTGTAAAATAAAATTTAGAAAAATATTTTTTTCAGGGTAGCTTCCCTACAAGTAAAGTGGGGATATTAATTATTTTTCTTACGTAGCCCATTGTGTGTTGTTTGTACGTACGTAGCCCGTTTAATAGGTTTTTAAAAAATATTGTAGGTTTATGAAAACAAGTTTTCGACTAAGGTACTCGTTTGTAAATATTAAGCTTTTAGGTGCTAATTTTTGTTAGAGACGTTTGTCATTGACGTTGAATAGCTTAAATGTTCATAGTTTCAAACTGCTTTTCTTCTTAGTCTGCATTATTGTGATGGGCAACTTCGGAACCCTACATTGCGCGTGGCCCGACACCCACTTTATCAATTGTTTATATCATAAGATCGCTGAAATTATAATTTAAATTCGGGAGCCGTTTTTTTATAAACTTCCCCGTGTTGGTTCCGGGCTCCTTTGAAGAATAGACCAACTGCCGTTCTGCCAGGCAGGTTGTAAAAGGCGACCGATTGGCTATGCAAGTCACTGGCATCGTGTCTACTAGGTGGTAGAGTTCTGCATTGTCCCGCCCGGGTCTGGTACCACCGCCTTACCTATTCCTACCATTCCTTATGCATGTGGCATTAGATCTCGCCACAAGATAGCAACGCACCATTAACATCTTGGGTGTCTAGAGGCGATGGTTGACTCTTTCCATCAGGAGACCCATCTGCTTGTTTGCTATCTTATGTATTACTAGCGACCTGCCCGCGGTTTCACCCGCGCAGCTTTTGTTCCCGTGGGAATATCGGAAAGGTTTATACACTTAAACCTTCCTCAAGAATCAATCTATCTATTAAAAAAAACCGCATCATAATCCGTTGCGTAGTTTTAAAGATTTAAGCATACATAGGGACATAGGGACAGATAGAGAAAGCGACTTTGTTTTATACTATGTAATGATATAAAAAAAATATTACGTATTATATAAAAAAAACTTAAGTAGTGTCGTCACCACAGAAATATAAATAATAATGTCTTATTATTTAGATTTCTGTGCGTCACACCTATATCCCTGAAGGGATAGGTAGCAATGCAGCACACACACAGTTAGCCAACGGTATTAAATACTGTGTTGTGACAGGTATCTAGGTATCTATCGGGACATCTTATAGTCATTTATTTGTAAGAATAAACTCGAAACACATAATCCTCCTTCTAGCACAGTCGAGCAATAAAACCAAAATGGAAATCTGTCAGGAACAGATGTTTTATCGAGCCATTCATCAGAGGAAGTGCAGACAGGGGATTCATTTTGCATCTGATTAGCGCGACATTTCCAATAATACGGGCCGCTGGCTGCCGGGCCAATGGGTATTGTAAGTGAGGCGCAATGACGCTTCTATTTCAATTATTCCATCGTTCGACGGTAATCGATTAATTAAACGAGTTAATATTAGTACAAGAAAGGGTCGGGATCGATTATAAGAACAAAAATGAACTTATTACTTTTTGGACATTAGCAAAACAATAATCGATCGGTCTGGATATCTTTAACTTGTCCATTTTTTAGAATAAAAATAATAATAAAATAAAAATGTTTAAAATGTAAAGGAGATTATTTTGAAAAGCAATAAACATAATATTTTGGTTATAACATGTTGTTTTTTTAAGTTACGCAAAACTTATAGTCACGGGGTTGACAGCTAGAACATTTTTAAGAATTTTAAGAGTTTGGAGGGCACACACAATTTCCGCTTGGTGGCGCTACTGGGTGTGTCAAACGTAACTTCTAAGTCAGAATTTTAAGTTAAATAATAAGAATCAACAACATTTTATTTGAAGCATCCGAGCGCAGACGATTTCAGGCTGGACCTAGAAAGCAGTGTTGGAATTATACAATGTCACCGTGACATATAAAGTGAAATGGTGGCATTGAAATGTTTTTAAATTTCGAAAAAGTGTCCTGGTGGCATCTTAGCTTAGGTTTCTGACTAGCTTAGATTTCTGAGTTAAAGTTTCGTAAGCTTTTGTCATTGAGAAAGTATACATTGAGTGGCGTGCCAAGCAAAGAGGCGTCTATTTTGCAATTTTGATTTATAAAGTTATTTCGAAAATTAAAAAACAGCGATAAATTCTTAAGCCCCATGTTGAATTAAATCGCATATTTTGTTTTGCACGTAAAGTACTTAGTAATCTACATGGTAATCCAAATAAAGATCGACTAGTGTTCTAAATTTTATTGCAAAAAATCAATGAATACTAACTGTCTAATAACTTTAAAGATTGTTATCTACATTTGCGATGGTTCATCAGGCATCCCTCAGCGACGGTTGATAGTGACTTTTTTATATCTATTTATATAATTAAAAAACAGATGGTTCTCAAAACATAATATTTATATAGCGTTGTCACCAATGTGGCATAAAGTAATGCAACTTGCGTTAATTCACTGCATTGTTCTATCATCATTCGGGCCTTTACATCTTAAGTAGATGATCTAAACAGCGTTCATATAGCAAGCTTTAACATGACTGTACAGTCCGATACGAGAGTGACTGTTCTAAAGGAGGTAGTTAATTATCTTTGAAATTAAACCCTTACATATTAAAAAAATCTGGCACTGGCGAGTGACTCTTTAGCAATCGTGTTGATTGCTTATGCTTGCGATATGATATATGGATAACCATTTTTTATACCAAATTAGATAGCAAACAAGCAGAAAGATGAATCAGATGGACATCTGATAGAAGCAACCATTGCTTTTAGACAAATATGTTAATGGAGCCTGATTATCCGACTTGTAGGATGTACTTCCGTATGCATAAGATAACGCTAATGTAAAAATCTCCCACACTATTAAGGCAGAATCAGGTAAGGTAGTGTTTTGGATACCAAACCACCTCCTTGTAATTGTTTGAGATTATACTTCAGATGGATAAATTTTCTTTATGAAGATAGCTTTAAAGTTTATACATCGCCTGAAATACTAAATGAGGAAACTGTTAAAGTCAAAGTTAGATGTTATACACACAAATACACTGTACGTGGTAGTCAGAGAGATTGGAGTGTCCTATATCACGATCCAGACAGACTTGCCCTGCTTTCTCCACATTCATAACTCTCTTCATGTAAATACGTCGGTTTCGGAAACGCTTAACACTACCTTTGGATAGCAACCCACCAATTGGATCATGGTGCTCCTGCTTTTGTCTTCCCTGATGCTTAAATTCATTCACATTCGCATTTTATATCTGTTTTTTAATCGTTTATCTGTCATTCTTTCACCATGTCCGAACCAATGAAGCATGTCTTTTCTCATTATCACACCGATTCCGTCTTCCAATCACATCCTCTCTTTTTCTCTCAACTTAGTATTACAAACGTGATCCGTGAGTGTCACACCGCAGATAATGATATAATAATATGTTCATCAGTGTTTGTTGAAGCAACGCTATTCGCAAAATATATTACTACAAAAATATCAACATTTACGCACATCTCAATGTGAATACAATATAGGTGCATAAAATATATGAAAGACAGTAATGTAATTGGTATACGATTTACTAGAGGATTTCTGTAGATCTAACAGATAACACATTTTTAATAATACATGATTTGTAATAAAGGATAACACTATTAGGAAATAAAATTATTTTTAAGCATTAGTAATTTAGAATAGTTGGAAATAAGAATATTTTATGTCAAGAAGAAACAATAAGAAAGTCTTATTTCCTTTGGGCCAAAAACCAATTTTTAATTATTGTCACCCCTAAATAAAATATTAGTAGTGTATTTCATTCAAAAGTAAAATATTTTATCGTTTAATTAAAATAGATTGTGAACTATATACAAACAACAAAATAAATGAAATGTAAATCAATTTTAGTTACATATTTTAAAAATTACTTGATAGAATAAAACATTTAATTTGATTTTATCAACCCAAGCGCGATTTGACACTTGACAGCGCGTTGGCTCATAGGCGCCACCAAGCGGAAAAAAGCTTGCCCTCCAAACTCACTACGATGATTAGCTGTCCTATCTGTACTAGTACATAATACTTTATAATTTGTGCTTATAGTGTGACCTACGTATGTTAAACTGTATCTTCTTAAAAATATACCAAAAATTACTTCGAAAAATTTTAATTTAAAATACTACGAAATGTACTATTTAGAACAAGTTCACTGTTCATCTGTTAGGTGCCTGTTTGTAAATATTTGAAGTTAGAGGGGACGTTCGTCGTACGTCCGGAAATTGTAGCTATGAAGACGTTAATTCACGCAGTCTAATTGAAAAAAAAACTACTTGAATTACAAAAATTAAATTAAATATTTAATACTACGTAACATAAATAGTATTTTTGTAAAGTTATTAGACAAATTTCTAGAGTTTTTTGACCAAAAGTGTTATTCATTTTATACAACACTATCACGCATAATGGTTTCCGAACAGATTTCATACAATGTTGGAACTGTTGTGCGTTTATGGCGAGGTATTTCGACGCGCGTCAAATCTTTAAAAAATAGGTGGCGCGGTATGTTCTGAAACCGCTGGAAAACGTGTTAATTTTCGGATAAATAAATATAGGACATCAGCTGAAAACTAAAATTTAGCACATTCTTTTTTGTATTTACAACTAAATATCACTATATAAAAATCATGTGGAAGATTAGAAATATTATTAACAAATTATTTGTTTTAGAGATTTTTTTAGCCTGTTTTCGGAATTTTATATGATCGAGTAAAATACATTCTATCATATAATGCTTTAGATAATATCTTCAGATATATCGTGTAATTTTTGTAAAATTGTTATTTAACAATCAATAACAAAAAAAATTATTTAACACACCAGTTTTTTCCCGTTTGCTGGGATGCCTCGCCATAACGAGTGATTAGTTAGGTACCCCAGCTTACCCCAGCAAGTTCCTTATTGGTAGCGATGCTGTGTAAAGCGTGTATCACTCTTATACAGACTCTATAGGTACCCTGTGTAACTATTACCATGTTAAACGGGTGGATAACTTTTGTTTATTAGTAAGGGGGCGTCCACAAATTACGTGAGGTGTTTTTTTTAATTTTCTGTCCCTCCCTCCCCCCCTGGTGAGATGTGAGATTTTATTCAACCCCCTCCTCCATCCCCCAATCTCACGTGAGATTTTACAAAACGTGGGTTTCTTAAATATGTAAACGCGTTGCATTGTTATTGTAAGAAAAAGAAATAAAAATCTTCGTTCTTTTATTTACGACTAGTTAAGGCTGTATAACGTCGAAGTATAAATGAAATTATGTTTCTTTCGAACGAGTTAGTGACTGATCTTAATCGTATTACGATTACGCTTAAGATTAAATCTTAAGCATGTACAATCTGGATAATGGACCAAAATAGTATATTTTTTTGTTTCAATCAGAAAAAAAATTGCGTGATATTTGCCTAGACCCCCCCTCCCTCCAACGTAAGATTAGATGAGATTTGACTCGACCCCCCTCTCCCCCTTAAACATCTCACGTAATTTGTGGACGCCCCCTAAGGCTGTTAAAGTTTACATTGCGAAGGACTGCAGAAACCTAATATTTTTAAATAAAATGCCTTAAAATACATTAAATTTATAGAAATAAACATTACAAACATTACATTCATGGGACACACAATAATATACACACATGTATACTATTTTCTTTGGGACTTAAGTCAGTTGCCAAACTTGAAAGAGATTTTATTGTTTAGTCTATAGTCGAATTTCGGCCACTGGCGATCGCTTGTATTTTTAAAGACGCATTTGAGTTCAAAGTTACAGTTGTTTGAATTACTCGAGAAGAACAAGGGACCTTTCATCCATTTTAGTTAGTAGACTTTATAAGTGATTTTACATCGTCTCCGGACCTCAGAAAAATAGACCATCTACCATTTTGCCAGGCATTTTGTAAAAGGCGACCGATTAACTTTATGTGCCACTAGCATCGTGAATACTATGTGGTAGAGTTGCTGTTATAAGAAAAATTGAGACTTCATCATTTATAGTCTGATCAAAATAACTTAAATCGTTTTTGATTTAATTATTATCTGCAAATCCGAATTAAATTCCATGGAACTAAATTATTTATTAATTTCTTTATATACATATATTTATTAATAATTAGAGTTATTTTTTTTGTATTTTAATTAATAGTGAGCATTGTCTACATGTTTTCTGTTAATTTAACATATAAATTGTTAAATAAATAAATAAGCAATAAAAAATAAACTATATTCTATACTCTTTATCGTCGGCACTTGGTAAAACTCCGTTTTCATTACAATATTTTATATAAAAATACTTGTACTGTTTCACAATAAATAAATACATAATATATTATCCAACCGATTTGCGGTTAGCAAATAAAAGTAAAAGAGAATGACTTTGCAGGAGTAGACGATAACGATGACGAAATTAACCATAGCTGTCGGATTTGTGAAAGAAAGAAAGAAAGAAAGAAAATATTTATTTGCAAGAATATGGGTATTACAAGTTGTTAAAAATAAATTAAGTTACCGACATATTCTATCAATATATGGTGTGCAAATGTGGAGATAACTATTGATTATTCTATACCCCATCTTACCCAAGGGGGTACTCCACCTTGCCCTATAGATGGGCAAAATGGAGTAAGATGGAGCAAGACGGGTAAAAAGGGGTAAAGTAGTTATTTTTCTACATTTGATATTTTTGAATTTGAGACGAATGTTTGAGAAGAATTAGCCCCTCCAACGTTCAATGAAAAAGGTTTTATTTATGAAATATCTTAGGGTTCCTGTCTTACCCCAACTTTGCAAAGTCGCAAGAAACATCTAAAGAAATTAACAGCAAGGAATTCCACTGACATGTAAATGTTAAATACTTCAGCGAAGTTTGTGCGCCGTGAGTATTCTCCAAATTAGTTTAGGGAACCATAAAGTACTTGGTGTCATGTGTCACAGTTAAACGCTGTTCAACTCGTTGTTCCGGGAACAGTTCCAAATTGGACTTGAATAACTTTCTGTTATATTCATTATTCACAGGTGCTTATTTAAAATTATCAAAGTAGTATTTAAATTCATATGTTTGGTGTAATGGAACGTTGAGTATATCTTTGCTAAATTATTATTGTTTTTGAAATTACAATGTGACTATTTTTGCTTCTCATTTGGGCTTTTTAAGAAAAATTCTCAGACAATGTGAAAGCAATGTCAGATACCTTCCAAAAAAGAAAGAAAAATATAGTTTTTTGCAAAAGTATGAGAGTTAAACCGATGATATAGTGAAATGTGAAAGCTGTTGGCTATTTAATAAATAACAAATATATAGTGTGTGGACTGTGAAACAGTAGAATTAATACATTAATATAAAAGAATATTGTCACGTGGGCACACATGTAAAGGAGGCAAAGTAAAGTCAACGTCGTTAGAGTTTCGACTTTAAATACGGTATGCATTTGCCAACTTTTATAATATTTTTTTTTACTTTTCGTGACGCAGGACCGTCAAAACGCCGACAAGACTGAAGCTGCCGTAGAGTTTTTTATGTATAAAAAAACCATTTACAATCTTTTTCCAGACCGAACTCGGAACCTTCTAATCTACAACTTAACTCTAGCTACTACACTAACGAGGTCTATCATGATTTTCGCAAATCAGGTTCGTAAAAAACGAAACATAAAATACAGCAAATATGTCCGCTTCAATAAAAGAAAGACTCGAAAAGGAAGTTGAAAGAGGAAAGTCGAAAATCAAAGTGAATGGAGCTGATTGTAACAAGTCGAGTTGTAAGAAAGTGTAATACGTCAGTAAAAGAAATTTATTTTATTCCAATAACCCTCCATTAAGCGATATCGTAAAAAGAAAGATTGTGCAAGTTTATCGCTCGATGGTGTAGGTGTTATTGTGGTATTAATATCCTTAATCACAGAGCCATTACAAGTATTTCATCTTCTATCAAAATTGAACACGTAATGGCTCGCAAGGATTTGCTAGAGTGGATCCGTTTAACAATATCGATATCAATTTTAATTTTACCTATTTAATAATACAGGATACAAAGTTTTTATTAATACTATTAATGAAAACCTTGAATAAATGTTTGTGACATTTACGCTTAGGATCGAGTATGAAATTTTGCACAGCTAAAGTTTAGATTGCAGAGGAGTGCAAAAAACAGTTTGACTAGTAAAAGTCTGTACACATTGAAATACACGAAAGTTGATGGTCATAATATGTAACAACAAAAAATATAATGAAAAGATAATATTGCTAAACCACATAATAAACCTTATTGATATTAGTGTTTTTTATATATATCATAAGATAGCTCTTCTGATGGAATGGAAACCATCGCATATAGACACCAAAGATGTTACTGACCACATACTACATTCATTTAACATACTTGGTAATATATACACATTTATATTACTATGCTTTTATGGTAATATATACTCTGTTACATAAAAAAGTTATTGTTTAGTCTATGGTCGAATTCCGACCAGAGTGGGGTCGGTAGTATATGATATCACATTATAGCTGTCTCTTTTTATATAGCCAGCGATTTACTTGTTTGCTAACTTATAATTAGAAAATACAATTATCGTTAATCAAAAACGAGACAAAATTATTCAAATATGCAGTAGCTTAGTGATTATGCGATAGGGAACAGTGAGGTTTTATAAAGGAAGTTTATAAAAATTAACAATTATATGTATAGTTTCCATGTGTGTTACATTAGTAGAACAGTTTCACGAATTTCGGCGTGAGGTGGCGTGTGTTGTTTGCCTTATTACTTATTACATATTAATATTAAATTTGCCATTAATCATATACTGATAATGGTGGCAAAGAATTCAATATTTACATTTAAACATCTAAGCTTTTGGGTACGAAAACAAAAGATGTAGAATACAATGTTTAAAGGCTCTAAAATCTGAGAAAAGAAATCTGAGATTTGCAATGACAAAAAATTATAAAAAATTTAATTACTTCTAATCGTTATCGCGAAATATATTTTATATAAGTGACTACGGCTGGATTTTTTAAAAATATTTTTTACAATAACTGATTAGTTTTTACTATAAATAATTATCGATATCAGATAAAACACAACTATCGATAGCAAACGTCTCTAAAACAATATAGCACATATCGTAAACGGAAACAGCTTATTACTTCTAAATTTAACGATGACTGTCGATATAGTGAGGCAATCTCTCGATATTGACATAAAACGCGCCTCTGGAAAAAATTTACCACCCACACTTCTAATTGGCGACGAAATAACTTCGCGCGTCTTGTTAGGGTCGCGCTAGAAATTTTATTAGTTAATTAATACTAACGAGGAATTCTTTTATAATTTCTTTTGCAATTCTGTCTGAAAATAGAACCCTAATTTGTTTGGAAATAAAATGAGATTCCTTTTTAAAATAACAAAGATAAATGATGAAAAATATTTTTTAAAATTCATTAAAAATTCAAGACAAGGTCGTCCCATAACACAATAACCTATTGTGTTATGGAACCCTATTGTGCTATGTTGTAATTAAAAAATGCTTCAAAATGTATTATCATTACAAGTTTTTATTCTTTACTAGGGGTCCGGTACGTGCTTCGCTACGTGTAATGTGAAATATTGAAAAAATAACTTCAAACATAAAATTCACAACAAATGTGATAAATGAAGAACTGCTCTACTGATTTTGTGCATACTTCACATAAACTATCTACTAAATAGTCCAAACAAAGCCTAAACATTTGGTTTGGATAGGTGAGCCCGTTCTTGACTTATAAAATTACAACGAAAAGTGGCATATATATACATATATATATATATATATATATATATATATATATATATATATATATATATATATATATATATATATATATATATATATATATATATATATATATATATATATATATATATATATATATATATATATTAGGCTGATTCAAAAAAATCGACTATTTTTTTTTTTCGATACTGAAACTCAAAAACCTTCGGAAAGGTGTAAAAAAACGCCTGTAAAAATCTGAGCTCTTAATATTAATATTTAAGGGTCGCGCACTGCGAATTTCTATTTCCTATCTAAATAACACAGGCAAAATTTTTTTACAAACTTTAGAGTGTATCACTTCCGAGTGGCTTGCTGGACGGCTAAGATTATAGCTGATTCTTATAGAGAATTTGACGCTCTACAAAAAAGATCTCTTGTAAATTTTCGATTATTCGACTCTTTTAAAAGATATTCAAAGTCAAAGATAAACCTAGAAAAAATTAAAGGTTTTTTTCTACATTTTGTTTGATCTACCAGACTTTTACTACACAACTATGAATCTACAGAATTGAACTACAAATTATAATAAATATTCAAGGTAAGATTAAGAAAGATAGTTCAGAACAAAGCGGCACAGTGACAAGTGAAGTAATAACAAATATTTTTTTGGTTATATATCGATAAAAAAGAGCACTACTCCCCTAATACACTACTGTTGGTAATTTTCTATTAAATAATGCGACTTGGCTTAAATCATGTCAAAAAAAGCATCTGTACAAAACCACAAATGAAATGGACTGAAGGATAATCTCAGAATTACAAAAATGCTTCAGAAAATATCGCTAAAAGCAAAATTTTATAAAAAGTCTGGTAGATCAACCAAAAAGTAGAAAAAAACCTTTAATTTTTTCTAGGTTTATCTTTGACTTTGAATATCTTTTAAAAGAGTCAAATAATCGAAAATTTACAAGAGACCTTTTTTGTAGAGCGTCAAATTCTCTACAAGAATCAGTTATAATCTTAGCCGTCCAGCAAGCCACTCGGAAGTGATACACTCTAAAGTTTGTAAAAAATTTTGCCTGTGTTATTTAGATAGGAAATAGAAATTCGCAGTGCGCGACCCTTAAATATTAATATTAAGAGCTCAGATTTTTACAGGCGTTTTTTTACACCTTTCCGAAGGTTTTTGAGTTTCAGTATCGAAAAAAAAAATAGTCGATTTTTTTGAATCAGCCTAATATATATATATATATATATATATATATATATATATATATATATATATATATATATATATATATATATATATATATATATATATATATATCAATTACGGGCAAGGGTTTTTCTGAACGGACGACTGCAACTTGGGGAACTTTAAGAAAAGAGCTTACTCATTCTTTAAAGGCCGGCAATGCAACTGTAAGACCTCTGGTATTGCGGATGTCTATGGGCGGCGGTGCACCTCCTGCTAGTTTGTCCCCTCTTCTGTAAAAAATGTATTTAACATATTATTACTAGCAAAAAGCAGAGCTTTGTAAGGGCTCACAAAGTTATACTATAATAATATATAGAATGATATAATATATAGAAATATTGTCAGGGAAGTATTTTTATGAGAATTACATCTTTTAATGTATGGACTTTATTTATAATTATCTAACCTAAAAAAATCCAGCGTATTTTCACCAAAACATTATATTTGCATTAAAGGTGTCATCAGGCTTTAGTCAATAATACGCAGGAAAAAAATACAAAATAAAAAAAACATGTTTAAATTTTTTTTGGTATTTACAAGAAAAAATGCTTTAAAATTTTCTTGATTTATTAAAAACACGATTTTTATAATTATTAAAGTTATCTACATAGAACAAATATAAAGGTTATCGACATATTTTACACCATACTTTCTGGTCTACCTATAGCAATATGTAGCAACTCAAGATCCATTTCCCGCCACCACTTCGCTCTTAAAGTCTAGCGGCGAGCGAGTGAGACAAATGTATGAATCAGCACAGAGCATGGCCGCGGCCTTAGCGTATAGTCTAGGAACCAGAATGGTTTAGTTGTAGTTGCCGACAAAATACACTATGAACATTTCTCTTTTATATTAACATACTAGGCCAGTAATTTGTAAGTCTGGTCACCACATCATAAGTATAAACAAAGCCCAGAGATACATTTTTTTTTGTTGAATATTCATAAGAATATAAGTAGTGTCGCCAAAAAAATCGATAGTTTTAATGTAGAAACGCCATAACGTCGATAGTACCGATAGTATTGAACGCTGCAAGTAAATAAACTATCGATTGCGTCGATAGTATCAATCATTGGAGATAAACAAAGTAGCGATTATAGCAATAGTAATGTTAGACAATGTTGAATTGACTATCGATATATTCGATACTATCGATAGTTTGTACAATCGATGGCATCAGTCAGTATTAGAATAAAGTTGACTATCGATAGTTTTGATAGTATCGATAGTAATTGCGATTAATGCAATATTAAATAGCAATACTATCGATACTTTTGATAGTTTATTTTTTAATAATGAATATTATCGATGCTATCGATTGTATTGCTGTTTATTGATAGTATTTAGTTATTGAGGTAATGAAACCCTATCGATAATGCATATAAATCAAAGGTTTCGAGTTTCGACACTCATTTCAAAATGTGTCTTGATATAGTACGTATTTCTCATACTTCTTGTGAAATTTAACATCTACCTATACTATACCCCGATTCTTATTTAAATCATGTAGGTACTACATATTCTATTCCAAATAGTAAGTGTTGAAGTACAAAACTACTCTCCTTCAAGTAATATCGAGATAAAGTTGAAAAAGTCATCTTGCTCTCGGACTATACTGGTCGAGGCGGAGGACGCAAGTTCCCGTGGCCTGAAAATCCGCTTGCGCGAATTTTTACCTCGGCCGCCGCATTGCCGCCGCCGCTGCGGTTTCGCGTGGCAGGGCGGTAATATTGATAGAAATCAATTTTTATTTATGGTAACTTCCTTGTAAAAGAGTTTTCACTTGTAAAAGTGTTTTCAAGGAAAAGTGGGTATTAAAAATGATAGATCGTCGCTTTTTGTAGTTTTATAGCATTTTAACTCGTTAGTTTTATAATAGATGGCGTCAGTAGTAACAAAATTCTAATACAACATATTGTATCTTTTGTTTTTAATGTTTATAAAATGGTTTTTTAATGGTAGATCATATCTAGATATGAATTCAAACTACCACGTCAAAGCTCAAACCTAAAATACATAAATACATAAAAGTGCGACACTTTTTCAGTTAAATGTTCCGCAAAAGTGCATAGAAAGTCGCCTAGTGTAGGGCTCGCTTCACTCGTCCTTATTATTTTATTAAGTAAAATTTGATACAGTATAAAAAAGAATTAACTGCCTCGCGGTCTATAGTTAACATATTCAGTGCAGGTCATGTGGTCCTGGATTAAATTCTCGGCTTAGGTAAAGTGTTATTGGTTTTTATCAAGTCTTGGTGAGTTTGTAACACTATGCCTTGGATAGTATACTATCTCAAATATGTTTTGGTAAACTTAAATTGGCACGCCGCTAGCACCTATGTTTTCACAATAATTAAATAATAATAAATAAATTTATTTTGTTTGTATAGAGTAAGTAATAAATGCCGTATCTGATTGTCAAATGCAATATCCCCGATCACAATAATTATTTTGCGTAATATTTTTAAATATTACCTATGGCAACACCAAATGAAACACATGCAGTGTTTTTGAAAGGACCGTTACAAAGATTTCACCGCTGCTGAAACAACGTAGTGATACCTGCTTTGAAATATTTGCTATATTTTAGGGAAATCGAAGGATAAATACGCGTATTTTAATATTTATATTTCTTTTTATAGATAATATTATTTCCATGTGTTGGTCCCGGACTCCTTTGAAGAATAGGCCGACTACCGTTTTGCCAAGCAGGTCGTAAAAGGCAACCGATTGGCTATTCGAGTCCCTACCATCGTGTCTACTAGGTGGTAGAGTTCTGTATTGTTTCGCCCGGGTCTGTTACCACCGCCTTACCTATTCCTGCCGCAATAGCATCATTTTCTTGTCACTGCCGTGTTCCGGTTTGGAGGGTAAGGAAGCCGGTAAACTCGTGTATGTGGCATTAGACCTCATAAGCAGGTGTACCTACTTTGCCATCTGCCAGTCCGTCAGAATATATTGCATTGGCATCTGGGGGTCAGGTGCAAAAACTCACATGATAGTCCTGAAAAGAACTCAGCGCATTGTTTTAAGTCATGTATAATATAAAAACACAATATACGACCGATTGTAAAAAATTCATTTCGTAGCACTTTTATGCTTTTAACATTTGGCTGTCTCCTGCTAAAAAGGGAGGGAAACAGGATGTATTTTCCCACTCCTCCTATATACTTCTGATTAATTTCGTTGCGGGATCCAAGACAGCTTAGCTTTTCCCCAGGGCACCCTGAGCTCGCAATTTAGAGGTTATCAGGACGGTTGCCGCTGTTGATTCTAGTTTACACAAGTTACAGTGGTGGGAACGAGAGGTGGGCCCATACGATCGACTGCCTTTACAAGGAATCAAAGTACTACGCGTACACCAGCTCTCTATTCTAAAAACTATTCTACATAGCACAAAGAGACTCGGAGTAACAAAAATATGGCGATTTATAAAAACGGAGAGTATAAAATTCGACTAAAAGCCAAAACAGGTTTCGCAAGAAAGACCAGCCTTCATCCGTCTAACCTCATATATAACAAGATTGTTTAGCAGCGTAATATCTTTCATCAATTCTCCACCATGTTGGTCCGTCTTTGTAGAATGGGCCAACTGTCGTTCTGCCCGGAAGGTCGTAAAAGGCTATGCGAGTCACTACCATCGTGGCTACTAGGTGGTAGAGTTCTGCATTGTCTCGCCCGGGTCTGGTACCACCGCCTTAACTATTTCTGCCGTAATAGCGTCAGCGCTTGTCACTGTCGTGTTCCGGTTTGGAGGGTGGGGTAGCCGGTAAACTTATGCATGGGGCATCAGACTTCGCCACAAGATAGCAACGCACCATTAACACTTTTGGTGTCTATATGCGATGGTTGTCTCTTTCCATCAGGAAACTCATCTGCTTGTTTGCTATCTTATGATATTATTATTAAAGTTTTACTGCGTTAAAAATATAGTTTTTAAATTTAGTTCTTAACAGCTTTAATCGTGTTTGTCGAGTTTCTTGTGAAGTTAAATTTAATTAATAAAAATTCCTTGATTATAACATTATAGTTTTTTGATTCCTGTCATTCATTCACGCCCCCACCAGTGTCCGCCCGTATTTCCGCGGCACAAGCAAAATATTGACCACAGATATTGACCACAGAGTACTCTGTTACATACCTAAATAGAGGCTTATCTCAAGGCGTAAAATGGGTACAAATAAAATGATTTCTTCTGACAAATATAGATGGCGCCTCATATACAATTTTGCTTCATATATTTGATTTTTTCGAATTCGTGGATATTTTACGTATTTCGAGAGACTTTTTTACGAAAATTTATCACACATTTTCCTTTACATAATGTTAATCATACTAAATTAAATAGTAAGCCCTAAAACTTATATATAATTTACAAGAAAACTTATCATCGCGATTTATTAATCGATCAGCTCCATTTATATTATACGCTGAGAAACAAAAGTAGTGATAAAACAAATCTAGTGGCACGTTCTAAAGATAAGGGTACCTGATATTGACCATTTCACTCGCGAATACGCAGCCGTGTGGCCGCGTCTCCCAGCGTCGCTCTTTGCGCGATATATGTTAGCGTAAATAAATCTCCGTTTAAACTCCGCATAAATTTGGCAGAGGCGGATGCGGAGGCAGAGGTTGATTGCTTTCCGCAGTAACGGAGACGGAGTTCTATTACAACCCTAGTTAAAATACCTTTTTTGTAAGAAATTTCTATTAAGTTACTGAGCCGATAGAACATGTTCCTTCATTCACTCGTTCAAGATTTTGTTACATGCTCATTCTAGATACACGACCACCAGCCTACGGACTGCTAGGGATTAGAATTTTGCGAAAAACCTCGAAAAAACGTCAATAAGACTTTTGCTGGACCCGGGGTTTGAGCCCGGGACCTTAAGATCTGAGCCGAATAAGCTAACCTCTAGACCACAAGTATTAAAAATATTTCTAATAAATTTAAGACACAAAACAGAAGGCAAGGCACAAGACGCTACACATAGAATAAGTTAGGATCTACGTTTATCAGGAGGGCCATCTGCGAGTTTGCTGACCTGTGGTCTATAGAGCGAGCAAAACGTAGTTCGTCTATTACGAATTCCGTGGTAGCACGGCAGATGGTCTGTCCATCAAAGGGATCCTAGACCAATACTCAGTATATTGTACACTAAAATTTCTTCAACTAAACTAAAAAAGAAATCAATAGTTCTATTTTAACTTATAATATTCGCTCGAAAGTTGAGGCATCAATATAAGAAATTTCATAAAAAATGATGTAAAAATAAATGTCTATTATTTTTAAAAATAAATAAATAAATATTCATAGGACAAATTACATCTACTGATCTAACCCTAAAAAAAAAATAAAAAATAACAGAACTTAGTCCGCCATTTTGATTCGTGCTGTGTTGGTTGCAGTTTATGATACAGGTTAATTTAAAAGTGTTTTGGGGTATTTATCAACAATTAAACTTTATTTATAATCAAGTTTAGTTCAAAATCTAACCGTTTAGATAACAATTAAAAAAAACCGTAAATATCAATTAATAAAACATATTTTTCGTTAACGACCAACTTGATGCTACCAGCGCTTTGAGTATGACGGTACCTATTTTTATTTATTTTCGTAAATTTTAGTGTTGATATCTATGATCTCAAAAAAAAACATATGATGTGAATGTGAAATATCCTAAACAATATTTAAAAATAATTAACATAGCTGTAAAATTGAAAAAGAAATAAATTATTTAAAAATTACGAAAAAAACTACGTATTAATTATGAAAAAAATATATATTAATATTTATGTAAATAAATATTTTTGTACTATAATATATGTTGTTTATTTTTTTCCGTATATATATGTTTACCAATTATATTAAAAAATATAAAAAGCATAGGTCATCGATTTACTTTTTGAATCAAAAATCCTCGACTAACAAATAGCCATATTTTTCTCAAAGTGTCGTGTTACACCTGAATTATTTTGTAGCTTAAGCCATTCAAATTAAACAATTCTCACACCAGCGTATTGCAGTGCTCAAGACCTCTTAAAAAATATACGCTTTACAGTATCGGATTCAATCCAAGCAACTCATAAATCATTTTTGTGACCACGGTCCACCGGAACGAATTCGGAACGTGTGCGCGCAACGGTCCGTGTTTTTTTAGAAAAAAATGCGAAAATGGCTGGTGGTGTGAGTGGTTAAGTAAAGCGGAGGTAACAAATTATATCCGGGTGAGACATTGCCAAACTCTACCGGCTAGTAGTCACGATGATAGTAACACATATTGGCTATATGCCGCCTTTTACGACCTGCCTGGCAGAACAGCAATTAGTCTATTCTTCAAAGGAGCCCGGACCAACATGGAGGATATTTATTATATATTTTGTTGTGTACAATTTAAATGTTAAATAAATATAAAATAAAATTTTCGGTAACTTTCATAAAATATGTTTGAAGGTGTCTGGAAGTACTTTAAAACCGACAAAAATGTCTGGCATATTTTTTTTCAAATTCTAAAAAAACTCAATTAAAAAAGAAATTTAAATTAAATTGTAAAAAATACTTTTTTTGGGATTTTTTTTTGCAAATGTTTTGTACTGCGCAGTAGGAAATAATTGCGAACGCTCTACCAGACTAGCAGGCCCGGTATCGCCATTTGATATAATTATATATTTTTGCAATTCCAATCTGCCAAAAGGACCTTCCCAAAATTCGTCGCCAGCTTCCAGTCTAATGATACTAATACATAGAAATACATATATAAATACTGGTAAACATTTAATAAACACCCAAACACAGAAATACAAACATTTATGCTCATCACACAACTGCTTGTCCCTGTCGGGAATCGAACCCGAGCCACGAGAGATTGATTGCAAAGTCAGGGTCGCTAGCCACTCGACCAACGGGGCGGTCTAAAAGAACTAAGTAACACCACAGCAAGAATATGACAGCCTTAAGGACTTTTATGAACTTCATTGCTTTACAATATGGCCAAAATTTTCATCCATACACATCTTCCTGCCAGTTGACGAGGTAGGCAGAGAGAACCGAGTGCCATACATCTATATCACGATCCTCGGAGGCTTGTCTCGCTTCTTGCATATTCATTACTCTCATCATATACTCACTCCAGTTGTGAAGACTCTTGACACCACCTTCGAACAGTACTCGCTGATCATGGTACGTTAGTTTTGGTCTTCCCCGGTACCTACATCCTTGCATATTCGCATTGTACATCTGTTTTGTAAACCTTTCATCTGCCATTCTTTCTACATGTCCGATACAACGCAGCATGCCCTTTTTTATTTTTACACCGTTACATTTTTTCAAGCTTAACCTCTGTCTTACTTTCACATTACGAACCCGGTCCGCGAGTATTACGTCACATATTTTTCGTAGCGATCTCATCTCATCCGCGTTGTCTAAAATTTGCAAGTTAATAATCTATAATAGAAAATGAAAAGCGTATGTCATATTCTCGTAAAGGCGCGTTGCGTAAGTCTGAAACCGTAAATTATTTTGTGAATAACAAGTTCAACACTCGTTACGAATGTATTTTCTAACTTTCACACATTTATCTATCTATTATCACCTCTACTTGTGATGGTCGTCATATTTTCAACGAACATTAATACATGGGACATCGTTTGGGAAACTTGGATTAACTTATTAAAAATTAGTGTAGCGACGCTAAACCTGATAGAAGAAAAACGAAAAAACGAAATTTGTTAGATGTCAGCTCGACAACATTAACTTGTCTCAAAACATTTGAAGCAAGGGAATCACTTTATACAGTCACGGTTCATATACAGCCTTTGTTGCAATTGAAAAATGAGTATCATTATTAAATGTTTTTTACTTTTGTGGATTTTATACGGCTGCACGAATGGAAAGGAAATTAATGGCAAGGAAGTTGAAGAAGCCAGGGGAAAAGCGAAGTACGCGTTACTCAGTGAGTGAATATTTTATATTTTTTCAGTTTGAATGTATTTTATGAAATAGCGTATTTTGTATGGTTAATATATATTTTTTGTCTAAAAATATATCGCTCCACGAACAATACTGTTCTGTGTGATGTTTATTTCATCCGTTACTGTTCCGTAATATATTTCTATATGTATCCGGGCCACGTTTCACGAAATCACTTACCTATTTGTTTTATATTTTCTAATATGTCTGCGATATTTTCTATCATAAGCTAGTATAGTGTATTTATTACTTATTCGGCTTTAATTCGCGAGGTTCCAGATTTGACCCTTAAAACTCTTCCTATAAATGTCTAATTACCAAATGTTTAAGCAGGTTGTGGAACGCCTCGTTATTAATAAATTACTTACTACTGGTTACTTTTACGAATGACGGATCGTTGATTTTGGGAACCCGACAATAGACACAGATGACAGAAGATGATAATGGTGCGTTACTATTCGTATTTTGGGGTTTAATGCCACATTAATACTCAATTATATTATAACGAGGAAAGATTTGATTGCTTTTAAAGTAAAATTGTTTGTAACAGTTAAACTTAAAAACGAATAAATTAATTTAATTTTTTATATTTCTATATTTTTTTCCCAGTGTTAGTCCCGGGCTCCTTTGAAGAATAGGCCAACTGCCATTCTGCCAGTCAGGTCGTAAGAGGCGACCGATTGGATTTACGAGTCACTAACATCGTGGCTACTATGTGGTAGAGATCTGCATTGTCTCGCCCGGGTCTGGTACCACCGCCTTACCTATTCCTACCGCAATAGCGTCAGTGCTTGTCGCTGTCGTGTTTCGGTTTGGAGGGTAAGGTAGCCGGTAAACTTATGCATGTGACACTAAACCTCGTCACAAGATAGCAACGCACCATTAGCACCTTTGGTGTCTATAGGCGATGGTTGACTCTTTCCATCAAGACACCCATCTGCTTGTTTGCTATCTTATGATATAAAAAAAGAATAATAATTATGGAAATTCTTTCGCCTATGAAAAGTTACATATATGTATATTATGAAATAACATAAGATAAACTACCTTCTACTCAACTAAGCAAAAGGAAGCAATGTTTTCCAATCCCACGAACGAAGTCACGTGTAACAGCTCTATATTTACACTATTACATACTTTTGCTTTACATACATTGTTGGACCCGGTTTCGCACGTCTACACGCATAAGTAAAATGAAACCGAATCTCCCTGTTACTAACTTTACTAATGTTTAAACTCAAGATTTTCAAGTTTCCGAAAGATTTTTCAAATATTTTCTTTCACAAAAACTTTGTCTTGATAATTAGTGAGTGAATGTATTAATACTTGAAGTGAATTACTCCACGTGTTAATATATAAACAGATTTATTTATTTATTAACACATGAAACAACATTTTTTGCGGCAGTTACGTGAACGATGGAGTATGAAATCGGCACAAAACTAGCATATCTAATCCAACCGTTTGTTCCAGCCCACCTTGCCATAGTACTAGCTGCTAAAGTGGGTCTGTACAAGATTATCCTGGGGATAGCGTTAGTGGTGGCAGCGATGAAGGCTATGGTTGTGATGGCGTGGGCACTGTCCATATTTAAATACGTCCCAGACCTCTACCGCAACAAGAACACCAACCCTCACAACCAATTCCATGATACACCTCAAAAGATTCTGTTGGATTATCTTAGCTTCCAGGGAAAATAGGTGGGTTTTATGAATAAATATAAAAGATCCGATTCGTACTTGTCCCATGTACGAATCGGAATTGTATGCGTTAGGTTCCGTACAACTAAGCGAAATCAACATATTTATTTTAAAGTTGATTGGTGGGGTTCCTAAAATACCGAAAAAAGTGAAATCAGTCGGCGATATAAATTAAATGAAAATGTTTTATGAAACAGTATAAAGTACTTTAAAAACAAGACTGTCGCAGGTTCAATTCCTGCGTCTAATCTTTCTAAATATTTTTTTCTTCACGTTATCCTATGTTTGTAGAAAAAACGACACTAATAATAGAAAAAAAGGTATTTATTATATTAAAAGAAAAAAAGGTATTTAATATTTTAAAAGGAAAAAAGGTATTTAATATATTATTAAAAGAAAATAGGTATTTATTACATTAAAAGAAAGTAGTTTTAGTAATTTGTTACATTAAAAGAAAGTTTTATTATAACGCATTATCTTGTCAAATAAATTTTATTTAAATATCAATTCATCAAAAAATAATTATTTGTATATAGTCAAAGAATGGAAAAACTTTTTTGAAAAATTTAAATGTGGACTAGCTATTTTCATGTCGGTTTTTCGTGACGGTGACCGTGTGCATCGTAAAAATTTACCCTCATCATTTTCCCATAACGCGCTAAAAACGTATAATTTCAAAAAACTACATTTGGATCTAAATATTTTATTATAATATATTGTTACGTACTCCGGGTTCGTAATTGTAAGAAAAACACCACTTATATTAAATCCGTGTATTTAGTATAGAAATACACAAGACAACACAATGTAATACTAAAATACACTTTACACAGTAGTCACTCACTAAATCTCTGAACTACACAATAAAACACTTCTCGCTTCGCACTGATCACTTGAAGTATCGCTCTCGATCGCTTGATAAAAAATGCCTTGTGTTTGTCAACACCTCTCTTTTTATAGCCAGGGTATAGTCCTAGCTGGATCCAGAAAAATCGAAATGTATCGGGAAACAATGATCACTTCTTATCGTAAACATGTTATGAGTCATAAATCCTAGTACACGCTACTTTCAACCTTATGCCATATCTCACAAAGTCCATTATTGCATAGCCCAGGTCAACTATTTGTTTGTCAATAGGAGAAGCTATCTCTTTCTTTTATTTCTAGATCTCTCCAGCGCTCCAACTCTACACGTTTCTAGATTATTCGTAACAATATTGTAATAAACACAGTAAAGTAACGTAACGTAACAATATTGTAATAAAGTAGTAAAGACAGTAACACACATTCTGTGAAAATTACAGGCTTACATATTTCCAGTTTGAGGATCCCTGTGACTAATATTTAAACAGTGGAGGCATATTAATAGGTTTCGAATCGCGGATTAAATGGATACGCCTTTCAAAACTATTTCTTAGTTTTTCACTGCAGCTTGCAATTACACATTTACACACAAAAATACAGAGTTATACTGTTTACAATAAAATCACTTCAAGGGTAAATTTGAAACCTTGTCAACCCATTCGGTACGATAAAACAGAACAACACAGTTTATTTCTATTTTTTCACGATATAATACATGGGGCACACTAAAAGTTTTGCACTTCTAGCTAATCGAACTATTTGAATTTCGAATGTTATATTTTTAAAATGTTGCAACCTTCTTAGTAATAAAAAAAAACAACTGGCGGGAAATGATTTGTCAATTGTTTTTTATCACATATCAAAGTTCTACGTACGCAACGAAAATGGAATTAAGTCGAAAGATTTTAGAGCGATGATTCTTTATGATTTTAAAAGTTCTCTTTCTCCGCAAGACTGTGCCGCTCGTCTTTAAAATACTTTTGGGAGAGAAGCACTTTATTTGAGCACCGTGAAGCGATGGTTTGCTGAATTTGAGAGAGGTCGAGTTTCTTTGCGTGACGAATTTCGTGAAGGGCGGCCTTTAACTGCCGTCAACGAAAATAATGTGGCTACTGTTAAGCGGTTAATTGAAGAAAACCCCAGGATTACCTATGAGACAATTCGAGGACTATTGGGGATTGGTATGAGCCAAATTCAGAAAATTTTACACGAAGAATTGAAAGTTCGAAAACATTGTTGTCGTTGGATCCCTAATGAACTGACAGCGGAGCAGAAGCGGGCTCGCGTGGAATGGTGCTCACAGATGCTACTGAAAGTACGCCACGGACATTCTAATGCTGTTTATGACATTGTCACCGGAGACGAAACGTGGATTTATTGTTCTGAACCCGAAAAAAAAACAGCCATCTTGTGAATGGATGTGTGAAAATGAGAACAGGCCAACAAAAGTGAGAAAGGCGAGAAACGTTGAAAAAAATGATCGCGTTTTTTTCTCAGCTACGGGTCCCGTCTGTACAATTCCACTTGAAGATCAAAAGAGTGTTAATATCGAGTGGTATTCTACCATTTGTTTACCCAGGGTGATAGAAAAAGTTCGCGAAAGAGGACCCAAAAGCCGCATTCTTCTACACCGTGAATAACGCTTCTTCACACACGGCCAACAAAACAAAGTCATTTTTAGTTTCCGAAAAAGTACATTTCGTCACTCATCATGCGCACAGCCCCGACCTAGCACCCTGTGATCTCTGTATTTTCCCCAAAATCAAAGATTTGATGAGAGGTTTTACTTTTACCAACTCCGAAGAGGCAGTGATAGCGTTCAATCAGCACTCAGAAATGCCTTCTGAGTGCTAAGTGTGAGTTTTTCTTTTCACATTCGATCGTGAACGCGTTTCGAGTTTACTAGGAATTTGTATGTGATTTGTACAGCGCCACCTATTGGTAAACTGGTTTCTCACGTTTACCACTAGGTGGCGCTGTACAAATCACATACAAATTCCTAGTAAACTCCAAACGCGCTCACGATCGAATGCGAAAAGAAAAACTCACACTTAGCACTCAGATCTGTGGTCCTCCTGTTCTAAAAAATGGTTGGATCGCATTAAAAATATGTTTAAAATGTAAAGGAGATACTTTTGAAAAGCAGTAAACATAATATTTTGGTTATAACATGTTTTTTTTAAGTTACGCAAAACTTATAGTGTGACCTACGTATATCTACAAATGTATGACATTTTTAAAGGAATAGGAGCGTTTGATCATACGCGCGGCGACACGTTTTCTTCCCCATGGCTTCTTAATTAATTTTCATGTGTTCTGTGGTTTCCGATTGTCGCCCTTTTATTACGGAACCCTAAAAACCTTTGTGTGATGTCTACTTATAAGTTATATATTCTTAATAAATCAACCATCCATATTTGTACTAATAGTATAAATGCAAAAGTCTGTGTTCAACAAATTATCTGCTGCTAACAGATTAATTGCTTGTTAAAATTAATTTGCGTTTCGGAAACCAGCCGTTAGTCCCACCATGTCCCACAATGTGATAACTACTTAGTTCATTTTATTTTTTAAAAGTGGAAATTTTTATTAGCTTATATTATCTAGACTTAAGTTAATTTCCCTAAAATAAAGTAAATAAAAATAAACAAATAAAAGTAGCAATCCTATCGCCCACCGGTCAATTATCCAACAAGGCAATGTTGTTTTTATCAGAAAACTGAACGCCTATAGACACCAAAGGTGTTAATGGTGCGTTGCTATCTTGTGGCGAGGTCTAATGCCACATGCATAACTTTACCGGCTACCTTACCCTCTAAATCGGAACACGACAGTGACAAGCCCTGACGCTATTGCGGCAGGAATAGGTAAGGCGGTGGTACCAGATCCGGGCGAGACAATACAGAATTCCACAACGTAACCACGATTGTAGTGACTCACATAGCCAATCGGTTGCCTTTTACGACCTGCTTGGCAGAACGGCAGTTGACCTATTCTTCAAAGGAGCTCGGGACCAACACGGGGAAGCCCGTAGCTTGTTTGCTATTTAATGATATAAAAAAGAAAATGCAAACCTGTCTGCCCCGGTAACATGCTTTAGTCCATTAAGAATGAATCGTATATATTGTAGTTCTTATGTTGGCGCCAAACTTGCTTCTAACATCCCGAAGTTATATGCGCGCTAAGGCACACGCAATCCGGAATGTATGCGACAATAGCTGATAATAAGCGGTCACATCTGCATTTATTTTGTCAATGCACGAAGCTTTGTGACGATAGTCGCAAGTGCGGCTCCAGCATTAATCATAAATTATGACATTGATGTAAAAAAAAACTATAATTCTTAATATAAAAGATATAAAGATTAATAAATTTATACAAATAAATAAAATTGGAGTGTCTGTTTGTAATATTAAAATAACCGGTTTTAATTAAATGCATATGGATGTGTACACGATACATATACCAAAAATAACACTTTTTACGATTTTTGTCTGTCTGTCTGTTTGTTCCGGCTAATTTCTAGAATGGTTCAAATTCAAATTTAGTCAACTAGCCGCAGGGGCCACCACCATATCTGCCATATCAATAATACATGCCCAAACATGCGGAAGCAAAAAATGATCAAAGCTTCCCAAATGGCAAAAGTAAAAAACAGCAATTTCTTTATTAAAAAAAAGGCAAGTAGAGTGTATATTTAATTTGAATTGTTTGGAAAAAGTGAGGGATAATTATGGTGAATAAATATTTCTTTTAATTTTATGCGAACATGTTTTCTTTTGTGATAAATCTCTACCTTTCGTAAGGGCCCCCAACATTTTTTTTATACGGGGCCCCGCCAAGGTACGCTACGCCACTGATTAGCCTATTGCAAATAATAAATGTTTGAAGAGTAAACGTTCTGACCAAGGATTTAAAACGTTATCAGAGTGCTAAGTGTGAGTTTTTCTTTTCGCATTCGATTGTGAGCGCGTTTGGAGTTTACTAGGAATTTGTATGTGATTTGTACGGCGCCACCTAGTGGTAAACTGGTTTCTCACGTTTACCACTAGGTGGCGCTGTACAAATCACATACAAATTCCTAGTAAACTCCAAACGCGCTCACGATCGAATGCGAAAAGAAAAACTCACACTTAGCACTCTGATAACAGAACTTATTTTACTTTAATTAACGTTATTACTGTAGTAACACTTCAGTAACAAATTATTTTCAAATAATAAATGTATCGCTACTTAAATAACAGAACGAAATTGTTAACGCTATATAACGTATACTCGTAATATCGTTATGTATGCGCGTTTCATGCTGTTTCGTGATTGGTTCGCCTTCATGTTATTTCGTAATTGGTTCGTTAACTAGCACTAGAAGCAAGGTCATAATACCATATACCATAACATTAATTCGCAGTGTATAACAAAACGTAACGAATAACGTTATTAAACAGTAGCAAATTCTGTGTCATTATTGGATTACGCTATACTTGAAAATAACGTTATGTAATGCCGCGAGCAATAAAGTTACCAAAAATACCGATATTTAAATCCTTGGTACTCACTTCCTCCCAGACATAAATGCAAGATTAGTCTAACTCGTCACTATTAGCTATTAGAATTCTACAACTTGTTATCTGGGTTTGGGTACACTGCCTTGACAACCTATTCTATATTGTTAGTGCTTGACGCTGTCATGTTCCGATATGCTCGGTAAATGTGGTAATTTACGTAGGTAGGTACATATATGATATCAAATCGTAATGTAAATGTGTAAATGAGAATTGCCAGCCATCTCGTCAGCCAACAAACTTGTAGGTAGGTAGGTACACCGTGCTAAACCCAAATATCAATAACCTTCCTACCGAGAGTTCCCTCTGGACTAGCTGACCCGGAAAACGACTATGGTGGGGTGAGGGTTGATTGGGGTTGAAGATAGGTTTTATCTATATAGATATCTATTATTAGATTTAAAACCAAAAAATAATACCTTAATCAGTAGCGTTATGAAATATACTTTTCGATCTACTTTTAAACTAGGTGGTAGAGTTCTGCATTGTTCCGCCCGGGTCTGGTACCATCGCCTTAACTATTGTTGCCGCAATAGCATCAGTGCTTGTGACTGTCGTGTTCTGGTTCGAGGGTAAGGTAGCCGGTAAACTTATGCATGTGGCATTAGACCTCGCCACAAGATAGCAACGCACCATTAACATCTTTGGTGTCTATAGGCGATGGTTGACTCTTACCATCAGGAGACCCACCTGCTTGTTTGCTGTCTTATGATAAAAAAAATACCATCCAAATCTATACATATAATAAAATCGTAGGAAAGTCAAAGCTGTACATTGAATTTTTTTTTAAAAGCATACTTGGGGCGGGATCTACAATCGATATCGAAGCCAAAAATATAGTTTTTAGAATGTTTGTCTGTTTGTCTGTATGTTTGTCCGGAGTAAACTCAAAAAGTACTGCATGGATTTACTTCAAATTTTGCATGAATATTACTTATAGGTCGGGTCAACATATAGGCTACATATTATCACGCTATCATCTACGGGGGAGGGGCTGTGCGGAGTAAACGAAGTCTGCGCGGACGAAGTCGCTGGCAACAGCTAGTATACAATAAAATCATAAATTCGGTTAAGCCGTTTCAGAGTACGACCGTGGTATGATTTTTATATATCAGATTAATATATTTACGCGTGTGTGTTTCGTCCACAGTTCATTTCTTCTACGTGGTGGCAACTAAACTATTTGTACTGAAGATCATATATGGCGCTATATTTTTTGCTATCATCTACAAAGGCTGGCATTTCGTCCTATGGCTGATACACTATCTGAAGGAGAACCACAAACCGCATTACGTGGAATACGACCATGGGCATTTCGATCATTTCCACCACGACCACGACCATGAACACATTTATGACCACGACCCATATGGAAGTTATGATAAACCCGGATATAGGATAGATTATCTTAAACATAAAAATAAGGTGTATGATGCTGATGGATCTTATTCTGTCGCAAGATCTTAAAACAATAAATGTTAATGTAATTTACGAGCATATTTACGCCACGATCCATATTTGAATTGCTCCGGCAAAAAAGCCGGAAATTGAAAACGTAGTAGTCCACAAATTAGGAAAAAAGTATTATTAAACTGTTTGAATTTAAAAAAACACTTTGCATCATTTTGGTCTCGCAGATGTACGATAAACAGTAAATAAAATGACATTTAAAAAATTGCTTTAGCTCAACAGCCGCCTCAGATTGGATTCCTTTTAATTCGAACAGAATAAAACTTTTTTCTGTAACTTGTGGACTACTACGTTTTCGCTTTCCGGCGTCGAATTATGGAAGTTGTGATGAACCAGGGTATAGGATAGATAATATTAAACACAAAAATAAATTGTATGATGCTGATGGAACATCATTTTCAGGAGTGTGAAATTGGACACAGTTTAAAGTTAGCATTGTAGAGGAGTGCAGAAATCTCATATTTTTAAATAATATTCATCTATATTAATATTATAAATGCGAAAGTTTGGATGTTTGGATGGATGTTTGAATAGATATTTGGATGGATGTTTGTTACTCAATCACGCAAAAACTACTAAACAGATTTGAATGAAATTTGACACACAGGTACATGATGACCTGGAATAGTACATAGGCTACTTTTTATCCCGGAAAAATTAGGTGATCCCGCGGGATTCACCGAAAACTTTTATTATGCAGCGGTCTGCACGCTGCAGCTAGTTAGAAATAAATTGATTAACATAAACATATACAAACTACCATTGATTTGGCATACATGCTAATATGCAGCTAATTTATGGAATGATCTCCCACGACATATTCAGGATATCCAGACCATAAGCTGTTTTAAAGTTACAGTCAGGCAGCATTATTTGATGCTTGATGGTTAATAGTTATTATATATATATATATATATATATATATATATATATATATATATATATATATATATATATATATATATATATATATATATATATATATATATATATATATATATATATATATATATATATATATATATATTATTTTCTTTTTTTTCACTTTTACTCACTTTCAATTTTTATCATAGATTTTGTCTCACTGTCACTTTTTGTAGAAATCATTATCAAAGAAGCAATTTTACCTTGCATTTATCCTTGTTTGTTTTGTTAAAATTTGTTTTAATTAGTTTTAATCTCGAATGTACACCATGCCTGCTGTTTATAACTAGTGATTTTTTTTTTAACAACCTGTATGGTTGGTTTTGCTGGAAGAAATCTCTTAAAGAGATAAGCACGCCATTGTACATATATTTTCTTTTTAAATAAGTATTGTTTTGTATTTCTGTGTGTACAAAAGAATAAATAAATAAATAAATAAATAATATACACACATGGGTACTATTATATTTATGGCTAACCTAGCTATAGCATGCAGCCCGCTGCATTATAAAAGTTTTTTGCGAATCCCGCGGGATCACTTAATTTTTACGGAATAAAAGTAGCCTATGTGCTATTCCATGTCATCATCTATGTGCTAAATTTTATTCAAATCCGTTCGGTAGTTTTTGCGTGATTGAGTAACAAACATCCATCCAAACATCCAAACTGTCGCATTTATAATATTAATTAATTAATATATAAAGATAATATAGATTCTGTTGTCAAGCTTGGAAGAGATTTTATTGTTAAGTCTACGGTTAAATTTCAACTAGTAGGCGATCGCTAGTAGCAGGTACAGTAGCGGTACGAATAGGTTCGTCAGTTTTCAAATTGATTCATTTAACAAGCTGCGAGCACATATGATCTTTTGAAAATTTGTTACATAATAGACTGTTGCATAGAAAATTATGCTTAACTGTTCGATAACATGGTTCAGACTTGCTTGCATCAACACTATTTCCTTATTTTATCTTGTGTAAATGATTATTATCTAAAGAGATGATAATGATTTTTTAATTAAAACCTTTTTATTGATTTGACCTGTCATTAATATTTATGATAAAACTATTGTGGTTAATGTCACCGTTGTTATTTCTACATTTCTAGTATTATTTGCCATAAATATCATCAATAAACATCCTTTATTTTCGTAATGTCATAATAATGCCGAAAACTTTAAGAATTGAAGAACGAGCAGCAATAATTGATGCAATAATTATTGTCAGATAAACTTTATTTGATAGAAAACGTCACATTTATTTAATGTTAGTAGAACTGTTTTATGTACTGGTATGTTGGCATGATTGATTCGTACACTAGTGCAGGCGAAACTAGATCTTAAGGTGACGAACCTATTTTTACCGTGACTATACATACCTAATACGTGTAAATATAATAATTAATTGTCAAATGCATAACACTGTGTGTAATATTTATTTTTATTAACTTAATGTGGCTTTCTGCAAATTATTTTAAAATTATTAATTTTATGCCGTTGATATAAAAAACCCTAGATGCACAGTCCCGAACAAAACTGACACTCAAAAGTGTCCCTAATTTCATTTAAATAGTTATAGATATGGCAAAAACGTATGTCTTTGCATATCCAACCTTAAGTGCAAGACTTATAGTTGTTTTTACAAAACAATGTACGAAAAGAAATAAAATTGACAGTGTCGCGACCGACGCGATTTTATTTGAAATGAGTGCACAATTTAAAATTGTGCGCTCATTTTTGGAGGACGTTTTTGACACACTGATTGTGTATCTTGGGCTTTTTATATCAATGTTTTATGCAAATTTATTGGATATTTTTCACTTGCTATCGTTGGCTACAAATTGCATTATTAATAGGTAAATCAACCGGTTGACTAATTAACTAAGCTATGTTTTTGCGTGAAGTGATAAAATAGAAGTACATGGACATAATTATTTTATTTATTATTTATTATCTTTAACTTACATCTATACTTACAGGTCTCATCGCCTAATTCGATAGTGTAACTATTTGAATAATTTTATCAATTAAATTTGTAACATAGCACAAATAAACAAATCCTTGTGAATTCAAGCAGTCTCCGAGCAACAAAATAAATCAACATCTTTAGCTAAAATATTCAAAATACGCAGTGCTCGCGTTAGTGGCGCTTCCTTAATTAGTTTTCCTTTTCCTGTCGGAATGGCCAGCAGGTCAGGATGGCGCCGTCGCGTCGTCGCCAAAGGTATTTCTCCGGAACATACTATACGTTCCAGTATATCCGGATGATGTATCCAACCCCAAATGATTTTGAATATGTACGAAGCCGGAATCAATAGCCAGATCCCTTCTCACGCTTTAACTCGTTATATTCCACCATACCCTGTATAAACAAAGCTGGATACTTCAATGGATAAAAGGGATAGACTCTATAGAATCTTTTGTCTTGTCTAAATTAATTTATATATCTTCTTCCTATGATTTCAATATATGTGTGTACTTAATATTCAAATCGTAGTAATAATGATATCAAATCGTTACGTGGTTCAACATATTGAGTGATTATATAAGGCTTTAGCAAAAATTTAAGAATAATCATTAATCAGTAAGTGAAATTGAGCCTTTGGCTATATTGAGTTTTTATAGTGCACCAAAAACCCCACATAAATAATTTTGCTACTTCACGTACTGATATCATAAGACCATAAGTTACGAGACTTTTGTCAATATTTTAATAACTGTTTTCTCGGTTATTTATCACTTTTTTTTTTTGAATATGTTTATTATGCAAAACCATTTTAGTGGGATTTTTTGGTGCACTATAAAACCTCGAAATAGCCATTGAAAATACTTCTATTTCACTTACTGATTTGTTAATTTTTTCCTAAAGCTTTTTAAAATAACCCAGTATAAATGCTAAGAAAAAGGAAATAAAATGTATAAAGATAACCGAAGCGCATAGTCAAATTCACATCAACTTAAGTTAATCTATTATTTATTCATTAATATTTTAAGTTTGCTATAAGTTAGGTTAAGAACATTATAGGCTAATAATAATTTGAGTCAAGTCATAAAAAGTGTATAAAGTAAATCTACTTTAAGGAATAAATTGATAATTATTTAGAATAAATAAATATTGTGACGCCCAGTTTTATTTGACTTCCCAAAAGGTAATCAATTCAGCTGTATGTTGTTTTTTTATGTTTGTTGCCTTAGAACTCGGTCATTTATGAAACAAAAATAATGTGTGTGTAAAAAATAAGTGTGTGTTCCGCAACGAGTACAATCTGGGGATTGCACTTTCTCTCTTTGTCTCCCGTGGTCATTTGGTGAAGATCTGATGCTAGGGTTCCGGTTACATGAAATGGGAAGTCGGTTGCGGCAGTTACTGAGTTAAAATATTATCCTGAGGCAGGACGCAGAGGTGCTGTAACGTATTTCTTAGCTTTCAGTTTTTGACGTCATATTACTTGTGTTTTTACGAATTGCATACCAGCAAGGCAGACATTCCTCAAAAGAGATTAATTTATTGTAGATAAATTAATTTAAAATAAAGTGCTTTAATACAATGTACAAATCGTACGTTAGTACTCGCGAAAATATTTTTAAATACGTAGGTAGCTATTAGTTATATGGCATTTGCTTTTGTTTCGAACTCCGGAATAATGTAAAAATACTGTGGAATCAATCGGACGAACTCAATCGGAGATTAACCTGCCGGTTTTAACTGTGAATCTAAAACACATTAAATGTATGAATTGTACGTATGACATAATTTAATATAACTGGACTAGTAAAAATAGGTTGGGAAGTCGTGATTAGAACGCGACGTACGGAAAACTTCAATCGCTGCAACTTTTTGTAAAAATAGCTTCCAGCAACAAAGCCAAAACTGTTTAGTTAATAAATAAGTAGGTACGTGTGTTTTGTGTGTGTGTGTTTTTAATACAATTATGTATTACTAGCTGCAGCGTGCAGCCCGTTGCATTATAACTTTTTGATGAATCCCGCGGGATCATTAAACTTTTCCGGGATAAAAAATAGCCTATGTGCTATTCCAGGTCATCAGCTACCTGTATGCCAAATTTCATTAAAATCCATTCAGTAGTTTTTGTGTGATTGAGTAACAAACATCTATCCAAACATCCAAACTTTCGCATTTATAATATTACTAGCTGTGCCCGCGACTTCGTTCACGTGGAAAAAATTCTTAAATTAAAACCCGCATAGTTCCCGTTCCCGTGGGATTTCCGGGATAAAAATCCTATCTATATCCTTTCTTGGGTCTTATCTATCCTATGTCCTTTCTTGGGTCTCAAACTATATTTGTACCAAATTTTATCCAAATCGGTTCAGTGATTTGGCCGTGAAAGCGTAACAGACAGACAGACAGACAGACACACAGGGTTACTTTCGCATTTATAATATTAGTATGGACTAGCTGTGCCCGCGACTTAGTTCGCGTGGAAAAAATCTAAAATAAAAACCCGCATAGTTCCCGTTCCCGTGGAATTTCCGGGATAAGAACTATCCTATGTCCTTTCTTGGGTCTCAAACTATATTTGTACCAAATTTTATCCAAATCGGTTCAGTGGTTTGGCCGTGAAAGCGTAACAGACGGACAGACAGACAGACAGAGTTACTTTCGCATTTATAATATTAGTATGGATTAATTAATTAATTAATATTAATATTAATATAGATTAATGTTATAATTAGAATAAATACAACTATTTATAAAGATTTATAAATCCTATTCGTTTTTATCTTTATAAAATACGTACATATTTATAAAAAATCTGTTTTATAATTTTTATTAGCACTCACATAAATTTATAAATACGATTTTTGTTTTATATTTTTCAAAGAAGAAATTAAGGTATTTAATTTGCGAAATTTCCGCGGAATCTTATATGGAATTGCTATGATGGAACTGAAACAAAAGGTAGTAACATATTGGGGCAAACTTATCCAAGACTTGAAAATTAGAGACCACAACGGTAGAATAGTCCACCTACTTCCACCATACTTCCTTTCACGTCAATAGCAAAGGCAGGCAAACACACAAATTATGTACTCAACGCACGTTTGACTTCGTAACCGAAGCATCTTCAGGAGAGTCGAATAGCACTTCACTCTACGAATGGTAAAACATTATTGTTATTAATGCTTTTTAGTGGTATTATTACGTGCGTTAGCAACGCACCCATGACATCTTTGGTGTCTATAAGCGATGGTTGCCTTTTTCCATCAGAAGACTCATCGGCTTGCTTGCTATCTTATAATTTAAAAAAAAAATTTGACTAAAGGTTTCTTATCTCTATGTACCTACTAGTAGAGCGCTAGTACCTACTTCCAACGGCAATGAGACGGTTAGCTTTTGTTCTTTTTAATGGGGTCTTGATCAGTTTCACGTATAATAAATGCGCTGCGGAATTGCATTTATTTATTTTATTTTATTATAAACATAAAATCCACAGCATACAATTCAACAAATACACCAAATAAGCAAACCAAACGTTATCCAATTACGGATTTTCATTACATTACTGAAACTTTTAAAGAGTTCATTGACAGTACAAGCCAAACAAAAAAAATAATACAAATAACAGAAAGAATTAAATCATATAAAAGAGAAATTAATAATTTAAGAATAAAATATAATTAATTTAAAAACCAAATCATTATTGTTAATTAAAAAAGATAAAAAGAACATCAAGTGACAACACATGTATGTAACACAACCTCTTAAGGTGTAAGTATGTGTGTGTGTGTGTGTGTGTGTGTGTGTGTGTGTGTGTATGTGTATGTGTGCGTGTGTGTGCGTGTGTGCGTGTGTGCGTGCCTGTGTGCGTGCGTGTGTGTGTGAGCGTGAGCTCGTGCGACTTAATTCTGCCATCCCTGATTTTCTATCTATCGTCGAAGCACACAGATTCTAAATATTGCATTATAGCGGACGTTTCTCGTACCCGGACAAAGCGGTTCGACTTAACATTCTTCATTCGAACCGCAAGGGACTGGAACATGCTTCCTGAGTCTGTGTTCCCCGACGAGTACAATGAACAGGTACCTTCTAGGGAAGCGCATTCCATCTTAGGCCGCATCTTAGCTTACCATCAGACGAGATCGTGATCAAGCGCTTCCCTATCGATAATTTTAAAAAAAACGTCCTCGAAAATAACAATAATTTAATAGCATTTTTGATTTTGCAACGTCTAATAGTATAACGTCTAATAATAGGTGGTAGTTATATTTCGACATAGCAAAACTGCAACAACCGACATTCCATTTCCTCTATCTCCGAAACCCAGCATCAGATCTTTACCAGAATAAAAACGTACCACACAGAAAGTATACCCTCCCAAACAAATACAGAATTTTCAAAATAGGTTTACAAATGAGCTAGCTCTGAGGTAACAAACATAATAAATGCATATAGCCGAATTGATAACCTCCTCCTTTTAGAAATCGGTTGAAAGAGCTGAATAAAAACGCCTGTTAAAAAGAATAAAAACTCCTGGTAAAAAGAATAAAAACGTCTGTTAAAAAGAATAAAAACGCCTGTTAAAAAGTTTACGCAAAACGGTGAAACCCTACACAAAGTTACCCACAGTCGTCCATATTTTAGCAGTTAAAGAGCGATAAAGTTATATCTTTAGTAAAGATAGTGAAAATATCACGCTGTTTCTACAATAAAATGTAATAGAATGTATAAACTTCATGCGGAGGTTATTAATCTTCTACACTGGGCTATCGATAGCATCTCAGATTCCCGGGCCCCTATCTGATGACCCGAGGCGAGGCTGGCTATCTCATAATGTAATATCTGAATCTGACATGCTCGAAACATCAGTTTATTTCGGCTATTTCAACTTGTTTACAGCTAAAAATATTCGATTTTCTTAAAAATATGTGTAGATACATAGGTATTTTTACCTGGTGTATCAGGCTCCGTTTGAAAATAAACTATTTGCCATTTTGCCAGGTAATTCACAAAAAGGCGACCGGTTGGCTATAGGAGTGGCGAGTCACTACCATAGTGACTACTAGGTGGTAAAATTCTGCAATGTCGCGTCCGGGATTTGCTTAGATGAAGGAAACTATCTACTACTAGATATAAAATACCGTGTCATTTCGTCCCAAGTAATGGCAGACTTATGAACAGTTGGTTGTGCTGTCTACATAAAAACTAATAAATTATATTGCAATTGGGCATGTTATTTTAACAATTAATTTTTAAATTTAAATTTTAGATTTAAGGTACACAATGCACACTAAAAATATAGAAAAATACAAATAAACGCTCAAATCAATTTAATATTTTGTAAACAAAGGGTTATTTTACATTATTAATTATTATACATTTTACGTACACTGACAGCGTATTTTAGTAATGGTGTGTTGGTTGTTATTCAAGGTAACGTTATTTTCTTAAATTATTTGAAAATAGAGCACTGACAAAATTTTTGTAGCTTTGTGTATTACGAAAATATGAACTTGTTAGACAGAGATAAAGCTATTTTTATATGTTCAGCGTTGGAATGCATACAATTTTATAATTTTGATTGTTTATGGAAATTAATGCCAAGTTTTTCTTAGTCTTGTCAAATGGGTTTTGACACTGCCATCTTACCTATGCCAGACTGATGGCATGCTTGCATCTCTAAGTAGTCTATGCTTATGGCTATGGCATCGTTATCCCGCCCCATATTGCAACGCACCATTAATATTTTTGGTGTCTATAAGCGATTGTTGTCTCTTTCCATCAGGAGCATCATTGTTAGTTATGATATAAAAAATACAATTATTTATAAATGTTATTTAAATTTTTTATTTTTTATTGTTAGTTACCTAAGACGTCCTTTATTCATTAATTGATATTTATAACATTATTTTTCTTTGAAAAAGTAGGTAGGCATCTGCCCTTTTGGTGTGATAGAAATTTAATAAAGGTCTGATTCAGGATTCTAGACATATAAGAAGTTGGGAGTCGGTTGTTGAATTTTTTAACCCTTGACACAAAAACGAGGGGGATTTTAAGTTTGACATATGTGTGTATGGGTACCACAGACTACATGAATACTAACAAATACGCCATTGGGAAGGAAACGTTCCGTCACGCGAATGAGCAAACGCTCCTATCACTGTCAAAAATGTCATACATTTGTAGATGTTATATTCTGAAAAAATAGAAATAAACCATGTTATACTATATCGTACCGAATGAGATGACAAGGTTTAAAAATTACCCTACTCTGTATTTTTGTGTGTAATTGCAAGCTACACTGACAAACTAATTCAAATTCAAATTCTTTATTTGCACAAAATAGGGTTGGAAAAGATTTTGTACATATATCGATGTGCTTAAACCTATTTTGCCAGATAAATGTCATGCAAATGACTTCAGATTATTGTTATATACTATTTAAGAAAAACTCATATTTTTTACATTTATACCTAAATAAATTATTAAAAAGTAGACAGTAACAAATTTCAAATAAATAGTACTGAAAAAAAAATATATAATTGTATTTAATGTCAAGAGATTACAAAAATGTTTATTTTTAAAAAAATGTCAAAATGAAATAAAAATTATGTTCTACCAATTCGTATTATAATAATATTTTTGTCATTGTCATTACATAGTTTTATACTTTAATTAGTCAATGGTACTGTAATAACATTTTTCGCATATAAATTAATGTTTCTTAAATTACTGCAATTCTTTAATTTCCTTTATTATATTGGGCAGTTTATTAAATATTTTACCATTTTACATTAAATATTTTGCAAAAAATTGTCTTGAAAGGTGTATCCATTTAAACCATGATGGGTACCATACCGGTAATATGATTTGAGTACCGTTTTATTTAATTGGAAACCTTATCTGTCAAACTAATTCTTGATTATGATTAAATAAAATCTGTTCATCCGTTTTAAGAACATCAGTTTTTTCTATGAAAGGAATTAAGCATGTCTGAACTATATGTTGGTGTTTTGTTGTTTCAGCGATATTATTAATATGACATTATCCTGATGCTGCAGGATTCTCATTCAATTATCATCAGCTCTTTTCATGTTTTGCTATGCAAATGATTCACATACAGCAGGAAGCTGGTTTTTTAATCATGAAACGTGTTGCAGGATTTTTATCTATTTAATTTATATTAAGTTTAAACTAATATTTAAAAGTTTCGGCTAATAATTGCTCATCTCACCTGATAGAAAGAATTAGACGTTGTTCAAGGTTGAAAATCACTAAGCAAATAGCTTTTGAATCTTGGTATAGAAATACCCGAGTCCGAGGAAAATCGCTTAAGGCAGAGTGCTTAAATCCTTGGCAATATAAAGAAAACCTGTATTGTCTTACGAGTACCATTTGTGTAACCCGGAAAATCGATAGTGTCTATTGTCAGCTGCTGAAGTGTTGATTTGTTGCTCTGAGGAACTTATTATGTGGAATCAGTTGGTGATTGTAAAATGTGTCGTCTAATTTAAGATTATTGAAAGGTAATATTTGTTTGTAATGGATACTATAATACATACATGTACATAATATCCATAGTTATATATATGTAATTGTGAATTCATAAAAACAGACAGTTTTTCGTCAACCAATTTCAATGAATTTGGCATGAAGATAGTGAAAGTTCCGGGGTCAAAAATAGGCTAACTTTAACCCCTAAGAGCTAAGGGGAGAGAGCTAAGGGGATGAAAATTTGTGCAAAAACCTAATATGAATGAAATGTTATGCTATTCGCTTGCGAAGTTGCGCGGGTCAGCTAGTAATGTTAATAAAGAGGAATGACATGATTGTTTGTAATACATAAACTCAGAAACTACTTAACCGATGTTAAGAATTTATTCGCCGGCATTCAGACATTCAGATTTCAGAGGCAAAGACTTTAATGTACTTAGTACATTAAACTCTCTGCATAGGGGCTTACTTTTTTGGCGACTAAGCAATGAGCCTAGATGTTTGTATATCTATATTTTCGTGTTTTATAGAGTTTGCAAGTTAAAAGACTTATACACAATGAAGGAGGGTTTTCAATACTTGATTCTTATACTGAATATGTAAAATAAATAGGTTAGTACTTTTTTTTTACTATACTATAGACGAGGCTAATGCCACATGCATAAGTTTACCTTACGCTCTAAACCGGAACACGACAGTGACAAGCACTGACGCTATTGCGGCAGGAATAGGCAAGGCGGTGGTACCAGACCCGGGCGAGACATTGCAGAACTCTACCACCTAGTAGCCACGATGGTAGGGACTCGCATAGCCAATTGGTCGCCTTTTACGACCTGCCTGGCAGAACGGTATTTGGTCTATTCTTCAAAGGAGCCCGGAACCAACACGTGGAAAAATTCTAATATATATTTCTTATATTTTCCAATAAGTTTCGAGCTTCGTTCTCACATATTAGCACATAATACAATGTATCGCGTATTAACACATACGCACCCGCCATTTCGCACTATATTTTGGAGGTAGAAAAATGAAAAATTAATGAGGGTAACATTAAGTTAGATTCCGTGACCATTCAACGATTACAGTCATTCACATTCTAGTTCTTCGCTGTTTCGAATCAATTATTCCATAAATATGTTGATGTAAATACGGATACACGCATTATCGAAGTTCAGTGTTTACAAACAGCGATTTTTAGAAATCTTGACTAGATTCTTCAGTATTTTTTTATTATACCATTAAACTATCCAAAATCCAAAGAAGAGCGACAATTTCAATTTAAAACTTTATTTTACTGGAGTATATGTGTATAAATTTCCATGTGCTAGTATTTTTGTGTAAGACTTATAATACAAGGTAATAAGGAGTTACAAGTAGTCTAAATATTACTACGTGAAGAAAAACTTTGGACCCCTTTTTAAGACAATCGCGCGAACGATGGAGTATGAAATATGGCACAGTTAAAGTTTACATTGCAGAAACCTAATATTTTTATGCTATAGAAATACATTATGTTATATATGAATAAACCAAGAATCTTATATACGATGACTGGAATTATTACGAAGCAATATTTGAAAAATGATGTGGTGTCGCGGGACACCAGGTAGGAACGAACTTCCTTCGGCTAAGCGGCACTACTCGCTTGTGTACGCGACTGTCGCGCCTGCGCACGTCTCATTTAACGCTTTTATTCCACGCATTTTTCTTACGGTTTTACTATCACATTTTTTTCAGTTCGGTCGCGCGGCAAAATCCCTATCCCCTCCAAGCCTGCCGTAAGGAACTTCGTTCCAAAAATAAAAATGTACTTTATTTCTATTTACTAATAAAGTTGACATTTGTTTCTTACTTCACAGAGAGGAAAAACGTTCTGAGCAAGACAACGACAAGAGTGGATGTTGTCCCTTTCTTGCAATTGCCAGTGTAAATAAAACTATCTGATGGTAGATTTTTATATATTCGGTAATCGTTAAATCCCTTTTATTCATACACGTCGATAAATACATAAGCATAAAATGTATTGTAATTAACATAGTGAGTTCTAAAATGTGCTTATTTTAATTATTATGTAATTACTTATGCAATGCAAAAACTGTTTCCCAAATTAGTGGATTACTTAGTAGTAATTTGCAAACTACGCATGGCCGCACTTATATATGGCGATTGGCGCTTTATTTAGTAGAAAGAGACATACTCCACCCATATCGTGGTACTCTTCGGAACGATTTTGAAGCGCATGTGAACATTCTGGGTAGAATGTAACTTCCTTGGAATAAACATTACACACTACATTCATGTGACATACATGATAATATAACATGAAGTATTAGATATAGGTGGAGCTAGCACTCGTATTAATCAATTGAAACAAATATTTACGTTACATCTCTGTCTGCGAGGTCTCCCCATCTCTATTTATACAGCTGTGTTAGAAAGAAAGGGTTAGACCTCAGAAGATGACAGCAGTATTTGAAATTTGGTTTCAAGTAGGTATTAGAAGTGTTGCCTCCAGATAATACAGCTTCACGAATGCTATTTTCTTTACGGCTGACGTCAGTTGTTAAAAATTCAAAGAAATATTGCTTAGACTATGGTCGAATTTCGGTCAGGTGATTGCTAGTTTGTGTAATTTGTCCAACAATATTTAATATCAACTGACTTCTCAAAAAGAAGAAGGATTCCAAATAGGCTGTATTTTTTATGTTACTGAGCACACTGATACGTATCCGAAAAATGCAGCATAGCTCCATTAATAAGGGCCACAGCGGGCCACAACCTCTGTATAGCCTTAAACTAAAATTATTTTTACATCGTCATCCATAGTTACGTGATTTAATAAATAAATATTCAAAACACGGAGGAACAAATGCGAGCAATTTCGCTTGCTATCGCACTTTATGGTGGGACAAGGCGGAGCGCATCTCATTCACCGACATCCGACACCGATGCGGCCCGCAGCCCGCTGCACCGTCGTAGTATATAATGTAAAATGTATCAAAGCGTTCTAAGCGGATTTTTACGATGCGGTCCGGCCGATACGTTAAGGTCAGTCCCAGGGTGCTTGGGCCCAAAAAATGATTTTTTAACTGATTCGGAAAATTATTTTTTTGTTTGGAATTGTTGAAGGTTGAAGGTCCAGGGCTTAAGAGATACGGACTGGATGTCAGAGTGCTAAGTGTGAGTTTTTCTTTTCGCATTCGATCGTGATCGCGTTTGGAGTTTACTAGGAATTTGTATGTGATTTGTACAGCGCCACCTAGTGGTTAACTGGTTTCTCACGTTTACCACTAGGTGGCGCTGTACAAATCACATACAAATTCCTAGTAAACTCGAAACGCGCTCACGATCGAATGCGTAAAGAAAAACTCACACTTAGCACTCAGATGTTACAGTTTTAATGCGTTAATGCGTGCGTTATTTAGATAATAAAGAAAACATTATAGGTAATGTATGTAGTCGACAGTAAGTACAGTTTTGACTATATTGCGTTAAGACCATATTTGGAATCAGCGCATCGAGAGCTATAAGATGAACGAATCCGTTTTTCTAAATGATGTGTAGAAATTGACTTCCAGTAAGCGAGTCAACAGTAAGTGCATGTCAAAAGCCCTGGATCCTTGAAAAAAGCACCGTATGTGTCGTTACACTTATTATATTTACCAAGTATTTTATGCAATTTTGACTAATCCTTACTATTACAGCCGTAAGAGCACTTACTGTTGATTTCTTAGCGGTAGGTATTATTAGGAAGCAATATCTTTCTACACATAAGAACCGTAAGAGCCATTACCCTTGTATTGATTAGAACTTTGTAAAGGAATCTATTTGAAATTCGTAATAGAACAATCGTAAAATCACTTTCCTAATAGTATTAACAGTCAGAAACCTTACCGTGATTGTATTTGGTATTTTTTTATTTATAAAAATAAATAAAATTGGAGTGTCTGTTCGTAATATCAAAATAACCGCTTTTTACTAAATACATATGGATGTAAACACGATACATATACCAAAATAACATTTTTTTAAATTTTTGTTGGTCTGTCTGTGTGTCTGTTTGTTCCGGCTAATCTCTGGAACGGCTGGACCGATTTTGACGGGACTTTCATTGGTAGATAGCTGATATGATAGGGAGTACTTTTTTCGATTTTTCCACACGGACGAAGTCGCGGGCTCAGCTAGTATAATATAAAATAGCGAACAAACAGATGGGTCTCTCGATGGAAAAAGTCAACCATCGCCTATAGACACCAAAGGTGTTAATGGTGCGATGTTTTATTGTGACGAAGTATAAAGCCACATGCATAAGTTTGCGGGCTACCTGACCCTTCAAATTGAAACACGACAGTGACAAGCACTGATGCTGTAGCGGCAGGAATAGATAAGGCGATGGTACCAGACCCTGTCAAGACAATACATAAATCTACCACCTAGTAGTCACGATGGTAGTGATTCGTATAGCCGATCGGTCGCGTTTTACGACCTGACTGGCAGAACAGCAGTTGGCCTATTCTTCAAAGGAGCCCGAGACCAACGCGGGGCAAAAGAGTTTAGTTTGATTTCAGGCGCACATAATACATATTACACATGACCGCTGTACATACAGTTACTCTTATAGTGTTTTGTATGTCTTAAAAAAGTCTATAATTCGTTACACACATTTTGTATTACGTATTATTAAATTAACATAAGTGTACTAAATCTATACATATAATAAAATCGTAGGAAAGTCAAAACTGTACATTGAATATTTTTTTAAAGAATACTTGGGGCGTGATCTACAATCGATATCGAAACCAAAAATATAGTTTTTAGAATTTTTGTCTGTTTGTCTGTTTATCTGTTTGTCTGTATGTATGTCCGGGGTAAACTCAAAAAGTACTGTATGGAGTTACTTCAAATTTTGTATGAATGTTACTAATAGATTGGGTCAACATATAGGCTACATATTATCACGCTATCACCTATGGGGGAGGTGCAGTGCGGAGTAAACGAAGTCCACGCGGACGAAGTCGCTGGCAACAGCTAGTACTACAATAGTTTACGACAACCATTTTACGGATAAGCAACAAGGGAAGGAGGTGAAGGAACCTAAAAATTCACAGCTCCGGCCCAAGCGTTATGGCTGTAAAAATCTTTATCTATGTCTATACATATAATAAAATCGTAGGAAAGTCAATATATGTCTGGGGTAACACGAAAAGTACTACATGGATTTACTTCAAATTTTGCATGAATATTACTAATAAGTCGGGTCGACATATAGGCTACATATTATCACGCTATCACCTACGGAAAGGTGCTGTGCGGAGTAAATGAAGTCCGCTCAAACGAAGTAGCGGGCAACAGCTAGTATAAAATAAACAAGTTGTTGCTGATTTTTCCCCGTGTTGGTCCCGAGCTCCTTTTAAGAACAGGCCAACTGGCGTTCTGCCAGGCAGGTCGTAAAAGGCGATCGACGCGATATACGAGGCTATACGATCACGTCACTTATGTATGGTAATGGCTACTAGGTGGTAGAGTTCTGCATGATCTCGCCCGGGTCTGGTACGACCGCCTTACCTATGACTACCGCAATAGCGTCAGTGTTTGTCACTGTCGTGTTCCGGTTTGAGGGTAAGGTAGCCGGTAAACGTATGCATGTGGCATTAGACCTCGCCACAATAGAGCAACGCACCATTAACACCTTTGGTCTAAAGGCGATGATTGACTCTTTCCATCAGGAGACCCATCCTCCATCCATCCAACCCTGCTTGTTTGCTATCTTATAATATTTTAAAAAAGAAGAAAAAAACATTGACTTCCAGGGAGCAAATCATCAGTAAGTGCATGTCAAAAGCTCTGGATCTTGGAAAAAAGGACCGTATGTGCCGTTGCACTTATATTTACCAAACTTTGTAGGCAATTTTGATTGATCCTAACTATAACAACCGTAAGAGCACATACCTACTGTTGATTTTTAGCAGTAGTTATTATTAGGGAGCAATATCATACTACACATAAGAACCGTAAGAGCTATTACCCTTGTTATCACTAGAACTTCGTAAAGAAATCTATTCGTTATATTCGACCGTAAAACCACCCTCTCTTCGTATTAATATTATGATTCTTAAAAGTTATTTAAGTACTATTAACAACCGAAACCTCAGTTTGGTTGTATTTGCTAGAGCTTAGTGTAATAATAGGCCACAGTCGTACACGGATTTTACAGACGACCGTCGTACTTGCAGTTACTCCTATAATGTGTAGTAAAAAGTGTCTTCACGTTCGTATACCCGAAGAGGTAGGCAGAGATACCAGTGCACTCACAATTATCCGAAGATAGTCCCACAATGTGATAGGTGACAAGCCTATTGCTAACCGGGCACTTATCAAATCACGGGCAACGTTGTTTTTATCAGGAAACTGAAAAAATCGAACCACTAGACCACAGGAGCGATATAATTTTGATTATTTCTTTAAAAAATATCTAGCAGCCGTTGCAGTAAGTGCTCATATGCGTGTATTTTGTATATTTTACAAAGTGTATTGTAATATTTATTACATTAGCTTACGACAGTCAATTTGTGGATAGCAACTAGAGAAAGAGGAGAGAGAAAAGCAAGGGGCGACGCGGCGGCGTGGTCAGCGTGTGAGTTGAGGGGATAGAGGCGATTGGCAAGGGGACTGTTGATGACCAGTGTGACGAGATTAGCAGAATTCTGAGAGTTTAGCAGAATCTGATCCCAAAATAAGGATCTAGCAGGTTGTTTCTGAAAATGCAGCAGATTCTACAAACTGCTCCTCAGAACAAGATCAAGAAATAAAATAATGTTATGAGGTAGGTAGTTACGTTATTGAAATGATCTCATTATCAATGTCATTATCATAAAAAATACTGTTTAATGTGTGCTTTAGTACACATACCTAAACTCCTTTTTGGTTATTTTTAGTGTTGTTTTTCAAACATATTACTCGGGCAATTTTTTACTTCCCGCTACGTAGTACGTAATTAAAGTAGATAGGAACTGAATTTGCCCCGATTTTCGAAAATCGAGTTTTCACCGGATCTCCACGTTTTGAGATCCTAGGAATCTTTTCCGACTATTTTCGCGATGACGTCAGTATGTCTGTATGTATGTATGTGTGTGTGTATGTAAACATCTCATAACTTTTGAACGGCTGGACCGATCGAAACGCGGTTGATGGCATTCGATTGGATTCTGCTCAACTTAGATTTCCTGAATATTTGAACCAAGTTGGGCTGGGAGATTTTGAGAAATTTTGAAAAAACCCCAAAAATATTTTTGCCGAAACAGTACTTTTTTAACATAACTTCCAGATTAACGTACCGATTGAGTAAAAAAACTAATCAGATCTATTCCTCAAAAAACTACATCTAATGTATAAATTGCATCAAAATCGGTTTATCCATTTTGAGAAATCGTTGACAAAAAATTTAAAAAAAGTGTTTTTTCGACATAACTTCGAAATATTTCAACCAGTCATTTTTGGTATTCTACAATATTTTAGTACTTACTGAAAAAATACGTCAGATGGCATTTCAAGAATCATTTTTTTTTATTTTCAATAGTTACAGCTTTTCAAATATTAAAATTACGTCATTTTTAGCATATTTACTTTATATTTTTAAAATAATTTTCAGGCTAATACACCGATGGACTCAAAAATCTTTTCTCCTTTAAAAACTGCGTCCAATGCCGTTAATTGGATCAAAATCAGTCAATTTTTATATGAAAGAATGAAGATATATGAAAAAAATATTTTTTGACATTGCTACGAAATTTTTCAAACTATCGATTATTTAGCTAAAGCAATATTTTTGATCTCAAAAATTGAGTTGAATGTCATTCGAAAGATCAAATTCAATCAGCGTTTCCAAAATATACAACTTTTCAAAAATCAATATACTGCCATTTTAACAAAATAGATGTTTGAACTGAAAAAATCTATATTTATAGTTTTTACTCTATGAGTTTAAAATACCTACCTTAATTTAGCGGGAAGTTTCAGGGATGGCCTGTAGGGTCAACCACCTACACATATTTTTTATATTGAAAGTAGCAAACAAGCAGATGGGTCCCCTGATGAAAAGAGTCAACCATCGCCTATAGACAACAAAGATGCTAATGGTGCATTGCTATCTCGTGGCGAGGACTAATGCCACATGCATAAGTTTACTGGCTATCTTACTCTCCAAACCGAAACACGTCAGTGACAAGCACTAACGCTATTGCGGCAGAAATAGGTAAGGCGGTGGTACCAGACCCGAGCGAGACAATGCAGAACTCTACCACTTCACTCAATTCACACAATTCACGATGGTAGTGACACGCATAGCCAATTGTTCGCCTTTTACGACTTTCCTGGCAGAACGTCAGTTGGTCTATTCTTCAAAGGAGCTCGGAACCAACACGGGGAAAACTACTCTTTTATGTTGTTTAATAAAAATGTTTTTTTATTCAGTTGTAAAACTAATGTTATAAGATTTATCCTTAATTTTTTTTTATCTTTTTACGTAAATTTTCTATATTTCAAACTAGTCTTATATTTTTATTACAACCATATTTGTCACTGTGTAGTCATATTTAATGCGGTGAACCAACAACCTAGTAAACTGTCCAATTATTACCCGGAATTACTAAAAATAAACGCAGTAACATTTCCTAAGCATAATGACCGTACGTACTGGTACTTACGGTCGTTATGGGTAGCATTTTTATAGTTTTTGACCAGAGAGAATATTAAACATAAAAACTTTTTCGCTTTTTTGTTGGAAATATAATTCTTAATTTTGATTACGAGTAAATAAAATTATTTTCGAATATTTCCGTTATTTCGTTGGTTAAAAAATACCACTAACTCAAAGGACCATCTAGACTCGTGGCGAGAAGCCTCAGCGAGAACTTTCGCTGAGACTTCTCGCAAGAACAAGCAATTTATCCACACTCTCATTTTTCTCACTCGTGTTCTGGATCATATCCAGTATGGACGACATTACAGACGATATTTAAACTGTATCTCGTTTTAGCTCTGTGTGCCATTGCATATTATAAATTTGTGAAATTAAAACTAAAGTTTAAAGTTAGAAAAATAGAAAAGCTAGACACTGGTGCGTAACGCAAATTCATTAAAACAGAACAAGATTGGTAATTTGTTTATTTCATATTCTCATATACAGGACGTGGCGTCTACTCACCGCCGCTCACTGATCGAGACAGACAAAACGTGAGTGTAATAGTCTTCTCTCTTCTCTCCCGAGAAATCCTTTGAAGTGACAAAATTTACTGACACTGATCGGAGAACAGGCGAGCGCGAGAACAAGAAGGCGAGAAACTCCTCACATACACGCTTCTCGGGGGTTATCGCGGTTTTTCGCCGTGAGTCTGGATGGGCCATAAAAGTCTATAAAATAAAAATTAGACAAAATATAACTCTAGCTGATGACGCCTTAAATTTTATATTATGTATCTTAAAATAAGGTTAACTATAAATGTGGGTGTCCTCAAATAAAATATAGCACGAGGTGTCCCTACCACACCAAGCCGAGTCTTGTTAATGGACCTGGTTTCATGCACAGCGAGTGTAATTAATATTGAATGTCTGCATATTGTATGGTCGCCATGAAATGTTTTAAATAATGGACAGCAATCTGTACGGGATTTTAATTAGAAAAATATATTACTAAGTGGTAGAGTCAGAATTCATTTTCATTCACTCCATTTTATTTAATAGATTAGTATTGTATTAAAATGGAGTGAATGAAAATGAATTAAATCAACCACGCCAAAGTAACATTTTAACTCGTTAGCGTTTTAACTCGTTAGTTTCATAATAGATAGCGTTAGTAGTCATAAAATTCTAATACACGTTTTTTTTTTTTTTTCTTAATGTTTATAAAATGGTACTTTAATGATAGATCATGATAGAGAAGTGCGATATTTTTTCAGTAACAAATACCACAAAATGCATACAAAGTGGCCTAGTGTAGGGCTCGCTTCGTTCGCCCTAATTATTATATTCACACAGGCCACACACACATACACATACACACCGCACACACACACACACACACACACACACACACACATATACACACACACACGCACACACACATAACATAAATAGGTAGATATACACACCACGCATGCTTGCATACGTTTAAAAACTTATGTAATACCATAATTCTTTTGTATCTTCCAATTTGCAATTTAAATGTGTTCAAAAACATTGTACCTATTTGAGAGGCGGAGGCCAGGAGATTCATAATACGGGTACAACTCAATTTGGACTCCTGTCTCCCCAAACAATCCTACGCTTGCTAATATGTATAGTTGTGAAAAAAAGGGAGAAATTAATAAAGATATTATTATTATTAAGAGTTCTGCAATGTAAGTGCCACCGCTTTACCTATTCCAGTCGTAATAGCATCAGTGCTTATCACTGTCGCGTTCCGGTTTGGAGGGTAAGATACACGCCAACAGGATAGCAATGCACCACTAATATCTTTGGTGTCTATTGATGCTGATTGTCTCTTTCCATCTATTTGTTTGCTATTTTAAAAAAGTATCTTCAATCTTCAGTCTGTATCCCCAAAGAGGTAGGCAGAGGTACAACAAGACGTGCACCCACGATTAGCCGAAGATACTCAGTCCCACAAGGTGGTAGGTGGCAAGCCTATCGCCAACTGGGCACTTTCCAATACCGGGCAATGTTGTTTTTATCAGAAAACTAAAATAAAAATGACCTATGTCTTCAACTTCAACACACAGACCACAGACACAGACTACAACTCCAACACACAAACTACAGAGGCGACACCACTAGACCATAGAGGCGACTCTTACTCTATATCTTATGATGTAAAAAATAGACTTTCTTAATGGAAAGTGACAACCATCAGTTATAGACAACAAAGAGTTACTCATGCGTTTCGTTTATTATGGGAGGGAAATAACGCCTCATTTTCTTATATTATAAGGTAGCAAACAAGCAGATGGGTCTGCCGATGAAGAGTCAACTATCGGCTATAGACACTAAAGATGTTAATGGTGTGTCGCAGTCTTGTGGCGGGGTCTAATGTCACATCAATAAGGTAACCTACTATCTTACCCTCTAAACTGGAACACAACAGTGACAAGCACAGACGCTATTGCGGCAGGTAAGACGGTGGTACTAGACCCGGGCGAGACAATGTAGAACTCTATTACCTAGAAGCTACGATGGTAGTTACTCGCATAGCCAATCGGTCGCCTTTTCCTGTCTGGCAGATTTGTCTGGCAGAATTGGTCTATTAGGAGCCTATACCAACACGAGGGTATATGCAAGTTGACCAGCTATCTAACTCTACCAACGGAACATGACAGTCTCAAGCCCTGACGCTATTGTAACAAGAAGGTGGTGACACTAAACCCCGACGTGACGTTCCACAATACCTGACTACGTTAAAATAAATGAAAATTAGTCAACTTTTTATTTTTAATTATCGAATTTGTTAATTTTATCCATTTAAATAATGATGATTTGGCTATCCTAGTGGTTGGCCGAGTGGATGCATTATTGAATCGTACAAAGTCATCTTAATAGCGAGTCGTCTTCCAGAATTACAAGTAGGTTTATGACCTCTTACAGAATTGCAAGTCGTTATTATAAGTGAAATCATTATCTCCATTTAGCTCTTCAAACGTTACGGTAATCCTAGTAAGTAATGCACTCTACATGTGCTCTACAAATAAGAGTAGTACTAAATTAACAGTAAACTAAGAGGGATTTTTTAATATTTTATGCAAACATCTCTCTCATCATCTCACCTGATTGCAAGAGACAACCATCGCTGCTGCAGCTTATGTTTCCATATAGTCAACTCCTTGACTGATTTGTGTCATGTTTTTTTTTATCTAATTAATTTATCCAACAATTTTGCGACGTAGCGAACAACGGAGTTATTATAGAAAAAAAAAATACATACAAACACAGGATGGCAGATTCTTGGGCTTACTGTAATAGGCTCGAGCGAGCGACCTACGTTTTACAGCCTACTGTAACAAGCTCCAGCGAGCAAGCGACGTTCTCGGTCCTACTGTAACAAACTTAAACGAGTGAGTGACGGTCTCGAGCCTAAACAGGCTCGAACGAGCGAGCTACGTTTTCGAGCCTACTATAACAAGCTCGAGCGAGTAAGCGACGTTCTCAAGCCTACTGTAACAGGCTCGAGCAAGCGAGCGACGTTCTCGAGCCTACTGTAACAGGCTCTAACGTGCGAGCGACGTTCTCTAGCCTACTGTAACAGACTCGAGCGAGCAAGCGACGTTCTCGAGCCTACTGTAACAGGCTCGAGCGAGCGAGTGACGTTTTTGAGCCTATTGTATCAGGCTCGAGCGAGCAAGCGACGTTCTCGAGCCTACTGTAATAGGCTCCAGAAGAGCTTCAAGAAATTAAAAAGAACCTTGTAACAACACGTTTGTTATTTATTTTCACTCATTTTCATTGTCTTTTTTTTTATATTATAAGATAGCAAACAAGCAGATGGGTCTCCTGATGGAAAGAGTCAACCATCGCCTATAGACACCAAAGATGTTAATGGTGCGTTGCTATCTTGTGGCGAGGTCCAATGCCACATGCATAAGTTTACCGGCTACCTTACCCTCCAAACCGGAACACGACAGCGACAAGCGCTGACGCTATTGCGGCAGGAGTAGGTAAGGCGGTGGTACCAGACCCGGGCGAGACAATGCAGAACTCTAATACCTAGTAGCCACGATGTTAGTGACTCGATAGCCAATCGGTCGCCTTTTACGACCTGCCTGGCAGAACGGCAGTTATGAATATTTATTTATTTTAGCAGTTATTATTATCTATGACGATGACATTTTAGCAGTTATTATTATCTATGGCAAAGAAGCCAAAACTACACCTAATTATAGATTTTTGAGCTCAAAGTTTGAAAACCTAAAAGTTTATAAAAATGACAGTAGTTTAATTTTAGAAAAGATGTACATTTTCAAAATAATGACCGGTTTTGATCTTTTGAATGGCATTCAATGCGATTTTTGAGTTTTTAATTTTTTATTAGTTACGAGATCGATAGGTTATAAAATATCGAAAAAATGTCATTTTTTTTTAATTTTTGTCAGCAAACAAGCAGATGGAAAGAGTCAACCATCGCCTATAGACACCAAAGGTGTTAATGGTGCGTTGCTATCTTGTAGCGAGGTCTAATGCCACATGCATAAGTTTACCGGCTACCTTACCCTCTAAACCGTTATACGACAGTGACAAGCACTGACGTTATTGTGGCAGGAATAGGTAAGGCGGTGGTGCCAGACCCGGGCGAGACAATGCAGAACTCTAGCATCTAGTAGCCACGATGGTAGTGACTCGTATAGCCAATCGGTCGCCTTTTACGATTGGCCTGGCAGATCTGCAGTTGGCCTATTCTTCAAAGGAGCCCGGACCAACACAGGGATACTAACTGTTATCTGTGGCACTGCGTTCGCGTATTTCCCGAAGCAAAAACAACCTGTACCTATATATATATATATATATATATATATATATATATATATATATATATATATATATATATATATATATATATATATATATATATATATATATATATATATATATATATATATATATATATATATATATATTGAGATATTAAGATCCTCTGTAAGAATCTCTACAAATACTGAACACTAACACGAACTCTGTTTATAAAAGTGGTATTATAAATCGAGTAAGAAGGAAAGTTTCCTGTTTGGTATCGGTTTTCAACTCGAAGTAAACTTTTACAGCAAACTTTTTAGTACGTGCTTCTAAGTTTAAACAGGGCATTGATGTGGTTTAATGAAGAAATCGTAAATAAATTAGACGGAGAGGAATTCGTTCAAGGATATTAAAGAATGGATACTTTCAATAAAACTCATACTTATTTATTTATTTAACATTTTTTTGTACACAAAATATAATTCTTTAGAATTTTTTTATATAAAACATGTACAATAAGAAGCAAGAAGACACAGATATAGTAAAACACAGTCTACAAGTGCGTCATATCCTAGAACTATAATTATATAAAATAATATATAAACTATAATTATAACTATAAATAACAACTATAAAAACTATAAATAACAACTATAAAAATTATAAATAAAACTATAAATAAAAATATTACTTGTTCAGGCAGGGTGGTGTCACTCCGCAACTTAGGTATAGGTATGCGGCAGTCCCTTTTCAGCTGTGAAAAAATCAACTTGTAAGTTAACACGACCAAAAGATATGACCATTTACGTCACATACATGGGGCACACTAAAAGCGTTGTACTTCTAGCTAATTGGAACTATTTGAATTTTGATTGTTATATTTTTAAAACGTTGCAACCTTCTTAGTAATAAAAAAAAAACAATTGGCGGGAAATGATTTGTCAATTGTTTTTTTATCACACATCAAAATTCTACGTACGCAACGAAAATGGAATTAAGTCCAAAAAATTTTCAGAGCGATGATTTTTTATGATTTTAAAAGTTCTCTTTCTCCACAAGACTATGCCGCTCGTCTTCAAAATGCTTTTGGCAGAGAAACACCTTGTTTGAGCACCGTGTGGCGATGGTTTGCTGAATTTGAGAGAGGTCGAGTTTCTCTATATGACGAATTTCGTGAAGGACGGCCTTCAATTGCCGTCAACGAAAATAATGTGGCTACTGTTAAGCGGTTAATTGAAGAAGACCCCTGGATTACCTATGAGACAATTCGAGGACTATTGGGAATTGGTATGAGCTAAATTCAGAAAATTTTACACGAAGAATTGAAAGTTCGGAAACTTTGTTGTCGTTGGATCCCTCATGAACTGATAGCGGAGCAGGAGCAGAAGCAGAGCAGGGCTCGCGTGGAATGGTGCTCACAGATGCTACTGAAATACGACCACCGACATTCTAATGCTGTTTATGATATTGGCACAGGAGACAAAACGTGGATTTATTGTTTTGAACCCGAAAAAAAAGAAATCTTGTGAATGGGTGTTTGAAAATGAGAACAGACCAAGAAAAGTGAGACAGGCAAGAAACCTTGGTAAAAAAATGATCGCATTCTTTTCTCCGCTTCGGGTCCCATCTGTACAATTCCACTTGAAGATCAAAAGATGCCGAGTGGTATTCTACTATTTGTTTACCCAGGGTGATAGAAAAAGTTTGCGAAAGACGACCCAAAAACCGCATTCTCCTACACCATGATAACGCTTCTTCACACACGGCCAACAAAACAAAATCATTTTTAGCTTCCGAAAAAGTAAATTTCGTCACTCATCCTACGCATAGCACCCTGTGATTTCTGTATTTTCCCCAAAATCAAAGTTTTGATGAGAGATTTTACTTTTACCAACTCCAAAGAAGCAGTGATAGCATTCAATCAGCACGTAGAAAACATGCCTTCAGATCTGTGGTCCTCTTGAACTCTTGGATCGCATGAAAAAATGTTTAAAATGTAAAGGAGATTATTTTCAAAAACAATAAACATAATATTTTGCTCTATAACATGTTGTTTTTATGTTACGCAAAACTTATAGTGAGACTTACGTATATTGCGGTTTTTTGCGATTTACAAAGGAAATCGAAACTTGAGTACTTTCCGTTGACCTAGAATTATAAAATTTGACAAGAAGGAAATACACAGTCTTTTTTTAATTTCAATTTATAACTCGAATTATAATTTTTTTAAGATATATTTAATTACAATTTTTTTACATGTCTTAGGTACGGCACAAGTAAAATAAAAAATCCGAAAACAGTAAAGTTTTACTCGTAGTTACATCACGAAAAAAAGCGGACAAAGTATATGACCGTTTAGGTCGAATATTTTACGATTTCACAAGGGAATCAAAACTAATGGGGGTTTTACGGTGACCTACAATCATGAAATTTACGTGTAGCTAAGATTATCAAAAGTTTGTACGGAATCCTCGGTATGCGAGTTTAAATCGCAATTTACCAGTTTTTTGATAATGTCATCGACTTACCCGAATACCCCTTCCAGATCGGACAGGTATTTTTATACGAATTGATCTAACCTCAAAGTAAGCAAATTATATGCTTGTAGTATGGGTGTTAGTCAACAATATTAATACTCGTCCATAGAAATACATATATAAATGCTGGAATATATTTAATAAACACCCGAACCCAGAAATAAAACCCAAAAATCTATGCTCATGATATAAATGCCTGCCCATGTCGGGAATCAGACCCGAGCACCATTGCGTAGTTAGGGTCGTTAAACACTTGACAAACGGAGCGGTCAATGGAGAGTTACCATACATCTGGCGGGATTTTTTTAGAAAAGGGGGTAAATGGATAGGAGGCTCACCTGGTGGTAAGTAATCGCCTCCATCCAAGGATAATACACTATCAGAAGACTTGCAGTGGAGCAGAAAAGTTGTGTTGCCGGCCTTTTAAGAAAGAGTAGGCTCTTGTCTTGAAGGCCCCTAAGTCATATCGGTTCGGAAAAAGCTTTGCCGGTAATTGGTTCCACAAAGTACTACTCCTCTGGGAATGGTGTGGTAATGGATCGTGTATCGTTCATCAGCTACCTTACCCTGGAACTGGAATAAACTGGAACATGACAGTGACAAGCATTTAAACTATTACGGCAAGAATAATGATAGCGCTATCTTTCTTATAACTGGATTCATTCTAACACGGGGATTCCCACCTATTTTTCACCTTTTTAAATGTATGATATATAATATAATAAAATGTAAATACAAAACATTATTAGAGAAATCTTTTTGTAGTCAGTAAAAGAAAGTGCAGTGAGAATAAAAGAAAATCAACAAAACAATCAGTTACGGCTATTAATCATCTTGTGTAGGGATCCGCAATATCTGAAGATGGATTGTAAGATTGATGGGAGTAGTCCCCAGTCAAACCCTTTTATATAAAAATATTGTTGCTCGCGTTGTGTGAGGGACGCTCTACGACTTTTGACTTGACAACTCTACGATACAAGAAGGAAAAATTTGTAAACCTGTGAACTTTACAAACTGTTTCAGAAATTTATTTTAAGCTTAAACTTGTCAAAAAATAACCAGAGTGCTAAATGTGAGTTTTTCTTTTCGCATTCGATCGTGAGCGCGTTTCGAGTTTATTAGGAATTTGTATGTGATTCGTACAGCGCCACCTAGTGGTAAACTGGTTTCTCACGTTTACCACTAGGTGGCGCTGTACAAATCACATACAAATTCCTAGTAAACTCCAAACGCGCTCACGATCGAATGCGAAAAGAAAAACTCACACTTAGCACTCTGAAGTATTTACGCCCGGTGAACTTGCGGGGTAGACGAAGTAATTAGAACGTCTATAGACTTTACGGTTTATTACGATTCACCGGTTTGCCGGTTGGTGAGATGAATGGCGATCATCGTAACCTTTCACCAACCCGATAACGGTTATTAGCTATTTTAATTTTGAAAGTATTTTCACGCCCATATCCCCGAAGGAGTAGGCAGAGGTACAACATATGCACCCACGATTATACCACGAAGATACTTGGTCCCACAAATGTGATAGGTGGCAAGCCTATCGCCAACCGGGCACTTTCCAATCCCGGGCAACTTTGTGTTTCTCAGAAAACTGAAAAAACACTTTTTTTTATGTTCCCGACCCGGCAGTCGAACCCGGGACCTCATGTGGTCAACGCCAACGCTGGACCACTAGACCACAGAGGCGACCAGAATTTTGATTACACAAAAAATGAAACTTGTAATTATAAAAATAACTTTTGTGACGTGAAATCTTTCTTGTACATTAATAATCTATACTCTATACTAATATAATAAAATTGTAGAGTTTGTTTGTTTGTTTGGTTGTACGCGGTAATCTCAAAAACTGCTGAACCGATTTGAATAATTCTTTTTGAGTTGGATAGCCTGTTTAATATCATATAGTATAACATCTTGCTACGACCATTAGGAGCGGAGTAAACAAAGTCCGTGCGGACGATGTCGCGGGCAACAGCTAGTATATAATAAAACTAATTTAATAAAATGTGTGTGCCGATAAAACTTAAAAAGGAGTCCGGGCATGATAAAGGGACGTATATAGTGTGATAGCCCTTTATCCTCCCTCGAAAAAGAAAGTTCCCGTTTTAACCTAAAGGGCGTGTTTTTAAAGATATAAGAGCTTTTCCAACCCTTCAACTTGGAAATTAAGTGTGGTAGCACCATCTGTTGTCGAGTATTTGAACTTCATTCTGAACAACGATTATTTGGGTTGCATTTCGAAAGGCGCTGCGAGCAATTCTGCCCTGCTAATGTAGTCGACCGTAAGTACAGTTTTTGACCATATTGAGTTAAGACCATATTTGGAATCAGCGCATCGAGAGCTATAAGATGAACGAATCCATTTTTCTAAATAATGTGTAGAAATTGACTTCCAGCAAGCAAATCAACAGTAAGTGCATGTCCAAAGCTCTGGATCCTATAAAAAAGCACCGTATGTGCCGTTGCACTTATATTTACCAAACTATTAGGCAATTTTGATTGATCCTAACTATAACAACCGTAACAGCACATACTGTTGATTTTTAGCAGTAGTTATTATATTAGAAAGCAATATAATAATAATAAAAACCGTAAGAGCTATTACCCTTGTTATCACTAGAACTTCGTAAAGAAATCTATTCGTTATATTCGACCGTAAAACCACTCTCTCTTCTTATTAATAATATAATTCTTAAAAGTTATTTAAGTTACAAATACTATTAACAACCGAAACCTCAGTTTGGTTGTATTTGCTAGAGCTTAGTGTAATAATAGGCCACAGTCGTACACGGATTTTACAGACGACCGTCGTACCTGCAGTTACTCCTATAATGTGTAGTAAAAAGTGTCTTCACGTCCGTATACCCGAAGAGGTAGGCAGAGATACCAGTGCACTCACAATTATCCGAAGATATTGAGTCCCACAGTGTGATAGGTGGCAAGTCTATTGCCAACGGGCACTTATCCAATCACGGATAATGTTGTTTTTATCAGGAAACTGAACTACTATTTATGTCCCTAGCTTATTCGGTTACAGTCTTTGGTTTAAATAGTTAAGGCGAGGTATTTCGACGCGCGTCAATTCTATAGAAAATGGGTGGCGCGGTATGTTCTGAAACCGCTGGGAAACGTGTTAATTTTCGGATAAATAAATATAGGGCATCAGCTGAAAACTAAAATTTAGCACATTCTTTTTTGTATTTACAACTAAATATCACCATATAAAAATCATGTGGAAGATTAGAAATATTATTAACAAATTATTTGTTTTAGAGATTTTTTAGCCTGTTTTCGGATTTTTATATGATCGAGTAAAGTACATTCTTTCATGTAATGAGTCAGCACATTCTTTAGATAATATCTTCAGGTATATCGTGTAATTTTTGTAAAATTGTTATTTACAATCAATACAAAAAAACGTGATTTAACGAACCAGTTTTTTCCGTTTGTCGCGAGGCCTCGACTTAACAATTATTTACCGTATACCGAATCATGAGAAAAAATCGCTCATATTATTCAAAAGATGAATATATTTTCCCGGCATACATTACAATTAATACTTAAAATTTATCTGACGTGAGTTTTTACAAATGAAACCAATACTTGCAGAATTTTTTGATACGTCATATTATTTAGACGATCAGATGGTTTTTTTTTAACCAACGAAAAAAGATGTTATCAGTTTGATATGTATGTACATATGTAATATTGTAGGAATTGGATAATACTTGAGTATGATTTTTCCCGTGTTGGTCCCGGGCTCCTTTGAAGCATAGACCAACTGCCGTTCTGCCAGGCAGGTCGTAAAAGGCGATCGATTGGCTATGAGAGTTAATACTATCGTGGCTACTAGGTGGTAGAGTTCTGCATTGTCTCGCCCGGGTCTGGTACCACCGCCTTACCTATCCCTGCCGCAATAGCGTCAGTGCTTGTCGCTGTCGTGTTCCGGTTTGGAGGAAAAGGTAGCCGGTAAACTTATGCATGTGACATTAGGTCTCGCCACAAGATACCATATACACCATTAACACCTTTGGTGTCTATAGGCGATGGTTGAATCTTTCATTGTATTGTATCAGGCTCGAGCGAGCAAGCGACGTTCTCGAGCCTACTGTAATAGGCTCCAGAAGAGCTTCAAGAAATTAAAAAGAACCTTGTAACAACACGTTTGTTATTTATTTTCACTCATTTTCATTGTCTTTTTTTTTATATTATAAGATAGCAAACAAGCAGATGGGTCTCCTGATGGAAAGAGTCAACCATCGCCTATAGACACCAAAGATGTTAATGGTGCGTTGCTATCTTGTGGCGAGGTCCAATGCCACATGCATAAGTTTACCGGCTACCTTACCCTCCAAACCGGAACACGACAGCGACAAGCGCTGACGCTATTGCGGCAGGAGTAGGTAAGGCGGTGGTACCAGACCCGGGCGAGACAATGCAGAACTCTAATACCTAGTAGCCACGATGTTAGTGACTCGATAGCCAATCGGTCGCCTTTTACGACCTGCCTGGCAGAACGGCAGTTATGAATATTTATTTATTTTAGCAGTTATTATTATCTATGACGATGACATTTTAGCAGTTATTATTATCTATGGCAAAGAAGCCAAAACTACACCTAATTATAGATTTTTGAGCTCAAAGTTTGAAAACCTAAAAGTTTATAAAAATGACAGTAGTTTAATTTTAGAAAAGATGTACATTTTCAAAATAATGACCGGTTTTGATCTTTTGAATGGCATTCAATGCGATTTTTGAGTTTTTAATTTTTTATTAGTTACGAGATCGATAGGTTATAAAATATCGAAAAAATGTCATTTTTTTTTAATTTTTGTCAGCAAACAAGCAGATGGAAAGAGTCAACCATCGCCTATAGACACCAAAGGTGTTAATGGTGCGTTGCTATCTTGTAGCGAGGTCTAATGCCACATGCATAAGTTTACCGGCTACCTTACCCTCTAAACCGTTATACGACAGTGACAAGCACTGACGTTATTGTGGCAGGAATAGGTAAGGCGGTGGTGCCAGACCCGGGCGAGACAATGCAGAACTCTAGCATCTAGTAGCCACGATGGTAGTGACTCGTATAGCCAATCGGTCGCCTTTTACGATTGGCCTGGCAGATCTGCAGTTGGCCTATTCTTCAAAGGAGCCCGGACCAACACAGGGATACTAACTGTTATCTGTGGCACTGCGTTCGCGTATTTCCCGAAGCAAAAACAACCTGTACCTATATATATATATATATATATATATATATATATATATATATATATATATATATATATATATATATATATATATATATATATATATATATATATATATATATATATATATATATATATATATATATATATATATATATATATATATTGAGATATTAAGATCCTCTGTAAGAATCTCTACAAATACTGAACACTAACACGAACTCTGTTTATAAAAGTGGTATTATAAATCGAGTAAGAAGGAAAGTTTCCTGTTTGGTATCGGTTTTCAACTCGAAGTAAACTTTTACAGCAAACTTTTTAGTACGTGCTTCTAAGTTTAAACAGGGCATTGATGTGGTTTAATGAAGAAATCGTAAATAAATTAGACGGAGAGGAATTCGTTCAAGGATATTAAAGAATGGATACTTTCAATAAAACTCATACTTATTTATTTATTTAACATTTTTTTGTACACAAAATATAATTCTTTAGAATTTTTTTATATAAAACATGTACAATAAGAAGCAAGAAGACACAGATATAGTAAAACACAGTCTACAAGTGCGTCATATCCTAGAACTATAATTATATAAAATAATATATAAACTATAATTATAACTATAAATAACAACTATAAAAACTATAAATAACAACTATAAAAATTATAAATAAAACTATAAATAAAAATATTACTTGTTCAGGCAGGGTGGTGTCACTCCGCAACTTAGGTATAGGTATGCGGCAGTCCCTTTTCAGCTGTGAAAAAATCAACTTGTAAGTTAACACGACCAAAAGATATGACCATTTACGTCACATACATGGGGCACACTAAAAGCGTTGTACTTCTAGCTAATTGGAACTATTTGAATTTTGATTGTTATATTTTTAAAACGTTGCAACCTTCTTAGTAATAAAAAAAAAACAATTGGCGGGAAATGATTTGTCAATTGTTTTTTTATCACACATCAAAATTCTACGTACGCAACGAAAATGGAATTAAGTCCAAAAAATTTTCAGAGCGATGATTTTTTATGATTTTAAAAGTTCTCTTTCTCCACAAGACTATGCCGCTCGTCTTCAAAATGCTTTTGGCAGAGAAACACCTTGTTTGAGCACCGTGTGGCGATGGTTTGCTGAATTTGAGAGAGGTCGAGTTTCTCTATATGACGAATTTCGTGAAGGACGGCCTTCAATTGCCGTCAACGAAAATAATGTGGCTACTGTTAAGCGGTTAATTGAAGAAGACCCCTGGATTACCTATGAGACAATTCGAGGACTATTGGGAATTGGTATGAGCTAAATTCAGAAAATTTTACACGAAGAATTGAAAGTTCGGAAACTTTGTTGTCGTTGGATCCCTCATGAACTGATAGCGGAGCAGGAGCAGAAGCAGAGCAGGGCTCGCGTGGAATGGTGCTCACAGATGCTACTGAAATACGACCACCGACATTCTAATGCTGTTTATGATATTGGCACAGGAGACAAAACGTGGATTTATTGTTTTGAACCCGAAAAAAAAGAAATCTTGTGAATGGGTGTTTGAAAATGAGAACAGACCAAGAAAAGTGAGACAGGCAAGAAACCTTGGTAAAAAAATGATCGCATTCTTTTCTCCGCTTCGGGTCCCATCTGTACAATTCCACTTGAAGATCAAAAGATGCCGAGTGGTATTCTACTATTTGTTTACCCAGGGTGATAGAAAAAGTTTGCGAAAGACGACCCAAAAACCGCATTCTCCTACACCATGATAACGCTTCTTCACACACGGCCAACAAAACAAAATCATTTTTAGCTTCCGAAAAAGTAAATTTCGTCACTCATCCTACGCATAGCACCCTGTGATTTCTGTATTTTCCCCAAAATCAAAGTTTTGATGAGAGATTTTACTTTTACCAACTCCAAAGAAGCAGTGATAGCATTCAATCAGCACGTAGAAAACATGCCTTCAGATCTGTGGTCCTCTTGAACTCTTGGATCGCATGAAAAAATGTTTAAAATGTAAAGGAGATTATTTTCAAAAACAATAAACATAATATTTTGCTCTATAACATGTTGTTTTTATGTTACGCAAAACTTATAGTGAGACTTACGTATATTGCGGTTTTTTGCGATTTACAAAGGAAATCGAAACTTGAGTACTTTCCGTTGACCTAGAATTATAAAATTTGACAAGAAGGAAATACACAGTCTTTTTTTAATTTCAATTTATAACTCGAATTATAATTTTTTTAAGATATATTTAATTACAATTTTTTTACATGTCTTAGGTACGGCACAAGTAAAATAAAAAATCCGAAAACAGTAAAGTTTTACTCGTAGTTACATCACGAAAAAAAGCGGACAAAGTATATGACCGTTTAGGTCGAATATTTTACGATTTCACAAGGGAATCAAAACTAATGGGGGTTTTACGGTGACCTACAATCATGAAATTTACGTGTAGCTAAGATTATCAAAAGTTTGTACGGAATCCTCGGTATGCGAGTTTAAATCGCAATTTACCAGTTTTTTGATAATGTCATCGACTTACCCGAATACCCCTTCCAGATCGGACAGGTATTTTTATACGAATTGATCTAACCTCAAAGTAAGCAAATTATATGCTTGTAGTATGGGTGTTAGTCAACAATATTAATACTCGTCCATAGAAATACATATATAAATGCTGGAATATATTTAATAAACACCCGAACCCAGAAATAAAACCCAAAAATCTATGCTCATGATATAAATGCCTGCCCATGTCGGGAATCAGACCCGAGCACCATTGCGTAGTTAGGGTCGTTAAACACTTGACAAACGGAGCGGTCAATGGAGAGTTACCATACATCTGGCGGGATTTTTTTAGAAAAGGGGGTAAATGGATAGGAGGCTCACCTGGTGGTAAGTAATCGCCTCCATCCAAGGATAATACACTATCAGAAGACTTGCAGTGGAGCAGAAAAGTTGTGTTGCCGGCCTTTTAAGAAAGAGTAGGCTCTTGTCTTGAAGGCCCCTAAGTCATATCGGTTCGGAAAAAGCTTTGCCGGTAATTGGTTCCACAAAGTACTACTCCTCTGGGAATGGTGTGGTAATGGATCGTGTATCGTTCATCAGCTACCTTACCCTGGAACTGGAATAAACTGGAACATGACAGTGACAAGCATTTAAACTATTACGGCAAGAATAATGATAGCGCTATCTTTCTTATAACTGGATTCATTCTAACACGGGGATTCCCACCTATTTTTCACCTTTTTAAATGTATGATATATAATATAATAAAATGTAAATACAAAACATTATTAGAGAAATCTTTTTGTAGTCAGTAAAAGAAAGTGCAGTGAGAATAAAAGAAAATCAACAAAACAATCAGTTACGGCTATTAATCATCTTGTGTAGGGATCCGCAATATCTGAAGATGGATTGTAAGATTGATGGGAGTAGTCCCCAGTCAAACCCTTTTATATAAAAATATTGTTGCTCGCGTTGTGTGAGGGACGCTCTACGACTTTTGACTTGACAACTCTACGATACAAGAAGGAAAAATTTGTAAACCTGTGAACTTTACAAACTGTTTCAGAAATTTATTTTAAGCTTAAACTTGTCAAAAAATAACCAGAGTGCTAAATGTGAGTTTTTCTTTTCGCATTCGATCGTGAGCGCGTTTCGAGTTTATTAGGAATTTGTATGTGATTCGTACAGCGCCACCTAGTGGTAAACTGGTTTCTCACGTTTACCACTAGGTGGCGCTGTACAAATCACATACAAATTCCTAGTAAACTCCAAACGCGCTCACGATCGAATGCGAAAAGAAAAACTCACACTTAGCACTCTGAAGTATTTACGCCCGGTGAACTTGCGGGGTAGACGAAGTAATTAGAACGTCTATAGACTTTACGGTTTATTACGATTCACCGGTTTGCCGGTTGGTGAGATGAATGGCGATCATCGTAACCTTTCACCAACCCGATAACGGTTATTAGCTATTTTAATTTTGAAAGTATTTTCACGCCCATATCCCCGAAGGAGTAGGCAGAGGTACAACATATGCACCCACGATTATACCACGAAGATACTTGGTCCCACAAATGTGATAGGTGGCAAGCCTATCGCCAACCGGGCACTTTCCAATCCCGGGCAACTTTGTGTTTCTCAGAAAACTGAAAAAACACTTTTTTTTATGTTCCCGACCCGGCAGTCGAACCCGGGACCTCATGTGGTCAACGCCAACGCTGGACCACTAGACCACAGAGGCGACCAGAATTTTGATTACACAAAAAATGAAACTTGTAATTATAAAAATAACTTTTGTGACGTGAAATCTTTCTTGTACATTAATAATCTATACTCTATACTAATATAATAAAATTGTAGAGTTTGTTTGTTTGTTTGGTTGTACGCGGTAATCTCAAAAACTGCTGAACCGATTTGAATAATTCTTTTTGAGTTGGATAGCCTGTTTAATATCATATAGTATAACATCTTGCTACGACCATTAGGAGCGGAGTAAACAAAGTCCGTGCGGACGATGTCGCGGGCAACAGCTAGTATATAATAAAACTAATTTAATAAAATGTGTGTGCCGATAAAACTTAAAAAGGAGTCCGGGCATGATAAAGGGACGTATATAGTGTGATAGCCCTTTATCCTCCCTCGAAAAAGAAAGTTCCCGTTTTAACCTAAAGGGCGTGTTTTTAAAGATATAAGAGCTTTTCCAACCCTTCAACTTGGAAATTAAGTGTGGTAGCACCATCTGTTGTCGAGTATTTGAACTTCATTCTGAACAACGATTATTTGGGTTGCATTTCGAAAGGCGCTGCGAGCAATTCTGCCCTGCTAATGTAGTCGACCGTAAGTACAGTTTTTGACCATATTGAGTTAAGACCATATTTGGAATCAGCGCATCGAGAGCTATAAGATGAACGAATCCATTTTTCTAAATAATGTGTAGAAATTGACTTCCAGCAAGCAAATCAACAGTAAGTGCATGTCCAAAGCTCTGGATCCTATAAAAAAGCACCGTATGTGCCGTTGCACTTATATTTACCAAACTATTAGGCAATTTTGATTGATCCTAACTATAACAACCGTAACAGCACATACTGTTGATTTTTAGCAGTAGTTATTATATTAGAAAGCAATATAATAATAATAAAAACCGTAAGAGCTATTACCCTTGTTATCACTAGAACTTCGTAAAGAAATCTATTCGTTATATTCGACCGTAAAACCACTCTCTCTTCTTATTAATAATATAATTCTTAAAAGTTATTTAAGTTACAAATACTATTAACAACCGAAACCTCAGTTTGGTTGTATTTGCTAGAGCTTAGTGTAATAATAGGCCACAGTCGTACACGGATTTTACAGACGACCGTCGTACCTGCAGTTACTCCTATAATGTGTAGTAAAAAGTGTCTTCACGTCCGTATACCCGAAGAGGTAGGCAGAGATACCAGTGCACTCACAATTATCCGAAGATATTGAGTCCCACAGTGTGATAGGTGGCAAGTCTATTGCCAACGGGCACTTATCCAATCACGGATAATGTTGTTTTTATCAGGAAACTGAACTACTATTTATGTCCCTAGCTTATTCGGTTACAGTCTTTGGTTTAAATAGTTAAGGCGAGGTATTTCGACGCGCGTCAATTCTATAGAAAATGGGTGGCGCGGTATGTTCTGAAACCGCTGGGAAACGTGTTAATTTTCGGATAAATAAATATAGGGCATCAGCTGAAAACTAAAATTTAGCACATTCTTTTTTGTATTTACAACTAAATATCACCATATAAAAATCATGTGGAAGATTAGAAATATTATTAACAAATTATTTGTTTTAGAGATTTTTTAGCCTGTTTTCGGATTTTTATATGATCGAGTAAAGTACATTCTTTCATGTAATGAGTCAGCACATTCTTTAGATAATATCTTCAGGTATATCGTGTAATTTTTGTAAAATTGTTATTTACAATCAATACAAAAAAACGTGATTTAACGAACCAGTTTTTTCCGTTTGTCGCGAGGCCTCGACTTAACAATTATTTACCGTATACCGAATCATGAGAAAAAATCGCTCATATTATTCAAAAGATGAATATATTTTCCCGGCATACATTACAATTAATACTTAAAATTTATCTGACGTGAGTTTTTACAAATGAAACCAATACTTGCAGAATTTTTTGATACGTCATATTATTTAGACGATCAGATGGTTTTTTTTTAACCAACGAAAAAAGATGTTATCAGTTTGATATGTATGTACATATGTAATATTGTAGGAATTGGATAATACTTGAGTATGATTTTTCCCGTGTTGGTCCCGGGCTCCTTTGAAGCATAGACCAACTGCCGTTCTGCCAGGCAGGTCGTAAAAGGCGATCGATTGGCTATGAGAGTTAATACTATCGTGGCTACTAGGTGGTAGAGTTCTGCATTGTCTCGCCCGGGTCTGGTACCACCGCCTTACCTATCCCTGCCGCAATAGCGTCAGTGCTTGTCGCTGTCGTGTTCCGGTTTGGAGGAAAAGGTAGCCGGTAAACTTATGCATGTGACATTAGGTCTCGCCACAAGATACCATATACACCATTAACACCTTTGGTGTCTATAGGCGATGGTTGAATCTTTCCATCAGGAGATCCATCTGCTTGTTTGCTATCTTATGATATAAAAAAGACAAATTTTAACACACGACATTCAACACCCTCAAATATGTTTGTAGAGCTAAGCAGTCATGACTGCTGTCACCGTTTTACTGTGTAAACTCCGCCTTGCAAATTGTATCCCTTTGACTAAAGCTCATCACACACTGCTAAGATACGATAATATAATTTTTTTCATTTTATCACGAGTCTGCGTCGTTGCCACACGTATTCTTTGTAGAAGTTCTATATACAGGTTGATTAACTATGAGTGATACGGCCTTACTTCTTGATTTGTTACAGCTCCTCAGACGACGATTTTGATATCGAATGTGAAATGAAAATTGCAATAGCACATTCCAAACAAAGAAAAATTTGGATAGAGCCTCACATAAAGATGAGAAAAACCCGCGGCGAATTCAACATTTATGAAGGTGTATGTAACTACTAAGAAATTTCAACAGTATTTTAGAAAGTCAAGAGAAATATTTATTTGATTGAGTAATCAACATCCATTCATCCAAACATCCCAACTTTCGCATTTATAATATTATAATATACATTATGACTTATGAGTCACTGCGGTCGCGCATAACCCGAAATAAAAACATCATGTATTTTTAGTAGTGATGGGCCGAATGTGGTTTGAACCGAATTCGAACTTCGGCCGAACATTCGGTGAAAATAAGAAATTCGGCCGAATTTCGGCCGAACTTCGGTTTAATTTTGGGGAGCTTTTCTTAAAAGCGACACGTCGTGACTTTTTTACGAATTTGCTTAAAATTTAATTATTTTATACTAGCTATTTACCTATTTTACTATTTACTACTAGCTATTATATTGTGCACGGCTTTGCTCGCGTATAGTAAGAGAAAAAAGTAACCTATGTCACTATCCATCCCTTCAACTATCTCCACTTAAAAAATCACGTCAATTCGTCGCTCCGTTTTGCCGTGAAAGACGGACAAATAAACAGATACACTTTCCCATTTATAATTTTAATATGGACTAGCTGTTGCCCGCGACTTCGTCCGCGCGGACTTTGTTTACTCCGCTCCTACTAGTCGTAGCAAGATGTTATATAGCCTATAACCTTCCTCGATAAACAAGCTATCCAACGCAAAAAGAATTATTCAAATCGGTTCAGCAGTTTTCTAGATTACCGCGTACAACCAAACAAATAAACAAACTCTACCATTTTACAATATTAGTATAGATATATAGGATATCGTTAATGGGTTTCGCAACGCACATGAATTAATGACGTAACAGCAAAATTTTAATACATTGAGATACATTGTTCCAATTTAGGCACGGATTTTTATTTTTAACTTTCTGCTATGTTGGTATATAGATAAGGAAGTTACTGATTTTGCCCCGATTTTTGAAAATCGAGTTTTCACCAGATCTCCACGTTTTGAGGTCCTAGAAATCTTTTCCGACTATTTTCACAATGAGGTCAGCATGTTTGTATATATATATGTATGTGTACCTATATGTAAACATCTCATAACTTTGTACATAAATAACATACATAAATAACTTTGTATAATGTAAGTACATAAATGTATAGATTAGGTACAGAATCTAATCAGCTCTATTCCTACAAAAACTGCGTTCAATGCATTAATTGCATCAAAATCGGTTTTTCCGCTCAAGAGCTATCGTTGACGAAAAACTTTAGAAAAGTGTTTTTTGACATAACTTAGTAATTTCTCTAACTATTTTTTTTGACCTGCCACAATAATTTAGTGCTTAAAAAACTACGTCAAATTTAGTTTCAAATCGAGTTTTCAAAAGTTACAACTTGTTTAATATTAATATTTTGTTGTTTACAGAAAACTTCTTAATATTTTTAAAACAACTTTCCGGCTAATACACGGCTTGATTTAAAAATCTAACCAGCATTTCTTTCTAAAAATCTGCGTCAAATATCGTAAATTGTATCAAAACCGGTTTATCCGTTTGGGAGTTATCGTTGACGAAAATTTAGAAAAGAGTGTATTATTTATATAAAATAAAAGACTTTTTGACCAAAACTTGTTTGAAGGTCAAACCTTCTACAATATTGTGGTACTTAAAACAATTACGTCAAATGAAGTTTCAAGAATCAAAATCAAGTTTTCAAAAGTTTTGAATAATAAAATTTTGCTGTTTACAGAAACTTACTTAATATTTTTAAAATAACTCTTAGACTTATACACCGATTTACTTAAAAATCTAATCAACTTTTCTCTTTAAAAATTGCGTCAAATACCGTCAGTTGGGTTAAAATCGATTTATTAGGATTTATTATAACGAAAATTTTTGAAAACAAATTTTGATATTACTTCGACATATTTTAGCCTATAGACTATGTAGCTCAAAAACATTTTAGAGCTCAAAAATTTCGTTGAATGCCATTTGTAGGATGAAAATTGATCATCGTTTTCAAAATGTACAGCTATTTAAAAATTAAATTACTGTCATTTTCAGAAGTCAGAAGTCAAAAGTCAGAATTTTAAACCTTGAAAAAAAATGCTTAGGTATAGTTTTTGTTCCTTTGCACCTAAAATACCTCAATTTAGCAGAAAGTTTCAAGGATAGCCTGCAGGGTCAACTGACTTACCTATTTTTTTACCATTTTTTCGACATTTTTTAACCTATCGATTTTGGAGCTAATAAAACCATTTAAAGGTAAAAATTACGTTGAATGCAATTAAAAAGATCTAAATCATCATGTTTTAAAATATATGCTTCTTGATCTATAACAAACTTTAGATTTTTAACTTCCCCCTACGTATGCAACATTTTCTGACTATTTTCGCGATGACGTCAAATGTGTGTATGTATGTGTGTGTGAGAGAGAGTGTATGGTTGTATGTATGTGTGTATGTAAACATTTCATAACTTTTGAACGGCTTGACCGATCGAAACGCGGTTAATGGCATGGAATTAGATTCTGCTCAACTTAGACTTCCAAAAATTTTATCCGATTCGGACTAGAATATTTTGAGAAATTTTGAAAAAATCGCAGAAAAATTGACGAAACATATTTTTTTAATATAACTTCCAGATTAATGTATCGATTGAATATAAAATTTTATCAGCTCTTTTTCTTAAAAAACTGCGTCTAATTCATAAATTGTATCATAATCGATTAATCCTCTCGGAAGATATCGTTGACGAAAAAGTTTGGAAGTGTTTTTTCGACATAAATTCGAAATTTTTTCAAATACAGTTTCAAAAATCAAAATTAAATCAAGTTTGCAAAAGTTACGGTTTTTCAAATATTAATATTTTCTTGTTTACAGCAAACTTAGCATTTTTAAAATGACTTTCAGACTAATATACCGATTGACTTAAAAGTCTAATCAGCTTTTCTTTCTATAAATTGCGTCAAATAAGCAAATTGCATCAAAATCGGTCGATTTATTTGGAATTTAGTAATATCGAAAATTCGAAAAAAAATTTTTTTTATATTGCTTCGACATTTCTGAGTCTGTAGATTACGTAGCTATAAAAACATTTTAGAGGTCGAAAATTGCGTTGAATGCCATTCGAAAGACCAAAATCAATCATCGTTTTAAAAATATATAGCATTTCAAAAATTTTGAAATTACTGTCATTTGCAACGACTTCTATGTACTAACGAATATTTGTAACAAATTTAAGATTTTTGAACTCTGAAAAAATCTGTGATATGCTAAGATATAGATAAAAATCTAGCGGGAAGTTTCAGGGATGACATGCCGGGTCAACCGTTTTACATATGTTTTGAACTCTTCGAACTCAAAAATGTATGCTGAAGTTTTTTCATTTTTGTTTTTTATTTAGCGGGATGTTTCAAGGATGGCCTGTTGGGTCAACCGTTTTACGGATTATTTTCGAAAGTATAGTATAGCCTATGTTACTCGGGGATGATTTCATATCTTTCTAATGGTGAAAGATTTTTTCAAATCGGTTTAATCGTTTTTGAGTTTAATAAATAAAAATATAGAATACAAATCTTTCCTCTTTATAACATTAGCGTAGATTTCAAGCAAAATAGTGCAAGAAGATACTTTTTTCGAGTGCCGAATGTTCGGCATTTAAACCGAATTTCGGCCGAATGTCGAAGTTCGGTTCAAGCTGCCGAAATTCGGTTAAACCGAATGTAAAACGAATTTCGGCCCATCCCTAATTTTTAGTATATTTCGTATCTAAAGATAATATTTTAAGATATGAAATATGTATTTCCATATCGTTAGGTATTTTAAGATAATGCAAGGTAAAATATATATTATCTTACTCGTGTGTGATGGTTCATAGGATTTGTATGGTGAGCGATATTCTGAAATATCAAATATGCTTTAAGATTTACTATATTAGGGTATCTTAAGATCAAATATTATAGAATCTTAACAATGTGTGATGAGCTTAAGACGTAGCATTACGTGATAATTAATGAACAAGATAAAATGAGCTCTGACTTTATTTATGCTTGTAGATTAACGCTCAATCTATTGCACCGACTACGACGTAGCATTAAGTGATCACGAACGAGACAGAATGAGCCCTGTCTTTAATCATGCATGTTAATACGCGTTCAATCTATCGCATCGACTACCACGTAGTATTACAAGATAACGAACGAGGAAAAATGAGCTCTGCCTGGATATGTCGTAGTCGACGCGATGGATTGAATGCTAATTTACACGTATGATTATTGATTAAATACGTGTAAATTGGCGTTCAATCTATAGCATTGACTACGACATAGCATTACGTGATAATTAACGAGACAGAATGAGCGCTGACTTATACACACGATTAAAGTTTATATTGAAGTCCGTATGAAACTCGGACACAATTTTAGTTGAATTTCTTGGAGAGCTTTAAAAACTGCTCTAGTAATTACTAGTAATTAATGAAACACATTGTTACAGTATATATCCATTCAATTCCAACGAAATTGCAATTTTAATTAAGTTTTGCTTGTATTCTATAGAATAGAATCCGTGGCAATTTTATTTTGAGTCAAAAGTTTGTAGAGAAGTTAAAATACAGACTATACGCTGGTAATTATCTTTAATTGAGCTATTCGCATTATTTAATCTTTAAATTTTAATTAGGATTTTGTTTCAGACGTAGTACAGCTAAGGGTACGCGCGTTCGTGAATAAATTATTCCGGAGGGAATTCATAATATAGTGTTAGGAACACGCTCAAAACTTATGTAATAAATTGTAACCACCCCATTGATCGATTGCTGAGTGAACTTAGCTATGAATCGATAGGGCAGGTGTTCGATTCCCGACAGGGACAAAAATTTGTGAGATGAGAAATCTTTTTTTTTATCACTAGATAGCAAACCAGCAGGTGGCTCTCCTGATGGAAAGAGAAACCGTCGCCTATATGTACCTGCTGCCCGTGTGGCGGGATGGCTGTCCCACTTGCATAAGTTTACCGGCTCTCTTACCCTCAATCGGAATTCAACAATGACATGTATTGATTGATAAGCTATTGCGGCAGGAATAGGCAAGGCGGTGGTACCAAACACGCGATCGGGACGGTGCGAAACTCTAACAACTAGTATTCACAATGATAGTACACGGATAGCTAATAGATCTTAGGCTTTTTACGACCTGCCTGGTAGAACAGCAGTTGGTCTATTCTTCAAAGCGGTCCCGGACCAACACGGGGGGATGTTTGTATTTCTGGGTTTGTATGTTACTTTATTAAAACGTATATGTATTTTTATGCAATAGTATAGTTGACTAACACCTGTAACAAAAGCAAATAGTTTGCTTACTTTTGGGTTAGGTCAATTCGTGTAATTTTTTCAGGGATATTTATTTATTAAGTAAATTATAAGGAAAACTATATTTTTTTCAAATAAGGTATTAGCTATTATTAACGCATTTAAGCTATTATTGTCGCCTCTGTGGTCTAGTCCAGCGTTGGCGTTGACCACATGAGGTCCCGGGTTAACTAACTGAGCCAGTGTAGACTTGTTCAAAGTGACGAAATTCTTCTTTGCTATGTGATCGATTCTGTTGATTGTACTGATATCTTTATTATTATATTATATATATATATATATATATATATATATATATATATATATATATATATATATATATATATATATATATATATATATATATATATATATATATATATATATATATATATATATATATATATATATATATAAAAGAAAGTCGTGTTAGTTACTCCACTTATAACTCAAGAACGGCTGAACCGATTTGGCTAATTTTGGTTTTGAATTAATTGTTGAAGTCCAGGGAAGGTTTAAAAGGTGAGAAAATATATAAAAAATAAGAGTAGTTAAAAAGGCAAAACAACGTTTGCCGGGTCAGCTAGTATATATATATATATACATACGTATACTTTTGTTTTTAAAGTTTTCAAGTTTTCCCAAGCACGGCGTGAGTGCTAAAAAAGAAATATAATTAGAAACACGAAAGTATTGATCAATATTATAAACTATCTGCGGGGTGCAGCCCTCTGCATTATAAAAGTTTTTGACGAACCCCGCGGGATCTCTTAGTTTTTCCGGGATAAAACGTAGCCTATGTGCTATTCCAGGTCATCATCTACCTGTGTGCCAAATTTCATTCAAATCCGTTGAGTAGTTTTTGCGTGATTGAGTAACAAACATTCAAATTTTCGCATTTATAATATTTATATAGATGTGAATTTCATCTGTAACGATGAACTCGTTTAACTAGTTTACATTTACTGATGGAAAAATGTTTGAGCTTTTTTAAATGATTTGTTGATCTGAGGCAATTACTGATGGAAAATGGTTGAGCTTCTTTTAATGATTGGTTGGTCTGAGGCTGAGAGATCTCCGGAGTTGGACTGATGTAAAAAAGTTTGATCTTTTGTTAACGATTTGTCGGTCTGAAGCAAAATGAGACCTTTCTGTGTCTGTGTAAAGCAATTACCTATTGATGAAAATGTTTGAGCTTTTTTAAATGATTTGTTGGCCTGAGGCAATTACTGATGGAGAAACTTTTGAGCTACTTTTAATGATTTGTTGGTCTGAGGCTGAGAGGTCTGAGGAGTTGGACTGATGCAAAAATGTTTGATAATTTTTAACGATTTTCTCGTTCCTGTTACACCAAATAACCCCCTTCACCCCTTTGCAGGCTAAGTGGTTCGTTTTGGGGTGGGAAAAAAATCATGGTAGTAGTAAATATAATGAAGTTAAAAGAAAAACTATCACGGCTTAGCAGGCTTAACAAGTTTTTGAGTAATAGCCGACCATCTTATAAAATGTACTTAAAGAAATTTTTATAGGCGGTGAACCTGCAGATATATATTTGTCATTGAGGTTGAACAGCTTAAATGTTCATAGTATAAAGCTATAAAAGCCCTCTTCTTAGTCCGCATTATTGTGAAGGACAACTTCGGAATCCTACATTGCTCGTGGCCCGACACGCACTTCACCAATTTTTTAAAACCTACTTATAAAGTTTGACAAATATTTTTTTAAATTGTTAAAATATGTGTTTATAAAACAGTAATTTTTTTATTTTTTTTATATCATAAGATAGCAAACAAGCAGATGGGTCTCCTGATGGAAAGAGTCAACCATCGCCTATAGACACCAAAGATGTTAATGGTGCGTTGCTATCTTGTGGCGAGGTCTAATGCCACATTATTTTTTATATCTGTGTGCTCTTAGATCAAATATATTTGGTCTAAGTGTGTGTTTAAATTATTGTATTAGTGAAATACGAACACAATAGAATATACAGTTTAAGCCTAGAAAGATGCTTGATCTTGAGATTTTGAAAGTAGAGCCCTATCCCGTAGAGGTAGTGCTCTGCTTTCAACATGTCATTTCACCGCTTATGAGGCGTGCAAGAAAACTAGTAATAAATAAATATTTTATTTCATAATTAACCACTAAACGTTAATTAATTATTCAAGGTTTGACTTCTTTTAAGTGCATTGAATAATTACTAATTCCAGAAGGACACACTTCCTTAACACACTCAAACCTTATACATGGTTTAAAAGAAATGAGGTTAACAAAAAAAATTTGTTAAGTGCGCGTCGAGCCACGCGCAATGTAGGATTCCGAAGTTGCCCATCACAATAATGCGGACTAAGAAGAGGGCTTTACTTGTTTCATATGAACATTTAAGCGATTCAACGTCAATGAAAAATATATATCCGCACTCTTCTCACTCTTCTCACCATACTCTTCTCACCGTTCACCGTCTATAAAAACTTCTCTAAGTACATTTTATAAGTTGGTCGACTATTACTCACAAACTTGTAAAGCTTCCTAAGCCGTAATAGTTTTCCTTTTAACTTCATTATATTTACTACTATCATGATTTTCCTCCCACCCCCAAAACCAACCACTTAGCCTGCAGAGGAGGGGAGGGGGTGACGACATTTCACTAATAAAAAATATAACAAAAATTAGCACTGAAAAGCAAATAATAATATTTTGCAAACCAGTCCCTTAATCGAAAACTTGTTTTCACAAAACTACAATATTTTTTAAAAATCTATCAAACGATACCCCACACAATGTACGTGAGAACGGGTACGCGAGAAAAAAAATAACATTCCAACTTTACACGTAGGTGAGCTACCCTGAAAAAAAAAATTTAACGAATAGCGAAACTATAAGGGTTCCTAATTTATTTCGGAACCATAAAAAGGAGTCTTGTGTAAATGTTACTAAAGGCTTATTCATATTCCAATAACAATAGAAAGGTGGAAACAACAGAGTTACAATCCTTTTTAATGGCGACCAATTTGTTTTACGGCTATTTTAGATAGGAATGAAATTCCCCAGTGGAAACGGTATAGGCCGTAAACCATTTATGAGGATTTCAATGGAATGTTGCTAACAGATTTTATGTAATGACTCATAATGTTGGGACCATTAGTGACTCGCATTTAGTATTTTTAAGAGAGGAACTGACGCAGAAATATGATATTAATAAAGATGATTTTGAAAACATACTGTTACGAATAATCTAGAAACGTGTAGAGTTGGAACGCTGGAGAGATCTAGAAATAAAAGAAAGAGATAGTTACTCCTATTGACAAACAAATAGTTGACCTAAGCTATGCCATAATGGACTTTGTGGTATAGGGCATAAGGTTGAAAGTAGCGTGTACTAGTATTTATGAGTCATAACTTGTTTACAATAATAAGAAGTGATTCATTGTTTCCCGATACATTTAGATTTTTCTGGATCCAGGTAGAACTTTACCCTGGGTATAAATAGAGATGTGTTGACGAATACAGGGCAGTTTTTATCAAGCGATCGAGAGCGATACTTGAAGCAACCAGTGTGAAGCGAGAAGTGTTTTATTGTGTAGTGTTCTAAGTTTAGTGTTAGTACAGTGAGTGACTAGTGTTAATTAGAGTATTTAGTATACATTTAGTACATTGTGTTGTATTGTGTTGTGTGTATTTGTGTTTTAAATACACGGATTTAATATAAGTGGTGTTTTCTTACAATTACGAACCCGAAGTACGTAACAATACTATCGCAATCAATATCAGAAATTACAAAGTTAATTAACTTAATTAACATATTATTTCTGTTTCAATAAAGTTTGTGAGTTTTATTAGTTTAGGATACAGCAGGGCTAATAATATATTCATAAGTAATAAAAGTACCTTACAAAAGACCAGATAAAAATAATATATTTTATTTCATAGGGTACCGTAAAACGGGGTGAATAGGAATCACGGGCTGAATAGGATCCAACACACACAGATCCAAGTCGCATTAGCGTAAAAATGCCATGTGTGTTTTTTATCTGCACACCATTATTTACTCTGTGAATTGGCAACACCTGATTGTCTATGAAATAAAAGACAAAAAGAAATTAACATCTCAAAGTTGACTGTGTTTTTGCGAGGTTAATAGTAGAGTTGGGTTAATACCGATATTTCTCAAGATTAGGTGATACTAATATATTCACTTTGAAATATTATAATGTCTTAACTAATATGTCAGTATTAACTAATATTTCACTGTAATTTGGACTTTAAAGTAACAGCAATAAAATCTGATACTGATACGGAAGGAAAATATCTTAACTAATATTTCACTGTAATTAAAGTAACAGAAATAAGATCTTATACTGATATGGCAGGAAAATATGTTAACTAATATATCAGTATTAACTAATATTTCATTGTAATTTGGACCTTAAAACAACATTAATAAGATCTGATACTGCAGGAAATACGTCCGTCTCATTCGTACGTACGACGCGGCGTATCGTGAAAATATTTTAATACTTTCACGAATCCGAAGGGCGCCAATCTAGTGAATCCGAACTATTCCGAATACCGAATGATATTATCCTATTCATTTTGGATATCCGTTACAGATATTAGGCGAATATGAAATATTAGCGTATTACAGTTCGCCGGATTACTAATCCACGAATCCTTTCAATATTACTAATATCTTAACGAATACTAATATATCAGTCACACCATTAGTTAATAGGCACAAAACGGTGTGAATGGACACGAAGTGTGGGGTGAATAGCGTTTCTATTCGCCCCGTATACTGGATAAATAGAACCAGTCTATATTTTGTCAATTTTCTTCTTAATGCATGGAAAAACTACTAAATAAATTTTTCGATAAAAAAATAGACTGGTAGGCTCATCAAAAGAAACAGGGATAGTGTATGCAGTCCTTGAAACTTTTAAAGAAATACAAGTCTGAAGTTTCGAATTGTGCCTAGTCACCACATTTTACGGTAGTAATTATTGGATGATTCTCCTGATAGAAAGAGGTAACCATCGCCTATAGACACCAAAGCTATTCGTATCTAGTGATTGTTCTCCGTGTGACTCGAAAGCCAACATGCATTAGTTAGGGAATCTTATCTTCCGAACCGGAACACGACCACCCGGACCGTTATTAACCTACAAAGAAAATCTAATATCAGCCCTTGTCTAGAATTAAATGCAGGATTTCATGATATTAACGGTCGGTTTCCGAAACGCAGATTAATTTTAACAAGCAAATGATCTGTTAAACACAGACTAATTGCTTGTTAAAATTAATTTGCGTTTCGGAAACCGGCCGGATTTCTCCTGATACTGCTTTAATTTTAGTCGTTTTCTTTGTTGTGCAAATCTCAAACTTAAAGTCCAAAGTTAAAAAAAAAATTAATTGCAATTCATCGATAACAAAACAATATTATTTATTTTTTGGCAGACGTCGTAATTTTACAACGAGTAGTACTTAACGAGTTCATGGAGTTGCACTTTCGTGTTTGAGTTTCCAAAGACTACGTTAATTGAAATTCAGCCCTCTAGATTAAATATTAATTTAAAAGTTTGCAGTAGCAATTAATAAAGTTTAGCATCTTATTAAAGTTGTAGCTAACGACTAAATACAGCCAGTAGAAAGAAATGTAAAATAACTTAATATTATTTGATCATTCGATACTGTTGCTGCCTTTTAATAAAACAGTTGTGTTTGAATTCCCTAATGTCGGCCGTGATTTAAAATGTTTATTATATCAATATAGGTAGATAAAGGCGGCCGGACTTTGGTCGTTAAAATAATGGATTCAAAACGCTTTTAAAAAACAAATGATTGAACAAAGATATAACAGGGGGCCTATTGGCTAACTTTGATATTTATAGTGATCAACTGAGATTTGATGAACACTCAAATTCGTTGGCAACTGAAAACTTGACAGCGATGATATTGCGTATCACAATTAGTGACTATGACAGTGCGGTTGTTTCCAGTGACCTTCAATAATTTACTTGAACTACTGTACTACTGTACCTTGAAATTCTGTAGAGTTCTAAATTTGTACTTTTCGGCCTGATGTCGGCCGGGGGCCGACTATAGGATTTTGTATCAAAATGAGTGCCCTAATCTCGGCCATTTTTATTTCTTAATAAGAAATGGAAATATTCAACAAAATTGCAAGACATAATGTTCTATACTCTTTTTTGCAGAAGGGAAATAAAAGTTATTGGGAAATTTTCATGGTCAAAAACACATTCCCCGTGCATGGTCTCCTCTAACGTTTTTAGCTAAATCGGAGACAGTATAGCTGTATGTGACGACTTGTTGGCTTCTACATGCTACATTGGAGTATATACATTGAAGTATATGACAGAAATTGTTTAAATCGTATGTTAATACATGGTTATATGAGTAAAGTTTTGATTCGCAACACAAATTCAAACCTAAATGGAATTTAAACTTAATTATCAGCATAAACATGTTAGGTGGCCGACATTAGGTGACGGCCGACATTAGGCGATGGCCGACTTTAGGGCACTTTAATGCATGACACACGGCTTGAAAAGCACCATTGAATATTTTGTATCTATAGATGATGGTTATCTCCTACCTAGCTACGATCGGTTCATCGATTCGGAATTTGGTATTCTGTTACTTCAATATTGGCAATGACATATTGACTTCGACCTGAGGCTACAACATTCTTTTTTGAAAATCATTAGATCTTTTTGTATTTTGTTCTACAAATATGTACCTTCACACACGTATCGCCAAAAAGGTAGGCAGAGGTACACTAGTGCGCCCACGATTAGCCGAAGCACAATATGATAGATGGCAAGCTTATTGCCAACCGGACACTTATCCCGGGCAACATTGTTTCTATCAAAAAACTCAAAAAACATATTTTTGTTTTTTGATAGAATTGGTTTCTACGCATTAAGCTGGAAGGTGTTCTTATGAAAAAGGAATGTGTCGGTGCTTTATTTAATTTTTTATTTAGACTTACTTATCTATAGCAGTGATTCCCAAACATTGTTCTGGCATGGCCCGGTAATTTTGACACTGCCCCTTCGTGACCCACTTAATGGTTCCATTAGGTAAAATAATATGCATGTATAAATACTACAAAGGTTTTATTAATACTTAGTACTTAGAAATAGTTATAAATTTAGAACAAATTATTAAGAACTACTTGTACCTACAACAATCTATAACTTTATTTGCCTATATTCGCTACTAGCGGCTTGTCCCGGCTTCGCACGGGTGGACATTTATTTTTTAAACATATTGTGATAAACGTATAGTCATATATATATATATATATATATATAGAAAATAGCCTATTTTAATCAGTGATAATGTAAATGATGAATGAATTCTTAAAATCGGTCTAGTACTTTTTGAGCCAATTCGTTACAAGAGGAAGGATTTGTATGCAAGTAGCATACAAATCTTTCCTCTTTATACATTTATACATTAGTATTAGATGAGTACAAATATGAGTACTGTTAATGGATATATGTGTGTATATGTATATGTGTGTGTATGTGTGTATATATATGGATACACATATACATGTATATATGTATGTATATGTATACATATATTAATCTGTTGTTAAAGCAAGAACATAACCGCCAATATATTATTGTCGTGGGTAATAGTGTTGGGTGTGCAATTAGTTTAATTAAGTTTATGTTAAAAAATTATATTTATTGTATACCTGTTTTTTACCCCAAATAAAATAAAATAAAATAAAATAAATAAAATACTTTGCTATTGTCTATTTAATCACCAAACTGTAATGAGAAGTATGGAGCTTTGTAGTTTGTGGAAAATAACGAAAGTTTTATTCTAAGGTCTGGTTTCACTTCAAATCGGTTTCTATATTTATTTTTAGGGTAAACTAGTGTTGAAAATACAGCTTCACATTTATAAATTGGCACTAAAAAACGTCATTGCTTGATGAATGTATTCTTGACAACTAAAAAATCTATCAATCGTCGATCGATAGTAGGTATATTTTTAAAATAAGGCGGGATTGGGCGACCCGGGTTTTCCATTTTAATGGCCCTGTACCGGCAAATAGGAAACGCTAATCTATTGTATCTTCCCGCCGAAGAGGTAGGCAGAGTTACAACAAGTGCAACCACTATTAGCCGAAGATACTTGGTCCCACAATGTGATAGGTGGCAAGCCTATCGCCCACCGGACACTTTCCAATCCCGGGCAACGTTGTATTTATCAGAAAACCGGAAAAACACAGTTTTGAATTGCTCAACCTAGGAATCGAACCCGGGACCTTATGTGGTCAACTCCGACACCGGACCACTTGACCACAGAGGCGACTATCTTTTGCGTATTTATATTATATAGACTTATCTATACTTATAATATAAATACGCAAACGGAGGCGCACGAAATTTAGTACAGTTAAACTTAAAATTGCTAAGGAGTGCAGATATCTAATACTTTAAAATAATATGCATTAGAAATACATTAAATTAATTAAAATAAACATTACACACACTACATTTATGTAACATACATGATATGATACATGATAGACACATGTATACTATTTAACGAAATATCTTCACGCCCGTATCCCCGAAGGTGTAGGCAGAGGTACAAGTGCACCCACGATTAGCCGAAGATAGCTTGGTCCCACAAATGTGATAGGTGGTAAGCCTATCGCCAACCGGGCACTTTCCAATCCTGGGCAACTTTGTTTTTATCTTCTGATAAACACAAACTGAAAAAACACTTTTTTTAAGTGCCTGACCCGGGAATCAAACCTGGGACCTCATGTGGTCAACGCCTACACTGGACCACTACACCACAGAGGCGACCTATTTTCTTTCCAGCTAAAGCTTATTGTCAAACAAAAAGTAGATTTATTTTTTATGTACACATAGAGGCAAAATTACATTTTATTTTGTAATATATAACTATAATTTTGTGTTCTCCCCATAAATGGGGAAAATTTCTCAGACGTCGGTACTCTTTACGTACCCACTTTTATCTAAATATGTTATTGTTATTGCTTATGATTGTCGTAAGTGTAAAATATAAATTTTGTTTTAAAACTGAAGTGAAAGGCAGAATAATATGTAATACAATGTACAAACGACTTGTTTCAAGTGTATAAATTACCTACGAAATAAAGAATATTTGAATTTGAATATTTCTTGAAAACTCCACAAAAGTCAAGCTTAGATTTCTTCCAGCAAGAGATTTCTTCCAGCAAACCCAAAACAGTGAGAAAGCGTGAAAGAAATGTGGAATACACGTGTACAGATTATTAATTTAGAAAATATATAGGTAGTAGAGTTCTGCATTGTCTCGCCCGGGTCTGGTACCACCGTCTTGCCTATTCCTGCCGGAATAGCGTCAGTGCTTATCACTGTCGTGTTCCGGTTTGGAGGGTAAGGTAGCCGGTTAACTTATGCATGTGGCATTAGACCTCGCCACAAGATAACAAGATAGCAACGCACCATTAACATCTTTGGTGTCTATAGGCGATGGTTGACTCTTTCCATCAGGAGACCCATCTGCATGTTTGCTATCTTATAACATAAAAAAGTACAATAGGTATACAAAAAAAAACGTATTTTATATAACTTAATCCTAATACGTACAATGCCTTTCTGTCCTAAAAATTAGACTGATAAATAAAATTCTTTTAAAGATTTTTTCAATGTGACTAATAATTTGCTGCTTCTAGTATGTAAAGTTAAATATGTAATATTTTTGTTTAATCTGAGTTTTAATTTCGAGAACTGAGCGATCGCTAGTTATAATAATGACTTGTTCAATTATAAGCATAATGTCCTAAATTATAGCCTTCAGCTTTAATGAAGAAATAAGGCGATGTGAATTTACCTCAAACAAAAGTGTCTAGAAAGTTCCAACGACCGTATCTCAAGCAACTTTCACGACAACTTTTTGGTTGGAACGTGTTATGGTATCTCTTTCACACGAATGAATTTCTCCATTAACTTACGTCATTTTTAACAGGCATGACTAATAGTTCTAGATAATCCTGTAAGGTAAATACGATGAGGAAAAACTAAATGTTAACAGTGAAAGTTATACTGCACTCACATCATACAAAGATGGTTGTGTTTTTAAATCCCAATGAAAATGCAAATTTTCCATCGTATAGTATACGTCGCAAATCCGGTCGCATATGAAGTACTGCTCTCATTTGTGGGCGGGGTTTCCTCAGTACCAGCTCCTTCCTTTTGACCGCATTCAACGTAGGGCGGCTCGATACGTCGATGACGAGACTATTTCAAATTGGCTTGATTCTTTGGCGTTACGTAGAGACGTGGCATTACTTTGCATTTTTTATCGGCTCTATCATGGGGAATGTTCCCAGGAACTGTTCGGATTAATTCCTGCCGCCGAATTTCACCATCAGACATCGCGACAAAATTCTAAGTTTCATCCTCACCATCTCGATATCTAGAAATACACAAACGTGCGATTCTCGGGGCACTTTTTACCCTGTACTACTCCTATGTGGAACCAGCTATAGGAACGGTTTTTCGAACGGATACGACTTAGGGACCTTCAAGAAGAGCCTGGTCATTCTTAAAAAGGCCAGCAACGCAACTACAAGACCCCTGGTGGTGTAGTTGTCTATGGGCGGCGGTGATCACTTAGCACCAGGTGAGTCTCGTGTCCGTTTGTCCCCTTTTCTATAAAAAACTGGGGGTGTTATAACTTAACGTATGTACCAATGTATCTGTGAGCCTATTATATATAATATTTGGGACCACTATATGGTATACCATATAGTGGTCCCAAACGGATGCTCCAATTTGATTACAGCTTTTATTAAACGAAAGTCTGGACTATCGAGATGGTTTATGCAATGTTTTTGGTGAAAAGAGAAAAAGCATTCATTCATTCATTCATTCATTTCCAAGATATTTAGCTTCTTGGAACTATTGCAGTAAATTTTCAACCTTTTTACTTTTATATATACCTTTTGATTGTGTGTTAAGTTTTAGTAGCATTTTCCATACCACTACGAGTACTGGATGAGGCTCTCCTGATGACCTATCTAGATGGTCTCTAAGTATCTTGTTTGTCGAGATAGTTCTTAGCTAAATTCTACAAAAACTGTTCAGTCAAGTGGTATGTGGTCTCTTCGCGTCTGTGGTCTAGTGGTCCGATGTCGGAACTGAACATATAAGGTCCTGGGTTCGATTCCCGGGTCGGGCAATTCAAAAAAATGTGTTTTTTCAGTTTTCTGACAAAAAATAACGTTGCCCGGGATTGGAAAAAGTTCCCAGTTCCTGATAGACTGGCCACTTATCACATTGTGGGATTAAGTATTTTCAACCAATCTTGGGTGCACTTGTATCTCTGCTTACCTCGTCGGGGATACGGGCGTGACTTTCGGTTCAGTCAAGATAATCAGCTCATTAACTTCATGAAAAGATTTATGCTATTTTTACAGGCCTAATCGATACATTAATTTGATGCTGCAAGACCTATCTACACTAAAATAATCATTCATCTTTTTTCATGTTTTGATCTTTAAATATGAAACATTAAGCAGGAAGGTCATCTGAAAACGATTGTGACAGGAACTAAAATTAAAACCGGGTGCTGCAGAAGTAAAACTCTTCTACTTAAACAACGAGGTAGTGAAGTTATTTAAAATCTTATCCAAATATGTCAAACCGTTTCAGTCTGAAAGAGGCAGAATTATACATTCACGCAACTTCGCTCGTGAGGAGAGTAACTTGTCATCAAATTATTCCTTCATATAAACTTTCGTTCCCTTAGAGATTTCTTTAGAAAATAGCCTTTGTTTGATCTCTGATCTACAACTATATCTTTGCCAGATTTCAAATCGGTTTAGGGGCAAAAGTGTAACAGACAATCAGACTTTCACATCTATACGTATAAATAAAATCGTAGGAAAGTCAAAACTGTACAATGTATACTATTTTTTAAAAGAATACCTACTTGGGGCGTGATCTACAATCGATATCGAAGCCAAAAATATAGTTTTTTAGAATTTTTGTCTGTTTGTTTCTTTGTCTGTATGTCCGGGGTAAACTCAAAAAGTACTGCATGGATTTACTTCAAATTTTGCATGAATATTACTAACAGGTCGAGTCGATATAGGATACATATTATCACGCTATCACCTATGGGGGAGGAGCTGTGCGGAGTAAACGATGTCCACGCGGATGAAGTCGTGGGCAACAGCTAGTTTACAATATTGGTGTAGTATGATATGTGTACGAGTCCCTTCCATCGTGACTTTTTTTTATTATAAGATAGTAAACCAGCAGATGGGATGGAAAGAGTCAACCATCGCCTATAGACACCAAAGATGTTAATGGTGCGTTATCTTGTGGCGAGGTCTAATGCCACATGCATATGTTTACCGGCTACCTTATCCTCCAAACCGGAATACGACAGTGACAAGCACCGACGTTATTGTGGCAGGAATAGATAAGGCGGTGGTATTAGACCCGGGCGAGACAATACACCACCACCTAGTAGCCACGATGGTAGTGACTCATATAGCCGATCGGTCGCCTTTTACGACCTGCCCGGCAGAAAGTCAGTTGGCCTATTCTTCAAAGGAGACCGGGACCAACACGAAGGACTAATAGGTGGTAGAGTTCTGCGACGTCTTTCTCGGTTATTTGGTATCACCGACTTGTTGGTAGACAAGAGGTATCTGTTGCCACCAGATAGCAACGCACTATTATCATCTTTGGTGTCTACAGGCGATGGTCGACTCCTTCCATCAGGAGACCCATCAGCTTGTTTGCTATCTTATGATATAAAAAAGACAAGCTCATTGGTGCAGTATTTTTTTATATTTATTATCCTTAAGTATATGAGCAAGTGGGTTACTTGATGGAAAGTGATCACCACTTGAACATTAGCAGTATTTTTATCGGGCAAAGTATTTGTCGAATTATTTATTAATGCAACACAGGGAAAATGTTTTTCCCTGTGTTGGTTCCGGGCTCCTTTGAAGAATAGACCAACTGCCGTTCTGTCAGGCAGGTCGTAAAAGGCGACCGATTGGCTCTGCAAGTCACTACCATCGTGACTACTAGGTGGTAGAGTTCTGCATTGCCTCGCCCGGGTCTGGTACCACCGCCTTACCTATTCCTGCCGCAATAGCGTCAGTGCTTGTCATTGTCGTGTTCCGGTTTGGAAGGTAAGGTAGCCGGTAAACTTATGCATGCGGCATTAGACCTCGCCACAAGATAGCAACGCACCATTAACATCTTTGGTGTCGATAGGCGATGGTTGACTCTTACCATCAGGAGACCCATCTGCTTGTTTGATATCTTATGATTAAAAAAAAATTACCTTGTAAATGCATTAAACTAACTATGTATCCAATAAGGAAGAAAACTTATGAATTGGTATATTATGACCATTTTCATTTAAAAAATTCACAGCTTTCGAAAAAGTCGTAGATATAGTCTTTTAGAATCGCTGAAAGAAAGCCACTAATGAAGACTCAAATATTATGTAGGTATTTATCATTTATTAAATACTAGCTGCAGCGCGCAGCCCGCTGCATTATAAGAGTTTTTGGCGAATCCCGCGGGATTACCCAATTTTACCGGGATAAAAGGTAGCCTATATGCTATTCCAGGTCATTATCTACCTGTGTGCCAAATTTCATTCAAATCCGTTCAGTAGTTTTTGCGTGATTGAGTAACAAACATCCATCCAAACATCCAAACTTTCGCATTTATAATATTATAATATATAATATAATATAGATATAGATTAATATAGATAAATAGTATCGGGTCGTGGGAACTACATATATAAATAAATAAATAATAAGATTACGTTGTTATAGCATCATGACCTTGTTTATTAGAAGGCACACAACCACATTCTTGACAATCTAGAAAAACCGGCCAAGTGCGAGCCGGACTCGCGCACGAAGGGTTAGTAAAAAATATAATACCCATTATGATAACCTCCTCCTTTTTGGGAAGTCGCGGTCGGTTGAAAATAGAATAATTATGCTTCTGTGTATATATTTAGCAGCCGTACTTCTTAAGTACAAGAATTATTTTAACCTTTGATTATTAATCAAAATTAGTGATCGCCGCTGGTCGAAATTTGAACATAATTCTACGACTTCGTTTAACCATAGACTAAACATACCATGTCTTTTACGTTTGAAAATAGACTAGAAAAAATGAATTTTTTTATTTCTTTTTTGATATCATAAGAAAGCAAACCAGTAGATGGGTCTCTTGGTGGAAAGAGTCAACCATCGTCTATAGACACCAAAAGTGTTAATGGTGCATTGCTATCTTATGGCGAGGTCTAATGCCACATGCATTTTACCGGCTACCTTACCCTCCAAACCGAAACACGACAGCGACAAGCACTGACACTATTGCGGCAGGAATAGGTAGGGCGGTGGTACCAGACCCGAGCGAGACCATGCAGAACTCTACCACCTAGTAGAAATAATGTAAAATGTGTGTATTACGATGTGTATTAAATTAATGGTAGTTTTTTTATATCATAAGATAACAAACAAGCAGATGGCTCTTAAGATGTAAAGATTAATGGTGCGTTGCTATCAGAGTAGCGGGATGACATTGCACTTGCAAAAGTCTATTAGCTGCCTTACCCTCCAAACTGAAACACAACGACACTTTTGCGGCAGGAATACAGAAATACCCGGACGGGACTTTGTGAAACTCTACTTCCTAGTAGGCATGATGGTAGTGACAAGCATAGCCAATCGGTTGCCTTTTACGTCTTGCCTGGCAGGAAGGAAGTTGGCCTATTCTTCAAAGGGCTCGGCCCAACATAAGGTATTGGGTTTATCAGGTCAATAAAATGCGGTAAGCGAGATAATTTCTCGTCTCTATATCGACGAATTGGTGGATCGCGGTAAATCAGACAACTTATAGACATCTGATTTACTCTGCCTATCGCACAAGGGAACCAGTGTGATAATACTTTAAAATTTGTATATATATATATATATATATACAAATTTTATATATATATATATATATATATATAAATTTTAAAATAAAATATATACAAATTTTATATAATATATATATATATATATATAAATATATATATATATATATATATATATATATATATATATATATATATATATATATATATATATATATAAATTAATTACTGTTCGTTCGTGTAAATGTTTCTTTGGGGATATTGGATGTGAAAGTATTATGCAGACAGGAAAGAGTGAATCTATTACAAATCTTCTTATATATAATAATAGTTCGTTCGTTAGTCTCGCTAAAACTCAAGAACGGCTGAACCGATTTGGCTAATTTTGGTTCTGAATTAATTGTTGAAGTCCAGGGAAGGTTTAAAAGGTGAGAATATATAGAAAACAAAAATAAGAATAGTTAAAAATGCAGAACAACGTTTGTTGGGCCAGCTAGTAAATTAATATATTTTTCAATCGACTTTCCAAAGCGTTCTCTAGTTCTCTGTGGCTGGCATGATTAAACTTGTGATCTTTATATTAATATGTGAAGCGAATGCTTTATATTCCTTTTGTCGAAAATTACGCGTACTAAAGAAATTACCGTCCCGTTGGTCGAGTGGTTAGCGACCCTGACTACACAATCGACGGGGCTCGGGTTCGATCCCCGACGAGGACAAACATTTACGTGATGAGCATAAATGTTTGTATTACCGGGTATTGTGTGTATTATATTCCAGTATTTATATATGTATTCAGTATTTCTATGATTAGTATCGTTGACTAACACCCATAACACAAGATAATTTGCTTATTTTGGGGTTAGATCAGCAAGTGTAATTTGTCCCGTGAATATTTTATTTATTTTTTTTATTTTAAAAGGGGGAAGTAAATTTGAAACCTCAGAACTCGGGCATTTATGCCATTTTAATTTTTGTTTGTTTGAAGGGATATACCTACTTCTAAAAGTGTCTAATATACCTACTTCCCTTATGGTCTCATTTTAATTTGGTAAAGATGTGATGCAGGGTTCCGAAGATGCAGGGTAAGTCGGTTCTTGCAATTGGACGTAGTTAAACGAAAAGGATCCAATCCACAATATGGTCAAAAATGAGTTAAGTGCACCAAACTGATGCTAAACATCAATACTATTGGCCAGTAAAAAAACATCTAAGCAAAAATAGCTCTCTATTACTTTATTCAACGTCAGAACTAGTTCCCATGTATGGCATATTAAAAAAATAAAAAATATTCAACTTAAACTTCAATATTTCTTAACTAATTTTGTATGAATTGGATCCTTTTCCAATTTTACTGCACTTAAATAATAGTTTAAAACTATTTTTTTATTTACTAGGTAGTCGGGACAGATTTGTAATTTTTTTTGAAAAGTAATAATACATCTTAAATAGTGACTTACCCAGAAATCTTTTGGACAAAGAAATGACCTTGGCTAATTGAATAAAATAATAAATTAAAGAAAACATTAAAATAAATTAATTTATTTCTAAAAACACAATATTCCACAAATATTCAAATAATCTCACTGTCATTATTTAAAGCTATACTCAGTCTTAAACTCATACATTTATACCAAAATCACTCTTCAGATTCGATTAGTGCGTAGTCCAGGCCGTTTCCTTCAATACCCTTGGATACTTCGTTGTCTTTCGTAGTTTTCGTGGTCGTTTTTAACTCTTTTTTTCGTATTTTGCCTACATGAGTCGTTGCCTCTATATCTAATGGTTCAATGGGAGCTATTGATGATGGAACTTCAATTTCCTTAACCCTTGTCGTTGTCTCAACTGGTTCTAAAGGTTCGACTTGGTGGACTACAGGTTTTTCTGTTTTTTCTGGTATTAAAACTGTAATAGGAATTTCTATTTCTGGTGGTGGTGGCGGCAATTCGTGTTTAGGAGCAGTAATACACAGTATTCCTTTTTCATTCAATACAGCTTTGACCTCCTCTTGTTTTGTACCCGGTGGCAAGCCGAATCGTTGAACAAAACGATTAGCCATGAACTTCTTTACATCGTCGGTTTCTTTATGTTTGCCTTCCACAACGATATAACGGTTCTTCACTTTAACTTTTAGTTCGTCAGGCTTAAACCTCTTCACGCTTAACTTCAGTTGGTATTTCTCTGAATCTGATATGATTTGAGGATCTTCCAGGCTTTCTTCTAAGTCCAAGGCAGCAGCGGCTCTAATTAGTTGACTCCATGGCCACATATGATGTGCATGACTGTGCGTTAGATGTTTATCGAATGTTACGAAGGGGTCTATAAAACCTTCTAGAATACTGCTCAGAGGTGCGGTCCTAGGTGATCTTTCATCACATTTTCCTAGCGCTATGATAGCAAATATCACAATCACTTTCTTAAACATTTTGCAGAAGTGTATGTAACTGTGTTGCGTTATATAGAATACCGGCCTCGCGGAGTAGCGGTGCTTATATAGCTTCAGTGGGCGCTACGTTCTCGAACCTACTCCGCTCTGTTTCATTGATAGTAACTGCAGCGGTAACCGCCAGGGGTCACAAACATTACTGGAAAGTGAAAACATGTTGACTCATGGACTGACGCATTTGGAAATGTGTGTTATTTTTATGTGAGGACGTTGAACTTTGTGCTAATGTTTTATTGGTATTGTTTTTGGTGTATGTTATGCCATGTTTATATCGAAAAGATCTTCGTTAACGTATTTTTTTACACAAATCTTGCCGTAGACTACATTTAATTTTCTAACTAAATCAATTCTTAGATTACCTATAAATATTTTATTTCATAATCTTTAGACTTTTTATAGCAATATAAAGTAACAAATCCTTAACGGATATCCTTATTTTTCATTTTTTTAAATTTATTTATCCTGTGGAACAGGCTAAGTGCATGTTGTCTGTTGTTGTTTTTTTTTCTTTTTAAATTGCCGTGGTAAGATTCACAAAAGAAGGTTACTTTAATGTAAAAGTTAAAAGATTTTATTCCAAGTAGAATTAGAACATATATATTTTAACTACGGTACTATAATAAATCCATACAACAAAATAAATAATAGTTAAAAAAAACTAAAAAAGTCCGCTTTAATAAATACCAAATTAAAAAATTTAAAATAAATTTATATTTAGAATAGTTGAAATAGGAAAAAAATGTATTGGAGTGTAAAACAAACGTGGGGTTCTTTTTAAGATATCTATTGATACCATGTACCCCACGCTTTTACAATGAAATACATTCTTTTCTTATTTCAAATATTCTTAATTTAAATTTATTTTTCATTTTTTATTTGGTTTTTATAAAAGCGTGTTTTGTAGCTTTTTAACTATTTATTTTTCATTTTAAAGTAAAGAAATAGCTGATTGGGTAAAGAATAACAAATCGCTAATCCTGAAGATCCTCGAAGGATAACAGGATTAGCTTATTTCATTGTCATCGGTCTTTGACAAGACGGCAAAGATTCCAATTAATCAGAAGATTTAAAGTACGTCAAATCCATGTTCAAAGTTTCCATTACATAGTACCTACTAACATACAAACATACGACCGAAGCTTATAAAAGCTTATTAAAAATGTAGAGGTGAGTTTTAAAACAAAGACGGGGCTTATATATAGCTTATAGCCTCTTCTTTGTTTTAAAAATATCCCTGTTTATTTCTTTACTAACTGTGCCCGCGACTTCGTTCGGGTGGAAAAAATTCTAAAATAAAAACCCATATAGTTCCCGTTCCCGTGGGATTTCCGGGATAAGAACTATCCTATGTCCTTTCTTGGGTCTCAAATTATATTTGTACCAAATTTTATCCAAATCGGTTCAGTGGTTTGGCCGTGAAAGCGTAACAGACAGACAGACAGACAATCAGACAGACAGACAGACAGTCAGACAGACAGACAGAGTTACTTTCGCATTTAAAATATTAGAATGGATTTGCGAATAAAGATACAATTACTAGTAAATTTTAATGCGATTCCACAAATCTCGTGCTCCTTAAAAAAGTTTTTCTTATTTAAATTATTAATATGAAACTAAACATCACACATGGAAAGTCAAAGGCGACAGCTAGGGCGAATGTTATAAATATATTTTGTAGTTTGTATGATTTGAGTGGTAATTTTTCCAAAATATCTTACCAAAATCGCCATCACTGTCATACAGAAACACGAAGAACTGTGTAGATTCTTTGAATATATATCTAGTTATCGCTGATTGCTTGAGTTTTTTTTTGTTTACATGATTTTTAGAGGAAAGGCCGAGAAAAATCTGTTTGCTATCATTATACCATTAACATAATATAAAAGTAACTTCTCTTGTGGCGACGGCTTTGGTAAATTAATGAGGTTTTAAGTATGAAGTCTAATTCGGCGACAATTAGTCGATTGATAGGCTACAGTCACTTAGTGAGACTTAATACTATAACTGCACTGTTAGCACTTGTAAATATTTCTTTGGGGATATTGGATGTGAAAGTATTATGCAGACAGGAAAGAGTGAATCTATTACAAATCTTCTTATATATAATAATAGTTCGTTCGTTAGTCTCGCTAAAACTCGAGAACGGCTGAACCGATTTGGCTAATTTTGGTTTTGAATTAATTGTTGAAGTCCAGGGAAGGTTCAAAAGGTGAGAAAATATAGAAAAAAATAGGAGTAGTTTAAAAGGTTGAACAACGTTTGCCGGGTCAGCTAGTGAATAATAAATATTCACGGGACAAATTACACTGACTGATCTAACCCCAAAGTAAGCAAATTATTTGCTTGTGTTATGGGTGTTAGTCAACGATACTAATACATAGAAATACATATATAAATACTGCAATATATTTAATAAACACCCAATCTCGGAAATACAAACATTTATGCACATCACACATCACGATCGAATCTGAGCCCCGTCGATTGCGTCGTCAGGGTCGCTAACCACTCGACCAACGGGGCGGTCTAATCCATACTAATATTATAAATGCGAAAGTAACTCTGTCTGTCTGTCTGTCTGTCTGTTACGCTTTCACGGCCAAACCACTGAACCGATTTGGATAAAATTTGGTACAAACATAGTTTGAGACCCAAGAAAGGACATAGGATAGTTCTTATCCCGGATATCCCACGGAAGCGGGAACTATGCGGGTTTTTATTTTAGAATTTTTTCCACGCGAACGAAGTCGCGGGCACAGCTAGTCATTCATATATACAACATACCTCGTTGTTGCTCTGGTATAAGTCACTTAAAAGTGCCTACAGTACCCGGCGATAAATATTGCACATCGACCTTTGGAAAGAGACAATCGGCTAATTTCGGCTTCGTAGAGCGTTATCTCTGTCGCACAAAATACAAACAGTCCGGTACCTATTAGGAGCTGTTAAAACAAGTATGATTTGCTTCTTTTGATATTTTTATTCTTTGTATAAAATACACTAATTTTTCTATAAGTGATGGCTTTAGGTTGGGGTAAAATAAAATAAAAAAACATTTTTACATTATGTTTACGTATTTAATTATTTTGGAACATTACAGCTTTAGTGTACATAATAAACACCATTATACCTATTGCTAAAATGAGACATTGCAATAAAAATAATAATAATTCTAATTCTCAATTACTTCCATTTCACTATCTGTGCTCTCAAAGAGGTCAATATCACTGTCACTATCAGCCGTATTTATTACTAATCTATCAGTGTAATTGTCTAAACTGTGTTGAATGCTTCTATATTCATTCTCACATTTGATTGCATGATCGCAAACCTTTTTCCACTCTTCAGCGCCGATCATGTTTACTTTTTCAGTCAATAATGTTTTTACTGTAGTTAAGTTCATACCCACATTTCTAGAGGCTACATAGCCTTTCAGTTGAGACCATATATTTTCAATTGGATTAAAATCCGGATGATATGGTGGCAATCGCAACACAGTGTGCCCATGTTCGGCAAGTATTTTGTCCACAGAAAACTCTGTATACCTCTCCTTGTGCTGACATATAATAGCGTAAATCTGGGTTTTTGTTAATTTTGGATCAACTGGAATTTCATGTCTGTTTAACCAGTTGATCATTTCCCGTTTAATGGTGTTTGAGTTGGGGGGTCTCAAACGTTAGTTAGACGTTAGTCTCAAACGAATGGAATACCTTGATAAAATACGCAAATTTCGCGAAACAGGAAAAAATATCGTCTACATGGATGAGTCATATATACATGCATCCCACACTAAAGGGAAATCTTGGAGTGACGATAAGAAAAAAGGAGTAAAAAAGCCAATTTCAAAAGGTCAACGTTTGATAATAGTTCATGCGGGAAATGAAAAGGCTTTGTACCCGGTGCTTTTTTAACGTATAAATCCACGGACACTACAGGTGACTATCACAATGAAATGAATAACGATAACTATGAGAAATGGCTGGTTAACCAATTAATCCCAAATATACCCAGTGATTCTGTTCTAGTTATCGACAACGCACCCTATCACAACAAGTATGTTGAGAGACCCCCCAACTCAAACACCATTAAACGGGAAATGATCAACTGGTTAAACAGACATGAAATTCCAGTTGATCCAAAATTAACAAAAACCCAGATTTACGCTATTATATGTCAGCACAAGGAGAGGTATACAGAGTTTTCTGTGGACAAAATACTTGCCGAACATGGGCACACTGTGTTGCGATTGCCACCATATCATCCGGATTTTAATCCAATTGAAAATATATGGTCTCAACTGAAAGGCTATGTAGCCTCTAGAAATGTGGGTATGAACTTAACTACAGTAAAAACATTATTGACTGAAAAAGTAAACATGATCGGCGCTGAAGAGTGGAAAAAGGTTTGCGATCATGCAATCAAATGTGAGAATGAATATAGAAGCATTCAACACAGTTTAGACAATTACACTGATAGATTAGTAATAAATACGGCTGATAGTGACAGTGATATTGACCTCTTTGAGAGCACAGATAGCGAAATGGAAGTAATTGAGAATTAGAATTATTATTATTTTTATTGCAATGTCTCATTTTAGCAATAGGTATAATGGTGTTTATTATGTACACTAAAGCTGTAATGTTCCAAAATAATTAAATACGTAAACATAATGTAAAAATGTTTTTTTATTTTATTTTACCCCAACCTAAAGCCATCACTTATAGAAAAATTAGTGTATTTTATACAAAGAATAAAAATATCAAAAGAAGCAAATCATACTTGTTTTAACAGCTCCTAATAGGTACCGGACTGTTTGTATTTTGTGCGACAGAGATAACGCTCTACGAAGCCGAAATTAGCCGATTGTCTCTTTCCAAAGGTCGATGTGCAATATTTATCGCCGGGTACTGTAGTTTGTTCTATTTTTATCGAAACATCAGAACAAAAAGTATATATTAACAACATTCTCATTTTTAATGGCTATGTTGTGAATATATATCAAGTTTTATCAACTAGTTTTTGAGTTTTGCGATCTTAAACGAATACGATAGTAAATTTTTTATATTTAAGGTTTATTTTAATAAAAAGTATCTTCACGCCCGTACACGAAGAGGTAGGCAGATGTACAACCAGTGCACCCACGATTAACTGAAGATACTTAGTCCCACAATGTGATGGGTAGCAAGCTTATCGCAATTGGGTGTTTATTCAATCCCGGGCAACATTGATTTATCAACTTTTTTTTAATTGCACGACCCGGGTATCAAACTTCGTTAACTTCGACAACGGACCACTAAACCACAGAGGCGACTAAAGAATTTAGATTATATTAAAAAAAGTAAGATTATTTTAATCTTTATATATATTTATCAAAGTTATACAAATGGAAAAGAGAAAACAATATAAATATAATGCTACTAATTAAATATACCACATCTTTTTACCAACTTTCACAGCGACTTACTGCAAAAGTGTTGGTACTTGTGTACCAACACTTTTGCAGTAAGTCGCTGTGAAGGAATAGGTAGTGGGGTTTGTACCCAATAGTATATTTACCACCTAGTCATGATCTTAGTGACACCTATTAGCTTTTTCTTGCTTTTTACGAAATGTATAGCATTACGGCAGTAGATCTATTCTTCAAAATGGGACCCGGATTTATAAGGGGATGGTTAATTACAATAATAACATTTATTTAATATTCACTATGAAAAATTGATCCAAGGATTGACAACTCATGCTAGGCCGTACACCGGCACGCACACATCGACGCCGGCGTGTGCGTGTACCGTTAGCAAAAGTATTGACTGCAGGTCAGCGAGTCTTTCTCTCGGTTGGGGTTCCGTAATCGCGCGTGTAATGCGTTGTTATGTAAAAGCATGTGCTAAATATTGTCGCAATATTTGATCAGTAGTTACCAGTAATAATGAAAATATCCGAAGTTTTCTAATGTTTAAGATGACAACGCATAAGAATATTATTATTATTTCCATGAAGTCACATAAATGACGACTATTCTTTCTAAATACGTACAAGAAAGAAGAGAAAGAAAGAGGAAAAATTTAATTTTTTGTTTGTTTGTGACGAATTAACATAAAAACTTCTAGACCGATTTCAAAAGTTGTTTCATTTTAGTAAGCTATATTATCTAGAAGTGACATAAATTACTCTTTTACTCGATTAAGCGAAGGAAAGTAATGATTTTTGGTCACACGAACGAAGTCGTCAGTAACTGTCAGTGTATGAATAAAATGTGTAAATAAACATTTATTTGAGACATATTATACCACAAATTAGTGGTTATTGGTTATAATTTATCTATATTATTTATTATTAACAATATACCACGATTTTATATGAAAACAATAATGAATGTGGAGGAAGCTAGACAAATCTGCATGGATCATATTCATGACATAAGGCATTCGTTTCTCTCTCCTTACTGTAAGGGACCTAGCGTGAAGATTTGTATATATGTATATATAATATACCACAGTATAAACATATATCCAAAAAATCAAAACCAAAACCTTAAGAACTAACAAAACTTTAGTATCCAACGAAACAAAACTGTATTTACTACTGCATTTATTTTATTCAAAATAATACTTAAGGCAAAGTAATGGTATTAGGAAACAAAATGAAAAACAGTTGAGATTTTTGTTCAAAATCAAAAAGAAAAGTGTTTTTCGCAGTTACAATAAAATACATGTTATTATAATTATAACATGTAGCTTATTTATAATTGTTAAGAAAGCTAATTAAAATCGATATTATTTTTTCGCTGTTATAATAAAATACATGTTATTATAATTATAATATGTAGCTTATTTATGATTGTTAAGAAAGATAATTTTATCGTTTATATATTGTCCGTATCTAGCTGTAGTATGCGCATTTCATAGATAATAATATTATGGACCACAACTCCTAAAAGGAGGTTATCAATTTGTTGGATTCTTTATGTTCGTTACCTCAGATCTCAGTCATTAATGAACTGATCTGGAAATTCTTCTTTTGTCTGGAAGAATATAAGTTTTAGTTTGGCCTGTATAAATTTGGTAAAGATTAGATTCAGGCTACCAGATATATATAAGATTGAAAGCCAGTTGTTGTAGTTTCAATGAGTTTAAATTAGAGATTTTTCCTTACTTACATATATTATGACGAGGACTGAGTTCAGTGTTGTTTTTCTATTTAAACTAATGTGTAATATTAGTAAATCTAATTCATTTAAAATGTAAGATTTATGAGATTAAAAAACTGCTTTAATAAATAAATATTCACGATTATACAGATAAAATATAAAATACTTTTTAAGATTGAATGGGTAAATGTGAAATTTCAAAGTTAAAACTCGAAAAGGAAGTGATACTAAAAGTACGAAAGTTGAGGCAAGGATATAACAATCTTGAATAAAATTTAAACAAAAATAAAAATATGTCCGGCTGTAAGCAATAAATCAATTCCAGGGTACAACTGGGTGGAAACAAACTGGATCTTGTGGATTCCACTGCGTTTTTAGGAATTACTTTTTTAGATAAGAAATAATAATGGGGAGCGCACATTAATAATTTAGCAAATAGAACTAGTTCGGCAGCTTATGCAGTTAAAAAATGAAACAGTTAACTGATGTTGACACAGCAAGAATTGTATACTTTAGTTACTTCCACAGCATTATGTCATATGGGATTCTTCTCTGGGGAAATTCTGCTGAAATAAATACAATATTGGTACTTATTGCAGAAAAGAGCTATTAGGGCAATTTATAATCTTAGCCCGAGGGTTTGCCTGAGAGAAAAATTCAAGGAAATCAATATCCTATCCTATATATATATATATATATATATATATATATATATATATATATATATATATATATATATATATATATATATATATATATATATATATATATATATATATATATATATATATATAGGATAGGATATTGATCTTTACACTTTTACAATATATATATGTATATATATATATATTTACAATATATATATATATATATATATATATATATATATATATATATATATATATATATATATATATATATATATATATATATATATATATATATATATATATATATATATATAGGATAGGATATTGATCTTTACACTTTTACAATAAACTTCCCGAAACAATAAGAGATCTACCCGTCAATAATTTTAAAAATGTGTTACACAAAACTGTGTAAAAATGGATATTATAAAAAAATCAGATTATTTAGAAGGCAAAAAAGCCTTGGATTAATTGCTTCTCATATCAATCTCATAAATATTTTTTATAATTTTGTAATATTGTGAAAAAAAATGATATGAAAATAGGACAGAGCCGCTGAGTATATATGCTGGATCTTCTCAGTGTGTGGCCGCGATTCCGATCCGGTAGTAGTTTTAAAAAAATTTTGACGTGTCAAAATAACTTGTAAAAAGTTTCACTGAATAAAGTTCTTCTGATTTATGATTTTAAATTTCTAGTAAATGGAAATGGAATGGAGTTATATATGGAGTAAAGTCTGTCGAGCGATAGTATTTAACAACACTTTTACCGGTTTTTTAAAATCAATATACGATAATTTACTATAGCTCATTATACAAGTATTTAACAGCACTTTTAACGCCTTCTTGATAATTCACTATAAAATTATTTAACGGCGCTTTTAGTGCTTTTTTTTCTTTGCGTGTTTAATGCACTATCCTCCTCTATTAACTTTTGGTGCTATCTGTTAAGGTACCACTTGTTATAGTGGCGCCACCACTTTTAATGCTTCTCGATTGATACTTTAAAAACACAGAGTTCTTCCTCCTTATTTCTACCTCTCATAACTAAATTTTATGACAAACATTACTGTTTATCACTGTCAATAACAGACGACAGTTTATCACTGTCAATAACAGATTTTCCTCCGTGTTTGTCCCGGTCTCCTTTGAAGAATAGGCCAACTGCCATTCTGACAGGCGTCCTGCGTAAAAGGCGACCGGCGAGGCGAGTCACTAACATCGTGGCTACTAGGTGGTAGAGTTCTGCATTGTCTCGCCCGGGTCTGGTACCGGGCCACAATAGCGTCAGTGCTTGTCACTGTCGTGTTACAGTTTGGAGGGTAAGGTAGCCGGTAAACTTATGCATGTGGTATAAGACCTGGCCACAAGATAGCAACGGACCATTAACACCTTTGATGTCTATAGGCAATGGTTGAATCTTTCCTTTAGGAGACCCATCTGCTTGTTTGCTATCTTATATAAAAAATCTATAAAAAAGATGGTAAGTAACAAAAATTTCCATTCAATACGGAACCACTAACTAAAACTTTCTTGCGTTTCGGTTCTTTTAATATATATTTTTAAATCATTTTCCGAAAAATAAAACTGAAATATCCGTAATAAAAGCAAGAACGTTTAACAGTTATTTGAAAGTTCCAATCGAGTTGTATCCAGGTCATACGTATTAAGTAAAAAACGAAAATACTAGGTTTTAAAAAGTGTTCCAAATTCTACTATATATATAGTCTAGATTTCGGTCACGGTTTGGCCATTTTCTTAAGTAATTTTCCCCCGTTTTGGATCGGCCTTGTTTGTAAAATAGACCAGCTGCCGTTCTGCCAGGCAGGTCATAAAAGGCGACCATGACTACTAGGTGGTAGAGGTCTGCAATGTCTCTCCTGGATATTTGGTATCACTGCCGTACCCATTCCTGCTGCAATAGCGTCATCTTATTCCGGTTTGGTGGGTAAGGTAGCCAGAAAATAAAAATATATAGCCAGTAGACTAATGCATGTGGCATTGCCATTCCGTCACATGGATAGCAACGCACCATTAACATTTTTTTTTGTCTATAAACGATGATTTCTATTTCCATCAGGAACTCCTTTGAAGAATAGGTCAACTTTTGTTTTCCCAGGCAGGTCGTAAGTGGCGACCGATTGGCTATAAGCGTCACTACCAACTAACTACTGGGTGGTAGAGTTCTGTATTGTCACACCCGAGTCTGGTACCACCGCCTTACCTATTCCTGCCACAATAGCGTCAGTTCTTGTCACTGTCGTGTTCCTGTTTGGAGGGTAAGGTAAAATTGTGCATGTGGCGTTAGATCTCGCTACGAGATAGCAACGCACCATTACTTTCTTTAGTGTCTATAGGCGATGGTTGACTCCTTCCATCAGGAGAGTCATCTGCTTGTTTGCGATCTTATAATGTATAAAAAAAGTAAAACTTCAGCTACCGCCTTTTAATCTCCTCTATCTCTCAAACCTTGGATCAGATCTTTACTGTATTTTCCAAACCAATTTTTAGTCAGTTTAGGCAACCATCGCCTTGCCTCGCCTCGCTTCTTTGCTATCTTATGTTAGGTATAAAAAAATCATTCAACCGGTTTCAATTTTTAAGCATCTTAGCATCTATAATGCAACAGAAAAGCATAAATCGAACATAACAATATATAAAGGACAATGAAAGTTAGGTTAGTTACTATACCTGCCGTAATAGCGTCAGTGCTTGTCACTGTCGTGTTCCGGTTAAGAACGTAGCCGGTAAATTTGTGCACAAGCCACAATAAATAAAGAAAGGTTGACCAGTAAAGTTAACTGTGGCTTAATGCCACAGATATGCATGCGATATACCAACTTTTTCGAAAGGGAAGCAACACTTTATTAACATCTTTGGTGTCATAGACAGACGCGATGATTAACTCTTTCCATTAGGGTAGCCATATGCTAGTTTTACCTTATGGTATATAAAAAACTCAAATATGAATCTCAATACAAACGGATCGTCTGAATACCTAAGTTTCTTTTCTTTATTTTGCAAGCCGCTTATTGCAAATGCTCAAAACAAAATTGTTATATTAGTCCAGTAAAAAGTTTAATGAAACCATGATCTGACCAGTTTTGGCGCAATGAGTAAAAATGTGTTCATTTATACTTAAATAATGATATTATGAAAGAAATTTTGATTTAAATTTAGGGGAAAGGGATGAAAAAAATAAAAAAATTGTTGAAAAATGCCTTTTTTAAAAATAACTTAATAACGGTAGGAAATAGAAAAAAAAAATTTCAAGTAAAAGTTGTAGAGAAAAAAATTCTACACAAAAAAGTTCCTCTTCATTTTTTTGTCATCTGCTTTAGTTTACTTACAAAAAATAAAAATTAAATTTGCTTTGTAATTAATTATAAAAACTTACAAGAATTATTACGGCCCTTTACCATGCAGCGCGCGCATCACATAAATATGTACTAACACTACTACATATGTTTTCCCATATTTATATATTTTTACATATTTTACTACAAATTTAATTTTTATTTTTTGTAGCTAAACTAAAGTAGATAACAAAAAAATGAAGAGGAATTTTTTTGTGTAGAATTTTTTTTTCTACAACTTTTACTTGAAACTTTTTTTTCTATTTCCTACCGTTATTAAGTTATTTTTAAAAAAGGCATTTTTCAACAATTTTTTTATTTTTTTCATCCCTTTCCCCTAAATTTAAATCAAAATTTCTTTCATAATATCATTATTTAAGTATTAATGAACACATTTTTACTCATTGCGCCAAAACTGGTCAGATCATGGTTTCATTAAACTTTTTACTGGACTAATATAACAATTTTGTTTATATGGCACTGCCATCGTTTATTGGACATTCATGATCTAAAATACTAATTTATTTACCGCCCCGTTTCGACCGTTGGTCGAGTGGTTAGTGACCCTAACTATGCAATCAACGGGGCTCTGGTTCGATCCCCGACGGGGACAAGAATTTGTGTCATGAGCATAAATGTTTGTATTTCCGGATTTGGGTGTTTATTACGTATGTAAAAGTATTTATATATGTATTTCTATGTATTAGTATCGTTGACTAACACCCATAACACACACAAATAATTTGCTTACTTTGGGGTTAGATCAATAAGTGTAATTTGTCCCGTGAATATTTATTTATTATTTATATTATTTACATACGAAACACCACAGAATACCTAATAGGACCGTACAAAAGATTACTAAAAAATAGACTACCCTTACCTCAGGTTGAGGTATAAAAATACATTTAGACTAGCAAGAGCTACCCGCCTGCAAGCAAAATTGCAATTTATAACCGCGCGCGATTATAAATTGCAATTTTGATTTTTCTTTTATGAACAAGCTGCGAACGTCGGCGTCATCGGTAAAACAATGATGTCTTAACAAGGTGCCATTTTCGATAATCACAGGGACATGTCATGGTTGGTTTAAAAAACGATTACACTTATACATACGTACATATCTTCACGTCACGTTGCTATTCATGTGTCGGGATGGCAATGCCAAATGCATAAGTCTTCCGGCTATCTTATCCTCCAAATCGAAATTCGAAAATGGCAAGCTTTGACGCTGTTGCAGCAGGAATAGGTAAAGCGGTGGTACCAAATACCCGGGCGAGACGTTGCGGAACTCTAAAGCCTAGAAATCACGATGAGAGTGACACGTATAGCCAATCGGTCACCTTTTACGACCTGTTTGGCAGAAGAGCAGTTGGTTTATTCTTCAAAGGAGCCCAGTTCAACATGAGGGATATTTATTTAATATTTTGTTGTGTACAATAAAATAAATAAATTTATTGAAAACTTTCATAAAATGTATTTGAAGGTGTCTGGTAATACTTTATAACCGAAAAAAATGTCTAGGATATATTTTTTAATTCTTAAAAAACCTAATTAAAAGATGAAATGAAAATCAAATTGCCAAAAATACATTTTTTGGGATTCCTGTTTCGCAAACGCAGTAGCGAAATAACCACGAACGCTTTGCTAGACTCACAGGCCTGGTATCGCCATTTGACGAAATTATATTTTTCAGCAATTCCAATCTGCTAAAAGGATCTTCGAAAAATTCGTCGCCAGCTCTTGGAACAATAGAACATATATATATATATATATATATATATATATATATATATATATATATATATATATATATATATGTATATATGTATATATATATATATATATATATATATATATATATATATATATATATATATATATATATATATATATATATATATATATATATATATATACATATATATACATATATATCTCTTTAACTATTTCCTTGCTAAATTTCATCCAAATTGATTCAGCGGTTTAGCCGTAGAAGCGTAACAGATGTACAGACTTTCGCATTTATTGTTAAAAAAAGCGGAAAACAGTGTAAAAATAATTTTCAAAGTTATCAATGATAAATTTCAATAGAATATTTGCACGTACTTATTTACACCATTTACGAGATGGCTCATTTAAACGTAAAATAAATGCTAGAATAACACTATCATATTCATTTAAATAAGACGCGGCTATTCTCCACAGTACAAATAATAAAAACTGTAAAAGTAGTCTGGATTATATGGCCCGTTCAGTAAAAGTTGAGTTCTGTTTGCATAAAAATTATCAGCCCGTAACTAGAATAACAAAGGCAGAATGTATTTTGATATGATGAATATTTTAGCGAGTATGGAGTTCACGAACAAGAAATGTTATTATAATAATGTGTGCTTTAGATATTATGTTAAACTGTTACCAAGGCATTTACAGACACATAATTAGTATAAAAACAAAAAACCCCTCCTTCTTCGGACAAAAATATAGCCTATGTATCTCACAAATAATAAAATTAATTTAATTATACCTCTCAAGCTTAAATCCATCAAGCCGTTTAGGCTACAGAGCGTAACTAAAGAAATATACATATATATATATATATATATATATATATATATATATATATATATATATATATATATATATATATACATACATACACACATGCGTTTTAAGGCGATTACAGCTGCGAACGACCTTGAGTTTCTAACAGGAGCGGCGCAAATATTATTTCTCGCGCTGGCGTGCTCCAAAGTCAAAGAGTATTTACAGTTGATGCAGATACCTACATTTTAACATTTTCGTTCACCTATATGAACTTTTATCATCGTGAATCGACTGAATGTTGTCAAACTCAAAACCAATAAACAGTAATCGCTCATTTATCGATTACATATACATTCATTTTACAAAAACGATAAATATCTAAAGAAAAAAATATACCGAAAATCGACAAAAAATCATATAACAATTTACACAATAATAACAGTTACGTATCCTATTTCTTTGAAAGTGTTGTAATATACAATACATCCCGTGTAGCACTTTATTTTAATACATACAATCAACAATTAATATTTAACAAAACCTTTCAAAATTTGATTTTGTAAAATGTAATCTCTTGAATAATATTTTAAAACTTTAACTAGCTTCTTAGTTTTTGTTTCAAAATCACGTAAGAGAAAAGTAGAGATATAACTTAATTTAATGTTTATATAGGAAAGTACTAAATAATTTGGTTTATTTAGACCATTTGTATGTATAATATATTTTATTTATTTATTTTTAGTTGCGAAGTCCTTACTACCTTCAAATAGTACCAGTTTTTATTTTTTTTTTCTTTAGAGTTTTGCTTTTTATTCGCTTGCTTGAATTATCTTCGTTGTTTATATGTTTTTTTTTTTATTTTTGTACATTTATACAAAATATTGACAAAATACGTATCTATCTATAGCTAATAAAACATTCAAGCGTAAACGTAGGTAAGTACATGAATAGTCTAAAAATATTATTCAGCGTCTACTCGCAAACAAAACCATTTATAAAGTACTAGCTTTCAGCCCCTTTAATATCCTCTTTTACCTCTTTAAGAGATAAAACTTACAGCATCCTCACATGCACGTTTATTTAATTGAATTAAAGAACGTGACTAATAAATTTGAAGAGATTTTGATTAAACATATTTTATTTTTTCTACAAAGTTTACCACTTTTTTCATCCTTTGAAGAGATAACATTTGAAAACCTTAAACTCGTATTCATTTAATTGTATTAAAAATTATAAATACTAAGTTTTAAATAATTTCTACAATATTCTACAATAAACAATCTATTTTTTATACAAACATCAATGCTTTTTTTACCCTTTAAGGAATGAAATTTAAAAAATCCCCAAATATATGATTCTTAAATTGTGTTGAAGAACATAAGTGCCGAATTTCAAATTATTTTGACCATAAACGTTTGATTTTTCATATAAATTGTAAACACACTTTTACTGGATGAAACTTCGAACATTACATGCATGTTTCTTCAATTTCGATTGAAGAGCATAAGTACTAAAAAAATCCGAAAATTCGTACTTCTTAATTGTATTAAAAATCAGAAATACTAAATTAAAATAATTTAGATTTTATAGTAATGCAATAAATAAACAATTCATTTTTGATACAAACTTTAAAGTCTCTTTTTACCTCTCTATGGGCTAGAATTCAAAAAAATATTAAATTTGTATTTAATTTTTTTTCAGTTAAAGGATAATTTAATTACGGCATATCATTCATTTCAACTCAAAAATGACAGAGTTTCATACAAACTTTCACCCCCTATTTCACCATCTGGGGATGAATTTAAAAAAATCCCTTTTTTCCCCTGTCGACATCATAAGAATAACCTTTGTAAAAAACAGCCTTCTCGCTCCAAGCTCATTGTTTACTATAAAAAACATCCAAGCGTAAACGAAATTTTAAATTTCCTAACGGCACAACCTTACTATTGTGCCAAACGTTCTATCTGTACTATTACTCTTTGACTTGAATAAGGAGAGCGGAGCACGCTAACATGCGACACAGCCTCCCCGTATGAACGCTACCGGGAGACTGACTTACGACGCAAGCGCTGTCCGCGAATTAAATAATAAGGTTTTTATTGATTTAATAGTACACTATAATGATTTTGTAAAATTTTGAACTTAAATTTTATAAAGCAATAAATTGTCTGTAATAAAAAGAAAAAATCATCAAAATCGTTACAGTAGTTTGGAAGTTATAAGCAAATTTTTGCGTAAAAATAAGAAAGATATTCGATTTTTTTTCGTCAAAAATAACAATAAAATTTGAAAAAACGAACTTAAAATTTAAACTTAATTATATTATACGTATAATGCATATTTTTTTTAAATTATTGGACCAACCAGTTAGCAGTAGTAGGCTTTCAAAGAGGTGTCTATTTCGTAGTTTGGCATTACCTATCGCCTTAACAACTTTACGATAACAGACTTCATCGTAAAATTGTCGAAAAACCTACTTAAACCTTAAAACTAATGAGCAAGATCCCCGTTCACAGTTATGTAGTAATAATAATAAATTGTTGAAGTACGTGTTGGGCCACGCGCAATATAGTTCCGAAGTTACACATCACAATAATGTGGACTAAGAAGAGGGCTTATATTGACTCGTACTATGAAATTTAACCTATTTAACGTCAATGACGAATATATCCACACCCGTGTCTGCGCCACAGGTTCAGCGCCTTAAAAAACTTTTCCCAGTAATTTTTTCAAGTTGGTCGATTATTACTCACAAACTTGTAAAGCCTCCAAAGCCGTGATAGATTTCCTCTTAACTTCATTATATTTACTACTATTATGAATTTTTTTCTATCTCCAAATCTAACCTACCTGCAGGCAACCTTCAGGCTGTTTAGCCTGCAGAGAAGGAGAGAACACTTGACTCTAACAAAAGTTAGCACTTTTAAGCTTAATATTTCAGAAACGAGTCTCTTTTTCGAAAAAATTGTTTTCAAAATACCTATAATTTTTTTGAAACCTATGCAACGATACCACAGACTATGGGATATATGAGAAAAAATTAACATCCCCACTTTACATGTAGCTAGCCAAAAAAAAAAATTTCTTGATTTTATGACACCACTTTGATGTCATGAAGAATAAGCATATTCATGTAAAATTACAGTATAAATCAGAATATTTTTTCGAGCATTTCATCGTAACGTAACTTTCTTGCGAATGCTCGGTAACGTACACGAAGTAGCTTAGAGCGAGTGAGCATTTTTTCATAAATATTTATTCCTACTTTGCTTTTTAATTATTGTTAGAATGTCGGTAATTCCTGCGTGCCTTTGCTAAGTGCAATGTACCTAACATGAATACGCTCTTTGATTTGCGAAATATAGTTGTAAAAAACGGGTGTCTTGTTCATTGTTTGTTTCACATATATTAAAGAGTGCCTCGATGTTTTATTGCAAGTTGCTTTAATATATACACAGCCTATAACGTTACAAGTAATAAGAATTAAAGTATCTGTATATTAATGCGTGAATCAAAAAGTTTATACCCGTTTTTTCTGACAATTACGCGAACAGTAGCGTATGAAATTTGGCACAGTTAAACTTAACATTACGGAAGACTGCAGAAACATAATATAATTTAATAATATGCTGTAGAAATACATTACATTATTAAAAATAGTTATAATACACCACTGACATATATAATTAATATAGACGTCGGGTACGCGCTAAAAAATGTCCGAGGCAAATGAGCGACAAAACGCGTAAAGAGCTACAATTCTGCTTAAGTTGAAATTACACCTTGATGCAATGATTTAGTGTTTAAATTACCTTGTTAATATATATTTTCCTGTGATGTGTAATTGGGACATTTTTTTCGCAATTTTAGTATGAGACCCGATGTCCATAGTAATAATATGTCAACGTCACACACACTACAAAAATGAGACATTCATTTTAATATAGGTCCGCACATGTTTACTTTTTTTTACGACCAATGCCTGTTGTTAATTTTTAAAAATCTAAAATGAAATTTAGCATAGCAAAAGTTTACATAGCGGGGATTGCAGAAATTTAAAATTTTTGTAATGCATTAAAAATACATTAAATTAATGAAAATAAACATTACATACACTTCATTTGTATAACATATACACATGTATACAATTTTTTTAACGTGTTTATTAAAAAGACCATGTATATTTATTTCTTAAACACGTAACGTAGCGTAACGACCACGTAACAACCTAGCTTGTGACATCTTATTATTTTCTTGTAAATATCAAATCGTCGTGACAGAATGAGTCGACGTGTGACAGGTGATACCAATTTCATATTTTATTGAAATGCAAACAAGATAAAATATAAAATATTATCAAATATAATACATTTCGTGTGTATTAATAGTATACTAGTTCTAATTTGACATCAATTTATTTTGCAACGTTTCGAAAACGAGTGACCTCTATGATACCACATAAAGGAAAAAAAGCAGAATTTGTAATAATATTGGTGTCGTTACGATGGCCGTCGACAACTAACTCACTGAATATTCGCGATGTGAGTCGCCAACCACTTTACTAAATGTTCGCGTTATCGCGATGTGAGTTACCAACCACTTCACTGAATGTTCGCGTTACCGCGATATGAGTCGCCAACCACTTTACTGAATATTCGCGTTGTCGCGATATAAGTCGCCAACTACTTCGTTGTATCAAGAATCGTTGGACTTCTGTGAGTTTTTTGTACTGCGACTAAGTTCATCTCGCTTTCGCATCGGTGCGCATCATACGTTGAAGAGAGATAGATTATTGTGAACGGAGTATATGGCCATCTACTTAGTTGTAATATTACGACATAGTTTTTATTTTAAATTGAATATTACGGTTGACCTTATGGTCTTTACTGCGTTTGTGGACTTTAGGGGCAAGCAGAGTGTTCAGCCAGAGTTTAAATTAAACTGGGGCTATAAAAGGACTATTTCCTATGAAACGGGACCTCGGTTTACTGCGGCGTTTGGGATAAATGTGGTGGACGGAGTCATGGCATTGCGCCCCCCGTTAGGCACGGGGCGACGCCATGGAGAAGGTTTTGTTTTCGAGACCGGCGATGACGGTGTAATATCGTGTGTGTACTTGTAACTTAACATAAATTGTTGATGTTACTGGGATCATAGGGATAGGAAAGTACATAGCTAGGCCTGTATACCTGGGTACAACGAAGTATAATCATGACAACACACGCAATCTTGAAAAATTTAAAACTGTAAGATTTAGTAAATTACTCTCAATTTCATTAAGGTTCTACACGACCCATTTAAAAGATTCATCCATACTAAATGTCTGTCTGTTATGTTTTAACGGCTCTATCACTTAACTGATTTTGATTTTTTTTTTGGACAACTTACACTTACTGATCTAACCTTAAAGTAAGCAAATTATTTTCTTGTGTTATGAGTGTTAGTCAACTATATTAATACATAGAAATACATATATAAATATTAGAAAATATTTAATAAACACGCAAACCCGGAAATACAAACATTTATGCTCATCACACCAATGCCTGTCCCCGTCGGGAATCGAACCCGACCCCGTCGATTGCGTAGTTAGGATCACTAACCATTCGACCAACGGGGCGGTTTTGATTAAATGTAGCATGGAGAAGTTTAAAGATCAGGGGAGAAACATGAGCTAACTTTTTTCAATAATCAACCCCTAAGGAGCAATAGGGAATCAAAGTATATATAAAATGCTATACGTTAATTTACTCGTGGTCGAAGCTGCACCAGTTTACTAGTTTTTTTTTATATCATAGATAGCAAACAAGCAGATGGGTCTCCTGATGGAGAGAGTCAAATATCGCCTATGGACACCACGGATGTTATTGTTGGGTTGCTATCTTGTGGCGAGATATATTGCCACATGCCTAAGTTATGCATATGTTAAGTACCTATATATAAAATAAAAATACTCCTATTTTGTACAATATCTACTTGTAATCTGTATCAAAAAACGCTCTTTGTAACCGAAGTTTGTCTGTTTCAAATTGTGACTTAAAGAATATTCAAGCCACATAAAGCAACTTTGAAAAAGATTTTTATAAATCAGCTTTTCTCTTTTTATCTGTGATTCAATTTCTGTAAGAAAAATAAGAACTAAAAGCAATATTTCCTTTATCGGCCTAACACAACTTCAAAAACTATCCTGCTGTCTGTACATTATTGCCTTAATACGTTACGTTTTCACTTGAGCGTAGTTTATACTTAAGCTAGTACGTTTGTATTTCAACTTTACGTGTGAGGGTTTACAGTTTATTTTTCTTTGAATAAAATATATGCTTGTTACTTAAAGAAACTGCGCAATATTATTTCGAAACACTGATATATCGCCTTGTGTATCAAGGAAATTGTGATTTATAGTTACAAAAATAAGAGCTATATTCGTTGTTATGAATTGTATGTTCTGGAAGCTTCCACAATGTGTTCTACAAATACAAACACTAGCAACAAGTGACATGAGTAGGGGACCAAGTTAAAGGAGCTTGAGGAGCGTCGGGTAAAATAAATTAAGCCGATGTTCCGAAATATACCAATAGCTCGGTTGTATTTTTAAAATTAGTCGTAAGTTGTGTGATTTTGCAATTTTTAGCATCGAATTATGTATGAAATATAAAACGAATATTGCTGAATAAATCTCATGATAAGCTAAACTATTTACGTACACTATAATGTAAGCTAACTATGTAATTACAGTACATAACATATTTAAAAAATACCATTTAATACAAATAGCTGTTAAGTAATTATGTATGTAAAGCTTTGCTATGTGAGTAACAGTAACCACGCTCTCTTTAGGTCAGATTGTAGATCAAGGTCATTAAACACTCTACCAGCGAAAAACATACAATATTGTGTTCGCTAATGTAACACGTACTAATAAATGTAATTATTATAACGAAGAAAAGAATAGTAATATTTAATAAATAAAAGTAAATTTTCCCTGTATATTATTGCAAGTGTTTAAACTTTAAACCCTTATGAATGTTACGTTCCGGGACTGCTAGACATTTATCGAGGATCTCCAAGGGACCAATTTGTGTGTATATTAAAATAAATTGTACATACATACATACATGTTTTCACGCCAGATCCCTTACGGGGTAGGCAGCAAGAACCGAGTGCCATACATCACATTCATTACTCTCTTCATACACACACGCCGGTTGTGAAGCCTTTTGATACCACCTTCGGACAGTACTATATATATAATATTTAACTTTTATTTATTTATTTAAAAGTTATTCTTTGTTTGTCTTTTTGATTTGTTAAATGTCACCGAGCAGAAAATTCTTTGATACTTAACACATTTTCTTTATTATCTGTTAGCGTGGTATTTTGATTTCTTGCTCTTGTGAGAACTGAAGTGATACTGTACATGATACAACTCTAAACGTAGTATACCATATGTTATTTATTCTATTTATATCGCAACATTCATTTAGAAATCCAAACATATTTAAAAAAAGTATCGTCATGCCCGTTTCCCTTTTGGGGTAGGTAGAGAAAACCAAACGTCTAGAGACTTTCCAGTTCAATACGACTCACAGATTTGCCGGATGGCGAGATGAGTGGTTATCCCCATCACCACATTTTACCGACCTGATAACCAGTATCTATTATTTTTAGCGTTATTTGGAACCGACGGCTTCTGAGGCACTCCAAGCTGCTACTGAGATTTTGAATTTTCGGGAAAAACCTCGAAAAAACTCAATATAAGTTTTGTTGACCCGGAGATCGAACGCAGGACCTCACGATCTGAGCTGAATAGGCTATCCTCTAAACCATGGGGCGTTGCAGAAGGGTACCCTAGTCGACAAAAAACGTCCGTAACCTTAATAAAAGCGTAGATTTTTATAAAGAACTTTGTCCCTAACTGGTGTCCCACGACACCACACAATTTTTTAATTTTATTATATAATTTAGTACGGTACGGTACGTTTTATTAATATCAGGATGAATTACGGGTTATATAAATAGTTTGTTAACATCATGACATATTCCGTTCTAACATCATTTAAATATGGTACCGTACCTACCCACATATGATTATGTATTTAAACATAAGTAGATTACTTACTAAAATAATAATACCTGAAAAATATATAAGTAACTGTTTCTTTGCTGACCAATATGAGTATTTTCCAATCAAAATTTTTAATTAAGGAACTAACAAGCATAACTGAGGAACTAACAACTATTAATCAGTGTAATTTGATTACGAGAAATATTTTCAAATCATTTTATAAAAAATGGATTTTATGTTAGAAACCTCTTTCAGTAGCAGCTAGCAAAAAGATATTTAAATCATTTTATCAAAGTTTTATTTTATGTTAGAATACTATCTCAATAGGAGTTCGGGATCTGTTAGTAGCTCTCATGCTTTGGTAGAGAATGTCAACGAATTGCTCGTGGTTTAACGGAAAGAACAAACTATAGTCACAGGTTAAGTCAACGTGGATCACCATCCACTAGTTAGAACTTGACTTTGACAAGCACTGTTATAGCGACAGCAAAAGGTATGGGTCTGAATTTTTATTAATAACTAGATATCGCCTCCTGGTCGAAATTCGATCATTTATTATATAATAAAATCTCTTCTAAAATTGATAACAGACTTTTATAATATACTATTATATTGATAATAGACTACACATATTTAGTTTAACAACAGTCTTTAGCTATAACCATAGTAGTATACATGTGTGTATATTATCATGTATGATAATGTAGTGAGAGTTTTATTTTAATTACTTCAATGAATTTCTAATGCACATAAGATTTCTGCACACCTTTGCAATGTAAACTTTAGCTGTGCCAAGCTTCATACCCTTCTGTTCGCGTAATTGTCGTAAAAAGGGCTATAAAGTTTTTACTTCACTTTTTTATATATCATAAGATCGCAAACAGGCAGATGGATCTCCCGATGGAAAGAGTCAACCTTCACCTATAGACACCAAAGATGTTAATGATATGTTGCTATCTTGTGGTGAGGTCTATTGCCACATGCATAAGTGTACTGGCAACCTTACCCTCCAAACCGGAATACGAGATTGACAAGCACTAACGCTATTGCGGTAGGAATAGGTAAGACGGTGGTACAAAACCCGGGCGAGACAATGTAGAATCCTACCACCTAGTAGCCACGATGGTAGTGACTCGCATTGCCAATAGGCTGTCGTTTACGACCTACCTAGCAGAACGGCAGTTAGCCTATTCTTCAAAGAAGCCCGGGACCAACACGGGGTAAAACTTATTAATACACTTATTATTATAATATAGATTCAATTTGCATGACATGCAATTGCGAATCTACTTAAATATCTAATTAGATCGTAAATAAGATGCAGAATATATTAACTTATATAATCTGTGGTAGATAGAAAAAAACTATTGTATTTATTTCCACAAGAGATATTTTCTTGCATTTCTAAATTAATTTATTTTATAAATTTGAAATTTCAACTACTATTATCACTTTACCCCGAGCTCATCTTAATCTGGTAATGGAATTGAGTGTTTACGCATAAACGTTCGTATGATTGGGAGGAAGTTGGTCAATGTATGTATTTGAATGTGGGAAAGGCATTTGTTATCTATGCCAATAAGACAATATCTAATAATTGACGGTATCTGCTGTGTTACCTTCGTCCTGACTAAGGGGTTTTTATATTCAATTATATGATTATTGTAACTGCAGTTATTTTTAAATAAATAATAATAAAAAATATCGTTTGGACAAATTACAGGAATTGATCTAACCCCAAAGTAAGCAAATTATTTGCTTGTATTATGGGTGTCAGTCAACGATACTAATACATATGAATATGTGACATATATAATAAACACCCAAACCCACCACTACAAACATCTATTCTCACACAAATGTCTGTCCCTGTCAAGAATCGAACCCGACCTTATCGATTTGTAGGTAGGTTCGTAAATCACTTGATAACAATGGGGCGTTATGTAGTCACGCTGGTTTTCTAACCAAAGCTTTTCTTTTTAAAAAGTATCATCACGCTCAGTTCCCTTGCGGGGTAGGCAGAGTAAACCGAATGTCAATATTAGACTTTCCGGTTAACCACGATATACCGGTTTGTGAGTTGACGAGATGAGTGGTGAACTCCATCGCCGCATTTTTCCGACCTGATATTAAATAGCGACTATTTTAGTGGTAGCCGGGACCACGGGCTTCACATGATCATCCAAGGCTCAGGAGTGGTAACATCCTACCGAGCTCCTACTAAGAATTAGAATTTTTTAAAAAACTTCTGTAATACTTCGAAATCGATCCCCGGGTCGGGCAAAATTGTTATTGAGATTTTTTCGAGGTTTTCTCGAAAATTCAAAATCTCATTAGCACTCGGAGTCTGGTGGGTGGTGTGTTACCACTTACATGTCTCTGATGAGCACATAAAGCCTTCGGTACCTGTTATTGTTAGAAATAGTCAATAATCGTTATTAGGTTAGCAAAAATGTGACCATGTGCATTATCACTCTTCTCGCCAACCGACAAAACCGGTTAATCGTGGCGAACTTAAAACGTTCGGTTAACTCTGCCTAGCTGTCAAGGGAACTGAGCGTGATGATACTTAACTTACGTGGTTAAGTATCATCATGTACGTAGAAGTACTGACGTGGCGGAAAGTAGCCACGGGTCATTTCACAATTAACAATGATTTTGGTCTGATTTTTTTAATATTACTTATATCTCTACATAAGTATATATGAATGATATACAAATAAATCATATTCAATTTGCTAAGAATCAATTTTATTAAAATTAACAATAAGGACATTCATTAAAAATAGCCTGTATAAGACAAATATGCATTGGATAGTTTCCATCGTCGGCACTTGGTGAAACTGCATTTTAATCTATGTATTACAAATAAACTCACTTGTACTTCCAGTTCACGTATATTTTTAATTTTCTACTTTTCACATCCAGCCGGTTTCGTTTATTAAAGCATCATCAGGGATGTTTTACACATATTTTATAATATCTTTAACATATTTTTATACATTTCAAGTTATATTAATATAACTATAAATATCTTTAACATATTTCTTTACATTTCAAGTTATATTAATATAACTTGAAATGTAAAAAAATATGTTAAAGGTATTATAAAATATGTGTAAAACATCCCTGATGATGCTTTAATAAGCGAAACCAATTGGATGTGAATAGTAGAAAATTAAAAATATACGTGAACTGGAAGTACAAGTGAGTTTTTTGTAATACAAATATGCATTTTTATACCTAAATGAAGAATTAGCGCATTCAAAAATATTTATTTACTAGCTGACCCGGCAAACGTTATTCTGCCTTTTTAACTACCCTTATTTTTTCTATATTTTCTCACCCTTTAAACCTTCCCTAGACTTCAACAATTAATTCAAAACCAAAATAAGCCAAATCGTTTCAGCCGTTCTCGAGTTTTAGCGAGACTAACGAACAGCAATTGATTTTTATATATATAGATTCTTAGATTTATTAGCTTTATTACACAAGGAAATTTCAGACGCCAGCTGTAGCGTGCAACCCGCTGAATAATTAAAGTTTTTGGCGAATCATCCATCGCCAAATTTTTTCGAAGTAAAAAGTAACGTATGTGCCATTTCAGGTCATCATCTACCTGTGCCAAATTTCATTCAATTCCGTTCAGTGGTTTTTTCATGATTGAGTAACAAACATCCATCCAAACATCCAAACTTTCACATTTATAATATTAATATAGATTTATTACTAGATTTATTTTGTTCATATGTCCTTTTATTATGATTTTTTAAATTTTTTGAAATTTATCTATTTTTAAAGCCTTTGAAGCAACGGTTATAATTGGTGATCACATTTTATAGCTCCTCTATACTTTCCCTGGAAAGATTTATTCCCTCAACCTGTTGAGGGTGTCAACAAGAGGGAAATATGTAACAACTTTTTTTTAAATTTGCAAAGGGTAAGTATGGTATTCTTTTAGTACTTGAATGGAATGCTCTATTCTTCATAAGTTACATATAAATTGCAGATCGTCACTCCAACGAGCAAAGTAACAACAAATAGTTGTTACTTTGCTCGTTTACCACTCCTCTGAGATTAAGAATGTTTAGGCTTATCATGTAAATTTTTAAAATAGTTCAAAATAATTTGAGACTGCTTATAATTTGGCGAGAAAATTTTCTACCATTATCCAATTGTAGCATCGCTAGTGAACCAACCAATGTAAAAAAAAATCAGCAAATTATACGATACTTCCTCCGCGCTTATTGTTTTCAGTGCTCTTAATATTATAAACTTCGTGAGATTATTCTGATATAAAAGTAAGACTTGACGACGAAAACTGTTTTTAATTTCTTTTAGTTTTTGCTGACACAGTTCGAAAATATATAGACATAGTTCAATAACATGGCAAGTTACATTAATTTCTTGTATGGTAATAAGACGCTCCTTCAGAATTCGGTTTTGTCCGCCATGGTCAATAATAACCAGAGTGCTAAGTGTGAGTTTTTCTTTTCGCATTCGATCGTGAGCGCGTTTCGAGTTTACTAGGAATTTGTATGTGATTTGTACAGCGCCACCTAGTTCTAAACTGGTTTCTCACGTTTACCACTAGGTGGCGCTGTACAAATCACATACAAATTTATACACACACACAATTATAATTATAATACATATATTTACAATTATAATAATTATAATACACAATTATACATACACGCTATGCTCAATTGCTGTTCGTTAGTCTCGCTAAAACTCGAGAACGGCTGAACCGATTTGGCTAATTTTGGTTTTGAATTAATTTTTAAAGTCCAGGCAAGGTTTAATAGGCGAGAAAATAAAGAAAAAAAATAAGAGTAGTTAAAAAGGCAGAACAACGTTTGTCGGGTCAGCTAGTAATATCATCAGCTAGTAATATATAATGTAAATCCATCATTTGCCATAAATTTGTCATTATGTTTTCACTGTATCCTATATTTTAAACGAGCAATTCTTGTATATTTGTATGTCATTGTTTTATTTGAAACGACTTTAACGATTTTGATGAAAATTTTTATTGAAGTCTATCTAAATTAATGCCTTTAAAATTGATCAGGCGTCTCATTTCCGTGATAATCCGTTTTCATTCACTCAACCGGTTTATTATTAAATGCTGTGGATTAATAAATAAATATATCCGAGTATCTTCTCTCATGTTTCTTATTCTTACAATATTTGCGTAAATTTTTCTACAGATATGGGTACTGTTTTATAGGTTATTCAGAGATTTCTTAGGTAGTTCTATGTAATTTATTACATGTATATGTTTAGCAAATAGGGTCGTTCGTTACTATAAGGCATTTTTATGGGCTCGCCGGGTTACTAATCCAGTTTGTGGAACGCTTAAAGAGGCTGAAAGGTTTGCTCATTGATTGATGATCAATGAGTAAACCTTTCAACCTGTACTGCATTTATATTTTAGAAATAAAAATTAAATTAATGTACATTACAGAAATAGAGATAAAATGATATATAAGCATGTAGGGTCACTGTCAAGTTTTGCGCTGGTGTCTAAAATATACACCTACATGCGTACGTTTTAAATAAAAAGCAATGACTTTAAGGTCCGCTTGCATTACATTATTTAAATGAAATTCAAAATTTAAAAGTATTTAAAGTTTTTTTTGTGTGTTGGTCCAGGTTCCTTTTATGATAAAACCATCTGCATTTTTACGAGGTAGTTCGTAAAAGGCGAATGATTGTCTACTCACTTGTCACTACCATCGTAACTATTAGGTGGTAGACTTCTGCACATTCTTGCGCAGTTACATGGTATCAACTATTTATTACAAAAGATAAAGCTAAGTATAATATTATATATTTCATTTTATTACAATTAATTCACTGTACACCAAGTCGGAAATTATCTTTGTTTTTAATATTTCCTTGTTACGGGTTGGCTGGAAGAAATCTCTATTACTAGACATAAGCTCGCCCATTGTAGGTACTTGTTTTCTATTGTTCTTGTTATGTTAGTGATTTCTGTGTACAATAAAGAATTAATCAATTAATTAAATAAATAAATATAACTAATATTTTTACAAAATAAACTCGGCGAAAATAGACTTTAAGTTAAGTGACAGTCAATGCAAATCTGTAAGCGCTACGTCACGCCGTGTTAAAACTCCATGTTGTTGACATTGTCATAAAAACCAGAGAATGTAATCAAGGCATCACGCCTTGATTACATTCTCTGGTCATGAGATTTTAGAGCGTTTCACGGGAAATTTAAATATAAATTTTAATACGTGAATTATTTATTGTAAATGTACGACATTTAAAAACATAAATAGCTTTTTTGGTTAATTTACCTCTAATAAGGTAAAGTCTCCCGTATGCTACTTTGAGGAATAGGCCAACTGCCGTTCTGCCAAGCTGCCCGTAAGTGGCGCGATATGTGAAAAAATTAACCATTTGATCTAAAACTAAAGTAAGCTAAATATTTGTTCGTGGTATGGATTTAATCAACGATAATAATAAAAATGTGTTGAAAATCCAACAGTGCACGCCTCATAACGTTCGTTTAATTAAAAATGATAATTAAACGACACTGAATTAGATAGTAGTTTTCAATAGAAAACAAACCCGTGGCATACTGTGTTAAGAAAATGATATATAATATGATTTAAGTCCAGAAACATGCTTCATCATGATATGCTAAAAGTAGAGCACTGCGAGCATGCTCTGCTTGAGGCGTGTAAAGTGATGTCAAGAAATATATTAATTAATGCTGAAAATATATTTTATAAACACCCAGATCACAAAATACAAATGTCTATGCTCATCACACAAACGTTAGATCTGTCGGAAATTAACCCCGAGTCAAATCGATTGCGTAAATTACTAATCACAACATTTTTTGCTTTACTATTTCTTTTCTATGTTATTTCTAATGAACTTTTTTATATTCGGGCAGTGTCATATTCTCTTTATCACAATTACTCGAAAGATATCCCAAAGCGAGAAAATTGGCCGTCCACTAGTTCACCCAATATACGTGTTTGCTTAGTCATTGTTATCTTTAGTGATGGAACGCATTGATTCGCTACGGATAAGTCGAAAAAATTTTTTGACGTGAAAAATAAATTCGGAGTATTTAGACGGAACGAACACCGTAGGTGATACTACTTTAGCGCTACGCATCATCCGCAAATTTGTTGGTTCTGTAGCTTTGACATTTATTTGTAACATTGTGAAAAAATATTAAAATAAAAACAATTTTTTAATTTATATTATAAAATTACTCTTATTCGCCCAAATAATAATAAGACAGTAATTCTGTTGTGCAAAGGGCAAAGGGTTGTTAAAGGCAGACAGCAAAGGGTTGTGAAATCATTTTTCGTCATTCAAATTAAATCAATTTAAAAATTAAATCAAAGCTGACGTATAGAGGGCGGTGTCGTCCGCGTAGAGAGCTAGTTCTACGTCTGTAGGTCAGGAAATATCGTGTGTGCAGTAACAGAAAAGGTGTGGAGTGAGAACGGAGCCCCTTTAACGGTCGAGGGGAAGACAGAGTTTCAACAAGTAGTCTCGTATTATGCGTACGAGTCTGTCCGGAACGCCGACCCCTGTATATTCAGGCCATCGTGCCAAACATTGTCGAATGCTTCAGCTATATCGAAGAATAAAACTCCAGCCTCCAGTGCCCCGCGGCTTCAGCCTATTCGTATTATCTAACACGTATTCCGTGAGGCAATATACCTGTTCTGGGTATGAGTGGGCAGCACGAAATCCGAATTGTTAGTCTATCAGGATGCCTTTATCTTGTGTGGCTATTTTTAAACGAGCGAGTATAATTCTTTCGTAAATTTTACCAAATTTGTTTATTAGGCTTATCGGTCGGCAATTAAAATTAGGTATAACAAAACTATTTCTATTATTCATTGCTTCCTTCCTTGCACCTATTGCTTCGCACCCAGCGTATACGCTTAGCCTAGTAAGATAAGGAAAAGTCTCAAGCAAGAAACAAAATGGTTTCCGGCCCTGTCTCATGTTTATAAAAATCTATACATATAATAAAATCGTAGGAAAGTCAATGTATTTCGGGAGTAAACTCAAAATGTACTGGATGGATTTACTTCAAATTTTGCATAAATACTACTAACAGGTCGGATCAACATATAGGCTACATATCACGCTATCACCTGCGGGGGAGGAGTTGTGCGGAGTAAACAAAGTCCGCGCGAACGAAGTCGCGGGCAACAGCTAGTATGTAATAAACTAGCGACCTGCCCGTGGTTTCACCCGCGTAGCTTTTGTTCCCGTGGGAATATCGGAAAGGTTTATATAATAAAACCTTCCTCAAGAAACTATCTAATAAAAAAACCGCATCATCTGTTCGCGCAAAAATCTGTTGCGGAGTTTTAAAGATTTGTGCATACATAGGGACATACAGAAAAAAGTACTTTGTTTTATACTATGTAGTGATTAAAATTACCCGAAAATTTCAAAGCGACATAAACTTAACCATTACAAATTCAAAATAAACTAAAAGTTTTTTTAATTGAAAAACCATATTACTCTGTAAAAGAAGGCAAATTATTTTAATTGGAAGTCACTACCCACTATTAACCTCGCTGCGCTTGCGCTGCGCACAATAATTATGTCGTCTTATGCATAAAATGTAATGTAACAATTATTATAAATAAGTAAATAAAATAATCAATATGATTTTTTGAATAACATGAAAGTATTTAAGTAATATAACATACATACATATCGTCACGCCATACCCTTACAGGTAGGCAGACAGAATCGAAAAAAAAAATGGATGCGTGTACTTATGTACGCGCGTGAGAATTTATACTTTTAGTAATATCAATCAAAATATTCAATTTAAATCACTACTGAATATAATTTATTAGCACATATATAATTCGCACTTGTATGAAACTAAAACACGTGTTGTGAATGTATAAACTAGAAACATGTTGATAAATATTATAAATATGAAAACAGTGATCAGAGGTGACGAGCGTACCAACATGCGCGACTAATATCGAGGTTCAATTTCTATTTTGTTGGTAGCTTTTTTTTCGAGACTTAATGAGCGGTTAAGCAGACAGCTTCATACTGTTAATTTTGTGTCACAGATGCGCGCGCATGTTAAAATTTCACTCTCATCATTTTTTCATAACGCGCCTAAAGAAGTATAATTTCAATATTACTTTTATTTAAGAATAATAATATATTACTTTTATAATATATTACTTTTATCTCTAGGCGACTTTCTATGCACTTTTGTGGTACATTTTACTGGATAAGTATCGCACTTTTAGGTTTGAACTTTGACGTGGTAGTTTAAATTCATGTCGAGATATGTTCTACCATTAAAATACCATTTTATAAACATTAAAAAAAAATAGAAGATACATGTTATATTAGAATTTTATTACTACTAACGCCATCTATTATAAAACTAATGAATTAAAATGCTACAATACACTAGGCGACGATCTATGCTCTTTTGATTGTCTGACTCGGGAATCGAACCCCGAGGGTTTCTCTGAGAGAAAAATTCGAAAAGTTTATTCGTTGAGTTTCTACCGCCAATTCTTCGTGCCTGCGGTAAGTCCAATAAAATTTTTAAAAAAATTTTAATTTCTAAAATCAATGTAAAACCAGGATCTTCCCGATTTTAGAAAAAAAAACTATTTATTTTAGTGAAATGTTAAAAATGTGTTTTTCTTTAAAAGATCAACTTTCGTTTCTAATATCCATTTTTCCTTGAAAACTCTTTTACAAGAAAGTTACCATAAATAAAAATTGATTTCTATCAACGCGCGGGATTTGAACCTGCGACCATCTCCCTAAAGCCGGGACGCTCTTACACATATTGTGTCGACAGGCTCGAGGCGGCGAAATTCTTCTTTGCTATATGATCGATTACGTCGATTCAAAATCGCAGGTTCAAATCCCGCGTGTCGATATTTTTCTTTGTTGTTTTTAAGGTTTTTTCCAGTTTCCCAAGCACGGGGTGAGTGCTATAACATAAAAATAATTGATTTCTATCAATATTAGACTTTAAGAGCTAAGTGGTGACGCGAGATGGATCTTGAGTTGCTACATATTATAGGTAGACTGTAGGTATTATAGGTAGACCAAAAAATATGGTGTAAAATATGTAGATAACCTTTGTATTTGTTCTGTGTAGATAACATTGATAATTATAGAAATCGTGTTTTTAATCAATCAAGAAAATTTTAAAGAATTTTTTTTATAGTAATAAAAAAATTTAGTCTTAGAAACATGTTTTTCTTTATTTTGGTTTTATTTTGCTGCGCCCCCCAGGCTTTGGTCTAAAGTCTGACGATGCCTTTGATGCGAATATAATGTTTGGGAAAAATACGCTGGATTTTATTAGGTTAGATAATTATAAATAAATTCCATATATTAAAAGATGTAATTCTCATAAAAATACTTTCCTAACAATATTACTAGGTAGTGGCCGCGTTTCCGTAGTAGTTTTTTATAAAAATATGTTGACGTGTCAAAATAACTTGCAAAAAGTTTTATTGAATAAAGTACTTCTGATTTCGGATTATAACTTTGCGAGCCCTTACAAAGCTCTGCTTTTTGCCAGTATTATAATAAAAGCTATAGCTTGGCTATGCGAGTCACTACCATCGTGGCCACTAGGTGGTTGAGCTTTGCATTGTCTCGCCCCGATCTCGTACCACCGCCTTACCTATTCCTGATGCAATAGTGCAGTGCTTGTCACTGTCGTGTTCCGGTTTGGAGGGTAAGGTAGCCGGTAAACTTATACATATGGTATTAGAACTCGCCACAAGGTAGCATCGCACCATTAACATCTTTGGTGTCTTTAGGCGATGCTTGACTCTTTCTATCAGGAGACCCATCTGCTTGTTTTCTATCTTAAGTTATAAAAATAAATAACAGTTTAAAAAACTAAAAACACGCTTGTTATAGAAAACCAAACTAAAAAATAGAAAATAAATTTTAATAAATTTAAATTAAGAATAGTGTTAAAATTTTCAATAAATATAAATTAATAATAGTGTGTATAAAGAAAAAATATTTTATTTAAAAAAAAGCGTGGGGTTTAAAATTCTAATCGACAATTGTAGTTCACCGAATGCGAATGGCTAATAAATTCAGTGTCGTTTAATTACAATTAATAAAAAATAATAAAAAAATAACATGGATGGTGATATATCTATATCTATAAATATTTGGTACATTTATTCTACCAGGGGCACTTGTGCAGTACCTTCCTAGTAGCTGTTTTTTCCGCAACTAATTTTGAACAACTTATGTTTTTTTTTTAATATTTAATAATTAAATGAGCATTATGAGTCGTGCACTTTTGGATTTTCCAAACTTTTTATTTGTTCTAATCGACTATTAATTCCGTGATAACTAGAAGTAAGTGTAATTATTGTCCTGTCCTATCGACTGTAGAGAAACATTATAAATCTTATCGACTATAGATGAAAATTATATAAATTAACAAAAATCATATTTTGCAAATTGAAAAATGGAATAAAAAGTCACTATTTCTTTAAAAAATGTCTTATATTTTATTTTTTTAATATAATAATTTAATGCTGAGAAAATTCCAAGAGCAAATATTTTACTTATCTAAGGAATGCATCTACTCAAACAATTTGTTGAGTGAAAGCAAACATTGCGAAAGGTTCAACATTCCTTGATGATGCAAGCGGGTACCGCATACTCTGGAAATGTTAAAATTAATTTGAATACAACCTTTTACCGACAATACTTTGAATTGCAATTGCGAGAAGAATGGGGTGTAGAAAACAATCGCGATTATTCATTCATATCTTCATGCTAAATCCCTTACGGGGTAGGTAGTGAGAATTGAGTGCCATATGTCATGATCCAGACAGACTTGCTTAGCGTCCTGCAAATTCATTACTTTCTTCAAACTCGCCGGTTTTGATGACTCTTGACACCACCTTCGGATAGCACCCGACCGACTAAGGACAGTTCTTTGAAGTAGATTCCCTAACGCTCCATTCTGTCTGTTCATCGCACATACACTTCTTTCTATATCAGAGGTGTACCTTCCATGCCTACTAAAAGCACATTTAAGATATACAAACTTGTCCACTTATTCCTACGTTACATCATCAATCAATACTCTTACTTCTCTTTCAAATACCAAAACCTTGGTTTTCTTCGCATTCAATTGTAAGCCCGTGTTCTTGCAGTCATCTTTCATAACAGTGATCAGTGTTTGAAGTTCAGATGGAGTTTAACCTATAAGTACAGCATCATCTACAAAAAGCAGGTAGTTTACCATCAGATCATTCATCCGTATTTGCACATTCATCAATCTCATCCTTTGGAGACACTTATCCAGATACAGGATAAACATATGGACATACAACCTTACTTGAATTGACATCAAACCAAGACGATATGTTGCCATCTACCCTCACACTTGCCTTACAGTCCCAGTATATGGACTGCATTGTATGCAGTGATAGTTCATCCTGTAATCTGGTAAAGGATCCCAAAAATTCTTCCGTATAATTCCATCAAGCCCTTTCTCTAAATCCAAAAACTGCAGAGAACCTTCTGGCCAAAATCTACCTATATAGAATGTTCTACAATTTTGCAGAACCAAAAAACTTATGACACCAAAAATATGAAAAATAGGTACTTGAATGATATTTTTTTTAAATATCATAAGATAGCAAACAAGCAGATGGGTCTCCTGATGGAAAGAGTCAACCATCGCCTATAGACACCAAAAATGTTAATGGTGCGTTACTATCTTGTGGCGAGGTCTAATACCACATGCATAAGTTTACCGGCTACCTTACCCTCCAAATCGGAACATGACAATGACAAGCAGTGACGCTATTGCGGCAGGAATAGGTAAGGCCGTGATACCAGACCCGGGCGAGACAATGCAGAACTCTACTACCTAGTAGCCACGATGATAGTGACTCGCATAGCCAATCGGTCGCCTTTTACGACCTGCCTGGCAGCACGGCAGTTAGTCTATTCTTCAAAGGAGCCCGGAACCAACATGGGAAAAAACATGGGTTATGATTACCTAATACTAATAATATCCAGGATTGTAGTGTTCATTAGGTCACAATTGTAATGAGAGAACATGAACTCTCGGTATTTCTTAAATTGTTTAACTGAATATGTATTGTATACTGAATCTAACTGTAATCGTGCAAAATGTTAACTGTTAGATTTTGTCTCAGTGAAAGAAATTATAAAAGTGTGTTAAATAATGTTTATTAAAATATATAAAACTATTATCGATATAATTACACACACCACTAGATTAATTTTTAACATTACGTTGCATTTCTACACGCCAACGTGCTTCTGACAGCAGAAATAAAGGGAAATTGATTTCTGTCGTTACATTTCATGTCATTACAAATAAAATACTAGAAATTTAGTCTTCTTCAAATTACAAAGAGATTGATTTTCTAAGAATTTTAAAGACGACTGACGTAAGTCTTTAGACATGAATGGCTCCGTTTTTCTTGGGTTCTTTACGGAGAAAAGGCTTTTATGCCCTAGCTAGAAGTTGCTAGCTAGCACAGGGAATCAAAGACTTTGATTTTCTCTACCTGTCTAGATGAAACAACTGTCAACAAACTAAAAACGAAAAACGTTTTCAATAATACCGTTGTTTTATACTCCCTCTACTAAAAGAAAGTACGCTGTACGCTACACACTCCTTTCTCTATCGCGCATGTACGTAGATTTTATAATCGTTACCTGATAATTATCAGTGCAGATCCTTTTGGCTGTTTAATTGGAATTTATAAGAGGAACATTAAACAAATAATAGCAGGTCTTACCTAATTAAAACTTTGTTTTGCCATATTGCTCAGCTTTCATTACTTTTTGTTAAATTTTGTTTAAATTTATTATGTATTAAATGCTACTACAAACTGTTTATTATATTAATATAAATGTGATAGTTATAAGTGGAAAATTAATTGATTTATGTATTTTTTTCTGTTATATTAGTAATGTAATACAATATTGTATGTTTCCCAAAAAAATACTCTATATGTGAAACACACACAAACACACAAATTTGCAAAGAAAACGAAACGAAATAATCTGACAATTTCCACAAGCTGAAGTTATCGGAATTTCGTTTTTTCTGCCCTAGTTAAACTACTTACTATGGGGCGGTACCCGTACTCGTTCATGTAGTAGGTACAATATTATTTGTTTGAAACGTTAACAATTCGAAACTTTATGGGCGTCATCAAAAAAATGAAAAAAGTATAAATGTAATAAAAAAGTATAAATGTTTAAAAAAAAGTATAAATGTTTAAAGTATTATTTTTTTATAAACCTAATAGCTGTTGCCTGCGACTTCGTCCGCGCGGACTTCGTTTACTCCGCACTGCTTCTCCCCTGACAACAGACAAACAGACAGAAATTCTAAAAACTATATTTTTGGCTTCGGTATCGATTGTAGATCACGCCCCAAGTATTCTTATAAAAAATATTCACTGTACAGTTTTGACCTTCCTACGATTTTATTATATGTATAGATTAAGAAAATAAATGAAAAAGTTCTATGAATCAAAATAATAGCCAAATATTTACTGTTTCAAGTCAAAACTCTACATTGAATATGTTTTTTTAAAAGAATGCTTAGGACGTGATTTAAAATCGATATCAAAGCCAAAAATATAGTTTTTAGAATTTTTGTCTGTTTGTCTGTATGTATGTCCGGTGTAACCTCAAAAAGTACTGGATGGATTTACTTCAAATTTTGCATGAATATTACTAATAGGTCGGGTCAACATATAGGCTACCTAGGGGGGAGGAGCTGTGCGGAGTAAACGAAGTCCGAACGGACGAAGTCGTGGGCAACAGCTAGTATATAAATATATTTATATGTAATCACTTTAGATCCCATGTCCTCATCCCAAATTTGACCTGCAGATGCCTATTTAACAGAGACTCTTAGAAACTTTACCTCTTTCCAATATAATTTTTAATTTTTTTTCTTTTATTTATTCATTATTTTTTTTTACTTTATAATATTAGTGTGGTCTAGTATAAATGTACCTACGATAATATATTAGCTTATAACAGCGTATAACCTAAAACGTGTGTACAACAGACAGACGGCCATTACCAAAGGCAGGTATATAATATTATACACGCTATGGCCAAGCGAAAACTCCAAGGTACCTGTTCCTATTTCAAGCCCACAATGTCGAATAAAGGTTGCGGCCACAGTTGCGGCTCCCCTACATAACAACATTATCACGGGACGAATGTACGTGGACACACGTTTATTTGGACGTGACAATATTCTGTACTGAGAGTTAAGGATGTTCCACATTTTTTCTTGTCGCGATTATTTGATGCTATTTGTAGAAATCTGTGTTGGTCCAGACTTCTTTGAAGAATAGACCAACTGCTGTTCTGCCAGGCAGGTTGTAAAAGGTGACCGATTATACGTATAACTACTATCGTGACTACTAGGTGGTATAGTTTCACAACGTATACGCTTTTACAATAAACTTCCCGAAACTATAAGAGATCTACCAGTCAATAAATTTAAAAAATGTGTTAAAACAAAACTGTGTAAAAAAGGATATTATAAAATCTCCGATTATTTAGAAGACAAAAAAGCCGGGGATTCATTGCTCCTTATACCGATCTCATATATATTTTTTGTAATATTGTGATAATGTAAAAAAAATCAATGATATGAAAAAAAAGACAAGCCCGCTGAGTTTCTTCCGCCGGATCTTCTCAGTGTGTAGCCGCGTTTCCAATCCGGTAGTAGTTTTTAAAAAAAATATGTTGACGTATCAAAATAACTTGTAAAAAGTTTTACTGAACAAAGTATTTCTGATTTCTGAACGTTTCGCCCAGGTATTTGGTATTCCTGTCTTACCTGTTCCAGCCGCAATAGCATCACTGCTTGTCATTATCGTGTTCCGGTTTGGAGGGTAGCGGTGCCGATCGACGGGCGAGCCTATACCGCGGTCTTATATGCTATTCCTAATAGTCTAAGAGCCCTCGATACGGTTAAATAATACAGTTTTGACTTCCCTACGATTTTATTATATGTCTATACATACTTTACTATCGGATTATATATTACTACCGGATCGGAACGCGGCCACACACTTAGAAGATCCGGAGGATGAAACACAGCGGGCTTGTCTTTTTTCTATATTTTATGTACTTATTACTAATGTACAGGAATGATTTCACATCACAAAAGTTATTTTTATAGTTAAATAGTATTATTTTTGTTTAATCAAAATGTTTTTGAAGTGAAAACTTCTTTAGGCGCGTTGAGCGTTTTGGTAGAGGGTAAAATCCTCGGTTCGCGTCACCGACATGCTAATGATAATAGTATATCTATAGCTGTGGAGAGCCAGACTAGCGCACGCGCAGTAGCCTGTGTACACGTATACACTAATACATCGACTATTTCTGACTGTATTATGTGCGCGTTGGACGCTTTATATAGTTATAGAGTTTTAATTACTCTCAACTTAATAGTTCCGTTTTCACTTCTATCGGCAGTCCCACGACTGCTACTGTTTTTTTTTATTATCGACAGGGAAGCACTTGACTTGTTTACAATTTACAAAGCTATTTTACCGTTTACAAAGTTGTGTTATTCAATTTTATTACATTTAAATTTTAAGGCTTTAACAAACTTATATTTCTATCTTTTAAGTTTATCTGTTAAGTTTATTTTTAAGTATATTTATGACTATAAATTTTATAGAGAAATTTTTAGTCAGCAATCGAAACACAAAAAAGCAAATCAAACCACAGACCACACAAATACTAAAACCAAAAAAATTTTTGCGTTATATAATTTATAGGTAATGATTTAAGACTATCAGGAATATTGTGTATATCAATGAGTGTATATTAATGATTGTGTATATTAATAGATAAACAAAACACGTTTTTTGTTAAACATATAATTTCCTCCTATTCCTAAAACATGAGTTAATTCGTTTTTTACAAATACGCATACCTCCAAAATATACAAACATAGTATGGAAAGCACTTTAAGAGACTTGAAAATTGGTTTACAGGAATGTAATTAATATAATTAATATTTTTATAATATAAATATTTTTCGAATACGTTTCTTTTCTCTAAGACTAAAAAATTCGTGCTAATTCAACAGAGTATAAAACGCACTTGGACATCTACATAGATCATCATATTCAGATCCTATCCAATTTCAACAATATTACATGCTTACATTTATGTCAAACTGATAAGGGATAACCTCCGTTCTTTCTTTCCTGAAAATTTAAATTTCGTAAATTATTATTCCATTCGTGACTAAATAATAATATGTAATAATAACAATATAATAATGAAAATGAAATGCCTATCAGCAAAAAACACTTTAATTCCGTAATTATTTGAAAGTGACAGTTCGTAATGGCTTCGTCAGCACGTCCGCTATTTGTTTAATTACAGAGAAATAAAACAAATTTATTGTATTGTTTTATTTTCAAACCATTCCCTTGAAACATGGCACTTGATACTGACATGCTTATATCGTCCATTAATCCTAGTTGAATTAATCCTTAGGGAGGTCACTGAGAAGGCCAAAAACGATACCTAATGATGTTTGCGAAATACCTTTGATTAAATAAATGTATAAATATTTTATCTGTGTCATGTTTTACGTTTTCAATTCAATACTATTAGTAAATTTTACCATTGGCTCTCTTGATGGAAAGATAAATCATCGCATATAGACAACAAAGATGTTAATGGTGCGTTGCTATTATTGTGATGGGATGGCAATGCCACTTTCATAAGGCTGCCGGCTACCTTATCCTCCAAACCAAAACACGACAATGACGAGCATTGACGCTGTTGCGGCAGAAATTGGTAAGGCGGTGGTATGATATACCCGGGCGGAACGTTGCGGAACTCTACCACGCCGTAGTCACGATGGTAGTGACGCGTATTAGCCAATAGGTCGCCTTTTACGAACTGCCTGGCAGAGCGGTAGATGGTTTATTCTTCAAAGGATCCCGGACTTATATGGAGGAAAACAGTTATCTGTTTCTTTTTTTATCTAGACGCATTTTCATTTTATTGAGTTTTAAGTAACGATTCAAAAGAAGTTCCACTTCAAAAACATATTCCAAAAATCGTATACCTCATCAAATGTTTCCTTCATCGCGGCTCACCGTTTTGACGATGATGATTGTGAGGGGTCGCATAATGTAGGGGACTCCACAACGATCGCAATATATTAAACAGCACATAAAAACATTGGCCTTGACATGCCCGACCGATGTTTGCGGGTTTGTTAGGTTCTTTGATGATACTTTAGGAAATATATCTTTAGCTGGAGTGCTTTTTAAACTCCTTTTAGATTAGATGAAGCCATATTGTTACGGGAAATACACATTTTATGTCCTTTTTAGAGTTTCGAAGTAAACTAACTTTTATAGTTTCGCTATGTCCGTTCGTCTATTCATCCACAATTTAGCTCAGAGATCCTTAGTACGAGAAAGCTGTAATTTGGCATGAATATACATATTAATCATGACACCTAAGCGGTAAATCTTGAAAAATGTATTTTTAGGGTAGCCCCTCTACATGTAAAGTGAGAAAGTTAATAGACACCATGGGCGTACCCAGGTTCTGGGCCAGGGGGGCAACCGTAACATTTTAAGACTATATTTTTATCTACAACAGTAGATAATTAGTAGAGAAGTAAACAAATTCCAAGGGGAGGCAGATGCCTTCCCTGCCCCCCCCCCCCCCCTCACGGTATGCCCATGATAGACACTATTACTATTGCACGTATACTGGTTCATTTTTTCTCGTGTCCCATAGTGTGGTGTAGTTGGATAGGTAATTGTAGGTTTGTCAAAACAGTTTTTCGATAAACGGACTCGTTTGTGAAATATTAATCTTTAAAGTGCTAATTTTTTTAGAGTCAAGTGACTCCTCCCCCTCTGCCCACTAATTGGTTGGTTTTGAGGGTAGGAAAAAAATCATGGTACTACTAAATATAATGAACCTATAAGGAAAACTACGATTATCAAGGCTTAGAAGGCTTCACAAGTTTTTGAGTAATAGTTTACCAACACGTAAATGTATTTGGAGAAGTTTTATAGGCACTGAGCCTGTATTTTTTAAGTCATAAGACAGCAAACAAGTACATGGCTATCTAGATAGAAAAAGGCAAGTATCGCTTATACCAAAGATGTCAATGGTGCGTTGCAACCTGTGTGACGGGTTGTTATGTCATATGTATGAGTGTACCGGCTATTTTACCCTCCAAACAAGAACACAACACTGAAATTTAATTGACGATATTGCAGCTGGAATTGAAAAGGCGGTGGTGCCAGACAAAGACGCCGTTGAAATACTCTACTACCTAGTAGTCACGATGGTAGTGATCTCGGATAGCCAGTCGTTCGTCTTTTATGAACTACTAGGAAAAATGGCAGGTTATTCTTCAAAGGAGGCCTGGACAACACGGGGCAATTCCTGTGTTGGTCTGATTAATACCGGGACCGGGACCACTATTCAAAATAGACATTAATTGCCCGTTAGGTAGCCTATAAACATTATATAAAAAGAGGAAGATTTGTTACCTAGTCACAGCGCCTGGTCCTACAAAACTAGGTCCGTGTACATAGTGTTTGTAGTATGCCACTCAGTCACACGCGGGACATCGTAACATGAAACGCTTCTACTTTCCGATTGTTTTTGCCATTAAACACGCATCAAAATGCCTTCTTGTGTATTTATACAATGTTATTATCACTTAAGAGAAAAAAAATAAGACACATGTGATTACTTTCCATTCGTAAGTACAGCTAAAACATTAAATTTGTTCAAAAATAAGATTTTCTTTGTTTATCGGTAACCATGGCAATGAGGTGGTCCGTGGCTATTGGTTAATGAAGTTTCGCTCGTACGAGTGTATCCGGCCTATCACTGATTTTGTCTATCAGTAACCATGGCGACGACGCGCGCAGTGGCTAACATCATTTCGCTCGTACGAGTGTATCCGTCCTATCTTTGTCTTTGTTTCCATATTTATGACTGTGATAACAGATGTGTGTGCGTGTCGGTGTATATGTATTCTGCCGAGCCTAGTTTATTGCATGCGATATAAGAACGTAACGTATCTTTCTCTTTTATATCAATGCCTATAAACGTATTATAAGTCTGCAACATTTCGCTCAGGAATTGTACCAATGGACAATCATGTCAATAAAAAGTATTCCACGCTCATATCCCCGAAGGGTTAGGCAGAAGTACAACAAGTGCACCCACGATTAGCCGAAGATAGCTTGGTCCCACGAATGTGATAGGTGGCAAGCCTATCGTCAACCGGGAACTTACCAATCTAAATCTAACCTAAGAAATTGTTGAGGGAGATTAGATAGCAAAAAAGCAGATGGCTCATCTGATGAAGAGAGAAACCATCGACTAGACACGATGATGGTAATGGTGCGTTGGTATTCGTGGGGCCACATGCATACGTCTGCTGGCTACCTTTTCTTCAAAATGGAACACGACAATAACAAACTTTGACGTTACTGCGGCAGGAATAGGTAAGGCGGTGGTAGTATATACCGGGCGAGACTTTGCGTAACTACCACTAAGTATAGCTAATCGGTTGCCTTTTACGACTTGTCTGGCAGAACGGCAGTTGATCTATTCTTCAAAGTGTAAAGGGTAAAGTGGGTATCGAGCCATGCTCAATGTAGATTTCCGAAGTTGTTTATCACAATATATAGTAGGAGACCCCAAGAGATTAAAGTCAGATTAATATAGAAGAGGGTACCTCGCATACTGTTAAGTCTCTCCACCAAATATAAGCCCTTTCTATAGAGGGGGGTAACTATGGCAGAAAAAAAAAACAATATTAAGATAACTGTGGCTTGAGGAAATTGTCAGATTATACTTCTTTCGTAATTCTTACATAATGTACTCCATAATAAAAATCGCGCTCGAGACTGTCAAGACAACATTAACTTTGCAACTTTGTGACCCTCCCACTCCCTTACGCTGCACTTGAATTGTCAGATTTTTTAAATTTTAACTGGCAATTAACCCACCATACCCTAATCTAACGCGTTTCAGTGTTTCCATGTCACTGATTTGATGCGGTTCTTTTAACAGATAGATTGATTCTTGAGGAAGGTTTTAGTATACTAAACATTATAGTTATTAAATTATACCATTGTATGTATGTACGTATTGTATTGTATGTATTGTATGTATATAGTATATTGTGATGTATTACATTACATTATAGTTATAGTTTTAGTAGGTATACAAATATAAACCATTCCGATATTCCAACGGGATCAAAAGCTATGCGGGTGAAACCGCGGGCAGGTCGCTAATCCATACTAATATTATAAATGCGAAAGTAACTCTGTCTGTCTGTCTGTCTGTCTGTTACGCTTTCACGGCCAAACCACTGAACCGATTTGGATAAAATTTGGTACAAATATAGCTTGAGACCCAAGAAAGGACATAGGATAGTTCTTATCCCGGAAATCCCACGGGAACGGGAACTATGCGGGTTTTTATTTTAGAATTTTTTTCCACGCGAACGAAGTCGCGGGCACAGCTAGTACTTCATAAACGAGTCTCTCAACGAAAAAACTATTTTCACACACCTGCAATATGTCTTTAAAATCTATCCATCAATACCTCGCAGTATGGGGTACAGGAGAAAAATAAATAACATTCTTGATCCTGAAACTTTACATGTAGAGGAACTACCCCCAAAAAATATTTTTCAATATTTTAAGTTACCTCTTTGTTGTTGTGAATTACCATTTACAGTTTCTAGAACTATGGATCTCTGCGCTAGAGATCCATAGTTCTAGAAAAGGATTAACGAATGCCATGATCTATTTATTTATTGTAGTCTATGATCTAACAACAGGTTGCCAACCGCTAAATAATTATTACAAAGTAAACCGTCTCGAAATTGTGTCTTGAACAAAGTTATCATCTCGAGTGACGCCAATTAGCTACCGTTGACTAACTTATTAATTTAGCTTCTGAGCAGACAAAGCCCATCTGGGCTTACGTTAGCTTGTTGAAATATTATGTTTACCCGTGTTATATATGTATTTTTATGTATTAGTTTATTAAGTAAAAAAACTAAAGATCTAAATAATGGACCAGATCCAACCAACATTTTATTACTTTTAAGTTAACGCAGTTTTAAGTTTAACTTTGACAGAGAATAAAAAACTCATAGTACAAAGCAGGAAACAAAACTTTAAGCACCTACTTTAAATGGAGATTTACAGCTTCATGCTTTTTGTTTTCTGATTTTTTATTATCGGTCAAACTTTAAACTGCATTAACTTAAAAGTAATAAAATGTTGGTTGGATCTTTTCTGCTTAACAGGGTCCTTTAAACAGTTTAATTTTCCTGTCAACACATCAGACTAATATTCCTGTCGCAATAGCGTCAGTGCTTGTCTCTGTCGTGTTCCGGTTTGGAGTGTAAGGTAGCGGGTAAAATGGATGTGACATATTTAGACCTCGCTATAAGATAGCAAGGCACCATTAACATCTCTGATGCCTTTAGACGATTGTCTTCTATGAGGATACCTAACTGCTTGTTTGCTATTTTATGATATAAAAAAATAGATATTATAAATCGGGAGCTTTAGTACCGACCAATCCAATGATCTGTAAACACGCGCGACAAAATACCGATTTTGAATCAGCCGATTGGAATAACATGTTTCTTTTCGCCGCGTCTCATGTTTTTGAAGTAGGTAGATTACCTAATTTCTTGCAAGAAATCAAACATTAGTCTAATAAGAGTCTAATGTAGTTTCTCAATGATTCTCATTGTTGACTAACACCTACAATGTGAGCAAGTAATTTGCTTACGTTGAGGTTAGATGTATTCGTTTAATTGGTTTATCGATTTTATTATTATTTAACGAGTTCTGACCACGAATTTTTGTCTTTTTGACAACAAACGGTTGTCTTTTGGTCAAAATTCAAACATAATTCTGACTCCGTTTGACCATACCCTAAACAAGACTTTAGACACAAACAAAAGAGTATAGGCACATATGTAGGTATACCTACTTAATATGTGCCTATACTATACTATAAATATACAGTGTGTAAAGAAAACCCTATCGGATAATTAAAGGTGTTGTTTGGTACCGTAATACGGTTTTTATTTGGTACCGTAATGCGGTATTTACGGATATTAATTAATTAGTTTTCCCAACAAAAACAGTAATCTTAAATAGTATTTTCATACATTATGTACGACATCTACAAATAAGTAAATTCTATTATCAAAGAATGCCGCGCAAGTCGTATGCCACCGAAAGTCACGCGGCGCGTTTAAAATCTATACATATAATAAAATCGAAGGAAAGTCAATGTATGTCCGGAGTAAACTCCAAAAGTACTGCATGGATTTACTTCAAATTTTGCATGAATATTACTAACAGATCGGGTCAACATATAGACTACATATTATCACGTTATCACCTACGGGGCAGGGGCTGTGCGGAATAAACGAAATCCGCGCGAACGAAGTCGCGGGCAACAGCTAGTTCCTTTATAAAAAGCTGGAAAACGAATACCGCACCTTTGCGCGGTATTCGTGTGAAAGCCGCTCAAGCGAAAAGATGAAACAAGTAGCGACAAAGTGTTGTCATTTTTTGAAATATTTGCTTAACTCTAGGGAAATATAAGTAAAAATATGAATATTAAAAAAGCGATTTTTTTTATTGTTTGAAATAGTCATTTTAATATTTTTTTGAGTAACGCCTTTAATCAACCTATATATTATGATGTGTGTTAGATGACGGTAGTGAGCGTAATTTTAATGTATTCCTTATGCATATTATTTAACAATATAAGGGTTTTGCATTTCTCCATAGAATAGGTACAAAATTGTCGTTACTAGTAAAAATAGGTACATTTTTACTAAAAACGAAAATTTGCATTATTAATATATGTACAGACCAGCGGTCACCTGCTGCTCTAAATTCAACTGGTAGTTTGAGCATGGACCATATTAAAATCTCTTCTTTTGACTATAGACTTTCACTATATACCAACAAAATAGTTTATAATGTTACTTGAAGCAAAAAATTTGTACCTCTTTTTCAGACGATCAGTTGAACGGTGGTGCATAAAATTTGGTACAGTTAAAGCTGGACGCTTTACGCTGGACTTCAGAAACCTAATATTTTTAAATAATATGCATTAGAAATACAATAAATTATTGTGTGTAATATATAGTGTGTGTAATTAACACACACTTCATTCATGTGTCAGGCATGATAATGTATATTGTGTACCATTTTCTTTACGGCTAATGTCTTTTGTTAAACTTCAAAAAGATTTTATTGCTTAATCTTTGGTTGAATTTTGACCATAGGCAATTACTAGTCTATACATCTATACAAATAAATAAAATTGGAGTGTCTGTTTGTAATATTAAAATTTTTAACTAAATACATATGGATGTATACAAGGTACACATAACAAAATAACAGTTTTTACGATTTTTGTTTTCTGTCTGTCTGTCCGTCCGTCTGTCTGTCTGTCTGTTTGTTCCAGCTAATCTCTGGAATGGCTGGACCGATTTTGAAGGGACTTTCACTGAAGATAGCTGATATAATGAGGAGTAACTTAGGCTACTTTTTAAAAGCCCACGTGGAAGAAGTCGCGGGCACAGCAGCTAGTAGTATATATGATACGTCATACGCAGGGGCGGCTTAACCTATAGTGCAGGGTGTGCAATGTACAAGGGCGCGGGTACCGCCGCGCCGTCTCACCCATTAGGGGTCGTCAGGGTTTCCATGCACATGGGAGCTAGAGCCGCCTCTGGTCATATGTATAAATATCATAATTGCAAGCATGATAATGTATGATATTTATTTTTATTAATTTAGTGTATTATGCATATTATTTTCAAATTAGCTGTGCCCGCGACTTCGTCCCGATTTAACCCGAGCCCCATTCATTGCGTAGTCGGTCGCTAACCACTCGACCAACGGGACGGTAATCTGTTCAGTACGCGTAATTTTCGACAAAAGGAATGTAAAGTATTCGCTTCACGTATTAATGTAAAGATCACAAGTTTAACCATGCCAGCCATGGAGAACTAGAGATAATATCTTCAATGCCGAGAGAACGAGCCGACAAAACTTTCTCACGTAGTCAATTCTAACCAGACAGGCGCAGAATTGTAGTACCGTTGTATTGAACTAGAAAAGGCCATACAAACGCAATTGTAAAACATCTGCAATACGTTCCATGTGACGGGCGTTGCTTGCGAAATGCACTGCAAGTATTACAGTAAGCAATTAAGGAGGTTATAATACAAATGTATGTAATACTAGATGCACGCTGCATTATAAAAGGTTTTGGCGAATCCCGCGGGATATTCTGGGATAAAAATTGCCTATGTGCTATTCCAGGTCATTATTTACCTGTGTGCCAAATTTTATTCAAATCGGTTCAATAGTTTTTGCGTGATTGAGTAATAAACATCCATCCAAACATCCATAGACTAGCTTCACCGTGCAGTGCAGTGAATTTCGCTATCGTATTTTAAGGGTAAGGTCGCCGGTAACTTTTTGAATGTGGCACTCCAACAGTTTTAACATCTTTGGTGTTAATAGGCGACGGTAATGAGTGGTTTCTTCTTCCGCCGAGGAATAAATACTAGCAGAGGATTTGTGGTATCTCTAGTTAATACTATTTTTATTAAAAAAAATTTGTTTGTATTAACTTAAAACTATATTTAATTAGCTGATCCAGCAAACGCTGTTTTGATATACAAGTATATTGAATTCGGTAGTTAAAAAAAGTATCTTCACGTCCATATCCCTGAAGGGGTAGGCAGAGGTACAACAAGTGCACCCACGATTAGCCGAAAATACTTGTCCCACAAATGTGATAGGTGGCAAGCCTTTCGCCAACCGGGCACTTTCCAATCCCGGGCAAGTTTGTGTTTCTCAGAAAACTGAAAAAACACTTTTTTTTAAGTGCCCGACCCGGGAATCGAACCCGGGACCTCATGTGGTCAACGCCAACACAGACGCAGTTATCACCAAAATCACCAAAACACTTTTTTCTATCGGAGTAAACGAGAGCCCACTATCAGTGTAACTGGGCTAGGTCTTATTATTAAGTAAATATTGAAATTTAAAAAAAAGGGTAGATTATTTGTTAAATATGATTCGGTAGCGGTTTAAGTATAAATATGATGGCTTCATATTTTTAACTAGCTGTGCTCGCGACGTCGTTCGCGTGGAAAAATTTCTTAAATAAAAACCCGCATAGTTCCCGCTCCCATGGGATTTCCGAGATAAAAACTATTCTATGTCCTTTCTTGAGTCTCAAACTATATTTGTACCAAATTTTATCGAAATCGGTTCAGCAGTTTAGCCGTGAAAGCGTGACAGACAGACAGACAGACAAAGTTACTTTCGCATTTATAATATTAGTATGGATTGCAGATCCATACGTTAAAAAAATAAAGATATAGAACCGTTAATGATGATTTTCAGACTAAACTTCGTAATTATTTTCTATCGTACCCAATTTTGTTCAATTATGTATCGGGTCCGTCCACGGTCTTTGACATATGATGAATATTAACATATATTTTTTGAGATGTGCTATAACAAAATAGTTTTTGGAACGAAGTTCCTTATCGCGCGTTGTGAAAGGGGCTGGACGGAAAAAATTCTTACGAAAAGTTGTCACGACACTTCTTGCTATAGTAAGGTATTGTAAGCTGAGCGGCGTGCGGATGTTTCTCTGTCTGCCTCTCTCTCTCTCTCTCTCTTTTATAGAAAGCAAGCCAGATATTTTCATTTCTATTTAGCACTAGCTGTTGCTCGCGACTTCGTCCGCGCGGACTTCGTTTACTCCGCACAGCTCCTCCCCTGTAGGTGATATCGTGATAATATGTAGCCTATATGTTGACCCGACCTATAAGTAACATTCATGCAAAATTTGAAGTGAATCCATGCAGTACTTTTTGAATTTACCCCTGACATACATTGATTTCCTACGATTTTATTAGATGTATAGATTGAACAGTGTGGTGTCGCGACGATCATTTTTGTTGAGTGTATACAGGTTTTTTGCTCAAGTTTTTCTTAAAAAACTGCTTAAATAACATCAATTTCCATCCGTGTTCCATATAAAATACATCAAATTCCATATAAAATACGTGTCACGTTGTTTGTCCATCGCGGACAAACAACGTGACACGTATTTTATATATATTATATTTAGTTTGACACCGTTCTTTGTGCCATTATAATGTTAGGATAAGGCTTTACCCCTTTTCCTTAATAATCCAGGCAGGAGGCCTTTGTTTGCAACGAAAAACGTACCTACCTGTACAAAAACTATTCCCAATTCCCTTATGCTGGGTATCATCGGTTTTTAGCCTAATTTATCGGATCAACCTTGGATTATTCCCTGTCTTTTGAATATTCATGTGGGTTATAATCGAAAACCCTTTTCGATTCACGATTTATCGAATTCACCAATTCCAGTATACGCAAAACCCTCCCGAATTTATTAGTGTAGATAAATATTAGTAAAACACAGGTTAGAACTTAGAAGTGAAATATCGCTTTCCAAATTACATGAATTTATCTAACCCTAAAGTAAGCAAAGTGCACACAACGCACACATGCACAAAATGTGCGTGATATGGATGTTGGCCAACAATAAATGCAAATACTTGTATGTGAATTTCTATTTTTTAGAATCGTTGATTGTATAGTGAGTAAAAATTAGCCAATTGCGCGTTCGCTCATTTGGTGGAACATTGGTGTATTTACAGATTTACGTATTTTCCAGAATATTTTTTTAAATAATTTTATGGAATTATTATGGCAATTAATGCTTATTTTTTTTATTATAACAATACTAATAGTATTTAAGTATTATTGAAACTTAACTTTTTTGTCATAATCAATCAATCAAACAATCTTTGTCATATTTACTTCGATTTAAAAATAAAAAACATTTCTGCCGATGTTCCACCAAATGAGCGGTTTGTTTTTGTGCCGTCAGCACATAACCCTTACAGATAGGTATAGTAGGTATATATATATTTGGATAGATGATGAAAGAGCTGTATTATAATAATGTTTAGAACAGATAGTCGTAATAATGTGCTCGTCTATGTGACACGCAAGAAATAAAATAGTAATTCGTTGGTGTTATATCAATTCTCTCCTCTTGACGACACGCAATAATATACACGTGTCCTCTACTTCACACGTACGCAACATTGTATTGGACATCCTGTTAAATTACAGATCGTATGAAATGTTAATATTATTTTATTTTGTTTTTAGTATTTGTTTATAGCGGCAACGGAAATACATCATCTGTGAAAATTTCAACTGTCTAATTATCACGATTCATGAGATACAGCCTTGTGACAGTCAGACAGACAGCCATTTGCTCGTTTACTATCTTATGATATAAATTAAATTAACGCTTGAGAAAATGGAATGGGACCCTTATGGTGGTAGTATTTTTACAACTCGAATACTGCTATCCATTGTTTCTTGTGATAACCGATCCCAACTTCATATGGTTGTAAGAACCTTGGGTAACACATCAGCTCGAGACTCGGAGCTGACACTGAGATTTAGAATTTATATTCAAACTAGCTGTGCCCGCGACTTCGTTCGCGTGGAAAAAATTCTAAAATAAAAACCCGCATAGTTCCCGTTCCCGTGGGATTTCCGGGATAAGAACTATCCTATGTCCTTTCTTGGGTCTCAAACTATGTTTGTACCAAATTTTATCCAAATCGGTTCAGTGGTTTGGCCGTGAAAGCGTAACAGATAGATAGACAGAGTTTCTTTCATATTTATGATATTATAGTACATAGTATATAGTATATAGTACAATAGTGTATATAGTATGGATAGACCATCTGACATTCTGCCAGACAGTTGGTAAAAATCGAACGGCCAAACGTTCCACTAATATCGTGGCTATTATGTGGTACAGTTCTATAACGTCTCGCCCGGGTCAGGTAGGTACCAACGCCTTTTTTTTAATATTTTTTTATTTTTATTTCATAAGATAGCAAACAAGCAAATGGATCTCCTGATGGAAAGAGTCAACAATCGCCTATAGACACCAAAGATGTTAATGTTTCGCTGCTATCTTGTGACGAGGTATACCACATGAAAAAGTTTACCGGCTACCTTACACTCCAAACCGGAACACCACAGTGACTAGCACTGACGCTATTGCGGCAGGAACGTCTTACCCGTTCCTGCCGCAATAGCCTACAGTATTTGTCAATGTCATGTCCCGGTTTGGAGGCGGTAGGCGATAAACTTATGCATTAGGCATTACCATCCTGCCACGCGGATAGAAACGCACAGTTACCATCTTTAATATCTATAGGCTTTGGTTTCTTTCTGTATTAGAAAAGCTATCTGCTTATTTGTTAGCCAATATACATAAAAAACTCCGAGGTTTGAACCCGGGAAGTTATGTTCTGAGTTGAATAATTTAACCAATAGTGGACTAATAGTGGACCACAAGGCTCGGATATATTGACGCGAAAAGTACTGACTGGTTTGGAAAAATGTCGTTAGTATAACAGCTTATTCATCAGAATGATAGGCTATAATTTAAAGTAATATCGTAGTAAAGTTTAAGGTCAAAATAAATATGGAAAATTGATAATTTTACTGCGGTTTGAATTTTTAATATTTTCTTACAAATTAAGTGCATGGGCGTACTAGGTAGGGGGGGCAGGGAGGAGCAGCTGACCCCCCCCCCCCTCCCCCCCGAATTTGTTAACTTCTCTACTGTTGTAGAGAAAAAATATATTACACTGACTGACAAATTACACTTACTGATCTAACCCCAATGTAAGCAAATTATTTGCTTGTGTTATGGGTGCTAGTCAACGATACTAATACATACAAATACATATATAAATACAAGAATATATTTAATAAACACCCAAACCCGGAAATACAAACATTTATGCTCATCACACAAATGCTTGTCCCCGTCGGGGATCGAACCCGAGCCCCGTTGATTGCGTAGTCAGAGTCGCTAACCCAAAAAAAGTGTATTCGAGCTATATGTAATATAACCCCCACAACATCTTGTAAATATTATTTCAAAAAGTTGAATTTGTTGACATTGTCTAGTATGTACAATGTACATTTTTGAGTCTGCTGTATTTGTAAGAAAACACCCTGATCTCTTTCCTAGAATAGGAGACTCTGTTCATTTTAATATCAGGGATAAGGACAAAATAATAATTCCAAAGATGCGTAATGTAATGTTCGCAAAAAATTGTTATGCGATGTATATAAAAATCTATAACAGAATACCTAAAGAAATAAGAGAGCTAAGAAATAATAACTTCAAGAAAGAATTGCACACATACCTAGTAGAAAAAGCATATTATAAGGTTAACGATTTTTTGATAAATTAATTGATTATATTAAATGTAAATTCTAAAAAGTAAAAAAAAAATAAAAGAAAAATAATATGATTGAAATAATTTTAAATTGATTTAAAAAAATATGTGATTGTTTAAAAAAATATTATAATATAAATGTAACATTATTTTTTTTACAGAATCCAAAAATGATAATATTGTGCAAAAAAATGAATATATAAAATATACTAATAATTTAATAAGATAATAATAATGTTATAAATTAAATAATATATAGTTTTTTTATATGTATAAATTTTACTTATTTTTACAGCTTTTGCATGCCATGAGGTGAAATATGTTGAACAAACTTAATTAAGAACAACTTTATGTATACCATATTTATTGCAATAAATGATTATGATTATGATTATGATTATGATAACCACTCGACCAACGGGGCGATGGAGTATGTCAACTATATTAAACAGATATAGTCTTAAAATGTTTTGGGTTGGCCCCCTGGCCCAAAACCTGGGCACGCCCATGATTAAGTGTAAAATAGGGCCTTAAATAAATACTCCTGCATGACCAAAACCATTTACATTAATTTATTGTGAAATTGCTGCGTTTACTGCTTGTTATGAAATACTATTATTCCTATTGTAATATTCTGAGCAATTTCGTAGGTGCTTTTGCTATAAATATAATTTCAGGCGATGACATTAATATGAGAAGCCTCACCTCACTTAAATTATTTGTGAAACGTGTACTAGACCGCGGTCTCACAAACAAACTTTTTTTTTGATTAAGAACAAATTGAATTTTTTTAACAGCTTCGGTTTGACGAGACAACCATCTTTTCTAACTTCGAAAAATCTCGAATCGAGTTAGTTACCCGTTGAGAACGACTGAGTCTGTGTTCCCCGACGAGTTACAATCTGGGGATCTTCCAGAGAAGAGTGAACAGGGACCTTCTAGGGAAGCGTGTTCCATCTTAGGCCGCATTAAGAAGTTACCATCAGGCGAGATCATGGTCAAGCGCTTCCCTATCGGTAATAAAAAATAAAAAAATAAATAATAAAGTTATGGGGCTTTCAAAATTTTAATTCGGTGAAGGAAAAATATTTATTAATAATAATTATTATTTTTCGACTTTAATCGCTTGATTATATTATGAAAAATACGATGAAACTTTTGTCCTACACATTCCATGATTTTTCTGACGAGCCCTCCACTTTAAAATTTCGGAATTATGTGATTTTTAAATTGATATTAATTAATTTAAAAACAACCCAATTTTCTCACAACAGCTTGTTAATTATTATTGTAATTCAAGGGTAACTTTGTCCTACACGTAAAGTGGAAACTTTTTTAGAAATTCTAAATTTTTCTTTTTATCTAACTTTGTTACCCGATTCAAGATTTATCGAAGATAGAAAAGATGGTTGCCTTGTCAAAACGAAGCTGTTCACAAAAAATCAGCTTGTTATTATTAAAAAAAAGTTTGTTCGTGGGACCACGTTCTATACATTTTGCCAGAATTCCTCTTGTAATAGACGTGAATTCAGCTTTTATTGTCAGTTTTAAAAGCAGAAATATTGTTTGCGCCTTATTTCAACACCATAGCAATCCGCATAGTCACATTAATTGCTGGCACCTGGCACATCGCTGTCGCAAAACTACTCTTTCAAACGATGAAAAAACGTAACAGGTTTTTAATTTGAGACGTATTTTTTTATGTTACATCACGCATAACTTTTTATAGAAAAGTCTGAGTGCCAAGTGTGAGTTTTTCTTTTCGTATTCGATCGTGAGCGCGTTTGGAGTTTACTAGGAATTTGTATGTGATTCGTACAGCGCCACCTAGTGGTAAACGTGAGAAACCAGTTTACCACTAGGTGGCGCTGTACAAATCACATACAAATTCCTAGTAAACTGGAAACGCGCACATGATCGAATGCGAAAAGAAAAACTCACACTTAGCACTCTGATTTTGATAATCCCTTTTTTACTGGAGTGCTTATACCCAGAGGATGATTCTTTTACTGGATACAATATACCTACTTTGAGGGTTTTTTATATAAATTTTTGAAAAATAAAATCACCCAAAAAATATATAATAACAATATCTATACAAATAAATAAAATTGGAGTGTCTGTTTGTAATATTAAAATAACCGTTTTTTACTAAATGCACATAGATCTATACACGGTACATATACCAAAATAATAATTTTTTCAGTTTTTGTCTGTCTCTATATTCCGGCTAATCTGTGGAACGACTGAACCGATTTTGACTGGGCTTTCACTGACAGATAGCTGATGTGACAAGGAGTAACTTAGGCTACTCAGACGACGTCCGTAATTTTTCACGCAGACGACGTCGCAGGCTCAGCTAGTTTTAAATAAAAAGTCTGTCACGCTTGCACGACTAAACTGTCAAAACGATTTTAGAAAAGCCGGTGGCAACCACAAGCTTACCTTTTTACCAAAAATTTACTCTGTAATATTGTATGAAAAATGATATCGATGAAGTAGCGCTAGAAATATTGTAAAACGAAAATACTTGTGTGTTGATAAAATAAATATGTAGTGAAACCAGTACAAGTGTTTTATAATTAAAAGAAAAATGCAGTTTCACCAAGTTCCGACGATTAATAGTATAGAACATACTTGACTAATCTTAAAAATTTTTAGCTTTCTTTTACTATTAGAAAGCTGAACTATCCAAGAGTAACCTATTTACACGAGTGAGTAAAAGGAATTTTAGATCACAAAAACAATCAAGGGTAACAGCTATATATTGTACTAGCTAGAGCTAGAGAGAGAGCTAGAGTAGACTTCGTTTACTCCTCCTTCTACTCCTTCCTTGCTCCTCCTCCGTAGGTGATAGCGTGATAATATGTAGCCTATATGTTGACCCGACCTATTAGTAATATTCATGCAAAATTTGAAGTAAATTCATGCAGTACTTTTTGAGTTTACCCCGGAAATACATACAGACAAACAGACAAACAGACAAAAATTCGAAAAACTATATTTTTGGTTTCGATATCGATTGTAGATCACGCCCCAAGCATTCTTTTAAAAATATATTCAATGTACAGTTTATTACAATAATTTATTACAATAATATTTACAATAATTCATATTCAATATTCAATGTATTAAATAAATATACAGACATACAAACATCTATGCTTACACATTTAACGTAGAGCAATAGAGAGAGCATTATTTTTATTCGGCTTAATTCTTGGGCTTTGCGTAGAGCAAAACAGATTTATGGCAGAAATGTGGGCTCGCTCTGCATTTTCTTTTACTTCTATTACGGGGAGTGTTCCTAAGAACCGCTGTTTGTGTAATACTCTTGATAGCGTAATTTCACCATTGGATATCACGAAAAAAATTAAAGTTTCAACATCACCATCGCGATATTTCAAGATGTGCGATTTTTAAGCATTTTTGCCCCACACTACTCCTCTACAGAACTAACTATCGGCAGGAGATACAACGGATATGACTTACTGACTTTCAAGAAAAAATGTTTGCTTATGTTTCCTTTAAATGTCGACAATGCAACTACGATATCTCAACTAGTAGTTGTCTAATTGTAGCGGTGATCACGTACCATCAGGTGAGCCTCCTTTCCGTTTTATATTTTGGTCGGTTTTATATTATAGGCAAAGTAAAATTAACTGCAAATAGGTGGTGCGCATGATGCACCAGTATTATTTAAAACAATAATTTCGTGACAACAATGCGCCAGGTGCCAGCATTAATATATCATACAAAGTCAGGTTATGCGAGATTGCAATGGTAATGAAATAAGGCGCAACAATATTTTTACTTTTAAAACTGATAGTAAAAGTTGAAGGTAGTAGAGGAATTCTAGCAAAACCTACACATTTTTTTAATTATAGGATAGCAAACAAGCTGAATTTTCTCTTGATAGAAAGAGAAAAACATAGCCAAATATACCAGAGATGTTAATGGTGTATTGTTATCGATGTGACAGGTCAATACCTGGTAGCTGATAAATTTACGTATTTGGCATTTAATAATGCCACATACAGAAGCTACCTCACCCTTAAAATCACGACGTAACAAGAACCAACGCTATTGCCTCAGGAATAGATTAAAGGTGTTTAGGTAAGCTTTAAAATCCGGGCGAGGTGTTTTCCTGAACTCTACGATCCAGTTAGGAAACACGGTGCCAGTAATACGGATCAGCCTTTTACTAGATACCTAGGAGCGAGGCAGTTGAGTAATTTTTCGAAATGGATCCACATTAACACAAAAAATCCTATGAAATAAAATAAAAATATTTAAAACTATTACAATGGTAATGATTATCAAACACATTCGATGGTTGTTCAGTGATAACATTTTACAAGCCAATTACAGCTTGGAATTTCCAGAGCGAGAACAGGCTTTAGTGTCATTTGGATGCAAATAGGAACATTATCACGGATTAGAGTCGAGACGTGATCGTAATGCTCGGCAGGCTCTCAGCACTAGGAATTTATCGCTTTATTATGCAGATTTAATACTTTCTTATGGCCAATCGATCTAGCCTTCATTTTACTTAAATATATTGCATACAAGATATGACCTCCAATTTTCAACACGTAATTCTTAATATCCATACGGATAGCAACGCATCATTAAGAGACTTGATGTCTTCATGCGATGGTTATCCTTTTAATCTATACATATAATAAAATCGTAGGAAAGTCAAAACTGTACATTGAATATTTTTTTAAAAGAATACTTGGGCCGTGATCTACAATCGATATCGAAGCCAAAAATTAGTTTTTAGAATTTTTGTCTGTTTGTCTGTATGTCCGGGGTAAACTCAAAAAGTACTGAATGGATTTACTTAAAATTTGGTATGAATATTACTAACAGGTCGGGTCAACATATAGGCTACATATTATCACGCTATCACCTACGGGGGAGGAGCAAGGAAGGAGGAGAAGGAGGAGTAAACGAACTCCGCGCGGACGAAGTCGCTGGCAACAGCTAGTAAAATAATAAATTCACCGAACAAATTACACTTACTGATCTAACCCCAAAGTAAGCAAATTATTTGCTTGTGTTATGGGTGTTAGTCAACGATACTAATACATAGAAATACATATATAAATACTGGAATATATTAAATATGAAAATGTATAATTGAGATAAATATTTTTAACTATAATTATTATTATAAATTGTTTGTTCTCTTTGAGCGAACTGTATTTATTTTAAAAACCATCTACATGTTGTCCAAAGCGAATGACACCTGGGTAATATTTTTTCAAATCTTTTCTATCAACCCCAAAGACTCTTTTGTTGGTAAGAGACAACCAACGCCTATAGGATACAGGGACAAACATTGGTGTTATTGCGGCAGGAATTGATAAACTGTAATACCAAATTCAGGTGAAGGGGATTTTTTTATTAAATATTTATCGCGAAACAATTTTCAAAGTTATTCTAAGAAAAAAAATTCTCATACATGAAGTTTGTAAATTGTATACAATTATTTGATTGCTACCGATGTTATATAGGCACTGTAATTCTTAAGCAGGTTTTTTAACAAAAAATAATTTATCATTTTCATTACACACACATATACATAAAATGTCAAGTTTTTAAACCATTTAAAATATTATATAATAAACTTTTGTATACTCCGTAATAAAAAGACTTGATATCAAAAAGGTCTAAAATAAACTTCAAATCTAAGATAAATTATATGAGTACTCTTGAAAACAGTATTTGCATTATATTAGTCATATTTTCTTGCTTTCTTATAATTTTGTATAAAAGGTTTAAATTTACGGTTTTTTAAAATGATCGTTATTTGTGTCTTTTTGTGGGATATGTATTTTCCCAATTAATTCTTCCAGTTTTTCGTTATTCAGGAAGTAACTGTTAGCTACAGATTCTTCTCCAAAAGATTTGTTTCCAACAATGACAGGTCCTCCTTTACTAAGTGTATTACAATTAGCAGTCACATGATCACCAATTAGAGTATCTTGATGGAAGATTTTGTTATCTTTTGCCAACCCACCCTGTGGGATATCACAAATTGTTTTGATTAGTGTTTCTAAAGCCATTTGATCTTGGATTCTTCTTTGAACAGCCGTTGCTTGTACATTTCCTATGATTTCTTTATATTTTCCTTCCAACTTTTCCAAAGCAACGGTTAAATCAGTTTGATTTTCATCAGTTATTTCACTTACTACTTGGGCTCGTTGTTTTATAAGTTGTAATTGTAAAGAGCATTCTGTCAAGTGCTTCTCTCTTTGCAAATTGGCTATTCTTGTTTCATAGGCTCTTGTATTTTTATTCCTTGATTTTTCCAGTTTATGTAACCGTTTCTCTAACTCATTTGCTCTGTCAGATTGTAAATTTTTATCTGAGCAATTCATTTGTGTAGATAATTGAGATTTTATATTTTCAATATATGAATTCAGTCGACATATTTCTTCTTCTTTGGATTCGTCAAGCTTCTGTTTTTCCTCGAGAATCTCGTTAATTTTGGTTTGGTATTTTTCCATCTCAATATGCATTTTATGTTCAATATCTTTAATAATATTTTCGTAGTGCAATTTTATATTTACTATATTTTTTTCACAGACTTTCAATGTATCTTCTCTCACGCTGGATTTAAGTTGTATTATCTCTAGTTTATGTTTAGCTTGTATTTCTTCAATTTCATGCCTTTTTAATTCATCATAATGATCAAGCTTGTCTTGTAAATTGCTTAAAGACTCAAGCAAAACATTACTAGAATGTTGAACTTCTTGTAACTTACATTTGAGAGAATTTAAAGCAGTGTTACTTACTGTGTGAAAATGTGTACTGGTGGTATTATCTACTTTCAATGTATGTTCGTGTTGATCATAACAATTGTCATTAAGTTTAGATTCTTCTTTTAATAACATTATTTCCCTATGTAACATTATGTTTTCTTCTTTCATTTGTCTTAATTTTTGTAAAACATTATTAGCTCTGTATTCTAGTTTTTCATTGAAATCTTCGTTATTGAAAGGTATTTCATTTATTACATCTGTATTAGCAAAACATATGGAACATTTATCTATTTTTCTTTCTCGATTTTTTCTATTAGCAAGGCTAGTAGAATTATAACTAGTTTTAGATGTTTCTTTTATGTTATTTTCAGAAAGAGTTATAATGCTAGAAATATTTTCCGTGCCAGATAGTTGTGTTTTTTGACTGTTGTACAACGTTTTTATCTGTTCATTTTCTGGGTCTATTACAAGACACTCTATTTCAGTGGACGATTCATCACTATCACTGTCATCACAGAGTGGTTTTAGATCATTTTCAGAAGGGAATCGTGTGAAAGGTTCACCAAGAATACCTTTAGCTAATTGATAACAAAGTGTGAAAACATATCTATTGCGTAAAAATTTTTCATTTTCCTTGCAATTCGAAAGTCTTTGGATCCAAGCTTTACAGACTTTGATAGCGTCTTCACTGAGTAATTGTCCTAAATAAGGTCTCATTATTTTTAAATATCTTTTGTATTCAGAATCTAAATTGATTACTTCATTTTCTTCCATCTTTAATATTTTTTGATAATATAACGTACCTAATATAACATAATGTTAAGTAAAACTCTGACTACCGGATAAATATGGAATTATTATAACTCTGACAAGTAGTCTTTAAGACATGTGAATGTCATTTTGGCAAATATATTTACAGTGTAGTTTAATAGGTTTTATTAAACTCAAATAAAATCTATTTGAAATTATTTGATAATATTTACGTGTGTGAATAATCAAAGGTCAAATTGATATTTTGGCTTTACCACCTTCTTGGAATATAGGTAATAAATACATATACCTATTCGCTGAGTTGTCGATAAAATGTTAACCGTATTGAGGAAGCACGTAATAGTTTACGTTAAACAGATATTTTACGGATATTTTAAGATTTGTTCTGGGAAGTAGGAATACATATTATTGTGAATATTTGTAATGAATTATATTATCCCCGTGTTCGAGTTTTAAGGGTAAGTTAGTTGATAAACTTATTCATATGGTATTATCATACCAGAATACGAATAGTAACGCGCCATTAATATTTTTGGTGTCTTTAGGCGATGATTGTTTCTTTTCATCTTGAGAGACATCTGCTTGTTTTCCCTCGTGTTAGTCCTTGCTCCTTTGAAGAACAGACCACTGCCGTTCTCCCAGGCAGGTCGTAAAAGGCGACTGATTGCCTATACGTTTTACTGCTATCGTGACTGCTATGTGGTAGATTTCTGCAAGGTCTCGTCCGAGAATTTGGTGCCACCGCCTTACCTATTCTATCGCAATAGCGACAATGATTGTCATCGTCGTACTACGATTTGAAAGGTGAGGTTGCTGGTAGATTTATGCTTGTGGCATGGTCATCCCACCACACGAATAGCAACGCACCATTAACATCTTTGGCATCTATAGGCGATGGTTTCTCTTTACATCAGGTGAGCCATCTGCTTGTTTACTATCAAACGATAAAAAAAATATTTCGTATGCAAATATCCATTCGTCGCATCTGTGGTTTAGTAGACTGGTGTCGGTGTTGAACACATGAGGTCCTGGAGTAGATTCCCGTGTCGGGCAATCCAAAATGTGCTTTTTCAGTTTTCTGTGAAAAACCTCGTTGACCGGGATTGGAAAGTTGGCGATAGGCTGGCCAATCTATCACATTGTGGGACCAAGTATCTCCGGCTAATTGTGGGTGCACTTGTTGTACCTCTGCCTTGATACGGGCGTGAAGATACTTATGCAACTAAATAGGTTTTACGTCGTATATATATATATATATATATATATATATATATATATATATATATATATCTATATATATATATTCTTCTAATTAAAAAAAAATATCACAATGCCCGATTCTGTTCCAGAGTATGTAGAGTAGGTAAAGTAGGTAAAGGTATTTTCACCGGTTTCATTGGTTTATCAAGTTGTCGGTCGGCGTGATGAGTGGTGATCCCCATCGCCACATTTTACCGATCTGATAACGATTGTCGACCATTTCTTGCGAAAATCGGGATCGACAGCTTTACGTGCTCACCCGAGGCACGTAAGTGATAACGCACCACCTGCCCACAGAATACTGGAAACTAACAGAATACTAAGCAACTGAAAACTAAGAAAACAGAAACTAAAAAACTAACAAAAAGAAAACTGGAAAATAACGTCAATGTTACATACATTTAATATTTGAGCATAATACATATATATATATATATATATATATATATATATATATATATATATATATATATATATATATATATATATATATATATATATATATATATATATATATATATATATATATATATATATATATATATGTATATATATATATATATATATATATATATATATATACCTCTCATGGACGCGATATCTAAGACTGGTGCGGAACAATTTTTCCCAAGCCAGTCCGAGATATCGCGTCCGTGAGAGGTGTCTATATAGCGTTGCTCGAATATCACTTGTATGTACATTGACTGTTGTTAGTCTCCAATATTCTGTGACCTGACAGATACCGAACTCCTTTTGAGATTAAAAATTTTCGAGAAGAGCTCGACAAAACCTTAATAATACTTTGGCTCGACTGACGCGTACGACCCGACGACGAACGGTACCGGGACCTCATGATCTGTGCCGAATATGCTAACCCCTAGGCCACAAGGCAGTTCTTCAAGTTATTTTCAGTTATTTTAGATTAACCGGACTGACTGCTTCATCGTCATATCCTGGGCTACTACTGTAATATTTAAGCAAATAATTTTACGCTTATATACCTGAAGTTTATTAAAATAGAGGTGCACCCAGAATGAGCTCACGGCATAAAATAAATTAAATAATAATAAATAATAAATTTTCACGGGACAAATTACACTTACTGACCTAACCCCATTTCTTACCCCAAGTTACCCCAACCTAACCCAAGTTCTGATTACATTAGAATCTTTAATTTGTGTCACACTTAACAAAGTGTTTTATCTTTAGAAAATAGAAATCCCAGAAATCGTAAAGCCGACGCTGTAAGGTAACAATTAAAATTAATTGCTTTCCTGTAATAAAAAACAAATATTTAACAATGTAGTAATGAATTATTCTTTATGACTTGCTTTCATTTAGCATCACTGAAATAAGGTTGGCAAAATAAAGATAATATTGTTGGTTAAATTAGCCGTGTTATTTAAACGTTACATGTACATTTTTATTAGTTTTATAATTTTTTTCATTTTTGTTATCATTAGAAAGCAGCAGATAGCTCTGATGATAGATAAAGAAATTATCGCCTGTAGATATCAAAAATGTTAATTATGCGTTGTTATCTGTTATGCTAAAATGATAAAATAAGCAGATGGCTCTCATGATGGAAATAAATAACCATCGCCAATAGACACCAAAGATGTTAATGGTGCGCTGCTATTCGTATTTTGGTATTCACTACCATCGTGGCTACTAGGTGGTAGAATTCTGCATTGTCTCGCCCGGGGCAGGTACCACCGCCTTATCTATTCCTGCCGCAATAGCGTCAGTGCTTGTCGCCGTCGTGTTCCGGTTTGGAGGGTAAGGTAGCCGGTAAACTTATGCATGTGGCATTAGACCTCGCCACAAGATAGCAACGCACCATTAACACCTTTGGTGTCTTTAGGCGATGGTTGATTCTTTCCATCAGGAGACCCATCTGTTTGTTTGCTATCTTATAATATAAAAAAATATAAAAAAAATGAAATATTATGTAAAGGTAGCTAGGAGCTAGCAACATCTCAATCTATGTGTTCTCGCTATTTCTTTTTATACGACTGTGTTAGAAAGAGAGTGTAAGACCTCAGAAGATAACACCAGTATTTAAACTTTGGTTTCAAGTAGGTGTTAGAAGTGCTGTCTCCAGATATTATACAGCTTCATGGTATTTATTACCAGGAAAGTAATATAGCAAATATCAATTAGACCTTTACTTATTCACTGCACGTTATTGCAGGAATGTCGAATATCGAAAGGAAGGTAAGGCAGTGGTATAGGCTACGTTAGACAGAGTGAACCAAGTATTCAAATTTTCAAAATTGTTCAATTAAAAGTATTTTCAACATTTTTCAATATAGAAATTTCAATTATTAACTCAATTCATACTTTCGTGTAGAGTGCCATAAGTTTATCTCGATAAGAGTACATAAAATGGACACAAATGATAAAGATCTGAGGATTTCCGCATGGGGCGAGAAAACAAGACCACGAAACGCGGATGAAAAACGTAAAGTAGTCCGAAATTGAATTATCTCGGAATAAGAACGCCTTAACTAAATTAAGTTGGGTTTTTGTCTTAATATGGTACTAAATAAAATATTGCTGTGTTTTTAATATTTCTGTACTGGTATTTAATTTCAATATAAAATAAGGCTTTATACAAGCTTATGGCTATTTACTCAAAGATAATATAATACGTATTTTCTCGCGGAATATTAAAATGTATTTAATTTATTTAAGAAATAGACTATCTGTCATTTTGTCAGTTCGTAAAAGGCGAAATCTGACAATGTTTGTCACGGCTATCCTGATTATTAGGTGGTAAAGTTCCGCATTGTCTTGGGCGGCCCCTAGACCTATAACAATATTGCACAATATTACGTATTGTACAATATTATTGACCGTTTAGAGTTAATATTGAAGATTGCACAATGATTGAACGAAAGTATGAACGGGTTTAATTTTTATTGCGCAATATTTTTTTCTTGCACAGTGTAGGTTTAATATTGCACAATATTTTTCACTTCAGAGCTTGGAACGGTCGTGGTCAGTCAATCGCGGTGTTTAATGTATGGTCGTGTCGTAAATTTAAACAAAATGGCGAGCAAGAAATTTTCGTCATTTCACGGTAATTTTATTCATCTTGTTAATTTAATAGTTCATTACTAGAATGGACCAAAATTACGACCACTGGCCGAAATTTGACACTCGGGCGAAATTGAACATGTGACCGAAATACGTCATTCCGCCGAATTTCGACATTCGATCGAAATTTAACTTTCGGCCGAAACTCAACATTCGGCGAAATTCAGGCCAATCATTAATCAATATAAGTGTTGAAGAACGGGAGTTTTTACTAGAGTGTATAGAATTGTATAGATTTATTTAGCAATTTTTTTTATTATATATTAATTTATTTAACAAAATCACCAGCATGGTTGCCGCCAAAATTTCGTCGTCAGACATGTTACTCGCACGAAAATATTGATCAGACTGGTTTGTCAATTTATTGAGTGAATTTATTGAACGTCTGGAAACAAAGGGGTATTCAAATTATTGCAAAATAAAAGTATTGCGCAATGTTATTGTAGGTCTGTGGGGCACCTTATCCAGATATTTGGTCACTGAGTTACCTATTCCTGCAGTAATTACAGCAGATTGCCCCATTGGTCGAGTGACTAGCGAACTTAACTATAAAGTATTAGGCATATAACTTCAAATTATTATATAATATGATAGATATAGATAAATGATAATTGGTCTCACAGCGCTTTAAAAATAACAACTCCGTGAGTGCGGCAACTCAATATTGTAGTGTGTGTGATATAACAATGTGTAAAAGGATGAGAGTGAGTACTGAGTAGTGTGCATGAAATTTGTGTTGCCAGCTGCGTAACTATTACCCGAGTTCATGGGTAAAATATTTTATGCTATGGTCTAATAGTTTAAGTTACATAAATGTATCACAGAAAATAATTAAAAATTAACAATTACTTAAAAAAACGAATGTATCAATATATTTGTGTATAGGTTAGGCGTAGGTTTCTTTTTCTTAGAAGTGGATGGTATATACCTATGTTAATGATTAGGCTTTATTTTTTGACAACCGCTGTGGTCTAGTGGTTAGACTGCTGATCTGATCACGAGTTCATGGGTTTTCTTTTTTCAAGTCTTTCAAGTTTTTATGTGAGGAACATAAAGTATTTGTGGTCGTCTGGGTATTTCTTATGTATTATAACTTTAAAAATAAGTGTTCTTATAAATTAAACACTGATCTGTATTTGGTAAAAATTGTATCGTAGGTGCACTGGTTGTACCTATGACTACATTTTTGGGGATATGAATGTGTGGAGATACTTTTCTGTCTGGATTTTTTACCGCTTTCCAAAAGAGAGGAGGTTCTACCTTTAGCTGTATTTTTAATGTTTGTTAGCTAAGAAATAAGTGATTTATATAATAAATTTATAAATTTGATAGATAATAATCTGATGTAAGGTTTCAGAAGTACAGAAGATTAAAAGGTAGTTATTGCAATTTTATGACGGTTAAATATTTGGATATATATACCAATATACACTCTAATGGCAATTTAAGTTTTATGTTTTTAACCCGTATCTAAACACTTAAGTTGATAACGTAACGTATTAGTTTTAACAGTTCGATATGTTAATGTTATGTCTTCCTGTACCTTGATGTGATAACGAACGGATGACTTTATTGCATTACCCTCGTTTAATGGTTGCCAGGAACTAGGAAAAATAATACACAAATGTATAATACATTAAGGTAAAATTTGACAAACTTATAAAATGTATAGAACCACTCATTATGCGGAAATCCGTAATTTAATGCAGAAAGTTTCCGTGAAACTTTAGGTTTTATTACTGCACTGTCACCCAAACATTTAGGACTCATTCAGCTGACTGATAAATTAACTGACTTAGCCATAATTTATACCTACTCTCTATACTTGGCGCTTAAAACTCCGACATGCTGATTATTTTAAATTTGGACTATTGAACTGTTTCACAATTTCAACTTCTTTTACATATTTGTAATTAATAGGCTTGTCTTCATTAAGAATGAATCGGATATATTGTAGTTTTTAATGATTAATTATGATATGAAGATAACAAGAAATTGAAATATTTATTATTAAAGATAAGGATTACTAATATAAATTCGACAAAAATAGATATTAAATGTCGTAAACGCAAACATGGGAGTGTTACGTCACTCCGTGGTAAAGTGTCACCTCGATATTGTCATTTTCATAGAAACCACAGAGTGTGTAATGTAAATATTACTCTTTATGTATTTATTTGATTCTTTGTACGGCTTGATGTCATTAGGACGTCATGACAGTCTAGAGCGTTATTTAATTTTTAATCGCGAAATTTTTATTATATAGTTTTCTGGTTAATATAACTATTAAAGTAAATTAATAAACAGTTATTTGAATTAGTCAACTAGCCTATTCAATAGCTAACCGGTTTCTAACTTTATGCCGTCATCAGGAACCCAAATTTATAATTAATTATTAAATTAGTTAAGTTCTAATCTTTATGATGAAGTTAAATGAAAAAACGGTTAGCTATTTAATTAATTACAAGTATCTGCATAATCAGAAATATTGAAGTAGCATAAGTGTCTAAAAAATAAAAAAATAAATTCCGTGAGCGTTGTGAAACGAAGTTTTTATTTTCTCCACCCTCTCCCCATTTAATTGTCTCTCCCCTCTTTTCCCTTTTTTCCGCCTCTTTCTACCTGTTTCCACCCATTTCTGCCGCTTTCCGCTTCTGTACGACTCTTTAAGCCTCTTTACGCCTCTATCCGTTGCTTTTCGCCCTTTTCCGCTCCTTTTCTATTTTTCTCACTTTTGTCCCCTCCTTTACCTCCTTTGACCCTCTTTTACACACTTTTCCCAACTTCAACCCCTTTCCTCCCTTTTTTATCCCTTCATTACAACTGTTCCCAACTCTTCTTGCTTCACTCTCTTTTCCCCTCCCCATCTACTCACTTCTTTTTCTCTTACCCCTCTATCTTTCTTTCTCATCCTCTCCCCTCCCTCTTCCCATCGCTTTTCACCTTTTTAGCTTCTTTTCCATCTTTCCCTTTCTTTTTTACCTTTTTTAACCCTCTTTTCCTCTCCTCAACTCATTTCCTCCCTTTTTTCTTCCTATTCCCAACTCTTCTTCTCCCCTCTCTATCTTTTTTTCAACCCTCTCCTCTCCCCGTCTCCCCACTCCCCGATCTAACCTCCCCCTTCTCCCCATCTCGCACCTCCCCTCTCTCAAACAAAGGACTTTTTAACAACTACAGAACATTTTTAATTTTTTTGTATTGAGTTTTTTATTCATCTATTTTAAAGAGCTCGACTCGACAGTTTGGCGAGTCAACGACGGCAAAAGACTCGTTACGGAAACTTTTTTGCCTAGCCTCCATCCGCCAAGTTCAAAAAAGTCCGTCCAATAAGGAACTTCATTCCAAAATAGCTTAAATACTTAAATTTTAAAATGTTAAAATCTCAAAATGCACAAGTCATAATGCTCATTCGATCTTGAATAACAAATAATATTAAGAAACAATTATCTCTATAATCTGCTATCAATCTCTGGTCGAATTTATACACTAAATATTAAAATCACTTCTGAGTTTGTAAACGGACTTTAACGATAAACAAAATAGTAATTGTATGTGTTATGTCTCGTGTCTACGGTAGGGTATAATGAAACTACTTTAGTTACGGTAAGTATGAATACAGTTCAATGGGAACGTTCGCACGCCATGAATGATAGATAGCAACTGAGCTTACTGAGCTATCGTCAGTGCTGCGACGCCACCACCGATCTACGTCACTACTTATATCATATCTCTTCCTTTTTGTATAATTTACAATAATTCAACGTACCACAAACATACATTATGCAATGTAAAACAATGAAGTTATTCGATTAAGTGTAATACAACAACTACAACAACATTTTATTTTAAGTATAATGCTGGGTTGATTCATTGTCACACATGAAGATGTTTTTCACTTTCACCAACATTTTCATATTTTGTTTTTCTATATCTTTTCTTCTTTTATCTTTGTTTATTTTTCCTTTTCTCCATCATCGTGTGGACTTCTCGCGCCCCCCAGCAGAGGGAACGGGGAATTGTCTTCGGGGCTAATGGCCCCCTGGACAAGGTATCAATCGCTAGCCCTGAATAGGGCTAGGTCATTGGGTGAGGATAGTATGTTTACTTCTCCTAGAGTGTGCTGTAGAGTATGGTATTCTGTGAATGGGTGGTGCACCCCCCCGCCCGCCGCTCCCCCCTCTGTTTCTTCACACCACTAGGGGCGATCGCCCCACCGGGTTAGACCCTTGGGGGAAGCCCGGCAAAGCGACCCGCGACCCCAGTGGCGACTTGGGTAGAGGGAGGGGGGGGGGGGTGAGACGGTTTATTGGTTTAATATGTCTCGGGGATATGGCCGCGCGTCAGGAGGGCGCGCGTGCCAGGGAGCTATGTTGTGAATTTCGGGGAGGGAAGAGGAATCGGCTTTGTTAAACATGTTGGAGGCTAGTCTTTTGATGAAGACCTCCAAGCTTTCTATCTTTAAGTCTCGGCTAATCACTTCGTTTGTGACGAATCTTGGGGCATTAGTAACCCTACGCAGCGCTACGTTTTGCTTCTGTTGTAGGGTTAAGCGGAGGCTTGGAGCTGTGAACTGATACCACGCAGCCGCTGCGTAGGTGAGCCTTGGTCTAACGTATGTTTTGTATAGTCCCAGTTTCGTATTTAGAGGGAGCCTGGAGCTCAAGAGTGGTCGGAGTACGGAGAGTACCACCTGGGCCTGGTTGGTCACTGACTTGACGTGGCCTCGCATGGTGAGCGCGTTGTCGATGTTTACCCCCAGGTATTTGACGGATTTAGTCCATGTGATATCCTGGCCTTGGAGTTTAAGTGGGGTGAGAGCTTTATTGGTCTTAGGTCGTTTAGGCAAGAGCGCTTGAGTTTTGGTGACGTTCACCGAAAGCCGCCATTTTCCCAACCAGTCTGGCAATAGGTCCAGGGTTTTCTGCAGCTTGCGGATGGCAAGGGTGGGGGATATTGAGATTGAAATGTACGCTGCGTCGTCGGCAAATAAGGCCAGGGAGCAGCCGTCTCCCACCGGTATATCGTTGGTGTAAACCGAGTAGAGGTTTGGGGTTCTCCATCATCAATCGTCATTATTCATATAAGTTCTATGTATGTTGGAAAGGGAAATTTACCTGTAAGGTGTTTTCCCTGAAATAATTTAAATGACAATTTACGTGTTGAAGAATAAGGAGTGCTATTGTTCATCATCAAATATTTCTAATTATATATACAGCCTATTTTCTTCACTAGTTTATTTTGAGGTGTTTCATAGTATTGATATTTTGTTTTTCAACGTCATCATTATTGAGGCAGATATAAAATAATAGCAATAAAAAAGCATTATTCCATGAATACTACAACATTTTTTAAATTGCTGGCCAGAAAAGTCTCTCTGTGTCAGTTGTTTTATGCTAGTAGGATATGCAATTCGAAAACAAAGCTTCTGTAGTTAAGGAATTCGTTACCAAATGTCGAAAAACGGAGGTTATTTGTTTAACATGTATATATATGTAATATGTATATATGTTTTTGTTGTATACTATTTTTGTTGGGATTGGATAATATTTGAGTACGATGATTCATTTAGTCATTCTGGCACGCATACTAAATTTCATAAGTGTATGTATATTGGTCCACAAATTTTTCGGGAATCAGTTTTTCAACTTCGTAAAAAAACCTAAGTTGTGTCTAAATCGGTATTTTTTTTGAGATTGATGAGTTTAATTTCTTTCTTTTTTTTACCATTATTCCAAATTTTTTGTATCGACAATAGTTGTCATTAATTACAAAAATCCCACAAGGCAACGGACTCAAGAAATCAATAGTAATATCTATCAGATTTTCAGGAGTAATGTACGCTGCTTTATAGGTATTATGGATAAGGATTAGAAACTAAGGTGAAAACTAAGTAATTTTTTTTCAGTTGTTTGAGCATTTTTTTTTCTTTTTTTTTCTTTAGGATGATACTAGGAGTACTTATTTATACAGCCTTCAATGTTGTAACTGTCGACTATAGCAATAAATATTTTCATTTTTGCTGCATTTTATACGACAGTTTGTTTAAAATTTTGTATCTTACCTATCCGACACTTTTAAGATTTATTTAATTGGTCAGAAATAAAAGAAAGTGTTAACTTGATGACAGAAAAAAAAAAATATTTACTTGATTTAGAAATAGGAAAAAGCGTACAAGTTTGTTTAGTTTCATGACTTCCCAACTAAAATCATTTTAAAATTACCTTGCATGAAGATTTTATCTGAAAAGATTTTGATAAGAAACCATTTAATCGTTTTAAACAATCCTAGTTTTATCGTTATGGCATTCGATTTACTGCTACAATCATTTAAAATTGTGTGGTAGCTCCATGTATCATATCTACACTTTTACACCATCATCAATATGAAAAATATAGTGGAGTAATGTTACTCTTTCGCTGAATTAGTCAGAACACTGAAGATTTCAGAACTTGGCATTTTGGCTTTTGAGAGGTTAGAACTGATGTTTTATTGACCCCTATTTTACGATTATATAAGTGAATTTAAAAAACATTTGTTATAGTTCTTATTCATTGCAGGGCAGGAACTGTATTCGCTTTTGTGATATTTACTGCCACATCGTCTGCAGAAATCAACCTCTTTATTTATTAGTGTTATTTCCCTTAGTGTCAATTTTATTTAGACTTGTAGTTGTCACAAATGTAAATGTCTATCGTGAAACTCGCTTGGATAAGAATATTTTAAATTTTAGTCCGGCTCTCATTTCATTACCCAGAATATGGGTCTTTCGTCTTTCGTGTTGTGTATTCGCTTTTGTGATATTTATTGCTACATCGTCTGCAGAAATTAACTTCTTTATTTATTAGTGTTATTTCCCTTTGTGTCAATTTTATTTACACTTGTTACAAATGTAAATGTCTATCGTGAAACTCGCTTGGACAAGAATATTTTCAAATTTTAGTCCGGCTCTCATTTCATTACCCAGAATATGCGTCTTTCGAAAAAAATCATTTATTAAGAGAACAAATATATACAACAATAAATATTCTTTTAAACTAGTTAAAATAAACGTTCGTTTCATTCGTTCGTTCGTTTTAACTAGTAATGAAATTGTAATTGTTTTCGAGTTTATTGAAATCCATAGTTTTGAGGTAAAAATATAATCTTACTTTTCACTTGATAATATTCGCAATCAAAATAATCAATATGATTAATATTATTATACCTGACGTATGATAAAATAATCGTAAAGCCTGTAAGTATTGCGTTATTAAGTCCTACCCTCCACTGCTTTTATTGTTATTATATTGTTAGTTTGAGCGAATCACAAAATTCTTTTGTGTATATTTTTACAGTTTCATGAATAAATAATTAGTTTAAGGAGTGAACTGTATATTCTATATGCCAATTATTATTTTGTATTGTAACTACATGAACGGTAACGATTACGGATTAAATGGATACGCCTTTCAAGACAATGTCTTAGTTTGTCAGCGTAACTTAGCGTAGCGTAAAAATACAGAGTTATCCCACTTATCGATGAAACAAAATATTTTCAAGGGTAACTCCCAACCCTTGTCATCTCATTCGGTTCGATAAAACAGTATAAGCCGGTTCATTTTCATTTTTTCACAGTACAATACAACCAAAACAAGGTATGGCATTTTTGACAGTGATAGGGCTTACTAATATGCGCGGCGACACGTTTCCTTCCCAATGGCGTGTCAATCAGTATTCACGTGATAGACACTTTATTCAACTACTAAGCCTTAATTATTTTGTTTTTTTTTAATGGAGTAAGCTTACAGAATTATTCATGGAACTTATTAGTTTTAACTATAAAGATATATATTGTACGAGCCAATGCGTCATTACGCTCGTACGTCACATTTGCCTGAGTATGCATTTCCTAATATTATATTAACTTGTTATAATATTGAATAAACGCAGTGATCAATAAGCAGTCAATCGGGTTTCATTTTCCTCCCGTATATCATATATCATCAGCTGCAGAATCACTCGCCTATCAGATTATCATTTATCAGTTTTATATCAGTCATATCATTAGTAGGAATAAACCCCTACATTTTTTTTGGTCCTTTAACCGTCAAAATCAGTGACTTGTGGATTATTAGAAGACTACATCATCATCGAAGAGAAGACCTCATCATCTGCACTAAAATTAAGAAGATATTTGCAGAAAAATATTTATCAACATATTTATCAAGCATTGTGAATTTTCTTCGAGCTACGTGTTTGAAGAAACATACCTACTTATCAAGAACAGTCATATTATTGATCTTGTGTATTTGATTTCTCGTTGCGGCAGCGAATCGGCTTAACCGGTCTCCCAGAAGCGGGTCGCCCCGGGAAAGTTGAGACAGTACGCACATGCTGTAAAGGGATTTTAGATACACCGAAAATATCATCATTTATCATCATGCAAGAATTACTAGAAAGGCAAAGTGCTATCATGAAGGATATCGAGAGGATCTACGGAAATTATAAAAAGGATTCCGCAGATCGAAAAACACCGGAATACTTTGCGAGGCGCATCGAAACTATTGACAATCTGTGGGGGGAGTTTGAGCACAACAACAAAATATTAGAATCATCTGAAGATAAGACTTCTGACTATTTTAAAAAGAACATTTATATCGATGTTATGAGTTTTTACACTACGGCGCGATCAACACTGAAATCGGACTCCGAACGATCTTCTACTCCCAAAATAACGCAACCATCAACATCAAAAGGCGGATACACCACACCCATGGAACAAACGCCTTCGACGTCTAGAACAACACAGTTTCAAGTTCCAAAAATTCACATCGAAAATCCAAGCAAGGACATTCAAGATCTCTTGGTTCAGCAGTATGCCAATTTCCGAGCATTGGAACGACAGATGAAACGCGTTAAAGACCAGAGCATTGAAGAAAAGTGGGAGATTGAAGACGAGTTGCGTAACCTGCAGCATCGCTGGCGTAACATCGATGAACTGCATTTACGCATCGACATTTTATTATCTGGAGCCGACATACAATACGAAGAAAAATACGGTGACATTGAGAGCCAATATATCAGTATCAAACGCAATTTAAATCAGAAATTATGTTCGAGTGCACATTTACAGCAGTGTCTACCCCAAATAGACATACCTATATTTACAGGCGATTTCACTCAGTGGCCGACATTTTGCGATCTGTACACCGAAGCCATACATAATAACAAATATTTAAGCAACGCTCAAAAAATGCAACATCTAAAGTGCAAAGTAAAAGGGGAAGCAGAGCGCATCATCCAGCATCTTCACGTCTCAGCAGAAAACTATGAAACTGCTTGGGAAATCTTAAATCATCGCTACAGCAATCCACAATTACTTTTCACTAGACAAATTGAAATTTTCCTCAATCAGCCTAATATACATAAACAGTCATCGTATGAATTGAAAAGGCTCTACGACACCACCACAGAATGTATCCATGCCATACATAATTTGGGGGTTGACACCAACAGCTGGGATCCATTAATAGTGCATATTTTATCGAAAAAGTTAGACATGGATACCTACAGCGACTACAAGACGTCTCGCAAGGAGCCGCGCACTCTGCCTACATATGAAGAATTTATGTCATTTATCGAAAATAAATTTATGGCGCTCGAACCTATACAAAGTCAAGAAAGGGAGAATGATCAGAGCACGAGCAAGCCAGTCTATCAAGCACAGAAATATTCCAACAAAAACAAGGCCATCCCAGCATCTCGTTATCAGAATCAACCCTTCCGCAAAGGATTTTATCAAGCAACACCTGCATATTATACAAGGAAACCATGTATTATTTGTAGTTCATTCCATGATTTATTCATGTGTGAGACATTTTTCAATTTACCAGCCAAGGAACAGATGGAAATTATTTTTAAGCATAAAATCTGCCCTAATTGTCTTTACACACATTATGACAAACCATGTAAATCAACTCGGCGCTGTAAAAAGTGCAATGAACCACATAATACAAAAATACATGAGACAAGTATTGCAGAAAAAATAAAGTCAATAAGCAAATTGCAAGCGATTCAAAACGTGCGCGCACCGCCCTCCCCGCACGTGCACGTGCCGTCGCAACCCGCTTCGAAAACATCGCTATCAGCTTTAAGCGAACTGAATTCGAACCTACTACCTAAACGACATGATGCACCCTATGTCTCCATGAGTGATGAAGAAATATTGCTTACAACAATATTAATTAAAGTACAGTCGGCAGACGGTACCTACATTACCCTAAGGGCGCTCCTAGACCAGGGGTCTCAAGCAACCCTTATATCAAAAAACGCAGCTCAGTTACTAGGATTACAACGCCAATATTATCCCGCATCGGTGTCCGGAATCGGAACAAGTTCAAAACAGAGCAAAGGCATGGTATCCCTGGTCTGCAAATCAATATATGAGGACTATGAGTTTACTACTCAAGCACTCGTGATATCACGCGTAATCAACAACCTGCCTAATGCATCATTCAAAAATAAAACCTGGCCTCATATTCAAAATATCAAACTCGCCGATCCAGAATATAATATTTCGAAACCAATCGATTTATTACTAGACGCCAGTGTATACTCTGACATTATCATGGATGGCCTCATAAGGGGTCCACCACTAACTCCCATTGCTCAACTCACAAAGCTCGGATGGATCCTATCAGGCAACGTGAAAACCGTCGGTTGCAATGTTGTCATCAAAAAGGTCCAAAAATTACCTAAATATTGGGAAATCAAAGATAATCAGAAGTCACCCATAAAATTGGCAGTATCAGAGCAGAAACACTATTATGAAGATTTATACCAATCGAAAAGACGCCTCGAAGATGGTAGATACGCAGTAGCCATCCCTATGAAACAAAATTTTGAACAAATATTGGGTCGCTCAAAATCAGTCAACTTGACCAGATTTGCAAAACACAAATCATTATCAGATGGTTATAAACCACTTATGTATGAATATGAGTCATTAAGACATAATATGCGAGAACTGAACAACCCTCCATGTGTGAGCAAGACAGCATACCACATGAAATCACAATCCGCTACTACAAATCTACGCGTTATTGCAACGCGTCATCAATGACGTCATCAGGTCTCAGCCTAAATAACATGGAGAGTGGACTCACTCACAATCAAACGAAAAAATTATTTTAACAAACATATCTATCAAAATTATCCTGGAATGACAAGTTATCAAAATCAATCCAAAATTAATGGAATGAATTAAAAAAAAAATTATGAACATAAATAGTTTTCAAATTTCACGTTATTTGGGCCACAGAAGTCATTCACTTCAGAGACACGAATTTTGTGCTGCATCAGAGAGTCTTACGCGTGTGCAATTTATTTTGTAACAGACTATAAAGGTGTGTGCATACCGAGACACACTAAAGTAAAAATAAAAGTCGTTCGCAGGAAGAATATCAAATAGAATATCATTATCAAGTATCATTACCTAGGTTCGAATTATTATTATCATTTCAATTCACGAAGAAAGTCTTAGACACCATTTCTTCTTCATGAAAAATCAGTATACATGCACGGACGGACTTCGTTATAGTTTTTGGGTTACATGGAGTTATTTCAAAGTGGAAGAAATCGTCGCAAACAGAATACGACGAATCACGCATATCATTCCTGCCAAGAATTGGCATCATATAAAGTCTAAAAAAAAAAACGCCGCCGACTACGCTACAAGGAATACCTACAAGCAACACTAATATTTCCAATCACTTTTATGATGGAAAGTTACTAAACCAACATGAACAAAAAGAGTATAAGACATATCAGGAAAGTGTGCACACAGTCTTACAATTAAAATGCAACTCTATCATTTATTGTTTATTAAACTGAGTTCTGTCACCCGCATTACGAGAACATGCTTGGGTGTTAAGTTTTACAATTCGAACACGCACAAAGCAAATACATATCACCAAGTGAAATATATAATTTAATTACATAATTATATTAACAGTTCAATATTTTGAATTTCACAAAGAAATATCATCTTTGAAGGAAAAAAGAGTATTGAAATCTAACTGCAAAATTTTGAATTTGAATCTCTGTTTGGCTGTAAATGGCAACCTTGCAAGTGGATGGACGGATTAAAACAGAGGTTTACGTTATTCTACGAGCACCCTGTCATATTGTCCTCCTCCGATGGGTGTACGGAACTTCTCATTATCAATACGAAGAACATATACAGTGAAATTCTTCTTCAACGCACTTCAACGCCCCGTCTTGGCCATCAGTAGGAAATCTTTGAAAGACCTCTGTGAAGAGCCTCAAGCAACAACTTAGGAGGAATGGGTCAGCAGACAACTGGGATACGAAGAGGTCACCACCTTGTTACATCAAATTAAAGCGTGTATGAGTTCATACGTGCTCGTCCGCTCTGCGCTCTAATCGAAAATCCAGACATGTGTCTCACTACAGGACACTTCCTTGTCGGTGGCCCTATCTTATCGAGACCGCAAACAGACCCAGATACCTATGACATATTTAACATCGAAATAGCAGCTACTGCATGCTACGAAAAAGTAAATTTGGAAGGGACCAACCCTTCAAGGACGTTGAATCAAATGACATTTGTCATTATCAAGGAGGAAAACATGTCCTCTGGAAAGTGGACATTAGCACGTGTATGCGAACTCCACCCGGAAGGGACAGACATATCCGGGTGGTAACATTAAAGACATAAAGTAGCATCATTAAACAACAACTTAATTATATCACCTGTTCAAGAATATATACTTATAACAATTTAAAATATTAATAGTCAATTACGAACCTCAACAAAGGAGGCGAATATAAACATATATCAGCTTACATAACAATGAACTGGAATATTATAAACATTGATAACATGGTTTCAAATACCCATCGCGCGCAAGAAAGCCTTCACCGAACTTAATGGATATATATGTATATCGAGGATAATTGGATATCCGCATAGAATCACCTGGCCAATTATGGGAGCATTGAAATTAATTTTCTGGTCAATTAAATGGAAAAAAATATAAAATACCTATACAAAACTCTATACGTCCGAACTAAAGTCAAATAAAAGCTTTATTCAGTTTTATTGTGGGAATAAATATACGTCTGACTACGAGTGAAAACTACGAGTTGATTCACGTTATCAGCCTATCTATATCAGAAAAATATAATATGTACATCATATTATACAATCCTGAAGTTCGTGGCATGTCGCAGTCTGAGATACTATCATGCACCAATATCACATCAACAGACTAAGTGCTTTAATAGCTCCTATATATAAACATAAATAAAACAATAAAATTGAAATCATAATCGCTTTATAAAATAAAACAATGAAAATGTGAATCGAATTGCACTCAAGCGCCGGATACACGACGTTTGTTGTACTAGGTCAGGACTGAGACACGATGTAAGGAGAAACCTAACATTCTTGGACGTCAGGATACCGGAACAAAATATTATATTATTGATAATCATTTATACTACTTTATACCTTTTACATTTTATTGTTAATTGTTTAATTTTAAGTATCATTTTGTTAATTCTTCTTGTTTGCTCCTTTTTAGACAGGCAAGATGTACGAGCCAATGCGTCATTACGCTCGTACGTCACATTTGCCTGAGTATGCATTTCCTAATATTATATTAACTTGTTATAATATTGAATAAACGCAGTGATCAATAAGCAGTCAATCGGGTTTCATTTTCCTCCCGTATATCATATATCATCAGCTGCAGAATCACTCGCCTATCAGATTATCATTTATCAGTTTTATATCAGTCATATCATTAGTAGGAATAAACCCCTACATATATATATATATATATATATATATATATATATATATATATATATATATATATATATATATATATATATATATATATATATATATATATATATATATATATATATATATATAATATATATATATATATATATATATATATAATATATTTTTCATAATCCACGGTGTCTTAAAAAGGGATAGGTACAAAGTTTTTGCTGTACGTATTTATATATAGATATATTTGCATGTTTTCTATGTATTGCAGAAATAGCATATTGGATGTAATGTTGGTGATACATTGCGTTGCTTAAATATGTTGTTTGTTTTCGGCGTCAGTGCTGAGTTTGGTTTATTTATTTCTGTTTGAAAGAAAGAAAGAAATTATTTATTTGAGTGGCACTACAGTGGTAAATAGGGTTCTCATTTCATCCGAATTTTCGGGAGTTTAAGTGTTAGAGAGAGAATTAAATTTTAGGAATGTAAATCTCTCGTTTCCCGGGAGGAAATTAAAATGAGCAAAATTCTTCTAAAATTTTAAATTACTTGAAATCTGCTTGAAATAACTCACGCACGGATTCCATTTAGTTTCAGACGAAAAAAATGCAAATTAAATTATTGTAATGTCTTATTCAGTTATGAATTCCTGTAAAATAACGCCATAATCAATAAATGATTTTAAAGCAGCTGATTTATTACAATTACCCACTTATATTTTTTACTTACAAGATATATTCAAATGAATATTCATAGGAAATTAAAAAATGTATTACCCTCTATGTTTTGAAGCACCGGGAAGATGTTGAAACTTTACTTAAATCAGTCTTCCTCGAAAAGGATGCGTTGCTATCTTATGGCGAGGTCTAATGCCATCAATGTTCTAAACTGGAATACAACAGTGACAAGCATTGACGCTATTGCGGCAGGAATAGGTAAGGCGGTGGTACCAGACCCGGGCGAGACACTGCAGATCTTTACCACTTAGTAGCCCCAATGGTAGTGACTTGCATGGTCAATCACTCGCCACTAACGAACTGCCTGACAGAACAGCAGATGTTTTGTTCTTCAAAGGGAGCCTAGACCAACAAGAGAGATCTTGGTAAGTTTGTTATGGATAAACTCAAAAACCAGTCACACAATTTTGAAAGTTCTTTCTCTTAATACTGTAGTTTTCTATATTTGTTGTCTAATGTTAAACCGGAGCAACAAAGGTATTTTTACCAAAGTAAGAAAAAGTAAGTAACGCTTTTGGGTCACGCGGTTGAAGTTGTGGAAATCGGGCAATAGGTAGACGGCGATAAGATAGATAGATAGATAGATAGATAGATAGATATATTTTATTTGCATGAAAATGGGTTACAGTTAATAGGTGTTACAGCTTTTTCAGAACGCCATAATCTACCGGCAATTCCGGTGTGCAAATACATAATATTACAATTTAATTAATTATAATTAATAATTACATTTTATAAATCTAAGTTCACAATTTATCTTTACAATTTACTTACAACTAAACTCATAAAATTAATACAAGAAAAAAAAATGTCCCATCACATGTTATTATTAATTTATACCTGATAGTCCATCTTTAATTATATTTTTATTTAGAAACATTGTTATAAAATATTAATCTCATTAAATATTAAATAGTTGTATAAAAAGTAACTTTATTAGACTTCTAGCTGCAGCATGCAGCCCGTTGCCTGCTAAAAGTTTTTGGTGATTTCCACGGGAACAACCTTTTTTTTGGAATAAAAAGCGTAAGTGTTTTTCTAGTAGCCTCTGTGTTATTGCAGGTCATCATTTATCTGTGTCCCAAATTTCATCTAAATCCGTTCAGTAGTTTTTGCGCGATTAAGTAACAAACAGCTATCCATCCAAAAATCCAAACTTTCGCATTGGTAATATTAATATAAATTAATATAGATTAAACACAGTTATTATTTTTCCCCGTGTTGGTTCCGGGCTCTTTTGAAGAATAGGCCAACTGCCGTTCTGCCGGGCAGTTCGTAAAAGGAGACCGATTGACTGTTTTAGTCACTACCATCGTGGCTACTAGGTGGTAGAATTCTGCATTGTGCCGCCTGGGTCTGGTACCGACGCCTTACCTATTCCTGCCGCACTAGCGTCAGCGCTTGTCACTGTCGTGTTTTAGTTTGGAGGGTAAGGTAGCCGGTGAACTTATGCATGTGATATTAGACCTCGCCAAAAGATAGCAACGCACCACCACCTTTGGTGCCTATAGGCGATGGGTGACTCTTTCCATTAGGAGACCCATCTGCTTGTTTGCTATCTTATGATATAAAAAAATATATTACCTACACTAAAATTGCGCAATACTTTTATTGTGCAATAATACTGAATACCCCCTTTGATTTCAAACGTTCAATAAATTCACTCAATAAAATTGACAAACCAATGTCTGATCAATATTTTCGTGCGAGCAACTGTCTGATGACGAAATTTTGGCGGCAACCATGTTGGTGATTTTGTTAAAATATCTCTATACAGTTCTATACACTCAAGTAAAAACTCCCGTTCTTAATTTTTATAGTATTCTTGCTCCCCATTTTGCTTAAATTTACGACGCGACCATACGTTAAACACCGTGACTTCAATATTCAATACTCAATCATTTATTGCATTATATGTTACAAACCATTTAGGTATTACAATAATAATTAGTAGATAGTGAACATATACACCCTATTAGGGTATTGCAATGTAGGACTGGACCGATCCATTTTATGAAAGATTTATGTGATTGTCATTAAGGAAGTCGTTAACAGTGTAGTAACATTTTTCTATCAGGAGATTTTTCACAAGTTTTATAAATATAAGGTCATTTTCTTGTTATATGAATGCGACCGCTCCAAACTCTGTAGTGAAAAATATTGTGCAAGTCTGCACAGTGCAAGAAAAAATATTGCACAATGAAAATTAAACCCGCTCAACGAAAGTTCGTTCAATCTTTGTGCAATATTAACCTTAAACGATCAACAATATTGCTCAATACGTAATATTGCGCAATATTATTGCAGGTCCATGGGGCACCTTATACTTTAATTTCAATTCAACATGTTATATATACTTGAGGATGTATATTACATCCTGAAGGTGCTTTAAAAATTGAAATCGGTTAAGTATAATTATATGGACCGAGAGGAGGGCGGGGGGGGGGGTCAGCTGCCCCCCCCCCCTATAAAATATAATAAGATAAACATATAGTCTTAAAATTTTACGGTTTCGGCCGGAACTGGAACAGAAGCTGAAGTTACGGTTTCGGCTGAAAATCCAGTTTCGGTCGGTTTCTATTTAGGGCAGGGTATGCCCATGTTAAAATATTAAAAATGTATATGTTGTGAAGTGAAATTAAAGTATACTTAAATGTAATGATAATTGAGTCTAATAAGTAATGAATTTTACCGTTTTCCCCGTGATGGTCCCGGGCTCCTTTGAAGAATAAGCCAACTGCCGCTCTACCAGGCAGGTTCAAAAAGGCGACTGATTGGCTATTCGAGTCACTACCATCATGGCTACTAGGTGGTAGATTTCTGGATTTCTGCATTGTCTCGCTTGGTGGATTGATTGATGGATGGATATATATATATATATATATATATATATATATATATATATATATATATATATATATATATATATATATATATATATATATATATATATATATATATATATATATATATATATATATATATATATATATATATATATATATATATATATATATATATATATATATATATATATATATATATATATATATATATATATATATATATCCATCCATCCATCCATATCACAAGCAAACAATTTGCCTACTTTGGGAATTGCTTACAATTAATTGGAGTGATTTGTCTTATGATATTATAATTACTATCAGACAGTAGATTTTTTCATATTGTTTTTATTTTATTATATTAATTTAACGACCGTTTTTATACAAGTGTTTATATAATTTTCGTTTTAATCTAGAAGGTTCCACGCGATAAATTAAATTCCTAATAGCCACAGCGAAGCGTGGAGATTTTTTACTAATTATCTACGTATGTTATATAAAATTGTCAAGGTCTTTTAAAGTCATTACGAGTTCTTAATATTAAACTAAAGTATCAGTGGAAAATTTTAAAATGTAGAAATTATAAGTATCTATGTGATGAGTATAAATATGAATGAGTATATATGTATGTAGTAGGGGAGTTCAAGATGCTAAATGGGTAGTTTATTTTATATCATAAGATAGCAAACAAGCAGATGGGTCTCCTGATGAAAAGAATCAACCGCCGCCTATAGACACCAAAGGTGCTAATGGTGAATTGCCATATTGTGGCGAGGTCTAATGCCACATGGATAAGTTTAATATACCGGCCACCTTACCCTCCAAACCGGAACACGTCAGTGACAAGCACTGACGGTATTGCGGCAGAATTAGGGAAGGCGGTGGTAATAGGCCCGGGCGAAACATTGCAGAATTCTACCACCTAGTGTAGTAGGTAGTGACTGGTATAGCCAATCGGTCGTGTTTTACGATCTGCCTGACAGAACGGCAGTTGGCCTATTTTTTAAAGGAGCCTGGGACTAACACGGGTAAAGAGTTACTCGAGCGTCGTAGTGACCTATTGTATTCAGTAAATTAAATTAAAGGAAAAATAAAAGTATATATAATGTTTTTCATTCCAATGGTGGGGAAAAATTCTATAAAAAATGCGAAAGAAGATCTGTGATATGGAAATATTGAAGCGCGTCAGATAAGGGTATGGTGGAAACCTTCGGTATGCGAGGGTAACTTGCACTTGCCGATTTTTTAAAGTTTCTTTTACTGTATTGTTCTTTATTGGTTAAGTATGTACAATAAAGAATTAAATAATAATACAAAAAGTGAGGTTGTGGTACCGAACCCGAGCGAAATGTTCAGAAACATTAGTATTCAGAAGTCACGACAGTGGCGACACAGTTACATCCGGTTTCCGAAACGCAAATTAATTTTAACAAGCAACTAATCTGTGCTTTACATAATTTTTACTAGTAAATGGTCTGTTAAAAACAGATTAATTTCTTGTTAAATAAATAATAAATAAATAAATAAATATTCACACAACAAATAACACTTATTGATCTAACCCCAAAGTAAGCAAATTATTTGCTTGTTTTATGGGTGTTAGTCAACGATACTAATACATATAAATACATATATAATACATATAAATACATATATAAACCCAAAGCCGGAAATACAAACATTTATGCTCATCACACAAATGCTTGTCCCCGTCGGGATCGAACCCGAGCTCCGTCGATTGCATAGTCAGGGTCGCTAACCACTCAACCAACGGGGCGGTTAAATTAATTTGCGTTTCGGAAACCGGCCGTTAGTCAATCATTTGCCTCTTTCAAACTACCCTTACAGAATGGCAGACAATTAATGACGATTCTTCAAGGATGGCTCAGACTAACGGGTCAGATTATTGATATAAAAAACCCAAGATACACAGTCAGTGTCTTAAAAACGTCCTCCAAATTTGAGCGAACAATTTGAAATTGTGCGCTCATTTCAAATAGGATCGCGTTGTCAATTTGAATTCACTGTCAATTTGAATTTTTTTTGTACATTGCTTTGTAAAAACAACTACATATAAACCTTGCGCTTAAGGTTGGATATGTAAAGACATATGTTTTTGTTATATCCCTATTTAAATGAAATTGGGGATACTTGAATGTCAGTTTTGTTCGGGACTGTGCATCTTGGATTTTTTAGATCAATGGGTCAGATATATTTATTTTATTATATTCGTTAAAACAAATTTTAATAGCAGAACCAGTTTGAGCAATTAATTTTTATTTCCGTAAATATACGATGAGTAATTAGTCAGATAATACAAACAAAATGTAAAATAAATGTTAATTAGATCAATTTTAATTATAAAATGATATTAAATATAATGTCAAACAAATGTCAAAAATGCAAAATGCCAAGTAGAGATTCGCAATGTTGATTAAAAAATAAGCCAAAGGCCAAATTAATAATTAATTAATTTAAAAATTCCAAAAGAGCACGCGTCTATTTATTTATAGTAGTTTATGAAAGACGGTTTGCAGTTTTCTATTAAATACGTTTAAATAGAACCAAATTACATAGTTTGGGGTTTATTTACATTTCAGCGGAATGGAACGGAAGCGGCTTTTTGAAACGAAATGTAGATACATATCATAACGAACCTTATGTCAATTGTATATCACACAAATTAAATACGAGCCAAAAAGGGTCTTTAGTCGTTTCGCGCCTCGAGCGGTTCGGACCGCGCGGTGTGAATTGACCAAGAGCTCTTTTGGCATGGGTCATTTCGCACCGCAATGGTGGAGCGGTGCGAATCGCACAATCTCTTAATGCATTGGGTTGATTCACATCGCTGTGCAGTGAATAGATATTTGGGATCTTTAAATTGATATAACTGGAAATCGAACCAAGAAAAGAGCATATGATCGTTTCGCCTCGTGGTCCAAATCGACCCATTTCAAAAAATACCTTGGGTGATTCGCACCGATCCATCACTGCGGTGCGAAATGACCCATGGCAAAAGAGCTCTTGGTCAATTTACACCGCAGTCCGAACCGCTTGCGGTGCGAAACGATTAATGACCTGCCAAAAAAAGGTTACGCGTCTTTCGGGGAATCCTTGTTTTTTACGTTTTCAGGCATAATAGCATCAGATTACGACTGCAAAACTTAACATATTGAGAAATATATCCAGACAAACTAATTTCTTATGACGTGATAACATCTTATAAATCGATGAACGCCGCGGGCTGCACGCACGAAAAAGGATGACTTATTTTCACGTTCTGCCTAAGCCGAGCGTACAAGCAAGAGCGCGAAACAAGTGTTAGAGAGACAATATCTTGTTTTGTCATGACGTTATTAATTAAAATTATCGTCTGTAAACAGACTCTACAGACAACCGATTTTTTCAATCAAATTTTTACAGTACATAAAATGAATGTCTTTTAAAACACTTTTTATATGTTAAAACGAATTTTTATTATTGGAACGAAGTTCCTTACGGCAGGCTTGGAGGGGATAGGGATTTTGCTGCGCGACCGAACTGAAAAAAATGTGATAGTAAAACCGTAAGAAAAATGCGTGGAATAAAAGCGTTAAATGAGACGTGCGCAGGCGCGACAGTCGCGTACACAAGCGAGTAGTGCCGTTTAGCCGAAGGAAGTTCGTTCCTACCTGGTGTCCCGCGACACCACATCATTTTTTTGTAATATGTGTGTATTTATATATTAATAATATATTTTTTAAGGTTTTATTTTACTACTTTGTCAGCGTGACTAATATGTATGTAAATGCCAAATTACGGCTTTCTAGTGCTAAGAATCTTTGAGCAAAGCTGTGGACGAATGGAAAGACAGACCGATGTTCAGGCGGATGAACATGGCGAAATAATAAGGATTCCTAGTTGACTTCGAAACACTATAAATCCCTAAATAGTACATAAAATTAAAACAACTTAATGAAAACAACTGAAAAATCGTACAACAATCAACGACCAGTAAAATTATTCGGACCTGACCGTGGCGCGGGTGTTCAGGTGGTACAATAAAAAAACTGGATGATTGCTGAACAAACTGAGTAAAAACGCCGATTTTGTCAGATGTGAAGTGGACGACCTTCAATCGCTGCAGCAACCACTTTTTCCACTGCTTCAAAAATGCAGTTTTGTTTTTTCTTACACAGAAATTAATAGTTTTTCAGATGAGCTTTGGTTGTTTCAATAGGAGGCATCATTTATTGTGCTGCTGCTACTAATAAGGCCAGCTATGGGGACATGTAGCACTGCATTATCGTATAGTCTTACACCTCCCCTATACCGAAGAACAAACGAAATTTCGTAGTCTTATTGTACTAAAAATCGGAAAACTTTTATTTATTTTTTTCATTTTTTAATAGCGCCGCCAGGTTTTTCGCATTGCAGCGTAGCCATTTCATATTCTCCTATTAATGACCTATCTTACGTATATAGCATCCGGCAGTCTTATGGAACAAAGTATTGTGTTGTAGCTCTTAGAACATATTGTGACACATATTATGATAATATACACACTTATACTATCTTCAGTCTGTTATCCAAATTACAAAAAGATTTTGTTACATCTTCTGTAATTAAGTTTATTCAGAAAGCGATCTCTAATAATTGTTATAGGGCATGCTATTTAAACTCTCTGAAAAAGATGAACACAATAAGTTTTAGCTCTAGTTAATGTATGGGGACTGCAGAGTACTCGTGCAAGTATATCCAGCCACAGCTCCACTGTAATGGACGGTGAATATTTTCTGATACGCTCGGTAAGGAGCTTAGGAAATTGTGAAATAAGATTTATACCTTGTAAAAGGCTTCCACAAATTTAAATTTATATCGTCCTTTTAAAAGGCTTATGATAAGGCGGCACAAGAATAGCATATTATCTGAGCCTTTCAATACTCGTAGGTTTATTTTATGTCTCCGAGTAAAATTTTGCAGGATTTTTTCGGCTTCCTAAAGTATAGTTTATTTGGCTGAGAATATTGGGAATCGAATTCGATCTCTGGATTGATTACTGGAGTATTAAAAAGCAAAGTCTCGTCCGGGTTTCGTCCCACCGCCTTATGCTTGTCGCGATAACGTCGCTGCTTGTCTTTTTTTTTGTGGTAGTCGAACGACGGTAGCTCCTCCGAAAGGAAATCAAAACGTGCTGTGGCTAATGACGTCTGTTGTTTTGAATATAAAAATTTCTTACAGATTGTACATGGTACTTCAGCATATTGACTTATGGTGGTTATAAAATTACGCTCAGTCATTGAACGAAGTCTTTGTGATGTCTGACGAGCTGCCACTAGTTGGTTCTCACGTTGCTGAGCAGACTCGGTTGCTGCACAGTTTCGTATAACTTCTATCTATGAACTCTCTGCTCGGCGGACTCCTAGCTAAACGCTCCTTAATGAGACCAATTCTATGAGCCTTCTGCTCAGAAGGCTCATTCGCTAGACGCTCTTGGACCTTACCGAGTCTAGAATTATACTGTTCAAAAGTTTCTAGACGTTAACGTGATTTCATATATGCTTTCATGGCCAACAAACGTTTTTCATAATCTTTAATAGTTTCACATGAACGTGTCATTGTGTTTCGAAGAGAATTTTTACGGAGATGATTACTTTTATCCTTTCTGATTTCTTAAGATCTATATTTGTTAAGGCGCGCAGCATCTGTTGTACGTCTACCCATAAATAGTTGACAATTCAATAATACACTAAAAAGTATTATTAAATAAAAATAACTACGTTAAAAAAACCGACTTCAAAAACTAAAAAGTAAAAAATAATAAAGATTTAATATTAATTAAATACTACCTATTATTTATACGTGCTATTTACTAATAGGTTTAAATAATAATATTTTAATCACTTAAATGAATACGAGAAAATTAATACAATGAAATACCTACTTTAAAGATTAAGGTGCGTAAATAAACCTAATAAAGAGCAATTAAATGTTAATATTATAGGCAGCCTAAATCAATACGAAAAATAATAAAAAAATAATTACGAAAACGTATTCAACAGAATTCCTAAACTAAATGGTCATGTGAGTTAATGTAGAAGCACAAGCTAAAACGCATCAAAATTTTTAATATAAAATTCACACCATATAATGGTAGAATATGTTGGTAGCTTAATTAGTTTTTACCAACTTGTAACACCCATTTTCTTGCAAATAAATATTTTCTTTCTTTCATAAACTTTATGTATTCAAGACGTCCGTCAACGACGTCTGCCCGCGCGTGCGTGGCGGATTGGCTTGGCACCGACTTCAAACCTATTAGTAAATAGCACGTATAAATAATAGATAGTATTTAATTAATATTAAATCTTTATTATTTTTTACTTTTTAGTTTTCAAAGTCGGTTTTTTTAACATAGTTATTTTTATTTCTTTAGTTCAATATGTAATATTAGTTTTTACCATGGAACATAGAACAAGCGGAATTGGCAAGTACAAACATTTGTATCAGTACCGCGATCGCCATACTCACACATAAAATAAGCATTATTGCATATAAACTACTAATGCAAACATTGTTTCATTGGTCGTTTTCATTTTAAACAACAATTATCCGAAACACACAAACAGAACATTTAAAAATATACCAAACTGCGTTACAATAAATTTTAGTTTGCTACAAAAAAAAGAGTATTTACGTCCTTTTGTAGTCTATTCAAAATAGACTCATCTAATTGTACAATAGTGAAACTTAAGATCTTAATAGTTTCGCCATACTACAATAGATGGCAGTATTGATTTTTCCGTAGTTTTCAGTTGATCATATTTGAGTAGACAACTTTCTAGAACGATATACGTAATGACTGTCATTACGTATATCTTTCTAGAAAAATTAGGTCAACCTAAAATGAACTTTATATGTAAGGTGTACGGTTGATTTTAGCTTGACTTTCTATTATATCATTAGAGATTATATTAAATCAGGAATTTAATTAAAATAAAATGAAAATTGTACTTTCGAATGATATGAAATATCTCCATTTTTAATCATCTGTATTCTACTATCATTTCTGCATTCAAGGATGGCACAATACGGCATAATTCAGTGTATAATAGATTTTCGCACGACGACTATCTCCTAATGATATGGTAAGTATCACTATGGCAATTTAGAGTAAAAGCGCATAATAGTGACGCACGCGGCACGCCCACTCTTCACATCCCCTTGTTCTATGTTCCATGGTTTTTACAGTTACATTATAATCTTTTGTTCTCACAAAAAGTAGTGGATCACAAATGTCACACGTGAGTTATTTGCGGAAATTCGCTAATAGAATTTGTTCTTTTTTTATTGGAGAAAACAACCTTGGTCTCTTCTTTTTTTTTTTAATGCCATATTTACAGGTTACATCTGTTTTGGTAATCTTCCATTTGTTATTTTAACAAGTTTATATAAAAGAAACATGTCCATCCTCTTTTTACTCTTTCACGTATTTTCATACCTATACATCTCACTTTTTCTCTATCTCTTTCTCTATTTTTCTCTATTTTTACCTCTCCGCAGCCGTTAGCAATGCTTTTAAACGAAAACAAGGGCTAGATTAGGATCTTCAGGCATAAGGTTGGGCTCCCATTCATTTATTCTTTAAAATTAGTGGAATACCTCTTTTAACTTCCCAAATAAAGAGAAGGTATACCTTCTAATATGGTTGTTTTGTATAGGGTTTTTTCCGAACTAGTTTTCAGTGACCGTACGTCAGACATGTTCTTAGTTTTTTTATTATTAATTTCCAAAATCGCTTGTATTTGGACCCCAATATAAAATAGTGGTGTGTGTCATTAGATTAGGGTAACAAAGCGACCGACGTCGTCGGCTATAAAGATAAACTTTAAAGCCAACGTTTATCTCCCATAAAATCAACCTTTGTTATATCTTATTTATTTTTTATTCTGAAATATTTTTTGAGGTATTGTAATAAAGTCTAAAGTCCTTTGCAATTTTTCAAAGCAACAGATGCATAGTTTTGGTCAAAGTGAATAGCTTGGTTGGATGCTCTTGTTATTACGGGTTTTATGACATTTTTTTTAAATTAAATTAACAAATTTGTTATATAAGTCTCGTGATAGGTACTGGCCCTTGTATGCACGGTTGAAGGGTTTGAACCTCCGGGACGAGTAGCTTGATCTTAATAAGTTTTTTCTGATTCTGGTACTCGTCCATAACTTAAGTGCTTTAACACTATTATGTTCCGACTTAGAGGGTAGGGTAACCGAAAGCAATTTAGTCGAAGGTCATAAGATCAACTACAACTGTAGTCAACAAGGTCATTGTAAACGTTTTTCATATTATTTTCCCATTTAAGTTTCATAATAATTCTGATTTTACGTTTTCCAATTCTCTTGTGTTTATTTGGGACAATAAGATCAATATTCTGTCAATAAACTCTTTTCTTTAAGTAAGTAGATTGTTTTTAAAGCAATTGTTTATTAGATAAATTATTAAAAATAATTTCTCTAAAATATAGAAAAAAATTAATAAAAACTTAAAATAAATTAAGTTGAAAATTATATTAAAGCCTTTTTTATATCATAAGATAGCAAACAAGCAGATTGTTCTCCTGGTGGGAAGAGTCAACCACCGCCTATAGGCACCAAAGATGTTAATGGTGCGTTGCTATCTTGTGCAGAGGTCTAATGCCACATGCATAAGTTTAACGGCTATCTTACCCTCCAAACCGGAACATAGCTATGACAAGCACTAACACTATTGTGGCAGGAATAGATAAGGCGGTGGTATCAGACCCGGGCGAGACAATGCAGAACTCTAACACCTAGTAGCCACGATGGTAGTGACTCGCATAGCCAATTGGTCGACTTTTACGACCTGCCTGGCAGAACAACAGTTGTTCTATTCTTCAAAGGAGCTCGGAACCAACACGGGGAGAGACAAATAAATAAATACAATTTAGAATTTAATAACATATATAAAAATTCTTTTAGAAAGGGGGTTCCGAACTCTAGTTCGAAGTAGTAGTTCGAAGTTAAAGCAAACAAAGTCGCAGTGAACTATAGTTTAATTTTATGTGTTACGCAAAATTAAAGAAAGCTGGCCAGAAATTTGAATTTCAAAAGAAAATTATAATTATTTTATTTGGAAACTCTTCGTACAATTTACTAAGACCTACTGTCTGTGCATTTGATACGGATATCGTTCTTGTATTCAAATCTAACTATCGGCATTTATGTCTAGCGATAGTCATTATCTGGCTCGTTACTATAAATTGGAGGCAACATATACGAGATATTAAACTCAATTCCACCCTAATAAAGTTCCGTTTCATTTAACGCTATCAATTGTTAAGACAATTATTGGAATCAGTCAGAAGGCCTAGCACAAATGTCTCGATATCGACAAAGGTATATAAGTGACAAAATATTTATTGTCAAATTAATCTAACGATTAATTGTAATGTTAAATTAAGCTAATGGTCAATTAAACTGCTTATAATAATAAGAGAAGTATAAGCCATTTAATTGACCACTAGCCGTTTATTGATCCTTTCCCCTTGTTGGTCTGGGCTACTTTGAAGAATAGGCCGACAGCTGTTCTACCAGGCAGTGCGTAAATGTCGACCAATTGGATATGCAAGTCACTACCATCGTGGCTACTAGGTGGTAGAGTTCTGCATTATCTCGCTCAGGTCTGGTACCAACGTTTTACCTATTCCTGCCGCAATAGCGTCAGTGCTCCTCACTGTCGTGCTTAGGTTTGGAGGGTAAGGTAGCCGGTAAACTTCTGCATGTGGAATTAGACCTCGCCACAAGATAGCAACGCACCATTAACATCTGCAAGTGCCAAACATTATGATCCTTACAGATTTACCTTGCTTTCTCTACATACATGTTTCATTCATATAAATACGCTATACGGCGGAGAAGGTGACTGCATCCGATGAATTTAATCATGTAAGCCCTGGTCTTTCTCGGTGTTTATCTCATATCTACATCTTTCGATATTCTGCATTTTTTCTACTTGCAAGAAATAGGCTATAAGCCTATTTCTTGCGAGTAGAAAAAAATGTATGTTTATAAATTATGTAATGTATGTTTTTCGTAAAAATCTCATCTCTCTCGCATTAATTCTACTTTCGTACCTTTTCTGTCATAACCAACTCTCGCTTCTACACAACAGCGTAATTTGGTAACTTATTCCTTAATTATAAAAATGTAAGAACAAATCTGATTTACCTATGCGTAGTTTAAATGTTTTCACTTGCTTACACATCTATAAAAATATTATTGTCGTATAGACAAGTGAATTCCAGCTACATGCCATTGTATTTTTAGTGTTAACGTGTTTGATCTCATAAAGTGCTCGTGCTAGGCCATCGGTTCTCTAATAGAGTAGAATTATCATTAATAATGTATGTAATTTATATTGTATACTGTAATGATATGCCGGAATTAGGTTTAGGTTTATAGTAAGCTTTTGTGTATGAAGCGTGAGTGTTCGCTCTATTGTTAATTAGTCTTTTGTTCTAGTTAATGGTAGACATAGTAATATGATGGTCTGGTTGCATCTAAAGCGTTTATATGCTAGGCTTTGTAGTTATAAACAAAAGACCGAAGTATTTTATGATAGCTTTGTTGTGTATCCAGTGGTAACAATCCCCTACTACAGTATACTGGAGACTAGCAGTAGTCAATCTACATACATGTGAAATTCGAGCAACGCACACATAGACACCTCACACGGACGCGATATCTCGGAATGGTTCGGGACGGTTGGTTCCACACCAGTCCGAGATATCGCGTCCGTGAGAGCTGTCTACATATGTGTGCTATGCTCGAATGTTACTTGTACGTGGCATTGACTTCGGTTAGTCTCTGAGTATTCTGTGCCCCTAATGATAATGAATAAATTTTAACGCAGTAAACTTGCAGCAACCGACATCACATTTTCCTGTATTTTTAGAACCCTGCAAATTAAAATGGGACCACACGGCGAGTGTATTCCCTGAAACAAAAAAAAAATCGGTTTATAAATGAGCGAGTTCTGAGGTAACAAACACAAACATACAGCTGAATTGATAACATATTTATGGGAAGTCTGTAGAAAGGCAGTAAAGGGGATCACTGACTGAAGTAAAAACTTATAATCCTATATGCTACATCATCCAAAACTGTACAATCATCTAACTAAACCTTTATTTCAATTTGGTTAGATACTGTGCAGCAGTATGTACCAAACGAAAAATAATAATGCAAAGCCAAATTCATACTGCTATTCTACGTGAAATGTTTTTAGCTCAAACCGTCTCGCGACAGCATAAATATGGTTGACATTTTATTTCATTTCACAGGACAGCAAATAAACAGATGAATCTCCTGATGGAAAAATAAGACCATTGCCTATAGACAACAAATATGTTAAAAATGTATTAAAAATGTGTAAATGGTTGACCCAACAGGCCATCTCTGAAACTTCCCATTAAATTAAGGTATTTTAAGCTCAAAAGAGTAAAAAATATAAGCATAGATTTTTCAGTTCAAGCATCTATTTTGTTAACAATGGCGGTATATAAATTTTTAAAAAGCTGTTATATTTTGAAAACGATGGTGTTATTCAACTCAATTTTTGAGATCAAAAATATTGTTTTAGCTAAATAATCGATTGGTTGAAAAATTTCGATGCAATGTCAAAATACACTTTTCTTTTAATTTCCTTTTTTGATAAATCTCAAACAAATTGACCGATTTTGATTAAATTAAAGGTATTTGACGCAATTTTTAAAGAAGAAAAGCTGATAAGATTTTTTAAGTCAATTGGTGAGTTAACTTGTAAGTTATTAAAAAAATTAAGTAAGTTTGCTAAAAACAACGTAATTTTAATATTTGAAAATCTATAAGTTTTGAGAATTAGAATTGATTTTGATTTTTGAAACAGAATTTGACTAAGCTTTTTTAGTACTAAAATATCGTAGAATACCAAAAAATGATTGGTTGAAAAATTTCGAAACTATGTCGAAAAAACACTTTTTTCGAAATTTTTCGTCAACGATTACTCCCAAACGGATAAACCGATTTTGATGCAATTCATGTATTAGACGTAGTTTTTTGAGGAGTAGTTTTTATACTCAATCGGTACATAAATCTGGAAGTTATATTAAACAAATTCTGTTTCGCCAAAATTTTTTTTGGTGTTCTTTCAAAATTTCTCCAAATCTCTTGAACTGAATTGGTTCAAATTTTCAGAAAATCTAAGTTCAGTAGAATCCAATCGAATGCCATCAACCACGTTTTGATCAGTCCAGCTGTTCAAAAGTTATGAAATGTTTACATACACACACACATACATACATAGTATTACATACAGAAATACGACGTTATCGTGAAGATAGTTGGAAACAGGTTCCTAGCACCTCAAAACGTGGACATCTTGTAAAAACTCGATTTTCACAAATCGGGGTAAAATCAGTAACCTCCTTATCTACATACGTAGTGGGGAGTTAAAAAAACGTGTTATCCGTGTGGTGAGATCACATTTCTAAAGATAGCGATGTCACATGCATAAGTCTACCGGCTACTTTATTCTCCAAACTGGAACACGAGAGTGATAAGTACTAACACTTTTTCGGCAGAAATGGATAAGGCGGTAGTACTATATACCTAATCGAGACGTTGCGGAACTCTACCACCTGATAATATCACTTGTGGTCCCGTTGTCAACTCCTGTCGACTTTACCTGAGCGACCGTTTTATAGACCAGCGATATGGCTTAGTCTTATTCAATGGCAATAAATAAAGTGCTCATAGCGCCTTAAAAAGTTTTCAGTTCAAAAGGCACTATACTTGTACTCGTAAGGCACTATATTACAACTATATAAGCTAAAACTACATGAATAAACTAATGAAATAAAATACACATCGCAATTTATATTGCTGTGCTGTCTATTCATAATATTTGTGTTGCAGCAGGTCTCGCGACAGTATGGCTTTTGTCCCTAAACCAGAAATCGCTTAATATGCTAAAGAATTTGTAACTAAAAATTTAAATAATACATATGGGATATAATTTGGAATACATTGATATTTGTTAATAAACAATGTTTCGCGGCATGTGCAATTAAACTGATGTTGATATAATTACACTTCGGGGAATCACCATAACCATCAATGCCCCCGGGGAAACGTGTAGAAATGAAAACAATGAATGTATTACACAAAGTGTTATAGAGTCAATATATTTGTTTAAATAGTTTGAGTTTTAATTTCAAATAAATAAATTTATATATATAAAAATCAATCCCTATTTTCCTTGGTCACGACATCACGCCTGAATGGCTGGACCAATTTCAGTATTTTTTTTTGTTGTGTTTGTAATTGTAAGGAGAGGTTCTTATAAAAGAAAACATTAAGAAAATTGCGCGGAAAATTAGAAAATTTAAGAATACTTAAACCACCACCATATAAAGTTTAATGCCATTTTGGCTGCGTGGAAGGATAATCCCGTAGACTTATATAAATTACGTGTCACGTTGTTTGTCCGCTATGAATTCCTAATATGTAAGGCAAAACGTCTGCCGGGTAAGCTAGTACCATTATATTTATATCCTGAAGAGGTAAATAAAGGATTAAATACACTGGGATGAGCCACAGCGAGGCGCTACTGATATGTATCTGATCCGTAGCGTGTAAAGTGGGGATGTTAATTTTTTCTCGTGTTTTTTTATATATCATAAGATAGCAAACAAGCAGATAGGTCTCCAGATGGAGTCAACCATCTGCATCGCCTAGAAACACCAAAGGTGTTATAGTGCGCACGGAACTAGTTGGCCGCGCCTTACGTATTACGTATTACGTATGGCGCGGCCAACTAGTTCCGCGCGCACTATAATAGTGCATTGCTATCTTGTGGCGAGGTGTAATGCCACATGCATAAGTTTACCCGCTACCTTACCCTCCGAACCAGAACATGACAGTGACAAGCACTGACGCTATTGCGGCAGGAATAGGTAAGACGGTGGTACCAGACCCGGGCGAGACAATGCAGAACTCTACCACCTAGTAACCACGATTATAGTGACTCGTATAGCCAATCGGTCGCCTTTTACGACGTGCCTGGCAGAACGGCAGTTGGCCTATTCTTCAAAGGAGCCCGGGGCCAACACGGGAAAAATTGTGTACCCCCTAATGTAAGGTATCTTTGGAAGGGTTTTTAAAAACCTATCTGTACGGTTACGTACATTGGTGATATAAAAAGGGCAGACAAGGCATTAATAAACAGAGGCGATAGAGTCACGGCGAGCGCGAGTTGTTTAACTTAACGATTATAATAAACATTGCGTATCAACCAACTTTACTCACTTCATTTATCGACTTCTCAAACCACAAATAACTACGTGTACAGGTTACTAACTGGTAGCCCGTACATTTTGGTCCTTCGAGCCTTTGATTACCTGGTACATATCCAATGCTGGTTACTATCCAACGTTCTACTTAGTAGGTTTGTAAAAACAATTTTTTGATTAACAGACTCGTTTATGCTAATTTTTGTTATGTCGGGTTTACGCATTCGCACGAATAAAGAGGTAAGTGTAAACAGTGGGCTCGCTATTCGCCTCGAGCCTCGCCTCGCGACTCGTGCGCTTGAGTCCCGTTTATGACGCGTTTACACATCCACACGAATAGTGAGGCGAATGTGTAAACAGTGCGCTCGCTATTTGTTTCGTGCCTCGCTTCGCGACTCGCGCGCTCGAGTCCCGTTTACACATTCGTACGAATAGCGAGGCGAGTGGCGAGGCGAATAGGAGCACGATTGTGTAAACAGTGCGCTCGCTATTCGCTTCCTGCTTCGCCTCGCGACTCGCACGCTCGCATCGAGAGCGGTTTTTCAGACACGAATCAAGGGGCAATATATTGAACAATGTGCTTGAACGAGTTTCGAACGGTTTCGGGTCTCAACTGAGATGCGGTATAACGTGTGCCGCGGGGAAACCTCCGCGTATAGGCGAAGTCGCGTTTCCCGCGACCCGCCCCGCGCTAACGCCGGGGACTAGCGCGCATGCCATACGTCCTCTATGTTCGTGTGCAAATATCAAAATGATTCAACCACGAATGTGTGAACAGCTACTTCGCGACGGCACTCGACGAATGATTCGTCAAATGATACGTCGGGTGACGAGGCGAATAGCGAACACGAATTTGTAAACACATGGTTAAATTCAGGTGTCCTCCCCTTTTTTCCAGGTAAATGGTTGGTTTTGAAGGTGGAAATTTCTTTCTATTTCCAATTCTTTCCATTCACTACTAATATAATGAAGTAGAATGGAATACTATCACGGCTTAGAGGCTTTACAAGTTTTTGAGTAATAGTTGATCAACTTATAAAATATACTTGGTAAAGTTATTACAGGCGTTTATAAAGAACAAATAAAAATTTCGACACATAGGGTTCGAAATACGATGCTCCCTACATACCCCAAACGTATTATTATACATTATATATCATTTATATTATATATTATACAATTAATAAAACATTAAATAATACGGAAATAACAAGTACTCTTTGAGTTATTGGTAGACTTAGTTGTACAAAGTTCTCACTGTGTCTGTATATTATACGCACACTCCTTTTCACTGATGTTATTCACTTGATATGTTCCGAAAGTATTCGATTGGTATGTTCCGAAAGCACATTTAACGAAATATGCTTTCGGAATATAGCTATATATCGGAGATGGAGCTATATATCAAGAAGTCCATGCAATGGCATGGACTTCTTGATATATAGCTCCATCTCAAGGTGAGGGACTGGTGATATGTCATCACAGGGTATCCTAGTGCAGACACCAACCTCTCACAATTCGTTGTTTTAGTATATTATACTAGTAATATTCAGCTTAAAACAGATGGGGAGAAGACTTTTTGACTTGTACGAGAAAAATTTCGTATCCGAATAAAATTTCCATGGAACTGTCCATTATTCATTGTTTTTAGCTAGATATAGTTGGTTAGTCGTTCCGAATGCTATGTTGAAATATATTCACCTATTACGGAATGACCTTATGTAAGTACTGGAATATATTTAATAAACACCCAAACCTGGAAATATAAATAATTATGTTCATCACACAAATGCTTGTCTTCGTCGGGGATCGAACCCGAGCCCCGTCGATTGCGTAGTTAGGGTCGCTAACCACCCGACCATCGGGGCGGTCCAAGTCAATAAACCAGTTAACATGACGTGATGATAACATTTCCCATCTTACTTACAGTCTTTGGACTAGCAGAATTGTTCATGGTAAGAAATTGCAATCTATTTCACAGCTGATTTTAAATAAATTGGTTTTGGCTTTCATGTAAAATAAAAGAAATCTTGTATACATTGTAGATGCTCAATGTATCCTTCGCATTCGCTTAGCAGACGTATGGTCTCTCTGGTCTGACCGAAGCCTGACTCTACTGAAAAAGTCAAAATGTAAATATTTAAATAAGCTGCGACAGTGTTGTTTAACACACCATGTAAGGTTCGTTGTCATCGTAGCACTTTAAAAAATTACTTTAGAATTCTGTACAAAAGATCTTGAGTACACATTAAATACTTGTTAACATACTGCCAGGAGAGTATTTAGTATATTTTTTTAATTAGAATATTTTTATAACAAATTTATCTTTTGATGGAAAGTATTAACTATATAATATACACACAAAAATGTTTTTGGTACATTGCTATTTGTCTATGTAGTAATAACACAAGCATAAGTTTAACTGGATTTAGTTATTACGGTAAGAAAAGGTAAGTTGATGAAATCAAATCCGGGTCACGGGTGAGATTTTGCAGAACTCTACCACGTACATGTTTGACCGTAATACGTTTGAGCATAATACCACAGAATACTGTTAAGTCGCTGATCGACGGGGGAGTCTATACCGCTGCCTTTGTGGCATATGAGCCCTCAACACAAAACTTATGGCCGATAGATCAGGACTTTTAAGGTCCTGATCAATGAGCGACCCTATACCGCGGTCTTATGGCTCGTCGGTAAAGCTCGCCCGTGTATCATCACAATAACGCGGTTGTATGTAGTACAATTGGCCATAAGTTTTGTGTCGAGGGCTCTAAGACCATTAAAACCGTGGTATAGGCTCGCCCGTCGATCAGCACTTTTAGTCTCCAGTATTCTGTGGTAATACGTTCGACTAACACTTTGAGCTTTATAAATTGCTTGGCAGAAGGTCAAATTGTCTATAGGCCTGGAACAATTAATAAGATGCCCGAAAAAAAAATTGTTAAATTGAATTATTGTACTTTAAAATCTCATCACCATTATTAAAAAATATACTTTCAAAATACGATTCACATTATGTATATACTAGTTTATAATTAAAAATGAAATGCTATTCTTATATTACTTGACAAGGGCAAACAAAAGAAAAATTCAAAATAATTCTTTTTGATGAAACAACAAACAACATTAAAATTCGAACAAAGAAACATCTGTCCGGTCAGCTATTTTTTACGTTACCAGTATTTGTAAGTTATAAAAAGTTACTAAGTCTATAACTTTAGTTAAATGTACATTAATGATAATTTAATTATTCGACTTACTTTAGACCCTCTTTCGTGTTTGAAGTACATAGTTAAATGGAAAATCTTTGAGAAGATAACAAGCTATTCCATGCGGGTCATTGCATCGCTAGAAATGAAATAAACGAATTTTAGAAATTTAGCTAAATTAATTAAGACCCGTATAGGTCCACAACAAGGTTGATCAATGCTGTGATCCATGACCCTTTAAAATTCGTTTATCTATATAATTATAGCTACTATCAATCCGGCCCGGCTTCACATGGTTTAATAATATGCTGTGATAGGCAATTTTGATCTACATTAAAGCTCTGATCGACGAGCGAGTAAAACCGCGGTCTTACGGCTCGTCGGTAAAGCTCGCCGGTATACCATTGAAATACCGCGAGCACTTTCAGTGTAAAAAATTTTTAAACTTTATCTGCAAACTTGTTAGTCCTACGTCTTTGTTCGGGCTGCCTTTGAAAACAGATGATCTGCCGTTCTGCCAAGTAGTTCGTAAGAGGCAAGCGATTGGCTATGCGAGTCACAATCATCGTTGCTACTAGGTGGTAGAGTTCTGAATTGTCTCGATTGGTCTGGTGCCACCGCTTTACCTATTCCTACCGCAACAGCGTCAGCGCTTGTCACTGTGTTCCGGTTAGGAGGGTAAGGTAGCTGATAAACTTATGCATTTGGCATTAAGATCCCGCGATAAGGATAGCAACACACCAATAACATCTTTGGTGTCTATAGGCGATGGTAGTCTTTTTTCATCAGGAAATCTACTTGTTGCTATCGTATGATATAAAAAAATCACTTGAAAGAACAATATCGATAGAAACTCGTAGTCACAAGACTGCTCAATGCAATGCATCGTGACGTGCGGGCAGCCGTACGGCCTTTTGAGATTCTCAAACAATACAAACGATACTGGTCTCTCATGTGAGTAGATAAAGTATAAAATTATTTTACATTGAATGCATATATACTGGTCATAGAAACTGGTCTTTTAAGTGAGTAGATAAAGTATAAAATTATTTTACATTGAATGCATATATACTGGTCATAGAAACTGGTCTTTTAAGTGAGTAGATAAAGTATACAATTATTTTACATTGAATGCATATATACTGGTCATAGAAACTGGTCTTTCAAGTGAGTAGATAAAGTATACAATTATTTTACATTGAATGCATATATACTGGTCATAGAAACTGGTCTTTCAAGTGAGTAGATAAAGTATACAATTATTTTACATTGAATGCATATATACAGGTCATAGAAACTGGTCTTTTAAGTGAGTAGATAAAGTATACAATTATTTTACATTGAATGCATATATACTGGTCATAGAAACTGGTCTTTCAAGTGAGTAGATAAAGTATACAATTATTTTACATTGAATGCATATATACTGGTCATAGAAACTGGTCTTTCAAGTGAGTAGATAAAGTATACAATTATTTTACATTGAATGCATATATACAGGTCATAGAAACTGGTCTTTTAAGTGAGTAGATAAAGTATACAATTATTTTACATTGAATTCATATATACTGGTCATAGAAACTGGTCTTTTAAGTGAGTAGATAAAGTATACAATTATTTTACATTGAATGCATATATACTGTTCATAGAAACTGGTCTTTCAAGTGAGTAGATAAAGTATACAATTATTTTACATTGAATGCATATATGCTGGTCATAGATACTGATATGTCAAGTGAATAGATAAAGAATAAAAATATTTTACATTGAATGCACTTATAGTAGAGGATTCGAAGTAAAATCGACCTTCACCCATGTGTTTAATGGATAAAAGTAATTTTATAAGTAATTTAGTATGTTAAAAATTATAAAAAAATGGGTTGACTGAAGAAATTCTGGCCAGGCTATAATTAATAAATAATTAAAAAATCACTTTTTTTAAATTTCTACCTATATGTTTAATGAAAAAAATGTACACCAACCGTAAGTACAAAGTCTATAGAGTATGCAAACGTAGGGTTGCCTATATTTTTCCTGGCCTAACTATTGGGTTGACAGGTAAAAACAGATATTTTGGTCTTTTTTTTCTGTCTGGCCTGAATTTTAAAAAATAAATTTTATTTTTTAAAATTCAACAACCGTCATTCAGGACAGGTTTTTTGCAGTCAACCCTATATCATTGTGTTTGCAATAAAACAGCGCTTATTTTTACGTTTAATTTATAGATTAAACAATAGATGAAAATAACTAAGACCAAAATACCTGTTTATACCTGTCAACCCAATAGTTAGGCCAAGAAAAATATAGTCAACCCTACGTTTGCATACTCTATAGACTTGGTACTTACGGTTGGTGTACAATTTTTTCATTAAACATATCGGTAGAAATAAAAAAGTGATTTTCTAATTATTAATTAATTATAGCCTGGCCAGGATTTTTTTATTCAATCCATTTTTTATAATTTTTAACATACTAAATTACTTATAAAGTTATTTTCATTCACTAAACAGATGGGTGAAGGTCGATTTTACTTCAGATCTCAGACTATTATATCGAACTGAACTCGACCCAAGTGCGAACGAGTTTTTAGCAGTAGCGAGTGTTACTAAAGTACTCTCCTCGACTGAAACACTAACATAGTGTGAACTGGGCTTAAGATCCCGTTTACATTTTGATTAGTAAAAATGGGAGTATTTCATGCAGGTGCTTAGTATCAAGCAAAAACACATTTATACAGCCGTTGATTAGTAGGCAGCGTCTATTCACTTTACTATGCTGATTACTAATCACTCGCACTAATAAACGGACGGTACGTGTTGTTTGCTTAATACTAAGCACCTGCATTAAACACTCGCACCCGCACTGACACAATTTGTAAGCTCCACCTTAGGTTTATAAATTAGGTTAGAAATTTAGGTTAGATTTCGGCCCTGCTTTCAAGATTTTGCTTCTCGTTTAGTTTGTTTTTAACATAAACGTGAGAAATTGGCTGCTTACATTGAGTGACAATATCGTCATAGTATCAAATTGTATTTGTAATCATTTACTACCTGCGTATTTGTGTATTGAGTGACAAAAATCCTCTCTGATCAGAAAAAAATATATAAACAGGTCGATGGTGTTATAAAAAAAAACGAAATTATTCTTTTTATAAAAAAAACTTATTATATTTTGTATCGCCTCTGTGGTCTAGTAGTCCGGTGTCGGTGTTGACCACACGAGATCCCGGAATCGAATCCTGGGTTGGGCAATTCAAAAATGTTTTTTTTCTGTTTTCTCATAGAATAATAACGCATAGAAACCAAGTCAACCTGCGCTATATTAAACCATTTCAAAGAAGCCTGAAAAGGCTTCTTACGCTCGCCGGCCGCACAGGCATGTGACACGTGCCACACGGAGTACAGCTCTCGCAATTTAAAAAAATATGAGTTACTGTGTGGTGAAAGGTTGTCACCGTGCTTCATAAAAGCGTATTTAGGACTTGAAGATCCCATTTCACAGATAAAAATTACTTGGTATCGGATGTTTTTGTATAAAATCCAAACAAATAAATCGTAAATATCTAAGTCGAATAAATAAATATCGGCCGTGTTGGTCCCGGCCTCCTTTGTAGAATAGGCCAACTGGCGTTCTGCCAGGCAGGTCGTAAAAGGCGACCGATTGGCTATCGGGTCACTACCATCGTGGCTACTAGGTGGTAGAGTTCTGCATTGTCTCGCCCGGGTCTGGTACCACCGCCTTGCCTACTCCTGCCGCAATAGCGTCAGCGCTTGTCGTTGTCGTGTTCCGGTTTGGAGGGTAAGGTAGCCGGTAAACTTATGCATGTGGCATTAGACCTCGCCACAAGATAGCAACGCACCATAAACATCTTTGGTGTCTATAGGCGATGGTTGACTCTTTCCATCAGGAGACCCATCTGCTTGTTTGCTATCTTATAATATAAAAAAAAAGTCGAATGATATTCAAAATGTTGCTTTATTACTCTATATGTTTTCTAATATAAATAAAGTTGCCCGGGATTGGATAGCGCCCTGTTGGCGATAGGAATGCCACATATCACATTGTGGGACTGATTACCTTCGGCCAATCGTGAGTGCACTGTTTAACCTTTACCTACATTACGCCTAAATTACTTGCACTTGAACGGTTTTTATAAACAAGTCTGTGAACCAGAACGCCTAGGAAGGACGCTTATTTCTTGCGACATATATAAATTTTATGAATAATCGTCAAACGAGAATTTATACATATTCCTTCTTTTTTTAAAAATACACAATAATGAGAAAAACACGTAAGATGAATCATGTCCTCAGATATATTTGTCAAGGACAGCCACAAGCGATAATAACACAAACAATAATTAGTTTTAGTAGTTTCTGGAAATGTTGTATTAGATGTTCATTTCAACTACTTAATTATGAACCTACATATGGCCCGTGACTTCGTTTACGTCATCTAAAAATAGTTTGCTTATGTTTTTATACGGAATTATAAAATGTGTAAGAAAACCCTGTATTGAATTATATCTATAATACCTTAAAACGAGCAATTCTTGTATATATATATAATTTGAATTTTGGAATCGGCTCCAACGATTTTCATGAAAGTCACAAATTAGGGGTTTTTCGTGTCAAGGAATCGATTTATCAAGGTTCCAGGTCCAAGAAAAGCTCGTTTCCCAAGATATGGGTATGTGAAAAACTGAGCAAAGCTTGGTCAACCAGGTACAGAAAAAAAATTATATATTCCATAGGAATCGATTTATCAAGATTCAAGGTCCAAGAAAAGATCGGTTCCAAAAATATGTGAAAAACCGAGCAAATCTCGGTCAACCAGATATTGTTATATTATGTTAATAACCATCTTGACAGAGTTTTCTATTAAAAAAATCAGATCGGATACATGCCACACGCAACGCACAAACACACAGAATAATAAATTAAACTTATAACACTCCTCGCTCTTCAGAAGGGGATAAAAATGTCAATTTTTCATATCATTAGATAGCAGACTATTTTTCTGATGAAAAAAGGAACTGTCGCCTACAGACACCAAAGATGTTAATGGTGCTATCCGTGTGGCGGGATGGCAATGCCACATATATAAGTTAGTTGATATACTTGCAATACGACAATAATGTCGCCTCTGTGGTCTGGTGGTCCAGCGTTGGCGTTGACTACATAAGGTCCCGGGTTCGATTCCCGGGTCGGGCAATTAAAAAAAAAGTGTTTTTTCAGTTTTCTAATAAACACAAAGTTGCCCGGTATTGGAAAGTGCCCGGTTGGCGATAGGCTTGCCACCTATCACATTTGTGGGACCAAGTATCTTCGGCTACCCGTGGGTGCACTTGTTGTACCTCTGCCTACCCCTTCAGGGATACGGGCGTGAAGATGCGACAATAATAAGCAGTGATACGATTGCTGCAGGAAAGGTAAGGCGGTGGTACCAAATACCCGGGCGACACATTGCGGAACCACCTGGTAGTCACAATGGTAGTGACATGTACTGTCAACCAATCGCCTTTTACGACCCGCCTGATAAAACGGTAGATGCTCAACCAACATGGACATTTTTTAAAATTATGATATAATTATCCATATCCATACTAATTTGGTACTACCGCGTTACCTATTCCTGCCGCAATAGCGTCAGTACTAGTCATTATCGTCTTCCGGTTTGGAAGGTAAGGTAACCGGTAGACTCATACATGTTACCTTTCATTTCAAACTTATCTTACATTGACCACTCCGTTGGTCGAGTAGTTAGCGACCCTGACTACCCAATCGACGGGGCTTGGGTTCAATCCGCGACGGGGACCAGCATTTGTGTGATGAGCATAAATGTTTGTATTTCCGGGTTTGGGTGTTTATTATATATATTCCAGTACCTATTTATACATGTATTTCTATGTATAGTTTAATTCCTTTCATTTCACACTTTTTAGAGTTGATCTTAAAACTGATTTTATTGAATTATTTGTTACAAATATATTAATAACCATCTTGACAGAGCTTTCGATAAAAAAATGAACATAACAATAGTCACAACATAGACAATAGTTATAACTCATAAGCATAATATTAGATATATACTAGTCTATGCTCATAAGTAACCAATAATAATATTATAAAAAGAGAATAGTGCTTAACCACATATTAAAACTCAAAGAAATTAGTCCAGTAATATTCAAAAATATGGTCACCGAATTTTGTACGAACGAGTGTAGTTACGAGTTCGGTAAATCTTTGTTTGTTAACAATGAACTATTACGCGCCGTTCGCGAGCGTCCGTACTAGACATTTTTATTGGAAAATTAGGTCAAACTTTAAGTACGTATTTTATATTCGGTATTAGATCAGAATCGCCTCTGTGGGCTAGTGGTACGGTGTCGATTTGACCACATGAGGTACCCGGATCCGATTCCCAGGTCCTATTCAAAATTGTATTTTTTCAGTTTTCTAATAAATAAAAACATTGCCCGGGGTTGAATAAGTGATCGGTAGGTGATGGGCTTGCCACCTATCACATCGTGGGACTAAGCATCTTGTACCTCTGCCTACCTTTTCGGGGATACAGGCGTGAAGATACATTTTGTATACACTTTAGGTATCAGAATCGAGTACTGGGGCCTAATTTACGTAATCAAGCGGCAAGCGAGTCGAAGCATTTAAGACACACATTTTCTTACATATTATACCGCGTCGTAGCACGTCTCTATGTTCTATCGGGTTTATGTGTGTGAAAGCCCTAAGCGCATTGACTCAATTACGTGAATTGGGAGATCAAACGCTCACCTCAGTATGTATAATCTTTTACCAGTCTACCTGTAAGTATACGAAAGTAGAAAGAGCCGCAAAAACATTAAAGTTAAGTCCGCACAGACAGGCGGCATACTTAGCGCCTAGAGTCTAATGAACCACCTAGCGTAGCTTAGTAAAATGAACGTTCTAGAATGCTCGCGATCGTCCACACTACGCGGTTGGAGCCTAGCTAATTGCTGAAGTAAACAAACGTGTTTTTGTCGCGACGCGCGAAGCACTAGACGCTAAGCAAGCCGCCTGTCTGCGCAGACGTAGCCTTAGGTAATTTCGAGAACTTGAATTTAATTTCAAAATGACGAATAGCGGAAGGAGCCTTTGGAATTTACAATATTACTATTCGTATTTTTATTCTTTTATTATAAACCGAATTTAGTCAACATTCTGAATCACGTGGCGCGTTACCGGTGAATCACAAAGTTATTGCTCAAGCACCAGGTGTTTAAATATATGGGTAGTTGAATAGATGAATGAGTAGATACATTACCGCGCATAACTTCCAAGAAATTTCCATTAAAGTATCCATAATGGAGCATCCATTAGAAATAATATTCATATTGTAATCATTAAATTGTATACTTTTTGAATAAATACTTACAATTTTGTGACAGTCGTAATGGAAGTAACTAGAAGATTTAAAAGAAATAAATAATTCACAACAAATTTCATGAATTGATATAATCCCAAATCTTTTAAAGTAAGAATAGATTTACTTTTGTATCATAAGATAGCAAACAAGCAGATGACTTTCTTGGTGGAAAGAGAAATTATTGCATATAGACACGAAAGAAAGACACAAAAAAATCCGTGTGGCAAGATGACAATGCCACATGTATAAATCTACCAGCTACCCTCCAAACTTAAACTCGACTATGGTAAGCGTTGTCGCTATTGCAGCAGGAATAGATAAGGCGGTGGTATCAAAAACCCGGGCGAGACGTTGCAGAACTCTACCACCCAGACGTCGCCTCTTACGACCTGCCTGGCAGAACTGTAGTTAGTCTATTCTTTACAGGAACCCGAAATACTGAAACTAAGTAAGTATTTATACTTAAACCGACTATCGACTTAAATACTAAAATATCTTTTATAAACAGCCAGATTTTAAAATACAAACATCTATACTCATTACACAAATGCTTGTCCCTTTTGGGAATCGAATTCGAACCACATTGATTACGTAGTCAGCATCTCTAACCATTCGACCAGTAAGTAGTTTATTACCTACTATCATTCGTGCGTTGGTATTTTTTTAATTTAACTTGCTGATCCGGCAAACGTTGTTTTGTCTTACATATTAGGAATCCATGGCGAACAAACAACGTGACACGTAATTTATATAAGTCTACGGAATTGTCCTTCCACGCAGCCAAAAAGGGCATTAAACTTTATATGGTGGTTAAGTATTCTTAAATTTTCTAATTTTTCGCGCAACTTTCTTAATATTTTCTTTTATAAGAACCTTTTCCTTAAAATTACAAACACAACAAAAAAAATTACCGAAATTGGTCCAGCCATTCAGGCGTGATGTCATGACCAAGGAAAATAGGGATTGATTTTTATATATATAGATAAAAGACAAAAAAGAAAAATAGTTCTTCTGATGATATGCATGTTACGTCACATGCATGGGCTTATCAGCTATCTTACTCTCCGAACCAGAAAATGATGTTTATTTTCATATGTTTACGTTATAAGCCGTGTGAAAAAGTGAAAATAATAATTCTTGCGAAAAATTTAGATCGACGACTCGTGTGAAAACTAATTATTATCAGTGAGTTCCATAACCACAAGCTATTAGAATATGCACTTAAACAGTAAAATGCGATGGAATATTCCGCACTCATTTCCGTTGTATAATGTATGTTTTATTATCTGTTTTATCGGTTGGCACTTAAAATGTAAAGAAATACTCATAAATTGATGGTAGGAGGTGATGAAAATGAAGTGAAATTAACGGTGAAAATTTATACAATGTTGTGCTTTTCATTTTGACATGGATTACCAGAGCCAATTTTCAAACTCCACCATTTGCGTAATTGTTGTAATAGGGGGTGCAAACTTCATGTATTAATTGTGTTTCTTTTTTGAAATTTTAATTACCTGTTTTTCGTTTTTGAAACCTCTCCGTGCCTTAGTTACCAATTCTATTGTTTCAAAGATTGCTAACATACTATACAATAACTAAATAATAAAATAAATAATAAAAATATAATATAAATAAATAATAAATATATAATAATAATATAAATAAATAATAAAAATATAATAATAATAAAAACATACAATAACTAAATAATAAAATATTGTGTATCAAAAGTATATGACACAATATATTAAAAAAAATAACATGCAGAAAATATGTACACAAAGACGGCCTTGTTACTAAAAAGCAATCTTTTTTTACAAACCATCGATAGAGGATAACAATGCTTTCTAAAAATGGTACAAGCCACAAATAAACTCTAGTCTTATACCAATGCAATAAATGAAACGTACTTAATTAATTAAAAATGTTTTTCATTTTACTAATTATTATTATGAAATGAAATTTATTGCTTAGAATATGGTTACAGAAGAAAGTATCCCGTGTTGGTCCGGGCTACGTAAGAGCGTTCTACATTGTCTCGCCCGGACCTGGTACTACCGCTTTATATATTCCTGGAATCTATATATATATATATATATATATATATATATATATATATATATATATATATATATATATATATATATATATATATATATATATATATATATATATATATATATATATGTATATATATATATATATATATATAAGTATTTTTGTATGTTCTCCCAATTAACCTCTCGCCTCTCAGCCCATAAACAAATCATGACGAACGACAATAAACTCCATTTCAAAATAATAAAATGGGTTAGGCAGAATAAAAACCATTTCTAAAACCGCAGAAAAAAGTTTCGGTGAGATAGGGTCGCTTTATCTGACACCTTTTGCAGTTGGAGATTGTTCTTCCAGCTTGACTTGTTCCGCACTCCTCGACCGGACATTCTACAGTATTCTAACATCTCCAGATACTGTTGTACCCTAAAGTATAAAATACTTTCTTAAAATCCATGATTATTTAATTATAATCATGGATTTCATCAAAGTATTTGAGACAAACCTTTACAGGCACATTTGACGAGATGACATTTTTAGAATTACTACCGGATCGAAACGCGGCCACATTGTTATTTTTGGTTCGCTTGTTAAAAAAATTTCTGCGTAACTAACACGACTTTCTTTTATATATATATAAGATGTCTAAAGGATTCAGATCACGGCTAAATAAGGGTTATTCTTAAGCTCTTATAAATTCCCGAACGGTTCCTCCAGTCTTGGATAATTGGTATCGCCTCTGTGGTATAGCGAGCCAGCGTTGGCGTTGACCACATGAGGTCTCGGGTTCGATTCGGATAATTTAAAAAAAAGTGTTTTTCAGTTTTCTCTTAAAAACAATGTTGCGCGGGATTGGAAAGTGTCCGGTTGGCGATTGCCTTGCCACCTGTCACGTTTGTGGAACCTAGTATCTTCGGCTAATCGTGGGTGCACTTGTTTCTGTGCCTACCTCTTCGGGGATACGGGCGTGAAGATATTTACTTAATTAATTTTGATCCGAGAAAAATTATCAATCAACATCCACAAAATAATTACATAATTGACTTATTACATAATCGTATTAAGCTACAAGATAATGCTCTGAATAATCGGACAAGGTGAGTATCAAACTCACAGTATATTTTGACTAAAGAAAAAAAAACAATATCGCTTATTATGTCAAAAGCATCGATAAAAAAGGAAAGATCTCGATTATTCTATTGTTTTCACTAACAATATTGTGAAAACAATATTGTTAGTTGAATAACTTGGGTAATTGGTGCCTTGCATCCGTGCAGAGTCCTTTTGGAAAGTTCATGTTACATTAAAAAAATATCGCAATCCAAGATAATCTAATTTCCCGTATTAATCCGCCGCTTTTGAAGAATAAACCATTTCCCGTTCAGTCAGGCAGTTCGTAAGTTTCGAACGAGTAACGCTATGCGAGTCGCTACCATTGGAGCTACTAGGTGATAGAGTTCTGTATTGTTTCACCCGGGTCTAGTAACACCGCCTTACCTATTCCTGTCGCAATAACATTAGTGCATGTCACTGACGTGTTCCGCAGGGTTATCACGTAATTCGTAATGCGAAATTATCGTAATTGTTTAGTTATTGCAAGACACATAGCAGTCTTGTATATTAGTGGCAGTCGTTGCCACTTGATTGGTTTTAGTGCTGTCAGCTGTGATATCGCAAAAAGTACATCTAGGGATCGACAAGCAAATGGCGATTTTTTGGTGAGTTTTTCGTTACGTTTAAAAGTCATTGCTGATCGCTGGCGGATTGCAAACGTTAGGTCATACGCCTGCCAGTTTGGAGGGTTAGGTAAGGTAGCCGGTAAACTTATGCTTGTGGCATTATGACCCCGCTACAAGGATAGCAACGCACCATTAACATATTTGGTGTCTATAAACCATGTTTGTATTTTTGTTTGAATTGTTTGAATTAACAAAATGAAAAAGAGAAACTAAAAAGTTTTAATTCATCTTTGTATACAGGGTTACTTTTTGGTCCGTCAAAATGTTCATTTTTTTCAATTTTATCCGACACAAAAAACGAAACGCCTGGATATAATTTCAATTGGCGTAATTGAAATTATATCCATGCGTTTCATTTTTTGTGTCGGATAAAATTGAAAATTCGAATTTTTAAATTATTTTTTTCGATATTCGAACTAAAATATTTTGGTGTCTTCAACCAAATTAACAGTGATCGGGAAAAATGTACTTAGAGTGACAAATTACGTCGATATACTATCGTAGTTATAGGTACAAATGTAAAATGACACACTGCCAGCATTACGAATTTCATTTACAAGACTCGGTGCATCCAATTCATGAGTTTTGAACGAATATTTTTATATTATCTTGTAATAATTTTACAATAATAACGAAAACGTACTTTCAATTCAATATTTAGTTCCTAATTTCAAAATTTGGCCGGACTTTTCAAAATAACCCTGTATTTGTAGTACGAAAAAATATTTTTTTAGTAAACGTTTTAACTAAAAAGCTATCATCGGATTATGATAAAATTTCGATGTGTCAGTTCATTTTTCTAACCCTTTTTTACACGCCTGTACTTACATCGCCTCTATGGTCTAGTGTCGGAGTTGACTACATGAGGTCCTGGGTTCGATTGCCGGGTCGAGCAATTCAAAAAAATTTTTTTTTTTTAGATTTTTTTCCGGTTAACTACCCGGTTGGCGATAGGCTGGCCACCTATCATATTGTAGGACTAATGGCCAATTGCACTAACATTGTCTTGGCTTAGGACAATCCTAAATAGTATGCTGTCACTTCTTGTCTTAAATGAAAAGAATGTGACAGCTTATTATTTAGATTGTCCTAAGCTAAAGAAATGTTAGTGCAATAGGCTATAAGTATCTTCGGCTAACCGTAGGTGTACTTGTTGTAACTCTGTACCTCTTTGGGGATACGGGCGCGAAGATACTTTACCCAGTACTTAAATATTAGTTTCTGAAAAAAAATCATTCATATTTTAAAAGCGGGTCCAGTCTTCCAATAGAACATAATTTAGTTGATTCGACCCGTGAGTCCAATCAAGTGGGTGGACGACACATCGACTAACTAGCTGAACCCGTCACTTATATCTAATGAAATAATAACTATGTTAAAAAAAATATTCATATTTTAAAAGCGGGTCCAATCGACCAAAGGAACATAATTTAGTTGATTCGACCCGTGATCCCAATCAAGTGGGTGGACACATCGACTAACTAGCTGAACCCGTCATATATATCTAATAAAATAATAACCATGTTAAAAAAAAATATTCATATTTTAAAAGCGGGTCCAATCGACCAAAGGAACATAATTTAGTTGATTCGACCCGTGAGTCCAATCAAGTGGGTGGACACATCGACTAACTAGCTGAACCCGTCATATATATCTAATGAAATAATAACCATGTTAAAAAAAAAAACATATTTTAAAAGCGGGTCCAATCGACCAAAGAAACAATATTTAGTTGATTCGACCCGTGAGTCCAATCAAATGGGTGGACACATCGACTAACTAGCTGAACCCGTCATATATATCTAATGAAATAATAACCATGTTAAAAAAAACTATAAGTATTTTGTTTCTTATCGCCAGAGTTTACTGAAACCTATGGTGTCATAGAATCATATACGTACATACTTGACAAGAACACATACCTTGTCTCTTTAAAAGTAAAATACAGCCTTTTCTATATATTACGCAGTCGGGTGAAAGCATCTCACAAAGATACATATAATGTAAAACTCAACATAATGTCGAAAACACATATACCTCACGTTGAATAGATAACATACACTTAGAATTGGGTTGAACGTGAATTTATTACAAAAAGTATGTTAAGAAATGTTTCAAATACATGATGAATTTAAACCTGTTAACTTTCATATTATTTTCATTTCGTTTCGACGAGATAAACGTTTGACAATCTATGCTAGTCTGGGTCCCCTTTGAAGTTTCATTCGATCATCTGTTTTAATGTTGTTCGAAAAAGGCGACCGATTGTCTATACGTGTCGTTATCATGACTACTAGTTGGTAGAGTTTTGCAATATGTTAATTTAGTCATAAGTGCAATAAAACTACAATAAACGACACCTCATTTCTTGTATCTCTGCAACACTGAACAAATCATTCCAAACTTAAATGGGACCATATTAGGACAAGTATACTTTTACCGTCAGATTATATTGCATACAGAGTAGGTCTTTACCATCAGATTATTTGACAGACAGAATTAGGACTTTATCGCGGTCACTACTTTATCTTTGGGTTCGTTTGTCACTGTTAGTGATTAAATGAAAATGGTTATAACTTTCCTATATTCTATATTACCTCACACACATAAATTATAAGCTACATAGACTAGTATATCGCGTGACAGCGCGGGGACGACTGGCATTCCACGATTTTTTTTAATTGCAAGGTCTACCTCAGCATATTCTCTACCCATGTCCCTACATACTTTCCTAACAAAAAACAGTTTTTTTCCAAATTAATTAATAAATGAATAAATTCAAAGATAACAAACATGAAAACACAGCTAAATCGAGAATCTCCTCCGGTTTGGCAAGTCGATTGAAAATTAAAGTAAATTTCAAAGAATATCTGTCACTAACCCAACCTCGTCTCCATTCAAATTGAAATAAAAGGACATTTCTGAGATAAATAGGCTTTTCGCTTCCGCTTGGCTGCTACTTACTGTAATTAATTATTATTGAATTCGTTACGCGCCCTGACAGTATATATTTAATCTGTATCCATCACTGTCTGGGTTCATGACAATTCACATTTAATAAATGTACTTTGAAATGTATTTGAAAAAGACGATAGGTATATCCTCACATTTTAAGTTATCGTCTACACATCAATACTTTAATACCGTGATTTTGACGTGAATACGTCTTTAAATTTGCTTTCATAGTGAGGGACAGTTCAAAAAACTGATGATAAGAAATTGGGAGATACAATTTGGTATTACAGCTACATAACTATCATCAATATCCGAAATTTAATTATACCGTTGGATAACTAAAGAATCAAAGAATTTGTTAAGCTAGGTGTGGCCTGCGATGCTTTACGGGGGACAGGGGAGGAAGTGCCGCCTTTTTAGGTAATTTGGCTACGTCACAGAATAATACCGTCGCAAAATATCACATGTAACGTAGACGCAGTCACGTGAAACAAACACGGCTGTGTCCATAAGCCACAGACCGTTTTTCTGTTATTGTTTTTACTCCCCTTTTTGGGTAGGGTAAGAATAAGGGATAGTATGAGTTTACGTGTGTATCTGTGTCTGTACGTGGCACCTTAGCTCCCAAGCGGGTAATCTGGTTTAGTCGTGGTTTTTTAATCGAAAGTCCGATTTGTCGAGAATCTTAGCTTGTTTAGTGGAAATAGAGGCAGCCGTCTCCGTGATGGTAAACTTTTTAGAACTAGCGCCAGGATCTCAAGGATAAATTCAAGCTAATAATTCGAAATTTTAGTTATGTTTAGTTTAAGTAGCATGATTTACCGTAACACTCCTTATGTGAGGGTCTCATTATGATCACCCAAAGTATCTCACACCCGTATCCCTAAAGAGGTACGCAGTACACCAGTGCACTCACAATTAGCCGAGGATACTTAGACCCACAATGCGATATGTAGCAAGCCTATCGCCAACCGGGCACTTATCCAATCCAGGCATCGTTGTTTTGATCAAAAAACCGAAAAAACTCATTTTTTTGCTCAACATTCTTATAACTGTAAAAAAGTTTTTGCAAAATGCGGAATAATATGGTGTCCTGTTCTTACTTGGAACGCTTAGTATCTATCGACCTGAATTACAGGATCCTTTAGAATATATCTCAGATATCAGTCTCACCAAAGAGATCTAAATATAATTTACATGTTCCATTGTTTTAATTAATCAAAAACCTCTTGTGATGAGAGACAAATAAATAAATATTTTTTTAAATGCAGTGAAACTGAGCAACCGACATTATTCACCAAATTAAAATAAAACCACACGAAAAGCATAGCCTCCCAAACAAAAAATGATTTTTTAAAATCGATTAATAAATGACCGAGTTGTGAGGCAGTAAACATTAAAAGACTTAGCCAAATTGATAACCTCTTCCTTTTCGGAAGTCAGCTGAAAAGATAAAAGATGTGTACAGAAGTAATAATTTTTTTACTATGATGGCATGACAATTTTACATACGATTTTTAATTTCTCACCACGTATGTAGATAAGAAAGTTAATGATTTTACCCCAATTTTCGAAAATCGGGTTTTCATCAATTCTTGACGTTTTGAGGTCCCAAAAACCTTTTCCAACTATTTTCACGATGACGTCAGTATGTCTGTATGTATGTATGTGTGTGTGTATGTGTGTATGTAAATATCTTATAACTTTTATACGGCTTGACCGATCGAAATGCGGTTGATGGCAATCGATTAGATACCACGCAACTTAGGCCTCAAATTGGACCTCGGCGATACGCGGCACGGCGATGAGAGCAGCGCGATCTAACACATTGATCTGGATGACAGCGGCGTGACAATGTGTCAGAACGCTAAATAGCACCGCTCTCGTCGCTGACATCCAGTTTAGGGTAAGGCCCTTGTTGAAAATTTGAGTTTGAGATTTGAATCCAGAGTATTCAGAGAAATTTTGCAAAAACCTCAAATTTTTTAAATATAACTTCCAAATTAATGTACCGATTGAATAAAAAATCTAATCAGCTCTACTCCTCTAAAAATTGTGTCCAATGCATAAATTGCATTAAAAACGGTTTATCCATTCGGGAGTTATAGATGACGAAAAATTTTGAAATGAGGGGTTTTCTCGACATAACTTCTAAGTTTTTCAACCAACCATTTTTCGATCTTCTATAGTATTTTATTACTTAAAAAACTACGTCGAACGCTGTTATAAATTAAAATCGAATGAAATTTGCAAAAGTTACAGTTGTTTAAATATTAAAGTTACGTTACTTACAGAATATTTAATATTTTTAAAATAACTTTCAGGCTAATATACTGTTTTATTTAAAAATATAGTCAGCTTTTCTACTTAAAAAACTGCGTCAAAGTACCGTAAGTCGGATTAAAATCGGTTGATTCGTTTGGGATTTATCAATGATGAAATTATTTGAAAAAAGTATTTCTTTTTACATTTATTCGAAATTTTTAACCTATTGATTTTAGAGCTTAAAACTTAGAGCTTAGAGAAAACAACTTAGAGCTTAAAAATTGTTTTGAGTGATTTCATTCAAAAGATCCAAACCGATCTTATACATCTTTATATATCTTTTCGAACATTAAAATATTATTTATTTTTTCAAACTTTAGATTTTTGAACTCAAAGAGTTCAAAAATTCATGCTTAGTTATATTTTTTTGCTTTGTTGATCTTAAAATAACTTAATTTAGCGGGAAGTTTCAGGGATGGCCCGCAGGGTCAACTGCTTTTTACAGATTTATTTTTCATTAATTAGCAAACAAGCATAATGGCTCTCCTGATTGAAAAAGAAACCTCGCCTAGTCTACTAAACATTTTAATGGTGGCGGATTGGCATGCCACATAAGATAAGATTTTTCATTATTTTTTTTATTTCGAAAGAATATGCATTAGTCTACCGGCTACCTTACCCTCCAAACCGGAACACGACAGTGACAAGCATAGACGCTATCGCGACAGAAATATGTAAGGCGGTGGTATCAAATACCTGGGCAATCTATCACCTAGTAGTCACGACGGTAGTGATACGTGTAACCAATCGGTTGCCCCTTACGACCTGCCTGATAGAATGGCAGCTGGTCTTGATTTATAGACGTATCCATAAGTCTATCAAGCGGTAATGCTTATGTCTATATTTGTCTTATACGTGTAGGTATATAAAAATCAATTGCTGTTCGTTAGTCACGCTAAAACTCGAGAACGGCTGAACCGAATTGGCTAATTTTGGTTTTGAATTAATTGTTGAATTCCAGGGAAGGCTTAAAGGGTAAGAAAATATAAAAAAAGACGTGTGGCACTCGGAGACTGCCGTGGTAAAGCTATTGCATAGCATTTTTATCAACTTATGCAATTACAATTATATATTTATTTTATTTATGCAGTATTTTTTTCTTTGTTTTTTTTCTTTGATATTAATTCAAGTTACACTTTGAGCGTGGTGACCTATAAAAATATTCATATTTAAAACACTTTATACACAAATTATACGAGTACAGATATTCACTGTTGTACGCAGATGATAAATACCTATACACCAATATACTTTCTCACAAACAGCTGATTACGGTAGTTTTCCAATACAACCAATGCCACCTAAAGGCGGGTTGCTGAACTAAAGATACAAGCGTGATATTTCAAAAAGTCATTAAAAGTGCTGGTATTTATCGATAGATGGAGAAACTAAAAAGTATCACTGCTGTGCCGGTCGGAGTGGGGGGTGTTAGGTTTTTTCGTTACGGAATTTCTGGATTCGGTCTCCACGCTCAAGGCCCGCGATAGAAGCTATGCAATACCTTAAAAATAAGAGTAGTTAAAAAGGCAGAACAACGTTTGCCGGTTCAGCTAGTAAATAAATAAGATTTACTGAATTCATTTAAAATAATAGCAAAGACAAACAATCCCATACTTGTTATTGTAACGTACAGACCACAGTCGCTTTTAATAAAAATAATTCAACCGTGCTTGAAACTTCTAGAAAATACTTGTTTCTCTTGTGTATTATTTTAAGAATATGATTTATTCTCTCGCATATCCTTTTGGTAGCTATTTAAGTGAAGTTCTCTCAAGCGTTACTGTTTTTACATAATAGCATAAAAAATTGTACCATTGTCCATTATATACGTGTATTGAGAAAGATATCAAGGATAATATATTTTAATTAGAATAAGTGTCAAACTGGCAAGTGATCACCGCCGCCCATGAACAGTTGAAAAACGCACATGCATCTCATTATACCCAATATTACTGCGAATGTTACAGTAATTAGTATTATTTATTATTTAATAATTATTATGTTTAGAACCATTTGGATATCAAGTGTTTATATTTTCACTCAGGTTTAGAACCAGCTCCCAACCTTTTCCTGCCACAACATCGATGCTTTTCACTGTTATATTCCATATTATTATGTAAAACACAAGTCGCACCTCTACCACCCATACAGTTGGTAACACACGTTCAATATCTTTGATGTTATAGGTGATGGTTGCCCCTTTCTCGTACAGATCAGCGCTCCTTTTTCAAGAATAGATCAACCGTCTTCCAACCAAACATCTTGTAAAAGGCTAATACAAAGATGGCTGGCCACAATGGCCTTTGTCTTATCTGAGATCGTAATATATCTTAAAAAATAGGTATTTTTTTTTAATATAAACTAGCAATATAGAAATTCTCTAAAGATGTGTTAGAAAAATGTAACACATTTTTTTGTAAGTCTCCATAGTGAGCAGTTCGACGTAATTACAAAAAAAAAACAATTCCGCCATGTTGAATGTTCTTGTCTTACACATGTAGTATAGAGAACTGTAAATAGAACTGTCCATCAAAAAGCACCAAACAGTGGTCTTGTCACCGCTGTTAAATAAGTTTTGTAAAGAAAGTAGAAAAGTAATTATATATTGTTATTTAATTTTATTTATCGAAATATAGAATATTTCAGCTCATTTGTCCATTAAGAAACTATTGTAATCTAAATACGACAAACTGACACCTCGTATTGCAAAAAGTCAGTAATTTATAAAAAGTCAAAATATTATTTTATTAATACTTCTTTTGAGACAGAAATAGGCAGTAATAGGCAGTATTTACGTAACTACCTATTTATTTATCTATCGGTATGCGCGTTACTTACGCGAACGTGTTGGTGCGTATGAATTATGAATTTATTGGATAATTAGGTTAAAATTTAAGGGTATGTTTTTTTTAATTTATTTGGAACGAGAATCAGATACCTTATTACCCCCTTCAAGGTTTAGGTCAACTTACCTAACAGGCTGTAAACGTTTAAGGCGAGGTATTTCGTGCGCGTAAATTCTATAGAAAATGAGTGGCGTGGTATGTTCTGAAACCGCTGGGAAACGTGTTAATTTTCGGATAAATAAATATAGAACATCAGCTGAAAACGAAAATTTAGCACATTCTTTTTTGTATTTACAACTATATATAAATATAAAAATTATGTGGAAGTTAGAAATATTATTAACAAATTATTTGTTTTTGAGATTTTATTAGTCTGTTTTCGGAATTTTATATGATCGAGTAAAGTACATTCTATCATGTAATGAGTTAGCACATTCTTTAGATAATATCTTCAGGTATATCGTGTATTTCTTGTAAAATTGTTATTTAACATTCAATACGAAAAAACGTGATTTAACAAACCAGTTTTTTTCCGTTTGTCGCGAGGCCTCGCCTTAACAAGCATTTGCTCGTATGAGTGGCTACACGTTCCTTGCCCTACATTGCGTCTATTAATATTAGTGTGGTCTGCGGTAACTACTAACTAGATATATAATATACTAGCTGTGGCCCACGACTTCGTCCGCGCGAACTTCTTTCCTCCGCACAGCACCTCCCCCGTAGGTGATAGCGTGGTAGTATGTAGCCTATATGTTGACCCGACCTGTTAGTAATATTCATGCAAAATTTGAAGTCAATCCATGCAGCACTTTTTGAGTTTACCCCGGACATACATACAGACAAATAGACAAACAGGAAAAAATCTAAAAACTATATTTTTGGCTTCGATATCGATTGTAGATCACGCCCCAAGTATTCTTTTAAAAAAATATTCAATGTACAATTTTGACTTTCCTACGATTTTATTATATGTATAGATATAGATTTGTATCATTGGATGGCAAACAAACAAACTCTTGATGAAAAAGAAACCATCGACTGTAAACACCAAATATGTTAATGGTGTGTTGCATGGCAATGCCACATGCGTAAGTTTACCGGCTACCTTACCCTCCAAACTGGAACATGGCAGTGACTAGCAATGACGCTATTGCGGTAGCAATAGGTAAGGTATCAGACCCGGGCGAATTAATGCAGAACTCTACCAAATGGTAATCACGATGATAGTGACTCGCATGGCTTGGTCGCCTTTTACGACTTGCTTGGCAGAACGGCAGTTGGCTTATCCTTCAAAGGAGCCCGGGAAGAACACGGTATTAATGCCATTTGAATAATTATTTTCGTACAGGTATTTGGTAAATACCCGGACGAAATGTTGAGGAGGTTGATCCTGCCACCTAGTAGTCACGATGGTAGTGATACGCAAAGCCAATCGTCTGCCTTTTACGACCTGCCTGGTGGAACGGCAGTTGGTTTATTCTACAAAAGAGACCGGATCAACATGGGGATAGTAGTGTAACCTGCCTGTGTGTTTTTTGCTGTCGTGATCCGGTATGACGGGTATAAGGTAACTGGTAAACTTATGCATGCGGCATTCTAACCCCGCCACACGGATAGCAATGCATTAATACCCCTTTGATTTCTATATGCGATGATTATCTCATTCTATCAAAACCATACGCTAGTTTATATCCCGTGGTATAAGAAATAAACAAATAGGACAGTTGTTCGTTCTTTATCTCATGACAAATTTTTTTCTAAAATCAAAAAACATACTTTAAACATTTTCCCCCGTATAGGTCCGGGCTTCTTTGAAGAATAGACCAACTACTGTTCTACCAGGCAGGTTGTAAAAGGCGACTTTTTGGTTAAACGTGTCGCTACCATCGTGAATACTAGGTGGTAGAATTCCGCATCATCTCGCCCGGGTCTAGTACCACCAACCTTCCTATTCCTGCCGCAATAGCGTTAATTATAATCATGATGTCTAGCATTTTGTGGTGATTAAGTTACTTAATTACGAATAAAACTCACAAAGAAAGTGACTAAAAATTTATTTTTTGTTTAAAGTAATAGTTAAATTGAATTTGAACGTCTGTACCCACCGGAAAAAATTTAATTAATGCTTATCATTCTCGTGTTTCGTTTTGGAGGGTAAGGTAGACTGTAAACATACTTGTGGCATTGCCATCCTGCTACATGGATAGCAATGCATTACTAGCATGTTTGTTGTCTATAGGGGATGGTTTCTTTTCATCAGGAGAGCCATCTGCTTGTTTAGTAACATTTATATTATAATTAAAAAATTAAATTAAAAAAAGAGGATTCAAACATATAAACATTAGCATTGATATTAGTAGTACCATTTGATATTAAATATTTGATGTAAGCAAAATGGCACCGCGTGAATTACCACAAGCCGTAAACAAGCCGCAAAGTGAGTCGCTTCAAGATTAGACCGCAACTTAATACCAAATTTAAATATCAGCTTATGGACTTAACACAGGCTTTAAGTATTAGCGCTGGGACTACAGCGAGGGATGTTAACCCTAAGGACAGCGGAACAACCCTCATGGAGCTAAGAATTAAAATAAATATGAAGTTTATGTGTTCTAAGTTAATTTCATTATGAAGGGTTTGTGTCTGACATAAGGAGATATGACTAATAAATTCTAGCTAAATATTATATACATTTACGAATATACATATATTCGTTATTTAGTTGGTAGAATTCTATAACGTCTCGCTCGGTTTGATACGGTTATAAGTATTTTATAAATACGCCTGGGGCATTATTTGCCACTAGCTTTGCGACTTCGTCCTTGTGAAAAATTTTCTTGAAATAAAAGTAGCATAAGTAACACAAACATATACACACATACACAAACATATACACACATACACAAACATATACACACATACACAAACATACACACACAGACATACACACTCTTTTTTGCAATATTTGTTGCGACGGTACCTGGACTGTTCGAGGTGAGTGCTAATAACTGCAACACAGTCTTCGACTAATGTAGTTATTAACGTTATATTTTAATATTGTACATTTTTGAATGCATCAAATAAAGATTATTATAATTATTATTATTATATTATAAGTTACTTTTTTTAAACCAGCTATCTGCCAGTATATGCCCTGTCAAAATCGGTCCAGCCGTTTCAGATATTATCCCCGTATTGGTTCCGAGCTCTTTTGAAGAATAGACCAACTGCCATTCTGCCAGGCAAGTCGTAAAAGGCGACCGATTGGCTATGCGAGTTACTAACAGTGTGGGTACTAGGTGGTAGAATTCTGCATTGTCTCGCCCGTGTCTGGTACCACCGCCTTACCTATTCCTGCCACAATAGCGTCAGTGCTTGTCGCTGTCGTGTTCCGGTTTAGAGGGTAAGGTAGCCCGTAAACTTATGCATGTGAAATTAGAACTCGCCACAAAATAGCATTATTAACATCTTTGGTGTCTATAGGCGATGGTTGACTCTTCCCATCAGGAGGCCCATTTGCTTGTTTGCTATCTTATAATATAAAAAAAGCCGGAACAAACAAACAGACAAAAATTTAAAAAAATGTTATTTTGGTATATGTACCGTGTATTTTATCTATGTGCATTTAGTAAAAAGCGGTTATTTTCAAATTACAGACACTCCAACTTTATTTATTTGCTAGCTGATCCGGCAAACGTTGTTCTGCCAACTTTGTGTCTACTTTTCCGTTTTTTTTTTCTATATTTTATCACCTTTTAAACCTAACCTGAATCACCATGAATATTTTAAAACCAAAATTAGCCAAATCGGTCCAGCCGTTCTCGAGTTTTAGCGAGATTAACGAAAAGCAATTGATTTTTATAATATACTAACTAGCTGTTGCCTGCGACTTCGTCCGCACGGACTTCGTTTACTCCGCACTCCTACCGCGTAGATGATAGCGTGATAATATGTAGCCTATATGTTGACCCGAATGTATATGTTAAGACTAGCTGACCCGGCAAACGTTGCTCTGCCTTTTTAACTACTCTTATTTTTTTTCTATATTTTCTCACCTTTTAAACATTTCCTGGACTTCAACAATTAATTCAAAACCAAAATTAGCTACATCGGTTCAGCCGTTCTCGAGTTTTAGTAAGACTAACGAATAGCAATTGATTTTTATATATATAAAAGATAGATATAGATTTTCAAAGACTTCCCAAAAGGAGGAGGTTATCAAGTCGGTTGTATGTTTTATTGTTCAGAATTCCGTCATTGATGACCCGATTTTGAAAAATATTTTATGTTTATGAGGGCACACTTCTTGTGTGGTGCCATTTGATTAAGTGAACATCAGCTGATGCAGGGTTCTGGTGATAGTGGAAATGGGATATCGGTTGCTGCAGTTTTAATGTGTTAAAAATTAACTAGCAATTTGATAGTGTTGATATAATACCAGCGCCAGACATAGCTTCAAACATTTGAACACATCTTTGAAGACTTTGCGAACGTATTTGAACACATATTGTCGCAGCTTGCCAGACATGCTTTGCAAACATTTTTCTCCACAGTATGGCGGTGGACGACAAACAAGTTGGACGTCAATTTTGTGGACGCTTTATCATATGAGTGTTTTTAATTATATGATACCTCGACGAAAAAGATGCAAATGGAAGTGAAATAAATAATCTCGACCTAGCACGTACGCGGCACGACACGACCTTTCACCATAGCAGCGGTCCAGCAACTGAAGTGAAATTTGCACAAGTGTGACAGGCTACGCAAACATTTGAACACTTTTCAACTTTGAACGCCTTGATGTGCGCTAAAAAACCGAAAACGCGTGGCAAATGGAAAATGTTTGTTCAAACTTTGAACACGTTTTCAAAGTCCCTTGCCACACATAGCAATCAAACATATGTTCGAATGTTTGAAGCTATCTCTGGCGCCGGCTTAAAAAAAGGTTGAGCTCTGTTATACTGCCAACTGTCACAAGAATAAAAGAATGGAAGTGTTTGCCGTTTGCAATGCTTTATCATTATCAGTTATAGTGCCGTAAATTGCGTCATAGTAGTATGATGAAACTAGCAATACCTACCCTTGTGAATAATTCGCACTAAATATAATAATTATCACTTTTAAAAATTTCCAAAAATATTTGTTTTATTTATTCTTTATTACAAAACTTCGCAAGTATTAAAAACACTGAGCAAAAGCGCCATTATACGAAAAGTATTTGTACGTGAGTTTAATTGAAATTGAACAAAAACTTTACTGACCGTCAAGCATTATGACGTTGTTTCAAAATTAAATCCGTCAGATGGCAGCATTGCTGTATTGTTTCTTAATGTAGAATATATAATTTTAATAATTAATTAATTTTCATAAAACAAAAGCAATAGATTGTAGTTCTGGATGGCGATAGAGCAAACAATTATCTAATAAACCAGCCAAGTGCGAGGCGGACTAGCCCACGAAGGGTTCGGTATCATCATCTATAAAGAAAAACACGTTTGTTGTATGCATACTTAAATATTTATTGTATGTATCAGTTATTTTTTTATAGTTAATATATTTCCAAATACTTTTTGAAAATATTCAAGTTTCTACGTGTTTATTAAGATTGAGTAAAAAATTGCTTTACAATTACGTTTATTTTATCGGAGCCCACATTAATATTTATTTTATTTTTATTTAATTATTTATTTTGAAAAGTAATATACTTACAACTAAATATGCTGTAAAAATTTTTAGCGTCTACCTGTTACCGTTATTAATATTGAGCAAAAAATACGAAAAAAACATTGTATGGAGTTATAAAATGTTTGTGTTATAAAAGGTTGATAAGAGATTTATTTAGCTTTATTTAGGTTGATAAGAGTTTTAAGAAATTAATCGAAGTAACAAAAAATAGGGACCGGTAAAAGTCGGTTATCATGTCACCGTTTTTTCCAAGTAAATTATAACAATATTACTTTATTTTAATGCCTAATAAATAATAGATATATTGATTAGCAAATGATCGTTTACAGAATGATAAAGTATGGATTCATTGAAAAGTAATAAAACTTTTTATAAGTCGCACCGAATGACGTCATGACCGTTAAAAACGTGCGAAGGCGCATTAAGTTTACTTGGGGGTCGAGTGGTTAATAATCGTCGTTAATTTTAAATTAAATCATAATAATTTATATACGTATATTGTATAATAATTATAACATTCTCAATAAAATAGAGAGAAACACTTACTAATTATACCACTAAATCAATATTAAGTAAAGTACCATTAGTAATTTTATATTTATCTCTAAAAATTATAAATTTTAATTTTTTCATTAATATTTTAATTTTTTATTTTTAGTATTTGTTGTTACAGCGGCAAGAGAAATAAATATTTTTTGAAAAATTCAGCTTTCTAGCTATAACAGGTTTATGAGATACAGCCAGTGATAGACAGACAGACAGACAGCGGAGGCTCAGTAATAGGGTCGCGTTTTACCTTTCAGGTACGAAACCCTAAAAATATATAAAATATTTCTGGAGTAATTGTGAGGCATTCTCTTAAAATTGAGACAAACTGTAATGCACTGTAATACATTACATACAAACATATTATAATGCACTGTAGTTCTGGAGCAACATATTAAAAAATCTTGATATTGTTGCGAATAAAGTAGAAACGTGAAGAGTTGGAGCGCTGATGAGATCAAGAATTGAAAGAAAGAGATAGCTACTTCTTTTGATAAACAAATAGCATAATAAATACCTGAATAGTTATGCCGTAAAGCGTGTACAGTAACTTGTTTGCAATTAGCATTGTTTACGCAAAAATTTCGGAACGTTCGGGAATAATGTCGAACTTTACGCTGGGTATAAATAGGGATGTGTTGGTGAATAGAGTTCAGTATTATACAGCGATTGGACAGCGATACTTGAGACGATCTACGTAAAGTGATATAGTACAGTGAATACAAGAAGCGTTTTTTGTGATTCTGTGTAGTCGGTTAAATATAGTGTTAGTAAAGTGAGTGTTTATTAGTGCTTACCAGTGTAATTATGTATTTCATTGTGATGTTTTGTATATTATTTGTGTCGTAAATATACGGTTTTAATATAAGTGGTGTTTTATTGCACAGTTACGAACTCGAAGCTTGTAACAATATGTTAAGTTTGGCGGGTGTAATCGTGCCAGATTCAGTCAGACTCGAATTTTTACTTAAAATAAAATAATTGGCTTTCCAAATTATCAAATGCGAGTGTCTTTTGTTGTCGTACGTGTGTTTATATTATTCTATAAGTACAATACAAATATTATAGAGATATTTTTACTTCAAGAATTTGCCTAATTTTGCTAAGGCGAGAATAGAGCACTATCTAAATTGCTTTATGTCGAGGCGTATAAAATAATAAACAACTTGAGGTACACAACATTATTTAATACCAACCTCATTAGCAACGTTGTATGGCAATTATGAAATTGGGATAATAAATTACATAAGTCGTTATCTAAATTTCCTAATATAGTTAGAGCTATAATTTGATATTACGTAAACCCGTCCTTAGAACTCAAAATAATATTTTGTAATAAATCTAGAAACTTTGAATTTAGTCAATTAATTCAATTAAAGTACTGATTGAATGAAAATTAAGATCTAATTAGGTAGAAGACTTTAGAAATTTCTTCATCTTATTTGCCTTCTCCAATCGCAATAGCGAAATATTACAATTCTGCCACACGAGAAAAACGTGCAAATGACATTAACACCGTGTCGGTCCCGGGCTCCTTTGAAGAATAAGCCAACTGCCGTTCTGCCAAGCAGGTCGTAAAAGGCGTCCAATTGGTTATACGAGTCACTACCATCGTGGCTACTAGGTGGTAGTGTTCTCGCCCGGGTCAGGTACCACCGCCTTACCTATTCCTGTCGCAATAGCGTCACTGCTTGTCACTGTCGTGTTCCGATTTGGAGAGTAAGGTAGTTAGCCACAAGATAGCAACGCACCATTAACTTTGGTGTCTATAGGCGATGGTGGACTCTTTCCATCAGGAGACCCATCCGCTTGTTTGCTATCTTATGATATATAAAAAAAATATATAAAAAAATGTCATTAGCGAAAACTATATTAAGGCGAGGGTATTAATAATACGTTTATATATATATATATATATATATATATATATATATATATATATATATATATATATATATATATATATATATATAGTTTGTTACTGTCGTGTTCCAGTTTGGAGGGTAAGGTAGCCGGTAAACTTATGCATGTGGCATTAAGCCTCGCTACAAGATAGCAACGCCTTAGCCTTAGCCTATAGCCTTCAACGCAATTTTAACACTAAAATGTTTTATATAGCTACCAAATCGATAGGTTTAAAAATGTCGAAGTATTGTTAAAAAAATATTTCGCCAACGATAAATCCCGACCGAATCTACCGGTTTTGATCCAATTTGCAGTATTTGATGCAGTTTTTTAACCAGAAAGTGCTGATTAGATTTTTGACAATAAACCTTATATATTTAAAAATAAAATTTTGCTAAATCGGCATATTAGCTTGAGAGTTATTTGAAAAATATGAAGTAAGTTTGCTGAAAATAACAATTTTCATATGTAAAAGTTGTAGCTATTGAAAATTTAAAGTAATTTTGATTTTTCAAATGGCATTTGACGTAGTTTTTTAAGTATTAAAATAATGTAGAAGATCAAAGAATGATTGATGTCGCAAAACACTTTTATCAAAAATTTTTGTTAGATAACGATCATAATAAACCCATTTTGATGTATTTCGCGATATTGGACGCAATTATTCAAGTAATGGAGCTGATTAGATTTTGTACTCGTTTGGTATATTAATCTGAAAATATATTGTTTCGTTAAAATTTTTTGAAGATTTTCAAAAAATTTTAAATTCTACTAGGTCCGAATTGGTTCTGTTGAAAAAATATGATATGCTTATACACACATGGTCACACACACACACATCCATACGTATAGATACACTGACGTCATCATGAAAATAGTCGGAAAAGATTCCTAGGACCTCAAAACGTGCAGATCTGGTGAAAACTCGATTTTCGAAAATCAGGACAAAATCAGTATAGTTTTTGCCCTTTACTACTAACGTAGCGGGAAGTTAAAAAAATCTTTGTTACACATAGAACATTCAAGCATATCTCGTCATTAAATCTATTCATTCACAATAATAATTCATTCATCTTGTATATAACATTAGTAGCACACAACTTATGACCAATCAAGTTCGACTTGAAATTGATTGGTCTTTATTTCATCATATAATTAGAGAAAAGAGAATAAATCTATTATGAATAATAATAGACATATTATGGTCGTCAATTAGAGTCCAGATTTTCTAAGGCTCAAAGCTAAAAGCAATTGATTAATAACCGCGTTAAGTATACCAGAATGTATGGATTAGTAATAACATAACAAGTCCATTAGTGAGTTGCTTTCATTTCGTTAGTAATTTCCCTTATTATAACTGTTGTGGGAAACATAATACAACCTTAATGGAACTGAAGCGTTAAAATGGACGTTCAACTATTTTGATAACGTTTTCTGAAATATTTTACGTCTCGTGACCTTGTGATTAGTTTATTTTCTTTCGCTCAGATAAGATTGCGGATCCTATCCTTGGATCAAGCGAAAATATTATTAAGGTTGTTTATTGTTTTTAAAATAAACGATAAACAAGCAGGTGTCTTTCCTGATGGGAATTTAGATGACTGGTCGCCTATTAAAAACATAGTATAAAACGAAGTCGCTTTCCGCTGTTTGTCCCTATATATGCTTAGATCTTTAAAACTATACAACGAATTTTGATGTGTTTTTTTAAATAGAGTGGATTCAAAAGGAAGGTTTATATGTATTATAATATCTATTATATAGAAGTAAAATATTGTTATAATTATATTTAGCAAAACAACGTTTGTCAGGTCAGCTAGTCAAAATGTAAATTCTCTACACAAATTACACAATTTGTTTTAAACCCAAAGTAAGCAAATTATTTGCTTGTGATAAAGGTCAACTATATTAATCTATATAGCAATAAAAGTATACTTTATACTCCTTTTTACGATAATTGCGTGAACAGTCGAGTCCGTGGTAGAGCATGATATTTTGCACTATTAAAGTTTACATTATGAAGGAGTGCCAAAATCTAATAATATTCAATAATATGCAATAGAATTAAATTAATAAAAATATTTATGGAACGCCCCGTTGGTCAAGTGGTTAGGGACCCTGAATACGCAATCAACGGGGCTTGGGTTCGATTTCCGACGGGGACAAGCATTTATGCGATGAGCATAAATGTAGCTTTTTATTAAATATATTCCACTATTTATATACCTAAGTATTTCTATGTATTAGTATCGTTGACTAATGCCCATAACACAAGAAAATAATTTGTTTACTTTGGGGTTAGATCAATGAGTGTAATTTTGTCCTGTGAATATTTATTATTTATTATTATTTATAAAAATATATTATATTTCATGTGACATACATGAACTTTTTCATTGTGTGAATGGAAATTATGAGCAGTGAGCCCTGTCAGTACCGAGTGAACTTAGGAAGTATCACGTGCTATGTATTCCTTGAAAATTGAATTAGGGAGGCTTTTTTTGAATTGTAGGATTCAACGAAGTATGGGTAAAAAAATCAAAGGGAATTAACGATTGATTCTTCTTAATAAAATATACAATGAAACAAAAATAATTGATGAGTAAGTCTCCATATTACAAGCTAATGTTGTTGGAATCAATAAGGTCCCCGATACACTTTGATTAGTGTGAGTGCGAGTGTTTAATGCAGGTGCTTACTAGTTAGCATTAAATTTGTGTAGACTGCCGTTGATTAATGCTAGTGATTAGTAATCAGCGTCTATTAACTTTTACTACGCTGATTTCTTTTATCAACACTAATAATCGTGTAACCGGGGTGTAAGGTTAACTAAAGCGGTAGCAATAGGACTAATATAAGTAACAATAGATATTTTAGGTTGAAAGGATGAGGAATGTCATCCCGGGGAGAATCATGAAGCGAGAAAGAAAAATTTGGGTGACTGCCTCGCAAGTAAACGTGCGGAAAAGTAAATAAAGCTTTTAAGTAGTATCATCACACCCAGTTCCCTTTTCGGGAAGGTAGAGTAAACCCAACGTCTATAGATTTTCCGGTTCACTACGATTCGCCGGTTTGTCAGTTGACGAGATGAGATCCCATAACCGCATTTTACCGATCTAATAACGATTATTGATTATTTCTAGCGATTACTTGAAGAGACGGCTTTACGAGCTCATCCTAGTCACGGGATTGGTAACACACCACTTGCTAGACTCCGAGCTTCTCTTGAGATTTTTCGAATTTTGAGAAAAATCACAAAAAAACCTGAAAAACATTTTTGCATCCGGGCATCAAACCTGGAACCTCACGATCTGAACCAAATAGGCTTACCCTTAGACCACGAAATAGTCAAATATACGCTAAAAACTAAATCTGAGCTAAATAAATCAATACACGCTGTATCATGTTGATAGAACGTACTCTCTGAAGGTGGTGTCAACAGTCTTCGCAACCGGCGTGTGTGTACAACGAGAATAATGTATGTGAAGGAATCGCGACAAGCCTGCAAAAATCGTGATGTATGGCAATCAGTCTTCTCTGCCTACCCTGTAAAGGATCAGGCATGAAGATATGTTTATGTACCTATTCGCTGTACAAATTACACGAATAGATTTAACTTCAAAGTAATCAAATGTGCTTGTAGTGTGAGTGCTTGTCAATGGTACTAGTAAATAGAAATACATATATAAATACTGAAATACATTTAAGCACTTAAAATCAGAAATATAAATATTTATGCTCGTCAGAGAAATGTTTATCCTAGTCGAGAATTGAATTCGAGTTCCGTCGATTGCTTAGGTAGTTCGCTCACGACTAACGAGATGGTCACGAATCGCGATACGGATAAGGAAGTGTATTGATACTTTGTTTTTTGCTAGTTTCTTTAAAGCCAGAAGTCATTATTGCCTTTTTCTCTTTAAATCAGTCAATTTGAATTCTATGAAAAATTTAGTTAAGCATACGTGTTTGGGACTTTTGTTTTTCGTCTTTGTTGCAAAAGGTGTAATTGACTCTTTTGTTTTTTTTATATCATAAGATGTAAAATAATGATTGTTTATTTTACTTAAATATGTTTTATTATATAACATTATGTAACAATTAGTACAATCGACGGAATCGATCACAAAGCATTACCTGATCGTTACCTAATTTTAGGCAAGATCGCTGGTCCAAATTTAGACATGTTAAAATTTTGTCTTGTTAAGTATTAGAGATTCACGATATAATGTTTTATAATGTATATATATAAATATTTTGTATTAAAATTAACTGTATTAATATATAATAAATTAAATGTATTAATATTTTGTAGTAAAAGTCAAAAAGGTCCCCTGAATGATATTCGTTTTCGACTAGATATCTTTATTTAGATGTACGGCTTTTTTTAAATGACCTTATATAACAATACGTCTGAAATCTATATTCTACATCAATATTAACTATATTAATGAGAAAGTTTGGATGTTTGGATTGGGTTCTTCATACATATTTCACAACTATATGTATTCTTAACTTTACAATGCATGTACCGATCGATTAAAAAACCAATCAGTTTTTTTACATATATGCGTGGAATGCTAGACGTACCGAATGTTGTGTTAAAATATTTTCACATATTATGGAATGACTCTTAAAGAAGGTATATATCGACGGTAAAAAGCAATCCTGCTGTAACCCGCAAAATGGAAAAGTTCACTAGAGCCAAAAAACTTTTGAGATTTAAAAAAAAATCATATCTTCCAAACTATTACACCTATTAATGAAATTTTCAGAACCTGAATATTTATACATACTAATATTATAAATGCGAAAGTCTGTCTGTCTATCTGTTACGCTTTCACTGGTAAACTGCTGGACTGATTTTACTGACATTTGACATGGAAGTAGTTGAAGAGCCGGGGTCAAACATAGGTTATTTTTTTTTCAAAAATCAAACTTTAAAGTGTTGCAATAGGGGATGAAAATGGTATCAAAAGCTATCTTGACGACATTCTAATCTACTTGCGGACGAAGCTGCGCGGGTAAGCTAGTTGTCTATAAATTCGAATATCTAAAATTATCTAGAAGATAGTTTTAGTCTACGTTTGTGTGGGTTACAGAAATAGTATGGTAATCCTATACTATTCTGATCCTATACTCTTCTGATTATATTCGATGCGGGTTCCAAGACATCTTACCTTTTCCCCTAGGGCACCCTGAGCTCAATACTCAGAGGTTATCAGGACGGTTGCCGCTGTTGATTCTGGTTTACAGAAGTTACAGTGGTGGGAACGAGAGGTGGGCACATTGCCCTTTACAGAAATAGTACCTTATTTTCTATTACGCAAAATGAACTCCAGCCTATTTATTTAAAAAAAAAAACTCTCTTGAAAAACTCCAATTTTAAGCAAAATTGTTGTTACTGCTTATTATAATTATTTATTTGAGTCAAATTAAACGTAAATAACATAAATCTATTTAACCAGCTGCACTGAATTGTTGTACTGCGTAAAGTTATGTTATGAAATAATAGTATAAATAGTAATAAACTACGATGTTCTGCAGTTTATTATCTAATATATTTAGTAAATACGGTACTTTACATAAATGTTATATACAATTATGCTGCAACCTGCACTATTCAATATTCAGTTACTATAAAGATCAAATTATATATAAAAGCGAAATTGGTTTAAATACCCACTGATAGAAAGATGCTGTTCTTCATGTTATTTTCAGCAAATATTCAATATTTATTTTTGAAAAAATAAGGAAAATTCGAACGCTGGACAAAGTTTTAGAGGTCATAGAGCCATGTACCTCTAGTGCCACGTGCTCATGGTCATAGAGGACCATTTGACACAGAATGTGATTCTAAATTAGAAATTAAAAAAATTGTACAAGTTGCGGTTTATGGCAGGATTGCTTTTACCGTCGATATATTAATTTCTATTCATACAAAAATATTTTGCACTACGCCTATTTAGGTTTGTAAAAATAAAATAGTGTATATTTAAGTCAACCGTAATCAGAGTTTTATCAGAATAATATATTTTTAACCGTTCAGACCTTCGTGACGGGTCGTAACTTATCAAGTTGAGAAAGTAAGCCCCAAAGGAACGAGGTGTAAAATTTAAACTGATTTCAACGGCCACCTTAACTTGTCCTAAATACAATTTATTGCAACATTTGTAACAGCCATTATAACTTTAAAATTACTTTCTAATTCATATTCCCCATCTTCAAGTCTTTTATTGTCCTTTTATTAAATACCTCCTCAGAAATTACGAAGGTAATTAGGGCAATTACAGTTCCCTAATTGCAGCGCCTTTCAGAAAAAAAAACCAGTATTAGAAGTAAAATTACACTTGTAGTCATTGATATAAAAAAGATACACAATCAGTGTCCCAAAATGTCCTCTAAAAATGAGCGCAATATTTTAAATTGTGCGCTCATTCCAAATAGAATCGCGTCGGTCGCGATATTGTCAATTTTATTACTTTTCGTACATTGCTTTGTGAAAACAACTATAAGTCTTGCGTTTAAGTTTGAATATACAAAAACATATAGTTTTGCCATATCTATAACTACTTGTGTGAAAGTAACGACAGTTTTGAGTGTCAGTTTTGTTCAGGAATGTGCATCTTGTATTTTTATATCAATGCTTGTAGTGTAAGAATATTAGTAATATACACAGTAAATAAAATTTTTCAACAATCGACATCCAATCTCCTGTAGATATTTACGGATCTCTGGATCAGATTATTACCAAACTTATATGAGATTAAATCAGAAATAAGGGTATATTTCCGATATAACTCAAGCAAAATATAATTTTCTAAATCGGTTTATATTTAACCGAGTTTTATAAGTAAGATATGTCAATACGTATGTAAGTTTGTAGTTTGTATATCTTTCTGTGGTCTAGTAGTTCGATGTCGGTGTTGACCACATGAGGTATTGGGTTCAATTTCTGGGTCGAGCAATTTGAATATGTATTTTTTCAGTTTTTGTGATAAAAATAATGTTTTCCGGAATTCGATAATTGCCTGGTTGGCGATAGGTTTGCCACCTAACACATTGAGGAACTAGTGGCCGGTTTCCGAAACGTAAATTAATTTTAACAAGCAATTAATCTATGATTATCAGATAATTTGCTAATAAAAATTATGCTTAAAACAGATTAATTGATTGTTAAAATTAATTTGCGTTTCGGATAACTGTCGTAGGTAAGAGGTATGCCATATTGGGCAACTACTTAAATGGCACCTGAGGTATTCCACATACGGCACCTCTCGATATTTTTCGCAGGTGCCATTGGTGGAATATTTTATTATGTTAAGTTTCATTCCCCAAATGGCACCTACGAATTACTAGTGTTGGGACATATTTAGGAAACGAAAATTTAAAAAATTGATTAAAATTAATAATTTAATAACATGATAAAAGTATAATTTCTTTTGTCCTTAATCATTTTAATATCACAATCAGTTTTTTTAATCACATGCATTGCAAAATCAGTCCTGAAATTCAATAGAATTTAAAAACAAATGCTTTTTGGCTAGGTTTATTTACGATTATGTATTTCTCTTCTTGGTTAAATCATCATGTTTTTTTTATTATGAAAAACAATTAATAATCAGCATTTCTATTGTAAAATCACGCTTGGGTTGCACTTTAAATATTTAAAAATATAAAATACTTTAACATACCTAGCTATGCGTCACCTAGTATAATTTTTAGGGATCTGAAGTAAACTAGGAACCCTTATAGTTTCGCTATGTCCGTCCGTCCGTCCGCACGATAGCTCAGAGATCCTTAGTACTAAAAAGCTGTAATTTGGCACGAATATACATATTAGTCACGTCAACAAAGTAGTAACATAAAATCTTGAAAAATATTTATTTTTTCCGTAATCCTTCGTATGAAAGTATATTTGAATACATTTTTAGTTCAGGAATACCTCGCGCCTGCGGAGACGAAATAAGGAAACAGATTGTGGTAATAAAATGACTAAAAACACAAAGAAGTTATATTTTTATCATGTTATTATAATTTGTATTGATTTTAATCGATTTGTTTAATTTTCATTTCCTAAGTACACCCCAACACTAGTACTTACTGATCCGTAAGTGTCATTTCGGGAATAAAACCAAAAATAATAAATTATTCCACTAATGGCACCTGCGAAAAGTATTGAGAGGTGCTGTATGTGGAATACTTCAAGTGTCATTTAAACGGGCGCCTAATATGGCATACTTCGTAGGTAAGTATTTTCGGTTAATCGTTGGTGTATTGATTGTATTTCTGACTACCCAATCACATAGTAGAGATACGCGCGTGAAGATACTTGTTTATATCCTATACATATATAAACGTAAATTATATTACACAACAGTCATCTCGCGATAATATGAATTTAGCAGTGTATTGTATTTCTTTATTTCATAAGTTAACAAAAATCAGATTGTTTTCATGATGGAAATAGACAAAAAAAATATTATTGGTACATTGCTATCCATGTGGCGGAACGAAATGCCATATGTATAAGTTATTGATTCCTTTACGCAAATAAACTGCCTTTTATCTCGCTTTACCCTTCAAAGTGGAGGAACACGATATTGATAAGCGCTGACGCAATTACGACAAGAATGTAAATCTGTGGTTTTAAGCTACCGTTACTTAATTACTATGTTTTCTTTTTTTTTTATATATCATAAGATAGCAAACAAGCAGATGGGTCTCCTGATGGAAAGAGTCAACCATCGCCTATAGACACCAAAGATGTTAATGGTGCGTTGCTATCTCGTGGCGAGGTCTAATGCCACATGCATAAGTTTACCGGCTACCTTACCCTCCAAACCGAAACACGACAGCGACAAGCACTGACGCTATTGCGGCAGGAATAGATAAGGCGGTGGTACCAGACCCGGGCGAGACAATGCAGAACTCTACCACCTAGTTGCCACGATGGTAGTGACTCGATAGCCAATCGGTCGCCTTTTACGACCTGCCTGGCAGAACAGCAGTTGGCCTATTCTTCAAAGGAGGCCGGGACCAACACGGCGGAAAATGTAAATTTTTGACAGAAAATGGCAACGCACAGACAGATGGACATCAAATTATATTAATACAAGCTTTTGTCCGCGGCTTTGCTCGCGTAAAATGAGACAAAAAGTAGCCTATGTCACTCTCCATCCCTTCAACTATCTCCACTTATAAAATCACGTCAATTCGTCGCTCCGTTTTGTCGTGAAAGACGGAGAAACAAACTCACACATTCACACACACTTCAAGGTAAGGTACATCATCCGTATGTACTTCAGCTATTGAGCCTTCGTGTACCTGACCGCTATGTATGGAGGCGACGCCGTCTGCCACTATTGGCTGTACCCAGGGCTAGAACTAGTTTAATGGCACAAACACCATTGACTCGAGCCTTAAACATAATAAATTTGGTCCAGGACAGAATAGATATTTTAATTGCAATTGGAATGAATTAATGAAAGTTATATTATATGTTGTTAGTTACTGTTAAATTTTTTCTGTTTTTAACGTCTTTTTCGTTATAATATTTGATTTGTAGATTTTTATTTGTATTATTTAAAAATAGTAGAATTTTGTTTATACCGTTCTTTTGTTTAAGTGTTAAAAATGTATATTAGTTAGTAAAAATGCCGCGCTATCGCATTGGGCAATGTCCTGTAATGGTAGTTGTGTAAGCAAGTAAATAAATAAATAAATAAATAAATAAATTTCCCATTTATAATATTAGTATGGATTTCTCTGTATTTTCTGCCTCGCACTACTCCTTTGTGGAATAAATTATCGGCGGGGGTGTTCCCGAACGGAACACGACTTGGGGAACTTCAAGAAAAGAGCTTGGTCATTTTTAAAAGGCCGACAATGCTTCTGCAAGACCCTTGGTATTGCAGATGTTCACGGGCGGTGGTGATCACTTACCCCCTGCAGGTGCACCCCCTGCTCGTTTGTCTCCCTCTACTATATATAAAAAAATAATTTCGTTTTTTTTTTGTATCATAAGATAGCAAACATGCAGACGGGTCTCCTGATGGAAATAGTCAACCATCCACCATCACCACCAACCAACCATCATGTTAATGGTGCGTTGCTATCTTGTGGCAAGGTCTAATGCCACATGCATAAGTTTACCGGCTACTTTACCCAACAAACTGGAACACGACAGCGACAAGCGCTGACGCTATTGCAGCAGGAATAGGTAAGGCGGTGGTACCAGACCCGGGCGAGAAAATGCAGAACTCTACCACCTAGTAGCCACGATGGTAGTGCCTCGATAGCCAATCGGTCGCCTTTTACGACCTGCTTGGCAGAACGGCAGTTGACCTATTCTTCAACGGAGGCCGGGACCAATACGGCGAAAGGTATTCTAGGACCCTAAAATACCCCAAAATAGTAGGAAAACACTAACCATTTTTATTTATGGGATATAAAAAAAGAATTTTCTAGATTAATCTCGGAAAATTGTAGCCCGTACATTTTTGTAGCTGTGCAACTAAATACAAGGTTTATTTTTAACTTTTTCGGCAGGAGACCTAATCTCGTTGGGAATCGTGAACGACCATTTTCCTTCTAAAAATTCGCTCCATTTCATCAGAAAATCGAATTTTATGTATTGATTCTTTTAGCACTTTACTTTTTATTTCATTAGTTCGTGCTCGTGTAGAAATAGACAGCGAATAAGCTGGTGGCTCGCCTGATAATAAGAGAAACAATCGCTTATAGACACCAAAGATGTTAATGGTCCGTTGTCATCCGAGTAGTAGGTTAACAATGATTATATATTTGATTGTGTCGACTTAGGAGTTCGATTTTTTCACAGCTGAGAAGGACTGTAAACCCGAGTATTTAACACAAATTTCAATTTGATACCTCTTCGCATTTCTGAGAAAAAGGACCTTGACAGATGGACAGACAACGAAGTGATCCTAAAAGGGTTCTATTTTTTCCTCATAAGGTAGGGAATCCTAAAAAGAACGTGACAACGTAGAGATAAGCTTCGTGGCATGCCCGAACAAGCCCAAAACAAATTGTAATATGAAAATTTTAACTTTATAGCGTCGAGAGATACCCTCGCTGTCCCTGATTAAGGGCTTACGCCGCCGCTGTCCGTGTATAAGCTCCCTGGTTGATACGGGTCCCTTTTAAGAAATATATCATCTGCTTCCTTGCTAGGCATTTTGTAAAAACCTTTGGCTAAACGTGTCTCTACTATTATGACCACTTGTGCAAGGTCTCGTTCGAGTCACCTTTTGGTTAACTTTTACTATAGCAATGATGTTAGTAATGCAATATCTATATAAATAAAAATAAATCCCTGAAATGTTTGTATGAGCATAATTTTGGAATAAATGTCCCAAAACAGTATCTTCACGCCCTTATCATCGAAGAGATAGGCCAAGGTACAAACAGTGCACCGACGATTAGCCGAATATGTAATATATATTCGGCTAATCAATGTGAATAAAACTGCGCCGAATAACGTCGATTGCATATATTGCATCAAAATTGGTTTATCCGTTCGGGAGATATCGTTGACGAAAAACTTTGCAAAAAGTGTTTTTTGACGTAATTTCGAGAATTTTTAACAAATAATTTTTCGACCTTCTACAATATTTTGATACTTAAAAACTACGTCAAATGCAGTTTCAAAAATGAAAATCGAATTTGGTTTTCAAAAGTTTGAGCTTTTTAAATATTAATATTTTGTTCTTTACAGAAAACTTATGTAATATTTTTTAAATAATTTTCAGGCTAATATACTTATTGAATTAAAAATCTAATCACGTTTTATCTCTAAGAAACTGCGTTAAATACCGTAAATTGTATCAAAATCGATTGATTTGTTTGGGATTTATCAATAACGAAAAATTTTGAATTTTTTATTCATTTATTTATTTTACATTTTATTGTACCCAAAATACATCTTTTTGTAAATTAATATAAAACACGTAGAAAGGGCGACCTTATCTCTGAAAGAGATATTTATCAGCAAATCCTAGACGCGAGAATGTACAAATAAACGGAGAACACAGTGTATAAGTGCGTAACTTACAACTAGAATTATATAATACTAGCTGTGCCCGCGACTTCGTTCGCGTGGAAAAAATTCTAAAATAAAAACTCACATTGTTCACGTTCCCGTTGGATTTCCGGGATAAGAACTATCCTATGTCCTTTCTTGGGTCTCAAACTATATTTGTACCAAATTTTATCCAAATCGGTGCAGTGGTTTGGCCGTGAAAGCGTAACAGACAGACAGACAGACAGACAGAGTTACTTTCGCATTTATAATATTAGTATGGATAATAAAAAAATAACAATCGTAAATAATGTATACTTTTAAGCTTTTGCGGCCTTATCAAACGAATTATTAAAAATCAATGGGATCTTACCGCGATTAGTTGATTTTATTTATTTTTCAATCGATTTCAATTTCAAAAAATAGATTATGTAGTTAAGAAAACATTTTTGAGCTCAAAAAATTGCGTTGAATGCCACTCAAAACATAAAAATCGATCATCGTTTCCAAAATATACAACTTGTCAAAAATGAAATTATTGTCATTTGAAACAAAATTTAGATTTTTGAACTATGAAAAACTATGAAAAAAAAAATTATACTTTGGGTCTGGTTTTTGGGATGCTTTGGTTTTTCTTTCTTTCAGATTGAAATACCACAATGTAGTGGGAAGTTTCAGGGATGGTGTGCAGGGTCAACCGGTATTCATATTTTTTAACTATTATTCATTATGCTTTTTTCAGTAAAAAAAAAATAGTAACAGCGGAAAAGGAAAACAAATTGTTTATCCTGGTTAGGTCCTGGTAAAGATAACAGGACTTATTATATTATTACATTGTCATCGGTCCCTGGTAAGACTGCAAAGTTTTAAATCGTTTTTTTATCGTTACATATACAAACCAAGCTAATCTAGACTGATAAAAAGGGTACTAGAAAAAAACAGGAACTAAGAATTTGAAATATAAATTAAATAATAAGTGAACTGAAAAAAAAACATGAACACTTATTTGTGATTAGTTGTTTCTGTGGGTTTCAATCTGCTGCATTTTTAATAAGTACTCTTAGACAAAGTTTGAAAAAATTGTTATTTATATATTAATACGTGAAGGAAAAGTTTTAGTTCCCTTTTTAAGGCCATTACGCGAACGGTGGAGCATGAAATTTGGTACAGTTAAAGCTTACATGGTAATAAAAATAAATATTTTAATAAAGCGAATTAGAAATACACTAAACTAATAAAAATAACTATTACACACTCTACATTCATGTGACGTAAGTACATGATAATGTTCAGACACGCATTATCTATTCCTGCCGCAATAGCGTCAGTGCTAGTCACTGTCGTGTTCGGGTTTGGAGGGTAAGGTAGCCGGTAAACTTATGCATGTGGCATTAGAGCACGCCACAAGACAGCAACGCACCGTTAACATCTTTGGTGTCTGTAGGCAACGGTTGCCTCTTTCTATCAGGAGACCCATCTGCTTGTTTGCTATCTTACGATATAAAAAAATACTATTTTCTTTACGACAAATTCAGTTGTCAAACTTAAAAAAGATTTTACTGTCTAGTCTATGGTCATATTTCGGCCACAGTTATTTTTATTACTTGTTAAATACATAAAAACTACTGGACGAATTACATGAATTGATCTAACCCCAAAGTAAGCAAATAATTAGCCTGTAATATGGATAGCTTGTAATATCTTCGACTTAAGCAACTTTTTCGCTATCGCGTGTCGCCGGCTTTATTACCCCAAGGTATTTTAATTCCATTTTATTTTCTCGTGCCTTTTCAAGGAGAGTCATATATTCGCACCATCAGGAAATCCAATTTAATGGAATGACAAAATAAAGTAGAAAATAGGATGGAGGGAAAGATAAAATCGAAAAATCGGAGCCACGCCGCACATTAAATACAAAGTACACAATATTTCCACGAAGTGAGCAAACGTGAACTCGCTTAGCAAAAGTACGTAACTATTTACCTCCTTATAAGTCGTAATTAGCATTTTAAAGTTAGTACTTCGTGATGTTCCGTACTGGTTTTTCCTTGTATATTATCACAAACAATTATGGCCTGTACACGATTATTACCTATTTATATTGCCAAGCTGATAAAATCTGTGCTCATCCATATTTTATTAATAGTTTCGTTTATATAACAAATTAGATTCTAGAAGCGTCGAAAATCTATTTTAATACCTAAAACTTTTGAAGTTTTTGGAATAATAAAATTATGTAATGTGCCGAATTTCGCCCGTTAGTTACAGTAGTTTTACTTGGAGATTATGGGTACTGCAGGTTAAAATTTTGAATATGTGCATTTTACGAATCGCTACAAAATAGTGCAACACCCAATTAGAAAAAATATTTTTTTTAAAATATTCATAAGATATTTCTAAAAAGTTAATTATATATTTCCAAAAACTTTTAGATGTTGCCAATATTTTGTGAGATATTTGCTTCTGAAGTGATCAAAACTGATCGTCCCCTTCCAACTCGAAAGATTTAGCGAAAATTGAGAAAAAAATTCGGGAACATACAATTCAACAAAAACTTGAAATGAAAATTAGCTTGAACAAAATCGACCGTGTTGTATATGAGATATGAGATAAGAGATAATGTCGATAGCTGCATAAAATACTTCGGTAGCTGTACGATATAATATATGTTTTAAAATACTGTCTTTATGTTTGTTACACTTTAATCGGTAAACCTCTAAAAAGACTTTTAATAAATTTTGGCAGGAATTTGGCAGGAAAGATGGTTGGAATAGAATAATATAAATAAAATATATTTTTTTCGAACTTTAAATAACTGAAATACGGGATGAAAAAAAATACATATTTTATATTTATAACCTTTTACTCTTCTTGTAGGCTAAGCTGCGTGTCTCAGATAGTTAAATATCATGAAAATAATAAAAAGTGGAGAAATAATTTATATAAGATCAAATGCGAAAAGTACTCTCTCAAGCAAAAGATTTTACAAATCGACAAGTCACACGAATTGATTATATCACGAATTATCTTATATGTTTGTTTCGTAATGGGTGTTAGTCAACAATATTGACACATAAAAAAGTATCTTCACTCCCATATTCCCGAAGAGTAAGGCAGAGGTACAAGAAGTGCAGCCACGATTAGCCGAAGATATTTGGTCTCACAATGTGATAGGCGGCAAGTCTATCGAAAACCGTTCACATTCCAATCCCAAGCAATATTTTTTATTAGAAAATTGAAAAAATACTTTTTTTTGATTGCCCGACCCGGGAATCGAACCCGGAACCTTATGTGGTCAAGGACGACGCCAGACCACGAGGCCACAGAGGCGGTAGTAATACATAGATACATATAATAAAATCGTAGGAAAGTCAAAACTGTACATTGAATATTCTTTTAAAAGAATACTTGGGTAGGGCGTTATCTACAATCGATATCGAAGCCAAAAATATAGTTTTTAGAATTTTTGTCTGTTTGTCTGTATGTATGTCCGGGGTAAACTCAAAAAGTACTGCATGGATTTACTTCAAATTCTGCATGAATATTACTAACAGGTCAGGTCAACATATAGGCTACATATTATAACGCTATCACCTACGAGGGAGGGGCTGTGCGGAGTAAACGAAATCCGCGCGGACGAAGTCGCGGGCAACAGCTAGTACATATATAAATACTGAACTATATTTCATAAACGCCCAAACATCTATGCTCATTACACAAATGCCTGTCCTTGTGGAGAATCGCATACTAGCCCCATTGGTTGTACAGCCAGAATCGCTAAAATTGATGTGTGGTTTGCAACCGTCAGAGTATTTGAAACTTTGTTCGGAAAGAGGTAACAAGTCCCGGGCTACCTTACTCTCCTATATCACTAAGTTTCGCCATTACAAAGTTAGCGCATTTATTACTACCGTTATTCGTAAACATGTAATTATAACTGAAGATGCTGATGGCTCATTAGTTAAGTAGAAGTTAATAAATGACTGAGAAAAGAGATTCTTGATCATTTTTCCCTGTATTGGTACCGGGTTCCTTTGAAGAATTGGCTAACTGCTGTTCTGCAAGCAGGTCGTAAACGGCGACCGATTGGCTATACGAGTCACTGACATCGTGGATAGTAGGTGGTAGAGTTCTGCATTGTCTCCCGGGTCTGGTACCACCGCCTTACATATTCCTGCCGCAATAGCGTCAGTGCTTGTTACTGTCGTGTTTCGGTTTGGAGGGTAAGGTAGCCGGTAAACTTATGCATGTGGCATTAGACCTCGCCACAAGATAGCAACGCACCATTAACACCTTTGGTGTCTAAAGGCTATGGTTGACTCTTTCCATCAGGAGACCCATCTGCTTGTTCGCTATCTTGTAATATAAAAACCATGATCTACTGGGTTATATTTTTGGATAAGGCAGATGTGATATTGTTTTATAAATTTAAAGTGTATACATCTTTACGGTTAAAATATTTTTTAGGGTTCAGTACCTAAAAGTTAAAACCTATTACTAAGCCTCCGCTATTTATCTGTCCGTCTGTCTGTCTGTCACCAGGCTGTATCTCATAAACCGTGATAACTAGAAAGCTGAAACATTCACAAATTATGTATTTCCGTTGCCGCTATAACAACAAATATTAAAAATAAAAAAATGAAAATTTTAAGGGGGGATCCACATACGATAAACGTGTTTTTTTTCGTATTTTTTTGCTATGATGGTACAGAACCCTTCGTGCGCGAGTCTGACTCGCACCTGGCTGGTTTTTTATAATATAGGGTCGAAACAAACAGATGGGTCACCTGGTAGACAAAGACGACCATCGCTCATAGACGCCAAAGATGTTAATGTTGCATTGTTATCCATGTGACAGGATTGAGGATAGTATTACCACATGCATAAGTTTATCGGCTATTTTACCTTACAAACTGGAACACGAAGGTAGTATTGACGCTATTGCGGCAGGAATAGGTAAGGCGATGGTACCAAATACCCAAGCGAGACGTTGCAGAACTCTACCACCTAGTGGTCATGGTCACCAACAACAAGAATAATCTGACAGCGGAATGACATTTTATAAAATGGATACTGTGGCATATTTTGTTTACTAGATAGATGACATAGCGGTACTTCGCACGAAATTACAAATTCGACTTCTGTAATAGGCGAAATGTGGCGGGTTTTAATTTTGTATCTTTTGAAATCCCATCATAAGCACAGCCTTAGCCTTAGCACTAGATATTTTAATTATTTATATGTCATTAAATGATTCACATAAAAAAAGTGTTTTTTTCAGTTTTCTGAGAAACACAAAGTTGCTTGCCACCTATCACATTGTGGGACCAAGTATCTTCGGCTAATCGTGGGTGCACTTGTTGTACCTCTGCCTACCACTTCGGGGATATGGGCGTGAAGATACTTTTTTTTTAAATAGTAAACAACAGCTGGTTCTTCTGATGGAAAGATAAACCATCGCCTAAAGACACTAAAGATGTCAATGATGCGATGCTATTCGCGTGGTGGGATCAGTGGGATGGTAGTGCCACATGTATAAGACCGGCTATCTAGCCTTATGATAATGATGATTATCACCTATTTTAGTACACTTTAAGTCAATAATTAAGTTTAAGTCAATATTTAAGTTAATCGCCTCTATGGACACGTATTCCGGTGTCTGAGTTGACCACAAGAGGTCCCGGGTTCGATTCCCGGATCGGAAAGTATCTTCGGCTAATCGTGGGTGTATTTTGTTATACCTCTACCTACCTCTTCGAGGGTACGAGCGTGAAGATAATTTAAGTCAATGAATTGTGATGAACTCAAGTATATCGCCGTTTACTTTAGTCAGCATCATGAAGTATTAGGTGTAGGTGGAGCTAGCTCGCGTATTAATCACTTGAAACATATATTTTACGTTATGTCTTTGTCTATGAGGTCTCTCCGTCTCTTTTTATACAGCTGTGTTAGAAAGGGAGGGTAAGACCTCAGATGACAGCAGTATTTAAAATTGTGTTTCAAGTAGGTATTAGAAATGCTGCCTCCAGATAAAATACAGCTTCATGGTAAGCATATTCTACGAGAAAACTGTCAAATGACAGATACCTAATCGGCAAAGGGCAAACACTTCTGCAACTTCTTCCACAGAATACTTAATACTACAAGTATCTTTGAAATTTTATTAATACACTAGTACTGTTTCACATATCACTTTAAATTTTAATTATTATCACCAACCGGTTTCGCCTTTTACGGCATCTTCAGGGCTAAGCCCTGAAGCCCTGAAGATGCCGTAAAAGGTGAAACCGGTTGGTGATAATAATTAAATTTTAAAGTGATTTGTGAAACAGTACTAGTGTATTAACAAAATTGCAAATGGAGTTTCACCAAGTGCTGACGATAAAACGTGTAAAATACAAGTATCTTTTCTTATATTGTTTATTTAAGCCCTTTGAGAGTTCAGTTAATAGTTCTCGAAATTACATCGCAATTGTATTGTTCAACTAAAAAACTTATAGTTTTTATAACTGACTTTTTATGCCTTTGTGAACTAAGAAGCGTGAAAATTTAAATTAACTTATTTAACTTAGTTCAAACTTGTTAAGAATTTGTAGAAAACTCTGGAATAGAATTAAAATATATTTTAGATAATTCTACAAAACTAAATAAATATTCACGGGACAAATTACACTTACTGATCTAACCCCAAAGTAAGCAAATTATTTGCTTGTGTTATAATTTCCTTACTTTTTTTTAATATATTTCATTATAATAATAATAAAAAATAAAAAACGCTTGCGCGTCAATGCTTGTCAGAGGTTTCTCTTTCCGTGAGGCGAGCCATCACCTTTTTTTTATCTAATCTATATTAATATTATAAAAGCGAAAGTTTGGATGTTTGTATGGATGTTTGTTACTCAATCGCGCAAAAACTACTGTACGGATTTGAATGAAATTTGGCACACAAGTAGATGATGACCTGGAATAGCACATAGTCTATTCACTTTTAATACGCTGAATACTAATCACTCGCAATGGTTTACGGCTATCCTCACGTGTTTTTTGCTTATCACTATGCACCTGCATTAAACACTCGCACGCGCACTAATCAAAGTGAAAACGGGGCTTAATTATGAAATGTATGTACATAGTGATAGTGTTTAGTGCTTAGATAAGAGCTAGGTGCTCGAGCCTGATTCATCAGAAAGTGACTCATTCGCCACGACACTTAGACCAGAAACAAAATACTTTAACAATGGGTGATTAATAAGTAATTAATGAACTGTGTTGAAATTCTGAGAAATTTTCCTTTGAACTATATCTTTAAATATTACTAGCTGTTGCCAGCGACTTCGTCCGCGCGGACTTCGTTTACTCCGCACTGCTCCTCCCCCGTAGGTGATAGCGTGATAATATGTAGCCTATTAGTTGAACCGACCTGTTATTAATATTTGAAGTAAATCCATACAGTACTTTTTGAGTGGACCCCGGACATACATACAGACAAACAGACAAAAATTCTAAAAACAATATTTTTGGCTTTGATATCGATTGTAGATCACGCCCCAAGTATTCTTTTAAAAATTATTCAATGAACAATATATATATATAATATATATATATATATATATATATATATATATATATATATATATATATATATATATATATATATATATATATATATATATATATATATATATATATATATATATATATATATATATATATATATATATATATATATATATGCACATAATAACATGTTTGTATATAATCATGTATGTCACACTAACGTAGTGTGTGTAATGTTTAATTTTATTAATTTAATGTATTTCTCACGCATTTTATTTAAAAATATTAATTTTCTGCAGTCCTCCGCAATGTAAACTTTAACCGTACCAAAATTTATACTCCACCATTTGCGCAATCGTCTTAAAAAGGGATCCAAAGTTTTTCCTTCACGTATGATTATATAGATTAATACTAGGCTACAGCGTGCAGCCCGCTGCATGTTTTTGGTGCAGCCCGCTGCATGTTTTTGGTGTAGCCCGCAGCATGTTTTTGGTGCAGCCCGCTGCATGTTTTTGGTGCAGCCCGCTGCATGTTTTTGGTGCATCCCGCGAGAATAGCCTATTTTTCGGGAAAAAAGTAGCCAGGTCATTATCTGCTTGTGTGCCAAATTTTATCCAAATCTGTTCAGTAGTTTTGGCGTGATTGACTAATAAACACCCATCCGAACATCCACCCAATCAAACACTCAAACTTTGATTATAAATGCGAAAGTTTGGATATATGAATGGATGTTTGTTACTCATCACTCAAAACGCTGAACCGATTTGGATGAAATTTGACACAAATGTAGGTGATAACCTAAAATATCACATAGAATACTTTTAAATCTGGAAAAATATGTTTTTCCCGTGGGATTTACAGTGCAACTAGTTTAATATAAATATTCATGTCACAATGTCAGGGAACTGATTGTATTTGTAATGAAAGAAATCATCACGTCCCTGGGCGCTTCAGATGCTGAAACGTGATAGTGGTTCGATCAGATCCAGCGGAGTACTGAGTCACGTAGGAAGGCGATAAGGCGGAATCACGTTACGTGATAAAGAAAATGAGCTAATTTGCAACGTCGAACAAAACTCCAGAGTTTACCTCACAAGGTCAGGCGCATTTGTCATAGGCTAGCGATCACGTAGATGTGATACTTCGTTGACTTTTATGTATTTGTATATCAGTAGCTGGACCTTGTACCTTTGTTTATAATTTTATGTTTTATTTGAAAAAAGAAGGATGGAAAATCACAAAAATTTTAGAATTGAGAAATAAAATAGTTTTTAATAGCCAAATGTTGATAATGAATATTTTTATTTCATTTTATTTCATTTTAATGCTAAAAACCTCCTAAAAACTTTGGATATATTGAAAAAGATTTCATGTCATAATTTTTAGCGGTTATCGTTTGATGTGCATTCAAAAAAGAAGCTATTTTTATAGATATAGATCCATTAGCAGCACCCAACTTCTTCACTGGGCGTGATTTGACCGACATTAAAATATCATATGACCTCTAGTTTGAACATTCACTTATTTTTAAGTTAATTCGTTCGGAACACTTAAGTTATAACGTGACATATAGAAAAAGAGACAAAAATTATATATCCTATTATTTGTGAATTCACGTGTTCTCGTTATATATGAATGTCATCAAGATCAGTCAAGTCGTGCTTAAGTTATAATGGAACATATAGACAAAAATTCAAAATGGCAAAATTGATGATATTGAGTCATTAAATCAATATTTATTACGTTTGACAAAAAAATATTGTATAAATAGACACTACAGGTTTATTAGGTTTATTAGTAGTTTTAACTACTACAGTATAGATTCAAAAACAGGTTATTTTATTAAGCCTATCAAAATTATGCCATTGAACTATTGTGTTATGTGTGTGTTTTTAACCGACGTTCCTATTTCTATAATAAGAGGTTAACAATTCAGCTGTATGTTTTTTAATGTTTGGTATCTCAGAAATAGGTAGAAATGGACGTTTTTGTTATTTTTCATCATCGACGCAAATCGATGTTTCGTAAATATCAGTCGTTGTTAATATCGTTGTTTCCGACAACGGTGTCGGACATTCAAGTACGCTAAGTACTGGCTGGGAAACATGAAACATATTGATAGTTATACAGTGGTTAAGCGTTTTCATAAACGTTGTAATATTATCGAACTTCAACGTAAAAACACTTATGAAAATAAAAAAAAATGATGTGGTGTCGCGGGACACCAGGTAGGAACGAACTTCCTTCGGCTAAACGGCACTACTCGCTTGTGTACGCGACTGTCGCGCCTGCGCACGTCTCATTTACCGCTTTTATTCCACGCATTTTTCTTACGGTTTTTTCGTTCCAATAAGATTTAATGTAAGTAAATATAAAAAATGTATTCTTTTTTATTTAATTAGTTAAAATTTGCATTTGCGTTTAAAAAGATGATTGTCTATTTAAGCACGCAGTTAAGTTGGCACATGGAATTGATTTTGTTGCGCTCATCCGTTGCTTATTTACAACTGGTTTCATTCCAGCGTTCCCGAACCTCCCGATTTTATGGGAGATCTACTGATTTTGTACTACACTTCCCGATCTCTCCTTATGCAATAAATTTCTGTCAATAGATAAGCGATTCCCATTCTTCGATTCGAGTGTAGGCGTTAAATACAACCCCGATAAAATTAATGCACCCTAATCATCTTATTGAGAAAGCTTTGGTCGGGAATTTCCCTTTTACTGTGACGGGAAAAAGCAGTAAGAATGTGAAACCATTAATCATCTCTGTATACCAAAATGTATTATCTCCTTGAGTTTGGCAATAAATTCTCTTTCCGTAGGTTTAGAAACTTGCTCGCTTTTCTTGGTTTAAACCAGTTTATCTGATCAGTTTATCCTGTCAGTGAAAGTCAGTCTGTTTCGTTTCGCTTGTTTACACAACACACGGTATTTTAAGTTTTATTTCTAATATTTAAAAAATATGTAATGAGTTCAATGTACTGTGAATACAACACGGATAATAGAATCGAGTATAAGTGCAGGATGTAAAAGAAAGTAAACATATGCGCAAAATTACAAGGAAGATTAGTAGAAAAGTTACACAGTTCGCGGGTTGGTTTGCTCCAAGCAAAAAATCCATAGATTTTGCAAATGTTGTGATAAGAATATGAATATAATATCATCTGGTATGGATAAGCGGTCACAGCATTTAACGTGACAGCATTTGAATTTAAAAAAATAGCTGGACTAATCTAAATCAACCGAAAATTACTGATCAATTTAAAGTAAATAATATTCTTAGCGGTCAGTTTGTTTAAAATAAAGCAAAAAACAGACTATCTATTTCATCAATCGAAGGTTTGCTCCATACAAAACAATATCTTGATAAAGCCAGTTGTTATGATTTTAATGTAAATTTTTTTTATTGCTCTGATGTAAGAAGTTACGAATATTTTTTTTGTTTTTTTTTTTATATTATAAGATAGCAAACAAACAGATGGGTCTCCTGATGGAAAGAGTCAACCATCGCCAATAGACAACAAAGATGTTAATGGTGCGTTGCTATCTTGTGGCGAGGTCTAATGCCACATGCATAAGTTTACCGGCTATCTTACCCTCTAAACCGGAACACGACAGCGACAAGCACTGACGCTATTGCGGCAGGAATAGGTAAGGCGGTGGTACCAGAGCCGGGCGAGAAAATGCAGAACTCTACCACCTAGTATCCACGATGTTAGTGACTCGCATAGCCAATCGGTCGCTTTTTACGACCTGCCTGGCAGAACGGCAGTTGGTCTATTCTTCAAAGGAGCCCGGAACCAACACGGGGGAAATATAAACTTTGTATGAAGTAACTTAAAAAATAATAAATTTTGTATTGTAACGTGTCATTGTTGTTTAGTAATCTACCGATTTTCCAAACAATAAGATTCTCTCGAATTTTCCCAATTTTCGAAACATAGTTCTACCGTACTTTAAAATTTGCATTTGGGAACACTGATTCATTCGCTCGTATCGGCCATCGGGCATCGCCGTGTTATAATTGACATTATCGGTTACGGTCAGCATTATTCGATATTTGTCACCGCGTTGAATTTGGGTGTTATTCCTATCCATTGCTGAGCTTTTCGTCATCGGATGCCATCACCACAGACTATCTTCTACTTACTATCTACTATCTTATCTATCTTCGGCACTTGATGAAACTGCATTTTAAAAAATGTATTACAAATAAATTCACTTGTACTTCCAGTTCACTTGTATATTATTTTATTGTTAACATCTAACCGGTTTCGCTTATTACAGCGTAATCAGGGATGGTTTGGAATTATAATATGTTTATCAAATTGTAAATAATGACAAACTATATTACGTTGTAGCTGAGTATTAGACAATATATTTTTGATTTGACACAAAGGTATCTACAGTACCCGGCGATAAATATTGCACATCGAACTTTGGAAAGAGACAATCGGATAATTTCGGCTTCGTAAAGCGTTATCTCTGTCCCACACTACCTATGTGACGTTTAGTCAGTCGTTGTTCAAGTACGATAGAGTGCAGTCGCGTCCCGAAAAAAATATATATTTAGAGTTGATAACACCCACAAATTTAAATAATTTAAAGTTGTAATATGGCATCTTTCGGAAAAAGAGGGAAACCTTTACGAGGTCAGTCACGTGAAATTATCTACAATGTTTATAAATACTTTGTAAGCGAAGCTGATAGATTTAAAAAAAAAGTAGATGAAAATGTAAGTTGTTATTTTAAGAAGATTCAAGAGCGAGTTGCAAATGCCACTGGAATTTCAAGAAGAACTTTGAACAATATATTAAACGAAGTCAGTACTGAAACACATTCGACTGAAATTAAGTTCAGCACTCCAAAAAAAGGGAGACCAAAAAAGCAATTTCGTTTGGATATGGACGATTTTGATTACGATGTTGTTCGAAGAATGGTGTATGATTTTCACTTACGATTTAATGAACTGCCAACAATAAAATCATTAAAAGCTAAGTTATCTGAAGCTATTAATTACAATGGGTCTGAAAAAACATTGAGAAAAATACTTCATGACATGGGATTTCAGTTCACTAAAATGGAAGATAATCGAAAAATTCTAATGGAAAAGCACGACGTTAGTCTCAAACGAATGGAATACCTTGATAAAATACGCAAATTTCGCGAAACAGGAAAAAATATCGTCTACATGGATGAGTCATATATACATGCATCCCACACTAAAGGGAAATCTTGGAGTGACGATAAGAAAAAAGGAGTAAAAAAGCCAATTTCAAAAGGTCAACGTTTGATAATAGTTCATGCGGGAAATGAAAAAGGCTTTGTACCCGGTGCTTTTTTAACGTATAAATCCACGGACACTACAGGTGACTATCACAATGAAATGAATAACGATAACTATGAGAAATGGCTGGTTAACCAATTAATCCCAAATATACCCAGTGATTCTGTTCTAGTTATCGACAACGCACCCTATCACAACAAGTATGTTGAGAGACCCCCCAACTCAAACACCATTAAACGGGAAATGATCAACTGGTTAAACAGACATGAAATTCCAGTTGATCCAAAATTAACAAAAACCCAGATTTACGCTATTATATGTCAGCACAAGGAGAGGTATACAGAGTTTTCTGTGGACAAAATACTTGCCGAACATGGGCACACTGTGTTGCGATTGCCACCATATCATCCGGATTTTAATCCAATTGATAATATATGGTCTCAACTGAAAGGCTATGTAGCCTCTAGAAATGTGGGTATGAACTTAACTACAGTAAAAACATTATTGACTGAAAAAGTAAACATGATCGGCGCTGAAGAGTGGAAAAAGGTTTGCGATCATGCAATCAAATGTGAGAATGAATATAGAAGCATTCAACACAGTTTAGACAATTACACTGATAGATTAGTAATAAATACGGCTGATAGTGACAGTGATATTGACCTCTTTGAGAGCACAGATAGTGAAATGGAAGTAATTGAGAATTAGAATTATTATTATTTTTATTGCAATGTCTCATTTTAGCAATAGGTATAATGGTGTTTATTATGTACACTAAAGCTGTAATGTTCCAAAATAATTAAATACGTAAACATAATGTAAAAATGTTTTTTTATTTTATTTTACCCCAACCTAAAGCCATCACTTATAGAAAAATTAGTGTATTTTATACAAAGAATAAAAATATCAAAAGAAGCAAATCATACTTGTTTTAACAGCTCCTAATAGGTACCGGACTGTTTGTATTTTGTGCGACAGAGATAACGCTCTACGAAGCCGAAATTAGCCGATTGTCTCTTTCCAAAGGTCGATGTGCAATATTTATCGCCGGGTACTGTACGTTATAAACCCAATATTTTTTCCCAAAAACAAAAGGAAACTATATTATTATTAGTTATTATATTATATATATATATATATATATATATATATATATATATATATATATATATATATATATATATATATATATACATACATACATATATATACATACAACTGTACAATATTTTTTTTACTTCATTTAATTTTTCTTTTTAAAGGTAAACTTAAAATAATTTTAATACATTAAAATTAGATGCATTTCAGATTTAAATATAATCAATAAATTCTACATAATATCACGTCAATTTTAAAAAGATATACAAATTTAGGTAAATATCAAGCTAAAAAATTTGTCGGTCAGTTATGGATCGATTTTATAAATTATTTTTTGTTTGGGAGGGAGGGGAGAGAGGGAGGGAGGAGAAGGATACTTCCCCATTTTACTTTGATGAAGATCTGACGCAGAGTTCCGGAGATAGATACAGGAAATTGAAAATTGGTTGCGGCGGTTTTACTGCGGTAAAAAATATTCATATTTTTTTTTTTTTTTATATTTGCATTTATTTATTTAATACTTTATTGTACTCAGGAAATAACATAAAAAAACAATATGAACGTAACAAAGTACAATCTGCAAGCCCATCTCTACTTAAAGATATTTATTTTAGCTAACTCGTTAAAGGAGAATCATGAAAATAAATAAATGTGTAGATCTAGAGTACAAAAAATAACAAATATTATAAACTATGAAACCAAATTAATGTGTAATGATAATGTATTAAAAAAAAATTTGAGAGAAAAAAAAATACATACAGTATAAATAAAACTTACATTGCAGCAAGGAATATTAATACATATTTTTTATATTTTTTTTTGTGTTTTATTTTTACTTGATCTTGAAACATGTACAGTATGCTATACCGCTGAATAAAAGTTTTTTTTCTAAATGTTTTTTCTTACTTACTTACAGCTAGATTATATTAGGGATAACACTTATCCCTAATGTGTTATCCCTAATATAATCTAGCTGGGTGCAGCTAGATTATATTCTATCATTTAATTTTAATAAACTTTAGTATTGCAGATGTCCATGGGCGGCGGTGATCACTTACCACCAGGTACACCTCTTGCTCGTTTGCCCCCTCATCTATAAAAAAAAAAAAAAACATTATCGATCTATTGCCTTGATGATGCGGTAAAACGCAAATCCGGTTGGTGTTCATTAATAAAATCTAAGTAAATCAGTACTAGTGTTTGCAATATACTATTAACACAAATTAACACGGAGTTTAACAAGTGCCGACGATATTCAGTGTTCAAAGTTATTGTCTATCCGTCCATTACTTCAAGTCCCGTTCACTTAATCTACAAAATTCCAATATTACTGATCCTATCTAACAAATACCTATTCCAACTATCTTCACGGCACGCTGAACAATGTCGAGACGCCAGGCGATGAAAAAAGTTCAAAGAAGTTTTAAGTGAAATAGTTTTAATATCAGGCTATTAGTTTCCAAGGAAAAATAAAAGCCTGGATAACTATACACGAAACGAGCTTTTTATGGTCACAAATTTTAGGTAGTTTGTCCCATTAAAAATTACTACCAAGCGCGTATTTAAAATGAAAAAAAATATATATGTTTTTTATTGTATGGAAGTTCCTTTAAAATATATCACTAAATATTCTGTGAAATTTAAGAGTCTACCAGCTGTTACCCTCTTAATATTTATTTTATATCATCTGTGTAAATTGTAACAGTGTAACTATTACGGTTCATGAAATATAGTCAGACAGACAGACAGACAGACAGACGGACGGAAAACGGAGTCTTAGCAATTGATGCAGTCCTGTTTTACCTATTGGGTACGGAAACCTAAAAATTATACAGCCCATGTTACTCTCACAATCAAGATGATACCTCTAAACCTTTATATATATATATATATATATATATATATATATATATATATCATGGCAACCTATATATATATATATATATATATATATATATATATATATATATATATATATATATATATATATATATATATATATATATATATATATATATATATATATAATTCAGCCAATCAAGCTAGGCCTTCACTCATGCTGGACAACATAATGAACTAAATAAGTTACCCAATCACTCGCGTATTTTATCAACATAACCAACCAATCAACTCAAATCAACTCCATTCCATAGACTAACTATGCAAGTTGCATGTTGCAAGAGCAAAATTAATATCGATAATCTAAATTGTTGCCAACCTGAAATCGGTGAAATCGAAAAACATCTTCCATCTAGCACAGTTGGGTAAAAATACTAATTTATAAAGGAGATTGATGAGGCTCCATAGAAATTTGGCCTAAAACTCGACACATGATGATGGCTGCTTACCGTATTGTAATACATTATTAATTTCTTCTGAAATGTAAATTGTATCACGGACACTTTTTATAATACTTTAAGTATTATAAAAAGTTCACGAAACTCCTTCTAAGGTTAATATTACTTGATTTTACAATTGTTACATTCCATTTTAAGCCACTCACATTGCAATATATCGTCAACACAAATATAATTAATTTTTGTATTACTTATCATGAAGATTATTTGATTTTAACCACTTAAATATTGAAAAACGATAAAACTTTTGTTTACATAAAATGTTTATTATTCGCTCACAGCGTAAATAGATGACACTTGTTGTTTTTCTTTGTTATTTCGGATGATACTAAGAGTACTTGTTTATACGGCCTTGTATGTTGTAGATTTCGATTATAATAATAAATATTTTTATTTTTGTTGCATTTTATACAATAGTTGGTTTAAAAGTTTGCGTCTCATCTTTCCAACATTTTTATAATTTGTTTGGTTGGTCAGAAATAAAAGAAAGTGTTAACTTTATGGCAGAATAGAAAAATCTTTGCTTGAATTAGAAATTAAAAAAGCGTACAAGTTTGATTAGTTTCATGACTTATTGACTAAAATCCTTTTAAAATTAATTTGCTATTAAAAAGTGTCCGTTGAATTCTAATATAGACTTATTGTAAATAAAATTAATTTAATAATTTCGGCTGACGCTATATTCTTGTAGTCCATTTAGGCCGATCTCATCACTCTACTACTTACAGCGTGGAGCCCGCTGCATTGTAAAAGTTTTGGTGAATCCCGCGGGATCACCTATTTTTTCCGCAATAAAAAGTAGCCTATGTGCTATTCCAGGTCATTATCTACCTGTGTGCCAAATTTCATTCAAAACTGTTAGGTAGTTCTTGCGTGATTGAGTAATAAACATCCATCCATCCAAGCATCCAAACTTTCGCATTTATAATTTTAATATAGATAATGTAGTTGTCCGAGTGTAACTGAATGTTAATAAATTTTATTTATGAGGTAAGTACTACAATGTGACGTGCCATAATATTTTATCCAGCGGTTAATTGTGCACCTGACAGCTGGTACGATAAGTCATAATAATTTAATATGCAATATTCCAATTGTATTAAAACACTAGCTGACCCGCGCAGCTTCGCCCGCTTGTAGATTAACATGTCATCGAAATAATTTTTTTGTCCCCGTGTTGGTCCCGGGCTCCTTTGAAGAATAGGCCAACTGCCGTTCTGCCAGGCAGTTCGTAAAAGGCGACTGAGTGGCTATGCGCGTCACTACCATCGTGACTACTAGGTGGTAGAGTTCTGCATCGGCCCGACCGGGTCTGGTACCACCGCCTTACCTATTCCTGCCGCAATAGCGTCAGTGCTGGTCACTATCGTGTTCCGGTTTGGAGGGTAAGGTAGCCGGCAAACTTATGCATGTGGCATTAGATCTCGCCACAAGATAGCAACGCACCATTAACATCTTTGGTGTCTATAGGCGATGGTTGATTCTTTGCATCAGGAGTCCCATCTGCTTGTTTGCTATCTTCACTACATAGTATAAAACAAAGTCGCATTCTTTGTCTGTCCCTATATCCCTATGTCCCTATGTATATTTAAATCTTTAAAACCACGCAACGGATTATGATGCGGTTTTTTTTTATAGATAGAGTGGTTAAAGAGGAAGGTTTATATGTATAATAACATTCAATATAGAGTCGAGGAATACTGCAATTTTTAAGTTTTCTGATGTCATGTCGTAAATAATTATATTTTTTTTCGCTTACATGGCAAACGCTGGCTAAACCCTACGAGATTTATCAAAATAATGTACTAAGTATTTGTACACCTTGAAAAGGTCTACAGAAAACTCCGCGATGGTATATGTCTATCTTTTATGGATAACCCACAATAGCATTTTTTGTCATTTACATTTTACGAGAAATAATGGCTTTTTTCCGAAGCAATTTTAAGTAATACAGCACTAATCCTTATCCAAATAAATACCTTAAATATATTGCTGATTTAATATAGAGCAATATGGCTGTTTACAGCATGTTATTTAAATGAATATTTTCGAAGATATTACAGATTTAATTTAAAATGCAGGGGCATAGCGGTTGCGGGGTTACCGGCCGGTCGGAAGCGCGCGCGCCATGTTCTGAAACCGCTGGGAAACGTGTTAATTTTCGGATAAATAAATCGACGGGTTCCAAGAACAAAATCGTATCTACAAAATTACCAAATTACAATATGTTTGTTGGTACAGTACATTGCAGATAAGATGATGTTCACTTGAGTATTTTCACAAAAAAAGACCAATAAATATAAAAAAGTATATTGTAGCTTTATGCGTGTTTAATGCGAATTTTATTATAAAACCAGTTTAGTCTGATCTCTCCATAAGATTTTGTTCTTGGGACCCGTCGCTAATATAGGACTTCAGCTGAAAATCAAAATTTAGTACATTCTTTTTTTTTAACTAAATATCACCATATAAATATCATGTGGATGATTAGAAATAGTATTAACAAATTATTTGTTTTAGAGATTTTTAGCCTGTTTTCGGAATTTTATATGATCAAGTAAAGTACATTCTATCATGTAGCGTAATATTTGTAAAATTGTTATTTAATAACCAATGTAAAAAAACGTGATTTAGCAAACCAGTTTTTAATTTCCCACTACGTATGTAGATAAGGAAGATACTGATTTTACCTCGATTTTCCAAAATCGAGTTTTCACCAGATGTCCACGTTTTGAGGTTTTAGGAATCTTTTCCGACTATTTTCACGATGACGTCAGTATATCTGTATATACGTATGTGTGTGTGTGTGTGTGTGTGTGTGTGTGTATGTGTGTATGTGTGTATGTAAACATGTCATAACTTTTGAACGGCTAGACCAATCTAATGCGTTTGATGGCATTCGATTGGATTCCGCTTAACTTAGATTTCCTGAAAATTTGAACCGATTCGGTGTAGGAAATTTTGAGAAATTTTGAAGAAACACCAAAAAAAATTTAAAAAGAACACCAAAAGAAACAGTATTTTTTAATATAACTTCCAGATTTATGTAACGAGTACAAAAAATAATCAGCTCTATTACTCAAAAAACTACGTCTAATACATAAATTGCCGCAAAATCGGTTTATCCGTTTGGAAGTAATCGTTTACGAAAAATTTTCGACTTAGCTTCAAAAATTTTCAACCAATAATTTTTTGGTGTTCTACGATATTTTAGTACTAAAAAAACTACGTCAAATGCCGTTTCAAAAATCAAAATCTAATCTAATTCTCAAAACGTATAGCTTTTCAAATTTAAAATTACGTTGTTCTTAGCAAACTTACTTAATTTTTTTTAAATAACTCTCAACTTTTAAGTTAATTTACCGATTGACTTAAAAATATTATCAGCTTTTGTTCTTTAAAAACTGCGTCAAATACCGTTAATTTAATCAAAATCGGTCGGTAAAGAAAATTAAAAATAAAATGTTTTTAGACATAACACCGAAATATTTCAACCTATCGGTTATTTAGCTAAAACAATATTTTAGATCTCAAAAATTGAGTTGAATGCCATCATCGTTTTCAAATATACAGCTTTTCAAAAATTAATAATTCTGCCATTTTTAACAAAATTGAACTGAAAAATCTATACTTATAGTTTTTACTCTTTTGAACTTAAAATAACTTTATTTAGTGAGAAGTTTCAGGGATGGCCCTCAGGGTCAACCACATACACATTTCGTCTTAATAAATCGCAAGGTCAAACCTTCAACGTTGCAGGCTTAGATTTGAGCGTTGACTGTTTTTCACATGGTCAACTTATATGTCGCTCTTTCAAGAGTAACCTCTAAAGAAAACATGTTTATATTGTCTAATGACAAGAAAGCTGTGAACGTTGTTAAAGACATTTTGTAATATATTAATGGAAAAAGTAAAAGAAATAGGTAAAAATGTAAAAACTAAAAATGTAGTACCTATATGAATCGTACATTGTTATTTTCTATTGTAAATGATGTGTGTTGTGTGCAATAAAGTATATTATTATTATTATTATTATTATGAATTTAGATGTTCCAAAAATAGCAGGAAATTTAGATGTTCCAAAGATAGCAGGAAATCTTCATGGTATAGGGAAAGGGGAATTGTTTGCGGGCCACGGGCAGTAATGAATAAATCAAAACTACTGCATCGATTTTAATCTTTTTTTTTACTGTGTGACATAGGCTGTATATTTTATACCCGTGCGAAGCCGGGGCGGGCCGCTAGTATGATATAAAAAGAAAAAATAACTACGTTAAATAACCGACTTCAAAAACTAAAAAGTAAAAAAATAATAAAGATTTAATATTAATTAAATACGACCTATTATTTATATGTGCTATTTACTATTAGGTTTGAAGTCGGTTTAGGTATATTACAAAGTACTCTGTGGTCGGTGCCAAGCCAATTTAATACGTTTGAACACTGAATATCGTCGGCACTTGGTAAAACTCCATGTTAACTTGGATTTATATTTTACTAACTGCAGCGTGCAGCCCGCTGCATTATGAGTTTTTGGTGAATCCCGCGGGATTACCTAATTTTTCCGCGATAAAAAGTAGCCTATGTGCTATTCCAGGTCATTATCTACCTGTGTGCCAAATTTCATTCAAATCCGTTCAGTAATTTTGCGTGATTAAGTAACAAACATTCATCCAAACATGCATCCAGATATCCAAACTTTCGCATTTATCATATTAATTAATTAATCATTAATAATATAGATATTATAGATTAAAAGCACTTGTCATACAAGTGCTTTTAATACAATATAAATCCAATTTAATACGAGTACTTACGTTACTTACTTACATTATTTTCGTAATTATTTTTTTTATTATTCTTCGTATTGATTGAAGCTGCTTATAATATTAAGATTTAATTGCTTTTTATTAGGTTTATTCTTTAAAAGTAGACATTTCATAATTGTCATGACCATTCAGTTTAAGAGTTTTGTTGAGTATATTTTCGTAATTATTTTTTTCATTATGAAGGATATAGTATTGATTGAAGCTAGTAATAATATTAAGATTTCATTGATCATTATTGGTTCAGTAGCTGTTGCCCGCGACTTCGTTTACTCCGCACAGCTTTTCCCCCGGAAGGTGATAATATGTAGCCTATATGTTGACCCGACCTGTTAGTAATATTCATGCAAAATTTGAAGTAAATCCATGCAGTACTTTTTCAATTTACCCCGGACAAACATGCAGACAAACAGACAAAAATTCTTAAAACTATATTTTTGGCTTCGATATCAATTGTAGATCACGCCCCAAGTATTCTTTTAAAAAAATATTCAATGTATAGTTTTGACTTTCCTACGATTTTATTATATGTATAGATTTACGCATCTTAATCTTTAAAGTAGGAATTTAATTGTATTAATTTGCTCGTATTCATGTATGTATAATGTCATTTAGTTGATTGAAATATTACTATTTGTTTAAGGCTTGGCACCGACTTCAAACCTTTGTAAATAGCACGTGTAAATAACAGGTAGTATTTAATTAATATTAAATCTTTATTAATTTTTTACTTTTTAGGTTTTGAAGTTGGTTTTTTAAGTAGTTATTTTTATTTAATACTTTTTAGTGTATAGTTGTATTATCAACTAGTTATGGGTAACTACAAGAGGTGCTGCGCGCCTTAACAAATATAGATCTTAAGAAACTGGAACGGATAAAAGTAGTCATCTCCGTAAAAATGCTCTTCGAAACACAAATTTACATTTTTTGAGACTATTAAAGATCGTGAAAAACATTTGTTGGCCATGGAAGCATATATGAAATCACGTCTACGTCAAGAAACTCTTGAACAGTATAATTCTAGATTCGGTAAGATCTAAGAGCGTCTAACGAATGAGTCTTTTAACTCTTTTGAATGAGCTAATATACTTGGTGCGTCTAAAGAACGAGTCTGCCGAGCAGAAGGCTCATAGAATTACTCTCATTAAGGAGCGTTTAGCCAAGGATACCACCGAGCAGAGAGTTCATAGAATTGGTCTTGTTAATGAGCGTCTGGCCAACGACTCGGCGGAGCAGACGGCTCACAGAATTGGTCTCATTAATGAGCGTTTAGCGAATGAGTCGGCTGAGCAGAGGACTCATAGATTAGAAGTGATACGAAACCGTACAGCAACCGAGTCTGCTCAGCAACATGAGAACCGACTGAGACATGAGATGAGCACGTCAGAAGTCACATAAACTTCGTTCAATGACTGAGCGTAATTTTATAACCATTTTATAGTGGTTAAACTCAAGCCAATATGCTCAAGTACCATGTACAATCTGTAAGAAATTATTGTATTCAAAAAACAGACGTCATTATTCACAGCACGTTATGATTTCCTTCCGGAGGAGTTCCTCCTTACTAGCTAGTAGCCTTGGACAAAATTATTACTTGTTCACGTTGCTCGACTACCGTAAAAAAAGTTCCTTCTCAAGCCTACTGGAACAACATGGAAGTTATGTCTTTACCTCCTGAACTAACCGACGTGACAGACGTAGAACAAAGACTTTTGTCACGAGTAGTTCCTTTTATAACTAATAAGGCGGGGGTAACAGACCCGGACAAGACAATGCAGAACTCTACCACCTAGTAGTCACGATGTTAGTGACTCATATAGCCAATCGGTCGACTTTGACGACCTGCCTGGCAGAACAACAGTTGGTCTATTCTTCAAAGAAGCCCGGGACCAACACAGGGAACACCTTCTGGCTTCATAATCAGATTGTGCTGAATCCTAGTTACCACCAAGCACTGAAGTGCTCGTCAACACGAATCAAACGACCCCAAAGTCAATAGAGTTGTGTCATTTAATTACTGAGCTCCTGTGGCCACCTTCTGGCTTCATTATTGGACCGTGGAGGATCCTAGTTACCACCAAGAACCAAAGTGCTCATCAACATGAATCAAATGAGCCCATACTCGATAGGGTTTTGTCATTAACCAACTTCATTTAATTACTGAGTTCCATTGACCACCTTCCGATTCCATCATCGGATCAGCTCTATGTCATAATAATATTTCATTGTCATCCAATTTATATACGTATACAACATTCCGGTAACCGGGAAGTGGATCAAATTTACTTGGAATGTTTGATTTCAGACATCGGGATAGGTAAAAGTAAATAAAAAATACTCATAAAATAAAAACTACTGGTCCTACCTAAATCAAATTTTTATAGGACTAATTCGAAACTATTCCACATAAAATAAAAAAGAATCACGTAATTCGGTTCAGAAACTTCGGAAAAATCGGTGTACATACATAAAAAATTATACCGGCCAAATCGAGAACCTCTTCCTTTTTTGAAGTCGGTTAAAAAAAAAAAAACTTATATTACTTATAATATTAATAATTCACGGGACAAATTACACTTACTGATCTAACCCCAAAGTGAGCAAAGTATTTGCTTGTGTTATCGATGTTAATCAACGATACTAATACATAGAAATGCATATATAAATACTAGACTTATCATCAAACATCTTATTGATACAATGATTTAATTGCTTTTCTACTAAGAATTTGTACAGTCGTTTAGTTGAGTGTTGTCAATAATACAGCACTCAACAATATTAAGAGCTAAATTGGATTAAAAACCACTTATCGGAAAACATAAATCTTAATTTCCATTTAAATCTATTTCGTACAGCTGTATTTAATGAAGTAGTGAGAGAGAATAATCTTCTTGCCAGAAATTAAAATTATTCATTGAATAAAGAGCCTTTTATTTCTTAAAGTTTGAAGGAGTTAAAAATATCCCATACGTAATTTAAAAGTTTACAATACAATACAATAAATAAAAGTTTGTATGTTTGTACGATTGGATATTTGGATGTTTATTACTTAATCAAACAAAAATGCCTAGACCGATTTGGATGCAATTCGGCACATATGTAGGTATATGATTCCTGGAGTAGACATAGGATAATAATTTATTTTATGTCTTAACTATTTATAAACTTATCCGTATTTAATTTAAAATTGAGTCTTGTTAATTTAAAATTAATTGTAAATCATTTTGACATTTGTTTTTTTAAATGTTAACGTACAGGACGGAACGGAATGAAACGGAATGGAACGGAACGGAATGGAACGGAACGAACAGAACGGAACAGAGCAGAACAGGATATTATTTGCATGATAATGGGTTAAAATACAACAGGTGTCACAAAATAATTTCTAGATCGCCATAGTCAACCAGTCTATTATAAACTTACTTATAACTTGTTATCCCCGTGTTGATTCCGGGCTCCTTTGAAGAATAGGCCAACTGCCGTTCTGCCAGGCAGGTCGTAAAAGGCAACACGATGGTAGTGGCTATACGAGTCACTACCATCGTGGCTACTATGTGGTAGAGTTCTGCATTGTCTCGCCCGGGTCTGGTACCACCGCCTTACCTATTCCTGCCGCAATAGCGTCAGTGCTTGTCACTGTCGTGTTCCGGTTTGGAGGGTAAGGTAGCCGGTAAACCTATGCATGTGGCATTAGACCTTGCCACAAGGTAGCAACGCACCATTAACATCTTTGTTGTCTATAGGCGATGGTTGACTCTTGCCGTCAAGAGACCCATCTATTTGTTATGTACAAAAAACTCGATGTCCGACGCTGAACGAGCGAGGTGGTTTCGGGAGCGGCTGCCAAGGTATGCAAAGAAAATGGCGTCGTCTCCGTGAGGATCTATACAGTTGCCGCGAGTTCCGCGAGCACATCGATAAGTTATAGTACTGCTTAGTACGTATTAAAATATAAAAAAATATATAAAATAAACTTTATTAGAAACGGTACAATTAACGATAAAATGTAGTACGATAGCAATCGCTATAGTCATACCGACTGTGTCGCAGTTACTAACGCCCAATGTATTATATAAAAATATCCATACTTTTTAGCTATCAAAATATTTAGAACGAAGTCAATTTTGTTTCGTTTCAATTAAAGTTTGAAATATAACAAAGTTGAATTCGCTGTTAAAACGACTCGCTGACAAAGATATTAAACGTTAAAATCGATGGTCGTATCTTGGTTTAATACTGAAAAGCCAAATGCATACACACAGCCCCACCAGAATTTTACTTCTTCGGTCCATGGCTAAGCATAGTTTTTTTTTTCAAAAATTGACCTCTTTGGGATAGAAATAGGACACAGCGTAATAGGCTGTCGCCCATCTGATGAGTACATGAAGTACGAAACGCTTTGTCATAAGCTAACGATGTTGAGTTTCGGCTCACGGCTAAAAATTCAGCCCGTCAGGGGAGGACCGGATACTCTTGAGTCTATTGGAGCAACGCTCGTTAGACCAAGGGCCGCTTCAGTGGTTAGGATTGGAACCCGTTCCATTCTACACAGCTAATCTCATAAGAGAGAAGCAATGCATATAGAAATAGGAGTTAAATCTGTTACTTTGTTATTGTTAAAGTGTCGTTCATATAAAAAATCATATGGACGACAAGTTAATTTATTTTCAGGTGAAGCTACACTAGTCAGCAAGTAATTGAATTAGAAATAAAGCCGGACAGATTCATCGATTTAAATTAGGATCGGATACGAAATATGCATTCCAAATCCAAAAAATTGAATTAGTCGTTGAAACATTTGCATGGAAGAGTACGCAATACATCAGTGTTAAGTCACACGATTTTTGCCTTTCATCCCCAATTCGGAATGTAAAAAATATTGCAGGATCGAAGTATATAAGAAAAAATTTAAAACGTCCAACAGTATTGCCAAAATATTGTCAATTGACAGGATACATAATGAATGCTGTGAACGTTCTGTTGTTGCTCTGCATAGATAAAATTGGTTTGATATGGATTTCTTAATATTTATAGGTTTATATTTTTTAGTATTCGGATCATAAGTAGTGTGAAAAGCAATATTCAATAATGGTTCAAGTCTCTCAAAATTATATTTGCTAAAATTCTGATGAAGTGCAGTGCGTAATTGCTCTAAATAGGGGCAAAGCGATAAGAAAGGGAAATCTGTACTTGACAGACAAGCCTTATCAAGAAATAACAAGTTTCATCGTGTGCGTAAGTCAGCGCTCGTTCATTATCACAAATTGCTACGTTGTGATTGATGCGATTGAATGATCGCTAGTTTACACGCATGATTAAATAGTTTTACTAAGAGCGCGTATTCAATTTGCAACGCGAACTTCATGTTTTCAAGATTTTTCAAGAGCAATATCGTAATAATGTGAGCAGATTATTCAAAGGATATTACAGTTTTTGCATGATTAAGTCTTGATTTAGTGCACTACAGAGCAAGAATATAATTTTTGTTAACGACTTTTTAAAACGAAGATAATCCCTGTATAGTGATTTACGAAAATAGGCGTCAGAGTTATCTTTCAAGATGAAAACAACCATTGTTATGTGCCAAAATATTTTATTTTATACGTTTTTCAATCAGGGTATATGGTCCTAAAGTGTAACACAGAGCCAAAATGACGAAAATATTGTTGAAGATATTAAAAAATAATATTGAAAAATTACAAAATCAGCTCACTTCAATATTTTTTTCACCAGTAAGTATTTCAATAGAAACCCAAAATATTTATTATATAATATGAAATAAGGTAATGCTTAATATACTGATTTTTTTTCAGTCCGTTATATGAACTCATTTATTTATAAGAATTATTTTAAAAACACTATAAATCCTCTCGCGCAATCTTTTGCCGATCAAATTTTGAACCTACAATAAATCGAATAATTAAAACTTAATCTTGCAAAAACTGTAATACCCCTCGAATAATTTGCTCACATTCATACGATATTGCTGTGGAAAAAAATTGAAGACATGAAGTTTTCGTTACGAAATGAATACGCGCCCATAACACTATTAGTCTCCATCGACATTACATCCTTATACATTCTCATTGAATATTAGTTTCGGTTAGAGCCCGCCCCTTTTGCATTAATTTATTTTTCTTGAGTTCTCAATCTCCTTGTTAGTTCTATATTGTTCTCTGTTACTTAACTACAATACAACTAAATACAATACAACCATTCTTCTACAATATCATTTTGAAATATTTTCTGTTAGCAGAAATATTTAATAAACACTCCGACTCGAACGCGAAATTCATCGAAGAAGCACGAAGTTCGTGCCGCCTTAGAATAATATATTTTAATCGTCAAATTTGGAAGTTAGGGACAGTTTCTACAGTAAAAGAAAAGTGTAGTATTTAGTATTTTCTTCACAATCGTTCCATTTTTTTCTCCATAAAATCATTCCTTGGAATAATTCTCCGTGGTGGTTTCGGGCTCCTTTGAAGAAAAGGCCAACTGCCGTTCTGCCAGACAGGTTGTGAAAGGCGACCGATTGACTATACGAGTCACTACCATCGTGGCTACTAGGTGGTAGATTTCTGCATTGTCTCGCCTGGGTCTAGTACCACTGCCTTACCTATTCCCACCGCAATATCGTCAGTGCTTGTCATTGTCGTGTTCTGGTTTGGTGGGTGAGGTAGCCGGTAAACTAATGCATGTGGCATTAGACCTCGCCACAAGATAGCAACGCACCATTAACACTTTTGGTGTCTTTAGGCGATGCTTGACTCTTTCCACCAGGAGACCCATCTGCTTGTATGCTATTTTATGATTAAAAAAAATAACTACGTTAAAAAAGCGACTTCAATAACCAAAACGTAAAAAAAATAAAGATTTAATATTAATTGAATACTACCTATTATTTATATGTGCTATTTCCTAATAGGTTTGAAGTCGGTGCCAAGCCAATTTAATACGAGTACTTACGTTACTTACATTATTTTCGTAATGATTTTTGCGTTGCGATGTAAAAACTGTTATGAGATTCATAAAAAAAATTCTTTGGACTTGTAGCGGATTCGTCAAAAATATTTAATTTTTTTAATTCCTTATTGGTCCAAACTTATTAGTTGTAGTAAGAACTAATGCAAATTTCCTAACAACCAAAACACCAAACAAAATTTACCACGTTAAATTTGAGAATAGAAGCTACATTTCATTTATATAGCTGTTTATGTAGTTCCGTTAACTTGATTTATTATCTCCCAGAACACACATTTACCTCAATTTTGAATTCAACAATTTACTTGTTTGACCTTTCAACAAAAATATCTGTTATAGACACATTATGCGAACTAATATATATATTGATATTACAAAATTAATTAATTTTAAAGGTCTCTGCACATTAAATTTTTTTAGCAGAACATATTTTAAGCAATCATGAAAATAGCGTTTTTTAAATAAATTGCTATGATGGAATGCATTAATCAAGATAAGATCTCTACATACTAGCGATATGTAAGCTGAATATAATATTATTTTACGTTACTTTCGTGACTACTTTTAACTATTACAAATTTTTTAATATGCTCCGCCAATTCATTTACTAAATTATTTTTATTTTTAGCCTTAATTAAAAGTGATAATCAGTAAATATTTTTGTTCGCCGAAGCCATAGTAAGTAACTTAGGAAGATAATTGATATAAAATAAAAAATTACAAGCCCTAATATACTTCTCTCTGGTAGTGCACGTATAACATAGAGAAAAATCTAAATTTTGTTGGGTTGTAAAGTTGTAAGTTGATGCAAGGCACTTGGCTATTCCTGGTTTTACAGCATCCGTGGCTGTTACTAATGCTGTTAATGCACAACTAAATACTCATTTTCACTTCTAACAAGGTGGTCATCGCTATTCCTGCAAATTTGCTTACTTGTTTTTAATGTGCGGTACTCTCTTAATGTACATGGATTAATTGACACCACCTTCGTATACAGGTTGCTATCTGAAAGTGTTGTCAAATCAATCTTATTAGAATCGTTTTCTCTGATCAAGACTATGAGTTCGTCATCATAATATGGCTACTGATTACCAACTCAGTCTTTCAAATGACCACACAAAATATTTTTTCGTATATAATATTGTTGTATTTTGCTGATTTAAATCTTGTCGTTAAGTTACACACTAAGCTTAACTTCAACGCTTCATAGTGTTACCATCACAAAAAGTTTAGTGTGTACGTAATATATTAGCAATACAAGTATTCGAGTTTCTTGTTATTAGAGCAAACAAGCATAATATGATTTTTTATATATCATAAAATACAAAACGAGCAGATAGCTCACCTGATGGAAAGAGGACCATCGCCTATAGTAATAAAATGTGTGAATGATGCGTTGCTATATTTGTGGCGAGGTTTAATGCCACATGCATAAGTTTACCGGCTACCTTACCATCCAAATTAAACACGACAGTGAAGAGCACTGATGCTATTACGGCAGAAATCGGTAAGGTGATGGTACCAGATGCAGGCGATACAGTGCAGAAATCCACCGCCTAGTAACCACAGTGAGAGTAACTCGTATAGTCAATCGTTCACCTCTTACGAACTGAATGATAAAACGGCAGATGATCTACTCTTCAAAGGAGGTTCGGACCATCACGGTGAAGGTGCTTGTAAAGATGAATCAAATGAGCTCAAAAACGAAGGTGTTTGCTTGTTTTATTCAAAAGTTCCCATGACTTCCTTCTAGCTTCATAATGTGACCTTGGAAATCATCTAATACCAGAGTGAGTGGCACAACAGAAAAAAAGAAAAGAAAGAAACTCGATAGGATTATTTTGATTAGTTTAGGAATTTACACGTCCATCTTCCAGTTCCACAATTAAATCCTAAAAATTATCCAGCACCAAAGGGTTTGTCAAAATAAATCAAATTAGCCAAAACTCTATTGTAAATTTTTCCCGAAATACGGGATAAGTAATAAAATTTATATATAGTTAGAAACTCGAAAATATTATTCAATATTAAAAATGTGAATTTCAGCTGTAAAGTTAAGTCATTTAATTGGTATTTACGTACGCATATCTATAGATCAATATAATTGACAAAATTGATCATAAGATAAAATGACACCGCGTTGTGAATTCGACAGTAGCTCAGTTGGTGAGAGCGTGCCGGCCAGATGCAAGGTCACAGATTCAAACTCTGTCGTGTCGAAATTGTTTTTTGGTAAGTTCTTAAGCAATTGTTAATATTTAAAATATATAAAATATTGCCTCTGTTTTTGACTCGGTAAGAAGATCACCGATAGGGGCTGCACGTATAAGCAGATAAACTATCTGCTGGGATGAACAAATACGGTGGTTTTGCTATCTGAGACTCTTTTCGAGTGTTCTGTTACCTGTTGAAGAACCGGTATAATTCTGTAAAGACTGGCAGCACACAATTATCGTATCTTTGTATAAACGTTTAGTTGCCACGCTACCTTTTAAGCTCACAGCCACAGCTTAGAACTAAAACATTCGTCGCAGTTGTGAATAATCATTGTAAGAATATTATCTTACAATTAAATGTGAAGATAACTAAAGTACAAGTACCTGAAAATGAAGTAATCGGAATGGATGTAAGAGTTGTAGTTGATGAGGGAGTGCTGGAGGTTGTAAATAAGTTTGTATATCTCGGATATGCTCTAAGCAGAAATGGAAGGTAAACCGGTGGTATCGAGAGAAGAGTGAGCGCAGGGAACAAAATAAAAGCTATGTTAGCGTAAATGCTTAAAAGCAATATTTTAAGTCTTTGTCTGGATAAGTCTGCGCATATCGAAAAGATATTTTGCGGAATCATGATTTGCGTATGTCAAATGGGCCTGAAATAAAATCAATTCAGTTGGGATGAGATCGTCACGGAAAATATGCGAAAATATTCGCGGACCGAGGCCGTGGGTTTAAAGTAGGTTGAGTCTGAAAGAATGTGCCAGTGTAAAAATGAGAAAGGGTATACAGCGTTGATTCGACCATGAAGAAAGATTTATCTAAAGCGTTTGATTGTGTTGTACATGATATTTTATTAAAACAACTAGAACACATAGGTGTACGAAGAATCGCCCTTAAATTATTCGAAAGTTATTTTAAAAAAAGAATGCAAGCAACATCCATAGATTATTTTAATAATAATACAGCAACTATTGAAACAGTTCAATCCAATTATCGCGAAGTTTCACTAGGAATGCCACAAGGCAGTATTTTGGGACCCATTTCATTTCTAGTCAACGTAAATGACCTTCCCGAAATAACTAACGAATTATGTGTGTTGTTTGCTGATGATGCGACTTTATATATTTCAGAAAAAATCCATTAGAAGACACTTTTTCTAAAAAAATAAATTTAACATTAAACAAAATTACTGCTTGGCTTGATTCTATTAACTTGAAGGTCAATGTCAATAAAACAAAATTTATGCAATTTCACAACTATCATACAAAACCCTTGCTTTTAAATGTAGTTCAATCAAATGTAAGTATTGAAGTAGTAGAACATTTTAGATTTCTAGGGATAGAGATTGATAAACATTTAAACTGGAAAGCACACGTGGAGGAGATAAATAAAAAATATCTAGCTGTTGTTATATGTTGGCGATACTTTCAGAAACAACTTGCGAATATGTAACCAGGAATATATATTATGGAACTGTTTATCCACTACTGACCTTTGGTATTATTTATTGGGGGAATTCTGCAAACATCCATCAGATATTTGTTTTACAAAAGAGATGTTAAGAACTATTTATAAAATGGATAACACGGAATCTCTTAGAGATCTATTTAAAGAAGAAACTGTCACTGGAATCTATATATTGGAAATATGCTTATTTGTCAAACAAAATTTTTAATACTTTAATTTAAGATCAGCATTCAGTAAAAATATACGCATTAAATATAAATATAATATTAGTCTTCCAAAAATATCAAATAAAATAATGTTTAAATGTACATATGTTTCGGCTATACGCATATATAAGCATCTTCCAAATGATCTAAAACGACTAGACAATAATTAATTTAAAAATAGATTAAAGACTTGGTTAGTTAACAAATGTTTCTATGACTTAAATGAATTCTTCTTAAATAGTAACTAAGGTTGTCCTATAGCAAAGTTCAAGTTAATGTTTTTTTTTTAAATTATTATTATTATTTTTTTATTACTCAATGACTTAATTTTAATTTTGACTTAATATTTTTTAAGCTTTTTTTTTTAATAATAATGACATTAAATAATCAAATGTGACTTAATAATATGATATGAAATTGATGTTCCCTTTATTCTTTTTACACAACATTTTAATATTTAATGAGATTAATATTTTATAACAATGTTTCTAAATAAAAATATAATTAAAGATGGATTATCAAATATAAATTAATAATAACATGTGATGGGACATTTTTTTTTTCTTATATTGATTTTATGAGTTTAGTTGTAAGTAAATTGTAAAGATAAATTGTGCACTTAGATTTATAAAATATATTATTAATTATAATTAATTAGATTGTAATATTATGTATTTGCACACCGGAATTGCCGGTAGATTATGGCGTTCTGAAAAAGCACCTATTAACTGTAACCCATTTTCATGCAAATAAAATATATCTATCTATCTATCTATAAAATATTTAGGCCAATCTATATATTTAATATTATTATTGCAAAAATCTGTTTGTTTGTTTTTTATGTTTTTATGGCTAAACCACTAAACTGATTCTAACGAAATCGGGCAAGGGGACTATTAAAGATTTGATTGGCCCTACGGCTATTTTGTTCTAAAAATATCTTTATAAAAGTTGAAATAGGGGATAAAAGTTTGTATGAAAAATTATATCGATGATATGTTAAACTACTCGCGGACAACGCTTGTGCGGATCAGCTATAAAAGAAGTAAATTCACTCATATTTCATAATAATAGAATAGAAGATATTTATTTAAGACATACATCACAAAACTACAGAAATTAAACATAACTGTACTATTTTAATGTGTAATATACAAATAACGTATTAATAGAATATAAATATTCCTTTAATATTATAAATTCATTTACATTAAAACAATGTGAAGGATTGAAATTTTATGTGTAGATACAGTTAAAGACCTGGCAAAAAAGCTACATTTTAGTGCGGAAAATTACCTAATTTCCACAAAAAATGAGCTTAACACTACCCATGACTGCTATTGGCAGTATTTTAAAGTTAGAAAGTTATTTCCTCATTGACCATCCGGGCCGTAAGCCGTAGATAACAGAAGTTAATTATGAACAATTTTATTTATTAGGAGTAAGTAGCCAAAAGTATTTTGCTAATATTATTAGTAACACTCAACCAATTTAATAAAGGTTTGGTAAACAGTTTTATGCGATCATATACAACAATACTTTTCATTATATCTAACTCCGACAGTATGCATTTAACCTCAATAACTGTGTTAATATCATAAATTAGATTATTAATAATATAAACTATAACATATAATATTTAGCATAATATATCAAACTCACCTTGAATTAATAAAATACAAATGCTGTCTTTCCAGTTACTTGTAAATATATCACACCCCACCTAAATCTTAAATATCATCGTAGTATTAACATCTATTAGTATTTATGATAGAATTGAGTTGATCGAACGAAACTGTTAATATGTTTTCGCGGTGTATTTTAGTGCTTTTAGTGTTTATGAATGTTAATGGTTTACCACCGTTAGGTAGACCTACTGGACCACGTTCTGTAACTTCTTTAACGAGGGAAAACTTACAAGATCCATCACCTTGGATAAAGTTTACTCAATTTGGAAATATTTTATCACAATTTCCAAAACTTATATCTGACATAGCTGAAGCTGGGCCAAAAATTGAAACAGATGACCAAAAACTTCAAGTGATTAATAATGTAAAAGGATATAAAAAAGAAAACCTGAAAATAAAAATAAAAGGTGATTTTATTACTATTAATGGATCAGATGTCAATAAAAACATTTCTAATTCACTAATTAGTGAATTTTCGCAAATATACTCTCTGCCGATAAGAGCTAATCCATCTTACGTAACCGCTGTTTTAACTACTGATGGTTATCTCGTGGTACGTGCTCCATTAGGAAGCGCAACTACGAAGACCAATATCGAAAAAGATATAGCGATCACTGAAAGTGAAGAACCTTTGCATACTCAAAGAGTATTTGGTAGACCAAATGATAAACCCTTGCGCACTAAAAATGTATTTGATAGACCGAGTGATGTGTCTTTGAATACTCAAAATGTATTTGGCAGACCAAGTAATGTACCTTTCCAAACTCAAAATGTATTTGGTGGATCGAGTGAAATCCCGTTGCACACTCAAGGAGAATTTGATAGACCGAGTGATGTACCTTTGCTCACTCCAAATATATTTGATAGACCGAGTAATGTGCCTTTGCCCACTCAAAATGTATTTGATAGACCGAGGAATGGGCCTTTGCCCACTCAAAATGTATTTGATACACCGAGTAATGCGCCTTTGCCCACTCAAAATGTATTTGATAGACCGAGTAATGTGCCTTTTCCCACTCAAAATGTATTTGATAGATCGAGTAATGTGCCTTTGCTCACTCAAAATGTATTTGGTAGACCAAGTGATGTACCTTTGCAATCTCAAAATATATTTGGTGATATACCTTTTCATACACAAGAAGTATTTGGTAGACCGAGTGATGTACCTTTTATCAATCAAAATGTATTTGATAGATCAAGTAATGTGCCTTTGCACACTCAAAATATATTTAGTAGACCAAATGATGTTCCTTTGCAAACTCAAAATATATTTGGTGATGTACCTTTGCCCACACAAGGAGTATTTGGTAGACCGAGTGATGTACCTTTGCCCACTCAAAATGTATTTGGTAAACCAAGTGATGTACCTTTGCAAACTCAAAATATATTTGGTGATGTACCTTTGCACACACAAGGAGTATTTGGTAGACCGAGTGATGTACATTTGCCCACTCAAAATGTATTTGATAGACCGAGTAATGTGCCTTTACACACTCAAAATATATTCGGTAAACCAAGTGATGTACCTTTGCAAACTCAAAATATATTTGGTGATGTACCTTTGCACACAAAAGAAGTATTTGGTAGACAGAATGACGTACCTTTGCCCCCTCAAAATGTATTTAATAAACCGAGTAATGTGCCTTTGCACAATCAAAATGTATTTAGTAGACCAAGTGATGTAGCTTTGCACACTCAAGAAGTATTTGGAAAACCAAGTGATGTACACGATTTTATGCACACTCAGGAAATAATTAGTAAACCAAGTGATTTGCCCGTTTTAAGTCTATACAAACCAATGAAAGTTGAAAATATGAATTTGGTAACCGAAGGGCCACAAAGTTACGTGGAAAGCAGAAAAAAAATATTTTTGGAGGAAAAAGAGCCTATTGTTGTACCTAACGTAGCACCAGAACCGAAAAAGAAAACTATAGTGATTGAGAAAAATAATCTTCAAAATAATAATGTAAATTATTCGATCGCACTAGATGTTCTACCACAAAAGACTCAAACTAAAATTATTTATCCTACAGAAATATTACAAAAAGTTGATACTAAAAATGAGTTGATTATACCTACAACTCCCGTTTTACAATCAAACTTGGAAAGTCAACACGATGATATTAAACAATCTTGGAATAATGTAGCCGTTCAAAATAATTTGACTAACTTACCTAGGATAATGTCTGAAAATAATGAAAAAATACAAAAATATGGAGAAAATACAGAAAAACATTTACCATCAATTACTGATCTTCCTACGTTAAAATCTTCTCGAGAAATGTACACAAATGAACAATTTGATGTATTTTCTGTAACTAATGCTGGCTTAGTAGACAAAGAGACTACTTCGAAATCACCTTTTCATCAGAATTATATGACTCAGAAAACAACTATGGAGGCGTTACAAACTCAAAGAGGTCTTTTAGACCTCGAAATTTTACCAGACAAAAATATAGAAAACAATGATTGTAATGAAAATAATAACACATTCGTTAAACATCCTAAAACAGACCATGAAGAGATAAATATGAGTAGATCACATGTTTTTCTAGGTACATCTCAGTTTAGTTCAGAAAATGACGATTTAACGACTGTATTAGAAACTGTTCGTGAAAAAATTGCAGATGATGCTGGATTAGTCGAAGAAGTGCTTTTACCAGAAAATGATATTTTTGAACCGATTGAAGAAAACACTGAGGGAAAATCAGGAAACACATCAAGTCCAAAAAAAACAAAGGATGAAATAAGTAACGTTAAATCAATAACGGAGAAATCTATATCCGTCACAGAATATCTACCATCTGTTAATGAAACACATTCAGAAAGATTACGATCAGAGGAATTTATATCACAGAAAGAGATAGCAAAGTATAATTTTGAAACAGGTAAAAGTAATGCAATAGAAGATCTGTCTATATCACTCACAACAAATCAAACTGAAGTACAAACTACAATGTCAAATGAAGAAATATTCACAGAAAATACTGCAGTAAGTAGGATTAATTCAATAGTAGAAGAATCCTTACCAGTCATATCAAATCAATCAGAAGTTGAAGTCATTATGCCGAATGAAAAAATTACAGTCACAGCAAATCAAAGAGAAATATCAAAAGATAATTTTAAAGTCAGCGAGGACGATTCGATAAAAGACGAATCATTACCTGCCACAAAAAATCAACCAACAAACAGTGAAAGTCACTCACTAATTTTGCCTGAAGCACTGACGATTACATCAAATGAAGAACATGCAAATGATAATGCCGTAGTAGGTAAGTCTGATTCAGTAACATACCCATCATTACCAGTCAACACAAGTCAGTTAATTGATACAGAGATATACTCACCAATTTCACCTGAAGTGCAAGCCTTTGCATCAAATGAAAAAATAGTAAATGATGATACTGCAGTAAGTACATCTTATCCCACAGTAAACCAATCATTACTAGTCGCAACAAATCAACTAACTAATACACAATTATCAATTTTACCAGCGCAAGAGATTGCATCAAATAAAGAAACTATGAATGATATTATTATTATAGATAAGGCTGAATCAGTAAAAGATCAGACTTTACCAGTATTAATGAATCAACCAGGTAATAGTGAACTCGAAATGCAAGGCGTTGCATTCAATAAAGAAACACCAAATCATAATATTGAAAAAAATGAGGCTGGTTTTATAGTTGATCAACCTTCACCAGACAGAACAATTCAATTATCCAATAGTGATTCATTCTCACCCAATTTGCTTGTAGTCCAAACTGTTACATCAAATGAAGAAATAGCACGTAATAAGGCAGTAAATGAAGCTGATTCGTTCAATCAACTTCTACCAGTCATAACAAATCAGCCAACTGATACAGAGACATACTCGCCAGTTTTACCTGAAATGCCAGCTTTTGCATCAAATGATGAAACACAGAATGAAAACATTTCAATAATTGAAGCTATTTCAAAAATAGATCAATCACTATTAGTCGCACCTAATCAAATAGCTGATAGCGAGGCCATTTCGACAAGTGCTCAATTTTTTTAGCGATTATATCAATGAGATATTAGTAAAACAAACTTAATCTAATTCACCTCTCCTTAAGTAGCTATAAATCAATAATTTATATTTTAAGTGTTTTAAAAAAAAAACAAGTTGCTACAGTTGTCATTATTAGTATCACTGTATTATTATAAAAGAGAAACTTATAGATCTGAAATAATTGTTCTGTTTTTATGGAGTTTTAAATCAATTACTTAGTTAAAGTAACTGAGAACGTTCTATTAAAACAATGTGTGTTTATGTGTACTTTTTCTTACGATCAGGTAAACCATTTAATTGATAGAATACCTTATTATCATCATAAAAAAACAATTCGCAAAATGTAAAATTAGTAAGATAATAAAAATAAACAGTTACAAACAAACTTATCAATAGAAAAAAGTGAATATCTATCAAATGTTTTACTTTCATTACAAAGATTGCTGCTTTAATGTTTTTTTTAAAAAAAATGTGCGATTAAATTATAAAGTCTATATTTAAACAATATTATTTTTTTAGTTCTAAGCACATATTTTCTGGCCTACTAAATAATAAGTAAACAATTGTTGACAGAAGCTAGAAAATGACTAAATGATAAAGTCATTTTCTAGCTTCTGTCAACAATTGTTTACTTATTATTTAGTATCTTGTATACTGTGAATTTTTTTATTGTATACTTTGCATAAAATGTAACAAAAGAAAAATAATGTAAGTCAGTTGACCCTGCGGGCTATCCCTGAAACTTTCCACTGAATCGAGCTATTTTAAGCTCAACGAAACAAAAATTATACCTAAGCATGAATTTTTGAACTCAGAGTTCAAAATCTAAAGTTAGTAAAAATAATAGAATTTTAATGTTCGAAATATGTATATTTTCAAAATAATGATCGGTTTTAATCCTTTGACTGCATACACATACATACAGACATACTGACGTAATCGTGAAAATAGTCACAAAAGGTGCTTAGGACCTCAAACGTAGGTAAGTACTATTTGGTATAAACTTGATTTCCAAAAATTGGTGCAAAATTAGTAACTTCCTTATCTACATACGTAGTGGGAAGTTTAAAATATGGATAATACTGTAAGTTTTCATTCAAAAGTTAAATTGTTACGAAATTCCTACATTTAATTTTAGAATTTTTTTTTAATCTGTACTTTATACGCTAGTGGTTTCATGGTACGGTGTCGGAGTGGACCACATGTTTCCTGGGTTCAATTTCCAGGTCGATCAATTAAAAAAATGCGTTTTTTTCAGTTTTCTGTCAAAAACGACTTTGCCCGGATTAGATTGGATTGGAAAAAGTGCCCGGTTGGCGATAGGCTGGCCACCTATCATATTGTGGGGCTAACTATGAGTGCACTTGTTTCACCTCTGCCTACCACTTCGGGGATAGGGGCGTGAAGATGCTATGCTGTATACACTTTTAGATTCTTCGTTAGAAAATAGATATAAATTGTCTTAGTAAAAAATTATATTATTTCTTAAACGAAGAACATTCCAACGAATTATGAATCCCCGTTTTTTTCATAAGTATGTATCAAAAAGGAAATCAAAAATATTTTTCTATTCCCGTAATCCTAAAGCATTTTGGAAATACATCAAGAAATACAATTTCTTTAGTCTTTAACTAGATATTTTTTTTTGTTCTAAGTTTACATAAAACGCTACCAATATGTGGCACTGTGATAACCTATAAGTTGATAATCTATAATTGTTTTATTTTGTGGCTTGGATTTCCATTTGTTACAGAGACAATCTAGTCAAGTTTTATTCAAAATTTTAAAATTTGTAACATAAGTTGATTAATTAATATTAAGTAGAGTTTTTCATATGTTAGGAAGAGTTAACAACACAACAATATACGTTCCAGTTCGTTGCGATTAACTGAGTTGTCGCTTGGCGAGATGATATAAATGGCTGCATTTTACAAATAGGCACAAAAAATTTGTCGTCACGAAAAGCTAAAGCTATAAGTTTACCTCCAAGATTGGAGCAGCTTTTTAGATTTCAATTTTGAATAATAACCTAGAAAAAAATAAGTAACTTGTTCAATTCACTCACTAGATTACGAAAATCTAAAAAATAATTTACATTCAAAATTATTTTTAAATCGTGTAATTTAAATCTAGAACTTTATAGTATAAAACTACGATTTATTTAATGTCACAGTTAAATGTCAAAACGACATCCGGGTTATGCTGCAAGTTATATATATGCAAGATAAAATGTAAATCCTCTAGTATTCTCATATAAAATACAATTTATTATTAAAACTGTTCGAAATATGTTTCCGTATCAAATATTTCAATGTGAACACGTTAATATTTAATACAAGATCAAATTTTAAATTCACGATGTGTAAATAACAGGCTTATAGTTATTTTACATAAGTGGATGATTCAATTGAATAGATATGAAACGAATTTTGTAAAATAAACGATTTAAAATGAGGCGATTTCATTGTTTAATTCCATTTAAAATGATGAATCATAACTCATACATTATATCTTATGATATACTATCTGCAGCGTACAGCCCGCTGCATTATAAAACTTTTCAGCAAATCCTTCGGATCCCGGATGAAAGCCTATGTGCTATTCCAGGTCATTAACTACTTATGTGCCAAATTTCATTTAAATACGTTCAGTAGTTTTTGCGTGTTTAAGTAACAAACATCCATCCATTCAAACATTCAAACTTTCGCATTTATAATATTAATATAGATAAAAACGTCAAGTGAATAAAAATTGTCTATTTTTATTCACATGACGTAAATGTATAATTTGTGTACATTTAACAAATATTACGCCAATGGAGAAGTATAAAACTGTATAATTATATTTGTTTACCATTAAAGTCTGTAGTGAATCTTTGGAAAGATTTTACTGTTTATCTATAGTTAAATTGAACTATAGTTTTTTTTTATATCATAAGATAGCAAAGAAGCAGATGGTTCTCCTGATGGAAAGAGTCAACCACCGCCTATAGACACCAAAGATGTTAATGGTGCGTTGCTAACTTGTGGCGAGGTCTAATGCCACATGCATAAGTTTACCGGCTACCTTACCCTCCAAACCGGAACACGACAGTGACTAGCACTGACGCTATTGCGGCAGGAATTGATAAGGCGTTGGTACCAGACCCGGTTGAGCCGATGCAGAACTCTACTACCTAGTAGTCACGATGGTAGTGATATGTATGGATGGACGACCATACGCCTTCACTGTTGGACCTTCTGCTGACCTTTCATCCGGACCATTACCAGGTATCTGTGAACGTCCTACTTGGTACGTCAGACCTGCCTGATCCGGAGTAAAGTGCTGGTTTCGCGCCTATCACGGCCTCCTTTAGCAAGCTGTCGTCGCGTTTGGCCCTATAGGTCAGCAGGTTGGGACGGGATGTGGTCTTTTTTTGCGTCCTACCCATTCCCATCTCCTATTCACTCGGCGTGGTACCCACTCCATGGAAGACAGCTTTGATACATCCCATCACTAAAAAAGGAGATCGCTCTAATCAGTCTAACTATCGGCCCATCAACTCTCAACAATCATTAACTCTCAGCTCCTTAAGTATTAAGAAGAGCACCAGCTGATTAGCGACCGTCAGCACGGTTTCCGTCGCGGCCGCTTAGCTGTTGACCTTCTAGCATACCTAACTCATCAGTGGGCGGATGCAGTTGAATTCAAGGGAGGCATTGGCAGTCAGTTTGGACATCGGGTATGGCACAAAGCGCTTCTCACGAAGCTGCTTTCTTATGGGCTTCCCGAGAATATATGCAAGTGGATCACCAGTTTTTTGGCTGATCGAAGAATCAAGGTCGTAGTCGACGGTGCGTGCTCCGACCTTAAATCTGTCAATACTGGTGTTCCCCAAGGCTGCGTGCTATCACCGACACTGTTCCTTCTGCATATCAATGACAAGATGCAGATTCGCAACATACATTCCTATGCGGATTACAGTACTGGTGGTGCTACATATTCCGGCCAAAGCGGTATTTCTCGGGAACACGTCGAAAAGTGCCGAAACAATATTGTGTCTGAAGTCAAGAATCGACTTATCGATCGAATCATACGTTAATGTTATAAATGTGAAAGCCTGTCCGTCTGTTTTTTTATATAAGACTAGCTTGGGAACACGTTTCTCAGCACTTTGTTCGGGTGACCCATAATCATTACTCATTTTTGATGACTTGGATAAATGTTACTCGGTGAAGATGTAACTTAGAAAAGGTGAAAAAATCAGTTGAATAGTTTTTGAGTTAAATCGTGAAAACAAACAAAAATCAAAGCTTTCCTCTTTATAATATTAGTTTAGATGGGTCAAACGAGCAGGAGAGATGAGATACATTTGGTGGTAGGTGATCACCGCCGCTTGCGGTTGCGTCGCTGGCTTTTATAAAACGTGTGGGCTCTTTTCTTAAAGAACTTGCATATTCTTTATCATTCTTATCGCCCGGCCACGAGGACTGGCGGCGGCAGTTCGGCAGGCGAGGGGAAAATTCGCGTGGTGCGGTTTGCAGACCATGGGAAGTTATGTTCACCGCCGCGACCAGTATAGCCCGAAAGCAAAATTATTAGAGGGAACTACTTCAAGACTTCTTGGAAGAGAATGTGAGTAAATTATTTAAATTTGGACTGTTTGGAAGAGAATGTGAGTAAATTATTTAAATAAGTAATAGGGTATAGTACAGATGTGGAATTTGACGAGAAGTATAAGAAATACATACCATATCCAGACAATTATTTGGAATATACCAGAATGAGTATCGACACCTTTGATTTATAGAGTTGCCGCTTGATACTCCATCATCGATAGGATTTCAATATCTCAATACAATACTATCGTTAAACAGCAATATAATCGATAGCATCGATAGTGTTCATGATTGTAAAAAGAAACTGTCGAAAGTATCGACACATTATCGACAGTATTGATATTTAATATTGCATTAATTACTATCATATCGATAGTATCGATACTATCTAAACTATCGATAGTCAACTTTATTCTAATACTAACCAGCGCTATCGATTGCACAAATTATCGATTGCACAAATTATAGTCGATGCAATATTGTCTAACAATACTATTGATAGAATCGATGCTTTGTTTATCTTGAACGATTGCTACTATCGACACAATCGATAGTTTAATTATTTTCAACGATTAATACTATCGATACTGTCGACGTTATTATCAATAATATGCCTTTTCTAGATTAAAACTATCGATTTTCAGACGACACTACTTTAATTAAATTCTTATGAATATTCAACATTGTAGGAAGCAATAAAAATTGTTTCTATGGACTTTGTTTATACTTATGATGTATTAATTGCTGACCTAGTAAATATTTCAAACTAAAGTTTCAATGTTCATTGTGTATTTTGCGAAAATTACAGTTAAACCGTTTTGATTCTTTGACTAATTGGCCGCGACCGTCACTCGAGTCCGTGGCATGCGCTTTATTGCCTATAGACATCAAAGATGTTAATGGTGCGTTGCTATCTTGTGGCGAGGTCTAATGCTACATACATAAGTTTACCGGCTACCTTACCTTCCAAACTGGAACACGACAGTGACAGGCACTGACGCTATTGCGACAGGAATATGTAAAGCGGTGATACCAGACCCAGGCGAGACAATGCAGACTTCTACCACCTAGTAGTCACCATGATAGTGATTCGCATAGGTCGCATTTTACGGCCTACCCGGCAGAACGACAGTTGGTCTATTCTTCAAAGGAGCTCGGAACCAACACGGGGTAAAACGGGTAAGATTATACTTTCCAAGTGAAAAAGGTTAGTTAGTGAATCATTTTTTGAACTGACGGTGTCTTCTTCCGAACAGTTACAATGTGAACTGTAAGTCTATGCCGCAAGCCCTGTCCATCTTGAATTGACAAATTATTTTTATACACAACGAAAACAGACGTATCGGACAGTTACGCTACCGTCGTGATGATATGAGAGTCTAAATAATTATAGTAATAATCCGATTAGAGGGAGAGGCTTTCAAAATATCCATTAGTGTTATAGTATCTTCAATTATTCATTCCTAAATTCCAACAAAGGGACTACACTTATTATTTACGAGGGCAATCCATATGTAAGTTTGTAGTGAGAGAATATATCAAAATTTAATTTACAACTATCACGTTTATCTATTTTGTACGCTTTTGCTTGAGAATATGAGTCCTTAGGTTTGATTAATTATTTGTTTTTATATCATTTGAGAGCAAACAAGCAGATGGCTTCCTGATGTAAAGAGAAACCATGGCGTACGGACACCAAAACTGTTAATGGTGCGTTATTATCCGTTGGCGGGATAGCAACCCCACATGCATATTATGTTTATATTATTTATTATAATAAGCACTGCCAACATGACATACAGTATTAAATTCGTTGTGACAGCCATTACAAAGCAAGATAAATGTTGTCTCAGTTACGGGCAATAACTACTCTCTTAGAATTGAGGCATGTGTTTACATCCCCTGAGTATTGTTATTGCAATATATAAATTATAAACTAATACTACTAGGCTTCGCACGGGTATAAAATATATAGCCTATGTCATTCAGTGAAAAAAAAAAAGATTAAAATCGATCCAGTAGTTTTGATTTATTCATTACTGCCCGTGGCCCGCACGCGTTAAATTTGGAGTAAAACAATTCTCCTTTCCCTATAGGTACCATAAAGATTTCCTGCTATCTTAGTAATATCTGAATTCATATAGGTACTACATTATTAGTTTTTACATTTTTACCTATTTCTTTTATTTTTACAATTAACATTACAGAATGTCTTTATATACAACGTTTACAGCTTTCTTGCCATTAGACAATACAAACATGTTTTCTTTAGAGGTTACTCTTGAAAGAGCGATATATAGTTGGCCATGTGAAAAACAGTCAACGCTCAATCTGAACATGCAACGTTGAAGGTTTTATTGCAATTTATTAAGACGAGGCATCGGGATAAACGGGAAAAAATGTGTAAATGGTTGATGACCCTACGGGCTATCCCTGAAGCTTCTCACTAAATTAAGGTATTTTAAGATCAAAAAAGTAAAAAAAAATAAGATAAGACAAAAATATAAGATATAAGAGTAAATAGATTTTTTAATTCAAATATCTTTTTTGTTAAAAATGACAGTATTATTAATTTTTGAAAAGCTGTATATTTGAAAACGATGATGGCATTCAACTCAATTTTTGAGATCTAAAATATTGTTTTAGCTAAATAATCGATAGGTTGAAAAATTTCGATGCTATGTCAAAAAACATTTTATGTGTAATTTTCTTCATTCATAAATCCCAAACAAATTGTCCGATTTTGATTAAATTAACGGTATTTCTCGCAGTTTTTAAAGAACAAAAGCTGATAATATTTTTAAGTCAATCGGTAAATTAACTTGAAAGTTATTTTAAAAAATTAAGTAAGTTTGCCAAAAACAAAGTAATTTTAATATTTGAAAAGCTATAAGTTTTGAGAATGAGATTCGATTTTAATTTTTGGAACGGCATTTGACGTAGTTTTTTTAGTAATAAAATATCGTAGAACACCAAAAAATGATTGATTGAAAAATTTCGAAGCTATATCGAAAAAACACATTTTTCAAAACTTTTAGTCAACGATTAGTCCCAAACAGATAAACCGATTTTGATGCAATTTATGTACATAGGTCACACTAAAAGTTTTGTTCACTTCTGTGAACGTTGTTCACTTTTGTGCACTTCTAGCTAATCGGAACTATTTGATTTTCAAATGATATATTAAAAAAAAAACAATAGGGATTGAGCAAGATGTTAGATGACTATGATGCCATCTAGTGGGAAAAATCAGAACTAATGTGATGTAAACAGTTTGTTGAATATTTTGTATTATTTAAATAAATAAAAGTATTATCAATTGTTACCTTTTTTTTAAAACTAAAATTAATTTTTGTCATTTCCTCATCAAAAATTACTTGTTGTATTCGTGAGTGTTCACATATGCCATATAAAAATAATACGGAGACTAAATTTTACCGTTTCCCGAAAGTTCTTTAAACGCTGCGTCGATAATCTTCATATGCAAAAAATGGATAAATGCAGTGAAAAATTACGTGTAAGTAAAATATTTTTATTGATAACTTTGATTAATAATAATTTTTCGTGCCTATTAATAAAAATAAATAAAGGCGTAAAAAATATTAGTCAAGTCTTTTCTTTCCTTTCGTCCCAAAGGGACAGGCTAAGACCAGAAGTCATGCTGTCTTACCAGTCGTTACCTTATTTCGTGAGTAATAGAGATAATTTTAAATTCTTCCGTGGATAAGTGCTTTTACATGTTTTTAAATTATAAATATTTGAAACAAAATACAAACAGATTTAGAAAATAGAAACCTAGAACTAATTTCAAGGTAAAATATAGTTTTTTATATGGAATTTTGCTTTAATAAATCTTGCCAATACAAGAAGTAAGAGTAATTGGACGATAAGAATCTTTATGAAGTCTAGTTTTTCCAGGTTTTAAAATTGGCACCAAACAGTCAGTTTTCCAGAAAATAAGAATCTTATTATTTATCCAAAGATTGTTCAATAAATTTAAAAATATCAACATGCAATTTTCATTTAAATTATTATTAATTTTCTAAGAAATACCGTCTAACCCAAAAGCAGTGTCCTTTCTAGAGAAAACAGAGAAAATAGTTCTTGGAGAGTATAAGGTCTCAATAAATAAGAATTATTTAAATTTTCCAAATCAAGATATGAATTTTAATAATTTAACCAACTTTATTGAACTTCTTAAGAAATTACAGATTGCAGAGAACGTTTGCTCTATTTTACCCTGTTTTATGAAGGGTTCTTTGAAAGCAAATTTACATGGATATACTTATTGACAATAAATTATCGTTCAAAGAGGAAGTACATAATGAACTCTAGAACAATTGGAATGATCATCAACTCATCATTGTGTTTATACTGGTGAAGTAAAGACGCTAAGCGCGTTTCAGTTGCAACCTTTGACAGTTCTATAAACAAAGGTATAGGTTACATAGGGTAAATAAAAATTTCATGGCAGTTTTCATGGCAGAAGCTGTTGCCATTTTAGCTACTTATCATATCAAAAATAAAAATCAGGGACTTAAAAAAGTAGCTCATTATTAGTGATAGCATGAGTGTGTTGTCAAATTAAAAAAAATAACAAACTACCTGCTAGGGTTAATTACGTTTTTTGCCAAATTAAAGAAATTTGGCATAATCTTTACAATATTGACAACATTATAGTTACAATATTGACAATATTGACAGCTTTATGTGGGTTTCATCTCACAAAGATGTTCTTGGAAATGAAAAAGCAGATTACCTTGCCAAAATTGTCAACAAATCATTCCTTTCATTCAAAACTTTCGAAGATATCTTACTATCATATTCTGATGTTAATACCACATTGTGTTGTTGGATGAGCTAATCAAAATTTATGGTAGTCCCGATTTGGTTCTGCGATCGACCACTGATTTCCTTGTTAATAATTGTACATATGTGTCTTTGCACAAATTTATTATTAATACGGTAGGGGAATTGTAAATATATCTGCTTGTATTTTGTTTTAAAAATTTATAAAAAAAAATCTAAAAACATTTATCCATGGAAAAAATTAATAATAATTATCTTTGTTACTCACGAAATACGATAGGTAACGAGTAACGACTGATAAGGCAGCATGACCTCTGGTATTTGCCTGTTCCTTTGGGACGAAAGAAAAAAAAATTAACAACTTTATATTGTAGGTAACAAAGAATCAGATGATTTTTCTCAAAAAAATTGTAATTACAACTAACTAGTAGATGTACTTCGATATTTTTAAATATTTCTGCTATTTGTTTTTTATTTTTTCTGTTAAATTCCACGAAGTCTTAAAATATATTCTTCAAAAAGCTTAAATGTTGCTAAATTTTGCTATTTTCAATATCATACAAATAATTTTTTTTTTAAATTTAATTAAAGTTATTTTAACACTTACGATAAATGTGATGTTATAAGTATTTGAAATACTGATTTGCGTGACAACTAAACAGGTAATAGATGGGTAATAGTAGATTGTTTATTTCTATTTACTTCTTCTTCAGTTTCAATTACATTTAAGACATGACCTGATTCAATTAACTTTTTCCCTTTAGTATAATTCTGACACATAATCCAGTCGTTTTTATAGGTAAAAAAACAAATTTTATTATTTTTTGCATGTTTTTCCAATATTGGTGTTATTAAATTACAATGTTTACATCACAAAAGTTCCTTTATCTGACACCAGAGCGCACTACTTTCGGGAACACTGCTGCCCCTATAGTTCGTGCACGATCCCTATTGGCGGGAAATTATTTATCAATTATTTTTTTATCACACATCAAAGTTCTACGTACGCAACGAAAATGGAATTCAGTCGAAAAGATCTTAAAGCGATGATTTTTTATGATTTTAAAAGTTCTCTTTCTCCGCAAGACTATGCCGCTCGTCTTCAAAATGCTTTTGGGAGAGAAGCACCTTGTTTGAGCACCGTGAGGTAACGGTTTGCTGAATTTGAGAGAGGTCGAGTTTCTTTACATGACGAATTTCGTGAAGGGCATCCTTCCACTGCCGTCAACGAAAATAATGTGGCTACTGTTAAGCGGTTAATTGAAGAAAACCTAGACTTAGACCTATGAGACTATTTGGGACTATTGACTATTTGGGATTGGTATTGAAAGTTCGGAAACTTTGTTGTCGTTGGATCCCTCATGAACTGACAGGGGAGCAGAAGCGGGCTCACGTGGAATGGTGCTCACAAAAGCTACTGATGTACGACCACGGACATTCTAATGCTGTTTATGACATTGTCACAGGAGACGAAACGTGGATTTATTGTTTTGAACCCGAAAAAAAAACTGAGAAAATCATAGATATCGCAAAATACTTTTCTGGACTTTTTCGATTCTCTCTTTATGAATTTCATAATATGGGTTCCAAACGGTACTACAGTGTTCTAGTTTACACCGTACAAGGGCGTTAAAAAGGGCTGACTTAGTTTCAGGTGCTCTAAATGAGCTGAATGACCTCATAATGAAACCAAGCATTTGATAACTTTTTTGACTATATTATCAATGTGACTGTCAAATCGTAGTTTTGAGTCTATAAATGCTCCGAGATTGCGAATTTCGGAAACTTGTTTTAAATTATATTCATTTATTTTATATACACGTGGTAGCTCATTTCTACAACGCGAAAATCTAATAGTAAAACATTTGTTGGTGATTAAATCCATGCCGTTAGTTGTTGAGATCTATTTGTAGTATATGGTAAACCGAAACACTGTCAATACGTTTGTAGATCTTAATATCGTCCGCGAATAAAGCACATTTTGAGTTTGCAAGTAATAAAGGCAAGACGTTAAACAGAATTGATCTTAAATGACTTCCTTGAGGTACTCCCTATAAGGCTAAAAATGTCACCGAGCTATACCCGTTTAGTACCACAACAGATTCTCTGTTGGAAAGGTAAGATCTAAACCATGATAGCAAGGCACCACGTGTACCATAATGCTCAAGTTTGTTCAGAAGTATCTTATGCTGCACTTTATCAAAAGCTTTGCTAAAATCAATGTAAATAGCATCAACAGAATGACGTACATCTACTTCCTTTGTTAAGAATTCTGTAAAAGTAACTAAATATGTGGTTGTAGAGCGTGCACTCACAAATCCATGCTGGCAAGGGGATATGACTGACTTTAGATACCAATTTAGTAATGGGCACAATAGTTTTTCAAATATTTCAAATATTTCTAATTCTTCGCAAGAACACAAAGAATGGAAATGAGTCTATAATTTTCAACCTGTGTAGGATCGTAACTTTTGTGTAAAGGTATAACAAGTGCCCTCTCCGAACTGGTTGGGAATACACCCGGTGATAGAGATTTGTTGAAGAAAAGTGTCAGTGGATATGTCAAATCTTCAGCGTATCTAACTACAAAATACAGAGAAATACTATCACTTTCACAGCCCTTATTGACAATGGTGACTCACCTGATGGTAAGTGATTATCGCAGCCCATAGACAACTACACTACCAGGGGTCAAGTAATTGCGTTGCCGGCCTTTAGATTTGCCTTTGCCACTTGCATAGACTTGCTAGCTATCTTACTCTTGAAATTGAAACATGACAACGATAAGCATTGACGCTATTGCGGTAGGAATATGTAAGGCGGTGGTATCACATACCCAGGCGAGACGTTGCGGAACTCTACCATCTAGTAGTCACGATGGTAGTGACGTTATAGCCATTCGGTCGCTTTTACGACCTGTTTGCAGGACGGCAGTTATCCATTCTCCAAAAAGCCTGAACTAACACGGAGGGATCTTTAGTGTCTATAGGCGATGATCATATTTTTCCATCAGGAGAGCCATCTGCTCTTTGATTTTTGCTATTCAATAATATAAAAGAGATATAAATACTAATAAACACTACAAGGTCGCAATAAGGAAACTCTTTCAATAAATTAATAAAAAGGAAGAAAAAAATATGACCTTCAAATACGGTCTTCATTTTAGATTTCCCAATGAACCAGTTTGTATTATCCTCATCCATGGTTATATTTTTATTTTTTAATCCACTGTTGCTCATTCTCATAATTATAATATAAAAATATCTGTAAGCCGTATATTATGTATGTAGATCGTGCAATCCCTAAAACTTTCTGCTAAATTAAAGTATTTTATTTTGGGTAAAAACAATTCAAACTAAAGTTTATGAAAAGGATAGTACTTTAGTTTTTGAAAAGCTGTATGTTTTCAAAATGATTATTTTGTTACCTACGAAATATTAAGGGTTAAAAAATGACGAATAAATATAAAAAACACTTTTTTCTATAAATATTACCATTGGTAAATATCGAACGAATTAATCGATTTTAATCCGATTCCCGCTATTTGACGCAGTTTTGTAAATAAAAGAGCTGATTAGTTTTTTAAATCAATAAATTAACCCAAAAGTTAAAAAAAACATAAGTTAGCTTGCTTTAAACAATATTTCAATATTTGAAAAGCTGTAATTTCGGCTTTCAAAGAACTTTTTCAAGTACTGAATATTAAGAAGGTATAGAAATTGAATGGTTAAAAATCTTAAAATTAAGTTGAAAAGGCACTTTTTACAAAATAGTTTCGTCAACGATATCTCATAAACGGATAAAGTAATTTTGATTTAATTTACAGCATTTAGAGCGATTTTGTGTGGAGAAATGCTGATTAGAGTTTTTACTAAATCGGTACACTAATATGGAAGTTATATTAAAAAAGGTATCGTTTCGCCTACTAATTAAACTGAGGTTTTTTTAAAATATCATAAAATATTCTGGGCCGAATTAGATTAGATTTTCTGTAAGTGTAAAGTTGACAGAACCCCATCAAACGCCATCAACCGCGTTTCGATCAAAAAGCCGTCTAAAAATTATGAGATTTTTAGATACACACATCATACACACACACACACACACACACATATATATATATATATATATATATATATATATATATATATATATACATACCTTCAAACGTGGATGGTGATGATAACTCAATTTTCGAAAATTGAGGCGCAAAATCTAACGCAGCGACAAGTTAAAAATAAAACTAATTTAAAGAAAAATTGCCTGCCTAAAAAGCGGAATTATGTTTTAATCATCCTTTACAGATAATTTTGCAGCATAAATATTTTTTAGTAATTATGAGATAGGAAAAACTACTTTTGAAAATTAAGAAGTCAAAAATTTTGATTTAGTCAAACATTTGTACTATTTCACAAATACAAATTTCACAACTAACATTTAATTAGTGTAAAGCCAACCAGTTTCGTCTACATGGGGTACACTAAAAGTTTTGCACTTCTAGCTAATCGGAACTATTTGAATTTCGAATGTTATATTTTTAAAACGTTCCAACCTTCTAAGTAATAAAAAAAAACAATTGGTGGAAAATGATTTGTCGATTGTTTTTTTATCACTGAAAATGAAATTAAGTCGAAAAGATTTTAGAGCGACGATTTTTTATGATTTTAAAAGTTCTCTTTCTCCGCAAGACTGTGCCGCTCGTCTTCAAAATGCTTTAGGAGAGAAGCACCTTGTTTGAGCACCGTGAGGCGATGGTTTGCCGAATTTGAGAGAGGTCGAGTTTCTTTACATGACGAATTTCGTGAAGGGTGGCCTTCAACTGCCGTCAACGAAAACAATGTGGCTACTGTTAAGCGGTTAATTGAAGAAATCCCCCGGATTACCTATGAGACAATTTGAGGACTATTGGGGATTGGTATGAGCCAAATTCAAAAAAATTTACACGAAGAATTGAAAGTTCGGAAACTTTGTTGTCGATGGATCCCTCATGAACTGACAACGGAGCAGAAGCGGGCTCGCGTGGAATGGTGCACACAGATGAAATACGACCACGAACATTCTAACGCTGTTTATGACATTGTCATAAGAGACGAAACGTGGATTTATTGTTTTGAACCCGAAAAAGCAGCAATCTTGTGAATGGGTGTTTGAAAATGAGAACAGGCCAACAAAAGTGAGACAGGCGAGAAACGTTGGTAAAAAAATGATCGCGTTTTTTTCTCAGCTACGGGTTCCATCTGTACAATTCCACTTGAACATCAAAAGAGTGTTAATGCCAAGTGGTATTCTACCATTTGTTTACCTAGGGTATTAGAAAAAGTTCGCGAAAGATGACCCAAAAGCCGCATTCTCCTACACCATGATAACGCTTCTTCACACAACGACGACGATGAAAAGTATAAATTATATCAAAATTTTGGGCACCTATAGCCTATTTATTACATTTGTATTGTATACATTAAGATAATCGTATCTTTAAATCAAATCACTTGTGGTGTAGACAGAAAAAACCGGCATAGCACTCAGGGCTGAAGCACTTAAATTGCTCCACTTTCGTAACTATTATTATACTAATACGCCCCTTTCGAAGATCCTTGAAACCATCTTTGGAAAGCGCCGAATAACTTTGACATACTTATAATATATCAGAAATGGACTTCTTTCGTACCCGACTGTATTCATTCACATTTGTACAATCTAGATCGTGATCCTCTGAACATTATTATTTTTGATTAATAACAAGCAGAATTTGTATGAACAGCTTCGTTTTTATGAAACGCCCATATTTTTTATCTTTGAAAAACCTCGAATCGGGTGACTAATAAAAATAGATAAAAAAGCAAATTGTAGTCGTAAATCTACAACCTTAGAGTGTCAGGCTAAATAAAATTTCCACGTTACATGTAGGACAATGTTGCCTTGCATTATAATAATAATTACCAAACTATTGTGAGAAAATTAGGTTGTTATTAATAAATTTAAAAATCTCATACTTCCAATATATTTGGATTGAAGAACTGGTTAGAAAAACCATCGAATTTTTCATTAAATAATCAAGTGTAATAAATAAATAATAATCACGTTTCAAGTAAAATAAAGTAATTATTATTATCTATCAATGTGTTTCCTTCACCAAATAAACACGCTTGTGGTCCCTTTATTGGTTACCTGATTCGAGATTTGTTGAATATAGAAAATATAGGCGTCTCGTCAAAACGAATCTATTTATAAATATACAGCTTCTTATTAATCAAAAGTGTTTGTTTTTTATATATCTAGCAAACAAGCAGATGGGTCTCCCGATGGAAAGACTCAGCCATCGCTTATAGACACCAAAGGTGTTAAGGGTGCAGTGCTATCTTGTGGCAAGGTCTTATACAACATGCATAAGTTTATCGGCTACCTTACCTTCCAGACTGGAACGCGACAGTGAGACAGTGACAAACTCTGACACTATTTCGGCAGGAATAGGTAAGGCGTCGGTAGCAGACCCGAGTGGGGTAATGCAGAACTCTATTTGGCCTATTTTTTAATCGAAAAAACAATCATCGTATTAAACACCAAAAACTGCTATCATATATAACAGTGCATGTTAAAAATCACTACATTTTTCAAGTTCTTAAAACGATAGTCTTAAAATATATATGTAATACAACAAGTAGATCAGTAAAAATTTGCCAAGTTAAAAAAGAGTAAAGAATCAGTAAAGTTTTGAACAAAGAAAGGGAAAAAATTTAAGCAACTTATTGAACTTATAATGCAATCAGGGATAAATTTGGAGGACATGGGACTACAGCCTCTAGGCATTGACAAAGGAAAAAGGTACAATAAATAAATAAAAATAAATTTGAAAGCGTAAATAACTTTTTCGATAAAAAATGTGTTTTAACATCACAGGTAAAATATAATTGTAGTTATTGAATATTAGAACAGTTACACAATTGGCTAAGCACTAGTAATTTTATTTCACATCAAAACTTTAGTTTTGTATATCACGCGATCGCTTTCACCTTTTAAGCATCTTCAGGATGTAATATACATTACTGACTCTTTATTTGATTGCTTATTGAGTCAATAATAATTAATTCATGTATGTTACATACCGAAGCTGCTTAATAAGTGAAACCGGTCGAGTGATATACAAAAATAAAGTTTTGATGTGGAGTTAAAGTACAGGTGCCTAGCCAATTGTGTTACAATAATGGAATTTCACCAAGTGCCGACGATGAAAAGTATAGAAAATATTAGAACAATATATCCATTTTGTTCTTTTTTTATTTTGCCATAAACTTATATCCATGTTGTTCATATGGCGAGGAAAAAAATATTTACCTACTATCCTAGAGCCACTAGACCTGCAAATCCGGCGCTGAATGCAAAAAAAATATTATGTAGGTGCCAAATTATGTATCCGAGAAACAAAGAGGATTATTAATTAAAAATAAATTATCTTTAGAAATTGGTTTTAATATATTATCTTCTTGTAGTAGAGGAGTCCAAGATACTAAACGGGTAGTTACTTGAGCATCGTAGGGACCTATTAGATTTTGTAAATTATAGGAAAATAAATAGTTATATTATGGTGTCTTTCATATCAATGGTGGAGAAAAATCGACGGATAAAAAAAATTAAAAAAAAAGCTGTGTCATGGAAACACTAAATCATGTCAGATTAAGGTATGGTGGGTTAATTGCCACCTAAAATTTTGAAAATCTGACGATTCAAGTGGAGCGTAAGGGAGTGGGAGGATCGGAAAGTTGCAAACAAAACGTTGTTTTGACATTCTTGAGCGCGTCTGAAATCAGAAATCAGAAATACTTTATTCAATAAAACTTTTTACAAGTTATTTTGGTACGTCAACATTTTTTTTTTAAAACTACTACTGGATCGGAAACGCGGCCACACGCTGAGAAGATCCGACGGAAGAAACTCAGCGGGCTTGTCGTTTTTTTCATATCATTGATTTTTCTACAATATCACAATATTACAAAAAACATATGTGAGATCGGTATGAGGAGCAGTTAATTCCAGGCTTTTTTGTCTTCTAAATAACCTGAGATTTTATAATATACTTTTTTTGAATTTTCTTTTATTACATAGGAAATTATGTAAGAATAACGAAATAAATAATTTGACAACTTCCACAAGCCGAAGTTATTGGAATTTTGTTTTTGGGGCTTACTCCTTAAAAATCGGTTTTTGATATAAGGCGCCCGGTATGAGAAAAATGTGAGGAGAAAAATCTACTGAACGAATGACCTCGTTATGTTTTTGGTGCTCAACCTATCGTGCGCAACTAATTTGGTGTGAGCAGTGCAGCTAGATCATGCGTTACTTTTGCGTCTGTTTTGACAATCGTAGTTAAGGAATAAACTCCAGTCTTGCGTCGGAGCTGTCACACACAATTTTTTTTTCTGTCATAATAACCCGCTTCTGTATAAAGGGCGTATATTTGGTGGAGAACCTCAACAGTATGCGAGGCAATGTTAATGTGACGCGCTTGAGTAAATCCAAAAATCCCCTCTTGGGCTCCCCTACTATTGAGCTTAGACGTGAAATAGCGGATCTAATTTACCTTTCAAAGATAACTACAAATGTGGTTGACTATCCCGAACTGTTATCTCATATATCCATTTCAGTACCATATATTTTTCTTCAGTTTCAGTTTTTCCGATACTACCCTATTGTATATTATCTTCAGTCTCCACAAACTATAAGCAAAATTATTAGCTCATCTTTAACAGCACCTACATAGTTTTATAATACATTTGTAAGAAATTCTCCGTCACTACTAGTGCGGAATTTGTTCAGACTTCTAATGCTAGTTTAAGTTTTAATATTTTTCTTATGCTGTTATTCCTCCTAATTAATTTATAAATAAATAATTGAATACCTTGGTATATTATTAAATCTTAGTATATTAGGCTTATCTTCGTTAGGTAACTTCGTACATTATTGTGCATGAGTGGTTTGGTGGATATTATACATATATTTGTCAGAACTTTTTATAGAACTCTACACAAAATCTTGGGCCTTATTTTACATGATTGTTTTAGTGGGACTCTATACAGAAGCTTGGGCCTTATTTTACATAATAACTTTAATGGGATATTTATATATATTTTTTTATATCATAAGATAGCAAACAAGCAGATGGGTCTCCTGATGGAAAGAGTCAACCAACGCCTATAGACACCAAAGGTGTTAATGGTGCGTAAGTTTACCGGCTACCTTACCCTCCAAACCAGAATACGCCAGTAACAAGCACTGATGCTATTGCGGCAGGAATAGATTAGGCGGTGATACTAGACCCGGGCGAGAAAACGGCAGTTACAAACTGCCTGACAAAACGGCAGTTAGTCTGTTCTTCAAAGGAGCCCGGAACCAACATGGGAAAAATATTTGTCAGAACTTTGTATGGAACTCTTCAGAGGCTTCAGCCGGTAATGGATAGTCAATAAACGTTCGATTTACGTTGCCTAACCCACACCCAGATCCGTACCGGAACTGGGAGTAATGACATTTTTTTAAGTGCATATGAATAACGTGTTGATCCGGGCTATATTAAAGAATAGACTTATTTATTCTTGCGATAATAGCCTCAGTGCTTGTCACTGTCGTATTCTGGTTTTGGGGGTAATGTAGCCGGTAAACTTATGCATGTGGCATTAGATCTAGCCATAAAATAGCAACGCACCATTAATATCTTTGGTGTCTATAGGCGATGGTTGACTCCTTCCATCAGGAGACCCATCTGCTTGTTTGCTATCTTATAATATAAAAAAAATGTACAATAAAAAATAAATTCTACCAGAATAATTCTATTTTAATGTACACTAAAACGCACAAAACATTCATGTGACAGCATCCCCTTAATATTCCATCCATTTTATTTAAAAAGCTTTGAATTGGGAAGACACTGAATACAAAGAATAAAAAAAATGTTTTACTTTCAAGTTCCAAGCCAACAATTTTACAAACTCGCTCAACGGAGCAGCCAACCAAGCCAGGGCATTCTTTGAAGTTTTTATTATGTAAGAAAGTTGAGAAAAAAGTTGTACAAAATTTAGTGACATTTTAATAAAATCTAAGTATAATGTATAAAATCCGGCTATGAGCAAGTCGGCTCGCGTACGAAGGGTTCTGTTCCATCATCTTTAAAAAGCGTTCACGAAACGACAGGCGGACAGACAGAGAGATGGACAGACAGACAGACGGACAAACAGCGGAGTCTTAGTAATATTAGCAGGGTCCCATTTTACCCTTTGTGTACGAAACTCTAATAATTATGTTTAAGGGTTGAGCTACGTCTGTCAGCACGGAATCGCATTTTTCCATCGTGCTATTCTTTTCTGTCGCTCAGAACCACGATTTGCTAGAGCGAGAAAGATAATGGAAATAATATAATATAAATCTCGGAGGCAATATCATTCCCGCTACGTTTGTAGCTCTAGCAAAGGGTAGTTATGACCGACAAAAAGGAATAGGAGAACGGGTAAGGGCGAGTCCATGCTGAAATATATAGTTCAACCCTACATTTTTAATGGTTTAGAATAAGGTTTCTTTTCCCACATAATATGGTGGACGGGAGCTACATGAGAAAAGCGTCCAACTAACAACTTTGGCCTATAGTATAGATGTGAGTTACTAACTGAGCAGTTTCACCCACGTTTAGCATGGCGTCGATATTGCTTTTCATGCCAACTTTAATTTTTTTGTCCCTATTTTAACCCCTAAAGGGGTTGATTTTTGAAAAAGTTCTCATGTATATAAAAAATTCTGTTATAGAATATAGAAGAAGGTTTGCAGGAAGCAGGAAATTACACAAAATTTCAAGCTAATATATACAGTGTCTCTACCAAAAATCAAAACCATAGATTTGGATAGATTAAAAACCGGTGGAAGTTTCTGTGGGATTTTTTTACTTTTTTGACTATTTTTTTACCTTAACTTTGTACAATTTGCTTTATTCAAGTAATTTAGTGTTTTTTTTCAAAAAAAAATAATTGTAAACGCTTGACCTTGCAGGCCCTCCCTTAAACTTCGTTGAAACTTGAGTAGAAACTATAAGCCTAGATTTTTTCAGCTCAAACATCTGGTTAGTTAAAAATGACAGTATATTGATTTTTGATAAGCTGTATATATTCGAAACTATGATCAATTTTGATCTTTTGTAACTCATACAACTAAATTTTTGAGATCTAAAGAATTGTTTAAGCTATATAATCGATAGGTTGAAAATTTTCGAAGCAATGTTATAAAACAATTTTTCAAAAATTTTCGTAATTGATAAATCTCAAAAAAGTGGACCGATTTTACGGTATTTGACACAGATTTTTAAGGCAAAAAGCTGAAATGATTTTTTTGCCTAGGGCCTCAAAACGTTTGGTGAAATTTCGCTTTACGAAAATCGTGGCAAAATCAGTAAATTCCTTATGTACATACGTAGCGGGAAGTTAAAAAAGCATAATTCAAGGGAATACATAAAATGAGCACATGCTGCGCAAAATAAACGGCTGGTACGAGAGTACCGCGGGTGTGTCGAGTCCAGCAATGCACGCTACATTGCGTGTCGTGAAAATAAGAAATATATCAAAAAACACAAATTTTGCATTTCCTACAAAATGTATTTGCCATCATGACTAGTGCGTAAAAATGGCATGTTTTCTTAACTATTCGGTAGACTGTCCCTTACAGGTTCTATATCGATAGTAAAAAGCAATCTTGTTGTAAGCCGCAACTTGTAAATTTTTTTTAAATTTAGTGCTTGTTCAAACTCTGCTGGAACCGCACGATTAAGTTTGCTTAACCGCGCGGTTAAGTTTGAACGATTACATAAATACGCTTATAAATAGTACCCGCACAATTCCCGCGCGATTTTTAAACCGCACGGTTCCCGCCGTGTCTGAACATGCGCTTAGAGTCACAAAAACAATGCTTTGCTTAGAGCCGTTCATACATTTATCTACTTCATTTACAGCATTTTGAATGCTGCAAATGAAGTGCTATTACTGTAACCTACAAAGACGTAGACGAGTAGAGAGACGTAGTTATTTTATTTTATTAGAATTGATATACAATAAATAATGATATTCAGGTTAGGAAAAAAATAATAGTGTGGAAGATATCTTTTTTATTTCATTATATCTCAAAAGTTTTTTGGCTCTGGTGAATATTTTTCATTTTGCGGGTTACAGCAGGATTGCTTTTTACCGTCGATATATTATTGCAACATAAGAAAAATCGAAATACCTATAAGAATATTTTAAAATGTCAAAATGTGATGGTGACGATTCATAATTTTTGGCAATTATTAAAAAATATCAATCGGCACCTTATTCCTTTCCGTCAATTAATTGGCAATTAGGTGTGTAACTAATTACAGTATTACGTTTTTATAAGTAAATTTTATTCCCATAGTATGTATTTTGTTCTATGTGAGAGATGAAATAGTCCTGTCGAACAAGTAAGCATGAGATTTGTAGCTTCTAATATCAGCTATTTCTTAGTATTAAAGTTACTTCATTTTATATTTACAAATGAAACATTGTATCCATCATATTATTTTTACTTTAAAACAATAGATACATAAAAAAAGACAGGCCCGCTGAGCATGAAAATAGTCGGAAAAGATTCCTAGGACCTCAAAACGTGGAGATCTGGTGAAAACTCGATTTTCGAAAATCAGGGCAAAATCAGTATATTTTTTGGCCTTTACTATTATCGTAGCGAGAAGTTAAAAAACGAACGAAACGACGACGAATTCATGTAATTCGTACGAAAGAGTACGAATTACATAAATTCTTAAAATGTGTTTATGAAAACATAATATTTGGCGATATTTCTGGGGAATCACTGAGAAAAAAGTGGTCATGTTGCAAGAACGCTTTTTATCCTATCTGTCCGTCGTATGTATCATCGTATATTAGCCACGTCGAAGAATTGATAAAATAAAATATTGTACAAAAAACTTGGAGGGTAAGGTAGCCGGTAAACTTATGCACGTGGCATTAGAACTCGCCACAAGATAGCGAAGCACCATTAACATCTTTGGTGTCTATAGACGATGGTTGACTCTTTTCATCAGGAGACCCATCTGTTTGTTTGCTATCTTATGATATAAAAAAAACTTAAGAGGTGTTAAGGGACACCCGGATGGAACGAAGTTCCTTTTATTATTATTTACAAAAAACCTGTATACCCTCAACAAAAATAATCGTCGCGACACCACACTGTTCAATGCGAAATAGAAATGAAAATATCTGGCTTGCTCTCTATGAGAGAGAGAGAGAGAGAGAGAGAAACATCCACACGCCGCACAGCTTACAATACCTTACTATAGCAAAAAGTGTCGTGACAACTTTTCGTAAGAATTTTTTCCGTCTAGCCCCCTTTCACAACGCACGATAAGGAACTTTGTTCCAAAATCATTATAGTAAGAATTTCCTCTGTGGTCTAATGGTTCAGTGTTAGTTTCTTATATATTACCTATCATATTGTGGGACTAAATATCTTTGGCTACTTGTAGATGCATTGGTTGTACCTCTGCCTATCTCTTCGGGGTACGGGCGTGAAGATATTTTTTTAACTTTTTTATTATTTCCTGTACAGGTAAAGTGGGAATGTCTTGTTTTCGTAAAACAGAATCAAACAACACCTCATTTGTTGGATAGTTCTTTAAAAAATGTGAATTTATTGCTTTCCGAATAGTTAATGTCGTTTGCTTAGGTGTTATCAATTCTGGTAAAACTGAATTAACACATTTTTTAATTTTCCCATCCGAGAATCGAACCCGGGACCTCATGAGGTCTACACCGACATCGGACCACTAAACCACAGAGGTGACCCATTTATAAAAATAAAAAATATAGTTTTAAAAATATTCGTATTTATCATTGAAACTCCCTAAAATTTAGCAAATATTTCCACCATATCGCGACCTTTTTGCAATGACTACATGTGTTACTTTTTTTTGGTTGCCACAGGTAATATTTAGATATATTATTTAAGACCAATGATGATCCGATCGCTTCTGTGGTCTTGTAGTGCAGTGTCTGTATTGACTACATAAGGTCTCGGATTCGATTCTTGGGTTCGGAAAATCAAAAATGTGTTTTTTCAGTTTTCTGATAAAACAACGTTGCCTAGAATTGAAAAGTGCACAGTTAGCGATAGGCTTCCCACCTATCACATTATATATCATACAGTACAGTACTTCTGCCTATCTCTTCGGGGATACGGGCGTGAAGATACGTACTTACTTAATTTTGATCCGAGAAAAATTATCATTCAAAATCCACAAAATAATGACACAATTGACTTATTATATTACCGTATTAAGCTACAAGATAATGCTCTGAACAATCGGACAAGGTGAGTATCAAACTCACAGTATATTTTAACTAAAGAAAAAAAAACAATATCGCTTATTATGTCAAAAGCATCGATAAAAAAAGGAAAGATCTCGATTATTCTATTGTTTTCACTAACAATAAGTATCATGCCTACTGTCGCGTCTGCCACATATGTTTTGCCATGCCGTCATAGCGGTCAGCGATGCGCACTCCCCGTTCCCCACCTTCTTCATGTATATAGCCTCCAGCGCCCGCGCAGCCCTCAGTTTTTATAACAAAGCATTACAAACCGCACGCAAGTTTGAAACATGTTCTCGCCGCGTTTTCTTGCGGTTTTCGCGTTAATCGCGACCGTCGCTGCCGCTCCATCAAGTGATTTACCGATACCTCAACCAGTGACAACGATAACTGATACTGATTTCGACTTCCCTTGGTTCCCATTCGGTGGCGGATGGAAGAGTTTCTTCTCGCCCTTACTACAATGGTTCCCAAGTTTCGGAGAATCTACACCCAGGATTGAAGCCACGGATGAATATTTCCGTGTGATCATGAATGTCAAGGATTACAAGAAGGAGGATCTTAAGGTAAAGGTTAAAGGAGATTATGTATTGGTTTCCGGATCTCACGAATCCAAGCATAGTGACCACGATCTCTTCGCCAGCCAGTTCTTCCACACTTATAGCCTACCTCAGAACGCGAGCGCTTCAGCAGTCACTGCTACTTTATACAGCAATGATTTGCTAGTTATTGACTGTCCAAACTCGGACCAACCATCAGAAAACAACGCTGATCGTGATGTTCCAATTGTTGTCAGTGATAAGCCTTTTGAAAAAGATCAAACTAAGCCTACTGATGCGTCTGCTATTGACAAGGAACCTTCTACTCCCACTGCTGATCGTGAGGAAGTGACTGAAAAGGACGATAATTCCATTCCCCATGGCGAAAACGACAAAGTTCTTCCTTGAGTGATATTTTAGTAATAAGTATGTATTTATAAAACATTATTTTAATAAATATTTTTATAAAAATTGGGCTTTGTTTATTACATTATAAATTTTATAAATCTTTTAGTATGAATATTCTAAATAACTTTAATCACAATTATATTTATAAATAATTCTGTACTAATATTATAAAAAAATAATTGTATTTATGTTTTTTTTTTTATGTTTGTAATGAATAAATTCAAAAACTACCATACCAATCATAAAAAATTCTTTTATCATTAGATAGACAAGATGTCAAGAAATGACTAAGGCTACTTTTTATCCGATTCAACAAAAGAAAGTAATGATTTTTAGTCACTCAAATGAAGTCGCGAGTGGCAGCTAGTCGTTTACAATTCAGTTTAAATTGTAACAGTTATCATTCGCAATTTATTATTCCTTTTAATTTTTGTATTCCTAGTGTTACCCTAATTTTATAAGGTGTATATACTAAAAAATATTTTATCATCATATTTTAAGCTCCTCAGAGTCAAAGCCTTAACAACTTTTAATAAATTCGGACCTACGACGGACAAAGATTTTATCACGATTAAGAGAAGTATGAGATAATTAAACACTTTCAAAGAACATTTTTAATATTGTAGAAAGGTAATTTAATTTAATTTAAGCATGAAATATAATTCAGTAAGACTACGAATTTTCTTAGGAAAGTAATAAGCTTTATATATTAGGTAATATCGTTGGTAAAATACACGAATTATAAATATTTGCTTATGATATGACTGTTAGTCAATGATGACTCCACCTCCCGTTTTTCCAGTGGTTAGCGAATGGGGTTCAGGTTCGATTCCCGTTAGGGACAAAAATTTGTGTGATGAGCATAGTTTTTTTTTTTGTTTCCGGGTTTGTATGTTTATCATGTATGTTACAGTATTCATATATGTATTTCTATGAGTATCGTTGACTGACATCCATAGCACAAGCAAATTAACTGCTTACTCTGGGGTTCGATCAGTATGTGTAATTTGTCCAGTCATATTTATTTATTTATTTAATAATGTATAGGAATAGATATACAAATACTAAAAATATTTTCAATAAACACTCAAACCCAGTGATTCAAATATCTATGCTCATCACACAAATGTTTGTCCCTGCCGGGAATCGACCCCAGCGCAATTGAATGCGTAGTTAGAGTCGCTTACTACCCGACAAACGAGATGTCAACTTGGCCAAAGAAGTTCAAACTTGGTGGTCAAATGGTTACCAATGGAACTTTCTTAAAACAGCACATCTAAAAAGTTATATATTACTAACTAACACGCGACTTCGTTCTGTTGATTAAAAATATTACATACTTTTGCTTAGTGGGGTAAAAAGCGACCTATACGCCAGAATAATGTAGCTTACTTACCATAGATAAAATATTTTCTTAAATCGATTCAGTAATTTAACGAAAATTTAAATTAACGAATTAATTAATTAATTTAATTTAATTAATTAATTTAATTTAAATTAACGAATTTAACCTTTACAAATGAACAGTCAAATATTTCATATCTTTTTATATCATAAGATAGCAAACAAGCAGATGGACCTGATGAGTCAACCATTGCCTGTAGACACTAAAGATGTTAATGGTGTGTTGATATCTTCCGACGAGGTCTAATGCCACATGCATAAGTTTACTGGCTATCTTACCCTCCAAACCGGAACATGCCAGTGGCAAGCGCTGACGCTATTGCGGTATCAGACCCGGGCGAGACAATGGAAAACTTTACCACCTGGTAGCCTAGATGGTAGTGATTCGTATAGTCAAGCGGTCGCATTTTACGACCTGCTTGGCAGAAAGAACGGCAGTTGGCCTTTTCTTCCAAGGAGCCCGGGACCAACACGGGGAAAAATCTTTACAATATAAGTGTAAATTTAATAGTATCTCTACGCGTATAGCAGTAACTGGCTTTTGTTTAAGCCCATGAGGTCTTAGGTTATAATGTATTTTGGTCAAGTCAAGGACATACAATTTTTCTAAAAAAAAAATTTGCGCGAGATAGTCACATCAAACCATCAATATCGTTTCTAACAGCTGTAGGTGGTAGAGTTCTGCATTGTCTCGTCTGGGTCTGGTACCACCGTCTTACCTATTTCTGCAGCAATAGAGTCAGTGCTTGTCATCAACCATTGTGGTATTCCGGTTTGTAAGATAAGGTAGCCGGTTATACATGTGGTGTTAAAATTCTGCCATATGGATAGCAACGCATAATTAACATCTTTGGTGTCTATAGACGATGGTTTTCTCTGTCTATCAGAAGAGCTATCTGCTTGTTTCCTATCTTATGATATAAAAAAAATATTGTATAAAATATTATTATCGACTATTATGTCTAATGCCATATGCCTAAGTTTACCGGCTACCTTCCCTCCAAACCGGAACACGACAGTGACAAGCACTGACGCTATTGTGGCAGGAATATGTAAGGCGGTGGTACCAGACCCGGGCGAAAACTTGCAGAACTCTACCACCTAGTAGTCACCATGGTAGTGACTTACATAGCCAATCGGTCGCCTTTAAGACCTGCCTGGCACAACGGCAGTTGATCTATTCTTCAAAGGAGCTCGGAACCAACACGGGGAAAATCGATATAGTATATCAATGATTTTTAGACTTAGTTTAGGTCACAATTACAATTCTTAGATTTAGTTTAGGTCACAATTACAATTCTTAGATTTAGTTGTCACAATTACAATTCTTAGATTTAGTTTAGGTCATAATTACAATTACTTTTGACGCTTTTTGGGTTGCGTTCAAATATAAATATCACTCCTTTGCTTTAAACGAGCGATTTTTGTATATTTGCATGTGATTGGTTTCTACAAAACGCCTCTAATAGTTTTGATGCAATTTTGTATTTAGATAGTTTTTTACTACTAATATTGATCTAGGTAAGTATCATTCCCGTGATGGTCCGTTTTTACATGAAAAAATATCATCCAAGCGCCCAGCTTGTTAAACTTTCTTGGCTCTAGAACATGAGTCCTTGTGATGCAGTTTTCTTCTAGAAAAATCTTTATCAGTATTGTGAGGATGTGCAGTACATATAATCAGTATTTTGAAATGCATTTGAACTGTTCCACAAAACATTTTTAATTAAGTTTATATCTCTGAAGATATTAACAATTCAAAAGTTTAAACTTAATTAAATTTTCACTTAATAATTAAAACTAATTAACTCTATTTAACTTAATACTTACATTAAAAAAATCATAATTATAATTATATTTAGGTACCTTAATTTACGTTATGTATGCATATACATGTGTGCGTTATTGAACAATCTGTAACGTAATACTAGTAATTATTATAGCAATAACTTCAGAAAACCATTTAAATTAAAAATATAATAAAGAAAAATTAATAACAGATCTAGATTGATGCGGTGTATTCTATTTGCGCCCTTCTTTCTACAGCATATACACTTCTAATAAAAAAACTTAATTAAAGAATTTATAATATATATTTAATAACAAAGTAAAAATGTAAACCGGCCGATGAAATAAACTAAATAAGATGGTGGATACTTTCCATCGTCGGCACTTGGTGAAACTGCAAACTCTACCACCTAGTAGCCACGATGGTAGTGACTCGAATGGCCAATCAGTTGCCTTTTACGACCTGCCTGGCAGAACGGCAGTCGGCCTATTCTTCAAAAGAGCCCGGGACCAACGCGGGGAAAGAGGGTTATTCTTTATATCTGTGTATTTATATTATTTTACTAGCTGTGCCCCCGACTTCGTCGGCGTGAAAAATTTTCAAAAATAAAAGTACCCTAAGTTACTGCTTATTATGTCAGCTATCTGCCAATGAAAGACCCGTCAAAATCGGTCCAGCCGTTCCAGAGATTAGCCGGAACAAACAGACAGACAGATAGACAAAAATGGTAAAAAAATGCTATTTTGGTATAATATGTAACCTGTATACATCCATATGCATTCAGTAAAACAGTGAGTTTGTAACTATAAATTGCCCTGACGATGCTTGTGCAAGCGAAACCGGTTGGTAATAAGTGATAATAGCTTTATTGTGAAACAGTACAAGTGTATAAGTGACAAAATATTACATTAAAAAAGTGGTTATTTTAATATTACAAACAGACACTCCAATTTTATTTATTTGTATACTTTAGTGAAATATGACTACGGAAGACACAATTTAATCCAGAAAAATGCCTGACCTTGACATATTAAGACTAAAGCACTCCCTCAATACCGCTCATGAGGCGTGCAGTAAACAAAGTAGTCATGCAGGTAAGAAGTAATGAATATAGTCAAACATTGGCTTATCGTGTTCAATAAAACTCAGACTATTACACATTGAGTCATGTATGTTCGAGAATGTTTCGGTAGCGACGAACGAAGGTCGATCCGCAGGTGGTAGCGTTTCAGTGACTAGCCTTATAATACGTACTATATTACGTACTATGATTTATACCGACCGTTGTCGACTATGCATTCGACGGGGCTCGGTTTCAATCCCCGACGGGGACAAGCATTTGTGTGATGAGCATAAATGTCTGTATTTCCGGGTTTGGGTGTTTATTATATATATTCCAGTATTTATATATGTATTTCTATGTATTAATATCGTTGACTAACACCCATAACACAAGCAAATAATTTGCTTACTTTGGGGTTAGATCAGTAAGTGTAATTTGTTCCTTGAATATTTATTTCTTTATTTATAATACGTACTATGATTCCATTTGTCTATACTAAACAATAAAATGTTATTAGTTTAACAATTACTATCTATTAAAAATCGAAATTATAGATTTAGACCATGATTCTGTGTCGGCAACTGTTGGCAAAATTGACAAGCATTGACGCTATATCGTGAGGAATAGGTAAGGCGGTGATATCAAATAGGGTAAATCCGGGATATATGTTTACCTTTTTTTATTTTACTCATAAATCATAATATACAAATAATACGCACGTTATTTTTATATGTGAACTATCTTTGGTCCTTTATTTAATCAATTTGCATTGTTTTTTGTAGACTGGTCAAGAAATAAATAGTATATTTTGAGTTAAAATTTAAACTGCATAGAAGAATCCCGGACTTACCCTACCTGGACGAGACCATGCGAAACTCTGCCACCTAGTCACGATGTTAGTGACACGTACAGACAATCGGTCGCCTTTTATGACCTGCGTGGCAGAGCGGCAGTTAGCCTATTCTTCACAAGTGCCTGGGACCAACACGGGGAAAAATTGTGTACCTCTAATATGGGGTATCGTTGGAAAGGTTTTTAAAAACCTATTCAATGTTCAATAGAACGTTGGATAGGTTTAGATAAATATAGTAGGTTAAAATAAACATAGTAGATTTAAATATAGTAGGTTTGTAAAAAAAAAAATTCACAACACATCACCAACGCAGAAGATAATATAAAATATGTATTGTATATATATTTTTGTATGAATATATTATATCCATACTAGTTTCCATACTAATATTATAAATGCGAAAGTCTGTCTGTCTGTCTGTTACGCTTTCACGGCTAAACCGCTGGACCGATTTTCATGAAATTTGGTATGAATATAGTTGAAGATCCGGGGTCGAACATAGGCTAATTTTTTTTCAAAAATCAGCCCCTGGAGAGCTGAAATAGGGGATGAAATTTTTATTAAAAGCTGGTAAAGAGTATATTAATTTTTATCCAGGATGATTTATTAATATACTCGCGGGCGAAGCTGCGTGGGTCAGCTAATTGTAATATTTCCAAATCATTTTTATAACAAGCTTTAACATAAAATATGTAGTAAGAAGTGAAATGTTTAATGAAAAAACCTTTTAGCAAACAATAATTTACTGTGATGACATCATTATGGTTTAAAAACGCCGAGGACCAAAGCGGGTCATGGCAGTTTATAGCAGATTTATGTATATACTTCAGATTTTGGTATAATGGCATTATTTTAGGACAGTAAAGATAACATTGTATGGAAAATAATATTGAAATTAATAGGTATAAATATGAAATCCTGTCATACTTGTCACCTCTGAGCATAATACATTTTTTTGGAACGAAGTTCGTTATCGCGCGTTGTGAAAGGGGGCTGGACGGAAAAAATTCTTACGAAAAGTTGTCACGACACTTTTTGCTATAGTAAGCTATTGTAAGCTGTGCGGCGTGCGCATGTTTCTTTGTCTCTCTCTCTCTCTCTCTCTCTTATAGAAAGCAAGCCAGATATTTTCATTTCTATTTCGCATTGAACAGTGTGGTGTCGCGACGATTATTTTTGTTGAGTGTATACAGGTTTTTTGTAAATAATAATAAAAGGAACTTCGTTCCATCCGGGTGTCCCTTAACACCTCTTAAGTTTTTTTTATATCATAAGATAGCAAACAATCAGATGGGTCTCCTGATGAAAAGAGTCAACCATCGTCTATAGACACCAAAGATGTTAATGGTGCTTTGCTATCTTGTGGCGAGTTCTAATGCCACGTGCATAAGTTTACCGGCTACCTTACCCTCCAAACCGCAACACGACAGTAACTAGCACTGACGCTATTGCGGCAGGAATAGGTAAGGCGGTGGGACCAGACCCGGGCGAGACAATGCAGAACTCTACCAATTAGCAGTCATGATGGTAGTGACTCGCATAGCCAATAGATCGCCTTTTACGACCTGCCTGGCAGAACAGCAGTCGGTCTATTCTTCAAAGGAGTCCGGAACTAACATAAGGATATTAATATATATTTAGTTTAATTATATAACCATAATATCTTTTTAAGTTTTTTTTTATCTCCTTTAACGGGTTGGCTGAAAGAAATATCTTTAAGAGGAGATAAGCTCGCCAATTTGTATTTATGTTTTTTTTATTGTGTCACTTTTTGTGTACAATAAAGTATAATTGTTTAACTGTTTTTTTATATTTCCTTTTAACATATTTACATTTGTGTTTGTTGACGTCGACAAGCGTTTCTGTGTGCATCTATGTCGAATCAATTTGGTTTATTGAAGATGCAATAAAATATTACAAAGTATATTATATAAACAAAGTTCCTTTATGGAGCATTGCGAAGGGGTACCCTAGCCGGCAAAAACGTTACGTTAAAAAAAGCATAAGATCTTTTATAATAAGAAATTCGTTCCTATCTGGTGTTGCAGGACACCACACATGTTTTTTTTTTTTTTGTAAAAACTTTCTATATTATAAACCCACCATTTGCGACGACCATCAGTTATGTAATAGACGGTACCGGTCTCAGGCAACGGAAAATTTTAATGGAAGATTTTCCCAAATTTGTTATTTACTGATCATTTATTTTACGTTCTATGTTTTTGACTAACGCTCCGCATTGTGTGGCGTACAATACAAAGAATTATTGATATTTCTGTTGGCATTTGGTCGAAATGACGCCATATTTAATCCATAAAACCTCTTTTAAGTTCAACAACAGATTCTAGTAATAAACAACATAATACTGCCGGCTCATCGCTTGCAACTTTACAAAGCGCAAATTCGCCCTTGCATGGAGTACTGTTCACATCTCTGGGCGGGAGCTCCGCAGTATCAGCTTCATCCACTTGATCGCATTCAGCGTAGAGCGGTTCGAATCGTTGACGACCAAGCAGTCTCCAATCGGCTTGACTCCTTGGCTTTACGCAGAGATGTAAGTTCGCTTAGCATCTTTTACCGCATCTATCATGGAGAGTGTTCCGACGAACTGTTTGGATTGATCCCTGCTGTTGAATTTCATCATCGGACATCGCGGCAAAACTCAAAGTTCCATCCTCATATGTTTGGAAATCCACAACCGTGCGATTCTCTAGGCACTTTTTACCACGCACTACTCCTCTGTGGGATCAATTACCGGCGGGGGTATTTTCGAACGGATACGTCTTAGGCACCTACAAGAAAAGAGCATACTCCTTCTTAAAAAGCCGGCAACGCAGCTGCAAGACCTCTGGTGATGTGGCTGTCCATGGGCGGCGGTATTCACTTACCATCAAGTGAACTTCCTGCTCGTTTGCCCCTTTTTTTCTATAAAAAAAAAAACATCCTTACTAATATTATGTACTAACTGCGCCCGCGACTTCATCCGCATGAAAAAATTTCTAAAACAAAAGTTCTGGGGTTTTACACGTATAGTTCCTGTTTTTGTGGGATTTTCGGGATAAAAGCTATCATATGTTCTTTCTCGGGTTTTATACTATCTTTTTACCGAGTTTCATCGCAATCGGTTTAGTGGTTTAGCTGTAAAGAAGAGACAAACAGACAGAATCACTTTCATATTTATAATTTTAGTATGGATATATTTATTTGTGTGTTAACATATTACCCTTGTTATACTATGTATTATGTTGACATACTTTTACGCACTTCGTATATTATGAAGCATGTTATATGAATTAAATCTGAGTAAGGGGCCGTTCATAAAATACGTTCGCATACAAGGGGGGGGGTCTGGCTGAGTGTGACAAGATGTGACAAGGGGGGACGGGGGGTATACGGCAACGTGACGTTCGCCGTTTATTATTTTTCGACGTGAGCGCTAGCTCTGTGGCGCAACTCTAGCGGCGTTGCGATCCGTCACAACGGGTTTCTTTGTTTATCCAATACTTGAGACAGTAACGTTTCCACGTACCCTGCGCGTAATGTTATTATAATAACTGAATAAATATTTTTAATTTTCAGAATTTTTGTACTATCATTTAGAATTTATTATACTCAGCAGGGGGGGGGGGGTCTTAGTTTTTGTGACGAAATATTTCTAGGGGGGGTCACAAAAAGTGTGACACAGCGTGACAATGGGGGGCAGGGGGTCAAAAAAAGCTGATTTTAGTGTGACGTATTTTATGAATGGCCCCTAATGTTTATTTTTGTTGTATTTATAATGCATTTTTTAATAGATAGTAAACAAGCAGATGGATCTCCTGAAGGAAAGAGTCAACCATCGCCTATAGACACCGAAGGTGTTAATGGTATGTTGCTACTTGATATCTTGTGGCGAGGTCTAATGCTGCATGTATAAGTTTACCGGCTACCTTAACCTTCAAACCGGAACACGACAGTGACAAGCACTGACGCTATTGCGGCAGGAATAGGTAATGCGGTGGTACCAGACCTAGACGAGACAATGCAAAACTCTTCCACCTAGGAAATATGTGCTACTTAGAAAAAAAAAGCATAAAACTACATAAAAATATTAACTTTCTGCTCTTCAAACCATGTAAATTGTAATTGTAATTAATTTTTAAAAATTTAAGTGTAATTGTTCTACAAATCATATTTATATACTAGCTGAGACCGCGACTTCGTCCTTGTGGAAAAATTTAGAAAAAAAGTAGCCTAAGTTACTCCCTATTACATTAGCTATCTGCCAGTGAAAGTCCCGTCAAAATCGGTTCAGCCGTTCCCGAGATTAGCTGGGACAAATAGACATACAGACAGACAGACAAAAATTGTAAAAAATGTCATTTTGGTATATGTACCATGTATACATCCATATGCATTTAGTAAAAAGCCGTTATTTTAATATAACAAACAGACACTCCAATTTTATTTATTTGTATAGATGTATAGACTATATTCTCAAGTCCTTGTTTCATGCATTATTGTAATAGATGATTGTAGGAAATGGATTGTAATTTTTCATATAAGTAAAGCGTATTAAGAAACGTAGCACGTCTGTTTTTGTTGGGCATACCGTGAATACGTATCGACTATCGAGTGGAAGTTGCCGCACGACCTGCCTCGAACAATGGAGAATCGAATTTGTTTTTGTTATTGTCATAAGATTGATAGTTGACACGTTAGAAAATTGCTCATTGTTTATCTGAAACAATTATTTTTTTTGTTTATCTAATAAAGATTATATGTGATGACAAATATTGTGAGCTGCGATCAGACCAATGGACCGTGAACTATCATAAATATTGTTATTTATTGCCCTATGATATAAAAATAATCTATAATCTATATTATTTTAATATTATAAATGCAAAAGTTTGGATGTATGTTTGGATGGATGTTTGGATAGATGTTTGTTACTCAATCACGCAAAAACTGCTGAACGGATTTGAATGAAATTTGCTACACGGGTAGATAATAGCCTGGAATAGCACATAGGCTACTTTTATCCCGGAAAAAAATTGGTGATTCCGCGGGATTCACAAAAAACTTTTATAGTGCAACGGGCTGCACGGTGCAGCTAGTAAATTATAAATGCGAAAGTTTGGATGTTTGGATGGATGTTTGTTACTCAATCACGCAAAAACTACCGAACGGATTTAAATGAAATTTGGTACACAGGTAGATTATGATCTGGAATAGCACATAGGCTAGGCTTTTTATCTCGGAAAAATTAGGTGATCCCGCGGGATTCACCAAAAACTTTAATTGCTGCACACTGCAGCTAGTACTACGATAATGTCACCTAATTGTTAAAATTAAATTCTTTGGTTTGACTCGTTGACTCCTTGAGGTCAAAGATGAGACTGTCAGCCATTCTTTCATGTAGTTCGTAAAAAGGGGACAACCCTTTACGATACGTATGGCCGTATCACCACCATCGTGACTAGACTTGTTATTCTTTAAAACAACAAATAATTTAACATATTTAACTTTTTAATATAGTATTAATAATGTGTTTTTAGTTGAAACTAGTTTATCACTCACTTGTACTTTTATTTCACTATTATTATACACTAAATTATTTAATTTTATCGACCGGTTTCGCTTTTTAAAGCATCTTCAGAACGTAAAACGTTGAAAGTGTAAAATCTTATAATGTGTTTCTTATTTTCTTAAAACACTCAAAAAATCTTCTTTCTCTGTGATTTTCTTCAAAATTTAATATCGAAGTAAACTTTTATAAGTGTTCAAGTCAGTCGCTATTAAAAGTTCCACTGCACCGGTCCGTAAAACAGGTTTTACGAGGAAAATACCCACGAGAAATATCTGCAGTCTGTAGAAAATAATTAATGGAAAGATATGTTAGTATTATTACGTAAAATGGTGACAAGTTTTGTATGTAAAAAAGTATCTTCACGCCCATATTTCTGATGAGGGAGGCAGAGGTACCTACAACCAGTATATCCACGATTTCCCGAAGATACTTAGTCCCACGATGTTTTCCACCTACCACATTGTGGGACTATCGCCAATTGGGCTTTTATCCAATCCCAAGCAATGTAGTTTTTATCAGAAAACTAGAAAAACACATTTTGAATTGTCCGTCCCGGGAATCAAATTCGGGACGTCATGTGGTCAACACCGACACCGGACCACTAGACCACAGAGGCGATAAATCAGGCACATTCCTATTTAAGGAACAATCTTAAGTTTCTCCATAATTGGCTCGGTAGGTTTTGAAATTGGTATATATGGAAAGTATCCAATTTATTTGAAGTTGGTTCCATTTTTTATATTACTTTTTATTTATGTTAATAAATATATTTGGATAATTTTACGCAAATTGATCTAACTCCAAAGTAAGCAAATTATTTGCTTGTGCTATGGGTGTTAGTCAATGATACTAATACATAGAAATACATATATAAATACTGCTATATACATAATACACACCCAAACTCAGAAATACAAACATCTATGCTCATCACATTAGTGTCTGCCCCTGTCGGGAATTGAACTCAAGCCCCATTCCCGTGGTCTCATCCCTGTTTACCGTTGTCACGACATCACGCGTGAATGGCTGGACCGATTTCGCTAATTCTTTTTTTGTTGTGTTTGTAATTGTCAGGAGAAGGTTCTTATAAAAGAAAATATTAAGAGAATTGCGCGGAAAATTATAAAATTTAAGAATACTTAACCACCATGTAAAGTTTAATGCCCTTTCATCTGCCTGGTAGGACAATCCCGTCATATAATATAAATATAATATAAATACTTATATAAATTACGTGTCACGTTGTTTGTCCGCTATGGATTCCTAATATGTATGGCAAAACAACGTTTGCCGGCACAGCTAGTTAATTAATAATTAATTAATGGTGTAATGCCATCCCTGTCGCTAGAGAATGTCACATGCATAAGTTTACAGGCCTCCCGTTTACACCGAAACAAGAATTAATTTCACCAGTTTTGACCCAGTTTTTAAGGAATAGACCAACTGCCATTCTGCCAGGCAAATCGTTAAATGCAACTAATTGGCTATGCGTATCACTATTGCGGATATTAAGTAGTGCAGTTTTGAGGCGTCTCGCCTGGATATTTGCCATTGCCTTACCTATTCCTGCTGCAATAGCGTCCATTCTTGTTATTGTCGAGTTCCGGTTTGGAGAGTAACGCACCATTAACGTCTTTGGCGTCTATTGGTGATAATTTATCTTTCCATCAGCAGAGCCATCCGGTTGTTTGTTATCTAAAGATATAACAAATCCCAAAATTTCAAGCACAAACTAATGTCAAAAATAAGAGTCATAAAAAACTCAACCACCATTGAATGTTTGTATTAAACTATGAATGCTGATTCAAGTTAAAGTGTTTTGTTCATGGTTAGCGCACAACGAGTAACCATGACAACCTTGAACTTGTATTTACTAGCTCAAGGACTTGCCGGCGTTTGCCATAGCTGTGCTAATAGAAGGAACAAAGTATTACCACTCCGGGAATAATCAAACGCATTTGATTGTAGTTTTACTTATGGACTAGCTGATACTCGCGACTTTGTGTTGCTTATTGTAATAACAGGCATAGCTTAATGCACATTGATTGAACATTTAAATTACTTTGCAATTACCGTGTTTTTTCTATCATCGGATAGATATATAGCACAGTATAAGGATACACAGTATGGAAACTAAGCCTAGTTTATAAAATAATTACCAACGCTCCGATGAAGCAAAAGGGTTGTCACTTTTAATATTTCGTGGTATTGTTTTTTTAATTAAAATATTCTATGTTGTGTAGTAATCAATTAATCGAACTGAAATAGCTAGTTTACACATACAATTTGAATAGGCGTCTCATAGCGTCGGTTAATCTCGATTTTTAAAAAGATCGTAGAAAAAAAGTTATACGTGAACACTTGTCTTGAGCGGCTCTCACTACTGACAGCACCGCGACAACCGCTTAGGGGTCTCGTCGATACGCATGTTTGTGTGATTGAGCCGTTTAGAACGTTTATAGGTAGTTTCCATAATGCTTACATATTTATACTGTGTATATAGTATCCGGTAAATCTAATCTTTTAGTCTAACCGCACCAGGAACATTTTTTATTTCTATAGGCTATAGTTGTCTTTTTCCATCAGAAGAAGCATCGAGCAAACAGAATTTGTAGCAAACCAAATAGATGCCCTATTTGATACAAATCCCAGAGATCTCGGAAAATCTCAAAGAGAGAGAATCAAAGAGAGCTGTCTGTTGTTGGTAGCAAATAAAAAAATGGTACCAACTCCTGATGGAAAGAGACATCCATCGCTTATGCTTCATCAGGAGAGCTGAGTTTGTTTGCTACAAAAAAATGACTCTCCTGATGTAAAGAGATAACCATCGCCTATAGAATCCACAAATGTTCTTAATGCGTTTAGAGATTATATTTACCAGTTGTAAATTTATAAAGGTTTGGATGATAGGGTTATCATCCAAACCTTTATAAATCATCCATCAAAGAATTAGAAGATATTTAGCACCACCGCTTTGCCTATTCCTGTCGCAATAGCGTCAATGCTTTTCATTGTCGTGTTTCGGTTTGGAAGCCAGGGTAGCCGGTAGACTAATGCATGTGGCACTGTCATCTCGTCACCTGGATAGCACCGCACCATTATCATCTTGGATATAAAGGCGATGATTTTTCTTTCCATATACATAAAAATAAATGGCGATATAAAAATGGTACTGCAACACTCCGACTTGATTATCAATAGCCCACTAACCGGATGACGTGACTTGAATGTTAAAGTTTTTATAACCGCTATTACAGCGACTCATTGTGTTGTGTTTATGGCATGTTTACATAGTACACGTAACTATGTAACACATAATACATGTATATTGTATGTGTGTAGCTGATGTTGATTTACATTATTAGGATTTACAAGAATACCCTCTCGTGGACTCCGAATCTTCAACAGCACAAAATCGGTTTGGTAAGTTATAACTGTGAAAGTATAACAGACGGACAGATACACCGACTGTTCAGGTCAGCGTGACCTACCAATAGCACGTACGCCTAGATGATCAGAGTGCTAAGTGCGAGTTTTTCTTTTCGCATTCGATTGTGAGCGCGTTTGGAGTTTACTAGAAAGGACATGGCCAACATTTGTATAGAGGTGTGCCTTAATTCACGTAATTGGTGGCCGACTGTTCTAGAGTACTTATTGCAAAGATTTTTAAGTCTAGATTCTGTTGCAATATCATTTGTTCTATAAAAGTCCCGTTGAGAACGAAAAACTCCATAAAACAAAAAACAAAATATCCATCGAGTTGACATTTTAAAAACATGCTGCAGATGAATACATAAGTATAAGCGTTTGTAACACTAATTATAACTGATGTTTTACTTTCCTTTTCAATTTTAACCATCTACGTCAAGAATAAATTGTAGCAAATGATTTGTAGTTGTATATACCTACCTAGTTTGAATTTTTTCGAGCAACAATAACAAAATATACACCACATTTCCAAAAACACTAATTCTGATTATTTACCATAAAAATCCAAACATATTAAGTATTTCTCTGGGATGGGAAAAAGGGATTAGCTGTAAAAATCACAATATTATCATCCAAATCAAAACTTCAATACACACCAGCAAACGTAAACACTAAAACGTTTGACGTTACACAACACGTATTTGCCTTTCCTTGGAGAATCTAGGGTAGAAATCGGATATCGATTTATTGCACAATCGGTACTCGAAATTAAATCGATACATGTTTTTGTTTTGTTTTTCATTATAGGTAGTAAGTTAAGTACAATAATATGATGTTTCAGAAATCAGAAATGCTTTATTCAATAAAACTTTTTACAAGTTATTTTGACACGTCAACATATTTTTTTTAAAAACTGCTACCGGTTCGGAAACGCGGCCACACACATAATAAGATTAATTAATTTTTCGTATTACTAATAACACAATTTAATGAATTACTATTTTTTAAATGTGATAATAAAATACTAAATAATCGAGTACGTTTTTAGTAGTCTGTGTAGATATTCAGACAAATATTCCACTAAAATGTCAATGATTATGTACTGGATTTTAATATTATTGTGTAACTATTAAATGTCCAATGGTAATGTTTTTTTTTTATTTTTATGTTGATATTTTAGTATCAGACTTAATATATTAATATTTTAAGACTTATTATATTTATATAGTAATAGTGTAGACTCAGTAATCAGCATCATACCTTATAAAACAAGTCTAACTCAAGAGTAAAAACTGTTTCAGGAAAGTTTTGTGTATTTAGTACCATATTATACCCAAAATCAGTACCTAGTTAGATGAAAAATAATTAATAACTATTGTTAATCAGAAAAAGAAATAAAAACATTTTTAACATACTCCGAATATCATAGTAAATTGTGTATTTTTATCAATATTAAATAATTAATACTGTATAATATAATATATTTAACGATCCAATCGATAAATTAATTCTTCTCGATTCCACTCGATTATAATATACGATACGAGTAAGGCGATACAATATGCACTATGACCATAGATTAATACTTTTCTCTCAATCACAATCCTTATTTATTGTAAAAATTAAACCCCGGACTTTTAACGAAAAATATTTTACTGTCGTTGTTAAAAAAATTAAACATTTTTTTTAAAATAAAAGTGGTTCTTGGCCACATCAAATGGGAATGCTGAAATTGGCAAGGTCCTTTGTATGTGACTTGTACAGCGCCACCTAGTGGTAAACGTGAGAAACCAGTTTACCACTAGGTGGCGCTGTACAAATCACATACGAATTCCTAGTAAACTCCAAACGCGCTCACGATCGAATGCGAAAAGAAAAACTCACACTTAGCACTCAGTTCAGTACAACAGCGCGTCCGTTCCTGCGGCGTGACCTCGCAATCACACGTTCGTTCTAGATGGTCAGTTCAGTGTGGCCTTGCAACCCCACGTCCGCCCCGTCAGCCTGACCTACCAGCTACATGATGCACCGGTCAGCATATCAGCCACTCTCGTCATCATTTCTATCCTATAAATATTATCATAATTATCATAATAAAGCAGTGATCAATAAGCAGTCAAACGGGTATCATTTTCCCCCCGTATATCATATATAATCAGCTGCAGGATCACTCACCTATCAGCCTATCAGATATCAATTTATATCAGTTATATCATTAGTAGGGAAAAGCCCCTACATTGGGTCTATCATTTTATACCCTATCAGCATCAGCATCTATCAGCAACTATCATCTCTATCACAACGTAGGTAACCCCTACACCGACATACAAACACAGAATAATAGAGACTCTCAGAAGTATATGTTCCATACAAGTAAAATTGGAGCATAGCACACATAAACACCTCTCACGGACGCGATACAAACTGTTCCGAACCATTCCGAGATATTGCGTCCGTGAAAGGTGTCTATGTGTGCGTTGCTTGAATATTACGTTTATGTAGATTGACTACTGTTAGTCTCCAATATTCTGTGATACAGACTCGCATTTATGATATTACATCATAGATTCAATTTACCGCCTCTGTGGTCTAGTTGTCCGTTGTCGGAGTTGACCACATGAGGTCCCGAGTTCGATTCCCGGGTTGGGCAATCAAAAATGTGTTTTCAAGTTTTCTGACAAAATCAACACAGAAAACAGTATAGGATAGGAAAAAGTACCCGGTTGGCGACAGGCTTGCAGTCTATCAGATTTTCGGATTAAGTAACTTCAGCTAATCATGGGTGCACTTATTGTAACTCTGCCTACCTATTTGGTGATACGGGCGTGAAGATACTTTAGGATTCTATTCTAAAATTTAGAAATCAGTATTTGAGAAAATAATTTCTTTAAATAAATGTATAATATGTATGTACTTTGTTACAAACAACTTGCGTAGATAAAAGTACATTAAACAACAAACAAACGTTAAATTCAGATAACAACATTGTAATAATATTGTAATAAACAGAATTTCAAAAGAAAATAACGAAAATTGAGGAAATTGAATTTGTAAAATTGTCCGGCGCCAATTTTTATTGAACATGGAAGAACGTTTCGAATTTCCGAACGAAAAGTCGAGAGGCTATTTTTATTAAACTTCGTATTTTGTGATTTTTTACTATATTTAATATATCTTAGAGGGTTATCACCATTATTTAAACAGAAATACAAAATTTTAACAGGCTTCCAAAAGATTATAAAACATGAAGTTCCTTAAAAATTATACAATACACAGGTACACAATACTCTGGTATCAGACTGTATACATAGTGAACTGTTTAGTACTCGATTTTGATATCGGATATGTAAAAATTGGTAAAGTGCATGTCAGGTTACGTGCAATGTAGTGTTCCGAAATTGCCCATCTAGGCTAGACTACTTGGTATGTTGTGATTTTTTTACTATATTTAACTATATTATAAGGTTATCACCATTATTTAAAAAGAAATACAAAATTTCAATAAGCTTCCAAAATATTATAAAATATGAAGTTCCTTAAAAATTATTCAATACACAGGTACACAATACTCTGGTATCAGACTGTATACGTATTGAACTGTTTAGTACTCGATTTTGATATCGGATATGTAAAAATTGGTAAAGTGCATGTCAGGTTACGTGTAATGTAGTGTTCCGAAATTGCCCATCTAGGCTAGACTACTTGGTATGTTGTGATTTTTTTACTATATTTAACTATATTATAAGGTTATCACCATTATTTAAAAAGAAATACAAAATTTCAATAAGTTTCCAAAATATTATAAAATATGAAGTTCCTTAAAAATTATACAATACACAGGTACACAATACTCTGGTATCAGACTGTATACATATTGAACTGTTTAGTACTCGATTTTGATATCGGATATGTAAAAATTGGTAAAGTGCATGTCAGGTTACGTACAATATAGGGTTCCAAAATTGCCCATTATTGTTCTATGCATATATTGTACATCTATTGTGTCTATTTCTTTACTATATTTAACTATATTATATGGTTATCACTACTTGTAGTTTTGTTAATACACTTGTATGTTACAAATTACTTTAAAATTTAATTAATATCACCAACCGGTTTCGCCGCCGCCGCCGCCAATAAATATAAAATAAATAAATAAATAAATAAAATTAATTAATATCATCAACCGGTTTCACCTTTTACGGCATCTTCAGATCTATATAGTCCTGAAGATGCCATAAAAGGCGAAACCGGTTGGTGATATTAATTAAATTTTAAAGTAATTTGTGAAACTGTACAAGTGTATTAACAAAACTACAAATGGAGTTTAACCAAGTGCCGACGATAAATAGTGTAAATTACGTTATCAACATTATTTAAAGAGAAATACAAAATTTCAATAAGCTTCCAAAAGATTATAAAACATGAAGTTCTTTAAAAATTATACAATACATAGGTACACAATACTCTGGTATCAGACTGTATACATATTGAACTGTTTAGTACTCGATTTTGATATTGGTAAAGTGCTTGTTAGGTTACTTGCAATGTAGTGTTCCGAAATTGCCCATATAGGCTAGACTACTTGGCCACGATGGTAGTGACTCGTACAGCCAATCGGTCGTCTTTTACGACCTGCGTGGCAGAACGGCAATTGGCCTATTCTGTAATGTAGCCCGGGACCAACACGATGAGATTATTTTCCGTGTTTCCGTTTTTACGGTAACGTATTCGGTAAAATCATGCTACGGCCTGATTGCCTGATGCCTGGTTTCGCCAATTAGAGCATCATCAGTGCTTTTGGTTAATTTATTATTTAACAATTAATGCACACACTCGAAAACAATAAATTTGTGTTTACTTAGTAAAAAAATCATAAATTTTATAGTGCATTATTAATAAAGTTTTCGTAGTTGCCTTATAACATATTATGTAACTTATACATTATTTTGTTTATCCTGTTATTTTGTGCCTGGTTGTACTATAAGGAATTTGTCATAAAACTACATTTCTTCTCTGCTCAAATTCACTCAACCAAAAAGAATGCTGCTCCCTACTGCACAGCGGTGTGAATCAACCCAGTACAATAAGGAATTGGGCGGTTCGCACCGCTCCATCCTTGCGGTGCGAAACGACTAATGCCAAAAGAGTTCTTCGGCAATTCACACCGCGGTCCAAACCGCTCGTGGTGCGAAACGACGAAAGACCCTAAATTGGAATATATCTGATATTCCAATTTAGGGAATATCCGAAGTTTCATTAAAATCAGAAAAATAGTTTTTTAGATTTCGGTTTAATTTTTTAAATTCAATCATTTGTTTTTATTATAATTACTCATTTCAATTTCAATTTTAGATCAAATTATTCCAGTATAATGCTTCCAAACAGAAAATTATGATCATTTGTGGAATTGGACGTAGTTAAACGAAAAGGATCCAATCCACAATGAGTTAAACGCACCAAACTGATATTACATCAATACTATCGCCAGTAAAAAACATTTAAGCAAAAATAGCTCTCTATTACTTTATTCAACGTCAGAACTAGTCCTACGGCACGTTAAAAAATTTAAAAAAAGACGTGTGGCACTCGGAGACTGCCGCGGTAAAGCTATTTCATCTTATGCATTTTATCAACTTATGAAATTACAGTTATCTATTTATTTTATTTATGCAGTATTTTTTTTCTTTGTTTATTCATATTTAAAACACTGTACACAAATTATACGAGTACAGATATTCACTGTTGTACGTAGATGATAAATACCTATACACCTATATACTTTCTCACACACAGCTGATTACGGTAGTTTTCCAATACAACCAATGCCACATAAAGGCGGGTTGCTGAACTAAAGAGACAAGCCTGATATTTCAAAAAGTCATTAAAAGTAAAAGTATTCATATTTATCACAAAAGTAAAGTATCACCCCTGTGCCGGTTGGAGTGGGGGGTGTTAGATTTTTTCGTTACGGAATTTCTGGATTCACGCTCAAGGCCCGCGATAGAAGCTATGCAATAGCTTAAAAATATCCAACTTCAAACTTCAATATATCTAAAGTGATTTTGTGTGGATTGGATCCTTTTCGTGTGACTACGTCCAATTGAAAATACGTTGTCGGTATTTACTAAGCATATTAAGTAGCAATTTCCTCGATTGCAATTGAAATGGATTCATTATAAATGCATTGGAGTTTTTTCTAGAAGCGGATGATTAATTTCAAGTCAATAACAATGGTGCTACTGCATATTATCTATTTATTTTTATATCATAATATAGTAAACATGCAACAGATGGCTCTTCTGATGGATGATGGTCACCATAACGCCTATAGAATGGAAGGTTTTGTGCGTGGTTATTTGTATGGCAGAATGGTAACGCTACATGTTTGTCCCGGGCTCCTTTGTAGAATATGCCAACTGCCGTTCTGACGAGCAGATCGTAAAAGTCGACTGATTGACTACGCGAGCCACTACCATCGTGGCTATTACGTGGTAGAGTTCTGTATTGTCTCAATTGGGTCTGGTACCACCACTTTATCTATTCCTACAGCAATAGCGACAGTGCTTGTTACCGTCGTGTTCCGGTTTGGAGGGTATGGTAGCTGCTTAACTTATGCATGTGACATTAGACCTCGCCACAAGATAGCAACGCAACATTAACACCTTTGGTGTCTATAGCCGATGGTCGACTCTTTAAATCAGGAGACCCATCTGCTTGTTAGCTATCTTTGAGCTATAAAAAAATTACCAGCTATCTTGATACTCCAAACCAGAACACGACAATGACAAGCATTAATGTTATTGCGTAGTAGGTAAGGCAGGGTTTTTTTATATCATAAGATAGCAAACAAGCAGATGGGTCTCCTGATGGAAAGAGTCAACCATCGCCTATAGACACCAAAGGTGTTAATGGTGCGTTGCTATCTTGTGGCGAGGTGTAATGCCACATGCATAAGTTTACCGGCTACCCTACCCTCCAGACCGGAACACGACAGTGACAAGCACTGACGCTATTGCGGCAGGAATAGGCAAGGCGGTGGTACCAGACCCGGGCGAGACAATGCAGAACTCTACTCTCTAGCCACGACGGTAATGACTCGCATAGCCAATTGGTCACCTTTTACGACCTGCCTGGCAGAACGGCAGTTGGTCTATTCTTCAAAGGAGCCCTGAACCAACACGGGGAAAATACCGAATTCGGGCGACACGTTGCGGAACTCTACCACCTAATAAATGGTTACGAAGGTAGTGACATATCTGGCTAATTGTTCGACTATTATGAACTTTTACGGATCTCCTGATGGAAAAAGTCAACCATCGCCTATAGACACCTAAGATGTTAATGGTGCGTTGCTGTTTTGTGGCGAGGTCTAATGCCACATACATAAGTTTACCAGTTACCTTACCCTCAAAACCAGTACACGACAGTGACAAACACTGACGCTATCGCGGCAGGAATAGGTAAGGCGGTGATATCAGACCTGGGCGAGATAATGCGGAACTTTACCACCTAGTAGCTACAATGGTAGTGATTTGCATAGCCAATCGGCCGCCTTTTACGAACTGCCTAGCAGAACGGCATTTGGCCTATTCTTTAAAGGAGTCAATTACCAACACGGGGGATATAGTACATTATTCCCGGGAGATTCACCAAAAACTTGAATATACAGTTAGTGTAAAGATAATCCTCATGAGTTTTTAACATAACAATCAATAATAATAATTAATAGAACAACTTTGAACACGTTATTCACCACGGCTCACTAGTGAGGCGAGTGTTTACTGTACATAAAGCCCCGTTTTCACTTTGATTAGTCGAGTGTGAGTGTTTAATGCAGGTGCTTAGTATTAAGCCAAATATACGTGAAGATAGCCGTGGATCAGTGCGAGTGAGTAAAAGTGAATAGATGCTGATTACTTATCACTCACACTAATCAACGGCTGTCTTCACGTATTTTTATCTTAATACTAAGCACGTGCATTAAACACTCACACTCTAACTAATAAAAATGAAAACGGGGCTTAACTACAAGTAATTGGTTTTCGAGTCTAGATATCGCTAGTAATATATGATATATTGTAAGTATGGTAAATAGGACGATGTATGTAGGTCAAAGCTCATTGCAGCTGTTGACATACCAGTGAATCGTGATGAACACAGGAATATCTAATGACTGTTTATCCCTATCTCAGACAAGGTAAACCATGCGTGTAGCTAATTATTGAAATAGTCGAGCCATACCAAATCATCATTAAACTGAAATAGATGGAAAGCTTATTTTGAGAGCATAACATAACAAACATTAAGGGCTATATTTCACCGGGATACCACTGCGGGGTAATCAGTCGCGCCATCGCGGTGTCCTTAAGCTACCAAACTAGACACCATACAGACACCAGAGAGATCACACCACACTGTGACAGTATCAAAATGGACCTCAAACAGACAGCACTACTGCTGTATGTACTTACGTAGGAAAAGAGCGTTTAAGAGAAAAAAGTAAGTAAGTAGTGGGTTCGTCCTCATTTAGCCGATCGCTATAAGAAACAATTCTTCAACATATACGACGATCTAAGAACATAGCTGGATAAGTTTCTTAGCTATGTGAGGATGCCCGTGAGGTCTTTTGATGAGTTACTGACTTTGTGTGAAAATTAGTTGAAACAAGACACAGTATTAATAAAATCAGTTCTGATGAAAAGTTGTTTCTAAAATTATGGTAAGCTAACTGCCAGTGGTGGCTGAGTGAATAAGGTACCATACGGGGCTATAGTAATTAATGGTAGGGCGACCAGCATGGCGGTGTAACTACTAACATTCTGCGCACGCGTCTGAGCTAGTTGCACCACCAAATTGGTTGCGCTACCAAACGGACACCAGGTGAGTAACTCTTTATAGAGCTCTATAAATGTTGTTGATAGCGGCGACTGGTGGCGTCGTCAAGGTGTCCGTAAGCTACCAAACTAGACACCATACAGACACCAAAGTCCCCTGATCACACTGAGACTGTGCCAAAATGGACCTCGAAGATATAAAACTACTCCTGTTTGTACGTAGGAAAAGAGAGTTCAAGAGTTAAAAGTAACAGTGATGGGTTCATCTTTATTTACGCGATCGCTGTAAGAAAGGAAAATTCGTCAACATACACGACGATCTAAAAAGGTATCCGGCGGGGTGATCACGTAACTCGCAATGCGAAATTATCGTGATTGTTTAGTTATTGCAAGACACATAACAGCCTTGTACATTAGTGGTAGTGGTTGCCGCTTGATTATTTTTGATGCTGTGACATTGCAAAAAGTGTATCTAGTGACCAGCAAGCAATTGGCGACGTTTTTGATGATATTTTCATTACGTTTAAGAGTCATCGCTGATTGCTGGCGAATGCAAACGTTAGATGAAAGACCTATGGATAAGTTTTTTAGCTATGTGAGGATGTCCGTGAGGTCCTTTGACGAGTTAGGCACTGGCTTTATGGGAAAATGATTTGTTGAAACATTAAACGATATTAAGAAAATCAGTCAGTCCTGAAGTAGCGACCAGCGTGGCGGCGCAACCAGTAACATTCTGTGCACACGTCCGAGCTGGTCGCGCCGCCAAATTGGTTGCGACACCAAACGGACACCAGGTGAGTAACTTTTTACAGAGCTGTATACCTTTTATTGGTAGCGGCGACTGGTTGCGCCACCATGGTGTCCCGGTGAAATATAACCCTAAGTATACCCAAATATACGAGTGGTTATTCCGATGATATTGAAAGAGAACTAATGGCGAATCCAAAATGTTTATTTGGGAAGGGATTGATTCAGCTGAGGGTAAACTTCATCAAGGTAATCATTAAATTTTTTAAGGTTTTAGGGGGAACTTGAACCCCTACCCTCCCTTCTGGATCCACTACTGGAGAGGTATATCAAGACCAAAGAGTTTAGTACCACTAAAGATTTATTGGCTATCATTCCTTTTAAGTTAAAACAATAATGATAAGCACTGACGTTTTGGTTGTCGGTATCGTAATCAGAAAAGTTGCAATGTCAATGGCAATATACAATAGATCCTATTTAGCGTATCTTCACGCCAGTACACAGGTCGGGGCAACGTTATTTTTATCAGAAAACTGCAAAACAAAGAAACATTTTTTAAATTGGCCGATCTGGAAATCGAACCCAGGACCTCATGTGGTCAACACCAAAACCAACAACCAATACATACATACATATATATATATATATATATATATATATATATATATATATATATATATATATATATATATATATATATATATATATATATATATATATATATATATATATATATATATATATATATACCGGTGGGAGGGATGCGCTGTGCCGAGCTCGCAAATTTGAAGATAATTAGATATTTTTTAAGTATTGTTCTTGAAAGATAGAAAAATGAATTTTAACATCATTTAAGTCACGGGCAAAAGCCTGTGAATAATAATCGTTATGCATGAAACGTTTTATAATGTTGTGACTAACTGTATAGTCATTATTTTCAGAGAATTGTCTGTTGTATTGTAATGATAATCACGTACGAATTTTCGGTTAAAACGCAACTACGCTATCTGATGAACCACAGGTTCATCAAAATCATTAAATTACACTTTTTCAACCGACGATAAAGCGGAGGTTCATCATTTTGACATATATATATATGTCGTGGCCCAATCGTATGATTGCTTTTGGGCGGGCAACTTAAATTGACTCGATCGTTAAATCATTAACGTTTCAGGATTTTATCATGTACGATTGGCCATATCGTGAGAATAATAAATAAATATCACTTGAAAAATACAGGAATTGATCTAAACCCAAAGTAAGCAATTTATTTGCTTGTAGTTTATACATATAATATAAATACTTTATGTGCACTACAGCCGGGGGAGCCAGCTGACTGTAGATCTGTTCTTCTTCGACGCCCCACCAGCCGTAGTGCCTTTGGTCGTGAGCCGGATGTGCCGGAAAGAATAATCGAGACCACAACTTTTTGTTGCAAAGGGTGCTTTATTGTAACGAAATAAATAGCAATAAAGCTAGCACCGTTGCAAATATTCCTATTCTAAGGGAGAGCCAGTACTTGCCCTAACACTGCCCTACTCTAAAGCCGGTACCCTATGGGTATACTAAAGCCCAGGAACTTGTCTGGGAAACTTATTGAGTCGTAACGAAACTGTAACTTGATCGGAACGGAACTGATTGTATGGCCGCGCTGTCCGATATTTATAGCGCGCGGCCAGACGAGCGGCATAAATCGACAAAGACAAATGGCGCCAAGTGTGGCGCCACAATGTCTGGGATTTGTTAAAATCCTACTTTTCGTAATCTAATCTTAATAATTTTATCTTAGGTAGCTTCTCCTACCTCTAATTACCTAGTGTGGCCCTCTAGCGAGTGCAACGGTACTACCTTTTTACAAATATATGCCAAACAAAGTACGTAATGCCCTAAGACCTACCGAAAACTAATTACAATGTGTTATTTCTTATTTATATACAAGGATCTAACACAAATAAACTTATACAATAACAAACAAGAGTGTTATATACATTATACGTTCTTACAGGACCTCGGAAACTCTTACAATTACAGAGTTGTACACCTTTTCAGGTCGTACTATCCTGTTAACTATCTTTATAGTACCGAAAAGTGTCTAAACATATGCCTAAGGCTTATACTTACATTATACATACTATTTACAATCGTAAAACATTTGTTTTAACAAAGAATTTTGCACTTTTCGGATTTTCGTAATTGCGAGTTCCCGCATATAAATATTATCTCGCAAGAGTCGACTCGTAATGTCGTCAACTGCGTGGAACTCGCTTTATTCGTAATATGCCTAATAGGCAACGATCATAGCTACATAAAGCTTTATCATTTCTATACAACAAAGCTGTATGTAGGTCTTAGGGCGAATAAAAGACGAAAACGAACATTATTTATTATAGAAAACTTACGAACTAAACGAAATATATATTCTATCCTGCCTTACTATCTATTTAATAGATTTAATAAGTAGCCAAACCCAAAAATACAAACATTTATGATCATCACATATATGTTTGTCCCTGTCGGGAATTGTCCTAGCCCTATTGTTGCGTAGTCAGGTTCGCTAACCACCCGAGTCGGGTGGTCAGGTGCCCCGATCAACGCGAACGGGGCAATCAATATATATAGGGTACTTGTAAAATATTTCATAAAAATCCAGAATATGTTGCTAACCTATTTATTATTTTTTATATAATATGATAGAAGATAAATACTTGGATCGCTAGCTATTGCTATTAATATTTATTAAAAGTCATTTTTAGCATAGTTTAAAAACTATGTTGAAATAACTTTTAATATTTCCTTAACATAAAAATAAATGTCAATATAATTCTTTTTGATTTAAATCAGTACTTAAGGAACGGTCCAAGTGTTATCAAAATCGGTGTTGTAATTTTGAGATGAGTATAGTTGATATATTTTGAAGTCGGTTTAATTTTTTATATTTTTGTTATTAAATAATATATACCTTTTGCAGCAAACAGTGTGCTGTTTGTACACAAATCAGACAGATATTATGGTATTTGTGAATATACTTGAAAATGCCGCTACTGACGCGACGTGGTGATACCCTCTTTAAAAAATTTTCTTAATTTTAGCGAAATTGAACGATAAGTTCGAGCACTTACAATATATTTTTTATAAAATAAATTATTTGATTATAAGATAACACGTTTTCGTTATATTAGGTGAATCTTCTGGTGGTAATAATCAATATATCAATATACGCACTAAAGTTGTAAAACCAATCGGTCGCCTTTTACGACCTGTTCTTGAAAGGGAACCTGGGTCAAAATATAAATTGCCCTGGACTGTGAATATTCCTGATTTGTCGAAAGGTTTAATAAAGCATCCGTGAATAAGTAATGAAAGTTGGTACGCGTATAAATTGGAAGCTAGTTTAATATTGACTCTTACAAATCAATGACTGACAGACAGACAGTGTGACATCTGTCAACCCGACGTTGTAGAATCGTCACTTGTTATGTATATGTACAGCCGCAGTTTTGGCGATGAAACACTCCGCGTTTTCCTAGTGGACTTCCCTTTATCAATTATCGCTGGCAAATCGGAGTGCTAAGTGTGAGTTTTTCTTTTCACATTCGATCGTGAGCGCGTTTCGAGTTTACTAGGAATTTGTATGTGATTTGTACAGCGCCACCTAGTGGTAAACTAGTTTCTCACGTTTAAACTCCAAACGCGCTCACGATCGAATGCGAAAAGAAAAACTCATACTTAGCACTCTGAGCTCTCACCCTCGTAGCCAGTGAAATATTAATATTGGTACACGTATTGAAAGCTTAGTCGCCTCTGTGGTCTAGTGGTCCAGCGTTGGCGTAGACCACATGAGGTCCCGGGTTCGATTCCCGGGTCGGGCACATAAAAAAAAAGTGTTTTTTCAGTTTTCTGAGAAACACAAAGTTGCCTGGGATTAGAAAGTGCCCGGTTGGCGATAGGCTTGCCACCTATCACATTTGTGGGACCAAGTATCTTCGGCTAATCGTGGGTGCACATGTTGTACCTCTGCCTATCCCTTCGGGGATATGGGCGTGAAGATACTTTATTGAAAGCTATTTAATATTGCCTTACAAATCAATGATTGACAGATAACGACGGAGTGACATTTGTCAAATCGACGCTCGTAGTATCATCACATATGATGTATATACATAACATTGTCCGTCTGTAACATCCTGGTGTCATGTATGGTTGGTTAACCTTGGATCCATTTCTGCCCACTTTCTTTCTTCCTCTCATCTATTTCCTATCTTCCTATCAATTTCGAACGGGAGTGAATATTTGTCCATTTTATATAAATTTATTTATATAACTAGCTGACCTATCAAACGTTGTTTTGCCATATAAATTATTTATTTAAAAAATAAGGTTGATCGTAGAGGGTTGAAAATTAAGGGTTGTATATATTTTTCAATGCTGAATCATAAAAAAATAAAAATAAAAATTTTTGTCCATAAAATAAAAAAAAATTTTAGGTGTGGACAACCCTTAACATTATGTTGAAAATGAAAAATAGATGTTGGCCGCCGATTCTCAGACCTACTGAATATGCATAAAAAATTTCATAAAAATCGGTCAAGCCGTTTCGGAGGAGTATGGTAACTAACATTGTAACACGAGAATTTTATATATAAGATTATTGTACGTGTGTGTTAATAATATGTATTAATACGCGAAGTGAAAACTTTGTACCTCTTTTTACGACAGTTATGCGAACGTAGGTGAATGAAATTTGGCACAGTTAAATAAACTTCATCCTAAATAAAACTCATATTTTATGAAAAAAGTTGTTCCGGTTTACTTTGCCTACCCTTAGGGTACCCTTGGGATAGGCAGAGTAAACCAAATGTCTATAGACTTTTCGGTTCATCATGATTTACCGGTTTATCGGTTTGTAAGATGAGTGGTGAACCCCATCGCCTATATTTTTATATGATATGCATTAAAAACATATTGAATTAAAAAGAAATCATTACAAAACACTACCACGCATCTAGCACACACTATAATATACACACATAAATAATACTTTAATGATAAGAGTCTGTTATAAAAATTAGAAGATAATATTTTACTATAGTCTATGATCAAAATCACGGTAATTACGAATAATTAAGGTAATTACGGATGTCTATCAGCGGGCGATCGCCAATAATCTATACATATAATAAAATCGTAGAAAAGTCAAAACTGTACATTGACTATTTTTTTTTAAATACTTGGGGCGTGATCTACAATCGATATCGAAGCCAAAAATATAGTTTTTAGAATTTTTGTCTGTTTGTCTGTTTGTCTGTATGTATGTCCGGGGTAAACTCAAAAAGTACTTCATGGATTTACTTCAAATTTTGCACGAATATTACTAAGAGGTCGGGTCAAAATAATACCTACATATTATCACGCTATCACCTACCGGGGAGGAGCAGTGCGGAGTAAACGAAGTCCGCGCGGACGAAGTCGCTGGCAATAGCAAGTAATAAATAGGCGAAGTAATTTTGGAGATAAATGACGAATACAAACTAAACAAGCTGTGAATAATATTCTCTTAACCACTTGGTAACGAAAATATCTGTCTTGATAAAATATAAGCTAATATGTTTCCTTATTATTGTATACAAACGAATGTTTGTATATATTTGAGATGTCTTTGCATATCATAAAATAGCAAACGATCACATAAGCTCTTTGATGGAAAGAAAACCATTGCCTATAGATACCAAAATGTTTATGGAGCGTTGTTATTCATGGAGCGGAATAGTAATGTATTAATGTACCACTTACCCTCCAAACCGGAACACGACAGTAACAAGCTTTGACTCTATTGCGGCTGTTTACCTATTCCTGCCGCAATAGCGCCAGTGCTTGTCACTGACATGTTCCGGTTTAGAGGGTAAGGTAAACGGTGAACTTATGCTTGTGGCATCAATGCCTCGTCATAGCAACGCAACATTAACATATTGGGTGTCTATAGGCGATGGTTGACTACATCAGGAGACCCATTTGCTTGTTTGCTATTTTATGATTAAAAAAATATCTGTAAACTACACCCACTTCAACCAACCAAACAACTGAAACGATTTTGATTAAATTAAGGCTGTTCCTAAGTTTAAATATAATTAATTTAAATCAAAAATAATTATCATGATAAAGCTTTTAGTTCATGAGAAATTCGTGAATAATCATACAAACATATAAACATACGAACATGTATACTTAAAAAATTAGAACACTTGTTTGGACGCCTAAAGAGATCTTTATACTCAAATATGATCCAACTTTAACAATATCAGATACATACTATGCATTCCAACTAAGAATAGGATCGCGCTTGTTATCAACTTCATACCACAAGTGTGAAATTAGTAATGTCAGCAAAAAAAAGATTTGTTCAAAAAATATTGCTGATTTATCGAAGAACAAATTATGTTTTAATAATGTTATTTCCATCAATAAGAAAATATTAAAAACGTCAGTCTTGCTGTTCATCTATATAAATGTAAAAAACTCGTGTTAGTTACACCACTTAAAGTCAAAAACGATGGGGACAATTTTGTTGCGATTTTTGTGGGTTTGGGTTGTATTTGTCCAGAATAGGCTAAAAAGTATTAAAATATAATATTCATCAATAAAGAAATAGTGAAATATATCAATCGAGCCGTTCATCTATATTTACGTAATATCTGGTTGACCGAGCTTTGCTCGGTTTTTCACATACCCATGTCTTGGGAGCCGAGCTTGTCTTGGACCTGGAATCTCGATAAATCGATTCCTTGACCCGAAAAACCCCTAATTTGTGACTTTCATGAAAATCGTTGGAGCCGATTCCGAGATTATATACATATACAAGTAATGCTCGTTTAAAGGTATTAGATATATAAAAGTCGTGTTAGTTATTTTACACCTTATATTTTTACACCTTTAATACATGGTAACATGATCTGATGGGAATCTAAATAAAAAATATACCAATTAGAATAAAAATATTTTTTAAGTATTTGTTAGAATTTTTTTGCACACCATACTCATCAATTATGAAGTTTTTGCAGAATGCGGAGCAATATGTCATCCTGACAGTTCTATTCTCAGTTGGAACGCATAGTATAAGTCAAATTTATATTATTTATATAATATAAAAATATAAAAATATATAAATTTATATAATATAAAAATATATAATATTTATATATTTTTATATTATATATAGTATAAATCAAATTTTATAAATAAATACATTTTTCGTCAGTTGATAAAATAAAAACATAAGGGTCCAGCCAAATTTTAAAATTATGATTTAAATATTGAATTGGAAGTGCGTTTTAATTATGATTGTAAAATTATTACAAGACAATATAGAAATATTCGTTTAAAAATCCTCCACTTTTATGAATTCGATGCACCGAGTCTTGTGAATGAATTGTGTAATGCTGGAACTATGTCATTTTGCATTTACCTATAAATACGACAGTAACTATTATGTAATGTGTAACTCTAAGCACATCTTTCCCGATTACTTTTAATTTGGTTGAACGCACTAAAATATTTTAGGTCGAATAATGCGTAGAGTGAAATTATATCCATGCGTTTTGATTCTTGTGCCGCATAAAAATGCAATTTTTTTTATGACATAAATATCTCATATTATGCTTAACAGCCTCTGTTTGGTCGGATCTTTTAATGCAAACCTGTATTAAAATGATCATAATTCGTAAATTTATTCGTCAGTTCGGCAGGGTCTTTATTCATTCTAAAATGTATTAATATTGCCATATACTGACTGTAAATCATACTAATATTTGGTAAAACACGTATACAAAAGTCATAATTACAACCTCCAATATGTTTTGCAACTTTCATCTTGACTTTTAGGAGAAACCTTCAGACGGACTGACATTAAAATGTGTTTGCCAATGCAACCTTAACTAACACTTACCTATTATGACAAAAAATGATGTTGCGCTCATATTTTTTATTGATATAAGATAGCAAAACAATTAGATGGGTCTCCCGATGGAAAGATTCAACCATCGTCTATAGACACCAAAGGTGTTAATGGTGCGTTGTTATCTTGTGGCGAGATCTAATGCCACATGCATAAGTTTACCGGCTACCTTACCCTCCAAAACGAAACACGACAGTGACGAACACGACAGTGACAAACAATATTGCGGCATCATGGTAGCATCATGGTAAGGTAGTGGTACCAGAGCTGGGCGAGACAATGTAGAACTCTACCACCTAGTAGTCACGATTCTAGTGACTCGTACAGCCAATTGGTCGTCTTTTACGACCTACCTGGCAGAACGGCAGTTAGCCTATTCTTCAAAGGAGACAGGAGAAAGATATATCTCCAGAGATCATATCCCTAGAGAGATAGGAAATATATTTTATTATAATTATTTGATCTCGGCACTTGTCAATGGCGTCGCATTGGTTATTAGTTATTGTATTTACTGTAATGTAGTTCTGATGCACATGTACTTTTTCAAAACATACCTGGAAATTAGTTTATATTATGCCCCGTGTTGGTCCGAACCCCCTTTGAAGAATACCAACCGCCGCACCGTTCTGCTAGGCCGGTCATAAGATGCGACCGACTGGCTATACAAGTCACTACCGTCGTGACTAATAGGTAATAGTATTCCGCAACATATAAACCTGGTATACGGTACCACCGTCTTACCTATTCCTGCCGCAATACGTCAATGCTTGTCATTGTTGTGTTTCAGTCTGGAGGGTAACGTATGTGGTAGACTTATGCATGAGGTATTGCCATTCTGCCATAGCATAGCAATGCAACACAAACATCTGTGGTGTCTAAAGGACAGCAGAGGTGTAAAAATCTTAAATATAAGATATATCTTCTAAATGGAAGTAATACGTTTTATTTACCCTTCAAGAGTCTAGCAGTATTGGCGTTGGTAGAGAGGCATTTAGCATTTTAGTAATTTGGATAGGTATAGTTTTGGGCAATTTAAATGTTACATTTCTTCGGAGTGCTAAGTGTGAGTTTTTCTTTTCGCATTCGATCGTGAGCGCGTTTCGAGTTTACTAGGAATTTGTATGTGATTTGTACAGCGCCACCTAGTGGTAAGCTGGTTTCTCACGTTTACCACTAGGTGGCGCTGTACAAATCACATACAAATTCCTAGTAAACTCAAAACGCGCTCACGATCGAATGCGAAAAGAAAAACTCACACTTAGCACTCTGATCCAGACTTGATATGTAATTGGCTTGCCAATCGGTATGCCACCTGTCACATAGGACTTAATATATTTGACGACTTTTAGGTGTAACACCTCTGCGATATTTAAATAATGTTTTCATGTATTGTCATTAATTGAAATTTAAAATAAAGAATATCAAAATAAAATGATTAATGCATCCTAAACATTTGTAGAGTCTAGAGACGTATTACAAATGAATACATATTAAAAATGAATGTTTGTCTGTATGTCCTCTATAGAATCGTAAGCTATGCATTTGATCATGTAACAATCTGTAGTGAAGTTGTTGTGCATGAGCCCGTGGCGACGACGCGTGGCGTATATATATATAATATATATACGCCACGCGTCGTCGCCACGGGCTCATGCACAACAACTTCACTTTCAGCGCTTTGGCCGTAAAAATAGACAGATAAACAGATTTTCATATTTATGTGTGTATGTGTATCATTAAAAAATACTGAAAAACTAAATATGAAATTGTTAATTAAATCAAACAATTAGTTAATATTTGCTGTCAGAATATAATAAGTAACTTTACCAACCATTTAGTGCCTTTAAATAATTCTCTAACAATTCGTAGAGTCTAGAGATACTGTGAGTGGAATCGTCTCCCAAAGCGGCGGTATTTGTAAACAGCTGTGCGCGGATGTGTAACGAGAGCAAGCTGCTCTCAGCGACCTTCTTATTGAGGTAAATGTTTTCTCGTGTTACACAGAAATGTTTTCTACGTGTGACGTTTTAGAACGTCACGAGTGGGACAGTTTTGTTTATATAAAGACGTGAAGATGTGTGGATAATGCAACCGTAAGCACAATGTCACACAAGTGTGTTGTTACAATAAAACTAGCGATCGCATTGTGGTTGAAATTTTGAAATTCGAGCATAAACTAAACAATATAAACCTTTTATAGGTTTGGGCCGTTTATAAAATACGTTCGCATACAGGGGGGGGGGGGGGGTCGTTTCGCTATGTATAACAAGATGTGACAACAGGGAGGGGGGTCTACAGTAACGTGACGTTCGCCATTTATTAAAATAGCAATGATTATAGTTATTTCGGCACATTAGAAAAACTTTAGATTTCTGATTATAGAAATATTATTTATTTGTTTGTTATAAAATAGATTTAATGGTTTATTAAATTTTTATATAAAAACTAAATACATAAATATTTTTATTTCTCAATAATTGTGTACTATCATTTGAAATGTATCATATTCAGCGGGAGGGGGGGGGTCTTAGATTTTGTGACGAAATATTCGTCTTGGGGAGGGAGGGGGTCATAAAATGTTGGTTTTAGCGTGACGTATTTTATGAACGGCTTCTTTGACAAGGAAGAAAATAGTGTATAATATGTGTGTATATTATGTGTGTTAATCTATACATATAATAAAATCGTAGGAAAGTCAAAACTGTACATTGAATATTTTTTCAAAAGAATACTTGGGGCGTGATCTACAATAGATATCGAAGCCAAAAATATAGTTTTTAGAATTTTTGTCTGTTTGTCTGTATGTATGTTCAGGGTAAACTCAAAAAGTACTTCATGGATTTACTTCAAATTTTGCATGAATATTACTAATAGGTCGGGTCAACATATAGGCTTTATATTATCACGCTATCACCTACGGGGGATGAGCTGTGCGGAGTAAACGAAGTCCGCGCGGACGAAGTCGCGAGCAACAGCTAGTAGGTACATGATAAAGTACACATGTATTCTAATTTCTTGTATTTTTTAATAATGTAATGTATTTTTAATGCATCTTATATGTATAAAAATATTTAGTTTCTACACTCTTCCGCAATGTAAACTTTAGCTGTGGCAAATTTCATACTTAGTTCGCGTAATTGTCCTAAAAAAGGATACAAGGTTTTTGCTTCACGTATTAATATTAGATTGTAATCAATTTCGTACAAAGGCTCACTGAATATATTTAAGCATTTAAGCATTCACAATGTGGTATTTCATTACGTATATTATACATATGTAAGTTGTAATTTATAGGTTCTGCGATTTTGTTGTTGTATAACTTCTATTAAATAATAAAATCGTAAGATTAGAAGAGCAAAGTCCTCTGGAACCGGCATATTGTTGCCTAAAATGGACTCCAACCTAAATTTGTAATTTAAAATGTAAATAAATAAATTTATTTTTATTATTACGGACGAGCTAAGTCTGGGCGAGAAGGCACACAATATTGAATTGTTATGATGGTAAGTCAATTGTATGAATTTTTATACTGATATTCGACAAACTACAATTTTTATTAAATAAAGTATCCTATACACTATACATAAATTACCACAAGTTTACTGAAGCCAGAACAAATTATTGACGTCGGGTCTTTATGTGAGGTAGCCTAACAATTGGCATTTACCTAGCTCGGTCTCCAATTACCTAGATTACTAAATGGAATGAAAATTCCTCAATTGTTTGGTCCTTGTGGTAGCAAGGCCATTACTTTAAACATGTATGTACCTTGACACGAGAATTATTAGTTGCTACAATTTGCAGGCAGAAATACAATAGTCCTCGAAACATTACCCTATTTTGTTAAATCTATGTCTATATCCATACTAATATTATAAATGCGAAAGTAACTCTGTCTGTCTGTCTGTCTGTTACGCTTTCACGGCTAAACCGCTGAACCGATTTGGATAAAATTTGGTACAAATATAGTTTGAGACCCAAGAAAGGACATAGGATAGTTTTTATCCCGGAAATCCCACGGGAACGGGAACTATGCGGGTTTTTATTTTAGAAATTATTCCACGTGAACGAAGTCGCGGGCACAGCTAGTTAATATTATAAATGCGAAATTTATATATTTGGATGGATGCTTGTTACTCAATCACGCAAAAACTACTGAACGGATTTGAATGAAATTTGGCATACAAGTAGCTGATGACCTGGAATACACATAGGCTACTTTTTATCCCCGAAAACTTAGATAATCCCGTGGGATTTACCAAAACTTTTATAATGCAGCGTGCTGCACGCTGCAGCTAGTGATTACACATTTGAAACTTCGTAAGTGGTTTTTTTTGGCGAGGCTAGGTACCAACCTTTCTTTCTATGAATGTTTCAAAAGTGCAAAATATAACTAATAATAACAACAAAATTTAAAATAATCAACAAAATTTATATCAAATTTTGACTCTACTAGGGCCACCAAACAATATTATATCAATGAAAAAAAAGTGACACATCAAGTTTTTCTAACAATTACTGGGACCGACAGCTTACGTGCTTATCCCAGGCAGGAGAGTATTAAAAATAAACATCGGAATATTAGCTGTCACAAAGATCCAAATATTTTATGCACAAGTTTGAAAAGATTTGTCAAAGTTTTTCTCAAAAATCAAGTTTAGAGAAACAAAAAAGTTTTGATAAAACCTTCGTAACACTTGAGGCCTCACGACTGAGCTGAATAGGATAACCCCTATACCACAAGGCAGTCTAGGCATTAGTACAAAATTATTAATTAATGTTGGTCGAATGGTTAGCAACACTGACTGATTTTTATCAAAAACAATTAATTCATCGAAAACAATTTGTCCAGAACAATTCCCCGAAAACACAATTCATCGAAAACTTGCTTCGTCGATTCGCAATTTATTGAAAAACCCAATATCTTGAATTGCAATACGTCAAAAAACCTAATTCGTTGAATCGCAATTCACCGAATCATATATAAATTTCAATTTAATTTAATTCAAATTTATCTCCAACTTTCTCCAAATTTTCTGATTCCGAAATTTCAATATTCGTAAAGTTTATAATTACTATTATCAAAGTGCTGAGTTTCAACAAATCGAATATTATATAATATCAAATACCAAAACTCCGACAGTAATGAAAACACGAAACATCACAAATATTAATTGCGATAATTAAAGTACCTATTAATTAATAGTCCGAAATTTCTAGGTTTGGGTGTTTATTAAATATATTTATATACGTATTTCTTTGACTAACGCCCATATCACAATCAAACAATTTGCTTTATATGGGGTTAGAGCATTCGTGTAATTTGTCCTGGAATGTTTATTCTTTATTAATCTCCTTTATGCCGCTTAAATGGATGTTATGTCTTCTTTATAAAGTTTATCTTGTAGCACAATGGCCGTGGATTGCGAGCTCGGAAAAAGTCCTTTAAATGAAAAATAGTCTTGTACATCCCGTGCCTGCAAGTCGGAAGTTATGATATATTTGTTGGAAGGAAGTTTAGCGTGGTAGCCGGACAGTAGAGCTTATCAGTTAATTAAACAACTTGGAAATAAACGTGAGAAATTCAAATTGTATTAAAAATTGAAGAGTGAACGTGAGATATTGAAACTTTATTAAGGAAGAAGAAGATTGGGAAAAGAATGAATCTTGTGAATTCTACTGTATGTTTAGGAATTCCACTACATTACCTTCACATTAAGAATGCAGTGAGCCATCTGTGAACGTGATTTGATTCCCTCATTAACTAATAGTCACCAAAGTGATTGATTGATAGAAAAATCTAAAGCTACACATCCTAACATCACATGGCTAATAATGTTTTGAATGTCATACATTAATTTGTTATACATAAAAATTAGTTTTTTTTCATATTATATACCGATATATATACATATCTATGTATTTCTTTGGTATGGACATTTATATATGTATTTTTATTTATATATATGTAAGAATGTATGTATATATTATATAATCTAGATTTAAGAATAATACGAAAATTTAACCACTCAGTGTGATTTTCTGGTTAGCCATATGGTTAGCTGGTAGAGAATGATTTATGCATTAAGCTGGCTATTTGTACCCTATACATTCTGTATGTGGTTCAATAAAGGTAAATAAATAAATAAATAAAATTGATTAATTGCAACGTGATTTGATTGGCTCATTAAACAACAAAAATGATTTGATTGGATAATGGGCCAGCGATAACAATGACTCACTATATTCTTAACGCGAAAGTATTATAATTAAAAAACTACATTGGGAACCTCACATTGAGAAGTAAGCCAATAGACAGTTTCAGCATTTGCAGTTAAACAATTAGGCGGCTTACTGATGTTAATATTGCGCGCCTTTTGCACTTTAGTTACTTTCATATAACGTAAAATTCTTGTCTGGGGGAATAAGTACAGTATTTATATTGCAAAAAGAGCTATTACAATATGAAAAGTTAATAAAATCCCCGATAGAAAAAAATAAAAAATAAAATATTTTAACCGAACTTTTTTTTTATGGAAGAGGGGGATAACGAGCAGGAGGTGCACCTGATGTTGAGTGATCACCGCCGGCCATGGACATCTGCAATACCAGAGGCCTTGCAGTTGCGTTGCCATCCCTTTAATAACGAGTACGCTCTTTTCTTGAAGGTCCCCACGTCGTATTTCTTTGGAAAAACCCCTGTCGGTAATTGATTCCACAAAAGAGTAGTGCGAGGCAAAAAGTGTCGGGAGAACCGCGCGGTTGTGGATTTCCAGACATCAAGATGGTGTGGGTGGAACTTCAAATTTTGACGCGATGTCCAATGATGAAAGTTAGCATCAGGAATGTACAGAAACTCCGTAGTTTATAATTGAAAACTTAATGTATGTGTATGTACGTAAAAATGTTTGCCTATTAAAGAAAAATTGTGATAATCGCTAAATACAATGAATAAAAACAATCTAACTACTACAGCTACAATTAGCTTCTCTTTTATATGGCAACGTATATAAGCTTCTGTAATAAGCTTCCTGATGCTATTAGATATATCAATTAAGAAATTTAAAATAGAGTTCTAAAACAAAATTGTATCAAAAAATATATATATTTATTTTCAATACACTCGTATCATTGCATATTACTATCATGTGTAAATTTTTTATAAATATTGTTTTTTACGTTTCATAAATTATTTTATTCGAATCATAATACAGACAAACAGTTTTTTGAAAGATAAGTAGAAGAGAGAAGAAATAGAATATATAAGATATACTTCCCATTCGATACCACATGAATTTGGTGAGGATCTGATTTAGGATACCAGAGATACAAGAAGGTTGGCAGTTGGTTGTTAGGATTTTAACCAATTTCTCTAAAGTAAGTTTCTAAATTCGGATATATACTAGCGGTCAACCCATGATTGAAATTCGACCATAGTATAAAAGTACATATTGTATGTAGTTTTTTTTTCTTCTTTTTTTTTATATCATATGATAGCAAATAAGCAGATGGGTCTCCTGATGGAAAGAGTCAACCATCGCCTATAGACACCAAAGATGTTAATGGTGCGTTGATATCTCGTGGCGAGGTCTAACGCCACATGCATAAGTTTACCGGCTACCTTACCCTCCAAACCGGAACATGACAGCAACAAGCACTGACGCTATTGCAGCAGGAATAGGTAAGGCGGTGGTACCAGACCCGGGCGAGACAATGCAGAACTCTACCACCTAGTAGCCACGATGGTAGTGACCCAATAGCCAATCGGTCGCCTTTTACGACCTACCTGACAGAACGGCAGGTGGCCTATTCTTCAAAGGAGGCTGGGACCAATACGGCGAAAATGTAACGGCGAGTTATGATGTAAGCATACCAAATGAATGTAATGTGCGTAATATTTGTTTTTATTAATCTTTAATCTATTTATAATGCATCTCTATTAATATTTTAATTGCGAACATTTGGATGTTTAGATGTTTGGATAGGTGGACGTTTGTTATTCAATCACGCAAAAATTACCGAACGGATTTGGATGAAATTTGGCAAACAGGCAAGATGATGACCTGGAGTAGTATATAGGTAATTTTTTATGTCGAAAAATGAGGTACTTCCGCGGGATAGCGGACTGCACGCTACAGCTAGTATTACATAAACGTATTAGGTTTCTGCACACTTCAGTAATGTAAACTTTACATTCACAAAATAATCTTTTTTTAAAAAGTGAAGCGAAAATTTTATTCCTCTTTTTGTGACATTAACGTGAATGGAAGACTATGAAAATTTGGTACAGTGAAAGTTTCCATTGAAACGGTGTATAGGAAGCTAATATTTTTAATAAAATATTAGCTGACCCGGCAAATGTTATTTAGCCATACATATTAGGAATCCATAGCGGACAAACAACGCGACACGTAATTTATATAAGTATATGAGTGTCCTTCCAGGCAGACGAAAGGGCACAGAACTTTATATGGTGGTTAAGTAGTTTTAATTTTCTGCGCAATTTTCTTAATATTTTCTTTTATAAGAACTTCTTCTGACAATTACAAACACAACGAAAAAAGAAATAGTAAAATCGGTCCAGCCATTCACGCGTGATCTCGTGATCACGGGAAATAGGGATTGATTTTTATATATTACTAACTGACCCGGCAAACGTTGTTCTGCCTTTTTAACTACTCTTATTTTTTTCTATATTTTCTCACCTTTTAATCCTTCCCTGGACTTCAAAAATTAATTCAAAACCAAAATTAGCCAAATCGGTTCAGCCGTTTTCGAGTTTTAGTGAGACTAACGAACAGCAATTGATTTTTATATATATAGATAAAGATATAGGTACATTAGAAATACATTAAATTTATAAAAATAAACATTACACACGCTACGATTTATTTAACATACATCATTATGTACACAAATGTGTAGTAATTTGTTTATAACTAAAGGCTGTTGTCAAAATTAGAAGAGATTTTATTAATTTTTCTACATGTGGTCAATTTTCGACCAGCGACCGATCGCTACTTGCGTGTAATTCCGCGACCTGCATCAAATGTCATGTTTGGATTGAATTGTTTTATAATCCAACGATTGTTTCGATTGGTCCCGCGTCAAATAGTTGATACGACGAGTAAAACGATACAATGGCGTGACCGCGGAAATCGGGCAAAAACATCACGGTCACACGGAATTGGATAGTATAGAGGCGATTCCAACAGAGATTTTATTTTATAATTTATTTTCTTTAATAATGTGTGATAAATATTAATGGAAAAATTACACGAATTGATCTAACTCATAATATTTATGCTCATCAAATAATAATTACCTGTATAATATTTGTTTGTAGGTCTGACTGTAAGTCCCATCATAATTCGACCGATCTGGATGGAAATTGTAATACAGTGAGAACACGAGATTACGCAATTGATATGGCATGTAATTTTATATTTTTATTTTTTATTTTTATATATAATCTTTGTGACACCCACATTATTGTATGTGCACAAACGCGAGTGTGTTAAGAACAAAAAATATGCACCACAAGTGCATTTTGTATAAAATAACTATTGTTTTAAATTTTACACTTGTACTGTTTCACAATTCACTAATTATATATAATATAAACTTTTTTATTTAAATAGCCAACCGGTTTCGCATTTCACTGCATCATCAGGGCTAAAACTTAAAAATTAAAGAATTTAAGTTTTAGCCCTGATGATGCAGTGAAATGCGAAACCGGTTGGCTATTTAAATAAAAAAGTTTATATTATATATAATTAGTGAATTGTGAAACAGTACAAATGTAAAATTTAAAACAATAATTATGACGGAGTTTCACCAAGTGCCGACGATGGAAAGTATAAATTATATAAAATAACTCTTTATTTAGTTGCAAATTCGCTAATAACTATTATACAGGTTGATGATACGAGATTGCACTTACTGAACGACATGATGTTTAATGGTTATATTATTTATTTATTATATTACTTAAAATAACAGTAAACCGTAGTGAAATTAGGGGGTGACAGACGCGCACTTTGAGTTACATGTGCCGCAGCGGCTAATCACTATTTGTAAACAATGAACTGCGATATCTATACTATACCCGTACTTAATTCATTTTCGATAATTATGTAGCTATATTTCACATATTCGTTATCAAATTCGAGTAATGAACACCATATTTTAGTGTACAATATTTTATCAGTCAGGCTGTCTAAGCGAAAAACTATAGACTATTAACAATATATTTATTTAATATAATAAGCTTAAATATATTGTTAAACAGTACTGCATAGTAATTTCAATTCCAAATAAAACAAGATATAATTAAAAAATTCAAAAACCCCGGACACATTTTCTTATCATCAGACTTTATTCTGCCTCATATGCATCATTTTAAGTGCAAAACGTGGAAGGAGTTGATGATCTTTGAAAAAAGATCTTGCATCATGTAGTTAAGGTTACCATGGTTCCTTGTTCAACGAGCTTAAATTTTTTTAACGCAAAGTCCTATTGGCTACTTTTAGAACTACCGTGTAATCCTAGAAATAATTCTAATTTAGAGTACCTATTTTCCAAAACATAACAATTTAGACCAGACTTGATAGGCTTCATCAAATCCTATGATCAAACCCTGGAAATCTTCTACAAATAAAGACCAACAATATCAGCTCAAGCTCGGATGGCCACCTTTCAGTTCCATTATTAGGTCCTAGAAAACATCTAGCACCTACGAGTTTGCTAAAATAAAGAGAATTAGTCCACACTCCATTAGTTTTACCGGTTTACCTTAGGATTTCTCATGGACTTCTTTTAGCTCTATCATCAAACACTGAAAATCATCCGGCTCCAAAGTCCTTAAAAGAAAGAATCAAATAAGTCCAAAACATATGGTACTACTCATTTTTACCCAAAATATATTATAGTGCCCAAAATATATGGTGCCACTCATTAGGGATTACCATAGCCATCTTCCAGTTCCATCATTGGATCCTAATAATCATCCAGTACCAAAGTGCATCTCAAAACCAACAAAATTAGCCCAAATTCTATGAGTTTATCTAGATTAGCTCGAGAGATCTCGTAGACTTCTTCCAGCTCAACATCAGCATCAGCATCTGGCTCTGGAAGCCATCCTGCTCAAAGTTCTTAAAGAAACGGATCAAATTACTCCATTTTATTCTTAAATTCCCATGATCTCCTTCCAGCTCCGTTATAGAAACACACTTATAACACTCTGGAAATTGTCTAGCACTAGGGTGTTTGTAAAAACAGAACGAATGATTCCAAATTTTATAGGTTTAACTTGTTTAGTTTAAGAGTTCCCATGGTGGCTTTCCAGTTCAATTATCAGATCCTAGCAGCCTAGATCCAACGCCAAAATATTAGCCAATTTTAGGGTTTTTTACGAAATAAGCTTAAGCAGTTGGTCTAAATGACCGTTACTACGAAACCGGGCATTATTAAAAGTGGCACAAAGTTTTCGCTTCTTAATATATAAATAATATATATATTAATGTATTCTCTGTAATGTAGCTAGCGTATGAAATAAATTAAGCGTGAATACAACTGCGTTTTTAAGTTAAATATGCATAACCGAATAAAGGACAAAATGCAGATGAGCTCTGGCAGTGCGCTCTTGAAATTAGCTGGTAATCCGGTTTGCGGTCAAACGGCGCTCATGCAAATTGAACTCGCAGCGGAAACCTGCTTACATTTGCAGTAGCCACTCTCTACTTTTGAGATGAGTTGTCTAATAGCGTTTTAATGGATTTTTAAAGCAATTAATCAAGGTCAATACGATTTATGTTTCAAGTTGAAGGTCGATATTTTGTTTTGTTTTTTAGAGTTCTTATCTTGTTTTTTCAACCGACGAAATCAGAGGAGGTTTTGAACGCATATATTTTTTTATGTTAGGTTACCCACAACTTTTACTGATTCTCCTACTACTACTTGTCCGATTTTGATCGTTTTTTTTATATTTAAATGGGCATACCTCGAGGATGGTCATACTTCTTTTTTTAAATTCCAACCATAAGGGTACGAAAACAAGGGATGATTGATTATACACGCACAGATTTTATGATATGCGCGTATGACCACGCGTAACTTTTTTTTTGTTAAAAAAACATAACCTAATATGTCTAATATATCGTAAGATTTACTATCTTAGGCGCCACATATATGTACAATAATATTGCGCAATATTAAGTATTACGCAATATTATTAACCGTCTAGAGTTAATATTGAAGATTGCACAATGATTGAACGAAGTTTGAGCGGGTTTAATTTTTATTGTGCAATATTTTATTCTTGCACTGTGTAGGCTTAATATTGCACAATATTTTTACTTCAGAGTTTGAAGCGTTCGCGTTTGGTCACTTGCCGTGTTAAATATATGGTCGTGTCGTTATTTAAGCAAAATGGTGAGCAAGAATGCTATAAAAGATAGAGAACGGGAGTTTTTACTTGAATGTATAGAATTATATAGAGATTTATTTAACAAAATCACCAGCATGGTTGCCGCCAAAATTTTGTTGTCAATCATGTTGCTCGCGCGAAAATATTGATGAGACTGGTTTGTCAATTTTATTGAGTGAATTTATTGAACGTTTGGAATCAAGAGAGTATTCCATATTATTGCACAATAAAAGTATTGGTTAATATTATTGTAAGTTTATGGGGCACCTTATAAGCAGATCGCTCTTATTATGGATAGAGATATTTTTTATTATATTTATATTGCTTACATATGATACTTTTCGTGTCTTTTAATATCTAGTTATTTACCAGTCAACTTGTATATTTACAAATCATTAAATAACTTTCAGAATTAAATCAAAATGGTCGCCAAACAATATGACCACTATTTATTGCTACATTTTCCATCCTTAATACAGTTTCAACATATTTTATGATATGTAACGATTTCTGTTGACACATTCAACAGACCGTTGTTGTCTGTATTAAATAATTGCCAACGTCAAATAATTGTCAGTAAGTGAACATAAAAGTGACAGCTGGCCGCCGGACGGATGAGAGACCTCATTGCAAAATCGGCTGCTCAACGAGTAAGGTCAATAATATGTATTATTCTTGAGTGATTCTTGAGTGATAAAATACATATAGTGAATTCGCCGTGTTGGTCCCGGCCTCTTTTGTAGAATAGGCCAACTGCCGTTCTGCCAGGCAGGTCGTAAAAGGCGACCGATTGGCTATTGAGTCACTACCATCGTGGCTACTAGGTGGTAGAGTTCTGCATTGTCTCGCCCGGGTCTGGTACCACCGCCTTACCTATTCCTGCCGCAATAGCGTCAGTGCTTGTCGCTGTCGTATTCCGGTTTGGAGGGTAAGGTAGCCGGTAAACTTATGCATGTGGCATTAGACCTCGCCACAAGATAGCAACGCACCATTAACATCTTTGGTGTCTATAGGCGATGGTTGACTCTTTCCATCAGGAGACCTATCTGCTTGTTTGCTATCTTATGATATAAAAAAAAAAATGTGATCTTGGCTATTTGAAATAATCTTTTGTTTGTGTGTGTTAAAATATGTTAGTTTTGACAATTAAGATTCATTTACTACTGTACTGTTGTATATATATACATATACCCGCGGAACTTCGTCTGCATCACATAATAGGGAGTGGCGTCATAAGGGCCTATAATACTATTCTAGAGGAAGTAGAGTAACTTTTTTAATTAATTTACGAACCACTTAAAAACTATTAAAACAAACAATCATACCTACAGTGTTAATATATAACCAGGAGATATTGTACCTTTGTCTGCTATGTTTGTAGATACATTCATTTGAAGTTTGATTATGTTTTTTTAATATCTACGGTAAGAGTATAACAGAAACTGTTATATAGTCATCCCACTATGATCATGATCAGTAAGACTGAAACTGTAGTAAAAATGGCACGGGAACATGAGTAACAAAGGAACGTTGGGTAACACTACTGGGGTGTCAATCGAGGTATTGTTTACGTTATCTCCTAGAAGTTTACACAGTATTTTGTCATTAATTTCGTCAACACTACTATTTCTAGCCGCCAATATTGCCCTTTGACACATCCACTGGTAGTTTTGTTTTCTACTTCGACTACATAGTACGGCATGCTCTCTCGCAGAGTAGGCTACCATCTGACCTCGCTACACCGCATTCTCCCCACGCACGCACGTCTCGCGCGGTGCTTGATAATGATAATATTTTATCTTAAAACTGTGATATCTACTAAGTTATTGGTTGAAATCAAATGAAGCAAAGGGCAATTTCATTCAAAATTAAATACTTGTGATGAATAACTAATTTATTAAGGTAAAGATTAAAACCGTCGCTAATAATGCATTATTTTAGAACAATTTTGATTATCATAAAAAAGGTCATAAAATGTGAACCTTAATAAATAAATGTACACCATTGTCGGCTTTTTTTACAACTTTAAGATTAACAATTCGATCATACATGATTTTTGCGTCACTTTAACCGTTAACTCAGCGCACGCCATGAAAGCTCTCGAAAGGTAAAAATATCCCCGTTTGGACCACATTTTTCGTTGATATTCCGATCCTGTTGGCCGTAGCGTGATGTTATATAGCCTATAACCTTCCTCAATAAACAGGCTATACAACTCAAAAAGAATTATTCAAATCGGTTTAGCAGTTTTCGAGATTAGCGAATACAACCAAACAAACAAACTACAATTTTATAATATTAAGTATATATATTAAGTTTCTGCAGTCCCCCACAATGTAAATTCAGCCGTGCCAAATTTCGTATAAAATGTGCTCACCCAGAGAAATTTATAAAACCTAGACATCCGTTGTAATATTAGTTCACTCCCGCGTTGGTCCAGTCTCCCTTGGAAGATCCTTTCCTTCTGCCAGGCATTCGTAAGACGCGAATAATTGGCTATGCGTGTCACTTCTATAGTAGCTACTTGGTTTTAGAGTTCTGCATTATCACACCCGGTCTTACTACAAACGCCTTATTTATTCCCGCGTCAGTAGCGTCAGTGCTTGTCACTGTCGTGTTCCGATTTGGAGGGAGGTTCACGACGTTAGTGATTTCTGGATGGCTCATTTGGTCAATGTCCACCTCTTACGATATGCCTAGCTAAAATTAAATATCCTGATCTTCAAAGGGACTCAGACAATACTTCTAAAAATGTTTAACACAGAAAATCAAACATCTAAACTCAGTCACATGACCATACATAGGACTGGACTAACGCTTAATGCCACCCTGGGGCTCCGTAAAAATGTCCCTATTGCTCCATGACCCATTGTTAATATATTATTTACATAGGGTTTTTTTCTAAAAGCGGGGGCAAAGTATTTGGAAGCTCACATAATGGCAAGTGCACAGCCGTGAACACCTAACACACAAATTAAAAATGAACTTTTAAAAGCATTTTTATTAAGGCTAAGTTTTTTTTTCGGCTTTGAAATTTTGCCAACACTGAAAATTTCCACCCTGGACATTAGCCTTGAGTGTCCCTAGTGTAAATCTAGGGCTGATTATTCTTACTAAATAACTTATCTAATTACCTAACCTAGAAAGGTTGTGAAGATTTCATCTGTGGGTTGCTCAATGAAGTTAAATAATACATGGTAATGTGCAGTGTATGATATTATACCCAATCAATCAAGTCAATACCCACCTATAAAGAGTAGTAATAATATAACTTGAAATGTAAAAAATATGTAAAGATATTATAAAATATGTGTAAAACATCCCTGATGATGCTTTAATAAGCGAAACCGGTTGGATGTGAATAGTAAAAAAAAAATTAAAAATATACGTGAACTGGAAGTACAAGTGAGTTTTGTTGTAATACATAATTTAAAATGCAGTTTCACCAAGTGCCGACGATGGAAACTATCCAATTTACGATATTATCATTTCGCTGTTTAGCCGTCAAGGTCTGACGGCTAGTCAAGGTCTAGCGGATGTTGATATCACGATATGGATACGTTAGTTTAAACCATCGAAGAAAATTACTTCGCTCATAGGAAACATTTTATTAATCTTTTTAGGGTTTCGTACTATGTAAGGAAAACCTAAACCCTTTTAGGATCACTTCGTTGTTTGTCTAACCGTCTGTCCGTTTGTCAAGAACCCTTTTCTCAGGAACATGTCAAAGTTAAAATTTATATTAAATATTTGAGTCTTAAGTCTTTATCAACTGTGAAAATATCAAATTCATAAGTCAACGCGCTAAAAATACGTGACAATTTGTCACATATTTTGCAATTTTAAAAGGGAATTAAAACCTGTAGGCTGCTTCCCGTTGACCTAGAATTATAGAATTTTACAAGAAGCAATGTTCTACAGCAAACGTAAATGAAAAATCAGAAAACTGTAAATTATTAGTTACCTACATTATAAAAAATTAAATTATTACCTACATTACAAAGAATTAGCAAGAAGCAATGTCTTATAGCACACGTAAATGAAAAATCAGAAAACTGTAAATTATTAATTACCTATATTAAAAAAAAGTAAATTATTAGTTACCTACATTACAAAAAATTTGCAAGGAGCAATGTCTTACAGTACACGTGAATGAAAAATCAGAAAACTGTAAATTATTAGTTACCTACATTACAAAAAAGTAAATTATTATTTACCTACATTACAAAAATTTTGCAAGGAGCAATGTCTTACAGCACACGTGAATGAAGAATCAGAAACCTAAATTATTAGTTACCTACATTACAAAAATTTAGCGAGCAGCAATGTCTTATAGCGCACGTGAGCGAAAAATGCCAGGTAGGTCGTAAAAGGCGACCGATGGGCTACACGAATCACTACCATCGTGGCTACTAGGTGGTAGAGTTCTGCATGTTCGCGCCCGGGTTTGGTACCACTGCCTTACCCATTCCTGCCGCAATAGCGTCAGTGCTTGTCGCTGTCGTGTTTCGGTTTGGAGGGTAAGATTGCCGGTAATCATATGCATGTAACATTAGACCTCGCCACAAGATAGCAACGCACCATTAGCATCTTTGGTGTCTATAGGCGATGGTGGACTCTTTCCATCAGGAGACCCAACTGCTTGTTTGCTGTCATATAATGTAAAAAAAACTTACCTATAAACCTGCCTATAAACCTGCAAGTGTAAGTTACTCTTGTGTGGAAAGTATTCCGCAAATAAATATCTAAGTTTATTACTCTAAGTAACGATGAGATTGACACTTTCATTGTATGAAAAAAAACTCTATTAAATAAAAGAATTAAAAAAAAAATATTACTTTAAATACCATACCATACCAATAAGAAGTCTTTCTTATAGGGTTTTTGTAAACTATAAGCACAGAAGACAATTTATGTATTTTTTTTTTAATTTCTAGCATGGTGTTATCGCAGATAAGAGAGAGAATAGTTAAATATTGATTTTTTAAAAGTCTTGTATAAGTCGACTAATGCCGGGTCCCTATAATCTACAAACTGTCATTCGTAACAGTAACAATTCGTAACTAGCTTAGTAATAAAACGGCCTGTCATGCTGTCCCACAAGTTTTTTGGACTATGTATTTACGACAAGCATCCGTAGCTTGACTGCTTACCGATGGCCCTCTCGAATATAGTGTGTTATCTGTGGATGGCCCTCACTGCGTTCCATTATTCAGAAAGTTTTAAAATAGTCTCGAAAAAATTAAGCCCTATTTATAAACTAATTGATGTAAAGTATAGAGCTAGATACAATGGATAGCCGTGTATGCATTTAATGCGAAATATAAATGATGTATACAAATAATCAATGGAAAAATTTTATCATTCAATATCAAAGAAAGTGTCATAAGCGTGAAATGGTTCACAATATTGACGTTAGCCGTCATCAAAGTTCAAACTGTTTTTTTCAAAATAATTTATTAATTATAAAATTGATGCGACCTACTAATGTTATAGACACATTTTTACAAGAAGCACAATTTTTAAAACCAAAATGGAACAATTTAAGAAAAACAAAACCAGAAAATGTCCCAGCAAAATTCAGTATAACTTAAAGGTATAATATATATTACAAGAATTACTTTGTTTACATTGTAGAATGGTAGATATCTCTTTGGCTAATCTCAGATGGCTCAGAGACAGCCACCACCAAGAAAGTAACAATTGCATTACAATCCATGTGGCAAGTAGATGTGCCGAATGCATACTTATTAGCTATTAGCTACCTTACCTTTCAAACTGGAACATACGTTACAAGCACAACGTTAATGCAGCAGGAATCGGTGAAACGACGGCACAAAACCTAGGTGAGACGTTGTAGAACTCTAATCTCCGAAAAATTATTCAAATCATTTTTTATTTATTCATTACTCAACTATTTAGATGTGATTTTATCAGTTCTTATACATTATGAATATTGGGTATGTTCTATAGTCTATACAGTACATGGCTTCGGCTGAAGGTATACTTTATTTTATTGTGTGTATATTTTTAAATTATTGTAGTCAATATTTATGTTAACTAATTCACTTTTTAATTATATTATTAATTAATATTTTTTTAATTATACGATAGCAAACAAGTAAACGAGTCTCTAGATCAAAAGAGTCAACCATCGCCTATAGATACCACATATGTTAGTGGTGCCTTGCTATCTTGTGGCGAGGTCTAAGCCACACGCACAAGCTTACGGGCTACCTTACCTTTCAAATTGGAACAGGTCATTGACAAGCACTCACACTATTGTATACGCAATATGTAAGGCCTAGTATCCACTATGGTAGTGACTCGAACAGCCAATCGGTCCGTTTTTTACGACCTGCCTGGCAGAACGGCAGTTGGCCTATTTTTCTAGGGAGCTCGGACCAACACGGGGAAACGTCAAATGCATGACTGTGTGGCAGTATGAGCCAAAACTTACAAACTAGAAAAGATGCTATCTACATTTAAAATTTCTATCCAGTTTAAATTAATTTTAAAATAACTATGTCTCCTTTAATAACACAGGAGAGAACTACAAAATGAATGATGGACGCCAGGAACAAAACTTTGCAATAGCAAATATGGCCACCGAGCGAATACGGCAATTTTGGAATAGAATGACGTAAAACTGAAATAGTGAAATCGCCATGACTAAGCTTAAAGCGAAGAAATTATAATAGTTGAAAAATAATGCTTATGCCATGGAAGAGTTTGTATTGGAGATCTAAGCTGCTTTTTAGTTGTGCTTCTTTTTTCCAATTTTTTGTTTCCTTGCTAGTTCTTAAGGCCTAATTATAGTTTCTTCGCATGTTAAACTTAGTATAAGTTATAAAATAAAACTTCAAATTTAAGCACTTTGGTTTTATTCATAATGAGGTGATAAACAAAATCCTATAAATATCCCCACTTTTTGTCTCAAGGCTGTATCTGAAATAGAAATTAAAGAGCCCCTGAAATGTTCACAGAACGTCTGCCGTTGTGGTCGCTAACACGACAAACAATAAGGTAAAAAAGTTAGAATCCAAAGGGGTTCCTATACAAGAAACATTAAAAATCTGTTTTCTTCGTCTGCCTTCCTGCATTCTTGTACGGACCGTATGCGTATCCAGCTTCATTGTTGCAAGCTGAAAAATAAAGAATTAATGATAAAAAATACAATGTTATTAAACATTTTCAACGATTTGTCCAATCACGTATAATAAATTTCGCAAACAAGCAGATGGGTCTCCTGATGGAAAGAGTCAACCATCACCTATAGACACCAAAGATGTTAATGGTGCGTTGCTATCTTGTGGCGAGGTCTAATGCCACATGCATAAGTTTACCGACTACCTTACCCTTCAAACCGGAACACGACAGCGACAAGCACTGACGCTATTGCGGCAGGAATAGGTAAGGTTTTTTGTGATATGGGTACAGTTGACACATATTTGAAGTCAGTTTAATTTTTAAATTGCTATGATCCATATCTTTGAGATAACCATTGCCTATAGATACCAGGTACCTATATTATTGTTACCCAGATAGGTATTTTAATGGTGCTTTGCTATCCATATGGCAAGGGTTGAAGTCAAATTTATGGTTCATTTCCGTAAGATTACTAGCTACCTTACCTTCCAAAGTGAAACAAGACAGAGACAAGCATCGACACTATTACGACAGGATTAGGTAAGTGCGGATGTTGTAGAACTCTACCATGTTAGTGATTATAGTTAGTTATATATTTCCCATATTGTTCAATACCACCTTTGAACAATAGACCATCTGTCATGCAGTTCGTAAAAGACTCGAAAAATATTGATTTTCAGGTCATGACTATGGTGGTAGAGTTCCGCAACTCCTCACCAGGGTATATGGCACCACCGTTTTACCTATTTCTACCGCAATAGCGCCAATGCTTCTCATTTTCGTTTCTCGGTTCGGAGGGTAAGGTAGCTGGTAAATTTATACATGTGGCATTGCCATTCCTCCAAACGGATAGCAGTGCATCAGCATCAGTAAGAATTTTGGTGACTATAGGCAATAGTTTATCTTTTCCTCGGGTGAGATATCTGCTTGTTTGCTTTATAATGACAAAGATTGGCTGGCTTGTGAATTAAAGTAATTCGTAGGCGAAGTAGGTGACCAACATGACTTATATTTATTCAAATTTGCACAAATTATACTAGATTATATTCTAACGTGTGTTCCATCAATTGCAACTAGTACTCGAGGAAAGCGGGCTATTTGGCAACGTCCTTGTTATGTATCATTTTTGATTTTTATGTAGTCCGATTGCAAATGTGCTATTGCAAAGCTGATATCACGTACTGTCCGCCTGGCGCAGGACTGTCACACCAATATTCTTCTGTCAACAACACTGTGCCTATCGCATGCAATCGGAGGGTCAATAGCAGCTGGTGCAATGGAGATTATTCCATGATTTTTTGAACAAATACGAAGAACTATGAAAGTTTATTTATCTTGCAAGAGTCTACGAATAATAATTAAAGTTTGTCAGCTAGGAAATAAGAAAAATATCTACCTGGCTCCTGTTATTCGTAAATGGGGATATATTTCAGACAATAATTGCTCTTCTGCCGTTATATCAAGCTGAAACCGCAGCTGGAATTATATGTAGTTTCCACTCTTTCCTTTATACTCTGATTGTTGATTTTTCGTCGGAACTAGACGTCACATACCAGTCTGATAATATGTAAAGCATTTCCGTGTCACTTTCTGAGCTTGAAGTGGTAAATTCACGCTAAATATTTTTTAAATTATTGTTCAACCGGCCGAAATCCGGGGGTAGCTATACGAATGACGGATGATGAAATTTTGACAGATTAATGACATTATATTTTTTATAGGGACATACCAATCTGTCATTTCCATACAATACACAGTAAAACCTTAACTGGCAGCCCTCCCACCCGTTAGCAACGAACCTTTGGTAATTTGACATAAGAGTCGTGCTTTTTAGGAACAGTTTTAGCTTACGCCTCGTAGAAAATCCTACTATTTGTCACTAAAACGAGTCGTTTTGCAGATATAGGGACCGGGCAAATGGCTATACATTTCATTACCATCGTGACTACTAAGTGGTTAAGTTTCGCAACGTCGTGCCCTGGTATATGGTATCTTACCTATTCCTGCCACAATTGCGTCAACGCTTGTCGTCGTGTTCCGGTTTGAAGCGAGCATGTAGACTTTGCATAAGACATTGCCATCCCGCTACACGGACAGCAATGCACCGGTAACATCTTCGGTGCCTATAGACAATTGTTTCTTTTTTTCAACAGAAAAACCATATATTTGCTATCAAATGATATAAAAACAAAACTAAGCAAAGAAAAAATTTGATACTCATTTCTGCTCAGACATTTTTGTTTTATTTTCTCCACTCTTATAGCTTTCTTCATAGTAGGGGAGCCCAAGAGGGAATTTTGGTATTTACTCGAGCGCATCATATTAACATGGGGAGAGGGTACCTCGCATATTGTTGAGGCACTCCGCCAAATATAAGCCCTTTCTATATATACCTTCTATTTTTCCTATAATTAAATCTACAAAATCCAATAGGTCCCTACGACGCTCGAGTAAACACCCGTTTAGCATCTTGGGCATATCATACAAACATTACTTTTTTTTTAATATCATAAGATAGCAAACAAGCAGATGGGTCTCCTGATGGAAAGAGTCAACCATCGCCTATAGACACCAAAGATGTTAATGGTGCGTTGCTATCTTGTGGCGAGGTCTAATGCCACTTGCATAAGTTTACCGGCTACCTTACCCTCCAAACCGGAACACGACAGCGACAAGCACTGACGCTATTGCAGCAGGAATAGGTAAGGCGGTGGTACCAGACCCGGGCGAGACAATGCAGAACTCTACCACCTAGTGGTAGAGTTCTGCATTGTACCACTTTAATAGCACTCGAAACCAATTTCGAAATTTCTTAAGATTGGCCTAACATATTATACGTTGTATTGTTGAAATTTCAATGTTGAAGCAATAACAAGAAATGTAATAAAAGTCAAAAAAATCCATTTCTAAAAATAAATCGATTGTGTAATTTATTTGTCGTTATAAACACGTAATTCTGGAAACATTAAGAACATTGACTTTGACTAGCTATTTATTTAGGATAAGAGATTTGAGTTCGTCGTTCATTGACTCCAGTTAACTGGTATTTATAGTGTTTAAAATATTAATCAACACCATGTAAAAAGCTTAAGCATTACAACGATTTATTACTAAAAATAATATTTTATTCAAATTAAGTTATTTACATTGCAAATAAGCAATTTTTTTGTCTAAGAATGACGATATAAGTGTCGTATTGAGCTCCTAAAAATCGTTTCCTAGATACTGCATCTCCGACACCTCTCCTCTATCCCTAAAGTTGGCAAGTTATTTGCTTGCGGCATGGGTGATAGCCAACGACACTAATACATATTAACTTTGGCATTTGCTATATTAATTAGGATATTTCAGTGTGATACCCTAACTTGTCTATATTAAAATGTTTGTATCTATATAAAAATGTTGTCTTATCTATATTAAAATGTTGTCGCCTCTGCGGTCTAGTGGTCTAGTATTCGGCTTGACCACATGAGGTCTCGGGTTCTATTCCCGTGTCGGGGACATAAGAAAAGTGTTTTCAGTTTTCTGAGAAACACAAAGCTGCCCAGAATTGGAAAGTGCCCGGTTGGCGATAGGCTTGCCACCTATCACATTTGTGGGACCAAGTATATTCGGCTAAACGTGAGTGTACTTGTTGTACCTCTGCCTAGCTCTTCGGATATACGGGCGTGAAGATGCTTAAAATTTTTGTAATAAATAAATTAAAAAAACTACTGCATCGATTTTATATTTTTACCATTGGAATGCTGTACTATCCAGGAGTAGTACAAACTACTTTTTTACTCGTCTGAGCAAAATAAAGTAATTATTTTGGCCACAAGATTAAGTCGTGAGTAACAGCTAGTAACATTACAAATGCGAATGGTTTGATTGCGAAGAGTTTGATTGTTACGCTAAGATTGTAAATGGTCCTAATCGCTCTTTTCTGCAATACAAATATTATATTTATTACATTACGATTTCCCCAAAGAAAAATTCCATGTAACATAACGCTGTAGAATTAACTAAAGTACACAACTCTTGCCGTGTCGACATCAGTTAACTGTTTCATTTTTTTAACTACATAAGCTGCTGAACTTAATCTATTTGTTAAATTAGTGATGTGCGGTTCCCATTGTAATTTTTTGAATAATACCTAAAAAATCAGTGGCTTTTTTAGGTATTACTTTTCTAGGTTATACTTTTTTTAATGCCATTTTCACCATTAGAATTTAACAAAATACTTGAGTCAGAATTTTGCGTATATGGCTTATCGACTCAAAATCATTATTTTTTTTAAGTTTTATTATTCAGATAAAGTTTCAATCGAATCCTTTAAACAAATTGTTAGTATAGAATATTCAAATTAGTTTAATCGTGGTTTAAATTATTCAAATTGTTTATTTTTATATCATAAGACAGCAAACAAGCAGATAGGTTTCCTGACGGAAAGAGTCAACCATCGCCTATAAACACCAAAAATGTTAATGGTGTGTTACTATCTTGTGGCGAGGTCTAATACCACATGTATAAGTTTACCGGCTACCTTACCCTCCAAACCGGAACACGACTGTGACTAGCACTGACGCTATTGCGGCAGGAATAGGTAAGGCGGTGATACCAGACCCAGACGAGCCAATGCAGGTCTCTACCACCTAGTAGCCACGATGGTAGTGACTCACATATCCAATCGGGCGCTTTTTAAGACCTGCCTGGTAGAACGGCAGTTGGCCTATTCTTCAAAGAATGCCGGGACCAAGACGGGCGAGCAGTTGGTGTTAGTGGACCTGGTATATTTACAAAAATACATATTATTTATCTATGGATGCTACATATTATTTATGTATGGATACTTTTAAATATTATACTCATAAATCGGTGTCCTAGAAATGACTTTGCGGTAATTGTTGACACGGGTAGTAATTGATAAGGGTTTGAGCTGAGCAATACATTATTAAAAGGGTTTATGTCTAGCAACGCATTAGTCAAGGCTTTAGGGAAGGCTTTTCAGAAGGCTTTTGGGAAGTATTGTTCCAGGCCCTCTATGAAGAATAGAACATCTACTGTTCTGCCAGGCAATTTATAAGAGGTTAACGAATGACTATACGAGTTACTATAATCGTGGCTACTAGATGGTAGTTTTGCATTGTCTCGCATAGGCCTGGTATCACCACCTTACCTGTTCTGCCGCTATAGCGTCTATACTTGCCACCGTCATGTTCGGGTTTAGAGGATATGGTAGCCGGTAAACTTATGCATAAAACATTAAGACATTGCCTAAAAAAAGTAACCATTAACATCTTGGTGTCTACAGGCAATATATTCGAACTTATTTATATATGGACGTCTTTTTGTATATCGTACTAGCTAAAGTGGTCTTCTTTTGCTTACATTGGTGTTGTATTTACAGAGATATTTACTTAGATTTAGGAAACTATTAGATATGAATTAATTAAGGAAAAAACCGTAAAATTTAGTCGCGGATAATGGCGAACTTAAGTACAGCTGTCTACATAAAAATTGATAAAATATTAAGACTTAAACCTAAAAAACAATAATGTTATTATAATGGTCAAATATTTAAGTAAATATGATCATTTCACGTTTTTTGTACATTGAGAGCGTATTACAGTAATGGTGAATCGACCGCAAGCTATTTAAGGTGACGTTATTTTCTTAAATTATTTGAAATTAGAGCACTAACAAAATTTTTGCAGCTTTGTCTTTTATGAAAATTCAAAATTATTAGACAGAGATAAACCCATTTTTTATGTTCAGCGTTGGAATGCATGCTATTTTATAATTTTGATTGCTTATGGAAATTAATACCAAGTTGTTATCTTCTAGTCAAGGATATTTACAGAACCTTCGTGCTAATTCTCCTAAAACTTATTTAAAATACATATATTATACAATACTTATTTATAGGTTTTCTCTTTCCATCAGGGGAGCCATCTGCTTCTTTGCTATCTTAAGATATAAAAAGTATAGTCTTTTATCATCTTCTTAGGGTTTCGTGCCCTAAAAGAAAATAAATAGAACGCTTATAGGATCGCTCGTGTACTTATTTTGGTAGAAAAATAGGCACAAGAGCGATACTATCAATCGAGAGTCAATTCAATTGAAATTTTATACAGCCTATGTAAGTCGGAGATCAAAACACGGACGTGTAACGTAAATAAGAGAATGAATTTTAAACATGGTGCCTCTAAATTTAAAATTTAACATTCAGGATGAATGAAGGCAATTTAGATAAAGCTTTTCAAATTATATTTTAGTTCCCGTGTTGGTCCGGGCCGCTTTTGAAGAATAGACCATTATCTGCCTGCCTTAATGCCTTTTACGAATTGCCTTTCAGAATGCCAGGCGATTCGTAGCCAATGGTCCGTTGGCTATACGTGTCACTAAAATCGTGAATACTAAGTTGTAGAGTTCCACAATTTCTCACCCAGGTATTTGGTACCACCGCCTTCCTTATTTATGCCATAATAGCATCAAAAAAACGTGTTTCGTTGTGGAGAGTAAGGTAGCTAGTATACTTATGCACATGGCATTACCATCCCACCATATGGATAGCAAACGGACCATTAACAGTTTTGGTAACTATAGGTGATGGTTTTTTCCATCAGGAGAGCCTACTTGTTTGACATCTAAAGAAAAAATATTATAAATATTTTATAGAAGTAGTAATAAAAATTATCCTTTCTAAATATATCTTAATATATACAAATTACGTGTCACATTATCTGTCCACGATGGACTCTAAAACTGTTGAACAAATTTCAGTGAAATTTTGTAGATATATGTTTACTTACTCCGTTGGCTCAGCGATCCAAAGTGGATCTTGGTCTCCAATACAAGAGTATTCCATTTAATTCGGTCCTTTGTAATATCTCGCCAGTTATTAGTTTGAAGCTCACGGAGACCTCTTTCAACAGCATCACTTCAGCGGTATCTGGGGCGATCAATCGACCGTCGGTCACATAGTCGGCCCAGGTATGCTCTTTTTACTCCCCAATCTTTTCCTATTCATTTAATGTGGCCGAGCCAAGTGAGTCTTTGAGCTATTACTTCTCGTATTTATATTAGGAACAGCCAGCAGTTCTTCAATATCAGCTTTCTTTCTGTTTCTCCAGCTTCCATCAGGTTTCTGTACAGGGCCCAATATTTTACGTAGGATCTTTCTCTCTGCTACCATAAGTTTTTGTTCATTTTTTGTGTTAGTGTCCAAGCTTCACATCCGTACATCAGTATAGGTCTTATTACTACTTTATATATTCAGATCCTCATGTTTCTGCTGAGAAGTTTGGACACCAATACTTTGTGTAATGTAGCACTACATCGCTGGGTGTTATGTATGTATGTAGAAGTAAATCTCCTCTTCTCTCGTATTTGTATCCGTGATGGTGCATCCCAGGTATTTAAATTTTGCGACGCCTTTATTTGTGGTATCTTCGACATGTAAGATAGTTCGTTGGAAACATGTGTCTTTGTAACGTTTCATGTGGAGCTACTGTTTTGGCGTGATTTATCTTTGAGCTTAAGCCCACCCTTTGAGCTTCAGCATCCAGAACACCTGCTGGTTTTTGGACCTCTTCCTTGGTTTCTTTAAACAAGGCTAGATCGTCTGCGTATCCTATCACCTTATACTTTCCTTCTAGTACCAGTCCACTATCAAGCAATAGCACGTTTTTGAGGACATACTCTAAAACCAAATTGAAAAGCGTAGGTGATAGGGCGTCTCCCTGTTTCAGTCCAGAAACTACTGCAAATTCATCTGTTATCTGATTCTTTACTCTAACTTTCATTTTGCTTCCCTGTGTTGCAACTTCAATCATTTAACAAGACGGCTTATGTTGAGGCAAGCTTCCATGAAAGTTGCTGGGTTTAACTAGTTTTTCAGGAATGTCAAAATGTCTAATGATGACGTACAAGGCCTTGTATCTACTGTTTGGTCGAATTCAAAAGATACTTGTTTAATTTTGTAGATATCTACCGTTAGTCTAACTTAAAAGATAGGATAGGCTCAACTAGCTCTTAAGTACAAGTGATTTGTATACCACTTTTGCCGGATCTGCTAATAGGTATAATATTTATACATATTTTGTTTTTATTGGACAGATATGTTTATTTACATAGAAAAAAAATATACGTTTCGGTTTTTCAGTGTAACCAATACAAAAGTTCTATCGTGCGGTAACTTTCACGTCAAAGTAGTCGCTTTAATCCTTGCTGCGGTATACAATGCTCTTCAATTAATTAAAAATTCAATTAGTTACTTCGTTCAATGTCGAATTTCTAACTCGACAGGCTTACTTCTAATTACAGCAGCAAATTTTTACAAACGTAATTTATTGACTAAAGCCAAGTTCGAATTCCAAAGTTAAATGTAGCAATTTTTTCATTGGTTTTTAAATTCCCGCTAAAGAAATTATTGGTTTCACTACGAATTTCAAAACTGTTGCTATATTAGATCTCAACGTTTTGAGACTATTATAAAACTTCAGATGAGACTTCGGTCACAGATTATAAAGAATAGTAAAAGCCTATAAATATCGAAGGAGGGTGTCCAATGCCCGATTCTGATACCGAATACTCCATGCATAAGTTTACCGGCTACTTTACCCTTTAAACTCAGGAACCTGAAATTAGCAGCTAAAAGTAGCAACTATTTTAAGATCGTCAGGGGCGAAATTTTACGCCACAATTTTTCGGATTACATCTACCAGGGTGATCGGAATTCTTTGAAATTCAACCTGGCTCTTCTGTAGGATGACCTTGAAATATCCTGGCACAAATTACAGCGGGGCAACAATTACAAAAAAAAATAGCAATGTATCAAAATTGAAAAATTAAAATCGGAGTTTTTTTACTTTAAAAGCTGCTAGCATGCTCAGAATCTTTTGAGTTTCGGCCTGGCTCTTCCCTAGAATGTCCTAGAGATATTCTGATCAAAATCACCGCGGAGCAACCATTGTAATTTTTTTTCAATGTATGAAACTTGAAAAACTCAAGTTTTCGGCCTTTTTTGCTTTTACAGCCGCCAGCATGTTCGGAGTAATTTGAAATTTGGCTTGGCGCTTCTTCAGAACGTCTTTAAAATATTCTGGCCTGAATCACGGCGGAGCAACCATTGAATTTTTTTTTCAATGTATGAAACTTGAAAAATTCAATTTTTCGGAGTTTTTTCTTTTACAGCCGCTAGCATGCTCAGAGTACTTTGAAATTCGGTCTGGCTCTTTTCTAGAACGTCCTTAAGATATTCTGGTCAGAATCACGGCAGAGCAACCATTGAATTTTTTTTTTTCAATGTATGAAACTTGAAAAACTGAAGTTTTCGGTCTTTTTTTGCTTTTACAGCCGCCAGAATGCTCGGAGTACTTTGAAATTCGCTCTGGCTTTTTTATAGAACGTCTTTAAGATATTTTGGCCCGAATCACGGCGGAGCAACTATCGCAATTTTTTTTTCAATGTATGAAACTTGAAAAATTAAAGTATTCGGGGTTTTTTTTTGCTCTTACAGCTGCCAGCATGCTTGGAGCACATTGAAATTCGCTCTGGCTCTTCTCTAGAACGTCCTTAAGATATTCTGGTCTTAATCACGGCGGAGCAACCATTGATTTTTTTTAAAGTATAAAAATTGAAAAATTCTATTTTTCTGAGTTTTTTTCTTTTACCAACTTTTTAACCAACTAAACAATTTTTTAATTTTAAATTTTCGAAAATATTGAACTTTTATTTTGGAAAATACTGAATTAATTAACCATCCCCAGTCTCCCCTACTCCTCTAACATTGAAGTTGTTCATACTTCTAACAATGAGACATTCGGAAAACCGTATAGTTAGAGTTTGAGCTACTGATCAACAATATCCCTTGTTTACTCTCTATTCCTGCCAGCCACATTATTATACAGGTCATATATAATTGCCATCTTGCCACGTTTTGTTCCTTTGGTCCGAACACTTTTTTGATTGAGGCAATGTCTGTTGTTAACGTTTTCCAGTCCGGAAGATAGCTATCAAACATATGCATACAGCATTACAACCTGGGTACACAGATGTCCCCACACCTTTAACAACTTTGGAGTCTGTAAGAGATGATTGTCTCTGTTTATCGGGAAAGTTTTCTGTTCGTTAGCTATACTATGATAGATAGTCTTCGTTACTCGTATCTATTGATTGGCATATTTCGCCTGAATTTGGTAGCACCATTCTACTTATTGCACTATTATAAGCACTAACATTGTCTTGTTACAGTATGAGTGTAAGAAATCTGGTGGTTATGAGTAAGATGCCTTGTGCTTCCACTGTGTAACTACATAAAAGTAGCGGTTTCGGTTATCATAATAAACTAGTAACAAACGTTACATACAAAAATGATCGTGGTAGCCGATAAAGTGATGAATTATGGTGAACCGATACTGATATTTGTTTCATTTTGTCTATAGCGCTAGAAAACCGGTGTAATAATATTTTTTATTAGTTTTTTGCCATCAGAGTATTTATGCCGGTTCCTTGTTTATGCTTTTATTTGAGAGATACCACCGTTAACACCGGTTCTGTGGTAGTAAATGGATATTTGTTTATTATAATGTACTCGTATCTATTACTATCGGCAATCGTAATAAAAGTTTTTTTTGTCATAAGAGAGCACATAAGCTGATGGCTTTGATAGATGAAATTACTTGATTCAATTGCAAGAATTTGATTATAACCAAATATAAGAAACTAGCGACTCTCCCCGGCTCGCACGGGTATTGTAATACATAAATGCTTAACTTTAACTTCCTACTACAATTATGTAGATAAGGAAGTTACTGAATTTGCTCCGATTTTTTAAATCGATTGTCAACCATATCTCTACGTTTTGAGCAGCAATTTTGCCGACTATTTTCACGGTGATATCAGTATGTCTGTAAGTATATATGTATATGTACGTGTATGTGTGCGCGCGCGCGTTTGTGTGTGTGTGTATGTGTGGGTGTTGATGTGGGTGCGTGCGTGTATGTAAACGCTCATGTAAATCCCAAAATCCCCTATCGACCTCTACCCTTTTATAACGAAATCGGATTGATCGGAGTTTTAAAAATTTATCACCTACCGTCATGCCAAGTAGTTCTTAAAATAGGGTTCGTGAATCCCTTTTATAACGAAATCGGATTGATCGGAGTTTTAAGAATTTATCATCTACCGTCATGCCAAGTAGTTCTTAAAATAGGGTTCGTGAATAGGGGCTAAATAAACAAGAGGCTCGCCTGATGGTAAGTAATCGCCACCGCTCAGACACAGCTGCACATAGAATAATAACGCATAGAAACCGAGTCGACCCGCGCAATATTAAGCCATTTCAAAGAAGCCTGAAAAGGCTTCTTACGTTCGCCGGCCCCTCAGGCATGCGACACGTGCCACGCGGAGTACAGCTCTCGCAATTTCAAAAAATGTGAGTTACTGTGTGGTGAAATGCTGTCACCGTGCTTCACAAAAGCGTATTTAGGACTTGAAGATAACATTTCACCGATAAAAACTACTTGGCATCGGATATTTTTGTATAAAATCCAAACAAATAAATCATAAATATCTAAGTAGAACGATATTCAAAATGTTGCCAGCCAAAGGGAAAAATATTCTACCACGTATTTGTTTTTACCTATTTTCATTATAATTAATAATATGTGTATTCCTATTTTATGTGCGATATTACATAGCCTGGACTTTGCTTTTGCATAAAAAATAGTTTTTAAGTGTTGAGACTCACCCATTATACTGGCACAAATATTACAAATCCGTTTGTCAGACCAATATTATGAAGCATTTATTCGTATATAATGAGGACTTTTAGAAGACAAAAAAATGTTCCAACTAGCATTCTAGATGCCACAGTGACCATCAGAAAAAAACTCTGTCACTACCAAAGTCTTTTTTTTTAAATTTTCTTATTAAATAATATGCCATCGTACTGCATTATTTCGTATTGCTTAGTGTCAAGTAGTTTTATTAGCGATATTTTCGACTTTTATCCACGAAAACATGTAGGGTAACGTGCCTTAAAAACGGTCTGCGCCTAATGTCGACCTCCTAATATGTTTATACTGATAATTAAGCTAATATTCCACATAACTTTTAAGAACGCGGGCAAGACTTCATACATCGTTTTTTAATTATTATCTTAAAGTTTAATGTGTTTCTTAAGATTCTATATCAACTGCTTAGTTTATCCGCATTTAATAAATATTTTTTTAACTTGGGGAATAGTAGTTAAATAAAGTTGGAATTTAGGTAAGGTTAACGTAAGCAATCAGTTCTCTCCTTAGTAGTCTGTGGTTAGATATTTATCTTGTCATTGGGTGTCTTCAGTACAACAGCTGTTAATCTCAGAAATCTAAGTTAGGTTGACAGAATTCTGAGCTAATTTTTGCGAAGACACTTTATAGGTACTTAAAAGAACAAAAAATAAATTAGCTTTAACTATTCTTTAATACAAAAACAGGGAGAATTTTTATTTGATACTTATAATGAAAATTATAATATATAAACTTATTGCTGTTTTAATGAAAATGTAAATTAAGTTTTATACAATGATAACACTTAAATTTGATGATAGAATTCAATCAAATTAAAGTCTCAATATTTTTTATATAATTGTTCCTAGCGATATATTTTATTTAATTGATTTAACAATCGTAGAAAATTATTCTAGTTTTATACTAGTAGTGAAAAATTAAACTTTGAATATCAAGTGCCTTTGGTAATAAAAATAAGTACCCTAAAATAGTTATATTGAAGATTATTCGATATAGACAAAAAATAATTTATATAAATCGTTTTATTTAAAAAAATATCACAATATTGAATATTTAATGCTCATTTCTCTTAATTTTGAGGACCAGCAAGTAACGATCTAATGTAATTTTTGCATATTAATTTTTTTCTGAGTAGTTTTAAAGAGACTAAAATATCAATTTATTTCATTTATTTTATGTCTCAAAGAAAGAGACTCAATCATTAAAATTGGTGACCATTTAGATTTTTTCTTTGCAGTTTTTATCAAATTAAAAAGATCATTTAAATACATACCATAAAAAATTGAGGGCATATTATGTTTACAAAAGTTATTTAATAAAATTAAAGTAAATTTTAATGCAAAGTCAATACCTTATTTCAATTTCAAACATCCTTTACTGGCTAACAATAGAGAAAAATGGGGCTGAAATTAGGGAAACATTGACCGACAATAGAAAAGAAACCAGGATAGAGAGGGTCAATCATTTAAAACTTAAGACGTTTACATATTTTTATTTCGTTGTTGAAATCAATTCGAAACATCAATAGTGTAAAATTTAAATATTGATTAACACGAAAAAGAAAATTAATATTTTCTTCCCGATAACGGTTTAAGCCTAATAGGGTCCAAAAGTTACGTATTTGGTTAGGCGGCCGAAATTTGGCTATTTTACCCTATAAATTTCTACGTCACTGAGATTAATTTTAATTTTTAAAATTTTAAATAAATAATTTGATTATTAAGTATACATATTTTCGTGTCACAATTTGCACAAAAACGAAAAAATCCAAGGTGAAATAGCTTTGGATCATAGAATTATAACACGTAGAAACCGAGTGGGCCGCGATGTTTTAAGCCATTCCAAAGTAGCCTTAAAAGGCTACGCATGCGCTTGCCGTCCACTCAAAATCGCGATACATGTCATACGGAGTGTAGGTCTCGCAATTCGAAAAAAATATGACTTATTGTGTTGTTAAAGGCAAAAAAAGACAAATAAAATAAATGCTGAATTATCAAAAAGTACCCTCGAGCTAAATTATTTTCATAAGACTTAGTATAAATAACAGTTAAAGCAAATACAATAATTAATTTTCTTAACATTAAGGTCTAACTAAAAATATTGTGCGCAATTTTATTTCCACAACTAGCAACTGTATATTGATAAGTTATGTGTTTCAAATTATCTATTTTTAGTCGATTTACATAACAGAAAAATTATAAATTGTAAGTACTTATCTGTGAAATGTTCACTTTTTTGTTTTTTAAGGTGTTAGAACACTTCTTTATAATGCAATAAGTCATTTCGAATTATTTTTCGTGAACTGTGTCCGATATAATCTGAGTGCTAAGTGTGAGTTTTTCTTTTCGCATTCGATCGTGAGCGCGTTTCGAGTTTACTAGGAATTTGTATGTGATTTGTACAGCGCCACCTAGCGGTAAACGTGAGAAACCAGTTTACCACTAGGTGGCGCTGTACAAATCAAATACAAATCACATTCCTAGTAAACTCGAAACGCGCTCACGATCGAATGCGAAAAGAAAAACTCACACTTAGCACTCAGATCTTATTAAGCATTGACAACTCGCAAAACGAATTGAGCCGTTTCTGGCTCAGTTTTATTTACTCGTTTTTTGTGGTTTCTAGGCGTTATTATTCTAAGATCAGAACTAAAACAGTTGCGGACGCTAGGTGGTGCTCAAGTCGTGCACAGAGCCAATAGTAGCCAATATAGTACGTTTAGCTTAAAACATTTAAATTTTATTAAGTTAATTTAAATAAATACTTGATTAATAAGTATCTTATTAATTTTTACCTTAAAACGTTCGTCTATAACGTAAGTATTGTTTCTGATTGCCCACTCATTTGCTAATTTTCAAGCTTGTTTAAGGTTTAGAATCATGGCAAGATTTGTATGAAAGTTAAAATAAAAAAGGTTCCAAGGTAATAGCTTTGAACAAACATACATACACATACACGCACACAGACATACACATAATAACACACAAGTATTTGCCAAGCAATGTATTTCAAACATTTGTATGATATAGGATAATATATTAGTAGATACATATCAATAAGGTTTTTTTTTGTAAGAATTACTTCAATCACTGTTTTTATAACTTAAATAACGTAAATTCGTATTGACCATATTTTTTATTTACGCTCGGTGCCGGTTGGTCACCGCTGTTTAATTACTGAAATTTTAAAAAAAATCTTGAGAACCTCTAAAACATTTTCCTGTAATTCTACTCATTTTACCTCACCAGAATAAAAATTGTAAGTTCTAAATGTTCTATATGACTAATAATACTATTGGAAAGACAGACAATCTTTATTTCAGTGAGGTAAAAATATTTTAAATCACAAATAAAAGCACAAAAACTAAAAAATATAAGGTTAAATAGCTTTGGAATCATCTTGAGAACATCTAAGATATTTCCCGGCATTTAACATATTTTACCTAACCGAATAAGAAGTGTAAGTTTCAAGTTTATACTAAATGATTAATAATGTTATAGTATGAAAGATTATTTGTATACCGGTCAGGTAGATATATTTTAAATACCGTCTTGGGAAAATATTTATTTACTTGCAACACTATTTGAGTCTTTGGAGTCTTTGTGTGCGTGACGACGCAAGTGATTACACGAAGCTTACACGGACATCGACACGGTTTTGGCCTAAAATATGAACGAAGCGTTGAATGCAATTATCACTCTAAGCGTTATTACTCTATGCAGCTGCAATACTAGGAGCCTAATTCACGAAATCAAACGACAATCGAGTCGAAGTGTTTAATTTTCTTACACTTTTTTTACATATCGTCGATGAAATACCAATACCTCCTAAGTTTTGAGAATCTAATTTTACACCATAAGAAAAAAACTATTACAAATAAGGTTTTATTTATTTTGATCAACTGGTGATGGTAAAATAGTTTCCAATACATTACCTTTTTATTAGTTACTAAGGGACGTGGTTATGTTTACGTTTTATATGGATTTAGTCACTTATGAGATATTGATTCTAGAACTTGAAAATCCACTTTAATGTTGGGAGTGTAGTCGGTTGTCGCTGCAGTTAGGAGATATTTCCATAAAATACATACGAACGAATGAATTCAGTCACTTAGTAGATACTTTCACACAGCTCAAGAAGCTTATTGGTAAAGAAATTCTAGATAAGAATACAATTTATGCGAATATGAGTTTTATGTCCATTGTAATAAAAAAGTAAATTTTGGACTAAATTGTCAGATAGGAGGTATTGGTACTTCATCGACGATGTTATGCCGCATCGTAGCACGTCTCTATGTTCTATCGCGTCTATGTGTGTGAGAGCCCTATGCGTATTGACTGAATTACGTGAATTGAGAGCAGAGGTATTGCACGTGCGATGTCATAATTTAAGGTGCAACTAAGCTCTTTTCTTAAAGGTTCCCAAACCCTAGCGGTTCGGAAACAAATCCACTACTGATTGGTTCTTCAGAGTGTTAGTGAGAGGCCCAACGTTTCATTACCGTGGCAAATACAAAGAGGTAGAAATCTCGCTCAAATTATGTACCACCTTAGTTACTTCTTCCGGCTGCCGCAATAGCGTTAATATTTTTCATTGCTTATGGTTTGGAGAACTAAATAATTGTTAAACTTATTAAATGCATGTATCTTTTCAATCCAATAAACGTGAATGATAATATCATTAAAATCTTTAGTCTCTATGGGCACCGATGATCTCTTTCTGTCAGAAGAGCCATCTGCTTGTATGCTATCCTATATTATAAAAAAAACCTGATCCAGAAATCAAACTCTTGATTTTTTATTTATAAAAAAGCAATCAAATAGTTTTTTTTATATATCATAAGACAGCAAACAAGCAGATGGGTCTCCTGATGGTAAGAGTCAACCATCGCTTATAAACACCAGAGATGTTGTTGTGGCGAGGTCTAATACGTGGTTACGTGGACGTACATGCATAAGTTTACCGGCTACCTTACCCTCCAAACCGGAACACGATAGTGACAAGCACTGACGATATTACGGCAGGAATAGGTAAGGCGGTGGTACCAAACCCGAGCGAGACAATGCAGAACTCTATCACCTAGTAGTCACGATGATAGTGACTTGCGTAGCCAATCGGTCGCTTTTTACGACCTGCCTGGTAGAACAGCAGTTGGTCTATTCTTCAAAGGAGCCCGGAGCCAACACGGGGGATTAGTTACTACCTTCTGATGGAATGATAAAATTATCACTTATAGACACCAAAGATTTTTTATATCATTAGATAGCAAACAAGCAGGTGGCTCCTCTAATGGAAATAAAAACCATTGCCCATTGGCACTAGCGATGTCAATAGAGTGTTGCTATCCATGTGGCGGAAGGGCAATGCCACATATATAAGTCAACCGGTTAACTTACCCTCGAAACCGGAACACGACAATGACAAGCACCGACGCTATTGTGGCAGGAATATGTGAGGCAGCGTTACCAGACCTGGACAAGACGTTGCAGAAATCTACCATTACCAGTATTCATGATGGTAGTGACAAGTTAGCGTTTCCGTTTACGAAATGCTTGAAAAAATATTAGACCATTAAACTTCTTTGGTCTCAATACAGACACAAATATTTTTGTCTCGATATTATTCTAGTAATTTCAAATCAACATTTACAATCGAAAACGCATAAAACCTCTCCTACCGTGAAGCGATAATTTATCAATAAGTCAACCATGTTTGTTTATATAAAATGAATTTTAATTAAATTCTAGATGTTTCTTCTGTAGTGGGGCACTAAAAACCTTGAATTATATGATAACGGCTTTTATTCCTAAAATAATGTTGTTTGTATTGTATGTAAATTTTAAGCAATGACGCTGGAGAAGCGTTAGTGCCAGCAGAGTGCCATATATTACTACAATTAATTTGACATACCTATAATCATAGTACTCGTAAGTCGTAATATATACACATGTCACACACGTGCGCTCATTGGTTATTTCAAATAGAAATAGAATAGAATAGAATAGAAATCGTTTATTTAAGACATACACCACAACTCTTACAGTAATTAACACATACAGTAGCAAAATAAAATACAAAGGATAAAAACACAAAACAAGACAAAATAATTAGGTAAGTATTTGACAATATATAAAAAAAAAGATATCACCAAATACAAAAAAACTTGAAATAAAAAATATATATTTATGAACAAATCAGAGTGGTACCTAAAAAAACGCTAGTGCAGTAAACATAGGCAACAAATTAGGCATACATAAATAAAATAGAATAATCTAGAATTTACAGAGAGTCTATTTATTTTAATCTAGCGTTTGATGTCCACGTTAACTGCATTGAGTGGTGTGATGTTTCAAAATGGTCAACACTCAGCTGATGTTGAGATTTTTATCCCAACGCTGATTTTCAGTGTCAGCCAAACCACGCTGAGCGCTCTCGAAAGCTGGCAGTATAAATAAAGTATAAATAAATACATAAAAGAAGTGTAACGGAAATTAATTTATTACAGAAATATTTTAATGAAATACAAATATGTTTATAAAATGAACATAGAATAATATATGTAAGTGCATTTCAAAAGGTAATAAGATAATTCGCACTCGTACGCCAGAGCCCTGAAAAGAGCGTTTTTCAATTTTGTTTTTCCTCTTCAGTCGGTAATACGGTTACATTAGTTAATTAGAATGTGCAGTTTGTAAGAAAATGTAACTTCTCCTATAAAACTATATACAACTTATTCCTTAATTAATTACAAGGCTTAAACGATAATATGATAATTATTTGAATTAATTAATTTATATTATGCTCAAATTGTTCAAATATGATTTATAAATATTATTATTTATTGAATATTCATGGTACCAATTGACAACATAATATGAGCGATTAAAAAATATTTAGAGCAATAATATTATTTACTTCCCGAAATTAATAGAATAATATTTATACTAATATTAAAAATGCGACATAACTCTGTCTGTCTCTTTTTCACGCTTAAACCACTATTCCGATTAAGATGAAACTTGGTACAAAGATAGTTTGAGACTTGAGAAAGAACATAAGATAGTTTTTATCCCAGAAAACCCACGGGACCGGGAACTATGTGCGTTTTTATTTTAGAATTTTCCGCACAACCTAATTTAGTAGAGGAGACAGTGGGAGATCGTCCTTCACCGATCAGAGTGCTAAGTGTGAGTTTTTCTTTTCGCATTCGATCGTGAGCGCGTTTCGAGTTTACTAGGAATTTGTATGTGATTTGTACAGCGCCACCTAGTGGTAAACTGGTTTCTCACGTTTACCACTAGGTGGCGCTGTACAAATCACATACAAATTCCTAGTAAACTCGAAACGCGCTCACGATCGAATGCGAAAAGAAAAACTCACACTTAGCACTCTGATAACAAAATGAGACGTATATTTTATCAAATATTATTTATAAACAAACATGCCTATAATTACTTGCCTATCCAAAAGTGCTCATTGCTATTTTTAATTAAATTAAGTTTAATCGATTTTTTTTTCATCACTTTCATACTTTTGATAACCAAATGAAATTTATTTCACTGATAATTTTTAACACACAGAATATGCCTAGGTAGGTTTGCCTACTCATTTCTGTGTATGGCTACCTGGCAAGCAGGTGTGAACAGGTAAGTCAATATATGTGACTCCATCGATCTGCTAACTTATTGAAAGTTATATTAAATTTTAGGTTATTTTATTACAAAGTCAGCCACATATACTTGCCAGCAAAAAAATCGTACTCAAAGTACTGTTGCCAAGCTAAAAACTTGCCATGAGCACTTTTAGATAGGCAAGTAATTATAGACATATTTGTTTATAAATAATATTTGATAAAATATAGGTCTCATCTGGTTATCAGATCGGTGAAGGACGATCTCCCACCGGCTCTTAGACCAATTGGTCAATTTAAATAGAGAGCGTTTATTGGTAAATTCATGTGGTACGCGTTTCCCCAGTTTCCTGTTATCATCTTCTGACTCATTGTATGAAATCATTTCCGTAAATTGTAAAAAAAGTGAGAAATAAAATGTTACAATATTAAGAAAATAATGCGCAGGCCCGTGCCTGGTCGCCGATAGGCTTGCCATCTATCACATTATGAGACGGTCGGTTTCTGAAACGGGAATTAATTTTAACAAGCAATTAATCTGTGATTAACTGATCATTTTCTCGTAAAAATTATGTTAAAAGCAGATTAATTGCTCGTTAAAATTAATTTGCGTTTTGGAAACCAGCCGTAAGTATCTTCGGCTAATCCATCAGCCATCAGGAGACCCATCTGCTTGTTTGCTATCTTATGATATAAAAAATTAAAAAAAAAATAATAATAAAATGATCGTAGGTGCACTTGCTGTACAGTTTGCTTACCTCTTCGGGCAATACACATACGTAGGCAATTTTCTTATATTACTAGGAAAGCTGCTCGTTTGCTATCTAGTGCTGTAAAATAAATACTAGATCACGTCTGCGGTCTGACTAATGCAGGAAGAGAGGAATTGATTTTAATTATTTAAGTGAAGTATTCCTTATGATGCGTCACCGTTTGACTGTATTATGGTAATATAGTCGTCTCAGTAGATTATCTACCATGAAGTATTAGATAATGCTGGAGTGCTTGCACTAATCACTTGATACAAATACCTACGTTATATCTCAGTTTATGAGGTCTCGTCATCTCTTTTTATACAGTTATGTTAGAAAGAGAGGGTAAGTCCTCGAAGGATGACAGCAGTATTTAAAATTTTTGTTTCAAGTAGGTATTAGAGTGCAGTTGCTTAATGTTATCTACCAGCTTCAGTATAGACGTATTAGATCCAGGAGTCGAATCTTGGGTTGATTTACATAACTTGCCCGAGGCAGGATGTATAACCGATTTTTGGATAGGTTCGCTAACTTTATACAAATCGGTTTAAGTTAAAAATGTTTTATTGTCACATCATAAGATACCGGATGCCATATTAAGTGCACAAGTTTAATTTTAGTGCCTTCAAAAACATAACCAAATGGTATTAATTTAATTATTAAGTGTTTATTTTTTATATCATAAGATAGCACACATGCAGATGGTTCTTTTGATGAAGAGACAATCATCTCCAATAGACACCAAAGATGTTAATGGTGTGTACTTCTGTGTAGCTGGATGATAACTTCATATACATAAGTTAACCAGCTCTCTTATACCAAATATCAAGCCCGGGCGAGATGTGGAAGTCTACCGCCTATTAACGGTGGGTAATCTTTACTGCCTTGGGTGAATTTATTCACTCCCGACTCCAGACACGGATATGATTATTTATTCCTTTATTCCTTTTATTTATTTATTTATTTATTTATTTATTTAACAAAATCCACAGCGCTTAACAACAAAATATGTACCTACATACAAAGCGTAACTTGGGCTTAGGGCCAGTTATGGATTTACATTATATATGCAGGACTTATACAACACAGCAAACGACACAATAAATATCAAATAACGTTTCAACATAATTTAACTTTTACAAAATGCCTAATCAATAAATATAAAGGTTATTTATATGTTTGTCTGTCATTTCCAGCTAATTGTCGCTGTAACAATAATTTATTTATAGTTGAATTTATGGGAAGTTTTGCTCACTTCGTTCTTTTTTTACTGCAGCGTATCATATTCTGTGATAGTATCTGTAAATCAACGTTTCCCTATATATTTATCTCACCAATTTCACAGTACAATGTAATTAGTTTTTTAGGTTGATTGTCGCTTGTCGCGTCTCACCAGAAGAGTTTAGACATCGTCCACTATTCGCAATATCGCTTACACTCTCATTTTAATCACAGTACGTTCAGTCGTCAATGATTATCACTTTCGTGTTTCGGTTTAAAGGGTAAGGTAGCCAGCAAACTTATGCATGTAGCATTAGGCCTTGCCACAAGATAACAACGCACCATTAACACCTTTAGTGACTCTTTCCATCGGGAGACCCATCTGCTTATTTGCTATCTTATAATACAAAAAAAAAAAAAATAATAAATAAATAAATACACAAATGTAGTCGAGAAATAATTACTAAAACTTATAACAATTTCAAATTATTCATTTAACTTTAGTAAGTCTGTAAATTTATGTTGTAATTCGCGAGAAACTTCTCGACGATTTTAATTTACCTTTTAAACAAGATTAGTCTGTAATTTATAGACAAAAGGTCCATAATCATTTGTTTCTATTAACAATACCTGTCGACCGAGCGAAAAATTACCTCAATAAATAAATAGCGTTCTAAATTAGACTTTATTGTAAAATAATACGCTTGAATATCTTATAAAAGTCTTTAATAGTGTGTAATAATAATTATCAGAAGACATTATTAGTTCTTATCACCATGGTAATAAAGGTGACATTAAAGTCATGTTTGTGAATGATGCGATGTTAACCAACTGTAGGTTACCACGTATGACTCAAATGCAACACATATTATATTCTAATCTAGTTTACTATAGTATAAGAGGTTGTGGTATTTTTATATTATTATTATTTTTTATTAATATTAGTATCAAAAATAGTTGCTTCATGTCTTACGCTGTTTTTAAATATAAGAAATAAAATAAATAAAAATAAGTCAGAACTATGCATCGCAAATGGATCAGATAAAATCTTGAAATTGGATTGATTACAGTTATATTTGGAACATAAAACTAGTTTTCTTATTTTATGTACAAACACTTCTATTATTATATACTTGCTGACCCGGCAAACGTTGTTTTGCTTTATAAATTATTATACATATAAACCTTCCTCTTGAATCACTCTATCTATTAAAAAACCACATCAAAATGCATTAGGTAGTTTTAAATATCTAAGTATATATAGGGACAGACAGCGGAAAGCGACTTTGTTTCATACTATGTAGTGAAAATCCTTCTACAATGAGGTAGCTATTTTGACGTGACAACGTCTTATAATTCGATAGAGCTGGCTGCACGCACGAAAAAACATGACTCATGCGGCGTTACCTCGCTATGAGGCGTTCCGTTTAAGGCTTGGAGTACAAGCGAGAGCTTAAGATGTTGTCACGTTCAACTATCGTTTGTAAACCAACTTTACAGACAACCGATTTTTTTTGTAATAATGTTTTGAATTTTTTTTATAAACAACTTATATCGGTAATAGACATATTACTATTTTGACATAACTGCAAAATATTTAAAAAAAATTGTAGATAAAAAAGAGTATCATCTTGGCCGGTTCCTTTGCGGGGTAGGCAGATTAAATCTAAGGTCTATGGACTTTCCAGTTTATCACGATTCACCAGTTCGTCAGTAGACTAGATAAGTAGTGATCTCAATTGCCGCATTTTACCGACCATTTCTCGAATTATCGATAACCATTTCTCGCGGTAACCGGGATCGACAGCTTACGTGCTCATCTGAAGAACGGGAGTGGTTACAAACCACTTGCCAGACTCCAAGCTGCTACTAAGATTTTGGATTTTCAAGAGAAACAACGAAATAACACCAATAAGACTTTTGCTTAATACGGAGTTCAAACTATTATGATCTTACAAATAAATTATGATCTTAGCCGAATAGGCAGTCCATTTATAAAATATAACATTGTAGAGAGCATACTTATAGATGCCTGGCAAAATGACAGTTGGTCTCTTCTTCAAAGGACCTCAGACAGCAGGGTTGTTAATAATCTTTTTCAATTTGATTTATTGTGTGTATGTTGAAAAAAAAAATTTATCAGTTGTCTTGTGTTGTACATCATGTTAATATATAATATGATATAAAGATGTTATGTCATCGAAATAATTTTCACGTTAGGTCTCAATGTAGAGCCGCATTTTTGATCCAATAGTAGCTATAAATTTTTCGACCCATTAAATGTGCCTGTAAAAATTAAAGGTGTTTTAATACTGATTCCCTTACAGATTAGGCCTTACTTACCGAATATCTGCTAACTTTCTGCTTCACCATGATTCGCCGTTTTGTCTGGTGTAATTTTTATTATTTTACCACCCTGATAACTATTATTGCTTGTTTCTAACGATAATCAGGACCGACAAATTCCCACCCCTTGTCCTCATTCGACGGACAAGAGGTGATAACATACCCTCACATGTCTTCGAGTTGCTACAGAGATCTTGAGTTTTTGGGGAAAACCTCGAAAAACTTATACAGCCTAAGATTACAGGCGTATTTATATCTATACTAGCTGCAGCGTGCAGCTCGCTGCTTTATAAAAGTTTTTGGCGAATCCCGCAGGATCACCTAGTTTTTCCCGGATGAAAAGTAGTCTATGTGCTATTCTAGATCATCATCTATCTGTGTACCAAATTTCATTCAAATCCGTTTGGTAGTTTTTGCGTGATTGAGTAACAACATTCATCCAAACTTTCGAATTTGTAATATTAATATTAATATAGATATATACGTAGGTCACACTATAAGTTTTGCGTAACTTTTTTTAATTTGGTTAACAACATGTTATAACCAAAATATTATGTTTATTGCTTTTCAAAATAATCTCTTTTACATTTTAAATATTTTTTCATGCGATCGAACCATTTTTTAAAACAGGAGGACCTCAGATCTGAAGGCATGTTTCCTATGTGCAGATCACTGCCTCTTCGGAGTTGCTAAAAGTAAAACCTCTCATCAAATCTTTGATTTTGGGGAAAATACAGAAATCGCAGGGTGCTAGGTTGGGGCTATGTGCAGAATAAGTGACTAGATATACTTTTTCGGAAGCTAAAAATGACTTTGTTTTGTTGGCAGTGTGTGAAGAAGCTTTATCATGGTGTAGGAGAATGTGGCTTTTGGGTCTTCTTTGGCGAACTTTTCCTAACACCCTTGGTAAACAAATGGTATAATACTACTCGGCATTAACACTCTTTTGATCTTCAAGTGGAATTGTACAGACGGGACCCGTAGCTGAGAAAAAAACGCGATCATTTTTTACCAACGTTTCGCGCCTGTCTCACTTTTGTTAGCCTGTTCTCATTTTCAAACACCCATTCACAAGATTGCTGTTCTTTTTTGAGTTCAAAACAATAAATCTACGTTTCGTCTCCTGTGATAATGTCATAAACAGCATTAGAATGTCCGTGGTCGTAATTCAGTAGCATCTTTGAGCACCATTCCACGCGAGCCCGCTTCTGCTCCACTGTCAGTTCATGAGGGATCCAATGACAACAAAGTTTCCGAACTTTCAATTCTTCGTGTAAAGTTTTCTGAATTTAGCTCATACCAATTCCCAATAGTCCTCGAATTGTCTCATATGAAATCCGGGGTTTTCTTCAATTAACTGCTTAACAGTAGCCACATTATTTTTGTTGACGGCAGTTGAAGGCCGCCCTTTACAAAATTCGTCATGTAAAGAAACTCAACCTCTCTCAAATTCAGCAAACCATCGCCTCACAATGCTCAAACAAGGTGCTTCTCTCCCAAAAGCATTTTGAAGACGAGCGGCACAGTCTTGCGGAGAAATAGAACTTTTAAAATCATAAAAAATCATCGCTCTAAAATCTTTTCGACTTAATTCCATTTTCGTTGCGTACGTAGAACTTTGATGTGTGATAAAAAAACAATTGACAAATCATTTCTCGCCAACTGTTTTTTTATTACTAATAAGGTTGCAATGTTTTAAAAATATAACATTTGAAATTCAAATAGTTCCAATTAGCTAGAAGTGCAAAACTTTTAGTGTGCCCCATGTATACAGATCTATATATTTACTAGCTGACACGGCAAACTTTATTTTGCCATACAAATTACTTGTATTGAATATTTTGGTGGCGTATTAGAGAGGGATGAGGGAGTTAATTGGAATAAAAACCATCCTATTTAGTTGGAACAAAAAGTAGATATCTACAACATTTTATTGTTAATCGGTTAAAAAGTTCTGGAATCCATCTCGGACAAACGACGTGACACATAATTTATATATATTAAGATAATAATATGTGAAGCAAAACTTTATACTCCTATTTGCGACATTAACGCAAACGTTGGAATATGAAATTTGGCACAGTTGAAGTTAACACTGCGGAAAAGTGCAGAAAAATAATATTTTTAAATAATATACATTAAAAATACATTAAATTAATAAAAATAAACATTACACATATAACATTCATTTAACATACATGATAATATACACACATGCGTACTTATTATATTTATAGCTAAAGTATGTTGCACACTTAGAATAAAATTTTATTGTTTACTTTATGGTCAAATTCCGGCCGGCAAAAAAGATCGTTAGGAGGTAGTAATACGTAAGTTAAGAACTATGTAAATGGAAGAGTATAAAATTTGCCATAGTTCAATATTATACGGCAAAGAACTGCAGAAAGCTAATATTTTCATATGCGCCCCGCAGCCCGCTGAATCATACAAGTTTTTGGTGTATCCCACGGTAATAATTTTTTTCCAGGATAAAGAGGATGTTTTGTGCTATTCCATGTCATAATTTATGTGTATATCAAATTTCATTCAAATTGATTTTGGCCGTTATTATATGTAAGAGTAAAAAACATCCATCCATCCATTCAACAGTACTTTCGCATTTATAATATTACTAGGAAGGATGCATTAACAACACATTAGTAAAAACAAACATTGTACATACTATACCTATTTGACACACATTATAATATAACATGTACACATGTATATTATTATGTTTACGATCTGTTGGTTAGGTCTGTAATCAATCTTAGAAGATAATGCATTGTCACATTGTTTATTTAGTCGATGGTAGAATTTCGAACAGTGAGTAATCACTAGTAGGTACTATGTTGGTATTTGCTTTCGTATAAATCACAAGTACAAAGATCTTGGATATCTAAACCGGCCCCTGTATTACGTTACAGACGATTTACCGTAACCTGTGCAATACGTTCTTGTAATCGATTATTCATGTTGTGTTATCGTGTTACAACGGCGATTTATGTGTAATATTTGATATTGAATTCCGAGCATAATATGCACGACTAATATTCAAGGTACTTTAATGGAATACATAATAGTGGACCCAGCGATATCATGTCTTTTTTATATCACTAGTGACCTGCCTACGGTTTCACCCGCGTAGCTTTTGTTCCCCTGGAAATATCGAAACGGTTTGTATACAAAAACCTTCCTCAAGAATCAATCTATCTATAAAAAAAACCACACCAAAATCCATTGCGTAGTTTTAAAGATTTAAACATACATAGGGACAGACAGAGAAAGCGACTTTGTTTTATACTATGTAGTGATTAGATAGCAAAAAAGGAGATGTCTCTCCTGATTGAAAGAGAAACTATCGCCTATAGACACCAAAGATGTCAATGGTGCGTTACTATCCGTGTGGCAGGATGGTAGTGCCACATGCATAAGTGTACCGTTTACCTTAAACTCTAAACTGGAACACGATAATGATAAATAAGCATTGACGCTATTGCGGCAGGAATAGGTAAGACGGTGGTACCACATACCCGGGCGAGACATTTCGGAATCCTACCACCTAGCAGTCAAGACACCTATAGCCAATCGGTCAGCTTTTACGATCCTTGCCTGGCAGAACGGCATTTAATCTATAATTCAAAGGACCCCGGGCCAACACGGGGGTAAATATTTGAATATAACATTTGCTATTGACGATATCAAAGACAATTGTGTAAACAATAACTTTGATACTTGGTACTCATACACTACATTACAATTACAGCTATACAAGTGACTCACGCAGATTCGCCTGTGAGTAGGTAAACTAATCGGTACTATATTTTTCCCCACAAACATCTCCTATTTCAGATCCTTTGGGGATGGAATTTTAAAGAAATAGCCTATGTTTAACCGGAAACGGTTCTTTAATAATTTCCATGCCCCATTTCATCAAAATCAGAAAATCAGTTAATCAGTTCGGTGGTTTAATTGTGACAGACGACAGACATACTTTCGTATGACACGACGACGTAGACATATCAAAAATCTCAAACTTTCTACAGGAATCAAATCAATCAATACGGCACATACATATTATAAATAAATAAAAATTTATACCTAAAACAAATATTTTGCTATGAGAAAGTGTTTTATTAAAGTGTATTCTGTGTATTAGTGTCATCTAACATCCATATCATAAGCAAATAATTTGCTTACTTTGGGTTTAAAGCAATTCGTGTAATTTGTCCTGTGAATGCTTATTTTATATTTTTATATATTCTTTGTGTCGTTGACTTTATGTTGTAAGGTTTATAAAGTTTACCTTTCAACATAACGGTTGTGAATTGTGATCTCGGAAAAAGTCCTTTAAAATGAAAAGTGGCTGGTACATCCCGTGCCTGTAAATCGGATGTTATGATGTATTTGAAGGAAGTTTAGCGCACTATCCGGACTATAGCAGAATATGTGACTATGTGATGAGGTCTAGAATATTAATGCGTGTCATTTTGTTCAGCGTGATATTTATTTATAATTTGTTTAGATGTAGCCATGTATAAGAAAGAACAGAGAAGCTATTTGTTTTATCAACGGATAGGCATTGAGCAAACTGATGGCTTTCCTAATGTACAGAAACATCCATGGCCTTGAGGACTATCTATGTAGTGGGTTAAAAGATCAACATACATTGATAAGCTACTTTATCCTCAAATCAAAATTAAATTATCCAGGGTTACTTTTGAAGGTCCGGCCTAATTTTTAGTCTGATATAATTTCAATTACGCAATATATAAAGGTTTTTTTATGTGCCTCGTGTTGAGAGGTATCTGAATCGCGCCTATGTATGTTGTACGATGTTTCATAGTTTTTGAGTTACGAATAAAAAAAGTAGAAGGTTTCTTCGATTACTGTGAACTGTGCATTTATGTATATAATAAACAGCCCATAACTTTAATGAAAGTTACTAAAAAATACCTGAATTTAAGAATTTATGTTAAGTGAGTTATTGTTTAAATTTTCGACTTAAAATTAAATATCTAAACTGGTAATTTCTTAACTTTTAAGAAGCTTCAGAAAATGCGCTAGACTTTAATCTTTCTTTATTAGACGATCTGTTGTTCTACCAGGCAGTTTGTATAAGGCGAACAATTGGCTATGCGAGTAACTACCGTCGTGGCTACTAGGTGGTTGAGTTCTGCATTGTCTCGCCCAGTTCTGGTATCACCCCCTAATCTATTTTTGCTGCAATAGCCACAGTACTTATCACTGTCGTGTTCCAATTTGGAGAATAAGATAGCCGTTAGATTTAAACATGTGTTATTAAGAACCCGTCACTAAGATAGCAATGTATGATTAATATCTTTAGTTTCTATATGCAATGGTTGTCTGTTTCAATTAGGAGAACAACTCCTTGTTTGATATTTTAAGAAGAAAAAAGAAAAGAACCAATAATATCTTGGATGTCCATAGTCGTTGTTTATCTTTGCCCATTACGAGAACAATCTTGCTTTCTATGATATCAAAATATATTGCTACATAATTACAGCAAAACTCACAAAATTATAAAATATTAAAGCGTGTATTTTGAATGTATTCATACTAGTACGGGGATTGGCAGAGGATTATTAAAATACTTTAAATCTTGAACACAGAATTCTATCTACCTTCCGACTTGTCTCAAACAGCGGTCTCAAATAACAAATGTAAATTATGCCAGACACGTAGCGAGCCGGCACATACGTAAATACATGATATCATCATTTTTAGGGTTCCGTACGTAAAAAGTTAAAACGGAACCCTATTACTAACCTCTCACTTCACTTTGGTAACTAATAAGACCTCGGAGAAAACTCCGTTAATACAAGATGGTCTCTATAGGGACCAACGCTAACTTCATCTAAAAAAAACAATATTTTCACTATTTACCAGTTTTAATACAATACTCTATGGTATTTTATCGTCTTCGAACGAAACATTGTACAGAATAACATCAAATTGGCATTCTTTTTTAAAATATGCTCTTGGGGAAAAATAAAAGAACTTAGTCCGCCATTTTGATTCGTCCTGTGTGTTATGAGTTGGTTGCAGTTTATGATACAGGTTAATTTAAAAGTGTTTTGGCGTATTAATCAACAATTAAACTTTATTTATAATCAAGCTTAGTTCAAGATCTAATAGTTTAGATAATAATTTAAAAAAACCGTAAATATCAATTAATAAAACATATTTTTCGTTAACAACCAACTTGATGATACCAGCGCTTTGGGTATGACGGTACATATTTTTATTTATTTTCGTAAATTTTAGTGTTGATATCTATGATGTCAAAAAAAATCATATGATGTGAATGTGAAATATCCTAAACAATATTTAAAAAATAATTAACAACGCTGCCAAATTGAAAAAGAAATAAATTATTTAAAAATTACGAAAAAACTACGTATTAATTATGAAAAAAAAAAAAATATTTATGTAAATAAATATTTTTGTACTATGTTGTTTATTTATGTTGTTTATTTTTTTCCGTACTTATATGTTTACCAATTATATAAAAAAAATATAAAAAGCATAGGTCATCGATTTACTTTTTGAATTAAAAATCCTCGACTAACAAATAGTCATATTTTTCTCAAAGTGTCGTGTTACACCTCACACCAGTTTATTGCAGTGCTCAAGACCTCTTAAAAAATATACGCTTTACAGGATCGGATTCAATCGAAGCAACTCATAAATCATTTTTGTGACCACGGTCCACCGGAACGAACTCGGAACGTGTGCGCTTAACGGTTCGTGTTTTTTTAGAAAAAAATGCGAAAATGGCTGGTGGTGTGAGCGGCTAAGCCTGCGTTGTCTGTCTGTTTGTCACCAGGCTGTATCTCATAAGCTCTGATGCAAAGCTGAAATTTTCACAAATTATGTATTTCCATTGCCGCTATAACAACAAATACTGAAAATTAAAAAAAATGAAAATATTAAGGGAGTCTCCATACAATAAACGTGTTTTTTTTGTATTTTTTTGCTCAATATTGAAACAGGTAGACGCTTAAAATTTTTACAGAATATTTAGTTGTATACATATATAATAAATATTTCAAAATAAATAATTCAATAAAAATAAAGTAATAATTATCCCATACAACAAACGTTAAGCAATTTTTACTCGACCTTAATAAACATGCGGAAACTTGAGTAGCGATCCTACGGAACCCTTCGTGCGCGAATCCAACTCGAACTTGGCCGGTTTTAATATCGGTCCACTAGTTTTTTATGTACATTTTTATGCAGATACATTCTAAAGACTAGAATCACTTTACACCTTGTTATTCCACTGTGTTTGTTAGCTTAACAACAAAATCATTAAATAGATTAAATTCGAATATGTTACGCAATTAAGGCTTTCACTCCCAATTTACAGTTTACAAATATAATGACAGTAGGACGTAAATAAACAAAGAGCTGTGAGCTATTATTACGTTTCCATCCATAACGTGAACCAATAATCAAACTATTAAACACTGGTTGTGTCCGCGACTTCGTTCGCGTGGAAAAAATTCTATAATAAAAACCCGCATAGTTCCCGTTCCCGTGGGATTTCCGGGATAAAATCCTATCCTATGTCCTTTCTTGGGTCTCAAACTATATTTGTAACAAATTTTATCCAAATTGGTTCAGTGGTTTAGCCGTGAAAGCGTAACAGACAGACAGACAGGCAGAGGTACTTTCGCATTTATAATATTAGTATGGATTGTTAACTAATAATTAAAAAGTCTCACCTCACGTTTAATCAGTGTAGTTTCTGACTAATTTTGGAACTCGTCGGCTCTCTATTGGTCCAAAACTAGTTGGAACTTACGTCAATTACACTTTAGTTTGACTGTTTTTAATTATTATTAATGAACCAAATAACTAAATGTTCATATTTTCTTAGCGAATATATTAGGACGTGGTTCAATATATAATATAATTCATCAGCCGATTTTGTAAAAACAATCCTAATATAAATATATTAGGATTGTTTTTCCAAAATCGGCTGATATTTGAACAAGTGGACCATTTATGTAGAAGCCACCGTCAACGGATATGGTAACACAAAGATTTGTTTGTGGACACCGGTTTCTATTTTATATATATATATATATATATATATATATATATATATATATATATATATATATATATATATATATATATATATATATATATATATATATATATATATATATATATATATATATATATATATATATACATACATATAATATATATATATATATACATACATATAATATAATCGTAGGAAAGTCAAAACTGTACATTGAATATTTTTTGGGGTGTGATCTACAATCGATATCGAAGCCAAAAATATGGTTTATAAAATTTTTGTCTGTTTGTCTGTCTGTCTGTCTGTCTGTCTGTTTGTCTGTTTGTCTGTATGTATGTCCGGGGTAAATTCAAAAAGTACTGCATGGATGTACTTCAAATTTTGCATGAATATTAATTACTAACAGGTCGGGTCAACATATAGGCTACATATTATCGCGCTATCACCCTACGAGGGAGGTGCTTTGCGGAGTAAACGAAGTCAGCGAGGACGAAGTCGCTGGCAACAGCTAGTATATAATAAGATAGCAAACAAGCAGATAGGTCTCCTGATGAAAATAATTAACCATCGCCTATAGACACCAAAGATTTTAACGGTCCGTTGCTATCTTGTGGCGAGGTCTAATGCCACATGCATAATTTTACCGGCTACCTTACCCTCCAAACCGAAACACAAGAATGACAAGCACTGACGCTATTGCGGCAAAAATAGGTAAGGCGGTGGTACTAGACCCGGGCGGGCGAGACAATGCAGAACTCTACCACCTAGTAGCCACGATGGTAGTGACTCGTATAGCCGATCGATCGCCTTTTACGACCTGCCTGGCAGAACAGCAGTTGGCCTATTCTTCAAAGGAGCCAAGGGCCAACACGGGGGATTTGTGACAAATGGCCGCTTTTTGTATCATTAGCAATAGCAAACAAACAGATGGGTCTCCTGATTGAAAGATATAATCATCTTCTATAAGTACAAAATATGTTAATGGTGAGCTGCGATCCGTGTGGCGGGGTGTTAATACCACATGCATAAGTTTAACGACTACTGTACTCTCTAAACCAGAACACGACAGTGACATGTACAGAGTGCTAAAAGTGAGTTTTCTTATCGCATTCGATCGTGAGCGCGTTTGTAGTTTACTAGGAATTTGTATGTGATTTGTACAGCGCCACCTAGTGGTAAACGTGAGAAACCAGTTTACCACTAGGTGGCGCTGTACAAATCACATACAAATTCCTAGTAAATTCGAAACGCGCTCACGATTGAATGTGAAAAGAAAAACTCACACTTAGCACTCTGATGCTATTGCAGTAGGAATACGTACGGTGGTGTTACTAGACCCAGTCAAGATATTGCAGAAATCTACAATCTTATATTATGTAGAAGCCTTTGCAACGAATATTGTAACAAAGTTTTATTGCCAATCTAATACAGGCTTCTGTTTGTGAACAGTAACCGCTTATTAAAATAATAATTTCCCGATAGATTCGGGTTATGAAAGTTATTTCATAGTTTAACTGTGGATAGGAGTTAAACTACGAAATAATTTACATAGTTTAACTTGGATAGATATTTTCCTTGAGAAATATTTAAATACTACTCGTAATTCAGAGCTTTGTTCGCGTGACACAAAATCATTCCTTTTTTTGCTAGTCGGATAAAACAGTAGCTTATTCGTTAAAAACATACCAAAATATAAAAATATATATGTTTTCTCAAGTATAAATGAGACATTTATACTTGAGAAAACATATGTATTTTTATATTTTAGCACTTTTTTAGTCGCCTCTGTGGTCTAGTGGTCCAGCGTTGGCGTTGACTACATGAGGTCCCGGGTTCGATTCCCGGGTCGGGCACATTAATAAAAAGTGTTTTTTCAGTTTTCTGAGAAACACGAAGTTGCCCAGGATTGGAAAGTGCCAGGTTGGCGATAGGCTTGCCACCTATCACATTTGTGGGACTAAGTATCTTTGGCTAATCATGGGTGCACTTGTTGTACCTCTGCCTACCCCTTCGGGGACATGGGCGTGAAGATACTTTTCTTTTTGTTTTTAGCAAAATTACTTGATATTTTTGAAATAACTTTCACCTAATACACCGATTAGCTTAAAAATCTTATCAGCTTTTCTCCTTAAAAAACTGCGTCAAATACCGCTAATTTGATCGAAATCGGTTAATTTGTTTGGGATTTATCAATGACGAAAATGTTTGAAAAAAAAATTTTTGACTTTGTTTCGAAATTTTTCAACCTATCGATTACTAAAGCAATATTTTAGATCCCAAAAATATACAGCTTTTTATAAATTAATATATTGCCATTTTTAGCAAAATAGATGTTAGAACTGAAAAATCTATACTTATAGTTTTTACTCTTTTGAGCTTAAAATACCTTACTTTAGCGGGAAGTTTCAGGGATGGTCTCAAGGGTCAAACTTTTACAGATATTGGGTACGAATTAATCATAGCGCTACGAGAACATATTGACATCATACAATTAGATACCACTACCGCTTACTGCGTAATTTTTTTTTATTGTAACTTGCATTAAAAACTAACGCAAGTTTAATTAACGAAAGTAAACGTTGATGTGCAACGGTGAACCTGGCTAGTGAATGTGAAGGTGACTTGAAAATCCAATTTTTCATTTTTATGACAAGATGACTCTTCAAATGGAAAAAGAAAATGGAAGGAGAAAAATCGTTCATAGACATATCAGATGTTAATGGTGCGTGCTATCCGTGTGGAGGGATGATAATATTACATGCATAAGTTTACCGGTTACCAGACCTTCCAAACGAGAATTTTGGCATTAGACCTCACCACAAGATAGCAACGCACCTTTAGTACCTACCTTTGGTGCCTATAGGCGAAGGTTGACTCTTTCCATCAGGAGACCCATCTGCTTGTTTGCTATTTTATGACTTAAAAAAAAAAATACGACTATGACAAGCGATAATGCTATTGCATTCGGAATAGATATTGTGGTAAGACTAGAGGAGATTTATTTTGTCCCTTTATTGCAGTGTCATAACATTTTGATTTGAATTTAAATTGACATTGTTCATTCAATACATTTTTATCGTTAAACTTATCCATACCAATACTAATATTATATATGCGAAAATATGTTTATAATTTTGTTTGTCTGTTAAACTTTCACGGCTAAACTGCTAAACCGAATTTGATATGGTATGATGATAGACACAAGGTTACGTTTTCAAAAATCAATCCGTAAGGTTCTGAAACAGGGGATGTGAAAAATGGGATGAATGACTATATTGACGACATGTCAATCTGCTCATGGGTGAAGTTACTGTTAGCTAGTTTATTCATACTCTGAATGAAACTAAATTTTCGGATACAGCTCTTCTCATATGCCAATAGTCAATTACTCTCCAAATGACGGTCGTCTTCAAGTTTACTATCACTAAATGTCGACAATAGCTCATGTTGTTTGCATTGTTTGGAAGTTTCCAGCCGTTTCGGTAATAGTGTTTAAATATTACTCATTGTTTGTGTAGGAAAATTTGCAAAATCTATTTTAAAGCTGAACAGGATTTCTCAATCGAAATTAGATATCAAATAATTGGTACTTCATTGTCCTCTAACTTTTGTCATTTTTGACACTCTTGAAAATTTTGAAGTTTCCGACTCTTTTGTTTTAAATTTACTTATAAAGAGCAAACGATTGGTCAAACATGACAATACCATCTTGACTTCAAAGTGGTAGAAGTCTGCAACATGTTACCGGGGTTTGGTATCTCACCTATTTCGTCGCTGTTCAGGTTCAAGGGATTAGGAAGCCGACACATGTTTTATATTATAAGATAGCAAACGTAGATGGCTATCCTGATGGAAAGAGAAACCATCTCCTATAGACGCTAAAGATGTTAATGGTGTATAGCTATCCATGTGGCGGAATGATAACTCCACACACATAAATCTACCTGCTACCTTTCCTTCCAAACCGGAAAACGATCATATCAAACATTTACGTTATTCCGTTATTGGCTGTAAGTGTCTTTGTCACTACTAGGTGGTAGAGTTCCGCAACGTATATGGGATGGGTATTATTTATGTCATAAGATAGCAAACAAGCAGATGGGTCTCCTGATGGAAAGAGTCAACCATCCCTTATAGACACCGAAGGTGTTAATGGTGCGTTGCTATCTTGTGGCAAGGTCTAATGCCGCATGCCTAAGTTTACAGGCTACTTTCCCCTCCAAACCGGAACACGAGAGCGACAAGCACTGACGCTATTATGACAGGAATATGTAAGGTGGCGGTACCAGACCCGGGCGAGACAATACAGAACTCTACCACCTAGTAGTCACGATGGTAGTGACTCGCATAGCCAATTGGTCGCCTTTTACGACCAGCCTGGCAGAACGGCAGATGGCCTATTCTTTAAAGGAGCCTGGAACCAACACGGGAGTATATGGTACTGTGATGATCCTCGTTCGCCACGGGGTTTACTCTGCTTGGCTGCTATTCGGAGTGGCTTTTAAGGTACCGGGCCTCGTCTTCACTTTGTAGGAAATGTTAGAGTGATAAAAATGGTTTATTCATATATTTTTATTTATTGGGACACCATGTCCAAGAGCACTTATCATACTAATTTCTTGAATTTTGTTTTTATGACACTCTTCTAAACAATTCTAAATATTTGAAAGCTGACAAGCGGCCAGCATAATTCATATAATACCTCTAAGGTATTACAGGTAAGGTACCACCGCCTTATCTATTACTGTGACTATAGCGTCAATGCTTGTCATTGTCGAGTTCTGGTTTGAAGGGTTAGATAGCCGGTAGACAGCATGTAGCACTGCATTCCCACCATACGGCTTGCAATACACCATTAACATCTTTGGTGTCTATAAGCGATGGTTTACCTTTCCATAAGGAAAGCCGAGATGGCTTGCTTTGGTTGATGTTTGCTATCCAAGGAATTTAAAAAATTTGGATTTAACTACCTATTTCGAGATCAATGCTTTCGATTTCAGATTTTAGATTAAAATGTGCTGTATGATTTCGTGCTAGATTTTATGATTCTAGAACAACGAGAAAGTTTCCTCAAGTTGTATTTCCCTATACATATTCAAATTGTGTTTACTTATTTCCTAAGATGTATGGAAACCTAAAAACCGATAAATCAAATTGGTAATTGTTAACTTTATATTTTGAAGACTTATTATGTTAAAAAAGCTGAGTGTGCCTTTATTATTTACCAAGCTATTACGTTCTGCTGCTAAGTAGTAAGAGTAAATATTAAGACACGCGGCTACGTGTCCAGCCAATACCGAAGAAGGAACTAGCGACGTAGCATCCGTGTGTAATATTACACGAACCATCTCGGGCTACTTTTGACTCCTTCACAACTCAAAAACTATTTATCATATATGCATTAAATTTGGTAAAACCTCTTATCTAGAATCCAAAATTTTATAAATGTAGCACAAGCAGTTATTGAGTTATTAACAATTGAAAACCTCAATTTTGTGACTGACTGACCTACTTATCTATATATATGTAGATCATAAATCTAACCTACTTCTAGTTACAACTGATATGTAGATTAATAAATATATATAAAATATTAAGTGACATGGCACGCGCAGCTTTGACAGCAACTAGCTCTAAATAAGATATTTCATACAATATTTGATACCCTTAGGGGTTGATTTTTGAAAATTGGCTTAGGTTTGGCTCGGCGGCTAAATTTCTAAACTAAAATTGGTTCAGACAATTAGCCGTGAAAACGTAACAGACAGATAGAAATAAGGACAAATTTTTAAATTTATAATATACCAGCTGCAGTGTGCAGCTCGCTGCATTAAAAAAGTTGTTGGCAAATCCCGCGGGATCACATAATTTTTCTGGGATAAAAAGTAGCCTATGTGCTATTCCAGGTTATCATCTACCTGTGTGCCAAATTCCATTAAAATTCCAATCCATCCAAACAATTAAACATTCGTATTTTTAATATTAATATAGATTTATGAATATGGATAAAATAGTCTGTCCACGATATTAATAAAACACAAGTAAAGAAAGTACTAAAAAAGAAAGAGGGTGATTTGTGATGAACGGCTTAAAAAATATTATCGTGATAAAAATGTATATGTATTGTGTAATGTTGCAGAGAAACATAAATGTCAGGACCTAATATACTGATTTATCGGAAAAACAGAGAAGGTACATAGGGATATCGACAGCAACAACAACGATGTAGATATGGTTACGAAATAGAGCGTGTCATAAACAAGTTTTAGATAGCAAAAATTATCTTAATAATAACTAGTAATAATTCCTCATATTTCTTAGAATGTGCTATTATTACACAAAACACAAGGACTTAATCTTGACAGCTATCCTCTCCACATAAATTCCTCAAATTTATAAAAAGGTAGGCTTCGTAGCGCTCTCCAGATTTAAAACCTTAGACAGAGTACAGCCTATCAATCTAGATCCAAGACAAATGAAAGCCTTAGAAACTTTTATAGTAGAATACAACCGAAACAATTTATATCTCCAGGACTTGGCCAAATTAAAAATAAACAGAAAAGGTATAACAAAAATTACAATGGGTGAATGGGTTGGGTTATTTATTCTTACGTTTTGAAAGTACCAAAAAACATTGAAAAACTAAAAAAGGAAAGCAATACAGTGTAAAAAAGAGTAATTTTAGAGCAAAAAGCAATGACATCCCATTAAAAAACAAATGTGAAATGAGAGCCAAGATCAACATAACAGTATGCGTCACTGTTAACTTTGCAGACAAAAGAATTGAGATTATTCTTTTAAAAGTTACAAGAACATACAACGTTCTAAATAAATTTATGTAACAACTTTTTATTTATTGGTACTATCTGCTATATTTGCTACATAAAAAGTAATACAAGTTCTTAATTTTTACCAAGAAATTTACAGGAGCTAGATATTAATTCTAGGTGAAATAAATGAATTGTATAAATAATTGTCTGTTAAAATTTAAGAACTTATGTTATTTAAGCACTAGCGAACACTGTGGTACTACTAATAAATAAGAAATTGGTATATATATTTGTATAAGAATGTTGAATGTTCTTGTAACTAAAATTTTTGGAGTTTCTTTACGAATTCTTTCTTCTTCTTCTTCTTCCTTGTTTCTTGCAAATAAATGAATTATTATTATTAATTATTATTATAAAACTTGGCATTCAAATAGATCTAAATTCTTTTGTTTGCAAAGTCGACAGAGACGAATACTCTTATATTGAACTTGGTTCTCAATTCACATTTTTGTTTTGATGGGCTTATTTTTGGTATCGCGCCTTGATGACAAGCGCTACACGTCATATGAATAGATAGCCTAAGGTATAGTTCGATGCACCTATGACCTCGATGTCGTATCACGCCTAGGCGGGTAAAGTAACCGACAAAATTATATTTCTAGCATTTTATCCTTACCACATTAATGGCAACACATCATTAACATCTTTGTTATCTATAAGCCATAATTATGTATTAGGAGAATCATTTGTTTTCCATTCTATGATATACAAAAAATTTATAGGTACTAGCTGTGCCCGCAAATCTGTCCGCGTGGAAAAAAATCTAAAACAAAAGTAGCCTAAGCTACTCCTTATTACCGTGGCTTAAAATATAGACAGTCCTGGGGTTTTACCAGCGTAGTTCCCGTGCCTGTGGGATTTTCATGATAAAAACTATCCTATGTCCTTTCTCAGGTCCCAAACTATCTTTGTTGGTACCAATCAGTAGTTTAGGCGTGAAGAAGTGACAGACATACAGGCAGACAAAGTTACTTTTGCATTCATAATATTAGTACGTAAGTATGGATTTCTGAGTATGACTATCATTTTCTAGCGCTCTAGAAATAGCTTGGGAGGAAAAGTTTTTGTTTATATCATAAGGTAGCAAACAAGCAGATGGGTCACCTGATGGAAAGAGTCAACCATCGCAGACATCAAACCAGACACCAAAGATGTTAATGGTGCGTTGCCATCTTGTGGCGAGTCTAATGCCACATACATAAGTTTATCGGCTACCTAACCCTCCAAAACGAACACGAAAGTGACAAGCGCTGACGCTATTGCGGCAGAAATAGGTAAGGCGGTGGTACCAGGTTCGGGCGAGACAATGCAAAACTCTACCACCTAGTAGCCACAATGGTAGGGACTCGCATAGCCAATCGGTCGCCTTTTACGACCTTCCTGGCATACGGCAGTTGACTTATTCTTCAAAGGAGCCCGGGACCAACACGGGGTGAATATGATATAAACAAACTCGGGTGAGATATTATAAAACTCTATCATGTAATATTAATCTTCATAGGACATATTTAGCTAGTTTTAGGGTCTGGATTAATACGAAAAATGTCCTAATGATGTGAATCAAGTATGCTTATTTTATTAAGAGGGAACACTAAGGGTGAGATAATTAAAAATAGATATTGGTAAAAACAGTATTCATGTAATCTGTGGTAAAATCTATTGCTTTTTCGTTGTGTCCAACTTTTTTTAAATTATCGATAGGGAAGCGCTTGACAACGATCCCGCCTGATGGTAAGCTAAGATGAGGCCTAGGATGGAACGTGCTTCTCTAGAAGGTACCTGTTCACTCTTCTCAGGAAGAATGAATGAAACATGACATGACAACACAGACTCAGGAAGCATGTTCCAGTCCCTTGCGGTTCGAAGGAAAAATGTGGAGTCAAACCTCTTTGTCCGGGTACGTGGAACGTTCACCATATGGCAATGCCTAGAATCTGTGCGCCTCAACGATCGATAGAAAAACGACGTTGGCGGAATCAAGTCGTGCAATCCCGCAGCGCACTCTTCAAAGTGTATCCGATAAAAACCGACAAACTAACACTCTGCGCGATGAGCGAGGCTCTGGGGATTTTCGCCTACCAGATCATCGTCGTTTATGAGCCTCTTGGCACGCCTCTCTATCACCTTAAGTGTCTCCAGCTGGTATTTGGCGGACCCATCCCAGAGGTGAGAGCAGTATTCCATGCACGAACGGACTTGTGCTTGATAAAGGTTGAGCAACTACCCCCGCAGAGTTTGATATAAGCAACTGCAACGGACCTAAAACACCCATTAAAAATACGCAAAACAAACGATTCATTGTCCTTTGTTTCCTCCTCTAAGACTAAACCGATTTGATTATTTTTTCGTTATGATTTAAAGAAAAGCTTTCGTAGTGTTCCTGCCTTCTTTTTAACTTATCGCTACGTATGTGAATTTTCGAAAATTGAGTTTACCCCAGATCTCCACATTTTGAGGTCCTAGGAAACTTTTCCGAATACTTTCACGATGACGTCAGTATATCTGTATGTATGTGTGCGTGTGTGTGCGTGTGTGTGCGTGTGTTTGTGTGCGTGCGTGTATGTATGTAAACATCTCATAACGTTTGAACAGCTTAACTGATTGAAACGCGGTTGATGCCTTTCGACTGGATTCTGCTCAACTTAGGCTTTCTGAAAATTTGAATCAATTCGGCCAAAGAAATTTTTAAAATTTTGATAAAACCTGAAAAAAAATTTAGGCGACACAGTTTTTTTTATATAACTTCCAGATTAAAGTAACGATTGAGTACAAAATCTAATCTGCTCTTTTCCTCATACAGCTGCGTCCAATGCATACATTGCATCAAAATCGGTTTATACGTTTTGGGAGTTATAGTAGACGAAAAATAGTGAAAAGACTGTTTTCTCGACGTAAGTTCGAAATTTTTGAATGAATCATTTTTTAATCTTCTTCAATATTTTAGTACAGTTCAGAAAACTATGTCAAATGCTAATTCAAAAATGAAAGTCGATTCAAATTTCCAAAAGTTATAGTTTTTTAAATATTAAAATGACGCTGTTTATAGCAAAAAACTGCTACTCTTCTACTTAAAAAACTGCATCAGTTGCCGTAAATTGAGTTAAAATCTGTCAATAAGTTCGGGATTAATTAATGGCGAACATTTTTGAAAACAATTTTTGACATTGATTCAAAACTTTTTAACTGATCGTCTTTATATAGAGAACTTTAACTTAGATCTCAAAAATTGCATGGCATACCACTAGAAATTTGATATTTTTTAATATACATATCTTCAAAAATTAAATACTATTATTATCACAAATTTCAGGAATTTATGCTTAGGAATAATTTTTGCTTCTTTGAGCTTAAAATCTACAATAAAACTGGTGAATTTTAACTGCAAGTCTGTAGCCAGATTTATCGACGGAATAAGAAAATATTGTAACTCAGTAGACGTGATTGCTCTGCAGGAGACATGGCTTCTCCCACATGATGTGGGTTTCGTCGGGACTATTGATCAAAATTTTGAGTACACTAGTAAATCGGCAATCGACACTTCAACTGGACCATTGAGGGGGAGACCATATGGTGGGGTGGCTATCATGTGGAGAAAAGGAGTGTTTGTGTCGGTTGTTGTATTACCGTGTGAAAGTGTTAGGCTTACAGCTGTGAAAGTGTGTGTAGCGGAACGGTATTTCTTAGTTTTTTGTGTGTATATGCCCACTGATAACGGCAGTGTAGATAATTTAACAGAGTTTATAGAAGTGTTAAGTGAAATAAACTCTATAATCGAGAGTAGTGAAATAGAGTCGGCAGTTATTCTAGCGAAGCTGGCTTTGTGCGGACGTGGTTAAGCTGGGGTTGTCTGGTGACACGTTTATATTTATTAGTGAAAGTCACAATTGCAAGAGATGGCTTGATCACTGTCTTGTGACAGAGGCAGCTTCGAATTGTCTATTAGATGTAATAATTAATTATGATGTTTTTTGGTCAGATCATTTCCCAATGGAATTTACGTATAAGTTAAGTAATTTGATACCGAAAACTGTATATAAACAAAAGAATTTTGTCGATAAGGTGCGGTGGGGGGAAAGAAATAGCCTACAGATAATTAAATATAGTGAAGAATGTAATTTTAGATTAAAATATATTAACTTTCCAATTGAATGTAGAAACTGCTCTGATAGTCTGTGTAGTATAACATATCATAAGACAATTATTGATAAAATGTATATAAATATTGTTAATACATTAAGAGATGCCGCTGAAAACAGCTCTAATGTAATAAATTATAATAAGAAATATAAAAAAGTGATCGGCTGGAATAAGCATGTCAGGGAAGCCCACAGAGAGGCACGGCTTAGCTTCCAGACTTGGATAGAGCACGGCAAACCAGATAGGGGGGTTGTGTTTGATAGAATGTATGAAACCAGAAGGCTTTTCAGGACCAAACTTAAATGGTGTCAGAATAAACAAGATCAGATTAAAATGGATATATTAGCTTCTCCCCATTCCGAGAAAGACTTCAAGGGTTTCTGGAAACATACAAAAAAGTTGGAAGCTAGAGCTTGCTTGCCTGTGAGTGTAGGGGGTCACTGTGAACCAGCTAAGATTGCCGAACTTTTTAAAGACAAGTTTAGGGTGAATTCTCCTTTAGGGTCGGTGTACGTGGCGTATGATAACCTCCCTGAATCATGTGGTGAAATCATGCATTTTACTGGTAAAGAGGTCGCTGAGGTCATCCATCACATGACGAAGGGTAAGTCACCGGACCATGATGGGCTAAGTGTAGAGCACCTACGTCATGCTGGTGTGCATCTCCCTAGAGTGCTAGCTCTTTTCTTTAATCTTTGTATTAAGCATGCTTACCTGCCTAGAGAGCTTATGAAAGCCATTGTTGTTCCTGTACCCAAAAACAAAACAGGTGATGCCGCCGACAAGAAAAATTACAGAACTATATCACTGACAACTGTTTTAGCAAAAGTGCTGGACGGTTTATTAGATCGCATATTTGAAAACAACATTAAGTTACACGAATCACAGTTTGGGTTTAGGCCGGGACTGTCTACCGAAACCGCAATACTGCGACTAAAGCACACCGTTCAGTATTATGCTACCAGGGGGACGCCGGTTTACTCGTGTTTTTTGGACTTGTCGAAGGCATTTGACCTTGTTTCGTACAACATCTTATGGGATAAGCTCTTGAGGGAAACAAGTACGCCAAGGGAGATTGTTAGCCTAGTTAAGTTTTGGTATCAGCACCAAACAAATCAGGTTAGATGGGCAAGAGCTCTATCAGAAGTATATAGGTTGGAGTGTGGGGTGAGGCAGGGTGGAATTACCTCTCCTAGGCTCTAACCTGTACATAAACGCATTGATAGATGAGCTAAACAGAGCCGCAGTAGGGTGTTCAATAGATGGCCAATTTGTAAATAATATTAGGTATGCGGATGATATGGTTCTGCTGAGCCCATCGGTTAGAGCTCTTCAGAAACTGATTGCAATTTGTGAGAGGTATGCGATGACACATGGCTTAAAGTACAATAGTGTAAAGAGCGAATTACTTGTATTTAAGGCTGGCAATAAAGCTCCAAAGGCGGTACCTTCAATCAAACTTGGGGGTATGGCATTAAGTACCGTTAGCAAATTTAAATACCTGGGGCACTGGGTCAGCGCAGACCTCTCTGATGATTTAGATGTAGAGAGAGAACGTAGAGCATTAGCAGTGAGATGCAACATGTTGGCCCGCAGGTTTGCACGATGTAGCGCTGAAGTAAAAATTCGCTTATTTAAAGCATACTGCCAAACGTTTTACACGTGTAGCCTGTGGGCCAAGTGCACAAGTAGGGCGCTCAATGCTCTACGTGTTCAGTACAATAATGGGTTAAGGATGCTGTTGGGGCTACCTCGGTACTGCAGTGCATCTGGGATGTTTGCCGAGACCCGCGTTGACAGTTTTCATGCGATCTTGCGCAAACGTGTGGCCTCGGTGATGCTGCGGGTGCGGAATAGCACCAAAGGTCACCTTAACACCATATTAGATAGAGTTGACTGTCCTGTGGTAAGGCACTGGAACGCATGTCACATGCGTTCCAGAGCGCTTATATTTAATATTAAATAAGTAGTATTATTATATATTAATTAAATTTGTTACTAACATAGATATTTAAGATCATACTAACACATTATGGACATTGTCTGATTCAAATAAATAAATAAATAAAAATAAATAAAATATGCTTTATAAATAGCATTAATGAATAACATTAATAAAAAATACCTCAATTTAGCAGGAAGTTTCAGGGATGGCCTGGAGGGTTAACCGGCTTACAAATTTTTTAAATATAATCTTGTCAAATTAGTTTGCTGGATATTTGAGCACAACAGAACATTGGCCAATTTTTTATTTTATTATCTGTTCATATCTCTCTGAATAATGAAATTATGAAAAAAAAAAAAAAACATAAGAACATGGTAATTATAGTCGTAGATTTATTGGAAAGATAAAAGTATTCTATTAGTATTATCCAAGGTTACATTCAAAGCCTCCAAATCAAAGATGAATATTGTTGTCTGTGGAGATTTTAATATAAATATTTTAGACAAATCTTCATTAACATGTAATTTTCTTAATCTTTTTAAATCATTTAATCTGCACAACATTTTCTCTGAGCCTACAAGGATAACTGCCACTAGTGCTACTTGTGTAGATAATATATTTACAAATATAGCTCCCACTAGTAGTTCAATTATATATGTACTAGATTCTGACCATAGTGGCCAATTAGCTAAGTTTCCAAAAGTGACAAACAAACCTCAAAGAAAAGAAATTGTTTTTGTTCCAATGAATACTAGCCGAGTAGAATGTTTTAAGGCTAACTTAACTGAAAAATTGCCAAAGCTGCCCTATCATGATAACCCGAATGATTTATATGGTTCTTTGTTTAACTTAATTGACACAGAATATAGTCGGGTATTTACTCCAAAAATATTATTATTAAGCAACCGAAGAGGTTTTAGTGAATGGGCAACTGTGGGAATTTTTAAAAGTAGAAAACACTTATTTGACCTATATTATGAAAAATCTTATAACCACAGTGTAGAATTTCAAGAATATGTAAAAAAGTGTTCCAAAATTTTTAAAAGGACATGTAATACAGCAAAAGCCCTTCACATAAAAAATATTATTAAACAATCCACAAACAAAATAAAAGCTACTTGGAATATTATTAATAGTGAAACTGGAAAAACCAAAAATTTCAATAATGTCTTCCAACTAAAATCTGATGGAATCAACATAGAGGGAGATTTGGAGATTGCAACAGAGTTTGAAAAATTTTTCTCCAATGCTGTGGTCTTAACAACTCAAAACCTCAGTTCATCAGTTAGTACCGCTGAATCATTACTGAAGCAATGTGTAACCAAGTGCGATAAAACATTTGAATTTTCATTAATTGATACCAAAGATATCTTAAATGCCTTTAAAACAATGGAACCGAAAAAAACTTTAGATTTATGGGGACATTCTGTTAGAATCATTGCTTCAGTAATAAATGTTATTACACCATATTTAGCTGTAATATTTAATTGTTCCGTAACACATGGTGTTTTTCCTGACTTAATGAAATTCAGCAAAGTTATTCCAGTTTTCAAGTCTGGCTCTATTAAAAAATTATACTAGATCAAATGCTTAGACATTTTGATAAATTTAGATTATTTCACAATAAACAATTCGGTTTTACGAAGGGTCGCTCAACCATAGATGCTGGTGTCGAATTACTCAAAAACGTTTATGAAGCCTGGGAGAATTCGCAGGATGAACTTGGAGTATTCTGTGATTTTTCTAAGGCATTTGACTGTGTCGATCATAACATTTTAATCAGGAAGTTACACCATTATGGAGTTCGGAATAAAGCTCTCGATCTTCTGGTTTCTTACTTAAATGAAAGAATTCAGAGGGTTGATATTAATGGAAAAAGGTCCCCTGGTGCTGTTTTAACCATACTTGGTCCATTTCTGTTTCTGATATACATAAATGACTTGCCTTACTATGTAGGGGATAAGCATGGAATCGTACTGTTTGCGGATGACACTTCACTTTTATTCAAAGTGAAAAGACGAATTGGTAAGTATGACGAAGTAAATAATGCGATTTCAAAAGTTGTACACTGGTTCAGTACGAACAATCTTTTATTAAATGGTAACAAAACTAAGTGTGTTAAATTTTCATTGCCTAATGTAAGGCATGTAAATACTAGCGTACAACTGGATGGAAACAACCTGGATCTGGTAGATTCCACTGTGTTTTTAGGAATTACTTTAGATAAGAAATTGCAATGGGGATCGCACATTAATAATTTAGCAAATAGACTTAGTTCAGCAGCTTATGCAGTTAAAAAAATGAGACAGTGAACTGATGTCGACACAGCAAGAATTGTATACTTTAGTTACTTCCACAGCATTGTCATATGGAATTCTTCTCTTGGGAAATTCAGCTGAAATAAATACTATATTTGTATTGCAGAAAAGAGCTATTAGGGCAATTTACAATCTTAGCCCGAGGGTTTCCCTGAGAGAAAAATTCAAAGAAATCAATATTTTAACTGTTGTATCCCAATATATATTTGAGAACTTGATGTACGTTCGTAAAAATATTTGCTTTTTTTTTAAAAAAGCAAATATGTTTTTTTAAAAAATGGTGACGTACACTCACTTAATAGAAGGAACAAAAACAATCTTGTTGTGCATGCATCTCGTCTCCACAGAATAAGTAACTCTTTTATGGGGCAATGTATACGCTTTTACAATAAACTTCCCGAAACTATAAGAGATTTACTAGTCAATAAATTTAAAAAATGTGTTAAAACAAAACTGTGTAAAAAAGGATATTATAAAATCTCCGATTATTTAGAAGACAAAAAAGCCTGGGATTAATTGCTCCTCATACCAATCTCATATATATTTTTTGTAATATTGTGATAATGTAAAAAAAATCAATGATTTGAAAAAAAAAAGACAAGCCCGCTGAGTTTCTTCCGCCGGATTTTCTCAGTGTGTGGCCGAGTTTCCGATCCGGTAGTAGTTTTAAAAAAAATATGTTGACGTGTCAAAATAACTTGTAAAAAGTTTTACTGAATAAAGTATTTCTGATTTCTGATTTCCAAGAAAGAAACATTTGTACGGAGAAACCGCCCTGATGTTCCCTTTTAAAATAAACAAACACAAGCTTGTTTGTAGCCACTATAAGAAGCGTGTGCTAGTATCTTTCATGTATGTGAGTGTCAGAACCACAAGTCAGAACAGAAGAATATGAAATCAAAACAATTACATCATAAAGTGACGTTTCACAAAATTGCACATAAAAAAGCTTGAAGAACTTATGACAATAAACTTAATATGATAATTGAAATCAAAACCTGCAAGCAAGCTAAAATTAAAATATTGATATTGATAATTGGGAGACATATTCAAACGATAATACTCCTAATTAACAATATCACTTTTAATTATGACTCCCAATTAACGATATAAAACGGGATCTTGTTTCATAGGTTTGTGTTGTAAATGTTAATTTTAAATAATTTATAGAATTAATTAGAATAATTTATTTGCTACTGTCTGCAAAATCTTATCTGGGGGCACAGTAGTGCTCCCGCCGCGGCAATCCAAGAGATGCATTCAAGCACAAGGACACTACCTACCTCTTCTCAAAGCGCTTCATCGTTTTTTGAACCCTTATAACTTGAGTTTTGATTATCAAAATTAAACAATATTTTCAGGCATCATATGTCAGTCAGACTGACATCATATGTCAGTAGTAGATTTATTAAACATATACCGTTTCAATTGTATACCCCTTATACTTCTGATTTTCTTAGGGTACTTCTTGAAGTTCTAGAAAGCTAACAATTTGTATGTAAGCTAGTATTAGTAAACCTTTAAATTAGGGGTTGGGAGTTTGTTAGAGTTTTCTTCTCATTGAAACTTAATTTCACGCTAGAGATCTGAAAATTGTACAGGTTCAGATTCCTTATTATAAATTAAATAATCTAAATATATATATAAATTACGTGTCACGTTGGTTATCCGCGATAGACTCCAAAACTACTAAACTAATCAGTGAAATTTTGTAGATTCTACTGTTTGGTCAAACTTAAGAGACAGAATCGTTTTTATCTCAATTAACCCCCCCCCCCTTCCTCTCAAATACCTCCTAAAATATTCAATACAAGTAATAGGTATGGCAAAACAACGTTTGTTGGGTCAGCTACGAGTATACCGTGTATAAAAAATATTTTCATAAGCAACAAAAAGTAGTGAATTGCCACCAAAAACATTTTCACTTAAAATTTTGTTATCGGGTCTCGCATAGAACCAAGCTTCTAATTCTTCATACTCTAACTCTCCAAGCCCTAACTTTACAAATTCTAGACCTTTGTTAATATATGTAGCTTGGACGTTTCGCTACCATCACATGGCCGTAAGGTGAATAATTTATTCTCGGTACATTACTTTTCTGTTATATAATAGTTATTGTAACAATGAAACGGCCAAGCTACATATTTTGACTAAGGTGTAGAATTTTAAAGTAGGGCTTGTAGAGTTAGGGAATGTAGAATAGAAGCTTGGTTCTACATGACATTTAAAAACCTTTTGACAGTGCAAGCCATATGGTCTCGTCTTGGCAAAATTTTCCACACAAACGTTTTTGGTGGGATACGTGATTTCTGTAATTCCATTGAAGCAAAATAACAGTGTAAGGAATGTAATAATCTCACCAAAGATCTGGAAATCAAAGAAGTCCCAAGCAACAAAATGGGTTCACCCGTGTATAACACACTTTGATCCACGTCAGTAGCATAAACAAAAATATAACAAGTTTATTTACTCATCGCACATTTCACTACGTAACCAAATAAGGTCCACAGGAGAGTCGCATAACACTTCAATCTATGAGAGAGTTACAAAATACGAAACTAGTTTGTTCAGAATCAGCAGTAAAATCTACTGTAAGAAATTTTAAAATGTATTGTATTTTATCCCAAAAATCTATAAAATTTCGTTTATACAAACCAGTAAAGAAACACTTATGTCCCTAGTTAATTCATGTTATTGCGACTTTGAACCTGTTCTAGCGTTTGTGCACCCACTGCTTGAAACTTGTAAGTGTGATGGGACATTTTGCTATCGCATATTTACTGTTGTTAATAACAAGCCGTCTATTGACGCTTAGGGTGATAATAATTGCGCGAGGTCAATGGTACAACTAACTATATTGATAACTCAAAAATTACTTGATATTTCTTTTTGTTTTATTTTTATCAATTGTTCATGTTATAAACAGGTGTTTCGGCTTCTGTGTGAAGTAAAAAACTACTGTTACAAAGTAATTGTTAATTTTGTCTTTCATTATGGATTTCCGCAAAACAAGAAAATCGATAAGGATCCTGACATATGGTGCAAAGTTTACTACCAACCTTATGGAGAATCTGGCGTAAGAATATAAGGTATGTATTTAGATAGTTTTATTAAGCTTGTCTTGGTTTTATTGTAAAATATACTAATGTAACTTGTTTTAAGAATGTTGCTTATTTTTGTGTTATTGTTATATTCAAGATTTTATAAATGTTTTTTTATGTTTATATTAATATGGTTATCGCTCGTATTTGAAGCAGTATTCAACTTGATTTGTAGCCTTACAATCTTTTTATTTTTAATGTATGCTTTTAAGGCGTTATCAAAAAATAAACAAATAAATTAAACCTTAGGTATATTATGACAAAAATAACAAAATAAAGAGTTTTGGCTGAATATTTTTCAAAGAAGAAATGAATGCCATAAATTGCATAATGGCGCTGACTTAATTTAACATTTTACATATTTTTGTTTTTATATTTATACCTCGATAGCAAAGAAGCAGATGTCTTCTGATGGAAATAGAAACCATCGTCTATATACATGAAAGATGTCAATGGTGTGATGACAACGACAAATGCATAAGTCTGCGGCAGAAATAGGTAAGGCGGTAGTACCAAGTACCCGGGTGAGAGGTTGCGGAATTTTACCACCTCGTAGTATCAGTCGCCTTTTACGACTTACCTGGCAGAACGGCAGTTGGTCTATTCTTCAAAGGATTCCGAATCAATACGGGTTTTACATACTATCCGGAACCCTTTCGAAGAATATATCAAACGCCTTGTCATTAGGGTTATTGCAAAAGACGAGAAAATGCTAATACGTGTCTATAATGAGACTACAACGTTTCACCTGGGTTCAGAAACACAAATTCCTACTGCAATAGTGTCGTTGCTTGTCGCTCTTGTGTTTCGAATTGGAGTGTTAGATAGCCGCTAAACTCATGCAATTGGCTTTTTATCCCTGTCACCCTTGTCCTTATTTGTGGGTGACACTTGTCTCTTTCTATGTTATGAGTTATCAGCTTATTTCCTATCTTGTTATTTAAAAAAAATCATTGCTGTCTTTGTCCAGGTTTTAAGCAATAGAGCATTTGCCGCCCTATCAATTAGTATGTAAAAAGTATACGATTGGCTGAGTGTGACACTACCATTGTTATTACTATGTGATAGATTTCTGCAAAATCTCATTCTAGTTTGTACCCTTGCTTTACGTGTTATTGCCGCAGTAGTTTTTGTGTTTGCTATTGTCGTGCTCTGATTTTTTGTAGATAAGACTGAGTTCTAAGTTTTTGGTATATCAAGTTGTCATGTGAATAATATCATACAATAAACAACTTTAGCGTCCATAGGCAATGGTTATTTCTTCTCACTAGCAGGGCTATGCGCTTGTTTACTATTCCATAATAATTTGAAATAACACATGAACTAATATTTTACGATTGACACAAATATGACAATAATATACTTTTAACGTTCCGTAGATTTGTGACCTCTGCGACGACATTGAAAACAAAAAGTAGTACCTATAAGCAAATAAAGAATTTGAATTTGAATTTGAAAAAAGTAGTACCTATTGAAAATTGAATTAACCCACCATAGGTTCGGAAAGTAGAGAAGACTCCAGCGTCACAATGATCCACGCCAGTCCGTTTCACTTCGTAACCGAGGCATTTTTGGAAGAAATGAGCACAATTTTACTTAACATGCTTTTAAGCCACTGGGGTGCTTTATAGGCGAGTGGCTAAGATAAATATTTGGTGTGACACTCGCGGGCCGGGTTCGTAATGTCGAAGTGAGAGAGAGGTTAGGTTTGAAAGAAAGTGTCGGTGTAAAGATGAGAAAGGGCATGCTCCGTTGGTTCAGACATGTAGAAAGATGAACGGTTAACAAAACAGATATACAACGTGAATATGGAAGGATGTAGGTACCGGGGAAGACCAAGACTGACATACCATGATCAGATTGATCGAGTACTGTCCGAAGGTGGTGTCAAGAATCTTCGCAACCGGCGTGTGTGTATGAAGAGAGTGATGAATGTGGAGGAAGCGAGACAAGCCTGCAAGGATCGTGATGTATGGCACTCGGTTCTCTCTACCTACCCCGTAAGGGATTTAGCGTGAAGATATGTATCAGTTTATTTCATTTCTGAACTTGTTTTTTTACCTTTTAGTAATTTTGTAATTGCAAAATATATTGATATCATCTTTGGGTTAGAAATTTCTACGAAGTAGCGCCTGAATCTATAAAATTTTGTTTGCTGTTAAATAAATAAGTTACCAATATTGATGCCAACGCTACCTCTGATATAATCATATTATTTCGTAGACGGTTTCCTGAAGGGAAAGTTATTATAGTCGAAGTGCATGAATCAAGCCTCAGGGGTCCGGTTCAATTACAGCTCAGCTGGTCTATACAAATGGCTGTATCCTTAAATATTCTTTGAAAATTGAAAATTAAATATCTATTTACTAATATCATGAACAGAAAACATTTCATTATTTTTGTTCGTTTATAACTAACAAGCGACCCACCTAGATTTCACATGGGTGCAATATTAGTGTATAAAAATATAGTATAGATATAAAAACTGACTTTCAAATTTTAGGAACAATGTTCTCTTTGATCAATCTCTTAAACAGAATTGTTAAAGACCTAGTTAAGGAATCGGAATAGTTGGCAATAAACAAGGGTGGGATTTTGTTAGGGTTAGTTCCTCTCCTTCCAGCTCAATTTTTCTCCGTGTTGGTCCTGGGCTCCTTTGAAGAATAGGCCAACTGCCGATCTACCAGACAGGTCGTAAAAGGCGACCGAATTGCTATGCGAGTGTCAGTACCATCGTGGTTACTAGGTGGTAGAATTCTGCATTGTCTCGCCCGGGTCTGGTACCACCACCTTACATATTCCTGCCGCAATAACGTCAGTGCTTGTTACTGATGTGTTCTGGTTTGGAGGGTAAAGTAGCCAGTAAACTTATGCATTAAGACCTCGCGTCAAGATAGCAACGCACCATTAACATCTTTGGTGTCTATAGGCGATGATTGACTCTTTCCATCAGGAGACCCATCTGCTTGTTTGCTATCTTATGATACAAAAAAAGCTCCCTTCGTAAGGTCAAGTTCGTTGAGGAGTTGTCTTACAATATCTGGGTCAATATTTATGTCACTAATACAGTTATAGGGTTATTACAGAGATTATGAGAAATGTGAGAACTAATATTATAGCTATTTTAGATGGCAAAAGAAAAGTAGAATTATAAATTATGTAACAATAAACTCAAAAACTTCTGGATTGATATTAAAAATTATTTTACCATTAGATACTCGTGGTTACACTATTCATAGGTGACATTGCTACTTTTTGCCTGACTGGGAAAAAGGAAGTAATGATTTTGGATCACACAAATGAAGCCGCGAGTAACGACTAGTATTTGATAAACTAGTTATAATCTACAGTCTACACGAATATTACAAGGAATTATTCATTTGTTTGTAGTAAATTAAATCTTAACTATGATTAAAATGTTTCTTTTTTATGAAGTATCAAAGTCTGTATTTTAAAATTTTTTAAAAAAGAAAAATTTATACATCCAGTCGAATTTGAACCAGCATCATATCTCGCCTTCTAACTTCCCTCTGCCTTTTCGACGAGATCTGTACTTATACATACATATACATATACTTACAGACATACTGACGTATTCGTGAAAATAGCCAGAAAATCTTGTAAACTCGATTTTTGAAAATCGACGTGAAATCAGTAACTTCCAGCAGCGGAAAGTTAAAAAGGAATGCTTTCTATGAATTTATTCTCGATACAGCTAGCATAGGTTGCGATCAGGTTTTATTATTGACTTAATAACAAAACTTCTAAGACTTCTGCTCTCTCACTAGATAAGGTCACGCAATCTGGTGATCTCAAGTAGCTGATATTTATAACGATGTGACCACACAAATGTGACCATTCAGTAGCGCTGCTACGTTTTACCATACAATTATATGAATGAATGAATACTTTTTATTGCGCAACATTTTTGTTAATTAAAAATAGAATAAGTATAGCTAATTATGTATCTATATAGGGGTACACGAACGCAGTTAAATCATTAAAGAGCGATAAATATATAAACAATAAATAATAAAATAAATAAATATTCAAGGGACAAATTACACTGACTGATCTAACCCCAAAGTAAGCAAATTATTTGCTTGTGTTATAGGTGTTAGTCAACGATACTAATACATAGAAATACATATATATTTTTTTTACATACATAATAAACACCCAAACCCGGAAATACAAACATTTATGCCCATCACACAAATGCTTGTCCGCGTCAGGGATCGAACCCGAGCCCCGTTGCTTGCGTAGTCTGGGTCGCTAACCACTCGACCAACAGGACGGTCAGTTAATTAATTAGTATAATTTAGGTGTAAAATATTTAAATTAATGATATTAGTGTTTAAAACATTTATATACGTATAGGAACAACTTTTTTGCCTTCTTTTTTTCTCTTCGCCTCTGTGGCCAATTCGCCTCTGTGGTCTAGTGGTCCAGCGTTGGCGTTGACCACATGAGGTCCTGGGTTCGATTCCCGGGTCGGGCACATAAAAAAGTGTTTTTTCAGTTTTCTGATAAACAAAAAGTTGCCCGGGATTGGAAAGTGCCCGGTTGGCGACAGGCTTGCCCCCTATCACATTTGTGGGACCAAGTATCTTCGGCTAATCATGGGTGCACTTATTGTACCTTTGCCCACCCCTTCGGGGATACTGGCGTGAAGATACTTCTTTTAGGAACAACTTATTCAAACGTATGATATCTAGAATTGAAAATGTCATTTTTTTTATTTTACTTACATTGATAAAAAAACAAAGTATTATATTATCTACAAATATTTCAATTGCAATCGCCCTTCACTTTAAAACAAAATAAAAACTAAGGCAACTGTATGATCCAAACGAAGTTACTAGCGTTTAGGCTAATGGCCGTAACGCTACAGACTAGCATTGTTCGTGTGACGGAACCATCCTTCGAAAAAATTGATAATTTCAACATAAAAATAAAAGAGATACCGTAAGTAGCGACTCATTCGTGTCTTGTTTTTTAAAAATAATACATTGATACGTCGTATTTTATGCGACACAATGAGGGCTAATCTACCCGCATATTCAAATAGGTAAATTAACGGCACCATTAAAGTTGACGGCCCAGATGTCGCAAAAAACAAATGATAATTACTATAAGGTCAGTAAAGTGTGACAGTGACAATCACCAATCTCGTCAACCGACAAACTGCTGAATCGCGGTGAATTAGAACGCTATTTACATTTGATGCACTCTATTCACCCTGAAAGAGAATCGGGGCGATAATTTTCCTTGAAGCAAAAATCATAAAACGTAGTAAAGTTTCCTATCCAAGATATTGTCTAAATGCTTCCTAAACGCTAATTATCTTCCAGCATGCAGCCTTTGTGTATTTACATTCAAATGACTCCACGTACAAAGCGAATCGAGCTTGAAAGCGTCGTATAGTGAATTTAATGGTAAGTAATGTGCTTACGCGTATTTACATTTCCGGTAATGTATTAGCATGATTGGGATTTTATTTATATTTTTTCCATTTTTTTTATAGTAGTGCACCTGATGGTAAGTGGTCACCGCCGCCCATGGACATCTGCAATACCGGGGGTACTGTAGCTGCGTTGCCGGCCTTTTAAGTTAGAAGTTAGATAGATAGTTAGTTAGATAGTTCTCGTGTTAGAAAAAGATTACATATAGACAACAAAGATGTTAATGGTACGTTGCTGTCAGTTTGGCGGGGTTGGAATGCAATATGCATATGCTTACTGGCAACATTACTCTCTAAACTGGAACACGAATGCAAAATCATCGACACTCGTGTGACAGAAATAGATTAGGCAGTGGTACCAAAATCTTGTCAAAACTTTTCTGAATTCTACTACTTATTACGTAGTCGTGATTTTACTTACACGTTGCTTAACAATAAGACATATTCTTCAAAAAGTTCATCACGGGGACGAACTCGTAAAAATGATATGTAGCGTGAGAAAATTTTGTTAATGTATTTTACATCATTGACGAGATCACATTTACTTGTCTTTGCCTATCACCTCTTACTAATACGTGGCTACAGATACCTAACTAATCAATTACGCTTTTTTTTAAATTTTCCTCTACTTAAGTCTCTTCTAAGTGATTAACTTCAGTTTATGTCTTACTTAATCCCATTCTTTTTTTCATATTATTAGTTACCAGACACTTTTTAAGTTTGCCGTGTTATTTGACTAATATTTTTGTTTCATTGTTGTTATACACAACTATTTTAATTATTCAAATAGTGTATGAACTATTCGTAAAGTAAAAGACTGGTAACTTGTAATACAGGTCTGAAAGTTTAGAGACGCCTGTCTATTACGAAATATATAAACCACTTATTATATAATTTCATGTATTTTACATAAAAAAGTGATGTAAGGTGGAGAACATCAACAAAAGTTAATAAACAAATGTTAAATTAGTGCTATATTTAATATAATATCTATATTAACATCTATATATTCTCTATCTATCTATATTAACATATATATTAACATTATTAATTTATATCTGTGTTAGTTTCTAAAATGAAATTGTGTCTTTTTTAATAAGTAATTGTGTCTGCTGTGTACATCGGTTAGATTAAATGGTTTCTTTCTTTCTTTCTTTCTTTCTATAATAATTTAAATGTTTAATTGGTGCTATATTTAACCTGGGGACTAATTTAAGAGACTCTGACCAATGTCGGGTGTCTTTATTTTCTGAAAATAAATAGCCGTGAAGTAGATCCTAAGACAAATAAATGCCTCTACAAATCGCCATTAACAGAATTATTTAAAAATAATCAATTATTATGTTTATTATTAAATTAATCAGTGTTCAGACATTTATGTCATGGTGAGTGTTAAGGATAGGTCATAAAAAACTTTGACGGCTGACGTCTATTGTGATGAAAACGTCACGGAAGCGCCCTATGCACTTCACTTGCAAAATTCGTGGCGGCAGTTGCATACGCGACATTACTTAGAAACGATCAAATTTAAAACGGTCGGTGGCTGTCAAAAGATTTATTTACAGTTATATGAACTGGTCAAGCTCTTGGTGGTGCCTATATCTGTGGTGGTTAACAAGAAAATGAGAAATCGTAGACATGGTCACAAGTATCTACACAGCGCACTTTAATGTAAGTGGCTATATTCTTCTGCATTTACTGTGATATATCTGTGTTTTAACAAGTTACCCGAAAACCAGGACCGGCCATCCCAGTCTAGATATAGGCCACTATAATCAGATTATTTATTTACTAGCCGACCCGTGTGAAGATTTCACATGGCGCCATCTAGCGTTTTCCAAATATAAAACTCTATTAACATGTTCGATGTATCACCCACAGATGACGCTCTTATAAAAAAAATATATTTAATTTTTTATTAACAAAAAGATTTTTTCGATTTTTTTCATATTTTTCGCCCAAAGTAGAAAACATAAACTTTAACTTGGTATTTTTTGTGAAGTAGTTAAGGTGATCGAGCCACTCCAGGAAAAATACCCCTTTTAGAAATATTATATATGATATGTAATGACCAGGGAATATAAATACGCCGCGTCGTGCAACGAAACACGTCTGGAAATAAAGATGAAAGATTTTTAAATTGTACTCAATGGAATCGCTTTATAAAAGAAAATTCCTAGATGTGACTTTTATATCACATCTGGCAATTTCCTTTTATATAGCTAACAAGCAGAGAGTTCCTGAGGAAATTGATAACCATCGTCTACAGACTCTAAATATGTTAATGTTGTATTGCTGTCTATGTAATAGGGACGTCATAACATGTAGAAGTTTGTCAGCTTTTTTTTTTTTTTAAAAAAGGGCAATGGGCCCACCTCTCGTTCCCACCACTGTAACTTCTGTAAACCAGAATCAACAGCGGCAACCGTCCTGATAACCTCTGAGTTGCGAGCTCAGGGTGCCCTGGGGAAAAGCTAAGCTGTCTTGGATCCCGCAACGAAATTAATCAGAAGCATATAGGAGGAGTAGGAAAATACATCCTGTTTGTCAGCTTCTTTACCCTAAGCTATTTTACTGACTAGAAGTCGACATTGTTAGGTACTGGTTATTCTACAGGGGTTAAAAGTAAACACGGTAGCACCAGATTCGGATCTCTACTAGCTAGTTAGTAGTGACGATATTAATGAGAAGTTTTACTTTGGTGTCCCCTTTTACGAGATGTCTTAGAGTAAAGCAGGTCAAAAAGGAACCCGGAAAACATGGGCAAAAGAATTTAAAAAAAAATATTTAAAAAATCAGATTTTACATATAAACATACATATCTTCTAATGGCCTTGCGGAGTAGGTAGAAGAATCAAGAGCCATATGGCACGATAAGTTTTCTTACGTTAAAATTTAATATCACAATGGTAGTAACATATAATATGATCAAATTTTTGCCTTTTACGAATTGCCTGGTAGGACGGTTGATTTTTTCACAAAGAGCCCGTATCAAAATGAGGAAAATTTCTCATATAAAGTTTTAATATAAGTGAAATATGTAAAATTGTGCCAAACATGAAATATCATCAACTAAGGCAAACAAGATGTTAAATTAAAAAAAAAAAAATGCTTGTGCGAAAGTTACTGCCGTAAACTGGGAAACAGATGTGAAAAGAACCCAAAATATTATAGCTTCGGATTGGGAAATTCATGTGACATTCGATAATGACAGTGATGATTAATCGGATTTTGATTAAAATAAATAAATAAAAATTACCGCCGTGTTGGTCCCTGATTCCTTTGAAGAATAGGCCAACTGCCGTTCTGCCAGGCAGGTCCTAAAAGGCGACCGATAGGCTATCGAGTTTCTACCATCGTGGCTACTAGGTGGTAGAGTTCTGCATTGTCTCGCCCGGGTCTGGTACCACCGCCTTACCTATTCCTGCCGCAATAGCGGCAGTGCTTGTCGCTGTCGTGTTCTGGTTGGAGGGTAAGGTAGCCGGTAAACTTATGCATGTGGCATTAGACTTCGCCACGAGATAGCAACGCACCATTAACATCTTTGGTGTCTATAGGCGACGGTTGACACTTTCCATCAGGAGACCCATCTGCTTGTTTGCTATCTTATGATGTATAAAAAAAATATTAACATATTTACCGGCATATCCAATACACTTACTTATATTTTCGCTAGACAAACAGCTATACCTGCTCATCTAAGACACTTAATTACACTTTTAACAGTCTGAAAGCTTTCCTTGCTCTTCCAAGACACTTAATTACACTTTTAACAGTCTGAAAGCTTTCCCTGCTCTTCCAAGACACTTAATTACACTTTTAACAGTCTGAAAGCTTTCCCTGCTCTTCCAAGACAAACTTCTAACAGCTTGAAAACTTTACCTGCTCATCAAGACACTTATTTACACTTTCTACAGACTAAACATTTTACCAGGTCATTTAAGCCTCTTAATTACATTTTCAACAAACTAATAACTTCACCTGCTCATCCAAGACGCTTAATTACACTTTCAGTATACTGACAGTGTTACTCCCTTATCCAAGATATTTTATTATGCTTTTGGTAGACTGACGGTTTTACCTGCCACTCCAAGACACTATAAATCTCGACCTCATGACCTAACAAACGAGCAAATCATAATACTATGAGGCAATTAAATATTACGTAATTTATTACTTACTAGCTGCAGCGCGCAGCCCGCTGCATTATAAGAGTTTTTGATGAATCCCGCGGATCACCTAATTTTTTCGGGATAAAAAGTAGCCTATGCCTTATTCCAGGTCATTATCTACCCGTGTGCCAAATTTCATTTAAATCCATTCAGTAGTTTTTGCGTGATTGAGTAACAAACATCCATCCAAACATCCAAACTTTCGCATTTATAATATTAATATAGATAGTAATTGAAATTCATGCCCAGATGTGATATTAAATATTTACCATAAAAATAAATATTTACCATAAAAATACAATTTAATATACATTTAATATTTTTGGCTGTCTCCATTATTTTTAACTGAAAATAAAACCTAAAAAGTAAATTAACGATTAGAATAGAAATATGAATCAAATAGATACTTTGCAAGTGAACTGAATTATTATCGAGGTGCCTCGAGCACTAATGTCAAAGGGAGCGCGCCCCACACAGGTGCAACGCCTTTTAAAGATGCGATGACGTTTGTTTTTTTTGTCTAGCGGAAAGTGTTGGCCAACAATATTATAAAAAATATAATGTTTATTAATTGTAATTTTACTGTATTATTAACTCTGTTTATCTGAACTGACAACACAAAACTAATGTCAGTAAACTTTATCAAATGGACAGTTACTCCTAATGTTATCTGTTACAAAACTAAAGTTTTTGTAAACTTAAGAGTTAACATCGATGTAAATATTATGTTTGGTTAAGTATTTGTTAAATTTTTTCGGTTAGATATAAATAAAATTCATAAATTAAAAAATATAATTCTCTTTAAGAACCTATCTTAAAAAATATTACTAGGTAGAAAAACGTTGCAAACTCTTACAAAACTTCGCTTTTTGCTAGTTTATAAATATGTATGGAGGGTTGTTCGTTACTACTTCCCACGAAAGTTTTGAATGAAATCAACAGAACAAGAAATACCTGAAGGCTTAATTTGTAAAGATGATTTAAGGTATCTACATTAATGTACATGAACGTCTGTTAGTGCTATTTTTTTCTCTAGTTTAAAATTAATATATTTTTATCCATACTAATATTATAAATGGGAAAGTGTATGTGTGTGTTTGTTTGTCCATCTTTCACGGCATAACGCAGAGACGAATTGACGTGATTTTTTGAGTGAAAATAGTTAAAGGGATGGACAGTGACATAGGCAACATTTTGTCTCTTTCTAATCCCCCACTTCCCAAAAATGTAAGTTGAAGTTTGTATGGAGCATTGCGCAATTTTTAAGATAGAAAGCTAGAAATTGGTATGCGGACGAAAAAATCATTCGTAATTTTTTTTGGAAGTCAACCTCAAATTTAACGATAGCAAAGCCGTAGGTAAAAGCTAGTATATCATAAAATAGCAAATAACCAAATGGTTCCTCATTTAAAGAGACAAACATGGCCTATAGAAACAAAAGATTTTGTTAATGTGTTAATGACACATGCGTACACTTATCGGCTACCTTACCCTCTAAACCGAAACATAACAGTTACAAGCACAGACGTAATTACGACAAGAATAGGTAAGATGGTGATACCAGACCTGGGTGAGTCAATGCAGAACTCTACCACATTTTAGTCACAACAATAGTGACTCGTATAGTCAATCATTCGTCTTTTACGTACTGCCTGGCAGAACGACAGATGGTCTGTATTTCGAAACGGTGCTTTTTAATAATAAAATATAAAAAAACCAGAAATAACAAATAATCTTTGAGTAATCGATGATCTTAGTTGTATCGAGTCGTCCTTAAACTATTGTCACCTTAAACATCAGTGAAACCGACTCATTTCTTGTCAAGAGCGTTTCCACCAAAATTAATGACAATTTCAGTGTTTCCAACTCTTCAAAAAATCGCCAACTTTTGTTTTCATTGTATCTTCAACGAGTTGCCAACAATTTGAATTCCCGCTGCAATAGCGTCAGTGCTTGTCACGGTTGTGTTCCGGTTTGGAGGGTAAAGTAGCCGGTAAACTTATGCATGTCATTAGATCTCGTCACAAGACAGCAACGCACCATTAACATCTTTGGTGTCATAGGCGAAGGTTGACTCTTTCCATCAGGAGACCCATCTGCTTGTTTGCTATCTTATGATATAAAAAAATCATATGTACTGGGTAGGACCAAGCCTGAAAGGAAGAAAAGAACTTGCAGTGATTGAACTATTAAATGCTTTGAGAAGACATGATGATGATGACTGTTAGCAGGTTGCATTATTGATAGACACATCGGAAACTTTCATCGCATGAAAGAAAATTTTTAATTTTCCTACGTTACGTAATTTTTGTTAGCATCACTGATAGCTTTCTGTGCATCCTTTTTCATATTTCTATTTTTATAATTTTCATCAATTGAGTCCCATAGTATGGTTTGTATGCGATATAAATTAATTAACAACTCGACTGATGCGTTCGTTCTCGCATCGGCATGATTGTTTCTTTTTGTTGCCAACTAAGCGTTTCCACAGAATTAATTAATCTCGGCAACAAGTTTATTCTTTTGATGTTTACCGCCAGAAACTGAAAACACGGTTTCCAACATTTGATTACAATTTTTTTGCCAACTCCAGTTAGAGAAACTTTTCTCACCAACACGTGTTGACAACACAAAAGTTGGTAATTTTTGTTCAGTGGAGACTCGGCTCCACACTTACAGGCTTTTGAATGCCCGAATATTTCAATGGTAAGAATTTTGGTAAATTAAAAAAGAAGAAAAGTCTTATAGACATTATCTACATAAAAAAATGGAAATAAAATATAATTTACCTAAAACTATTGCAATTGATTCTACTGCAGATTCTGAACTAACTAGTTTCAGCTTTCGTATGAAGTAAAGGACATCTTGACCTAAAATAAAATTATTTTTTAATGAAACCTTCCTAAGATTTTTTTTATAGAAAGGGGGGCAAACGGACAGGAGGCTCACCTGATGGTAAGTGATCACCGCCGCTCATGCACAATCACACTATCACAAGATTTGCAGTTGCGTTGTCGGCCTTTTAAATGAAAATGAAATGAAATGAAAAATATTTATTTGCAAGAATATGGGTGTCACAAGTTATTAGAATAAATTAAATTACCATCATATTCTACCATAATATGGCGTGCAAACATTTTAATTTAGGTCGATTTCTTTATAATTACTACCGGATCGGAACGCGGCCACATACTGAGAAGATCCGGCGGAAGAAACTCAGCGGGCTTCTTTTTTTCTATTTCACGTATTACAATTGTATGTATTACAATTTACTAGAATTATTTCACATCAAAAGTTATTTTTACAATTTACAAAATATGATCTTATGCTCAATCCAAATTTTTACAATTTGTACGGCAAATTTTGTAAAATGGTAATTTTTTTGTAAATTTACCATTTTACAAAATTTGCCGTTCAGTTTTTATTACATTTAAATTTCAAGGTAAATTGTACAAGCTTATATTTCTGTTTATTAACATTTAATCTTATCTGCTAAAAATTCTCTAATATCATAATATGTTTTATTTAAAAGTAAATCAAACAATTTTTTGCGAAATTTATTTATAGGTAATAATTTTAGACTATCAGGAATATGATTGTATATATTAATTGCCATACAATATGCATTTTTTTTATAAATATTTAGTCTTTGGCTTGGCACATGTAGCTTCTCACTGTTTCTAAAATATGAGTTCCCTAATACTTGAGCATTTGTTTTAAACAAATGTTGATGTTTTTTTACAAATACGCATACCGACAGTATGTAAAGACAAGGTAAAGGTAGTATTTTAAGAGTTTTAAATAGGGGTTTACATGAATGTAGTTGATTAACATTACATATTGCACGTATACATTTCTTTTGAATTCTGAAAATCCTAATTAAGTCAACTGAGTTTCCCCAAATAGAGATTCCATATTGCAATACAGATGAGACATATCCGTGATATGCCAGCAATGCATTGTTTAAGTTGGCTACTTCTCTTATTCTTCTCAAAACATAGATAAATCTGTAAATTTTTTTGCAAGGAGAATCAATGTGCGCTTTCCAATTGCAATGGTTGTCAATAAATATTCCTAGAAATTTAGTGTATTCAGTATTTTCTATATTTATATTGTTAAATAATATATTTAATTTTTGAACTTTATTGCTATAACATGTTTGAAATTTAACTATCTTTGTTTTAGTCAAGTTAATTTTTAAATTATTACTTTTTAACCATTCAGGGGATCTGCATTATCACGTAATCTGTTGCTAATTGTAAATGCTCTCCGAGTCGGTGTACTTCATCATTTCCACTATGGGACCTGTAAAGGAACGCATAGATGCGTGGATGGTCGTCGCACTCTATGCGTAGCCAGAGGATGGATATGTCCCTGCCTTCAAGGCTGCTGAGACGTCGGGAACAGATATCCTCTCTGTCGTAAGCACAAACTCCTGCCCGGGGTACAAATAAATGCTCTTATTTGTACCCTGGGTAGGAGAGATATGATATATCCGCCAGAGAAGATATCTGTGTCTCGGTTAAAATGAGCAAGGCCGACTTAGCCGTCTCAAGGTGATAGTGGACGGCATTTAAACTAGAGTGAAGACCCCTAATATTAATAAAATCCACGCGAAGTGTGGTAGGGGGTGCCTTTATTTTTTTGCTTCGTTTGCCCCGAGCAGCATAGTTTTTTTTTTCATAAGATAGCAAACAAGCAGATGGGTCTCCTGATGAAAAGAGTCAACCATCGCCTAAAGACACCAAAGATGTTAATGGTGCGTTGCTATCTTGTGGCGAGGTCTAATGCAACATGCAAAAGTTTACCGGTTACCTTACCCTCCAAACCGGAACACGACAGCGACCAGCACTGATGCTATTGCGACAGGAATAGGTAAGGCGGTGGTACCAGACTCGGTCGAGCCGATGCAGAACTCTACCACCTAGTAGTCACGATGTTAGTGACGCGCATACCCACTCACCTTTTACGACTTGCCTGGCAGAACGGCAGTTGGCCTATTCTTCAAAGGAGCCCGGGATGAACACGGGGAAAAAGTGTGTGAGTGCAATTCTGCCCCAGGGCAGCCTGGGCATCCATGCTCAGGTTGATTGCAAACTCCTGAATATGGATGTCCAGAGGGGGATTCTCCACCGCTTACGCTAATGGTACCCCCTGGGGTAAACAACTACCTTTCAATTCTGCTTCCATAGTATTAGGGGGAATATAATATAAGTAAAGCGGTGGTACCATGTACCTGGGCGAGATGTTGCAGAACTCTACCATCTAGTATACAAATAAGTAGTATTTGCTTGTTTCACCTTTATACGATACCTACCAGAACGGCAGATGTTCTATTCTTGAAAAGAGCCAGGAACAACATGGAGAAAATAATTAAAAAAGTTATTTAGAAAAACTTTTCAGTTTTTCCTACGATATAATTTAAGTCAGCATAATTTGAAATTTCGGGAGAAAATTAAATCAGCGAAAACCCAAGTTAAGTACGTCCTTAATAGTTAAGACGGCCTTAAACCAACGAGGGAAGAGGGCACATTAAAAAATCTACGTCTTAAATATTTTAATTGCCACCTCTATATTCAGCTATAAAATTACTTTGCTTTTAAATAAATTTAGGCGTTTTACAATATAATGGTCTGTCCGTCAAGGTTCTATTATTTATAACCACCCTTCTACGTATTTATAAGTTGCGATCATCTTTTTATATAATGGGATAGCAAACAAGCACAAGACTCTCCAGATGGAAAGAGATAACCATCGCCTATAGACACCAAAAATGTTAATTGTACGTTGCTGTCCATGTGACAGATTGGTAATGCCACATGCGTAATTTTATCGGCTTCCTTATCCTTCCATGACAATAACAAGCATCGACGCTATGATGGCAGGAATAAGTAAGACGTGGAGACGATGCAGAACTCTACCGCATAGTATCTGCCACGATATCAGTGACAAATATTAAACTTCTGCTACCTTTTGTGAGATGCCCAGTGGCAAGACAGTTGATATATTCTTTACAAGTGAGCCCAGACCAACAAGGAGGTTTTAATTCAATTTTTCTCAACTCAACTCTCCCCGTAGAGACAGCTCTCTTTAAAGAAATAAAAAAAACAACTGTCCCCGAGTTATTCTGAACCCCTTTGGTGGTTGAGTTTTAGAACATCTCAACCGGGATTGGTACCACTACCTTATAGCGTAACGTCGAGTTCCAGTTTGGATTTGGAAGCTAAGTTAATCAGTTACTTCATTGATTTAAAGTGAACTTGTATGGGACTTTTAATTAGACAGATGACAACTGTCATCTGTTTAATTAAAAGTCCCATACAAGTTCACTTCGTGTCATTGACGAGGCATCATTAAACTTTCAAGAGTTTATAGACGACGCTTATCTCTTTCTATCAGCAGATTATCAACTTGTTCTATCTTATGATATCTACATCTATACATATAATAAAATCATAGGAAATTCAAAACTGTGCATTAAATATTTTTTTAAAAGAATACTTGGGGCATGATCTACAATCGATATCGAAGCCAAAAATATAGTTTTTAGAATTTTTGTCTGTTTGTCTGTTTATCTGTTTGTCTGTTTGTCTGTATGTATGTCCGGGGTAAAAAGTACTGCATGGATTTACTTCAAATTTTGCATGAATATTACTAACAGGTCGGGTAGTTAACATATAGGCTACATATTATCACGCTATCACCTACGGGGAGGAGCTGTGCGGAGTAAACGAAGTCCGTGCGGACGAAGTCGCTAGCAACAGCTAGTAAAAATAACGTTGTAATAACAATATTTGTGACATAATTCACAGCGTAAAATTTTCATTCGCTAGAAAATGAAAAACCGATTATTCAAGCGGGAGTCGCAATTTGTGGATTTAAAGCACCAAGTGAAAATAGTCGATACGAAATAATTTCTTGCAAACTGTTAATTATTGAAAAGTAGAAGAATTCAAAATATATTGAGCTTGGAATTGGACGGAGTTACACAAAAAGATCCAATCCACACAAAATCTGTTTAGAAATATTGAAGTTTGATGTTGGATATTTTTAAATTTTTTAACATGCCGTACAAGGGGATTAGTTCTGACGTTGAATAAAGTAATAGAGGGCTACTTTTGCTTAGATTTTTTTTACTGGCCAATTGTATTGATGTTTAGCATCAGTTTGGTGCACTTAAATTATTTTTGACCATATTGTGGATTGGATCTTTTTCGTTTAACTACGTCCGATTGAAATGATGCTATGAAACATTTATTTGAAATACTTAGTCACTATATGTATTTTCAACTCGTTTTAATTTTAGCCTATTGCCACATTATTTTACCACTATATGTATGGTGTAGTTTCAATCAAATATTCAAGATCGTGGCCCTATAAGTGGCTTATGAAATAAGAACACAAGTACAGGTGTGGTCTTATTTTGTTGGATTGTCCTTAAAAAATTTCAATGTACCTAGTAAAATTTTGTAAATAGTGAACATTTTGTAAATTATAAAAAAAATAATTGCACAAAATATGAAACTTATAATTATAAAAATAACTTTTGTAATATGAAATCATCATTGTACATTTATAACAAGTACATAAAATAAAGAAAAAAGACCAGCCCGCTGAGTTTCTTCCGCCGGATTTTCTCAGTGTGTGGCCGCATTCCGATCCGGTAATAATTCTAAATAATCGATAGAATGTTTTAAATGTAATATTATATAATGATAATTTTTTTTAATATTTGCACGCCATATAATGGTAGAATATGTTAGTATTTTAATTTATTTTTAACAACTTGTAACACCCATATTCTTGCAAATAAATATTTTCTTTCTTTCTTTCTTTCTTTCCAATCACAGTTAACGTGCGGACGCGTCACGTCACGAAAAAAATTTATGAGCGGTATGCGACTTGCAATTTTAACCTTTAAACCTATAAATTTGAAGTTAAATTTTCAAAGAGATAAATTTATAAAATATCACGAGATTTCACCAGAAAAGCGGACCAATAGTTGGAACTACACCATAACTTACAAAAATATGTTTTATGACATTGCTATATTTTTTTTTTTGTTTCTGTATATATTATTCTCTAGCCATTTCCTTGCGCTGAGTTTGTAAGCAACGCTGAATTTTCAACGAATAAAGTGTTGTAGCGTATTAGTATATATATATATATATATATATATATATATATATATATATATATATATATATATATATATATATATATATATATATATATATATATATATATATATATATATATATATATATATAGCGTAAAAGTATTAAGCTTACCAATAGCGTTAGTAATTGATAATATCATCTTCGGGATTAAAGGTAGAAGCCGATAAACTTATGCGTGAGTTATGACCGTCTCGCCACACGGATAGCATCATACCATTGACATCTTTGATGTATGTATATATACGATGGTCGTCTCTTTCTATCGGCGAGTAATGTACTTGATTGCTAACCTTTGATATAAAATAGCAAATTTTATATAGTCTTTGTTAAATAACAAAATGCTGCGTAGTATTTTCATTTAGCAGAAAATTAATAACAGATTGTTCGAACCAGCGTCGCAAGATGGGAACTGTGAGCGCCGAGTGAAAATAGTCGATACGAAATCATTTCCTCCTGCGAACTGTAAATTATTGAAAAGTAGAAGCAAGTTCAATATAACCGAGCTTGAAATTGAAATGGTGCTGTGAAATATTTATTTGAAATACTTTGACTCTATTTTTCAACTCGTTATAATTTCAGCCTTATTGCAGCATTAAGGTCATTGCTTATTACTATTGTGGCTTGAAAGGATAAAGTTTACCAATTTGTTTATTTGTTTACTGTATTTAAGACAATTTTTTTAAACTGTGTTGTTGTTTATAATAGTAACTGATTTTTTGTATTTTTTAATTAATTATTGAATTCTAAAAGTTATAAGAAAACTAATACGTGTTTAAACTTACCTCATAATATTGAAACTTTTGAATGTAAATAAAAATAATAATGTTGCATGCCGTTTGTGTAGAGAAATAGAAGAAACTACATTCTGTATAATTTTAAGAACAATGTAACACATCCTGTTTTAGCAATAAATAATTTGATTGATTTATCACTATCACTACATAGTATAAAACAAAGTCGCTTTCCACTGTTATTCCCTATTAGATAGTTATGGTTAGATCTTTAAAACTACGCAACGGATTTGGATGCGGCTTTTTTAAGTAGATAGAGTGATTCAAGAGGAAGGTTTATATGTATAATAACATCCATTATATAGTAGATAAATACTGTTATAAAAATATTTAAAAAAACAACGTTTGCCCGGTCAGCTAGTGAGAAATGAATGTTCTTAAACCACAACTGATTTACGTCAATGCTTGATATTGTTGTGTTCCAGTTTGGAAGTTAAGGTGGTGGGTGAACGTACGCATGTAGTATTACCATCCCGCCTCATGAATATCAACCCAGCAATAATATTTTGGTGTCTATAGGCTATGGTTTTGTTTTTATAAAAAACAGGTTTCTTCACATAATTATTAAGTTGCAATTAAGTTATAATATTATGTACAAAAACAACATAATTAGCCAATTACTGCAGTTAAGCAACATTAGAAACGTGTCTTAATTAGTCTTAAGAGAGGTGCTTTAAAGGGAAGGCGGTGAAAATTTAATTATAAAAACTTGGAAAATTACTACTTACAATGAAATTACCCGTAAATTAAATTATGATTAATTTTTCTGGCTAATTAAAAATACAACTTATAAATTAGATTTGGCATTTATTTTTTTAATTTTCTTTTTTTATAGAAGAAAGGGCAAACCGACATGTGGAGCTACTGAAGGTAAATGATCGCCGCCACCCGTGGACATCTGACATCTGAGGTTTTGCAGTTACGTTGCCGGTCTTTTAAGAACGAGTAAGATCTTTTCTTGAAAGTTTTTTCCACAAAGGAGTAGTATGAGACGAAAAGTGCCGTGAGAAACGTATCGTTGTGGATTTTCAGACATCGAGATGGTGAGGGTTTTCAACTTTTTAACTAACTTCAAATTACTTTTTAATTAACTTCAAATTTTCGATGATGGAATTTCGCTGCAAGAATTAATCTGAACAACTCGTCGAAACACTTCTTATGATAGATGCGATAGAAGAGGCAGAGAGATCTCGACCGCCCCGTTGATTGAGTGGTTTGCGAAGCTAACTATGAATCGATGGGGCTCGGTTTCGATACCTGACAGGGACAAACATTTGCGTAATAAGCACAGGTGTTTGTATTTCTGGACTTGGGTGTTTATTATGTATATTACAGTATTTATATATCTATTTTTTGTATTAGTATCATTTACTTTAACACTCATAATCCAACCAAATAATTTGCTGACTTTGGGGTTAAATCGATTTGTGTAAGTTGTCCAGCAATATTATTTATAAAAAAAATATCTGAATTTTTGCGTAACGTGAAAAAATCAATTTCGAAATAGCCTGGTCGTCAACGATTCCAACAGCTCTATGCTGAAAAGTAAATAATTTAATTTTAGGGCTAAAAAGGTATAGAGTAGTTTCACCTTCATTACATTTTTCATAAATAAATAGCCTTTATTTATTATTTATGACAGCAAATATACACTGAATAGAATACATTAATAAGTAAGTAAATTACTAGTAATATGGGTTTATAGATATGTATATATGTATATATATATAATATAACAACCCGCAGCCCCATTTGCCATCCTCACCTGCACGCGCAGTCCAGCATCTCTGCAGCGGTACCGTGGTCCCCCCTGCTAGATAACGAACGAAGCAATGGCGGCTGAGAAATGGCGGTATAACCATAGACCTGATCGGGAAACCGGTTGGAAGAGGCTTCAGCAGCCTTAGGGACTAAATATCCCTCGAAAAGTCTGGTGCAGAAGGCAAGGTGAAACCACTGCAACTATTCTCCCAAGAAAATCATCATGCAAGTAAAGTCAAAGGAATCACGATACGATTGCAATACGAGCTTCTTAGCAACCGGCGCCGTGCCGCCTCCGGGGCGCGCGGTGTGAAATGGATTACCGGCCATGCAGGAGTAGGAAACCAGGTTCCACGTGGAAATTGTGTTACTGGAATCACTGCCAGTCCTGTCGAGCTGCGTAAAGCACAAAAACTAGGAACGTGGAATGTACGTGGCTTACTGGAAACTGGAAAACTCGACATCCTGGTAAGAGAAATAGACCGGTGTGGACTGAGTATTTATGGATTAGCCGAAACACATTGGAAGGGTAACGGACATTTTCATACTGAATCCCATGTCATCTAGATGTCGGGAAATAGTATCAACAGCCAAAATGGAGTAGCATTTGTAATTCCAAAACATCTGCAGAATTGTGTGCTGGGTTATGAGTCAATCAGCGACCGTGTAATGATTATAAAGCTAAAAGCGTCACCTGTAAACTTAAATCTCATACAAGTTTATGCTCCAACTAGTACAGCGAATCTTGACGCCATAGAGAGTCTCTATTTAGGATCGTAAAACACAATTTCAAAGATTCCTAACAGAGTACTTCTCTTAATCTTATGTGATTTCAATTCCAAAATAGGGGCTACATCTCGTCAGTTCAGTAACTCTGTAGGGAATTTTGGACTTGGATTACGAAACGAAAGAGGAGAACGTCTCTTGCAATTTGCGGATTAAAATCTGCTTGTTTGCTATCTTATGATATAAAAAAAAATGCCCGTATCCCCAAAGACGTAGGCAGAGGTACAAATCAGTGCATCCACGATTAGCCACAGATACTTAGACCTACAATGTAATAGGCGCCAAGCCTATAGTTACCGGGTATTTGTTCAATCCCGGGCATAGTTAATTTTATAAGAAAACTGAAAAAACTCATTTTTAATTTGCCCGACCTGGGAATTAAACCACATTTAGCAAATTTTCTTTGAAGTGTTTACCCCGTGTGTGTGTACATGTCGCAGTGAAATTGTCAATAGCCGTTAGATTATAATCTACCTAGGTTAGGTTAGCAGTTAAATTATATCACTTAGGTAAATTATAATCTAACGGTACTGACAATTTCACTGCGACACACACACACACACACATATATATATATATATATATATATATATATATATATATAATATTTTAATTTTCGGTTTAATTCATTGCAAGTGGTAATTTTCCGGATTATTATTGCGGATGTCCATGGCCGGTGGTGATCGCTTACCATAAAGATCACCACGAAAGTAGATAGGTATTTTGTATTCGTTTCTGATACCGAATATGATATTATTGTTATGTTAATAATATAAATGTTGAAAGGCGAAGCTGTTGACGATAAATAGCCTTAATGAGTTCCTCCATCAAACATTTATTCCCATCTATAACCTTCATCACTATTCGACAGCCGGCTAATGATGTTTTGTTGTTGATGGCTATTTATTAAACAACTGCTCTTTGTTCTTGACCGACCGGCTGAAATATTAATCAGCCACATAATAATTTAAGGGGCTTGGGTATTATAGGTGCTTTACTGCTATAGATCTGACTATAATTTTTGTTCAAACGATTATATAAAAAATCGAAATTAGATATCAGATTAGGTAAGATAGCAAAAAAGCAGATAGCTCTTCTGATGAAAAGAGAAACCAATGCCTATAGACACCAAAGATGTTAATGGTGCGTTGCGATCCTTGTGTCGGGGTCTTAATACCACATGTGTAAGTTTACCGGCTACCTTACCCTCCAAACCAAAATACGACAGTGAAAAAGACTAACGCTATCGCGGTATAACCAATCGGTCGCCTTTTACGACCTGCCTGGCAGCACGGCAGTTAGTCTATTTTTCAAAAGAACCCGGAACAAATGTTTAAGTATATCTTCTATCCAATAGGTTTGTATCTAATATCCAATAGGTTTGTATCTAATATCCAGTAGGTTTGTATCTAATATCTTCTATCAAATAGGTTTGTATCTACTAGGAATGAATCGGATATATGGTAGTTTTTAATGATCGTTTGTACCTATTGGACATGTTGTAACCTATTGGATAGGTTTGTATCTAATATCCAATAGGTTTGTATCTAATATCTTCTATCAAATAGGTTTGTATCTACTAGGAATGAATCGGATATATGGTAGTTTTTAATGATCGTTTTTATGATATGGAGGCAACAAAAATCTAAAATATTTATTACCAGCTGTACCCGCGACTTTGTTCGCGTGGAATATTTTCTAAAATAAAACCCGAAATCCGACGGGAACGGGAACTAAGCGGGATTCCCGTTCCTGTCGGATTTTCGGGATGTAAACTATCAAATATCCTTTCTTGGGTCTCAAACTATATCTGTACCAAATTTCATCCAAATCGGTTCGGTGGTTTAAGCGTGAAGAAGAGACAGACAGACAGAGTTACAGAGTTACTTTCGTTTTTATAATATTAGTATGGACTAGTATGGATAAATATAAGTATTAATATTTTTTTAGGATACCAATTTGGCAACAACAGATATTAAGTCAAATAACAGTGAACACAAATCTGATAGTAAATAAAAAAAAAAAGAAAGAAATATGGTAAGATTTTTTAACTACCCGCTACGAATGTAATCATAATCATTTATTGCAACAAATATACTAGATACATAAAGTTGTTCTTAATTAAGTTTGTTCACATATTTCACCTTATGGCATGCAATAGCTATAATTTTTATAGCATAGCAATAAAATTTATATATAAAAAAACTATACATTTATGTATTTATAACACTATTATTATTTTGGTAATATATTTTATATATTCATTTTTCTTTGCACAATATTCTCATTTTTTGAGTCTGTAAAAAAAATCAGTTAAATAAAGTTAGATAAAAATGAGTGTATATGTTTTAAGCATTCAAGTATTTTTTTAACCAATTTAAAAGTTTAAACCTTAAAAACAACAAAGAAAAATATCGACACGCGGGATTTGAACCTGCGACCATCTCCCTAAAGCCGGGACGCTCTTCCACTGAGCTAGTGTTGACAGTCTCGAGGGGCGAAATTCTTCTTTGCTATATGATCGATTACGTTTCCCAAGCACAAGGTGAGTGCTATGACACAAAAATAATTAGAAATACGAAAGGACTGATCAAAATTATAAATGTGAATTTTATCTGTAACGATGAACTCATTTAACTAGTTACACGTATGTATATCTAGCGATCAATCGTACAATCGACGTAATTGATCATATAGCAAAGAAGAATTTCGCAACCTGGAGCCTGTCGACACTAGCTCAGTGGAAGAGCGTCCCGACTTTAGGGAGATAGTCTCAGGTTCAAACCCCGCGTGTCGATATTTTTCTTTGTTGTTTTTAAGGTTTTCCCAGTTTCCCAAGAACGGAGTGAGTGCTATAACACAAAAATAATTTAAAAGTTATTTCAATCATATTATTTTTCATTTAATATCATTCAATTATATTCAATATACACAGGGCACACAAAAAGTTTTGCACTTCTAGCTAATCGGAACTATGTGAATTTCGAATGTTATATTTTTAAAAGTTCCAACCTTCATAGTAATAAAAAAAACAATTGGCGGGAAATGATTTGTCAGTTTGTTTTCAGTAAACTCAATGAAAACAAAAAGTTTTCATTGAGTTTACTGAAAAGTTCTTGATGTTTTCTGACGAACGTACATGATTCTAATATATATTAAAGATATTACACGAATCAAGTGGGTAAGAAATTTACTGATTTTGCCCCGATTTTCGAAAATCGAGCTTTCACTAGATCTCCACATTTTGAGGTTCTAGGAACCTTTTCTGACTATTTTTTATGATGACGTCAGTATGTCTGTATGTATGCATATGTGTGTGTGTATGTATGTATGTAAATATCTCATAACTTTTGAACGGATTGACCAATTAAAACGCCGTTGATAGCATTCGATTGAATTCCTCTCAAGTTAGACTTCAAAAAAATATGAACCTAGTTGGTTTAGGATATTTTGAGAAATTTGGAAAAAACCTCAAAAAAAGTTTTGGTGAAACAGTATTTTTTTTTTATAACTTTAGATTAATGTACCGATTGAGCACAAAATCTAGTCAGCTTTATTCCTCAAAAAGCTACGTCTAATGCATAAATTTTCCTATGACCTCAAAAAAATGGAGTTCCGATGAAAACTCGATTTTTGAAAATCGGGGCATAATCAGTAATTTTCTTATCTACATACGTAGAGGGAAATTAAAAGTTAAGCATGTAGGTATTACACTACCCGTGCGAAGCCGGGGCAGGTCGCTAGTATCATATATTTGGACATTGGTATATAAATTTTCATGATCAAAATAATTAATGCTAAACGATATTTATTATTTATAAATATTTGCTATTTGTATAAAAATACCACATTACGTAAGTGCTGCTGCTAAGCTGTCTTCGTGTCGAATCGGCTAGAAAGTCAAAGAAAAACGGGACCCTTGTAGAAATTACACAAAATCTAATCAGCTCTATTTCTCGAAAAGCTACTTCTAATGCATAAATAGCATCAAAATCGGTTAATCCGTTCGGTCGTAATCTTTGACGAAACATTTTGAAAAAAGTGTTTTTTCGACATAACTTCGAAATTTTTCAACCAGTAGTTTTCTGGTATGCCGTTTCAAAATCGAATCTAATTTTCAAAAGTTATGTACAGCTTTTCAAATATTAAAATCACCTTGTTTTTAGCAAACTTAGTTTATATTTTTGAAATAGGTTTCAGGTTATTATTGACATAAAATTTTATCAGTTTTTTTCCTTGAAAATCTGCGTCAAATACCGTTAATAGTATCAAAATCGGTCAATTTCCTTAGGATTTATTAATGACGGAAATTTTTGAAAAAAATTTTCTCTCTTATCGATTCGATCGATATGAAATTTTCAACCTATAGATTTTGTACCTAAAGCAATATTTTAGATCACAAAAAATAAGTTGAATGCCATTCGCAAAATCAAAATCGTTTTTTTGTTTACAAAGTATAAAGTTTTTCAAAAATCAATGCACTGCAATGCAAAACATCCTGCACATGCACACTCATGCACACGCGCTCTTGTAGTTTTAACCACGGATTAAATGGATACGCCTTTCAAGACAATTTCTAGGTTTGTCAGTGTAGCTTGCATTAACATACAGAGTTCTACTACTTACGGATGAAATAAAATAATTTCAAGGGTAATTTTTAAATCCTGTCAGCTCATTCGGTACTGTAAAACAGTACAACATGGTTTATTTCTATTTTTCGCAATATAACCTACAAATGTATGATGATATTTTTGTCAGCAAAAGGAGCGTTTGCTCATATGCGTGGTGACACATTTCCTTCCCAATGGCGTGTCTATTAGTATTTATGTGGTCTGTGGTTTTATTTTTGATTTTGTTCCTAAGACAAGAACCTAAGAACTTGTGAGTAATAAAAAATAAGGTTTGCGTTCTCAATCACATTTTTAATATAAATACAGTTATATTCTTCTCCTGTACCACACTAGCACAAGAGACAGGGTTAACCTGTGCTTTGATTTTTCCCTGTACGAATGCAAATAAAATTTTATTATTAAAAAAAATATATTAAGAACATTTATTTTTGGAATCGAATTTTATTTTCTGTTTATTATATAGTATACTTGTATTTCACTAAAATTGAGAGGACATTGTTATCTATACATATAATAAAATCGTAGGAAACTCAAAACTGTACATTGAATATTTTTTTTAAAAAAATACTTGGGCGTGATCTACAATCGATATAGAAGCCAAAAATATAGTTTTTAGAATTTTTGTCTGTTTGTCTGTATGTATGTCCGGGGTAAACTCAAAAAATACTGCATGGATTTACTTCAAATTTTGTATGAATATTACTAACAGGTCGGGTACATATTATCACGCTATCACCAACGGGGAAGGGGCAGTGCGGAGTAGTGAACGAACTCCGCGCGGACGAAGTCGCTGGCAACAGCTAGTTGATTGTAAATGAGGATATAAATAAAATGTATAATTTTCGTTTTACTTACGTTACGTTACGTTTTGTATGTCCGGGGTAAACTCAAAAAATACTGCATGGATTTACTTCAAATTTTGTATGAATATTACTAACAGGTCGGGTACATATTATCACGCTATCACCAACGGGGAAGGGGCAGTGCGGAGTAGTGAACGAACTCCGCGCGGACGAAGTCGCTGGCAACAGCTAGTTGATTGTAAATGAGGATATAAATAAAATGTATAATTTTCGTTTTACTTACATTCAGTGTAGGTATGTCTTGTTAGCAGTACTAAATAAATAAACCTGAGCATATTCTTCACAAATATGCCGATTTCAGATAAAACTTACTGAAGTATTTTATTGAGCGCCGCAAAAGCAAATCGTATATAAACAGGCCAGTTAAAATGTTGGCATTTTAAAAATAAATAACGAAAGTTTCAGAGAGTTATTATTAAAGAGCGGTGTTGGAGCCATACTTATGTACATACAGTGAGTATTAATATCCCTTTCTAACTTGGAAGGAGCATGTAGGCAGGTAGGTCGATGGCATTAGCATTAGTAATAATAAAATGATTTTATTTATAAAATATTTTTTTATCAGAAGTGTTAGCAATTGCGCTTAACGACAAGTACTAGACGGCCAGGTGTAGCGCACCTATGTGATTTATGCACCTTATTATTGTGACATAATGACGTCATTATTAACAACAACGCTCAAATATAAATAGGGATATAGTATAAATAGGCTGTGATAAGATTTTTCGATTAAGTGAAATTATATCGCTTCTTGAGGGCGTTGCAGCAGTTAGCAGGCTTGTCTTTTTTTTCATATCATTTTTTAAATAAGATATTACATAATGTTTGATTTGTAAATATCTAATTGTTACAGTAATGATAAAGATTGCTAATATGAGGAGCAGTTAATCCCTTGCTTTTTTATAGTAACCTTTTTTACACAGTTTTATTTTAACACATTTTTTAAATTTGTTAACTGGAAAACTCTTATTGGCTTCAGGCAGCTTATTTTAGAGGCGTGTACTTTGCCCCATAAAAGAGTTGCTTACTCTGTGGAGACGAGACTCATGCACAGCAAGATTGTTTTTTTCCCTTGTATTTAGGGAGTGAATATCACTATTCTTTTTAAATAAGCAAATATTTTTACGTACATACATCAAGGTTTCAAATATATACTGAGAAATGATAGTTAAAATATTGATTTCTTTGAATTTTCCTCTTGGGGAGGTCCTTGGGCTAAGATTGCAAATTGCCTTTGTAGCCCTTTTTTGTAATATAAATAATAAATATTGTATTTATTTCAGCCAAATTACCCCAGAGAAGAATTCCATATGAATTATGACATGATACTATGAAAATAACTAAAGTAAACAAGGCGTGCAGTGTCAACATCTCGCAGTGCTAGCGTGCAGTAAGCTGTTTAATTTTTTTCACTGCGAATGCTGCTGAACTTAGTCTACTGGCCAATTTCTCGATATGTAGTCCCCAATGCAATTTTTTATCTACAGTAACTCCTAAATATGTGCTAGAGACCGTAAGATCCATTTTTACCCTTAGGTTGTACATCGGTATCTACATGCCTTTCCATTAGGCATTGAAAATTTAATACACTTAGTTTTTGTTACCATTTAAAAGCAGATTATTGACACTCAACCAGTGTACAACTTTTGAAATCATATAATACAATAAAATTTCATGCTTATCACCCACATAGTAAGGTCCTTACGGGATGGAAAGATTGACCCTTAAGGGAAACTCATTGTGACAGCAGCACCAGAGGACCTTATTTCGTTAATTTTGACCTTCTGAATTCTTCCATTTAAATAAGAAACCAAAAAGTCGAGAGCCTTATTTCTAATTCTATAATGGTGTAATTTCCTGATTAATATGCTATGATAAACACAGTCAAAAGCCTTTGATAAATCACAAAACATTCTAATTGTATCCTGAGACTTCTCCCAGGCTTTATAAATTTTCTTTAATAATTTTACACCAGCATCTGTATCTGAGCGATCCTTTGTAAAACAAACTGTTTATCATGAAATAATTTAAATTTAATAAAATGTTCTAACATTTGACCGAGAATGATTTTTTTAAATATTTTACTCAGGGTAGGCAGAACCGAAATAGGTTGATTCTGGTCCAGATTTAGAACCAGATTTAAAAATAGGAATAACTTTGCTAAGTTTCATAAAATCAGGAAAAAACCAGGAGTGACCCCATAGGTCAGACGTATTTTTTCAAATATCTTATGTTTTAAAAGTTTTAGGTATATCCTTAACTTCTACAAACGAAAATTCAAAAGATTTTTCACATGTCGGTACACACTGCTTCAGTAGTAATTCTCCAAAGCTCACCGATGAGGTAAAATCTTGTTGTTGAAATAGCTACATTGGTAAGGAATTTTTTCAACTCCATCGCTACATCTAAATCTTCCTTTGCAATTAATCCGCTTACTTCCAACTGGCATTCGTCATTAAAAATTCTGGACTTACCGGTTTTACATTTAATAATGTTCCATGTAATTTTAATTTTGTTTGATGATTGCCTTATAATATTTTTTATGTACAAGGATTTTGCAGAATCACAGACTCTTCTAAAAATTTTTGAATAGTTCTTCACATATTCTATTAATATTATATCTATCCAAACTTTCGCATTTATAATATCTTCAATAATATTATTATAAATGCAAAAGTTTGGATGTTTGGATGGATGTTTAATACTTAATCACACAAAAACAACTGAACGGATTTCAATGAAATTTGGCGCATAGATAGTAGATGACACAGGCTATTTTTTATCCCAGAAATGTTTGTTAATCCCAGGGGATTCGCCAAAAACTTTTATAATGCAGCGGGCCGCACGCTGCAGCTAGTACAAAATATTTTGATCAGGGTAATTTATCCATTCATATCCACCAAATAATGATACATATATGATCGTATTAAGCTACCAAATAATGCCTTTAAAGATCAAACAGGGTTTTGTTATATCTGCCAGGCAGGTCCCAAAAGGCGACCGATTAACTATACTTATCACTAAAAAGGTGAAATTAAATTAAATTTGCTTTCATCCGCAAACTGTTCTATTCGATTTCTTAGACAGCTTATCTGGTCTTTGCATATGCTTCCAGATATATTAAATCATATGATGAAAAATGGGATTTTGGATAGATAGATAGATAGATAGATAGATAGATATATTTTATTTGCATGAAAATGGGTTACAGTTAATAGGTGTTACAGCTTTTTCAGAACGCCATAATCTACCGGCAATTCCGGTGTGCAAATACATAATATTACAATCTAATTAATTATAATTAATAATTACATTTTATAAATCTAAGTTCACAATTTATCTTTACAATTTACTTACAACTAAACTCATAAAATCAATACAAGAACAAAAAAAATGTCCCATCACATGTTATTATTAATTTATACCTGATAATCCATCTTTAATTATAATTTTATTTAGAAACATTGTTATAAAATATTAATCTCATTAAATATTAAATAGTTGTATAAAAAGAGTAAAGGGAACATCAATTTCATATCATATTATTAAGTCACATTCGATTATTTAATGTCATTTTATATATTAAAAAAAAAAGCTTAAAAAAAATTAAGTCACAATTAAAATTAAGTCATTGAGTAATAAAATAATAATAATAACAATTATAAATAATAATAATAATAATAATAATAAAAAAAAACTTTAACTTGAACTTTGCTATAGGACAACCTTAGTATTTGAGAAGAATTCATTTAAGTCATAGAAACATTTGTTAACTAGCCAAGTCTTTAATCTATTTTTAAATTGATTATTGTCTAGTCGTTTTAAATCATTTGGAAGATGGTTATATATACGTATAGCCGAAACATATGTACATTTAAACATTATGGATCTATATGCTTTCTCAGATGTATCGTAAATATACGTTATAACAAAAAAATATCCACCGTTTTGCATGATTTCAACGAATAAAATTAACTGATTATTATCTTGATTAAATGTTTGATAAAATGGCAGCAATTGTTTTGTTTTCCTAACCTGTTTTTCAATGCTACATTATCTAAACACTTGAATAAAATATTAACAACAAATTATCCTTTGTGTTGACAGTAATTAAAAGTTTTTATAAAAGATAATTTCGTTTAATTAGTGCAATAATTTCCATCTGACTGGAGAGAAAAATGAATAAGAATTATCGTTAATCTGTACATTTTTATGACAAAGACATGATACAAACAGTTTGCGTTACACGGTACAAGCCACTGGTTCGCTATTTTATACAGATTTTTTTAACTTCCCGTTTATATAGGAAGTTACTGATTTTGTTCCTATTTCAGAAAATCAAGTTTTAACCAGATCTCCACGTTTTGAGGCCCTAGGAATATTTTCCTACTATTCTCGTGTTGACGTTAGAAAGTATGTGCGTGTGTGTGTGTGTGTGTGCGTGCATGCAATCGTGCGTGCGTGTGTGCAATGGTTGTACCTCTGCCTACAACTTCGGAAATACGAGCGTGAAGATACTTTTTAACCAATAAATATGTTTATTTACGGAGACCCGCGCCTATTTATCAAAATTCATTATTTACAAACAGCGATTTGACGAACTCATGATTACACTCGCTAGCATACCTTGGTCGTCCGCGTGATGACCATACTTGATGAATTTTACTACTCTTTAATTTTGTTGAGATAGTATGTAGTTCAGTAGTTTAGTAATATTCTCATTTTAATTTATTTTTATTGATTACATCTGACCATTAACTATAATTTTTTCAATATACAATAGTCTTTTAGCAGTCAGCCGGTATTTTCGACGAATACATCTCGTTATAAATTGGCGTACAGGGATTTGTATGGCGGTATACAGAGAACGTTCTAGAAGCTTTGACATAGCTCTTAATCGCAAATGAGGTTTTTGAACGTTTGTAGACTGAATTCAAAGCATTTGTATGCTCGCATATTGATCCATGTTACATGTAGATTTCAATTCTAAATTTAAAATGATTTATTTGAAATTGAATCACAATAAAAAGGAGTTCCCCGTGGCAAAGGCTACAGGTCCGGGTCCTCTGTGAAAAGCATAGCCAATCTACAATTCTGCCAAGCAGTTAGTAAAAAGCGAACGATTAGCTTTGTAAATGTGCCACTGCCATGGATTTATGTGGTTTGTGTTCACTACACAGTAGAGTTCTATAACGCCTTAGGTTTTTTTATATCATAAGATAGCAAACAAGCAGATGGCTCTCCTGATAGAAAGAGAAACTATCGCCTATAGAAGTAATAGTGTTTTTTTAAATTATAAGATAGCAAACAAGCAGATGGGTCTCCTGATGGAAAGAGTCAACCATCGCCTATAGACACCAAAGGTGTCAATGGTGAGTTGCTATCATGTGGCGAAGTCTTATGCCACATGCACAAGTTTACCGCCTACCTTACCCTCCAAACCGGAACACGACCGTGACAATCACTGACGCTATTGCGGCGGGAATAGGCAAGGCGGTGGTACCAGACACGGGCGAGACAATGCAGAACTCTACCACCTAGTAGCCAATCTAGTTTTAATACAATACAAATTATTTGAATATTATGGTGGAGTACCTAAAAGGAGGAAGGGGTTATTTGAGATAAAATCTATCCTAAGCAGAAATATAAGACAGTGCAGAATTCTACCACCTAGTAGCCACGATGGTAGTGACTCTGTTGGGATTTTAATAATAATAGTGACTTTTAACTTGATATAACACTATATTTAGGCTTTTAAGAAACACACGGAATACATTATAGGTACAACGAATGGGGCGCGACTGACCGGTGCATCGGAAGATTAACTGTATATTATGTTATTATTATATTTGTTTCGCACACGATCTTCGTTCATTCTTCAACACCTCCCCTCGAAGTCATGAGCGAAACATCTAAACTCTCACTCACATCTATCATGCCTAGATTTTGTACGCATTCATCGTGCTTTGTCCTATTTAAACCTTTCGTTAAAATATCAGCGGGCATTCTTTCAGTGGACAAATATTTAAAACACACTACACCTCTTTCACACACATCTCTAATAAAGTGATGTCTCACATCGATATGTTTTGTGCATGAGTGGTAGTTTTTAGTTTGTGCAAGTTTTATGGCACCCTGATTATCATTGAATAACGTCACACACTCACAATCCACATCTAGATTATGCAACACATCACGCAAATATATGGCTTCTTTTGTTGCTTCGGTGAGAGCCATATATTCGGCCTCCGTACTCGATAAAGCAATTGTTCGTTGCTTTCTCGCTTGCCAACTAATAGGGGCTCCAGCCAAGATAAATGCATATCCGGTGTACGATCTACGATTATCAATCGTATTCGAACCCCAATCGGCATCAACCACACCAAACAAAGGTAAACCACTTCTTTCATACATTAAACCATAGTTTGACGTACCTTTCAAATATCTCAATACGCGCTTAGCTGCTTTCCAATGCTCAATATCGTAATTACTGTTAAACTGGCTAAGATAATTGACCACATAAATAATATCTGGTCTTGTGGACACAGCTAAATACATTAATGCACCAATCAAACTCTGATAAGGGTACATTTTCATTATATCATTCTTCATGCACTCAGGTTTATTCAATTTGACATTTACATCCATCGGAGTCATCATAGGCTTGCATTCACTCATATTAAAACGCTCTAACACCTTTTCCACATACATTTTTTGATTTAGATACACTCTATCTTCTTTATCACGAATAAATTCAATACCTAAACAATTACTTATTTTGCCCATATCTTTCATCTCAAACGCACTAGATAACTGACTCTTCACATCATTCATCCACAACACATCGTTCGTTGCCAAAATAATATCATCAACATAAATTGCTATCAACATCATGCACTCACCATTTCGAGCAGCAAACAGACATGGATCTTGAGGTATAGCTTTAAAACCAATAATCATAAGCTTTCTTACCAGCTCCTTATGCCACTGCAATCCAGACTGACGTAATCCATACAAAGATTTTTTTAACAAACACATACTATTATCACACTCACTCAAGGCCCTTAACCACTTTTTAGCAGTTTGTATCATTTTTTTGTCATGAACTATCATCCTATGTGTTCCTATCTTTTGGTTTGCGAGTAATCTGGACAAAACATCGCAAAGTTCATCTGGTACTTCCATATATACTTCTTCATCTAATGTACCATTCAAATAAGCAGTTACCACATCCATTTGATGAATATCAAGTCCATATTCAGCTGACAAAGCAGCTATGAGTCTTATTGATGATGCTCTCACAACGGGTGAAAAGGTTTCATGAAAATCCTCCCCTGGCCGTTGTGCACATCCTTTTGCGACAAGCCGTACCTTCTTTCCTATAGTTTTAATACCAAACACAAATCGACTCCCAATAATCTTTCGATTTGGTGGTCTAGACACTATCTCCCATGTAACATTCTTGATTTGTGCTAGAAATTCATCTTCTAAAGCACGTTTCCACTCATCTACTTCACTGGTTTGTTCAATTTCTTTCCATGTCATAGGTTCAATTGTAGCTATTCCAGCTGTCTCTTCCCTCTTTGATTCGTTACCGTCTGACTCATTTTCACTGTCTGTCTGGCGATTTACAGAACTATCCTCTATGCGTGGTCTTCCTATATAGCCTGAACGAAGTAATCTCGTTTTTCTTCTACCTCTCTTAGGTGGTTCTATTAAATTCTCCCACGAAATTGTGGAGGTTCTCTTTCTATTCGATATTCTTCTACCTCTATCGTCATTTGATTGTTTTTCAATTTCAAACATCTTCCTTGTCCTTATTCCTTCTTTACCTGGTCTTCTTGCTCTCAGAACAATGCGCTCTTCTTCTGAATTTTCTTTTTCTGTCTCATAGCTCACATTGGGTTCAAACAAATTAATTGTTATTCTGTCATTATTGTTTTCATTTTTATCTAATATCTCTTTATATTCATGTCTAAATGCACTTTCTTTCATGAATTTCACATCACGTGTCACTACCATTTTTCTTGCTTTTGGATCATATACTCTGTAGGCCTTTGATTGCAAATCATACCCTATAAAAATTCCTAATTCAGTATTTGAATCAAATTTTCCTTTCTGTGCACCTTTATTCTTGTAGTATACTTTCGAACCAAACACATTCATGTACATCACAGAAAGCTTCTTACCTTTCCATATCTTAAAAGGAATGTCCCCATTTAGTGCAGAGGTTGGACATCTATTTCTTATATAATTTGCCGTTTGAATTGCCTCAGCCCAAAAAGAAGGTGGGCTTCCAGCTTGACGCATCATACAACGCGCCATCTCCACAAGAGTTCTATTTTTTCTTTCAGCAATGCCGTTTTGCTGTGGCGTATAGGGTGCTGTTAGTCTGCGTTTGATTCCTTCCTTCTTCAAATAATTATCAAAATCATTGTTCACGAATTCCCGACCATTGTCGGATTGTAAAGCCTTTATCTGCTTACCCGTGAACTTTTCAACATATGCTTTATATTCTTTAAAAGCTTTCAGTGCGTCACTTTTATTGATAAGAAAGAAAACTTCACACCATCTTGACTTATCATCGATAAAAGTGATAAAGTACCTTTTGCCACTGAATGATTGACATCTCATAGGACCACATATGTCCGTATGTACTATTTCCAACAATTCACTTGTACGGTTAATCTGGGCTTTGGGAAACGACGCACAAGCTTGTTTTTCACTAATGCAAATTTCACACTCTGACAATTTTTCACTGTCTTTAAGAGTCAAACCATGTACTAAGCTATTTTTAGCCATCGACTTCAAGTCACGTTCGTTTAGGTGCCCTAGGCGCTCATGCCACACATCGATAGGTTTTTTCACCAACTCAACATTGTGCGCACCATTTTCACTCATTCGTACATAGTACAGATTACCAATACGGTCGGCACGTATATGAATTGTGTCGTTTTTGTCGATCACAATTGCATCGTTCTTTCTAAAACGAACTTCAAAACCCCGATCAGTAATTTTTGCTACTGATAATAAATTTGTTCGCAAGTCTGAGACATATAACACCTTTTCTATGTCTATCTGGCGATCTTCATTTCCCGTATTAACCGACATACTGACCTTACCTTGACCAGTAATTTTTACGCTTTCATTATTGGCTAAATTTAGCTCTGAATCCAGCCGCGAAAACCCCTTAATCAGTTTCCTCTCGTTGCACATATGGCCTGTACATCCACTATCGATACACCAAGCAGGGTATCTGCTGTCACCTAACATCACCTCTTCGGTGGTGGTCATCAAAATCGTTGATTTCCTTTCAGTATTCCGTGTAGCATGTTGGGCGCTCTGCTTTTGTTTATTCACATTTTTAGCTTTGCATTCTTTAGCAAAATGTCCACGACCGCCACAACGATAACATTCTAATTTACTTCTATTATTGTGGCTTCGGTTTTCATATGAGTACTTTCTGTGGCAAGACTTAGGTATTTGACGCTTAGCGAACAAAGCGCCTTGATTATTCATTTTAGACTTACGACCTTCATAATCTTCCACAATTTTAACTTTTAAAACATCTGTTGATGGTAGGTCATCACGTGATTCCATTGCCGTCCGTAACATAGCAAAAGAATCCGGTAAACTATACAACAGTAAAATGGCGAGCAATTCGTCAATTACGATCAAGCCTATTTCTTTTAATTTATTCACGGCGTCAAAAAAATCAGCAATGTGTTTGCGAAGATCATCTTCTTCCTGCATACGCGTCAATACGAGCTTTTTTAATAGCGACGCTTTACGAGCAGGGCCACTGGACTCGTACATAGATTTTAATTTATCCCATATTGATTTAGACGTTTCCAAACCATCTAATGCAATTAATTCATTTGGACTTACGGCTAGCAAAATATCTGACTCGGCTTTGCCATCAAGCTTAAGCCATTCCTGGTACTTAGAATCCGAACGGTCCGGACGAGGCACTGCTCCAGACACATATTCCCACAAGTCATTTTTCTTCAAAATGGCTCGCATATGAATTTTCCAGGTATCATAATTTTCACCATTCAGGGGATCTATTTTTACAGACGTAGCCATCATTAATTAATATGTTACTTCTTTAATACTAATTATCATTAAACAAAATCGAAATCTTCATAAAAAAAAGCAATCATCAAATCGAAACCCAGTAATACCTTCAAACATATTGCACGTAAACAAAAAAACACGATAACGGCAGGTGTTGTCCGACTTAGCGAGATAAGATTCACTTTTATTTTAAACTGCACGCGTTAGTTAATATTATGAAATTATTGTTTTTTGGTTTAGTTTAAGACTTAAAACACTGCAAGTTTCACTAATAGTCACAGAATTATTACAGTTTACACTGGGCCGCATAACCTGTTGGGATTTTAATGATAATAGTGACTTTTAACTTGATATAACACTATATTTAGGCTTTTAAGAAACACACGGAATACATTATAGGTACAACGAATGGGGCGCGACTGACCGGTGCATCGGAAGATTAACTGTAGATTATGTTATTATTATATTTGTTTCGCACACGATCTTCGTTCATTCTTCAACAGACTCACATAGCCAATCGGTCGCCTTTTACGACCAGCCTGGCAGAAAGGCAGTTGGTTTATTTTTCAAAGGAGCCCGGAACCAACGCGAGGTGGGATTTAATTTGCAAAATTTCCGAGAAACATATGGAACTGCTGTGTTGCAACTGAAACGAAAGGTAGCGAAAGTAATGGGGCTAACTTATCCAGACGTCGAATAACGTTTCACTCTATTAAGGGTAGTAAGGGCATTAATGCTCTATGAAGGGTGAAGTATTAATGCTTCTCCCTTCATAGAGTGAAGTGATTCGACTCTCCTTAGTGGCCTTCCGTTAAGTATTTACGCTATACTACGCATTTTCCTTTTTGTTCAGAGGTAACTTTGAATTTTTTTCTATCGAGGAAACTACAAGTGATCATGTTTTCCAGTAGTAGAATTTATGGTGTGAATCCTTTAATATGTAACTTATGAATTGCAGCGCTAAATATTGATAAAAAACGATAGAACAAGAAATCTACCGAACTCATTTATTTTGAAATCGGTACGATAGGGGCTTAATAAATTAATATGAAACTAACTGTTCTCCGTGACCTTGTTCGCGTGATCCACATGCATTTTATTATTTTCCTTTAGCCAATCTGGTTAATGAGTAGTTACTAAGTGAAAAACGTCGGAATGATCAAGCTCTCCATCATATTTACGTGAATGGTTTCATTAGTTTTATACCCAGGATGGTATTCAGCTCTCTTTACACACTAATGCCCTTTTGGTCCCAGTCCACAACACAGAAAGTTATTTGTAATCTTTTACGCTTACAATAATAAATACGTCTCTAGAATTATCTCCCAAATTATATTCAAGAGGGTCCATCAATAAATATATTTCAGTCTAGAATATATAATTATAATTTTAAGGTTAACTGGCAGAAAATGTCTTCAGACGTTAAGTTCACCTTTTGTACATTTTGTGTAATAAATATTTTAAATAAATAAAATTTGTTGTAAATGGCAAAATTTTTATAATTAAAAAGCTGTATATTACAAAACTTAATTCGATTTTTAGAAGTTTTAAGTACATATCAAAAAGAAATGTAAAATATTAAAAATCGACTGGTTAAAAAATTAAGTCAAATCTTTCATTGCTACCTCTCATATAGCACCCTCCCTTACTACTTTTTCAGGCCGTCAAATTGTTGTTCTTATTTTAAATTTCACGCTCCACTGATTTAAATATAACAATGCGATGTTTACCCAATCAGGGACGAGAATTGGTCATACCGCCAGTCATTATTACTTGATGGTAATAAAAAAACAAACTAGCTGTTTAAAGAAAACAAACGTCATGGGGCCGTTTATGAAAGACATTTTGTTTGAAGTTACAAGTCGAGGGATTACTATGTCGATGATTTCTATGTATTAGTAGAGTAACTAACATCCATCTTACAAGCAAGTAATTTGATTACTTTGGGGTTAAATCAATTAATGTGATATGTGATCCAGTTATATTTATTTATTTACTTGTAAGGTAGGCAAAGCCGCGATCAGCTAGTGTTATGATTTTAGAATCTAATCAATTACATTTAATCATGCTCTTGTAATTATAATTGATACTCAAAGAGATTGGATGATCAATATTCCGATATATTAATTAATATCAGAACACGTTGTGTAATTACAGTATCAATATAATGTAGACTATAGAGATGTATTTGACAGTAACGATATAATGCTCGGATGTGTATTATTACTAAAAACGGAAATCAAATATTATAACTATAATATATTTTAACAAAAAATTAAACCAACGAAAATTTATGCGTGGTCACTGATCACACATTAAAATCAGTTAGTAAAATATCAATCGTACTGTGTTTTCGTGCTATAATTTTGGAACGAAGTTCCTTATCGCGCGTTGTGAAAGGGGGCTAGACGGAAAAAAATTTGGCTTCAATATCGATTGTAGACCACGCCCCAAGTATTCTTTAAAAAAATATTCAATGTACCGTTTTGACTTTCCTACAATTTTATTATATATAGATATAGATAACCGCTCGACTAACGTCTTATCATGTTGCTGACGCGAATACACGTAATTGTACCCTGCCAGAAATCGTCTAATGCGGCTAAAAAAATTTCACTTCAATGAATGCAACCACTCATGGATTATACCCATTCCAATAAAAAGGAATTATCAAAATCGAACTAATCTGTAAAAAGTTATGCGTGGTCCGTAAAAAAAAACTGTAAGTCAGTCAGTCCATCCCTGAATCTTCCTGCTAAATTAAGATATTTCAAACCTAACGTAGTAAAAATCACAGACCACATGAATACTAATAGACACGTCATGGAGAAGGAAACGTGTCGCCGCGCATATGAACAATCGCTCCTAGCACTGTCAAAAATGTCATACATTTGTAGATATATTATATCATAAAAATTAGAAATAAACCTTGTCGTACTGATTTATCGTACCGAATGAGGTAACAAGGTTTAATAATTACCCTTGAAGTGATTTTATTTCAACGTAAGTAGCATAACTTTGTATTTCTGTGTGTAATTGCAAGCTACATTGACAAACTAAGAAATTATCTTGAAAGGCGTACCCATTTAATCCATGACAAAATCTATATCTAAGCATACATTTTTAAGTTCGCAGAGTTCAAAAATCTAAAGTTTGTAAAAATTATACATATTATGTTCGGTTTAATCTGCCTAACCTGTAGGGGAACTGGGTGTGATGATAATGATTTTCGAGAATTTTTATTTGGTTATTATTTTAATCCCAATTTAATTTCACAAATGCATACCAAGATTACTACATAATTGTATAATAACAATTAATCAACGGTATTACTGGAGGAACCGGCGTAGACTCAATCTATTTCAGAGCGACAGTTTTGACCTCTAAATCGGTTTAGGGTCCTTTGTAATATCATTTAGTTTAAATTACAATAGAAGATAAATGACTTTCTTTTTATTAGACCTTAGGATTAAATTGTGACAGATTAACGGCCGGTTTCCGAAACGCAAATTAATTTTAACAAGCTATCAATCTGTATTTAATAGATCACTTGCTTGGAAAATGATGTTAAAAAACAGATTAATTGTTTGTTAAAATTAATTTGCGTTTCGAAAACTGGCCGTAAGATGAGTAGATTGCAGGGGCTTATTAATATTAGTTTTTTTATACCATAGGATAGCAAACAAGCAGATGGATCTCGTGATGGAAAGTCAACCATCGCCTATAGACACCAAAGGTGTTAATGGAAATCAGATATCAGAAATACCTTATTCAATAAAACTTTTTACAAGTTATTTTGACACGTCAATATATTTTTTTAAAAACTACTACCGGATCGGAAACGCGGCCACACACTGAGAAGATCTGGCGGAAGAAACTCAGCGGGTTTGTGTTTTTTTTCATATCATCTATTTTTTTACAATTTCACAATATTACAAAAATATATATGAGGTGTGAGGAGCAATTAAGCCCAGGATTTTTGTCTCCTAAATAATCTGAGATTTTATAATATCCTTTTTTACACAGTTTTGTTTTAACACATTTTTTAAATTTATTGACTGGTAGATCTCTTATAGTTTCGGGAAGTTTATTATAAAAGCATATTGCCCCATGAGAGTTACTTATTCTGTAGAGACGAGATGCATGCAGAACAAGATTGTTTTTGTTCCTTGAGTGTACGTTACCATATTTTTTAAAAAAGCAAATATTTTTACGAACATGCTTCAAGTTCTCAAATATATATTGGGATATAACAGTTAGAATATTGATTTCTTTGAATTTTTCTCTCAGGGAAACCCTCGGGCTAAGATTGTAAATTGCCCTAATAGCTCTTTTCTGCAATACAAATATAGTATTTATTTCGGCAGAATTTCCGCAATGATGCGTCTTGTGGCGAGGTCTAATGCCACATGCGTAAGTTTACCGGCTACCGGACCACGACAGTGAAAGCACTGACGTTATTGCGGCAGGAATAGGTAAAGTAACTTGGTATATGTACCGTATATACATCCTTATGAAATTAGTAAAAAGCGGTTATTTTAATATTACAAACAGACACTCCAATTTTATTTATTTGTATAGATTAGGTAGAATTTAAGTATCTATTTTTATATATATTTTGTATCAAATCACGTATTGAACACCCTCTTTCAAATACAGTATTTTACCAGTCAACCTGTATTTTAAAAAAAAGTAACATCACGCCCGATATCCTTGCGGGCTAGGCAGAGCAAACCGAAGTCTATGGACTTTCCGGTTTTTTTTTTTTTATATCATAAGATAGCAAACAAGCAAATGAGTCTCCTGATGGAAAGAGTCAACCATCGCCTATAGACACCAAAGATGTTAATGGTGCGTTGCTATCTTGTGGCGAGGTCTAATGCTACATGCATAAGTTTACCGGCTACCTTACCCTCCAAACCGGAACACGACAGCGACAAGCACTGACGCTATTGCGGCAGGAATAGGTAAGGCGGTGGTACCAGACCCGGGCGAGACAATGCAGAACTCTACCACCTAGTAGCCACGATGGTAGTGACTCGCATAGCCTATCGGTCGCCTTTTACGACCTGCCTGGCAGAACGGCAGTTGGCCTATTCTTCAAAGGAGCCCGGGACCAACACGGGGAAAAAACTGTAAGAAAATGCTTAATAGCATTAAGTTACACCTTTTTTACTGATTTGTACAATCAAGTGTTTAAATAAATATATAAATAAATATAAGGTACCAACATTTATTTCACAACATTGAATATTCTAAATATTATTATTCGTTGTGTACTTTAGCCTGATGGTAAAATATTTTAAGGCCAAATGAAATTGCAAGATAAAACGAACTTGTCTTTAGTATATCAATCAAAAAGAAAATGGTTCGAAAGGTCAAAGGTGTTCTTATCACCACAAATCTCTCACAACCTTTACGAAGGGAGTCTTCTGTAAACAGAATAATTACGGAAGGTCAATAAGTGGGAAACAAAACGATAAATGTACCAGGATTTATTGTTTTATTCTTTCAGAGTGCTAAGTGTGAGTTTTTCTTTTCGCATTCGATCGTGAGCGCGTTTCGAGTTTACTAGGAATTTGTATGTGATTTGTACAGCGCCACCTAGTGGTAAACTGGTTTCTCACGTTTACCACTAGGTGGTGCTGTACAAATCACATACAAATTCCTAGTAAACTCCAAACGCGCTCATGATCGAATGCGAAAAGAAAAACTCACACTTAGCACTCTGATAACTTGGAGTGCAAGCCCTTTATATTTTAAGGTATTATAAATTTATATTAATATTATAAAAGCGAAAGTTTGGATGTTTGAATTAGTGATTAAAATTGCGGGCAATATTCCCAAAGTTGCTATTACTGCCACGAATGTTTCTAAGCTTGCTGGTAACATTGCAAGGAACGTGTAAATAGAGAACGATATTTTTCTTATAACACTGTTTATTCTGATACAAAAAACGGCCTCCAGGGGGTAGTTTTAACGCTCTTCTACAAAATCCAAACGAAAAATTAGGTCTATAAATTTATTTTGTTACTGATATTATAAACAAATGAAATAAGCGATCTGTTGCATTTCAAAGGTGATGAAGTTATGTCTATTATACAAAAAATAATCGATTTATTTATTAACTAGCTGTTGCCCGCGACTTCGTTCGCGCGGACTTCGTTTACTCCGCACAGCTCCTCTCCCGTAGGTGATAGCGTGATAATATGTAGCCTATATGTTGACCCGACTTGTTAGTAATATTCATGCAAAATTTGAAGTAAATCCATGCAGTACTTTTTGAGTTTACCCCGGACATAAATTGACTTTCCTACGATTTTATTATATGTATATAGATTTCTTACAGTGAACTTCTATTATACGTAAGAAAATATCATCAATTTGTGCATATTTGGTATGTATGAAGGAGTCAAACCTTGCAGACAATTTGACGTACAACGGATTTTTCATTATATATTTTTTCTTTATGTAATACTACTACTTTTTAGCCGCTTTTTATTTGCAGCTTACAGCCAGCTGCATTATAAAATTTTTTGGTGAATCCCACAGGAACAACTCATTTTTCAGGATAAAGAGTTACTATATTTCCGCCGTGTTGGTCCCGGCCTCCTTTGTAGAATAGGCCAACTGCCGTTCTGCCAGGCAGGTCGTAAAAGGCGACCGATTGGCTATCGAGTCACTACCATCGTGGCTACTAGGTGGTAGAGTTCTGCGTTGTCTCGCCCGGGTCTGGTACCACCGCCTTACCTATTCCTGCCGCAATAGCGTCAGTGCTTGTCGCTGTCGTGTTCCGGTTTGGAGGGTAAGGTAGCCGGTAAACTTATGCATATGGCATTAGACCTCGCCACAAGATAGCAACGCACCATTAACATCTTTGGTGTCTATAGGCGATGGTTGACTCTTTCCATCAGGAGACCCATCTGCTTGTTTGCTATCTTATGATATAAAAAAAAAGGTCTTCATCTATCTGTGTGCCAAATTTTAGCAAATCCGTCAGTAATTTTGCAGTGATTGAGTAAGAAACATCCATTCATCCAACCATACATCCAAACTTTCTCATTTATAATATTAAATATAGAGTTGATGAACCGTGCAGCCCGCTGCATTACAAAAGATTTTAATGAATCCCATGAGAACAACTCATTTTTCTAAGATAATAAGATCTCCTCTGTGGTATAGTGGTCCAGCGTTGGCGTTGACCACATGAGATCTCGGGTTCGATTCCTGGGGTCGGGCATATAAAAAAGTGTTTTTTCAGTTTTCTGAGAAACAAAAAGTTGCCAGTGCCATATAATATATTTGTGGGGCCAAGTATCTTGGGCTAATCGTGGGTTCACTTGTTGTACCTCTGCACACACTTTCGAGGATACGGGCGTGAAAATACTTTTTAAATACTTCTACAAAATGTTACCAAAAATGTGTATTAGTGCAATTGTAGTTAATACCGGGTTTTATTCCAGTGTCAACACTGTAATTACGTACTAATAATAGAGTAACGCATCCCAGGCAAACAATAGTGTTTTGTTCGTAATTTGCGGTCGTCTCGCCTTGCGGACGAGGTGAGTTTCCTCTGACAAACACAATTAGCTTTAGTTCATCTTGTAAGCGGAAAACGGAATCGAATAGAACCAATCTTATAATCTTGAAGACAGACAGAAAGGCTATACTTACGTTTGGTTTAGTATTGTTTTTTATTTCATAGGGTAGAAAACAAGCAGGTTATACTAATGGAAGGAATAAACATCAACTATAAAACTATTTTAGGTTATTTTTTCATAGAAAATATAATAGATTATTTTTTTATAGAAAAAATGGGGTAAACGAGCAGGAGGCTCACCTGGTGGTAAGTGATCATGACAACCTATAGACAGTCGCAACTCCAGAGGTCTTGCAGCTACGTTCAGGAAAGTCTAGAGACGTATGGTTTACTCTGCCTATCCCGCAAGGGAACCGGGCGTGATAATACTTTTTTATATAAAAGTTAACCTTTACTTTATAATTAAAAACTAACTCTTCTCTTACGATTACTGAAGTAATTAAGTAAACTGTTGAATTATTTATTTATGCGTTTTCTATGTTATCGAAACTCTTAGGGTTAGTTTCATGGAATCTTATAAATTAAAGCGATCCTCACGTACAGCTCCCATCCGAGTCACGTTTCGCTCGAATGTTAAGCGGATTCCCAATACCTTGTTTTATTGTTAGAAAACAGAGATATGATACCACAACAGGCTAGTTGGCTCAATTTGAAAAACTGTTTATTGCTCTTTTAGGTATATTAACCAAAAAACTATTTTTATAAATATACAACCCACAGACCACACAAATATTAATAGACACGGTGTTGGGCGCAAAATGCGTAGCCGCTCATATGAGCATATGGGAATGTCAAACGCTTATAAAGATTCTAAATTGTGCTTATTTTAACTATTACGTAATTACTTATGCAATGCAAAAACTGTTTCTCAAATTAGTAGAATTACTTAGTAGTAATTTGCAAACTACGCATGGCCGCACTTAAAAAATGTGTTAACGGTTGACCCTAAGGACCATCCCTGAAACTTCTCACTAAATTAAGGTGTTTTAAGCTCAAAAGAGTAAAAAAATATAAGCATAGATTTTTCAGTTCAAACATCTATTTTGTTAAAAATGGCAGTATATTAATTTTTGAAAAGCGGTATATTTTGAAAACGATGATGGCATTCAACTCAATTTTTGAGATCTAAAATATTGCTTTAACTAAATAATCGATAGGTTTAAAAATTTCGATGCAATGTCAAATAAATTTATTTTTAAATTTCTTGGTCGATAAATCCCAATCAAATTGACCTATTTTGTTTAAATTACGGTATTTGACGTAGTTTTTAAAGGATAAATAAGATAAGATTTTTAAGTCAATTTGTGAATCAACTTGAAAGTTATTTAAATAAAATAAGTAAATTTGCTAAAAACGACGTAATTTTAATATTTGAAAAGCTATACGTTTTGAGAATTAGATTCGATTTTGATTTTTAAAACGGCATTTGACGTATTTTTTTAGTACTAAAATATCGTAGAATACCAAAAAATTATTGTATCGATGATATCGTAGAATACCAAATAAAATACCAAAAAATGAAAAATTTTGAAGCTATGTCGAACATGTGTAATATTTTTTTTTTATAAATAGATAATTTAAAAAAAAATAGACATCTTTCATAAAGAATTGACATACAGAAAAAACAAACTTAAGTCATGGGAATAGGGCCTTAAATACATAAATCTTTAAATTTACAAACATTTAATCAAAATATATTTAAGAAAAACATACTTTCGCCCATACTTAGGATAAATGAATTCATAAAACAACAATGTTAAATATTAACGTATCTGGTAGAAATTCGCATCTGGGACTGCCATCTCGGATAGCACGCACTTTTATCATATTTGATATTTATAGGCGATGGTTTCTGTTTCCTACAAGGGAGCCATCTGTTTGCTTACTATCTATTGATATAAAAACCATTAACATCTTTGGTATCTACAGATGATGGCTGTCTCTTTTCATCAAGAGAGCCATCCACTTGTTTGCTATCTTATGGTATAAAAATGTTACGCTTCTGTTATCATACATGTTCGTAAAAAGTAATGCATGGTTTTACAAATTCCTTTCTGATTTTTATAAAAAAATATGTTAAGCACTAGTTTCCCACAATGCGATACCAGTAAAAATCTTGAAGAGATATTTTATATACAGAACAATGCCTATCTTTGCAGTATCAGCGCATCACTGCCTAAGCCTGTCGCTTAATATCTTGGCGCAATAACACCAATAATTTTTGCTGTCATATTACAGTTTTCATGCTTATACAGGGTTACTTTTAAAGATTTGGCCAAATTTTCAAAAGCTATTCAGAATCGATAAAATTTTCAATTCATGTAATACAAAAAATAATTTTAGAAATTCAAAATTTAATTGTTATCTGACCCAGAAAACAAAACGCGTGGAAATAATTTCAATTACGCAAATTTCGTATTAAAATGTTTTAGAGTCTTCAACCAAATTAAAAGTAATCGGGAAAGTTGTACTTAGAGTGACAGCTTACATAATAGCATGAAGTATTAATATAACACAGCTTCGTGCATAATAGTTACGATCATAATTATAGGTAAATGTAAAACGACACACTGCCAGCTTTACATTCATAAAACTCGGTGCATATAATTCATAAATTTTGGGGAATATTTTTAAACGAAATTTTTATATTACCTTGTAATAATGTTATGACAAGAACTAAAACACACCTTCAATTCAATACTTATTTTCTAATTTGAAAATTTGGCCAGGCCTTTAAAAGTAACCCTGTATAGCTTGTAAACTTACGCCTGTACCATTACATTCCTTTTTTATATTAATAGATAGCAAATAAGCAGATGGCTCTCTCGATGGAATGAGAAAACTTCGACTATGGACACCAAAGATGTAGCGTAGCTATCTTTGTGGGGAGTTTTGATGCATAAGTTTACCAGCTACCCTACCTTTAAACTGGAAGACGATAACTTTTATTGAAGCAAGAATAGGCAAGGCGGTAGTACCAGACGTCGTGGGTACTAGATAGTAGAACTCTACTATCTAGCACTGATTCGCATGGGCAATGTTCGCCTCTTACGAATTGCCTCGGCAGAATGACAGATGGCCTATTCTATAAATGGAGCCCGGATCAACACGAGGGGATAGAACCTAAAACGACTGCGATTGAAAAAAAAAAATGAAATACTTGCGTACATGTCACGTCATTTATACAGATAGAACCTAGCTCGCTTACTCAGAGAAATGAGCATCATTTATCTGCATCCGCCAAAGTATATATCACAGGAAATGGGGATATCAGGGAATACACGAAATTTCTAGTGATTATACGAAATCACGGTAAATGTCGAATATTCTTGTTTATTACGTCTTCTTACTGAAAATGTTTAGTGATATGATAAAATACAAATTTGTCGTCAGTGATATGTCATTTTACTTAACCTAGTAAAATATCTGAAAAGCTGATACCTCGTTATAAAAATCGAGCCATGTATTTCTCTCGTCTCTTTTGCGTTCAACAGAAAAATCTGTAATATGAAAAAGGAGTGAAGCCAATTATGTATTATGTATATATGTGCAGAGAAGATAAAATCAGCTTCTTTTACTAAATTTGATGATGTTAAAATCAATGACATTTTAATTGTTTTCGTTGACATTCCAAAAGTTGATCGAGGACCATTAGGATCCAAAAATATTTTAGACATAGTTTTAGAGTAAAAAATAATCTTTATATGGTTGGGGCTTTAGCTGGTACATGAAAGAACCGGTTACCCCGAAACTCAATTCTAAGAGCAGACAATATTTACAGAATCAGTGTTCCAAACTGAACTATCGTTGCGAGAGTTAACTGAAAGAATGAATACATTTGACGGCAACGCATTAAAAAATGTAATTGTGAAAAATTAAAAGTCCAGTGCAAAACCAAAAAATGAATTTACAAAAAACTAAATGTATTGTGTAATTCAATGTACCAAAAATCGCTGCTTTGTTTAAATAAATAAAGAAGGTTTTCATTTTCCATCAGGACTTCTCAGTCGTCATCTTAAGTGTTGAGTTAGAAATTTATTTTTTTAAATACTTTCACGAATCTTTATTGTCTAATATAAAATAACCAGTTTTGTTTTATTATTTTATTGGTCAACAGTATTCTTCATTTTCTAGATTTAATTAAGTATCACTGACATATCACTGACGACAATTTAATATTTTATCATGTCACTAAACATTTCCAGTGAGAAAACGTAATAAACAAGGATACTCGACATTTACCGTGATTTCGTGATACGTAGGTCACACTATAAGTTTTGCGTAAATTCAAAAAACAACATGTTATAACCAAAATATTATGTTAATTACTTTTCAAAATAATCTGCTTCACACATTAAATACTTTTTCATGCGATCGAAACATTTTTTAAAACAGGAGTACAGATCTGAAGGCATGTTTTCTACGTGCTGATTAAACGCTATCACTGCCTCTCCGGAGTTGGTAAAAGTAAGATCTCTTATCAAATTTTTGATTTTGGGGAAAATACAGAAATCACAGGGTGCTAGGTCGGGGCTATGGGCAGGATGAGTGACGAGCATTATCGTGGTGTATGAGAATGCGGTTTTTGGGTCGTCTTTCGCGAACTTTTTCCAACACTCTGGGTAAACAAATGGTAGAATACCACTCGGCATTAGCACTCTCATGATCTTCAATTGGAATTGTACAGATGGGATCCGTGGCTGAGAAAAAAACGCGATCATTTTTTTAGCAATGTTTCTTGCTTGTCTCACTTTTGTTGGCCTGTTCTCATTTTCAAACACCCATTCACAAGATTGCTGTTTTTTTTTCGGGTTCAAAACAATAAATCCACGTTTCGTCTCCTGTGAAAATGTCATAAACAGCATTAGAATGTCCGTGGTCGTACTTCAGTAGCACCTGTGAGCACCATTCTACGCGAACCCGCTTCTGCTCCGCTGTTAGTTCATAAGGGATCCAACGACAACAAAGTTTCCAAACTTTCAATTCTTCGTGTAAAATTTTCTGCATTTGGCTCATATCAATCCCTAATAGTCCTCGAATTGTCTCATAGGTAATCCGGGGGTTTTCTTCAATTAACCGCTTAACAGTCGCCACTCAAATAAGGTGCTTCTCTCCCAAAAGTATTTCGAAGACGAGTGGCACAGTCTTGCGGAGAAAGAGAACTTTTAAAATCATAAAAAATCATCGCTCTAAAGTCTTTTCGACTCAATCCCATTTTCGTAGCGTACGTAGAATTTTGATGTGTGATAAAAAAAATCGACAAATCATTTCCCGCCAATTGTTTTTTTTTTATTTCTAAGGAGGTTGCAATGTTTTAAAAATATAACATTCGAAATTCACATAGTTCCGATTAGCTAGAAGTGCAAAACTTTTAGTGTGCCCTATGTATTACTAGGGATTTCGTGTAATCCCTGATGTCCGTCCTCATTTCCCTGCGACATATATAAAGTTTAGTAATATTTTCGTCTTAATATTATAGCAATACTAGCTTTGGCGTTGATGTACGACTGTATATTAGTCACCCAGAATATTTTTTTAGATTTTCGGGATAACACATTTTTCTCAACTCGCCCGATTTATGCATCTATATTTTTTAAATATTATAAGATAGCAGATAAGCAAATGACTCTTTGCATAAGAAAGGGACATTTTTTTTATGTCATAAGATGGCACTTGTTTGCCATGGATATAAAAAAAATTCACATCGCTAAACTTCTTATTACAGCATAGCGTTTCAAGGGAACTACAGCATTTAAAAACTTTCCAAATATACAATGCGTTGATCGGTTTCAGGGCCGGCATTAGATTTCCCTCAACAAATAAAAAAGATGAGGCCAATCCTCGAGGCATTTTCCTCAACTATTCCCTGTTGATTTATGATTGTCGCAAATCTTTTGTTCACCTCATGCGAAACCAGTTGTCTGGAAAAAACCTTTCATATTATATTTGGATAAAAATGTTTCACATAAGCTTATAAAACTGTAATCTTCAAGAATTGTTAAAATATATTCTGATAAAAACTGTATCATCAAATATTCCATATCAAAGACTGATAGGAAGTTTAATGTTTTTAAATAGAATTGTTAAAAAGTAATAATTAATTTGTTTAATAATTATATTGCACCCCGTATAGGCAGAATGTAGTGCACCAATTATGTTTTATATTGTAACATCCTGATTTAAGCCTGATTTAGCTTTAACATATTCTTTGAGTTATCTTAGCCAATTTAATAGTTGTAATAATGAAAACCATTTTGATTATGCTAAACATGTATTAAGATACAAAAAAATTACTAAATCCTATTGTTTAAACTGTAGCAATATACCAAAGATAATATAGAATAAAAAGGTTTTGTGTATGATGGGAATCTGTACACTTTACCATGAATGTTCAGTATTTTTCTGGTAAAGTAGGAAACAAAAGGTTTTTTCCTCATCAAGTACTGAGGCAGAATATGTTGCTCTCTCACCCCACGTTTACAGAATCGTGTCCACTATTCACTTCGTCACTAGACGAATCATTCGTCGAGTGCCGTCGCGAAGTAGCTGTTCACACATTCGTGGGTGAATCATTTTGATATTTGCACACGAACATTGAGGACGTGTGGCATGCGCGCTATAGTCCCCGGTGTCACGGTAATATTATCTATAGGTACAGTATTCCAACTTCATACAAACGGACGAAGCGCGTGCTATGACATTGAGCATGCTGACAGTCGCGACTGTGCCGCAGTGAAAAACGGACGGTGTGTTGTTTTTAAAGTTGAGTAGTAGGGATATCGAACGATGCGTTCGGTGGCTTAGTCGGTGCACCTGTTGTTTACAATATTCTTGCATTTGATGACGCAGACGCGACGCCGTCATATATATAATTATATTTATAATTATATTATAATATATTATTATTATAAATAATTATTTAATTTACAATCACAAAATTAAATGGAAACACAAAGCAGGCAAATACAATAAAATGCTGGAGGCGGGCAGCCCTATTGTACCTCGCAGCTGTAGGCATTTATTGCAAAGGGTGTCATTAGACGAAAGCTTTTGCTGTCAGTTGTGTCACAGTCACGACTATGTCTGACGAATAACCTACCGTGTAATGGGGTGCATGACGGTGAGTGACGAAAATTATATATTTACGTCATGTAAGTTATTATCCCGTCTAGCAGCATTGGCAGGGAGCTCGCGGTATCATTACTGTCTTTTAAAATTTTAAAAATTGTCCACAGAGCTACAATTTTAATTTATAATTTAGATGAAATGTTTACACACACACACACACACACACACACACACACACACACACATATATATATATATATATATATATATATATATATATATATATATATATATATATATATATATATATATATATATATATATATATTCTGCTACACATGCATCATTTAAAGAGCAAGCGTGAAAGGACCTGATGATCTTCGAAAGGCGATCTTGGAGTTTTAGGCTAAGGTTACCACGGTTCCTTACTCAATGAGAATCTCCGATGGCTACCTTTCAGTTACATCTTTATTATATCTTAGAAAACATCCGGAACCTAAGTATTGGCCAAAATAAACCGAATCAGCCAACATTTGATGGATTTATCTAGATTTGATTAATAGCTTTAATGGACTTCTTCCAGCTCTATCATCCGACACTAGAAAACATCATATTAAAAAATCAGCAGCAGCAGCAGCAGCATCAGGTTAAACTTACCACGGCTCCTTACTAAATGAGCTTGAGTTATTTTTTTTTGCATAGCTTCCATGGCTTTCACTATGTGACCCTGAAAATCATTTTGATTCAGAGTGTATGTAAAAATTAAAAAAATGAAACCACACTTATTTTGTTTATTAATTATGAAACCAGGCTTATTTTGTTTAGCGCAGGAGTTCTATGGCCACCTCCTAGTTTCATTATCAAACTCTGTGAATCTCCTGGTGATAAAGGGTAGCTATATCAGCCCAATCTCCGATGGCCAACTTCTCCAGTCCCATCATTATTATATCTTAGAAAATATCTGACACATAAGTGTTTGCCAATATAAACTGAATTAGCCCATATTCAATGAGTTTATCTAAAAATCCTCATGGACTTCTTCCAGCTCTATCATCAGACACTGGAAAACATCCTACTTTAAAGTCCTTAAAATAACGAATAAAACGAGACCAAAATTGATGTTGCTGCTCAATTTTTTTTCATTCGTTATTTCGTTGCCATGACTTTCTTCCCACTTTATCGTAAGAACCTGGAAATTATCTAACACCAGATTATTTTTTAATAAAGAACAAATAAGTCCAAACGCGATGAGCTTATCTCGTTTAGTTTGAAAGATCCTGTAGCCACCTTCCAGTTACATTAATAGATTCTCAAAATCATTCCGCACCAAACAGTATGCCAAAACAAACTCAGTTAGCCCACACTCGATGGGTTTATCTGGTTTAGCGAGATTTCATGCGCTTCTTTCAGGTTTATCCTCATAAACTGAAAGTCATTCTGTTCCAAAGTCCTTAATTTAAATACAAAGTTCCCATAACCTTCTTCCTGTTTCATCATAGGACCATATAAATTGCCTAACACCAGTGTATTTTCCAACACATGAGTGAGCAGAACAAATGAGTCCAAACTCGATGGGTTTATCTTGTTTAGTTTAAAAGTTCCAAAAGCAACATTCAATGTAAAATTATCGGGCACCAAAAAACATGCCAAAACAAACCGAAGCAACCTATACTCAATGGGTTTTTCTGGTTTAGCTTAGGTTTTCTCATGGACTTCTTCTAGCCCTATTCCTATTCCATTGTGGTTTTTAATACCTTTAGTGACACTCGCAAAGTTAAAACGAATCGATTGATGTAAGAATCATCAAAATTAGTCTTCGTGTTTGGCCTTTAGAATACCACGTAGGAAGAAATATATATACATACATACATACATAGACTGAAAAACACATTACCCTCCTGCAGTCAGATAGAAATAAATATTTCAGGGTTTCATTTTTATTTATTTTATAAATTACTAGCGACCTGCCCGCGGTTTCGCCCGCGTAGCTTTTTCCTGTGGGAATATCGGAAAGGTTTATATACTAAAACTTTACTCAAGAATCAATCTATCTATTAAAAAAAAACGCATCAAAATCCGTTGCGTAGTTTTAAAAATTTAAGCATACATAGGGACATATGGACATAGGGACATAGGAACAGACAGAGAAAGCGACTTTGTTTTATACTAAGTAGTGATAAGATTAATATGGAAGAAATATAGATAAGAAATATTGCTTTGATTTCAAAGCTGCGGAAAATGGTCAATATAATAACAGTAAAACTTTTTAAGTTATATCTAATTTTAGGAAAGAATTTGGAAAGGGTTTATAAAGCTAAGTTTGAGGGCGACGCTCTCATATCATAAAACCGAGATTGAGGCGAGGATCCGTCGTAATTTTTTATATTCAAACTTGACGTGTTGAGCGAGTTATTTTGAAGAACATTTTATAAAGGAGCGTTTTCATCCATCGTATATATTTAACAAAACCAGTTGGTGTTAGTAAATAAAAACCAAGTAAAACATGTACATTTACATTTAGTGATTTTAATCTTAATTTATGTAAATTACATGTCATGTTGTTTCTCCACGATGGTCTCTGAAACTACTGAGCCGATTTTTATGAAATTTTGTCGATATCTACAGTTTGATCCAATTTAAAAGATAGGATAATTTTTATTTCAATTAACCCCCCTCCCTTTTCTCTCAAGTACCCCGCCAAAATATTCAATACAAGTAATTTATATGGCAAAACAACGTTTGTCGGGTCAGCTATAACGAAATATTTTTAAGTTAACATTTCAACAATTTTGAAACAGGTTAACTAATATCGGTCAGGCAAAATACTCTTGAGATTATTTTATATTAGATAGCCAACACGCAGATATCTCTCCTCGAGGAAGGAGACATCCATCGCCTATAGACATCTGAGATCTTAATGGATCTCAAATCGGAACATGACAATAAAATTGACGCTATAGCGATAAAAGTAGATATGACTTTGGTACCATATATCCGGGCAAGACGTTGCGGAACGCTACCACTTACGATTCACTTTTTCGCCGTGTTGGTCCCGGCCTCCTTTGTAGAATAGGCCAACTGCCGTTCTGCCAGGCAGGTCGTAAAAGGCGACCGATTGGCTTTCGAGTCACTGCCATCGTGGCTACTAGGTGGTAGAGTTCTGCATTGTCTCGCCCGGGTTTGGTACCACCGCCTTACCTATTCCTGCCGCAATAGCGTCAGTGCTTGTCGCTGTCGTGTTCCGGTTTGGAGGGTGAGGTAGCCGGTAAACTTATGCATGTGGCATTAGACCTCGCCACAAGATAGCAACGCACCATTAACATCTTTGGTGTCTATAGGCGATGGTTGACTATTTCCATCAGGAGACCCATCTGCTTGTTTGCTATCTTATGATATAAAAAAAAAACGTGACATGTACAGCCGATCATTCGTCTTTTATAAAATGCCTGGCAGCATGACTGATGGTCTATTATTCAAAACCAACATGGGAATATGCGAGGTTTTTATCGAAAATTCGAATTTTAGTAGTAGCTCGCAGTCCGATGGTAATGTGCTAATACCTCCTTGCCACGGAGAAGCACTGCTATCGATCCTCGTTATCGCTACAAATAAGTAATAATCAGCAAAATAACAAAATTAAATGTTGGAGATGATCGCCATAACCGACGAACCAGTGACACGTGATGAAGCGGACGGTCTATACACTTTCGGTCACTTTGCAAAGACATTGGCGTGACAAACTTTTTTTGCTAAGAATGTAATGCAATATGAATCAATTACCGACAGGGGTGTTTCCGAACGGGTATGACTTAGGGACCTTCAAGAAAAGAGCTTACTCATTCTTAAAAAGCCGGCAACGCAAGTGCATTACCAGTATTGCGGATGTCCATGGGCGGCGGTGATCACTTACCATCAGGTGTACCTCTTGCTCGTTTGCACCCTCTGCTATAAAAAAAGTGATACAACATGTTAGCGTATAATCCTTCTAAACTATCAGTTTTATAGGGTACCTTCAGGCACCGACCACACAGCCCATAGACACCTAATAATAGGCGAATGACTTGTGTCAACACATCTGACTTATAGTTCCGATGTAAATGTCCACGCGCCAATGAGTAGTGATTGGGTAATCAGTGTCGACCAATCAGATGCTCTGTACATTACTATCTTTCACTGTGACCTTGAGTTAGCCAATTACGGCGTTGCAGCTAGTTGCCAGAATGCATTCAATACGGAAAATCAAACATTAGCCGTCTATAGGCTGTGCGGTCGGTGCCTTCAGGCTAAAAGACATAGATGCAACGATATAGGTCTCTAGTAACTTAATCAGTACTGTCATTCTACCAGGCGATTTGTAAAATGGCAAACATTCTTCAAACAAATCCCTAACATGTTGATTACATGGTTGTAAAGCGCTGCAAAGTGTCGCCGGAATTGTGTACCGCCTTAATTGTTTCTGTCGCAACAGCGTCAATATCTTTTATTGACGTGTTTTGAATTAGAGGGTAAGGTAGTCGGTAAACTTATTTATATGGCATTATCATCTCGCCACATGGGTTACAACGCACCATTAACGTTTTTGGTTTCTTAAAGCGATGGCTGTTTTTTACCATTAGGAGAGACATCTTGTTTGCTATCTTCTGATAAAACGGCCAAATGCGTTCTGGTCTCGCACATTGAGGGATCCTTGCAAATGATTACTCGAACTTAAAACAAAACGGGGTCAAAGGACAAACTTAATTTAGTCGTTCGATCCTTAAACATGATTATTGCACCGACTGCAAGTAATAAGTTTGGTATAATATATTCGTTTTTGTTAACAAACTACTTATTTGCGCTTTTAAATCCTTTCCTTTGTAAATTAAATTAAACAATAATTTGAATCGAATATTTTTATTCCAAATACATATTTTTAACGGCAATTTAAACTGAAAGGAATTATATTAGCAGTTTAGGCAAGAAGTAATGTCTTACATGTGCTGTAATACATTTCTTCTTGCTAAATGTTATTATTCTAGGTAAACAAGAAATAGCCTACGGGTTTTTGTTTTCGGGACGAATCGGGAACGTAAAACGGGCCGAACGAGGCAAAAATCGTATATTTAACTCTTATCCAACAGTTAAGTTAAAAAAATAATACGTATTCGGCAAAATAACAAACAGAAACAATACAAAAGGTGAAAATACTTACGTGAAAATATGCGACATGATATACCATAATCTACCAAATATGGTGTGTACCAAAGTGTACCAAAATATCTTTGGATTGCGTTTTCCTACAAATTTTTGATTGAACACAGTTAAAAAAAAACGTTGGTACCCCGTAATACTGGAGTATCCATACTAATGCTATAAATGCGAAAGTATATATCTGTCTGTCTGTCTAAAACGCTTTCACTTCAGAATGGTTGAGCCGATTTTAATAAAATTTGACAAAGAGAAAGGCGAAAGTTCTGGATCAAACATAGGCTACAGTTTTGCAGAAATCAAGCCCTAAGAGGCTAAAATAGGGGATGAAAGTTTGTATTTAACATTTCATTAAGGATATATAAATATATTACTCTATTCGTGGGCCAAACTGCTCTCGACCGATAATTAAATAAAACTTCCTGAAAAAAATATTGACAAATGAAAAGACAAACGGATATCAGTGATTCTATGAGTTCCGTTTATATTTCGAGATGCGGACCCCTAAAAACGTAAAATTTTACATGAAAAGCAAAATTTTGCTTACATATAATATGCTACGTGAGTAATGAGTATACGCTCTAAGGGAAACATTTCCTCCATGCCATTTACCATGTAATGCTATATGGAAGCCAAATTCTTAATACACAGGGGGAGAGTCATAACATTAAATATTGTGGATTTTATATTTTAGTTATGAAGGTATTTTAAACATATAAAAACAACTACTGTGATCAATTTACGGCTTAAGAAATATTAAACAGATCCATACCATTGTTATAAATACGAAAGTCTATCTGTCTATCTGTCCTTTAGGTTTTCAAGGTTAAGCCACTAAACCGATTTTGATGGAATGAGATTGATGAGAATCTATAGAAAGTTCGCCTCAAATGAAACGCATATTGAAAGATGCTTATATTATTTAATAAGAATTTATAAGAATAAGAATTTATTTATTTGAGACGCACACCATTCTAAGCAAGCAGAAATAGTTTAAAAAATAGTTACAATATTGATACTTTGAAATTTAAATTGTATCACGGAAACGTTTTATAATGTTAAAATTTAAAAAAAAACCCTTAAAGATTAATATTACTTTTATTCAAAATTATTATTATATAAGCTTATTCCATAATAGGTGAAAATATTTTAACACAACATTCGGTACGACTAACCAAAAATATCCAGCTAAAACAAACGTTATTCATGGGTTTAAAACTTTTTGTTTTGTATGAAATTTTATTCGTACAAATCAAACCGCCCCGTTGGTCGAGTGGTTAGAGACCCTGACTACGCAATCAACGAGGCTCTGGTTCGATCCCCGACGGGGACAAGCATTTGTGTGATGAGCATAAATGTCTGTATTTCCGGGTTTGGGTGTTTATTATATATATATATATATATATATATATATATATATATATATATATATATATATATATATATATATATATATATTCCAGTATTTATATATATGTTTTTCTATGTATTAGTATCGTTGACTGACACCCATAACACAAGCAAATAATTTGCTTACTTTGGGGTTAGATCAGTAAGTGTAATTTGTCCCGTGAATTATTGTTATTATTATAATCAAAAAGTTTTACATCGTGGAAAGACGTCGATTTTTAGCTGGATATCTTTGATTAGACGTACCTAATATTGGGTTAAAATATTTTCACCTATTATGGAATGACCTTATATATTTTTAAGCATTCAGGTCGCATTATATCGTCAACATAGATATAATATGTTTTATAACCTTTATAGTTTATTTGATTTTAACCACATAAAAGATTTTTTTAAATATTAATTCTCACTAGTTCCCAGATTAAATAGATGATACTTGGTTTTTTTTTTGTTTCTTTAGGATGGTACTAAAAGTAGAATGCTTATACAGCCTCTGTGTTATAAGTTTCGACTATAATACATAAATACTTTCCAATTTGCTGCATTTTATACAATAGTTTGTTAAACATATTGCGTCTTACCTATTAGACATATTTTTTACTTATTTCGTGGATCATAAATAAAATAAAGTGTTCACTTTATAGCAGAAAAGTAATATCTCAAAGAACATTTACTAGCTGAACTGTAAGATTCCCTTATATCGTATGTGTTTTTTATTTTTCTTTTTTTTTCATTATCACCAATATATATTTAGTTTATTTATGTAACTATAATATTCTTTTGTACACCAAGTCTACTCATTTGATTTTTTCTTATCTCCTTTTACAGACGGACAGACATTTACAGTAACTTAAATTAAGTCTTGTTGGCATCGACGGCATTGGTCACAAAATATTCAATGTACTACTAGTATGTATTAATAAAAGTAAGCATGGTTTCGATATATCAAAACGTAACTTATATCGGATACGTGTTTATTATCATACCATATCGATATATAAATATACATAACCGATTTCACAAAAACTTCATCAAGTTAATAGTTATGGTTTATCCAAAGCGCAATGCAACAACACAACACGAGATCGATATACGAATATTGAATAACGAATAAAACGCAAACTTCACATCACGAGCGATATGACATATCGATAGCTTTTATTCGTTTGTCTCTATCTTACCATTTAATTTTTTACTGGCGTAAAAGTGATGAAGCGAATATAACGTGACTTCAGCTTGTGATTGGTCCTTTGGTTTACAATTATAGTGCGTGCGTAATATCTATATCTTAACGCGCTAACAATAAGGTCTAGTTTCTATTTATTTCATTACAACAAAGAGTCCATAAGTTAGCAGCTTTCCGCCGGCTACTCGATATCAGGGAGAAATTCATTCTTTAAACTGGACTTACGTTAAATAGATTTAAGGTTGAATTTATGTTGTAGGTATAAAAATAGTATTGAATAAATTTTCATTTATATTTTTAGACAGTTTTGTTCTGAGTTGCACTTGACCTTGGTGACACGTGTGCCCTACTTAACAATAATTCTTTGCCTTTTTTAGTTCTAAAGTTTTTATTTAGGTACTTATTGTAAATAAATAAATAAATATAAAACTTTTAGAGAGTATTACATTAACTTTTAGAGTGTGTATAAAACTTTTAAATTAATATCAGTCTATAGACTGATTGCATTTGTGTTAGTGTAAATAAATAAAAGATATCAGATAGGGTAAGTTCGCCTGTTCTGTTAATTACTAGTATGCATATTGTAATTACTAATTTGCGTCAACATTATTATGATTGTAGAAAAACGTACAGATGTCGATAATCACTAATTACACTAGGACGCAAACTATGCCTATAGTGCATATTATATATCAGATTGCGTCCGTCTGTTAACTAAATACAAATAATAGCGTAAATATTATATATTATATTCAAGTCTGCCTCGTGGTCTAGTAGATAGCCTTCGGCTAAGATCACGAGGGCCCGGATTTTATCTTCAGGTCGCTCAAAATTATAATTGAGGTTTTTTCAAGGTTTTTCTTGAAAATCCAAAATCTCAGTAGCAACACGGAGTCTGGCGGGTGGTGTGTTACTTACTCCTCCCGTGCTTTGAAACACATAAAGCCTTTGGTCCCTTTTATTGCTAGAAATAATTGATAGTCGAAATCAAGTCGGTAAAATGCGTTGAAGTTGATCACCACTCGTCCCGCCAAGCGACAAACCGGTGAATCGCAGTGAACTGGAAAGTCTATAGACCTTCATTTTACTCTGCCTGCCATGCAAAGGAACCGGGCATGATGAGATTCAAATATACAGTTGATTAAGACTATCTTTACACCCGTATGCACGAAGCGGTAGGCAGAGGTACAATCAGTGCACCCACGACTAGCCGAAGATAGGTTATTCGCCGAGATTAGGTTAATTCGAGTGGTAAGCGAACCTAACTAAGAATCGATGGGGTTCGGGTTCGATTCCCGACAGGGACAAACATTTGTGTGATGAGCATAGATGTTTGTATTTTTGGGTTTGGGTGTTTATTATGAATGTAACTGTATTTATATACGTAATTATATGTATTAGTATCATTGACTAACACCCAAGCAAATAATTTGCTTACTTTGGGGTAGATCAATTCGTGTAATTTATTCTCCTAGCGTTTATGCCACTATTTTTTTTTGGCATGGGCGTTTATGCCACTTGTCTAGACATATCGATATCTGAAAACGATTTTCGATATCGATATGAAAATTAAATATCGATTAAATATCCGTGTGCAAATAAATACAAAAACGCCCATGTCTAAATAAAAGTGATTTTAAATTTATATTAACTGACAGACCGTGCCTAGAATGATGACAGTCTGTTCTTAAATAACAGATTATATTATGGTAATGGATACACCACTTCAAAAATATTGTTGTTTTGTGTATTTGTATTGATTGTAAGAAGGACCGAACTACGTAGTAATATAAATAAGCAAAACCGTTTCATGTGCTTGCGTGATGCAATAGTATACAGCGACATCTATTGACTTGGGACATCATGAAATTTTAATTTACATAATATTACAAAGCTACTACTACATGATTAAATAGATTCTTTTCTATTACCTTTCCTTTCTTCTATATAATAAATTAGTCCCTATATAATTAATATATATATATATATATATATATATATATATATATATATATATATATATATATATATATATATATATATATATATATATATATATATATATATATATATATATATATATATCATTTCGGTAATTTTTTTTTATTGTGTTTGTTATTGTAAGGAGAGGGTTCTTATAAAAGAAAATATTAAGAAAATTGCGCGGAAAATTAGAAAATTTAAGAATACTTTACCACCATATAAACTTTAATGCCATTTTGGCTGCATGGAAGGACAATCCCGTAGTCTTATATAAATTAGGTGTCACGTTGTTTGTCCACTATGGATTCCTAATATGTAAGGCATTAAATCATATTAATTTAAATTATATATATATATATATATATATATATATATATATATATATATATATATATATATATATATATATATATATATATTATTATGTCTTATGGGTATTTGTCAATGATACTAATACATATAAGTACTGGATAGATTTAACACTCAAACCCGGAAATACAAACATTTATGTTCATCACGCAATTGCTTGTTTCCGTCGGGAATCGAATCCGGGCCCTGTCGATTGCGTAGTCAGGGTCGCTAACAATTCGATCAAAGAGGGCGGTCATATATATGATTATATATATAGTGTGTTACTTTATTCAATGCAAACAAGCAGATTACTCGCCTGTTGGAAAAAAAACTATTGCTGATATACACCAAATAGGTTAATGATACGTTGCTATCCTTAAGGCGAGGTCTTAATGCTACATACCTAAGTTTACTGACTACCTGGAACTCGACACTAAACTGAAACACGTCAGGGACAAACACTGATGCTATTGTGGTAGGAATAAGTAAGTTGGTGGTACCAGACGCGTGAAAAATCAGAACTAGTAGTCGCGAAGATAGTGATTCGCATAGCCAACCCTGGCAGATTGTCCATCCTTATGGGAGTCTGGGTAATTAATGTACTGGGATATTCGTGGGATCGAACAAAAATACAGTTTTGTTCGATTCACTTCAGAGATATTCGCTTCACTTGGTAAAAGGTATAAGGTTTATTAATTTAAACAGCAACTGACGGAATATCGAATTACCTATATCATTACATAGTATAAAACAAAGTCGCTTTCTCTGTCCCTATGTCCTTATGTCCCTATGTATGCTTAAATCTTTAAAACTACGCAACGGATTTTGATGCGGTTTTTTCTAATAGGTATATTGATTCTTGGGGAAGGTTTTAGTGTATAAACCTTTACGATATTCCCACGGGAATAAAAGCTGCGCGGGTGAAACCGCGGGCAGGTCGCTAGTTAAATACAAAATACAAGATTGACGACACTTCAGTTCTCAGTTTCTCAAACACGAATGCCTGGAAAACATATCTGTCAGCCCTTTTATAATATTTTGTTCTAACAGTTTATTGAGTTAATTATTACCTTAACCAAATAGTTAACTTTATTTCAGCTCAAAAATCATATTAATTTAAACAATCGTATATTTTTTATTTAATTTAGGATTTCGATACTTTAAAATTATTGTATATCTTTTTAAATTGTAAGTGACCGGACTTAAATGCACCTATTTAATTAATTGAAAATTTTGATATACATTATTTTATTCTATTAAAATATAGATAATGAGCATTAGAAGTCAGTTTACTCTTTGTTTAGTTTAATTAGTATTTAGCTTAATATAATTTTAAAAAAATGTAATGGCTTGAAAAGACAATTGGTATAGAAAGACTTTTATGTATAAATATTGATTATTATGTATGAGATGGTATTATTTAATAGGAAAAATAAAATATTTAATTTTAAGTATAAATAAACATATTAAAAATAACATATTTGCATGCTATCTATAGCGAAATTGGCTTGTTCACTAATATAAGTTAAGAGATCTTGTTACCCTATTTCAGGCAAATAAAGAAATTTAATTTAATTTAATGTTATATAACTAACAATTCTCAATATTTCATTAGATATTTTTATAATAAGTAAAAATTAACCTTCATCTTTATTTTGTCATAACTATTTAGAAATTGATGGCCGCATATACTCATTTTAAATATGTTAGTGTAAAATATTAACAACATATCATTACGCAACAAATAGAGAATCCTAAGCGTAGCAAAAAAAATAGTTTTTGATACTACCATGTTAGATCATAGGGCAACGTGACAATCAAAATGTACCCTAATTCTCGATGTGATTAAGTCGATCCCATTATCGGTTCGAGAAATCCCTGACTCACCGAAGTGAGAAGGGTCATCGCGAATATCATGTCCATATTGTAAGACTAAGCGATTTTCAATTTGACTACTTGGCAGTATATGCAGAATTACTTCTGGCATAAATAATATACTGTTACTATAGATACTATAGTTTACAATGTTTGTTCTGGCTCCCTATGAAGATTAGACTTCATCACCATCGTATCTACTAGATGACACGATTCTGCAGCATATTGTCCAAATCTGATAAGTTATCTATTCCTGCCGCAATAGCGTCAGTGCTTGTCACTGTCGTGTTCCAGTTTCGAGGGTAAGGTAGCAGGTAAACTTATTCACGTTGCGTTTACACCTTGCCATACGGATAATACTCCACCATGAACATCTTTTGTGTCTGTAGGCGATTATTTCTCTTTCCATCAGGAGAGCATCTGCTTGTTTGTTACCTTATAATATAAAAAAGTAACGCCGCGTTACTTTTGCTTTCTGGTTTGGACGGTGAGTTTCCCAGTAAACTTATGCATGTGGAATTATATGAACTCCATATATACTATTATATAAATATATAGATTCCTTTACAAGGATAACCACACATTATTAAAATCTTTGGTGTCCACTAGCGATTATTATCGTTTTTAATCAGATGATACTCTGCTTGTTTGTTATCCAATGTTATAAAAAACTTAATGTCTTGGTACATTTTAATAATATGGACGACATATACACGTATATTTGTAGTTTAAAACAAATACATTCGTTGACTGCTTCGTGGTTTAGGGGTTAGCCTATTTGGCTCAGGTCCTGAGATTCCGGGTGTCGGGGTATGGCAAAAAATTGTAGTATAAGCTCAGACTGGCGGGCGGTTTGTCACTCGCGTGCTTCGGACGTGACGTACGGCCATCGCTCACGGTTATCGATGGAAACAGTCGATAATCGTTATCAGATCGGTAAAGTGAGGTGATATGAAAACCACTAATATGACAAACTTGTGAATCACGGTGAACCGGAAAGTCCATAGACGTTACCTACCTCGCAAGTTAACCGAACGTGACGATACTTTAAATATGTACTTTGTTCAATAAAGATAATATAATATATAGGTAAGATAATTTTTATTGGTATCACTTACAATTTTTTACAATAATTAATTTGACGCGTCAACATTTTATACTATAGGCTATTAGTTATTACCGCATCGAGGACGTGGCCACATATTTGACATAATGAAATTTGACATACGCGGTGAAGCAAAGTTACTTGCGACATCAATCAGACGTCGTAGACAGCAATGTTCAACATGGTCGTGATGTAACAGATAGACGCTTGAGTCATTATAAGCTTCGAAGAGCAAAACAAAAGATCGATTAATTGATATCAAAAGACTAATGGCCAATTGCACTGACATAGTCTTAGCTTAGGACAATCCTAAATAGTATGCTGTCACTTTTTGTTATAAATGAAAAGAATGTGACAGCATGCCACTAAAGAGTGTCCTAAGCTAAGTGCAATTAGCCATTATAGTTCTAATTAAAGATAGCTACTATGTTTTTTCCATAAAAAAGTGTTACTTTTTTTTGGTTTTACAGTGAAGCAGTTTTTTTTAAATCATAAGATAGCAAACAAGCAGGTGGCTTTCCTGATGGAAAGAGAAACAATCGCCTTTAGAGACCAAAGATGTTAATGATGTAGGGAGATTGTTATGCTACATCCATAAGTTTATCAAATAATTTACCTTCTAAGCCGGAACAATAGTGTGACAATCAGTGACGTTTTTAGGCCAGAATTAAAAAAGCGTCGCTATATGTGTGGCGGGATGGCATTGCTACATGCATTAGTTTAAAAAGGACAATGGGCCCACCTCTCGTTCCCACCACTCTAACTTCTGTAAGCCAGAATCAACAGCGGCAACCGTCCTGATAACCTCTGAGTTGCGAGCTCAGGGTGTTCTGGGGAAAAGCTAAGCTGTCTTGGATCCCGCAACGAAATTAATCAGAAGTATATAGGAGGAGTAGGAAAATACATCCTGTTTCCCTCCCCTTTTAGCAGGAGACAGCAAAATGTTAAAAGCATAAAATTCTATGAAATGAGACATGCATTAGTTTGTCGGCTTCTTTACCTTCGCATTACAGCATAGCATGGCATTGACGCTATTGCGGCAGGAATAGGTAAGGCGGTGGAACCAAATACCCGAGAGAGTCGTTGCGAAACTCTACCACTTGGTAATCACGATGGTAGTGACACGTATAGCCAGTCAGTTGCCCTTTGTGACCTGCCTGGCAAAACGGCAGTTGGTCTATTCTTCAAAGAAGCCCGGACCACCTAAGTGATAAACTGTGTCTGTGTTGAAATATTGACTGACTGAAGAAAAACTTTGAACACTGACACAGAATAGTATTACAGTATACTGGAAAATATCAATAGTCAATCTACATACATGTGATATTCGAGCAACGTACACATAGATACCTCTCACGGACACGATATCCCGAAATGTTTCGGGATAGTTTGTTCCGTACCAGTCCGACATATCGCGTCCGTGAGAGGTGTCTATGTGTGCTATGCTCGAATATTACTTGTACGTAACATTGACTTCTGTTAGGCTCTAAGTATTCTATGGTAGTATGGAGACCCATGTTACTTAAGACTGAATATCGTTAGCACGTGTCTATTTATATAATCTCAGAAGCATTTGTACTGTTTTACTTCGTTTTTAGGGTTCCAAAGTTAACTATTACCCTTATAGTTTCGCTATATCCGTCCGTCCGTCCATTTGCACGATAGCTCAGAGATCCTTAGTACTAGAAAGCTGTAATTTGGCATGAATATTGGTCACGGTAACAAAGTGTAACATTAAATACTGAACATTTTTTTAGGGTAGCTCCTCTATACGTAAGGATATGTTAATTTTTTTCGCGCACCCCATAGTGTGAGATATCGTTGGATAGGTTTTTAAAAAACATTGTAGGTTTGCATAAACATTTTTACGATTAATCGTTTGTAAAATATAAAGCTTGATATTGCTAATTTTTGTTAGAGCCAAGTGTCCCCCCTCCTCTGTCAGCTAAACTGTTGGTTTTGAGGGTTGGAAAAAATCATGTTAATAGCAAATACAATGAATTTAAAAGAAAAACTATCACAGTTAAGGAGGTTTTACAAGTTTACGAGTAATAGTCGACCAACTTATTAAATGTTGTCTTGCAAAGTATCTTAAATTGTATGCAGAATAGTTCGTTATGCTGTTCATAGATGGCAACAATATAATTTAATCACGCCATTTTAGTCGCCATATCATTTGATAATATCTGTAGAATTTTTGTAATAATAGTCTATACGTTACGGGATTTTGGATCCGTTTTTAATTCCCTTGGCACAGTACAACCTTTGGCCTTCCATTTGACTAAATGTTTTTATTGTTATTGTTTTTTACATCATAAGATAGCAAATAAGCAGTCGACTCTCCTAATGGGAACTGGAAAGAAAAAACGTCGCATATAGAGAGAAATTGGTTTGAATTTGGTTGGTGTTGGTGTTGGTGTGGTTGTGTTGTTCCGTGTTGGTCCCGGGCTCCTTTGAAGAATAGGCCAACTGCGTTCTGCCAGGCAGGTCGTAAAAGGCGACCGATTGGCTATACGAGTCACTAACATCGTGGCTACTAGGTGGTATAGTTCTGCATTATCTCGCCCGGGTCTGGGACCACCGTCTTACCTATTCCTGCCGCAATAGCGTCAGTGCTTGTCATTTTCATGTTCTGGTTTGGAGAGTAAAGTAGTCGGTAAACTTATACATGTGGCATTAGACCTCGCCAGAAGATAGCAACGCACCATTAACACTTTTGGTGTCTATAGGCGATAGTTTAGTCTGTAGTGTAGTCTGTCCATCAGGAGACCCGTTTGCTTGTTTGCTATCTTATGATATAAAAAAAATATATAGGCACTAAAATATTAATAAGTCTAACGGCTACTTTACCTTCCAAACCGTAACACGATAATGACAAGCATTGACGCTGTTGTACCAGGAATAGGTAAAGCGGTGGTACCAAATACCCGGGCGAGACGTTGCGGAACTCTACCACCTAGTAGTCAAGATGGTAGAGAAACGTATAGCCAATCGGTTGCCTCTTACAACTTGTCTGGTATAGTGGCAGTTGGTCAATTTTTCAAAGGAGCCCGGACCTACATGGTGTACATGGAGAAGTTATGCTGTGGTGGTTAATTAAATGTTCATAGTATGAAACAATAAAAGCCCACGTCTTAGTCCGCATACATGATGGGTAACTTTGGAACCCTACATTGCGCGTGGCCTAACACGCACTTTATCAATTTTTATTATTTAAATAGGTGCCGCGTGCAGCCCGCTGTATTTTAAAATTTTTTGGTAAATACCGTGGGATTACCTAATTTTTCCGGGATAAGAAGTTGCCTATGTGCTATTCTAGGTCATCATCTACCTGTGTGTCAAATTTAATTCACATCCATCTATCCATCCATCCATTCATCCAAACATCCAAACTTTCGCATTTATAATATTGATATAAATTTCCACCAACCGGTTTCTCATGCCTTCGCATAATCAGTACAATCAATACTGTTAAATAAAAGTTGACAATTTGACGAAAGTATGTAGTGAAGGTAGTCAGTTTATATAATTAAAAAAAAATACAATGTTTGTGCAACTGCGCAGCAGAATTAGCTTGAGTTGGAAGAATTTTATACACTTATTTAACAATTTTAGTTGTGAAAATATTATATTTTTCAAAGATTAATAGGACTTGCATTAGTTTTCCCGGTCTCCTTTAAAGAATAGGCCAACTGCCGTTCTGCCAGGTAGGTCGTAAAAGGCGACCGTTTGGCTATCAAGTCACTACCATCGTGGCTATTAGGTGGTAGAGTTCTGCAATGTCTCGCCCGGGTCTGATACCACCGCCTTGTCTATTCCTGCCGCAGTAGCGTCAGTGCTTGTCGCTGTCGTGTTCCGATTTGGAGGGTAAGGTAGCCAGTAAACTTATGCATGTGGCATTAGACCTCGCCACAAGATAGCAACACACCATGAACATCTTTGGTGACATTAGGCGATGGTTGACTCTTTCCATCAGGATACCCATCTGCTTGTTTGCTATCTTATGATATAAAAAAAAGTTTTATTTTAATACTAGCTGTTGCCTGCGACTTCGTCCGCGCGGACTTCGTTTACTCCGCACTGCTCCTCCTCCATAGGTGATAGCGTGATAATATGTAGCCTATATGTTGACCCGACCTGTTAGTAATATTCATGCAAAATTTGAAGTAAATCCACGCAGTACTTTTTGAGTTTACCCCGGACATACATAGAGGCAAACAGACATACAGACAAACAGACAAAAATTCTAAAAACTATATTTCTGGCTTCGATATCGGTTGTAGATCACGCCCCAAGTATTTTTTTAAAAAAGTTTTGACTTTCCTACGATTTTATTATATGTATAGATAGAGAATAGATAATGTCGCAGGCAAATTCTATACTTCGTCCGTATACAAATAGCTTCGTCAGATTACAAAGATAAATACATTTTAGAAAATGCCTTACACCGAATGTAAAATGTCGTCATTATATCATATTATGCACACACACCTGAAAAAAAAAAGGTCCGCCTAGTGGGAATCCGTGGACCGCCGGGGACATCGAAATTTATAGTTGACATTGGCGAAATATGTGTCTAGAACAAATTTTTGCCTTGGGCAATTTGAAAAAGGCCATCTATGTACGACGGAGATATGCCCTATAATACATTAAAATATATAAACATCCAAATTGATAACTTTTTTTCGGAATGTCGGGTTATCGATCATCGTAATCTTGCTAACTTAAGACTTTTTGGGTTAAATATTTAGTCCCAAAAGTGTAAAAAATTTGTAAGTCTTTTTTTACAAATTTTTCTTATACCTTAAACTCGAGAATAATTAACGTAAGTTATATAACTACATCTATAGTACGTACTCCTTAGGCTACATATTATCACGCTATCACCTACGGGGGAGGTGCTGTGCGGGGTGAACGAAATCCGCGCGGACGAAGTCGTTGGCAACAGCTAGTTCTTAAATAAAAATGAACCCAAAAATGTTTGTACTCTCATACCTTCGTAATAAATTCACCAAATTGGATAATTCTTTTTTGGAGTTCTACTTCTTTTAACGTGTTAGGGAAAAACGTTGAGAGAAATTTTTATAATGTGCGCGCATGACACTGCCACGAAAAACCGACAGCATGAAATCAGCTAGTCAACATTTTAGTTTTTCAAGAAACGTTTGTCCATATTAATTAATTACGTACAAATAATTATTTTATGATATTTAAATAAAATGTATGTAACTACAATAGACAATGCGTTATAATAAAATTTACTCAATGTATTAAATACCTTCTTTTCTATTTTTAGTGTCGTTTTCTCTACAAACGTAGGATAACGCGAAGGATAACATTTTTAGAAAGATTTTGTGGTTAACTATTATAAAATAAAGTATAACTTCTTATGTGCGTATGGTATAGTAAGTATACACACACGTTTTTTTAGGTGTATTATAACGAGGTTCGAGTAAAAGAAAATATTTAAAACACACGAAAAAGTTTTTACAATCTCCTTAATATGTAAACTGAGTGAATGAGTGAGAGAGAAAATAGTGATGACGGTTTTCAACATCCAAGTATGGATATTGAAGATCATCATCACTATTTTCTCTATGCCATAAATGCAAAATTCTGTCTGTCTGTTACGTTTTCATCCGCTGAACCGACTAGGATGAAATGTGTCAAGGAGATAGTTGGAGATCCGAGATCATTTTTTACAAAGCCATTTTTTTTAAATAGACCTTGAAAAGGCTGAAGTACTTGATCAATATACTTTTTTAAAATATACGATGACCAACAAGCAGATGGTTATCCTGATGGAAAAGCAACCATCGCCTATAGATAATGGTGCGTTGCTATCCGCCGCCTGATGGGAAGCGGTTACCGATGCCCATTGACATCTACAGCATAAGAGGAAATGCGCTGCCGACCTTTAAGAACTTTATTAATCCGCCTCTTAAAAGATCCAATGTTATTTAGAAAAAGCCTTCGACCGTACAAATCCAAAGCGCCTCACGCGGTAATCCGTGTGAGGTGCTTTGGACTGTGTTAAGCCTGGCTGTCCTGGGAAGTTTGTGAACTTGATACGCCAGTTCCATGATGGTATAATGGCAAAAGTTCGGCTGAATTGAAACTTATTTCTCGGAACAGTTCCCAGTGACGTGTGGTGTGAAGCAAGGCAGCGTTATGGCTTCATCCCTGTTTGCATTATATTTTGCTGCAGTAATGACGGATGCGACTAAAAGATGCAGTGGACTAATCGAAGCTCGCTCAAGAACAGAGTATCTTCAATCTTTTCCGTCGCAAGGCAGGACGTAATGTCATCAAACTATCCCTCCATAAAATTCTGTACACCGATGATGTTTGCCTTATGACCGATTCTTATGAGGCACTTCAAAATTATTTGAACTCCCTGAACGTGTCGTGCTGCAAATTTGCCTTAAAAATAAGTGTTACTACAAGAACTAGTGTTACTAAAAGGCAGCCACTTACGGGTTGTACTGACGACCAACCTAGTATCCAACTGGACCACAGAATCTAGAAGAGGTAAACACACTTCAAATATCTGAGAAACCAAATTAGACAATAGTCTTGAGTTAGAAATACCAGCCCGCATAGCCAACGCTGCTGCGGCATTTGGCAAACTGAGCAACCGTGTCTGGAAATCCCACGACCTTAAGCTTGAGACTAACAACTTGTTTACAAGGCTATAGTTTTACCAACACTTCTTTTACGCTGCAGAATCCTGGTACTGCTACACAGCAGATATTAAAAAATTAGACACCTTTCATCTTCGGTGTCTGAGATCAATTCTGCGCATAAAGTGGTCAGATCGCATTCCTAACGCGTAAGTTCTGCGTCGCGTCCGATTGCCTGGTATAGAGGCGTTAATAATGAAACACCAAGTGAGATGAAGTGACCATATTTTGCGTATGAACAACAGTAAATCCCCAAAATCAGTGTTCTATTCTGAGCTGACCCGCGGAAAACGCAAGCAAGGTGGCCAGTACTTACGCTACAAAGATGTCCTCAAACGTAATCTCATGGCCTGCGGTATTCCCAGAAACCAGTGGGAGGGGCTTGCGCGTATGAGACCAGAGTGGCATCAAAGAGTGGAACAAGCAGTCATGGCATGGCATGGCTTATGAGACACAGCGTTTAAAAGACCTCGGTGCTGAACTCCACCTGAGAAAAACCCGTCCAAAACCCTTCTACAATTATACTTTACACTACACTGCGTGTGACCGCATCTTTAAGACAAGGTTTGGCTTCGCGAGCCAAACAAAATCCTAAAAAACATGATATTCGATGGAGTCACGGTTGCCGGATACGGTATATATAATATTTTTGAGTAATATAGACTTAGGGAGTTCATTCCATAATTTGCTGGTACGAACTAAAAAGTTCCGACTGAACCATAGTGTTGATGAACACCATGAGTCAAGGTAGTGTGGGTGAAGTTTCCGGCCTCGGCGAGTGTTGTAGCGGTGGAAAGAAGTAGCTAATGTCAAACTTAACAATTCCTCAGAACACTCCCCATTATAAAGTCGGTAGAGCACACTCAAAGCACCAATATTTCTTCTTAAAATAAGAGGCATCAGATGTTTGGTCAGCAGCTTTGACGTTATTGCGGCAGGAACAACTAAGGCGGTGAAGAAAGTAAAGATACGTTGATCGCTCGCTTGTAAAGCTGCACGGGTCAACTACTTTCATATATCAAGTTAACATTCATCATATGTTAATCAGCCAATAACAAGTCATCACATCAAGTGTTCGATAGTGCTTTAACCACAAACATTTGAAGTAAAATGAACATGACCACTTACTAACAAAGGTCGTGTCCTGTATATTAATTGAAAATTACTGAAGCATTTCAGATTAATAAAACTGATTAATTATAAACCTCGACAATTCCAAACACAGCGTGATATTGTTGGCTTTAGTCTATATAGTTTATAATGCCATGAAACTTTACACAAGATTTGATTAGTTATCTTAATTGTAATAACACAAGATCTCCAATTTTTGAACATCGAATATCAAATTTCAGGATAAAACCACTTTCAATACACTTCCTATTCAAGAGATTTGTGTAAAAAGACACTTCGAAAATTAAAGAATTTATTACATTACGCGATTTCTCAGGCCTTGCCTTTTGGATGCCCTTTCTCCTAGCAAAGATGCCTATTATTACACTTAATTAGAAATCATTTCCCTGTCTTACTCAAGAGTTATATTTCAGTCAATATAATCACTTCATTTTCTCTCGTGTTGGTCCGGGCTCCTTTGAAGAACAGAATAAACCAAAAGTCGTTGGTTTGGCTATACGTGTGACAACCATTATGACTACTAGGTGATAGTGCCGTAACGACTCGCCTGCGTATTTGAAACCACCACTTTACTTATTCCTGCCGCAGCATTGATGCCATTCAATGCTTGTCATTGTCATGTTCCGGTCCTGTCGTGTTCCACGACACCGATAGCAATGAACCATTCACATCTTTGGCATGTATAGACTATATGTTTCTTTTTCCAAAATGAGAGCCATTTGCTTGTTTGCTACCTTACTTATAAAAAAAATATTTATCAAAATTTAAACCATTATTTATTTCTTATTAAAACAATGCACATTGTATATGAACACGTAGCAACACGAACAAGAAAACAGCTATAGGATCGAACTCAGCGCCGTTTCTAATTATATCACCCTATCGGCGTAGCAGGGTGGAAGAGAGCTCGGCAGATCGGAGTCATTCGATCATAGTGATCGCGTGGTTCCAATCTCTCGAGCTCCTTGACCTTAACTCCCTGTTTTTTTACTGTCCTTGTCAGCAGGGCCCGAGAAATTGAACAGTGTAAAATAAATATCATATAAATCTGAGACGATTCAACCGGGTACTTTATCTCCAATTTACTTAGAAATTCAATCGAAAAATTTTTTAAATTAAAAATCAAAATCTAAAATGTTTCATTCAAATAAACCTTTACAGATACTTTTGATTAGACGGTATTTAAAAAAAAAAAAAAACAACTACCGGGTCGGAACGCGACCACACAAAAAAGATGCAGCGAAAGAAATTCAGCCGGCTTCTTTTGTTTCTCAAATAAATGCTTAAACCAAAGCAACCACACTAAACCAAGACAAAATGCCTGGCATAACGGCAGACGGTTAATTCAAAGGAATCCAGATTAACAAAGGGGAAAAGGTGTCGGTAGACACGGGTTAAATGTAGCAGTGACTAATACTATAAATATGTCAGTTTTTAGTTTTTCCCCGTGTTGGTCTGGGTCCCTTGAAAGAATAAAGCTATTCAGCCAGGCAGTTTGTAAGAGGCGTACGATTAGTTATGCGAGTCACTTCTAAAGATGGCAGAGGTCTGAATTGTCTCGCCCGGGTCTGGTAACACCACCTAACCTATTTCTGCCGCTATAACGTCAGTGCTTGTTGTTTTCGTTGTCCAGTTTAGAGAGTAAGATTAGGTAAACTTATGCATGCGGCATTGAGACCCCGCCACAAGGATAGCAACAAACCATTAACATATTTGATGTTTATAAGCGATGGTTGTCTCTTTCCATTAGCAGAGCCATCTGCTTGTTTGCTATCTCATGATTTAAAAAATTAATTGTAAAGATGGTTTGAAGCTCAAAATATTCTCTGGGATACTAATGCATCAGTCACAACTGTGGTGTCTACAGGAAAAGGAGAACCAGAAGAAAATCAATGTTACACCAGAAGAAAATCAATGTTTTTTGAGTGTTTGTTTAATGTATATATTATTAATAACTAGTCTAGCAAAAAAAAATTATATATCTTAATTAATTACATTTATTACAGTTGTGTAGTCGTTAATACAATATATAATGTCCTTTATTTTATAGATGCAGGCGTTATTTTGCGGAAATCCATTGTTCAGATGGAGAAAACTAGTTATTTTGCAAATTTGCAAAATAACTAGTTTTCTCCGTCTTTCGTTTTAATTTAATTATTTCAAGAAGTTTTCTATAGATTCAACATCGTTTTATGTTCTTATTCAATACATTCAACATATCCATTTATTTACACAACAAGTATCAAATATAGAACCGTTCAAATCGACTGCCAAAAACGGAATAAATATCACTCCCGCCAAACCGTTAGGTTAAGGCGGTATTCTAATCACGCCACCGACAAACAGATGACAACTCGCGCGTATGATTTAAATATTAACGACCTTACCGTTAAAATTTAAACATCCGTTATTATTAAAATATTATTTAATACATTTAATTAATAAATCATACGCATTTACAGAGTTATTTAAAATATCCTAAGAATATGCACTATGTTGATACAGCTGTAAAAACATTTTTTTAAATTATTGCTATAACTTGAGATGAACGCTGCCGCCTTTAACTTAAGCTATAGCAATCGTACCACCACCTTCAGAGAATAAACTTTTTTTTCCTGATTTGCATTTTATCCTTAGTTATTATTATAGCATTATTTGAAAAGCGAAATTCACCATTACTTACGCGAAAAGCGAAAATATTACAATAGGCTAAGTGCTTACACTTTATTCAAATCCTTTTCAAAAGTAATTCCTTATTAGAGTAGTAATTATATTATTTTATTAAATACTTGTTGTTCCCAGTGACTGATCTGTTAGATTGTACCATTTAGCACTTATAAAAACCGGCCAAGAGCGATTCGGATTCGCGCTCTAAAGGTTCCCTATCATTATCTTTAAAAAATAGCAAAAAATCATGTTTGTTGTATGGGACACCTCAAATATTTACGAGTATTTTAATCTATTTTTTTGTATTGGTTGTCACAGCGGTAATAAAAATACATCATTTGTGAAAATATCAATTGTCCAGCTATGATACATGAGATACAGACGGACGGTCAGCGGAGTCTTAGTCATAGGGTTCTGTTTGTATCCTTTGGGTATGGAACCCTAAAAAGTACATTATGGGACACAACTATTTATTAACTTTTAATACACAATGAAATAGCAAATTTGACTTTTGGAGAACAAAATGGTACTCGAGTTTGGATCAAACTTTACAATACCCTGATTAGGTGATTTCAATCCAAAGAATATTAAAGTAGTTTCCTTGCTGAAGGCCAGCCGGCGGACAGAAGCCGGATTATTGGCTGGGCAGTGATTAGATTAGTGAATATCTAACTGAACGAAATTTCGAAAGGCGTATCCAGTTGAATTCGTGGTATGTATTCATCATTTAACTAACATTGTTCCACTACTAATTGTAATAAATTGCAGCCAATTTCCTTCAAAACTACTCCCCCAATTTACGTAACAAAATATCAACATCACAGAAATCTAAATAATAAGGTAATAGAAGTCGTAAAGGCGCGTGACTTTGTCGCCGCGCATATGACTCGTACACCACAAGTGCAGCGAAACACCATTGGTCCAACACATTATTGGCCGGAGCTGCCACGTCTCAGGAAATTTTAAGTTTTTATAAAATATTACTTAACGCCATAGCTTTAAAATTCAATTTTGTTGCGTCAATGCAAGTGACATGTGTGGCGTAATTGTGTATTTATTGGTTATCTAGATGTGTTGGTAGCTGCGACCCGACGACACGCGACCCAGTGCTAAAAGATAGTAGATAACATTTCTATTGCCTTATTATTTAGATGTGATCAATATAGTCTAAGCTCTTAGAACTCTTACATAGGTAAACTCGATACAACATCACATCACTCTACAACAGGGGTATCCAAGTCAGAAAGAGATTGAAGGGCTGCAAAGACAATTCACAAATTTCCAAAGAAAAAACGAATAGAAATTTAAAAAAGTCAAAGCAAATTAATAAATATCTATACAGGTAAAGAAAACACGGATTTATGAAATAAAACATAATAGTACAAAAGGCGAGCTTATCTCGTAGTGGGATTTCTGTGTTTGTTGCGATAGGTTAAAAAACTTCGCGGGCCGCATGCGATCTGTGGGCCGTGCGTTGGACAGCTCTGCTCTACAATATAGCATAATGTTCTGCGCAGACGACGGACTACCCACGTGGTAATTTTGTGTCCAATAATATAAATACCTAATAAACTGTATCTAATAACGCATACAGAGGACTAAAATTACTCCGTAAAAATGTTCCTCGAATTAATAAGTTTATTAATAGGATCGGTAACGTATATGAAATATACATATTAATTTAATTAATGGCCTCTGTGGTATAATGGTTTGGTATCGGTGTTGATCATATTAGGTCCCAGGTTCGATTCCTACGTCGGGTAATCCAAAAAATTAGTTTTTTTAGTTTTATGATAAAAACAATATTGGCCGGGATAGGATAAGCGCCTCGTTGGAGATCTAAGTATCTTCGGCTAATCGTGGATGCACTGGTTTCACCTCTGCCTACCCGTTCGGGGATACGAGCGTGATGATACTACTAATTTAATTTTCACAGTACTTGATAAGGTCCATTCAGGCGTTGTATTGTTTCGTTTCTCGATTTTCATCTTAGCAGATATCAGATTAAACAGTTTAATTAACTAATAGCATTTGCCTGCTAGTCGAAATTCGGCCACAGTGTAAACAATTAGGCCAGAGAGTTTGACGTGGTTTGACTACAAGCTTTAATCGTAAAGAAAATAGTATACATCTGTGTATATTATCATGCATGTCACGCGAATGTAGTGTGTGTAGTTTATTAACACATTTTAATATTAGCTTGGTTTGTATGTTAGTAGGTATGTAACGGTAACTTTGAAAATATATATTACGACGTACTTTTACTAATCTTTAAATAAATTTGAAACTTTGCAGTCATATCAAGAAACGATGACAATTCAGTTATATAAACAGTCCTGCTATCCTTACCAGGATCTTCAGGATTAGCGATTTGTTTTTATTTTCCCTCCGAGACCGCCCCGTTGGTCGAGTGGTTAGCGACCATGACTACGCAATTGACGGGGCTCGGGTTCGATCCCCGATGGGGACAAGCATTTGTGTGATGAGCATAAATGTTTGTATTTCCGGTTTGGGTGTTTATTAAAAATATAATAAAATTTATATATGTATTTCTATGTATTAGTATCGTTGACAATACCCAACTATAGCAAATAATTTGCTTACTCCAGGGTTAGATCAGTAAAAGTAATTTGTCCCGTGAATATTTATATTATATTATACCCGATCAGCTTTTTCTCAAATAAATAATGGTCAAAAATACTTTAAAAAATACGCTTTTATAAAAATCAAACTAAAAAATTAAAAATAAATTTAAATTAAGAATATTGTAAGAAAGCTAAATAAAGAATTAAGAATAGTGTAAATAAGAAAAAATATGTATTGCATTATAAAATACCATAGAGTTATTTTTAAGATATTAGATATTAGTCGCCTCTGTGGTCTAGTGGTCCAGCGTTGGCGTTGACCACATGAGGTTCCGGGTTCGATTTCCGGGTCGGGCACATAAAAAAAGTGTTTTTTTTTTAGTTTTCGAAAAACAAAGTTGCCCGGAGCAAGAAAGTGCCCGGTTGGCGATAGGCTTGCCACCTATTACATTTGTGGGACCAAGTACCTTCGGCTAATCGTGGGTGCACTTGTTGTACTGCCTACCCCTTCGGGTATATGGGCGTGAAGATACTTTTTTAGATATTATTTATATAGTTTTCACAAAAGAGTATTTTAGAGTTTTTTAACTATTATTCATTTTTATCAAGTTAATGTATTTCTTTTGCATATTATCTAAAAATATTAGGTTTCTGCAGTCCTCTGTGGTATAAAATTTAATTGTGCTAAATTTCATATCCCAACATTCGTCTAATTGTTTAGAACAGGGGTACAAAGTTTTTGCTTCACTTATTAATATTTAACTATATTTATAACCTGTATATACATTTTACAATGCTCAGACTACTGTTGTTTAGCAATCTTCATCTTTCTATACCTAAATTAAATATCTAAAAGTAATGATACTTTATAACATCGTTAGGAATAATATGACTGTGTTGACCTTACAAAAAGGATATGTTATGGAGTCTCTAGGTCAGCTTACTGATGTCAAGTGCGCACTTGACGCTTGTATGCTGACCTAGGGACAGCATAGGGATCTGACATTAACTTGAAAAATAATATTCTGGAATGAACTTTTTTAGTCAACCCATTTTCAATACATTTATTGACATATTTAATTGGATATAAAATACTTTTCATCCATTAATTATCTCAGTGAAGGCCGTTCTAAATATATTGGTATCTTAGACTATACCTACATCCAATATTCATAAATAAATTTCGCCATATGAATTCGTAATTTGTTTCAAACAACTGAATTATATAATGGAAGTACAAAGTACGGCCGAGTAATCCAAAAATGAAATTAACCCTCCTCAACTGTGATTTACAACTTCCAGGGATAATAAGCGAATAAATCTTGTACATCCAGATTTTTAATTAAGATATATGTTCTTACTAGCTGTGCCCGCGGCTTTGTCCACGTGGGACAATTCTAAAGGCGGTCCCGGGGATTGAACCTGTAACGAACTCTCCCGAAGACCCTCTAAACTCACATTTTAAATATAACAAAATTGTCTGTTATATTTCGTTTATAAAGGAGTCAACAGAGTTATAATCATATTATCTGGCCAAAAGATTCATCTAGTGTTAAATTGAGGACCTATTTGTGTTATATAGTTTACCCATTCATTCTTTTCAAAGGTACACTTCATCTCTTATAAACAACCATACTTTATCAGGAAATGTATACTATAAATTGATTTAAAGGACTAAAATTTAATATATTGAAGATATTTGGCATAAGAGAGGGAGTAATATATTACATAAATACATAAATACATAATAAAGATATTTGACTTTAAGGAAGGGAATAATATATTAAATATATACATAAAATACATAATAAAATATATAGCTTAAGAGAGCGATATGATGATATTAATAATTACATTGACTTCATCTAAAGGAAAGAAGTACGGTAGTATGGAATTTATGGACATAATTATTGTAATATTTAGGTTGGGAGTTGTAAAGCACTTTAGTGCCGCAATTTTATTATTGTGGGATATGTAAGAGGCGCCGCCTCGCCTCACATGTGTGAATACCATGCCGGCTGAAGGCCTTCCTAGCGTATTCCCCAGAAATATATTGAAACTAAAAGGAACTAAAGTCCTTAATCTCAAAGAGAAAATCAATATATTATGAAGAACCAAGTTAATGGCAGATAGGCATTACTGTTGTGGGGTCACAAAGTGATAGCCATATAGTTTTAATGTCCAAATATGTGAATACATTGTTTGGAAGTTGATGAGTATAGGCATAACCAAGGTGTTTCATTAATATTGAACACAGCCAAAAAGCCAAATAATAAATATAATTCTCAAGTATACAATTAAGCATTGACTTGAAATAAGTAAATGTTGATAAAAATATATACTGTTGCTATTTTCGTAACAAACAGTTTAATAAAATAATAAATAAATATTGGCATGACCAAGGTGCATCATTAATATTGAGCACAGCCAAAAGGCCAAATAATAAATATGTTTCTCAAGTATACAATTAAACATGGACTTGAAGTAAGTAAATGTTGATAAAAATATATACTGTTGTTATTTTAGTAACAAACAGTAATAAAATAATAAATAAATATTGGCATGACAAAGGTGCATCATTTGTATTGAGCACAGTCAAAAGGCCAAATAATAAATATATTTCTCAAGTATACAATTAAGCATTGACTTGAAATAAGTAAATGTTGATAAAAATATATACTGTTGCTATTTTCGTAACAAACAGTTTAATAAAATAATAAATAAATATTGGCATGACCAAGGTGCATCATTAATATTGAGCACAGCCAAAAGGCCAAATAATAAATATGTTTCTCAAGTATACAATTAAACATGGACTTGAAGTAAGTAAATGTTGATAAAAATATATACTGTTGTTATTTTAGTAACAAACAGTAATAAAATAATAAATAAATATTGGCATGACAAAGGTGCATCATTTGTATTGAGCACAGTCAAAAGGCCAAATAATAAATATATTTCTCAAGTATACAATTAAGCATTGACTTGAAATAAGTAAATGTTGATAAAAATATATACTGTTGTTATTTTAGTAACAAACAGTAATAAAATAATAAATAAATATTGGCATGACAAAGGTGCATCATTTGTATTGAGCACAGTCAAAAGCCAAATAATAAATATAATTCTCAAGTTTACAATTAAAGTTTGTGCAAGTTTGTTTTAACAATTACTTGACAAAACTAAGACAAGATAATATGTTGTCTTCAATCACAATACCGAAACATTAATAGCCGGTACGCGATAAGTAAACATATATAAAAGTAATCATTGCTCGCAATGAACTTCAAATAGTCCAAATCATAAAAATTTCATAAGTAAAATCAATTAAGATAATCCTTATGACGAAAGTCAAATGAACTCAGGTTAATGTATAAAAATACATTAAAACAAGCAATTTAATATATCCAGCTCTGTGATGTAGCTCATACCTGGTTGAAGATTTGATTGGTTATGTAAATAGATCAACTTTGCTAGGCGATAGATAGTTGGTGTTTATCTGGGTTAACCCTCTGAATACACTGTTTGCGGTAGGACTTATCCGAATACCACGCACTGGTAACGAGGAGATAACCATAACGACAACATTACATGTGTGTCTTTATATAGATATACACAATGCATGCGACATGCATACAACCCTGATGCCTTCGCAAAGCCGACACTACCTTGTGACGAAGGTATGGTCCAATCAAAAAGCCAAATAATTAAAATAAATTATTACTGAACGAGAAATTAACCTTTGTTCTAAAGATATTATAGTCAAATTTCCTCCTATAACCCTAATAATTTATAGTCACCACAAGCAATGAAATATTACTTATTAATCGAATTTGAAGTTATAACTGAAATTTAGTAAGATCTTTGAACTCTTTAATATTGTGATTGAATACTCAATACATCTTAGTCAGAATCCAAACAATTCGTCTTATACTCGTTTTCTAATGAAACTAAGTTATTTATGTCTTCTCCAGACTATTAGAGTTCTATTACTCTTATTTCAATTTCTCTTTAATCAAATTTCAGAATTTAATAAGGTCTGAACTTTTAGAGATCAACGCTTATTAGATCTTTTGTTGCTTTAAGTGAACAGTATTATGAAACATCTATCCACCCGAATAATCATAAGTAAAGTTCATTTGTACAATCCTTATGAGTAGAGATTCAATCATGGAATCCAGGTTAATACATGAATATATACAGATAAACAATTTAGACAAATAACTCTAGTTCTGTAAAATAGTTCATGTCTGAGATGATTAGATATGAAAATGGATCAACTTTGCTTGGCGGTATAGTTGGGTGTATACCTGGGTTATCGCCCCAAACACCCTGGACTTACGACAGAGGGACATATTAACCGTGTGTCTGCACTGGTGAAGAGAAGATGACCATAATGACAACATTACATGTGTGTCCTTATATAGCTATACACAGCACAACTTGTTGCCTTCGTAAAGTCGATACTCCCCAGAGATGAAGATGACATGATCTATTTACCAAGGTAAAAGGTAAAAATATCTAATCCAAAATTAGTAATTAACCTTAATTTCAGATTTATTTAGTAAACTTCCTATCTTACTAAAAGATCTGTTATGCACTGTCACTATAAACAATAATATTTCAATTATCCAAAAGAATTAATTTGATGAAGAAGTTTAATATTATAATTCCTATCCTCCTAAATCCCTATATAAATAATATAAAATAAGAATAAAATAAATAAATAAATACTTAAATTAAGTAAATAATTTATACAAAATATGGTTAAATAAACATAATACGTTTGGACTAAAGTTCATTCATTCCTCTCTTGCACTCTAACTCCCTGAAGCTTTATTAAAGTTATTTAAGATTTTCGCTCCAAATTTAATTCAACAATTCAGTTTATATTAATTATTCCTTTGTTAGATACGAAGAGAGTAATTTGTATTAGTTTGTGATTATCTCGTTTAATATTTGTACTCGGTTTTAAATTTGATTGTAAATAAAATAATGTTTTATGAAGATTTGATTTTAAGAGACTGGCCTATGCAATTAATTTACGTATTAGTTAATATTTAGTTTTATAATAGGATATAATAATTCGTATTAACATTTCATAATTTTAATAATTCATATTAAGGTAGGTTTTCTTGTGAATTTTGTGTAGATTTATGCCCCCGCTTATTGGTTATAATATATTATTCCTACAATGACAGACCTTCTGCTTTCAACTCCTAAAAGATCCCATTTCCTCCTAACAATATTTCCAATTTGAAGCATTAATTCAAATAATCATTTAAACTAGAGAAAGTTTCTATAATAAATATTTCCTAAGCTTGAATCACCTAGTTTTAATTGAAAGTCAATAATAAACAAAGTATTCCTTAAATTCCTCAATATATTAAAGCATCAGTTCTTCCACCTAATATCTACACGCCCTATCCTACCACCTAATTGTTCCTTCATAAACAAATTATAACTGCCCAAAATTATAACAATGCAGGCATTAAAATCGTATTTGCCATACCTCCAACTCTGCAACAAACCTACAGCAACTCCGCATTCAGCTCCGACGACAGCTAAGAAGTCACCCCCACGCGGCCTCGAAGACTCCAAAGGAATCAGCTCTCGATCCCTAAAGTTTAAATAACAAGCAGGATCAACTGTACTATGGAAATTATTCTAAGAACTTCCTTAGCCGGTTCTCATCTATAAAGATATGTGATAGCTATCACCAGTTAGTAGATTTTAAAAGATAAAAACGCACGCAAAACTACGAAACGGATTTGAATGAAATTTTACACACAGATAGTTGATGACTTGGATTAGCACATAGGCTATTTATTATCCCGGGAAAATCTAGTGATCCAGCGGGATTCGCTTCTATAATGTTGCGGGTTGTACGTTGAAACTAGTTGATAATATTAATTCAGGTGCAGTAGTATTAGTATCTAATAACAATGGAATTCCTTCAAATGACGATGATGAAAAGTATAGTATAAAGTAGTTAAAGCACTTAAATCTATTCCTAATTAATAAGCTATTTAGCCAACATGCTTTTGAATTTGGTAATGCAAAGCCATATCTTACTCCTATGAAAAATAAACAAACATAGCAATATCGGCCATTTGTAAGGTAAAGATGCAATAATGATAGTTCAAATGCATATGGTAAAAGTATAGTATAAACAATTAAAGCACATAAATTTATTCCTTGTTAGTTAATAAGCTATTTAGCCAACATGCTTTTGGCATTTGATAATGCAAAGCCATTACTTATTCCTGTGAAAAATAAACAAACATAGCAATATTAGCCAATTGTAAGGTATAGATGCAATGATAAGTGTCTAGAGACAACGGGATTCCTCCAAATGCCGACGATAAAGGTATAATATAAAGTAATTAAGTCATTTATTTCTATTTCCTAGTTAAATAATAAACTGTCTTGCCAACATGTCCTGAAATTTGATAATATAAAGCTTTTTTTATATTATATGAAAATTAACAAACATAGCAATCTTAGTCACTTGCAAGGTATAGGTATAATAATAATAGTGTCTAAAGGCAATGGGTTTCCTTTAAATACCGATGATGAAAATCTATATACATATAATTAAGTCCACAAATCCAGTTCCTAATTAATTAATAAACTGTTATCCGTCAAGCACTGAAATTTGATAGAGTAAAGCCATTACTTAGTCTTGCATAGTTATACTAACTTAAATTGTAGTCTTGTAATACAAACTTAATTTAATTTAAATTGGAAAACTACATCACCTGTGTTGTTTAGAATTCCGATTTATCCTGCGTCTTGATTAGCAGCCCTGCTGCAAAACTGTAAGACAGCAATTGCTCCACAACCATTGCTCACATTTTTATGGAAAGAAAAGATCATTTAAATAACAGAATAAATTATGGTTTTATTTTCCTAAAATCAAAATAGACTTCCCTAATAATAATATCACACAATCTCTATAAAGCAAACAAGTCCACGTTTCTCCCAAGTTATTAAACATCTTTTCAACAGCTATTCCTTAAAATAACTAATTTCCTTTCTTCATACAACAAACATTCTTCACTCAGTCAAGGATCGATCCACCTTTACACAACATTTTGCACAATTTCATTCTTGTAAACCTAATCACATATTTATCGGTAATATGTTTATTAAAATTGTATAGTCAACATTCAAAAGATTTACCTTCTAATAAAACTACATTCTACCAATACTGCTAGATTTAAATAAACTCAACGACTACCATATCAAATACGAAGTTGCATAAATACATACGTAATCCCTGAATAAATCTCTATTCTACATACTCACGGTTTTTTTGATCAATAAAATTTTTACCAATCATCTTTTCTCACATTAAGAGTATTTATATTATTATTTACACTCCGGAATATCCCTGATATATCTATATTATTGTCTCAAACGAAGAATCTCTTTTATAACCTCCAGAACTTTCAAACAAATCCCCCGTTTTTCTCCATTTTTTTCCATTTTTTTTCAATCCTGTCATTATTTTTTTATATCCTCAAATTTTCTTTCCTGTCATTCTCTTTTTAAGGTTTTATATGTTTATATGTTAGGTCTTATATATTATTGAGAATTAGTTTTTTTTTTATTTATTTTCGTCTTTAATTCCATTGATATTATTTATTAAACCTAACGCTGACATATTTTAATTAAAAAAAAAATAGTATAGGTTCTTATTATTTTCTTTTATTGCACTAAACCTCTTAAGGGATAGATGAAGTCTGTTACAAACCCTTTAGTTCCTGTCCCCGTGGCATTTCTGGGATAAAAACTATCCTGTGTCTTTTGTACCAAATTTAATCCATATAGGTTTAGAGGTTTAGGCGTGAAGAAGTGACAGACTGAAAGACAGACAGAGTTACTTTCACATTTATATTATTAAATACGATATACCGCCCCATTGGTCGAGTGGTGTGACCTTGGTGACCTTGACTACGCAATCGACGGGTTTGATCCCCGACGGGGACAAGCATTTGTGTGATGAGCATAAATGTTTGTATTTCCGGGTTAGGGTGTTCATTAAATATATTCTGGTATTTATATATGTATTTCTATGTATTAATATCGTTTACTAACACCCATAACACAAGCAAATAATTTGCTTACTTTGGGGTTAGATCAGTCAGTGTAATTTGTCCCGTGAATAAATTTATATTTAAATATGGATATGAATTTCTTGTGTCAGAGTATTTGTTATCAAACTTCTTCAAAACGGCTAAACTGAATTTTATGATTTTTTTTGTGTGAAATTGTTAGTTCATAGAATAGTTAGTTTTTTTATTTTTATACCTCTAAGTGTTTAGGGTATCCCTGTCGAGAAAAAATGTATTTGTTGGTAGCATTTTTTTGATTTTGTATTAAAAATTACATAACCCCAGATTTTCACACTCGTCTTCCCCTTATTAACCCTCAACTCGCAAATTAGGAATAGTTTTTATTTCATAACAGCGGTTGCCAGGTCAGCTAGAATTTATGTATTAATACGTGAAGGAAAAACTTTGGACCCCTATTTAAGACAATTGCGCGAACGATGGAGTTTGAAATTTGGCATATTTGCGGAGGAGTGCAGAAACCTAATATTTGGCATAGAATGCAATATGCATTAGAAATCTATATCTATATTAGTTAATTAATTAATAATATTAATTTATCTTTATTCTATATTATTAATATAATAAATGCGAAAGTTTCGATGTTTGAATGGAGGTTTGAATGGATGTTTGGGTGGATGTTTGTTACTCAATCACGCAAAAACTACTCAACGGATTTGAACGAAATTTGGCACACCGGTAGATGATGACCTAGAATAGCATATAGACTACATTTCATCCTGAAATTATAGGTGATCCCGTGGGATTCGATAAAAAAAAATTATAATGCAGCGGGCTGCGCGCTGCAGCTAGTAATCTATATTAATCTATATTGATATTATAAATGCGAAAATTTGGATGTTTGGATGGATGTTTGTTACTCAATCACGCAAAACCTACCACACGGATTTGAATGAAATTTGGCAAACAGATAGATGATGATCTGGAATAGCACACAAGCTACTTTTTATCTCGGAAAAATCTGGTGATCCCGCGGGATTCGTAAAAAACTCTTATAATGCAGCGGGCTGCACGCTGCAGCTAGTACATTAATAAAAATAAGCAATACACACACTCCATTCTTGTGACATTCATGATAATATACCAATGACTTGTATAATACACGTCATTGTAATATCATTGATAATATACACACAAGCGTTATTACTCTTAGCACACCTATGTATATTATTTTCTTGAGGTTTCCGGCGACTGCATTAACTGGAACCGCGGTCCCAGTTGCCGGATTGATTTAAATTTAATATTTTTCTTGCGGCGACTGGGACCACGCAGAAATTAATTTGAAATCTATTGATCAATTCAAAACTAGTACAGTCAAATGAAAAAATGTTTAATGTAAAATAAAAAAAACTCTGATTCATAAATAATTTTATTTATATGTAATTTCACTAAAAACACAATTTTTGTTATTTTGTATTAAACACGTAAATCATGCTCAAAATATTTGACAATTTCAAACAGTTAATAATAACTAAATAATTTGACCGCCCCTTGGTCGAATAGTTAGTGATCTGACTACGCAATCGACGGAGCTCGGGTGCGATTCGTGACAGGGACAAACATTTATTAGATGAGCATTTATTATTTCGGTTTGGGTGTTTGTTATATATATTTCGGTATCTATATTAAATAAATGTTTTTGAATTAAAAAGGTTTTTCTTTCGTTATTACTTTTGATGTATTTTTGTTTGTGTGTACTGTATGAACTAGAATAATAGATTCTTTTATTAATTTATGCATGGTCCGAGTATACCCCCCGGTTTTTTTGGGCTTCTTAGAAGAATAGGCCAACTGCCGCTCTGCCAGACTGGTCGTAAACGGTGACTGATTGGCTATACGAGTCACTACCATCGTAACTACTAGACGGTAGAGTTCTGCATTGTCTCGCCCGGGTCTGGTACCAACGCCTTACATTTTTTTTTCATTCAAGCCGCAATAGCTTTAGTGCTTGTCATTGTCGTATTTCGATTTGAAAGGTAAGGTAGCCGATAATCTTATGCATGTGGCATTAGACCTCGCCACAAGATAGCAACGCACCATTAACATCTTTGGTGTCTGAGTAAACATTCTTTGGTATAAGCGATGGAAACTCTCCATCAGGAGACCCATGCTTGTTTGCTATTTTATAAGAAAACGCTTAATAGTCACGATGGGAGTGACGTGTATAGCCAAGTGGACGATTTTCACGACCTGCCTGGCAGAACGGCAAATGACGGACACAACTCGCGAAACAGTATAATTTAATATTCAATCTGTATAAATTAAATAAACCTTTTTTATTGAATTTTTTGTTCGAAATCGATTTTCAAAATTACGGATTATATGGTTAAATTAGCAGTTTAAGATTCGAAAGTAGTGATATCACTTCCTAAAATCTACGTGTCTATGTTATAATGAATAAGGAGATATAATAATAATAATATAAGCTAGAATAGTTATCTGGAGATCCTAATTCCATATATATCGTCTCTGCGGTCTAGTAGTCCAGCGTCGACCACATGAGGTCCCGGGTTCGATTCCCGGGTCGGGCACTTAAAAAAAACACAAAGTTGCCCGGGATTGGAAAGTGGCCCGGTTGGCGATAGGCTTGCCACCTACCACAGTTGTGGGACCAAGTATCTTCGGCTAATCGTGGCGCACTTGTTGCACCTATGCCTACCCCTTCAGGGATACGGGCGTAAAGCTCGGGCGGACTCTAATCTATATATTATATGGAATTAGGAATGGAATTAGGTCCTAGCGTGAATTAAAATATGTATTTAGGTATCAATACTAGAGTTCGTTCTATAAAAACAGACAAATTTGTTGAAACAAATTCAATAAACTCACCGGAAAATCAGGCTATAACGAAAAATTTACACGCCCGTAGTTTGGAAATAACGGAAACAGGCAATAAGATAAGGACCGGAAATTTAGATAAGAAATCTAAATAGCAAAGTTCTCGCGTGCAAGACCGTGGTAAAACAGACAAGTAAAATATTCTATATGATACCAAAATATTCTAGTAGTCCTAGGACTATCAGTAGACTAATTGGATTTGAGTTGATTTAGGTACGCTAGATAACCGAAATTACGTAAATGCGGATGTTTTACGCTTTGAAGTAGTTTCGTTAATCTTGAAATGGTTGCGATTTTCATAAGTTTTGGCTTTTTTTTCTGACATTTCAATTATGAAAAAAATCGGCTAAATACTATCTGTTGAAATTTGTAGTTCAAATTTAATGACGTTTTTTAGGTCGAGTCGATTCAAATTTTCGGGTTCAAATATTGATTTTAGTTTCTGTGAGATCATTGATATAAATCATCGAGATCATATGTGTGAGACGCTTAGTAAGGAACACTACACGCTTTGTATACATGCGACAATTATTAGATATTTAAATTTTTAAGTAACTAAAGATTTTTGTGGAGTGTGGAAGTGGAATTCTAATCACACCACCGACAGGTGACAATTGGCGCAGTTTAGTTTAAATTTTAACGGCATTAACGTTAAAATTTAATCATCCGTTATTATTAAAATATTAGTTAATATATTTACGTAATAAATATACGCATTTACACACAGTTATTAAAAATATCCTAACAGCTCGGCCATCTGACTTTTAGTACGTCCTCATACGTAATCAAAATATTATTTAACCAAACCGTGGACCCTTTATTAGGTAAACAGATACATTTTTAAAATTAATTATAATAATTTTCAATTTAATAAGGGAATCATGTTATATATTTTTTAATAGTTGAAGTTTAAATCACACTATTCAAAGTACATCAACTAAAATAGCACTTTATTGTTTATAAGTTAAACTAGCGGCCCGCCCCGGCTTCGCACGGGAAAAAAATTAAAATCGATCCAGTAGTTTTGATTTATTCACTACTTCCCGTAGCCCGCACGCGTTAAATTTGGAGTAAAACGATTCCCCTTTCCCTATGAAGATTTCCTGCTATCTTTGGAATATCTAAATTCATATAGGTACTACATTTTTAGTTTTTACATTTTTACCTATTTCTTTTATTTTTACAATTAATATATTATGGAATGTCTTTATATACAACGTTCACAGCTTTCTTGCCATAAGACAATACAAATATGTTTTCTTTAGAGATTACTCTTGAAAGAGCGATATATAGTTGGCCATGTGAAAAGCAGTCAACGCTCAAATCTAAGCCTGCAACGTTGAAGGCTTGACCCTGCGATTTATTAAAGCGAGGCATCAGGACAAACGGGAAAAAAATGTGTAAATGGTTGACCCTACGGGCCATCCCTGAAACTTCTCACTAAATTAAGGTATTTTAAGCTCAAGAGTAAAAAATATAAGCATAGATTTTTCAGTTCAAACCTATTTTGTCAAAAATGACAGTATTATTAATTTTTGAAAAGCTGTATATTTGAAAACGATGATGGCATTCAACTTAATTTTTGAGATCTAAAATATTGTTTTACCTAAATAATCGATAAGTTGAAAAATTTCGATGCTATGTCAAAAAATTTTTTATTTTTAATTTTCATCATTGATAAATCCCAAACAAATTGACCGATTTTGATTAAATTAACGGAACAAAAGCTGATAATATTTTTAAGTCAATCGGTAAATTAACTTGAAAGTTATTTAAAAAAACTTAAGTAAGTTTGCTAAAAATAACGTATGAAAAGCTATAAGTTTGAGAATTAAATTCGATTTTGATTTTTGAAACGGCATTGGACGTAGTTTTTTAAGTACTAAAATATCGTAGAACATCAAAAAATGATTGGTTGAAAAATTTCGAAGCTATGTCGAAAAAACACTTTTTCAAAATTTTTCGTCAATGATTACTCTCAAACGAAGAAACCGATTTTAATGCAATTTATTTATTAGACATAGTTTTTTGACGAATAGAGCTGATTAGTTTTTCTACTCAATCGGTACATAAATCTGGAAGTTATATTAAAAAAAATACTGTTTCGTCAAAATTTTTTGGGTGTTTTTTCAAGGTGTACAAATACTTAGTACATTATTTTGATAAATCTTTAGGGTTTAGCCTGTGTTTGCAATATAAGCGGAAAAAAATATAATTATTTACAACATGAAATCAGAAAACTCAAAAATTGCAGTATTTCTCTACAATATATTGAATATTATTATACACATAAACCTTCCTCTTTAATCACTCTATCTATTACAAAAAACCGCATCATAACTCGTTGCGTAGTTTTAAAGATTTAAGCATACATAGGGACATAGGGACAGACAGAGAAAGCGATTTTGTTTTATACTATGTAATGATGCGAGAAACATATACGTATATTTTTTGCACTAGAGTGTACACTCTTAATATATCTTAAAACTAATTATAAAATAATAACTTTCAATTTTGTAGGAGAATCATACGAGTAGTTCTTTTTCTTATTTATATATTTGAAACATTTAAGTAATCACACTATCCAAAGTAGATCAACTAGGTATAATAACAATTTTGTTAACAATTTAAATGCGAGAATTACATTTTTTTTGTACTAAAATCTTTTAATTTTACTTATTATACATTAAAATATAATTTATATTATAATCGTCTATATATTTATGAGCAAACAAAAAGTGCATAAGTTTTACTTAACCTCTAAATACATATCGCTATGTTATAATAATAAAACTTTTTTTTTAGTTTTACAAATTGCCTTTGATTATGCTAAGAAAGATTAAAACTTCTAATACAATTATTATTTATGACACTCACTTGGATGTGTACATAATACTAAGTTTTATTCTTGATTAGTAAATCTGGGTAGTCACTTTCAATCATTTCATCATTTTTTTTGTTACAAAGATGCAAAGTCAGCATTATTAAATTTAATTCACTCTCGTCTTTATTATCAAAATTAGCAAACACGTTTGTACTCAGGTTTAACCTCGGGTAGAGTGTCTTTTGCTTCGTATTAACGTTTCCTTATTGGATTATTGGCATGACTTAGGACAAACCTTCCATCGAGCAATATTTTACATAACGATTGGGACGTTGTGCATTACATAAAATTTCTTACATGTACCATTGTTAAACGCTTATTTCCCTTGAACCCTTATCGCCTGCTTTATATGTCGTTCCTACTTTACGACTCTTATTGTGCCTTGCTTTATTTTTTTTTTTTGTATTTCATTTAACTAACAATCACTCTCTGGTCGAAATTAGACTATAGACTAATAAAATTTCATCTGGGCTTGACAAAAGACTTTACCCGTAAACAGTAGTAGGTAGATACATACAGGGGAGGCTATCACCTACAGGGGAGGAGCATTGCGGAGTAAATGAAGTCCACGCGGACGAAGTCGCAGGCAACAGCTAGTATAGCATATTCCTTATATATCAATTTAGCGGAAACCTTGAGCGACGGTTTATAGAGTCAACCGGGTTATGTGCTCGTATACCAGGTTACAGATTTTCGACTATGCTATAAGAAATTAAACATATAAATTCTGTTCCTTCCGTTTTTCGTTCTTCTGAATTGATAAGGGCAATTTGTGCTTCTAACAACAATATGTTACCCGAAAAGAATAATTTGTAATGCTTTATTAGTGGACTACATATCTCTGAGTCAAGTGATTGCGGCGATCAATAGTGGTTTGATAATATATGGTGCTATTAGAAGTCTAACAGCTGGAAATAGCAGGAATAAATTGGCTTTATCAAAGTAATGACTGGCTCATTATTTTGTAGCATTGTATTATTTTCAAAAATCTTCCTTGAAATATTGCTTGTAGTGTTTTTTATTTTTTGTAAATTCATACTTATTTCAGTACTAGGGTAAAATAATTGGGTTTGGGGCAGACGATCATCTGATATAATATAATAATAATTTTTCTATGATAAAAAATTGGTTATCATCGACTTTCATAAAATCTGTATATATAATAAAACTAAAGTGATAAAATGTGCGTGCCGATTAAACTAAAAAGGAGTTCCGGCACGTTGAAGGGAACTATATAGTGTGATAGCCTTTTATCCCTCCTAGAACAAGAAAGTTCCTTCAACTTGCAAATTAAGTGTAGTGGCGCCATCTGTTGTCGAGTATTTGAACTTCATTCAGAACAACGGTTATTTGGGTTGCATTTCGAAAGGCGCTGCGAGCAATTGCAGCATGTGTAGTAATGGCGCGAAATTTAAAATTCCAATTTCAATAAAGTCTTAAGACTTTATTAAAATTGGAATTTTAAATTACATATTTTGTTATATTTCAACTACCGCGTAATCTCATATCAAATACCGAGTGAATCCGGGTATCATAGCTCGTAGTATATAAAACTTATTGTCGTAGATTAGAATTTTCTCACAAAGACTGTTTCCGGATAGTTAAAATTTGAATCTACAAATATACTACTCAGTATCTAGTAAAAATATTCTTAGTGTTAAATATATAAGCCACGATAGGTTATTTCTCGACTTTCAGAGATTGATACACACATTGATACAGTTTGTAAAATAATCAATAAATTTTTATGCGCCCTCAAAAAAAAACAAAAAACGGTAGGTTTCAATGCTGCAATAACCGCTTATTGTGGTTATATAGGCTCTGTTTTGTGATATGAACAAAACACAAGGAAAATGTACCAATATAAGCCACTGGATTTAGGTTGTCCAATTCACCTAGAGTCAATCTACATGATGTCATCGTCAACATATTATTACACATAACTATAACTGATAGTCTAGATAAGATAGGACAGCCTCCCCTGTAGGTAGGTGATGATAGATAGATAGGTAGCGAGATAATATGTAGCCTATATGTTGACCCGACCTGTTAGTAATATTCATGCAAAATTTAAAGTAAATCCATGCAGTACTGTTTGAGTTTACCCCGGACATACATACAGACAAACAGATAAACAGACAAACAGACAAAAATTCTAAAAACTATATTTTTGGCTTTTATATCGACTGTAGATCACGCCCCAAGTATTATTTTAAAAAAATATTCAATATACAGTTTTGATACTTCTACGATTTTATTATATGTATATAGATAAGGAAGTTCCATAAGGAAGTCACTGAATTTGCCCCGATTATCTAAAATTGAGTTTTCAGATCCCCACGTTTTGAGACCTTAGGAACCTTTTCCGACTATTTTTACGATGACGTCAGTATATCTGTCTGTATACGTTTGTACGTGTGTATATGTGTGTATGTAAACATCTAAGTTTTTAACGGTTTGACCGATCGAAACGCGGTTGATGGTATTCGATTGGATTCCACTCAATCTGACCTAATTTGATCCTGGAGATTTTGGGAAATTATGAAAAAACCTCAAACATTTTTTCAATAAAAACAGTATTTTTTTTTTATATTACTTCCAGATTAATGTACCGATTGAGTACAAAATATAATCATCTCTCTTTCTTAAAAAACTAATGTGCAAATTGCATCAAAATCGGTTTATAAGTTTGTGAGTTATCGTTGACAAAATATTTTGAAAAATATGTTTTTTTTTATATTATAAGATAGCAAACAAGCAGATGGGTCTTCTGATGGAAAGAGTCAACCATCGCCTACAGACACCAAAGATGTTAATGGTGCGTAGCTATCTTGTGGCGAGGTCTAACGCCACATGCATAAGTTTACCGGCTACCTTACCCTCCAACCCGGAACACGACAGCGACAAGCACTGACGCTAGTGCGGCAGGAATAGCTAAGGCGGTGGTACCGGAACCGGGCGAGACAATGCAGAACTCTACCACCTAGAAGCCATGATGGTAGTGACTCGATAGCCAATCGGTCACCTTTTACGACCTGCCTGGCAGAACGGCAGTTGGCCTATTCTTCAAAGGAGGCCGGGACCAACACGGCGAACAATGTTTTTAACTTCCCGCTACGTATGTATGATCTGCAACTTTTTGCTGACACAAACCAAACGAGTAGGTTTTTCGAGGGCCTACGAACTATTTTTGGTCCAAAATCGAGAACAATCGCACATATATATTCTCGAGACAAAACTTGCAAGCTGACAGATCACTAGCAAATTTTGGATCGGTGAGCTAAACATTTCAAGGACGTCCTAAATCCCTGTTCACAAACTGTAAACATGTCATATGTAGAAAATCTTGCACTCAGCCTGTCAGGGAATGTCTTGCAGAAACACCAACTTTTGACGAATTTAAATCAGCAATTTATAAATTAAAAAACGCCAAAACACCTGGTGTTGATAGTCTACCATCGGAGCTTTATAAATATGGCGGACCCTGGGTGCAACAAAGACTCTTTGACATAATCACAAAAGTATGGGAGACCGAAATAGTACCTCAAGAGTGGAAAGATGCCTACGTCTGTAAATTATTCAAAGGCAAGGGAGAATAATCTGACTGTAGTTCCTACAGAGGCATTTCCCTCTTTTCTACTGCTGGCAAGGTACTGACGCATGTTATTAACCTTTGCCTATCTGACCTTGCTGAACAGATATTCTCAGAGTCTCAGTGTGGTTTTAGACTAGGTAGAGGGACTGTGGATGGCATTTTCATAGTGAACAAAATTCAGGAGAAAATCCTCGAGCAAAACCGCCCTCTTTACCTGTGTTTTGTTAATTTAGAGAAGTTTGACCGGGTCCCACGAACTGCCCTGTGGATTGTATTGAAAAAAGCTGGCTATCCTGAGAAATTCGTCAACATAATTCGTCAGTTTCATGACGGTATGACGGTTTGTGTTCAACATGATAACGATTTCTCGGACCAATTTCAAGTAACCAGCGGTGCAAAGCAAGGTCGTGTAATGGCTCCCACGCTATTTTCATTATACTTCTCGGCTGTATTGAACGACGCGTTACAACTTATTAATAGACAAATTAAAATCAAAGTCCGTTCTGATAAAGCTGTTGACGTGTGTCTCATGGCCGACTCAGTAGAGTCTCTTCAAAATTATGTTGCTACCCTCCAGGATGCCTGTTCTAAATTTGGTCTGGTTATAAGTGTGAAAAGACCTAAATCCTCAAACAACCACCGAGAGGATGTGACGCTGACAGTTCTCATTAACACTGAAATCCGTCCTTCTTGAAGAGGTAAAGAACTTCAATTATCTAGGAAGCCAGATCCGTAACGATAACACATTATCATCCGAAATATCAACACGTATTGCAAAAGCTGCCGCCACCTTTGGAAAACTTAACCAGCGCGTGTGGAAATCACACGATCTTAAACTGAAAACTAAAATTGCCAATACTTACATATGCTGCTGAAACGTGGTGTATCTACAAAAAAGATATAAAAAAACTGGACACTTTTCACCTGCGGTGTCTACGCTTCATCTTGTAAATCAAATGGCAAGACCCTGTCACAGAGATGTTACGGCGTACTTGCATGATGGGTATGGAGGCTGTTCTAATAATAATATAATAATAATAATAATAATCATTTCATTCAGGCAACATGGCCCATAATATAAATCTCTTATAGACTAACATACATATTAATATAATAATATACTTTTTTTTTTTTTATTCTAGGAAAAGGGCTTTGTCGTGAAAACGATTACGTCGCCCTGGTGCAATCATCTTAATGTCTACACATAACAAAATAACTACTAACTATGGGGGTCTCTTAATTGCTAGATTATATAGTAGTCTGGCGGAGTCCGATAAAGGTTCCGCCAGGATACTATTACAGCTCCCTATCAGGCTGCAGCGCGTGAATACCCTCAGATGGCTGTTCCGGACGCATTCCATCAGAATATGATAAACATCATCCACAATATTGCAAGATGGACAGTGGGGTGACGTAGCTTTTTTCATTAAAAAAGAGAATTTGCAACCAGGGGTGTGTCCGGAACGCAATCTCAGAGCACTCACGGTGACACAACGGTTGAATGCTGCCTTGTCAATCCAAGGAGACTTAAGAGGATGTGGTTGGATTGTTTTGTACCATATGCCTTTTTCTTTGGATCTCTCATCAAAGTATTCACGAAATTTGTTATTACATTCATCTTTTACAGTCCTTATGAAGTTGGCATAGTGCGGCAAGTAATTATAGGTATCCCCGTCAGTTATAGCCTGTTTTGCTAATGTATCAACTATTTCGTTACCTTCAAGGCCAGTGTGAGATGGTATCCACTGCAGAACTATAGTTATGCCTTTATCCCCAAGTTTAGACAACTGGTTTAGTATTACGTAGGCTATCGGTGTACCTCGAAAAGTCGAGGTGCAACGAGCCAAATGCTGAAGTGAGCTCTTAGAATCTGTCAAGATCAAAACCTCATCTTGATCAATTCCGTCCGCGTATGACAGAGCTTCAGATATAGCGATTAATTCAGCCTCCATTATGCAAATTTCAGGGTTGATGTGAAATTTCATACTCTGCTTAGTTTGAGGATCATAGAAGGCTGCTCCAATACCTACGTCAGATTTGGAAGCGTCAGTGTAGATTTTGTAGTAGTTTAGGAATAAATGATTAATGTGCTTGATACATAAATTTTTTAAATGGATAGTGTGATAATTCTGCTTAGAAAAATTAAGATTTTTAATATCAAGAAAGATAATTTTACTAACATTTAAATTGTTGACCCACGTATTAAGCGCAAACATATTTAATTTATTTTTAAAATGGATATCTAAGGAATTAAATTGTTCAAATATTTGAGTTAATAAGGGTTTTTTCCTGTTATACCAGTATCTAGTGCCGCATAGATTTGATAGCTCAGAAGTAAGACTATAATTAAGACTGGGTTGAATTGATTTTACTTTAAGAAAATACTTACCCGCTAAATAGCGTCTACGTATAAACAATGGAGAAAGACAAATCTCGCTTTCCATGACGTGTATTGGAGTAGACTTGACAAACCCGCCAATGATCCTCATAGCTTGGTTTTGTATTCTGTCAAGTTTTAATAGGTGACATTTAGCACTGTTGTCATAAAGCCAGCTAGCATAATCAATTCGGCTTCTTATTAATGATAAGTATATTTTCCTAAGATGCTTAGGGTGTACTCCCCAACCAGGGCCTACTAATACTTTCAAGATATTAAGAAATTTCAGCACTTTACTTGCGGTTTCATTTATATGTTTTCCCCATCTAAGAGACCTATCCAACCACATTCCCAAATATTTAACAGTTTCATATATCTCTAGCCTATGACCATTAAGTTCTATCTTTACAGGGAAATTTTTACAACCTTTACTAAATACACATATTTTACTTTTCGATGGTGATAGTTCAAGATTGAGATGGCCAAATAATGTACACAGTTTATCGAGAGCACATTGTAGTAGCCTAGAAGCTTGCTCAGCATCTTTTGCAGTTGTAAAAATTACAAAATCATCCGCGTACTGTGTTATATTTAAGATGTCAGATATAGATTTACAAATCTTAATAGTGGCCACGTTAAATAAAAGTGGGGATAGCGGGTCGCCCTGAGCTAAACCACGCCTAGCTATTCTTGTAATATTTTGGTGTGTGTCTTCAATGCTTAAATATCTTTCTTTTAGGAACGCCCATAAATATTTACAAAATTTTGATCCTACGTTAAGTTTATCTAAAGTAAGTACCAAACTTGTGACGTCTACATTATTATATGCACTATCAATGTCGAGGAAACATGCAACAGTAGAAAGATTTTTGGAAAAACCAATTTGTATGTTCGTGATGAGCATATTTAGATTATCTAAGCTAGAGCGACCTTTTCTAAAACCAGTCATCTGTTCGGAAAATAGACAGCTATGTTCTAAGAACCATTCGAGCCTTTTGTTAATGATGGAATGAAAAATTTTACACATGCACGATATTAATGAAATAGGTCTTAGAGCTGCGGCCGATGTAAGTGGTCGTCCTTGCTTTGGGATAGTTATGACTTTAATGTTTCGCCATTGGATAGGGACAAAACTTAAGGAGAAAAACGTGTTATAAATATGAACTAAGGTGTTTTTAGCATTATCTGGAAGGTTTTTTATCATTGAGTATGAAATTTGGTCATTACCGGGTGCTGTATTTTTTGTTTTTAACTGTTTATCGAGTTCATGCCGTGTTATGTTAGCTTCTAAATGTACATTTTCAGAACAGAAGATGGGTTGAGGAGGGCAAGTAAAATCAGGAGTTAGATTACACAATACATTTTTAGACAGAGTTTTATCTATTATGGTCCTGTAGGATTGATAACCCTTTAGCCACCTCATACGGCGCCACATATCGCATACCGAAGTGTTTTCGTTTATAGAGGAACAAAATCTACGCCATCCTTCATTTTTAGCATTTCTTTGTACTCTTTGAGCAACACGAATTTTATTTTTAAGTATCTCTAAATTGTCAGGTATGGGATTTTTCCTAAAGTTTACTAAAGCTAATCTTCTTTCTGCTATAGTTTTAGATAATTCAGGTGACCAGTATGGTTTCGGAGTAAAGGTACTACAAGGATTTTGATTAAATTTATAATAAGGAATGCTCATATCTGCTGCTAAATTGACTATTTCTATGAATTTATCATATGCTTCCTGAGGATGACTAGGTAAACTAAAATCTGTTAAATTATCTTGAATATATTTTTTATATTTGACCCAATCGGCTCTCTTAAAATTTCTCTTTTTAATGAATTTTGGAGTTTCTTGATATGCCAAAGAACAATTTATAATAAGATGGTCGCTTCCGAGAGATTCATTAGTAACTCGCCAGGTACATTTAAGGCTTATATCACATGATACTATTGATATATCTGGTGATGTTCTATGTAAGGTTCCATTAACTAATTTTAACCTAGTAGGGTTCCCATCATTTAAAGTAATAAAATTATTGTCTATTAAAGCATCAAATATTTGATTGCCTCTGTGATCCGTTTTATAAGACCAATTGGTATGGTGGCCATTAAAGTCTCCTAAAATCATGGTTTTAGAACCAGCGATAGAAAATACTGTATCCCAATCTGATTGGCATGTCTGAATAGCTGGTGGACAGTACAGAGAGACTACGTTTTCAATAAGCTGACAATTTAAAATTTTGACATGTAGGATCTCAATACCTGAACAGCCTACTCGTCTACAATTGCATCCTTGTGATAAGCATAATTGAGCTTTCACCGACTTATGGGTAAGGATAGCTACGCCTCCATACGAATCTAGTCTGTCTTTACGGAAAACTTGATAGTCTCGTACGTAAAAATTAATGTTCGAGTCTAGCCAAGTTTCACAGAGAGTTGCGATATGTACTTTTTCTTTTGATAGCAGTTGTTCGAAGTCTATTTTTTTGGGATATATACTTTGAGCGTTCCACTGAAATATATTAATTTGAAGATTTCTATCCATTATTAAAGATTTTCCCTATAAACGAGAAATCTTTAGGTATAATGCTAGATAACCTAGTACACAGCCACTCCACACAGATCCGTACCACATAAACAACTTTTTCTTGCATACTCCCCCTTCTTATTAAAATAATGTCTCTTAATTTTGCTAAGAGCTCGTTGAATGCATAATCACTTTTGAACCCTTCACTTCTTTCACCAGCATTTTCAAAACTATCTCTGCTTAGATCTTCCTCACCCGATTCATCTATGCTTCTCTTTTCATTTTGAGTTTCAATGAGAGGTGTCCGCTTATCCTTTTTCCTCATTTGATTTCTGTCTTTCTCTTCGTGACTTATCGATGTAGGTATGTTTTGTCCCCTTCGCTTACTTTGTGTTACCGATTCTTTATCAACGGGTTCAGTACGGAGGGCCTTAGAATAATTTAATGCCGTGAAATCACCACCTCCCTTCGATTGTAAGATAGGTGACGAGTATTCCGGAGCCTTTTGCGATTGAGAAGCTTGTGGGACATTAGTGTGTTCGGTAGGAGGAACATACATTTCCATAGCTTTTCTATACGTGACGTTAAATTCTGCCATAATGTCTCGTATTCGTTTTTCCTTTTTAAACATGGGACAGCCTTTATCTAGTGCCATGTGATTATTGGTGCAGTTTACGCATTTAAACTGGGCGGTTTCACAGTTTTCGTGCTTACCACCACATTTGGGGCACACAACCTTTTTTGAGGGGCACATTTTATGAGTGTGACCGAACCGCCAACATCTGGAACACTGTGTCACTGGGAAAATATAAGGTTCTACTTTAACTCTTAAGTCATATATAAATATATGTGTAGGTAATGATGATCCATTGAAACCAACCCTTACTGACTCGCTGTCGGTCCATCCCGTACCTGTCCTATTTCTACGTTTAAGTCGCCGTAAGGATACAATTTCTGACGTGCACGTTATCGCATCCAGCAAAACTTCTTCGGATAGATCCAGCTCAATATTTTTGATAACACCATATGATAAGGCGACTTCGTATGGTCGTTGGAATTTCCAACCCAACTCCAATAATTCTTGACAGGTTGTCAACTTCTCTGCACTTGCACAATCATTTAATTCAATTATTATTTTAAATGGGTTTACATATTTAATTTTAGTAATATTGGTAATATTTGAATTTTTCAACAATTTCGCAAGAGCGAATTGTTTAGGAAACTGATCTTTACTCGTGACACATAACTCCATTATACCTCGTAAATCATTCATTTTTTGTTTTCTACTTTTAACTATATTCCACTCCAAGTTTTCTTCATCTTCTCTGCGTCTTTTGATAGGTCTATTTGAGTTTATCTCGTTTTCTTCAAAGGATAGTGGTAAGTCTTCAGTTAACATATTATTATCATTCACATCTTCGTTACTTAAAACATCACAAATATTATTTACACTCCCGGTACCGGTACTCATTAGAAATAAGGTTTAGATTCGCTCGACCGCCGGCCAGCGAGTCGGCCCGCAGCCGGCCGAGGTAACAGTTCCGAGAACTGATAAGACGTTTGTAAAATTGCAATAACACGTCTTAGCAACAACATATGCGCTCTGGCACTGTAATAATATACTTAAAAACTACACTGTCACGTATTGACGGCGACGTAACACGCAATTCATTTCGGAGTCTTCCCCGGAACCTTCGGTAGACCACACCAGTCGGCCAGAATTCCCCCACCTCAAAGGTCGACAGGAGATGCGTCGGTACTCTCACCACAAAAGAACTAAAGTTGACCTTGTGCCGAGACTGCAGACGCTCGACCCTCAAGTGGAGAGACGTCTTCTTACTGATGTAGTCCACGACGTCCTCGACATTCATGGACCAGTGAAGACGAGATATGTACAAGGGCGTTGCGGGGACCTCGCTCCGCAGACGCAGCCCGGGTACATATGGCGCGGTGCCGCGATTGTTGCGGGCGATGGGCTTCTTCTTTCTTCTTCTCTCCACCAGTGTGAAGCCCTCCTCATCGCACCTCCTGCTCTCATCATTGCCAGGTCGGCAAGACTCACCTTACTCTTTGTGACCTTCCGGCTCTCCTTAGTCTTGCGACTCTTCGTAGCCTTGCGGCTGTCATTGTCCCCATTTTTATTCGCCTGCGGGGGAGGTGCGGGGAGACCAGCAACAGTCAGAAAGTTTTACTGAGTCGCCTGTGGACTCGGCGTCGGCGCAACCGGGAGGGGAAGGCGTCGGGGGCGGCAGCGGCGGTGTTCGTTGCTCCATCAGATATTGCTGACGGGCTAAACGTGACCGCTTGCGCGCCTCGGTGACGGGTGACGTACGCGGCATCAGGTGACCTACATATTGAATTAATACTTTTTAAATGCGATAATTCAATTCGTAGATCATTTATGGTAGACCCTGAAGCCTGCAGTCTACCTTTAACTACGGTCAGCTCTTCCTTGAGGAACCTGATGTCCTTCAGTAGGCAGACGACGTCGACGTGGTCCAGCGTCACGTGTGGCAGCTTGTGTAACTCTTTCGCCACAAAAGCCGGCATCTCATCTGGATCCGTCCGCTTTAGCAGGGAGATGATGTCCTGCACGCTACTTTCCGTACCATCTCTTCTTCGCGATGGCATGTTTGCGTTCTGGCCGAGCGTTATACAGCAGCTGCTTGCCCTTACAAATCTCACTGGTAAAGGAATACTTGCAGATCTGCATGATGCTGACCTCGTCCATGGTGTCGATGGCATGCCGGATAAACGCCAGCAACTCGTTGGCCACGAGCGCCATGGTCACATGCAGCGGCAATGTGCCGCGCGATTTACGATAATATTAATTAATTAATATTTGCTGCGTGTGTAACGCGGAGCATGACCGGTCGCTATCTCGACACCAAATAATGAAAACCCAGCTAGGTTGGTGTGGACACGTCCAACGTATGGACGAGAGTAGACTCCCAAAAGCTGTGTTCTACTCGAAGGTCGTCGAAGGGAAACGCAAGCAAGGTGGGCAATACTTACGTTTTAAAGATGTCTTGAAACGCAATCTAACATCTAGCGGCATACCCACTGATGGCTGAGAAGCTTACTCAGAATCAGCAAAGGTGGCGCACAATCACTTACAGAGCTGTAGAAACATTCGAAACAAATTATCTCGCAGATCTTGATTCAAAACGCTTGATACGTAAAAATTGTCCAAAAATCTCGTATACATATACATATAATGACACCAGTCAACTGCATTGACCTCAGTGTGACCTTATATTTAAAACCAAGTTTGGCTTTGCCAGTCATTGTAGGGCACATGATAGAAATGATTAGATTTAGCTAGTCCGGGTCGCTGTCACCGGACGTGGTGAAGAGGACGGATAGTTTCGAAAATCAAATTTTCACCAGATCTCCACGTTTTGAGGTCCTAGGAACCTTTTCGGACTATTTTCGAGATGACGTCAGTATGTCTGTATGAATGTGTGTGTGTGTGTGTTTATGTGTATGTAAAAATCTCATAACTTTTGAACGGCTGGACCAATCGAAACGCGGTTGATGGAATTCGATTGTATTCCACTCAACTGAAATACTTCCTCAAAATTTGAACCAGTTCGGCCCAGGAGATTCGAGAAATTTTAAAAAAACCTGAAAAAAATTTTTAGCGAAACAGTATTTTTTTAATATAACTTCCAGATCAGTGTACCGATTGAGTACAAAAACGAATCAGCTCTATTCCTTAAACAACTACGTCTAATGCACAAATTGCATAAAAATCGGTTTATCCGTTTGGGAGTAATCGTTGACGAAAAATTTAAAAAAATGTTTTTTCGACGTAACTTAGAAAGTTTTCAACCAATAATTTTTTGGTATTCTACGATATTTTAGTACTAAAATAACAACGTCGAATGCCGTTTACAAAATCAAAATCGAATCTAATTTCCAAAAGTTAGATATATATATATGATATATATATATATATATATATATATATATATATATATATATATATATATATATATATATATATATATATATATATATATATATATATATGTATGTGTGTGTGTGTATAAATGTGTGTGTCTGGTCCCACCGCCTTACCTATTCCTGCCGCAATAGCGTCAGTGCTTGTCACTGTCGTGTTCCGGTTTGGAGGGTAAGGTAGCCGGTAAACTTATGCATGTGATATTACACCGCGCCACAAGATAGCAACGCACCATTAACATCTTTGGTGTCTATAGGCGATGGTTGACTCTCTCCATCAGGACACCCATCTGCTTGTTTGCTATCTTATTATATAAAAAAAAGGAAATTTCTCCACGTTGAACCACCGATGCGTAGCTCAGTTGGTTAGAGCGTGCTTGCCTGCCGTGCCTTAGGCAAGGTTTAAAACCAGTTGAGTCAAAAAATTTTCTTTGTTAAGTTTTTAAAGTTATCCCTAGCACGGAATAAGTGGATTGATTATTGAAAAGAAAAAGTTAATTATCTCCAATTCAAATTTCATCAAAATTTGTTTAAGTGTTTAGTTTTCGTGACAAGTAGACAATCAGACTTTTGCATTTATTCGCGACTTGATTCGCGTGACCATAAATGATTACTGCCCTTTGCTCAGTTGGGTAAGAATGTAGTTTAGGGGCCATCCATAAATTACGTCACACGAATTTTCATGATTTTTGACCCCTCTCCCGTCCTTGTCACAGCTGGTTACATTTGTGAGACCCTCCTACCTAGTGTAACGTCACATATTTTACAATTTTACACTGGGATAATGATCTCATTCGATTATTTTTTTATTTGCATAGGTAGGTTTTTTTAAATTTAGTGTTGTAAACTTAAATATAAAATATTATATTTTGAAAAAATGTGATGTCACAAAATTTGGGAGCCCTCCCTACCCCATGTCACATAATGTCACACTTCGTCGACCCCCTCCCTCCCCTTTAACATGTGACGTAATTTATGGATGGCCCCTTAATATGTCACTTCTGGATAATGTGGCTTTCTAAAGCTGAAAGAATTTTTAAAATTTCTCGAGTAGTTTTTGAGTTTATTCGTAACAAATAAAAAATCAAATTCTTCTCTACATAATGTTATTATAAAATCTCTTTATAATGTTAGCTTAGATGTATGGACTAATATAGATTTTATTTACCGAAAGCAAACCTTGTCTGAATCTTTGAGTGCGATTTGTTTTCTGACCATATTTGTTGCAGTGATTCGGGAATTGTGGTCCGTGGTTTCACGGACCGTCGGGAAATGTCACAGTATGTGTACGAAAATCGGTTTCATCTGTATCGTGTTGAAATTCTGTTATACCTGAAGAAAATTTTGTTCCAAATCCAAAAGAATAGAGCGAAAATAAGTAATAGTTCAAAAAATTAAAAAATACGCTTTGATAAGAACAGAACTAAAAAACTAAAAAATAAATGAAGAATAGTATAAATAATATATAAATTTAAATCAAGAATAGTGTAAATAGGAAAAAAGGCATATTGCATTGTATAAAAAGTGTGGGGTGTATGGTGTCAATAGATAACTATCTTAAAAAGATATTTTATGTAATTAAAATAAAATAAAATATGCCTAGAGATTATGGAGTTAGCCATTCCCAGGCAGATGATTAAGTTTCATGCCAGAAAAGTTCATATGCGGTTACATTATATACGGCCATTTACTATACATTATACATTTATACGGGTGCTATAATAATTTAGAAGGAAGTTATATTTCCACATGTAAAGTGGTTACATTTTCTCAGGATATCATGCGGGCTTTGTACCTCGGCCGTAGGTATAGGTAATATACATTTTCTAAAAACCTATATATAAATATGAAACAGGCATACATACCTTTTTAAATCGTTTATTCAAACTTTTCTAATTTGAATAAATAGATTGAAAATATAATTTACAATTGCTTTGGAAAAGTAAAAAAACCAGAGCTAAAAATTGGATGGAAGAAATATATTACTACAACGACTTTTATTTTTGAAAATTGTTCTAGTAAATAATTTTAAAAAAAATCACGCGTTTTTAGCGCAGACATAAATATAAAGTTTTGGGTTCAAACCTTAAATGGGGCAATTTTTCTGAATGAGATTTTTAATTTTTTTTTTAAAGACAATTTGTTAGAAACAGGTTAAGTATCCAATTTTAGCCTTTGGCTAGCCGGGAGTGAACCAGTTGCAAGTTTGTTAAGACCTTCATGGATATTTTATTGATTCAGACGTTACTTTTGTGGAAACCCATAATTTAAAGGTACAATTAATTTTTGCTATTCTCCGTGAACTGTTTTACGTGACCTTCGCGATGGCACCGAATAGAAAAATGCAGGTTTAATATATGGATAAAACACGTCGATGGTCCGGACAATAAAGAAAAACCTAGTGGCACAATTATCCATTCACGTCCACCACACATTCACCTAAGTCCGCAGCAAGCATGAAAGCACACAATTTTCACACTCAACGCACGTATCACTTCGAAACCAAAGCATCTTCATAAGAAATTAACATTACCTTACTCAACGCGAGTGTTAAAAATAATTACTTTCTTCTACTTGTTCCAATTATTTATGTAATACTACCTTACTTCACGCGAGTGTAAATCACGATGACACAGTAATTACGTAATATTAATTAATAACAATAGTTTTTGATTAATTTTGTGACATGTCGCGGTTAAATATTAAAGTGTCAAAACCAAAGTTGCGGCCGCTAGGTGACGCTGAAGTCGTGCTAATAGGTATAATAATGACGTATATGAACATAATAATTCTGTAATATGAACAATATATAATAAAGATTATATGGATGTATTTCATTTCATTTCACATTTCAAATAAGAGTAAAGGTTTTATTAGTAACTAGCTGAGCAGCTTCGCCAGCGAGTATATTAATAGGTCGTCCAAATAGCTTTTAATAAAAATTTAATCCCCTATTTCAGCTCTCCAGGGACTGATTTTTGAAAAAAAAATTAGCCTATGTTTGACCCCGGATATTCAACTACTTTCATGCCAAATTTCATAAAAATCGTTCCAGCGGTTTAGCCGTGAAAGCGTAACAGACACACAGACAGACAGACAGACTTTCGCATTCATAATATTAGTATGTATATTAGTACTAGTCGTACAACAAAAAATCTAAAAACAGCTACAACCAAGTACAAAAAAGAAAATCAAATCTGAAAAGTCGCGACGCTATTTATTTGTAAAATCTACTCAAACGGACATTACGATTCCCATTTTATAAGGTTCTTTACCCAAGCAAAGCGATGAATTTGTGAATCTGCAATAAGATTTCAATGATGCGCTTTTGAGAATGTTTGAATCAAATTTTATATCGAATATACGGTCCGTTTGTATTATATTGTAACGTATACAAATAGCTATAATTTTTTACGGACGGTTTATACTATACTAACGATCCGTCCTGGTTTCGCAGGGGTGCAATGTAGATATTTAGTGTCAGTGTGTGGTGATTAGGTAATATTATTATTTTTTATTATTTTCTTTCTTTTTCTCAGCTTTTTAGGGCTGGCTTAGATCTGCAACAGTGATAACTAATAGCAGCATGTGTTATACATTAGAAAATGCACGTGTTGATTGTTAGTTTATGGGTCATTCTTCGGAGTGCAATTTTTGAGCGTAACAGTCTTTTATCTCCTATATAAACAAATAATGTTTGCATAAATCAACTATAAAATTATTTATACATTCTATATGAATCGTGTCATATAGATTTTATTATGTGATAACCATTTATATAGGAGTTATTTACCCTCAAACACCTCAAACACACGCGTAACACGTGCGTCGTCTTCTGATCAATCGCAGATATTTTTTAATTCACTTAAGCTTTTAATCAAATTTATACACAAAATTGAAAAATACAAATCATTTTACATTCTGGTCAAATTTTTCCATCCTATTGTAGTGAAAGTTTTTATTTTATGAGCATATATAAGTATGTAACACACTTGGCAAAATTTTAACTTCGCTTTTTGCGATGGGTACTACTATAAACTGGCGAGGTCTAGACGTATCGGGATTGGTTTTTCTGATTCTGTAGTTATGCTGCTGCTTATGGATCAAGTAGTCGTGGCCTTGAGTGCCTCCATTTTGGCGCAAAAGTCAGTTCTCCAATTTTTCAATTTTTGGTTATCAATTTTTAGGAATTTCCATGTCACATTTTTATAATGTAATCGTACTATTTTCAGTAAACGGGTATTGAGGTGTTATACCTAACTCCCAAATGTAAATAGCTAATAACAAACTAGCATCTTATATCTTTCCAATGGCGAAAAATTTCAAAATATATCCTTTTTGGTGATTTCCATGGTGTAATTTCTGTGTATGAAACACCATGAAAGTTACATAAAACCCATGGAAATTAATTTATTATATTTTATTTGCAATAAATAAAATGAAATATTCAATGTTTATACTGTAATTCATGCGATCACCAAATTATGAAGTTTGTCGTTATTTTTTTCATTTAAATCTGCTAAACTAAAGCTCATTATCATTTAGACTGCCTCGTGGTCCAGAGTTGTATCCCAGAGGTGGTATTAAGGGTTTTCGAGGTTTTCTCGAAAGTCTTAAACTTCAATAACAGCTCAGAATATGGTAGATTTGTGTATAACCAATCCCGTGACTCGGATGAGCACGTAAAGCTTTCGGTTCCGGTTATCGTTAGGTATAGTTAACGATTATCGTTAACATGTTGGTAAATGCGGCGATGAGGATCATTTTCTTTTCAAGCAAAATCAACCGTTAAGCTGACAGAGGGGGGAGGGATACTTGATTCTAACAAACATTAGCATTTTAAAGCTTAATATTTCGAAAACTAGTCCCTTAATCGAAAAACTGTTATCACAAACTTAGCATGGGAGGGAGGGAGGGAGCGTGAGAAAAAAAAATAATTTTCCTACTTTACACGAACAGGAGTTACCTGACCCAAAAATATTTTTCAATATAATAATAATATGTTACCACTTTGCTGCCGTGACTAATACGTATATTCATATCAAATTATAGCTTTCTAGTACTAATGATCTTTGAGTTAGACTGCGGACGCATGGATGGGCGGACATAGCGAAACTATAAGGGTTCCTAGTTTACTTCGTAACCCTAAAAAGAGTGTGTTCAATCAATAAAATTAAAATAAAAAACCATTTTCAATGAAACATTTTGAAAAATTTTGAAGCGTGCTTAAAAGTCAACTTAAAAAGTTGACTTTTAAGCACAAGTTTCACGTCAGTTTCGCGTTTAAAGTTTTGATAATACTCGTAATATTGGAAATTATAGGTATACACTGTTACAGGTATACACTGGTACTGTCCAGTAAAAACAACATGCTGAGCGCTAAGTTTAGGGGAGGGTTCTCCTTTCCGCTAAACTTTGAGAAAAAAAGAGTTGCTGAAAATTTGGGCTAATATCGTTTTAATGTATATCACAGCCGTTCATTATTATTCACAGCCCACATAACTTTTATCTATTATTATTTTCATATCTGATACGATATTTAGCAAAACTTTACCTGCTGGGTCATTTCCGTGGTCTATAATGTAATTTCTATGGGCCGCAAATGTTCTATATTTTTTTTTTAGAAAAAGTATACATCCACTACGTGTCGAATTTTTATATGTTCTTTATATTTGCATAAACTTTTGAATTGTTTGTGTAATTTACTTTAATTAAGCGATTTCAAAAATACCATGGAAATTATACGGAGAACACATTTTTGAAGAATAGTAGGTTTGACTCATTTTACTGAAGAAATTTTCTTACTATACGACAGGTATTTAATATGGTAGCTTTCGCAGCATAATGAAGATGCTGTCTTCTAGATCTATTGTTTATAAGCTATTGTTATTGTGGTATGACACAATCCCAGTAGTAGATATATTATTATTATTATTATTTTCATTTTTATCTTCTTTTTCTCCTTTTTATAATAAAAAGGATTTTCAACTTACTTTCACGAGTGTTTGGCTAAGCGAAAGTAAGAACATGTTTGTGTGTTGCTTATTAATAACTGACAACAATTTGCGAACAATGCGACATATGTTTAATATAGCAGCTTTTGTAATAGAATGAAAGTAAGTGAGTAAATTTGTCATTGTCTCAGCCTATTGTGTAAAGTTTTAGGTATGACACCTGTTGAAGAAATATGATAGGAATAGTTTTGACTGTACTGACTTGCATTTATCTCCGTAGCAAGGTCGGCGTATTGTGTGATTTTTTCTGTAAGTTGTTTGTAGATTGTGTGTATTTGGGAGAGCAATATCGATCAGATAAACTATTTTGTTAGTTTTATCAAGTATTGTAATATCTGGTCTATAGAAATGAACTATTTTGTCTGTAACTATTTTAAGAAAAATACATGAAAGGTTAACAAAGCAGATATACAATGCGAATGTGGGAGGATGTAGGTACCGTAAGACTGATATACCATGAGCAGATTGATCAAGTACTGTCCGAAGGTGGTGTGTGGTGGTATGTCTTCGCAACCAGCGTTTGTGTACGAAGAGAGTGATGAGTGTGGAGAAAGCAAAACAAGCCTGCAAGGATTGTGATTGTGATGTATGGCACTTGGTTCTCTCTGCCTACTGTATATATATATATATATATATATATATATATATATATATATATATATATATATATATATATATATATATATATATATATATATATATATATATATATATATATATATATATATACAAAGTCTGTAGGGGTAGTTCGGTCCCAGTAAATTTTGAAAATATATATACGTAACGTAAAATTTGTATCAAATAGTAAAGCTAAAGCATTGCAAATTTATTCAAAATAAATTCCCTCAGAGGGTGGATTTAACTCTTTTGCGAAACTCTCGAAAAAACCTATTTAATAGAACAAAGGAAAAATAATGTATTGCTTAAAATGGCTTCATAAATAACACATTATTTTTTTTTAATATGTAAACATTGGTAACGTGGGTTATCTTAAGAGATAGACATATAACATTGCGGACTTTTTTGTAGATATTTTTAAGATATAAAATTCGGTACGGCATTATTTTGATCAATCTTGTGCAGTTTTTGTTTGCAAGGTAAGCGCACAAAAATATATTTTTGTATCATATGTTTGAAATTCTCAGCTTTTGTCTACTATAATATGCATGTGTTATACGTAAAAACCATCTTCTTGAATCACTCTATCTACTGATGAAAACCGCACTAAAAACCGTAGCGTAATTTAAAAGATTAATTTAATATAATAATTTTAGCACAAAATATAATTAATAACACGTAGAGCGGTTTGAATCGTCGACGATCAGGCTATTTCTAATTGGCTTGACTCTTTGGCGTTATGCAGGATGTAGGTTCGCTCTGCATTTCTTACCCTATGTATCATCGAGAGTGTTCCAAAGAATTATTCGGACTAATTCCTGCAGCTAAATTCCACCATCGGACATCGCGTCAAAATTTAACGTTCCATCCTCACCACCTCGATGTCTGGAAATCCACAACCGTGCGTTTTTGTCGGCACTTTTTGCCTAGCACTACTCCATTGTGGAATCAATTACCCTCGGGGGTGTTTCCGAACGGATATGACTTAGGGACCTTCAAGAAACGAGCTTATTCATTCTTAAAAGGCCTGCAACGGAGTTGCAAGATACCTGGTATTGCAGTTGTCCATGGGCGGCGGTGATCACTTACCATCAGGTGCACAACCTGCTCGTTTGCCCCCTCTGCGATAAAAAAAAGACATTTATCATGGGAAGTGTCCCGATGAGTTGTTCGGTTAATTCCTGCCGCTAAATTCCATCATCGGACATCGCGTCAAAATTTAAAGTTCCATCCTCACCACCTCAATATCTAGAAATGCACAACCGTGCGCTTTTTCGGCACTTTTGTGGATTCCTTTGTGTAATCAATTATTAATGGCGGGCATGTTTCTGAACGGATACGACTTGGGGACATTGAAGAAAAGAGCTTACTCATTTTCAAAAGGCCGTCAACGCAACTGCAAGACACCTGGTATTGCAGATGTTCACCGGCGGTGGTGATCACTTACCATCAGGTGCACCTCCTGCTAGTTTGCCTCCTCTACTAAGAAAAAATAAAAAAGAACATACAGCGAAAGTGACTTTGTTCTACACTATGCATGAAAATAAAGAAGATAAAGATTGTAATCTTAACACATTTAACACAAAAAATTTAACACATAACTTTAATTATTTATTTTCCGTACTATCCGATCCCTTTGAATGCACTCGATCGCATAAAAAGCTATTGCTCAAAGTATAATCGGAAGTGAAATCCAGATACAAAAACAGTCTCTCAGCAGGACAAACTAAGCGGAAGTTTCTTCCGCCCGATCTTCTCAGCGTGTAGTCGCGGAGAAACGACATTTGTTTTCAATAAATCTTTTAACTGCAATTTTATTGGCTTAAAAATTATTCAAACATGTTTACAACATATTATGTCTAAAATGTTAATTTAAACGGAAGGTCAGCCCTTTGAAAAATGGAAGGTCTGGGCCCTTTTGAAAAATAGACCAACTGCTGTTCTGCCAGTCAGGTCGTAAAAGACGACCGATTATACTGCACTAGCACCATGACTACTAGGTGGTAGAGTTCCGCAACGTCTCACCCGGGTATTTGGTGCCACCACCTTACCTATTTCTGCCGCAATAGCGTCAGTGCTTTTCACTGTCATGTGAACCCTCACAGGGTAGCCGGTAGACTTATGTATGTGGCATTGTCATCCCGCCACACGAACAGCGACGCACTTTTAACATCTTTGGTGTTTATAGGCGACGGTATATCTTTTCATCTACTTGTTTGCTTTTTAATGATAAAAAAAGTTGGGAACATCGCATTTATTACAAGCAAACTATTAAAAAAAGTTACAAAAAAATGTCGATAAAATTATCAAAATTTTATAAATTGACGAATTTTTGTCAAAAATAAAATAAAATTTGGAAAATATAGATATTGAGGGACATAAAATAAATACTGACGTTGGACTCCAGAAAATAATATAGCCATGCATTGCAAAATAGTTTATTTTAATATACAAACTTTAGTACAGAATTTTTTGTTTTTGTTTTATTTTAACTCTTTTATATAAAAAAAAAATTACGAATTTCCTCTAATATCCTAAAATCAAATTTTATAGGGAAAAAATATATTTTTTCTTACAAAATTCCTTAAAAAATGAATTATTATTTTAATAAACTTTATTTTGATTAAATGCTTATTTTTCGAGATATTTGCAATAACTGAAAATAATTAAATAATTTTTTTTATTTGTTTAAAATAAGATGTTTCCGACCTTCTATGAATTCAAATTTTTCGGCTTAGGTAAAACACATATTTTACTTAATTTCAAGCCAAAAAAATTACAAATTATTGGAAAGGAGCATGTTTTCGAACTAATTCTCTCGAAACAATATAGCCACATTACGTTACAACAGTAGATAGAAAATTGTCGATCCATCAAAAATAGTGTATAAAGAGTAATTTCAATAAACAGTTTTATTTGATTTGGGTTCGAACCAGCACTCAATAAACCAAGCAGGACTTAGACTACGTAGTGTACTGTACAGATCGAGTTATTAAATTTTAGTCCTAATTTAGTATTGATTAAAATATGATCTATTTATCATATATGTTTTATAAAGATCTAAATTTATTTAGAATACCTAACTGGTCACATTCTTCGTTCAACGCAATGACCGGTAATGAAATTTAGAGAGGAATTCATCCGAAAATTTTCTTCGAAATATGACCAATAAATTTGATTGAAGTTGCAAAAAGATCTTGCATTTTTACATAATTCCAAACAATTTTTGATGAATGCTTTTAGAAAAGAAGTTATAATTTTAGAGTAAGACACCATGTCTACAGGCCGCAACATACATAGAGTATGTCCCACGCGTCGAAGATTTTAGACATTATACTTACTCTAAATGCAGGTGAAGTCAGCTTGATATGCACACAAAGATTTGTGATAAATTATAAATATTTATTAATATTATTATCTACATAATCATTTCGTGATTATGTTGATAATAATTTAAGATACGTACGAACTAAAGTCATACCTATAAATGAACATTGTACGTAACATAATTTTATGAATAGACATTTCGGACAAACTGCAATGAACTCAGTGAAAAATTAGATCACAAGTCAATTTAAGACATTGTTTCATAGCTAGATATATTTTTGGTTTTATGAGAAGTAGCCAAATGAAGAACCTTAATTGTGACGAGTGCAAAAACAGTTTACGGTCAAAAGAAAAATTATTGTTTCATATATTAATAGAGGTAAGAGATATAGGTGGCTTATGTTTCGTTAAAAATGATGTATTTGACATATATATGAGTGACCGTATTATACGCAATTATCTTCGCGTGATTAGAGGAAAATTAATCCAAAAAATATGATACAAACTTTATTTCTATAAAGGTATAAAAATTGTATATTTAAAAAGATGTATTTCATGGAGGTAGAGAAAATAAACATAAATTTGATTCTTTTAATCATAGAAAAGTTGATGGATATACAATTGATGAAAATGAAACCACCCAAATATAAACTGGCTCATAAACTTTATAACAAGTTAAATTTATTTAAAGGTATTATCAGCAATTTGACATCACGATTAACATGATCGTTAAGTAGATAGTTATTAATTAAAAATAAAAATTTAAACTTGTAATAAAGCCTTTTTATTTTTGACAAGGTTTTTTTGGACAACAAGGACAAACAAGGACAAGGACAAGATTTTTTTTGAGTCAGGCAGTCTCAAAAATAAAAAGGCTTTATTACAAGCCTTTTTATTTTTGAGACTGCCTGACTCAAGAAAAAATCTTGTCCAGTTTTTAGATAATCAAAAAGTATCGTCATACAAATGTTCAATGCACTGTATTATCGGCATTTTTTGTTTACAAGAGAAAAGAAAACTAATCGTTGATCTGCTTTACCGACGAGAGTTCGTAAAAATTTATTAGGCTTTTAGAATATTCTACTTTGAATTCGTAGATTTTGCGTTTAAATATAAGTACTACTCATAGGATGTTTTCGTGACATGACACGTCAATACGTTGGCTGTGATTCGTTTTGACAAATGTTAGTTTAACATTAATGTTAAGCTAGCATATGTTATATTCTAGCCCTATCACACGAACAGCAGCGCGCCATTGACATCTTTATTGTCTATAGACAAATTTTATCTCCTTTTACTTTTTTGCTGCACATAGAAATAAAAATGCCAATGACGTCTTGGATGAAGTTTCGAGAGAGAGAGAGATATATATATATATATATATATATATATATATATATATATATATATATATATATATATATATATATATATATATATATATATATATATATATATATATATATATATATATATATATATATATATATATATATATATATATATATATAAATCAATTGTTGTTCGTTAGTCTCGCTAAAACTCGAGAACAGTTAAACCGATTTGGCTAATTTTGGTTTTGAATTAATTGTTGAAGTCGAGGAAAGGTTTAATAGTTGAGAAAATATAGAAAAAAAAGAGTAGTCAAAAAGGCAGAACAACGTTTGCCGGATCAGCTAGTAATATTATATAATACAAACCATTTTCCGAATTATGACTGTTATTTCCGCGTGAAAATTACATGTTTTGAATATTTTAGTAGGGTACTTGAGAGGCGGCGGAAGGGAGGGATTAATTGAGATAAAAAAACTATACTATCTCTTATGTTAGATCAAACAGTAGATATCTACTAAAGATAAGAAAAGGTAACAACTAAAAAAAACATAAAAAAGTTTAAGGTTTAATGTCGAAAAAATTGCAATTATTAGCTAGCGCGAAATAACAGAATTCTACTGAGCACAAAATAAACTTTCGGGTAAGTTGTTAAAGCCACGACAATTATAATTGAAATAAATAGATACGCAATTTCAATTTTACTCAGGAAAAATAAATAACCAATCTATTGTAACAGGCCCAATTCCCTAAAATCCTGAGCGATATTGTACATTTATCAAAGTAATCCTCAGGGACCATTATTAACGACAAAATAAAACCTACCTCTCATTATAGCACGATTACAAACTATACTAACCGCAGACTTCTTTAGTGATCATTTATTATCATTATGTTGAGGTGAGGACCGTTTCATACAGCTTATTAAGGGCGCGTATTCGATTCGTAACGAAAATTTCATGTTTTCAAGTTTTTTCCTGAGCAATATCGTAATAATGTGAGCAGATTATTCGAAAAATATTACAGTTTTTGCAAGATTAAGTCTTAATTAATCGATTTACCGTAGGTTCAAATTTTAATCGACAAGCGATTTCGCGCGAGGATTTGTAGTGTTTTTAAAATAAATCTACATAAATAAGTTTATATAATGGACTGAAACAAAATCAGCATATTGAGCATTACCTTAATTCACATATGACAAATACTTTAGGTTTCTATTAAAATATTTACTGGTGAAAAAAAATGTTGTTTTTTAATACGTAACAACAATATTTTCGTCATTGACTCTGTGTTGCACTTTAAGTATGATCGTAAAGTGCAACACAGAGCCAAAATGACGAATTATATATATATATATATATATATATATATATATATATATATATATATATATATATATATATATATATATATATATATATATACGATGGTAGTGATGCGTATAGCCACTCGGTCGCCTTTTACGACCAGGGGGCCTATTGCCTAACTTTGACATTTATAGTGATCAAGTGAAATTTGACGAACACTCAAAATTCGTTGACAACTGACAACAGGAAAAAATGGTATTGCGTATCGCTTTTAGTACCGGTGACTTTCGTCGCTTTCAGCATTCGTTCCAGTGGTTTGACTCTGTTTGACTTGTCAGTGCACTATTTTATCGATATTATGCCTCTAAATAAAAAAGCTACATAAACGCAAATGCTTATAAGGGTTTTTTATGGTACTTTGTTTTGGTCGGTTTGTACTCTTCAGACTAATGTCAATTGTCAAATGTCATAACAATAAACAAATAACAATAACCTCAAAATAAGTTTAGACTAACAAAATTAACTATTAAGCTTTAAAATTCCTTTGTTGATCCCACTTTCTCCACTTCTATGTTTGTGTATAGATTCATGTACATAGTATTAACTCCTAATCCATAATGTTGTAGTTGTGTAAGTTTACTAATCTTTGTGTTTGTTTTGTTTTAGATTCCTCAACTTGTAACTGATATAGTCACCGGACAACTCTTTTTATGTGTCTGTCCCATGACTGACTTGATATTGGCAGAATCCGTACTAACAGGATAGCCACCAAACCAATATAACAATAATAAGTTTAGAATGCTCTCTTGAAGCAAATTAATAGTTAAAAGAAATGAAATTGTCGGTCGAATTTGCCAAAAGATACCGAAATGTTAGTCACTTCTCCGGAGGCTTTCTATCCAGCCAGACTCAATGGCAGAAGCAAGTTGAGTAATAACTTAGTAGAGATATTGGTTTAGATCTATTGATTGACGTTGTATTGTATTACTTACCTTTTACATAAAAATGCACACAATGCTAAAAGAAGTATATAACATCTGCATGTAAACAGTAACAAATATGATCTAATTGAAAAACATGAAGAATCTGGAATGAAGATATGGGTATAAATCTAGCCAAGAGGTAAATAACAGAACCCCTAACTTGCAGATACCTATTATATTCATTGATTATAATAGTTTTCAAATATACAGCTTTTCAAAAATTAATAATACTGCCATTTTTAACATATTATTCTTGTATATATATGTATATATATATATATATATATATATATATATATATATATATATATATATATATATATATATATATATATATATATATATATATATATATATATATATATATATATATATATATATATAATTGGAATCTCGGAATGGTTCCAGGAGATATGGGTATGTGAAAAAACGAGCAAAGCTCCGTCAACCAGGTGCAGAAAAAAAAAATTATTCTATAGGAATCGATTTATCAAGGTTCCAGGTCCAAGAAAAGTTCGGTTCCCAAGATATGGGTATGTGAAAACCCGGGTAAAGCTCGGTCAACCAGATATTGATTCTTTATGCTACATAAAAATGAACAAAATACAGATAAAGAAACTGAATAAACAATAACTATGAGATTAAATCAAAAAATTCCACATCATAATATTACGTAACCCCCCTAATTTCATGGTAGGTTAGATTATCGGTCAGCAATTCACACCGTTTCGAAGATGAAAAAGTTCAATAAAGCCAATATTGTAGCGTAATTTTAAGTTCTGCGCTATCTTTGTGCTAGACTAAATGAAAAAGCTCCAACAAAGGCATCATCAAGCGAAACGTACAAAAGCTTCCTTGGAACTTATATCCGTGTGTTGAACACAAAAGCTACCTTTGCTGTGGAAGCTTAATTGAAATATATACTAAAAGCATCCGGTACTTGGCGTTCTACATTAACAAATAATAATCTTGTAAGATATTTGCTCGTTGAAATCATTTCTTTGCATTGCAGTAAGATGTCAGAAAATTTTAAAAACTGTATGGATGTGCATACAAAATTCATCCCATTTTTGTAACTATCGAAGGAATTTCTCGATATTTCATTATATTACAGTTTCAATTCAAAAATGTTTCTAGTAGCAATAACAATTTGTTAAAGTTTTTTGCAATTGAAATACGACAAAATTATTTTCATATACCATTTTCCTATTAAATGTTTATTGGTTTGTGCCTACATTAAATTATTAAACTTTTATTGCATTCGAAACAATTGAATATAAAAGTATTAGTATTTTATTGCTGTATATATTCTTTTTAAAAGTCTTTCTAATCGTTCTGTGCTTCCAGCAGCATATCAAATTTCCGGTTGCAATCAGACGATTAAAACTTTATATCTCGAGGAACACTTGAAATATTGTTAATAACTTTATTTAAAAGATTAGCTATTATTATCACGGAAAATATTTAAAAATCTAATGTTTGCTAGATGATGTTGAATCTATACATATAATAAAAGCGAGTAGAGTTTTGCATTGTCTCGCCCAAGTCTGGTACCGCCTTACCTATTCCTGCCGTAATAGCGTCAGTGTTTGTCACTATCGTGTTCCAGTTTGGTAGGGTATACAAGGCTACAAGAATAGCAACGCACCTGATATTTGTGGTGTCTATAAGCAATTGTTTTCTCTTTCCAGTTCCTAGAGCCATCTGCTTGTTTGCTATATTATGTTATAAAAAAACTGAAACTAACTCATAAATATCAAATTCGCTGGGTATGTTTTTTTTTATATCATGAGATAGCAAACAAGCAGATGGGTCTCCTGGAAAGTATCAACCATCGCCTATAGACACCAAAGATGTTAATGGTGCGTTGCTATCTTGTGGCTAGTTCTAATGCCACATGCATAAGTTTACCGGCTACCTTACCCTCCAAACCGGAACACGACAGCGACAAGCACTGATGCTATTGCGGTAGGAATAGGTAAGGCGGTGGTACCTGACCCGGGCGAGACAATACAGAACTCTACCACCTAGTAGCCACGATGGTAGTGACTCACATAACCAATCGGTCGCCTTTTACGACCTGCCTGGCAAAAAGGCAGTTGGCCTATTCTACAAAGGAGCCCGGGACCAACACGGGGATATATTTTTTTCTGATTAAGAAATATTTGATATAGTTGCAGACGGTAATCTCCTTTCATCCCTGTATAAACCACCAGCACTTACGTTAAGTCTCTCGGGGCTGCAATCTATTTTTACTTCTGGACAAATAAAAATATATTTTGTACAAAATAAAACTCGGGTTTCAGCGTGGATACAATATCGTTAAGGCTATGTATTGTGAAGTTTGTTGAGATTTCAGAGTGCGCTTTTTGCTTAAATTGCTTTTCATTGCCTTATTCTAACTAGGTATTATCTTTTTATAACTTAATTCTGAGTTCAAGAAGTTGGTACAAATTGTACCTTCTACAGATTACAATATCTAAGAGATTTCCAGTATATATTTCTAGTTTTTTCTTAGCAAACAAAGAACACGGGCAAGACTCCATACATCATTATTTTTACTAATCATCTTAAAGTTTCATATATTCCATAAGATTCGATATTAACTCCTCAACTTATCCACATTTATTATATATTTTTTAAGCTCGGGGAATAATAGTTAGATAAAGATAAAGTTGGAATTTAGGTTAGATTAACGTAAACATTTAGTTTTCTCTTTAATACTCTGTGGTTACGAATTACGATTCTTATTGACAAATGATAAATTGTCACTTGCCCACTGCAAAATAAACGACGAGTGACAAGACGTGTAGACACTAATTGACATACCCAATAACCATTTACCATAGATTACACATACTGTTGTCAGAGGAACTCTCAGAGACGAACGTCTATAGTAATTGCTGTAAAATAATAAAGAAAGCTATTTGCTTTAAACTATTCCTTTGTATAAAACAGTGAGCATTTTAATTTGGTTATTATATATAATAAAGATGATTGTATGTTTACTTATTTATATTTAAAGTACATGAAATAAAATATTTTGTATTTGTACAATGGTAACATTTAAGATAGCAGAAGTCAATCAAAGTCTTTATATTTTTTATATAACTATTCCTAGATATATATTTTGTTTTATTGATTTAAAAAACGTATAAAATTATTCCACTTAATTTAATATTTGCCACTCCAAAAGACACATAAGAGTTGTTCAAAACTAAAACGGCCCGTGTTCTTTAAATATTTTATGTGTCTATGGTCCAATTTGTGACGAAGACCTTCCGCCCGCATATTCGTAATGGTTTAAGAGCCCACGACACTAAACCTAGTCCCATAAGACTACCGGATGGTATATACATAGTTAGATACGTCGTTAATTGAAGAATAGAAATGGCTATGCTGCAATGCGAAATACCGGCTATTAAAAAAAAAGAAAAAAAGAATGAAAAAATAATCGATTTCTGGTACGATAAGACTACCGAATTTCGTTTGTTCCTAGACATAGGGGAGGGGAAGGACTCTACGAAAATGCGGTGCTGCATGTCCCATGACTGGCCTTATCAGTGCCAGCAGCATTATAAGTGACGCCTTGTACCTAGGTATCTAGTACCATCGGACTACCGAACGAAACAAAGCTTATCTGAAAGATCATCAATTTCTGTGTAAGAAAAACCACTGCTGCATCTTCGAAACAGTGGATGAGGTGGTTGCTGCAGCGATTGAAGGTCGCCCACTGCACAGCTTAAATCGGCGTTTATGCTCGGTTTTGAAGGCAATTACCCGGTTTCTTTCGTCTGGTACTGATGGAATACCCATGCCATGATCAGGTACGAATAATTTGACTGGTCATTAACTGTTTAAACAAATGAAATTAAATATTTTATGGGAAATTGTTGGATTTTTCAATCGTTTTCACTAGGATGTTTTAATTTTATGTCCTATTTAGGAATTTATAGGGTTCTGAAGTCAACTGGAAACTCTTATAGTTTCATACGTCCGTCCATTCATCTATCCGTCCGTTCATCCGCGCCTTAGCTCAGGATTCTTAATACTAGAAAGCTGTAATTTGGCATTTGTACCTATACATGTTAGTCATGCTATCAAAAACGGTAAAAAATAAATAAAACGTATATTGTTTAGGGTACCCTCTACAAGCAAAGTTTTCTCCCAAACACCGTAGTGTAAAGTATCGTTGTATAGAGTTCTTAAACAATATTGCGTGTTGTCACCATGACTTTTCAATTAATGGATCCGTTTGAAAGATATTAAGTTTTAAAATGATAACTTTTGTTAGAATCGCTTGTCGTCGATACGATATACGATACGATATGATACGATTTTACGGTAGTAAGATATATTATAACAAAGTTTAAAGTACAACTACCCAGACTAAGTACGCTTTACAAGTTTACAAGTAATTGTCGGCCTACTGACAAAATATACTTAGAGAAATTTTTATAGACTCTGAACCAGAATTGCGAATATATCCGCCATTGACTTTGAATAGGTTAAATGTTCAGAGTACAAAACGAAAACAAAAATGCCCTCCTCTTAGTCCACATTATTGTGATGAACAACTAAGAAACCCCACATTGCGCGTGGCCCGGCACGCTTGGTCGATTTTTTTGTTGCAACAGGAGAAAAGCATAACTTGGTGTGATAACCCTATTGATTTTATGCTCTATGCGTTAGGGCCCTATTTATTGGGGAAATGTGCAAATTGGTTAAGTATTATAATTCTACGAATTATTCACATTTGATTATTTTATATGTAATAGTAAGAACAATAATTTTAAACGACTTGTTGGAGATTTTTGGTTAGATTTTAAGTCTTGGCTTAAAATATCTGATAAAGGTAAGAGTTACCGTAAAATCATTAATGTGAAAAAGTATACGCATTCCAAAATGGCATAATGAAAGCAAGGTATTGCCTGACTAAGTAAGTCACGGTGACAACACGCAATATTGTTTAAGAACTCTATACAACGATACTTTACACTACGGGGTTTGCGAGAAAACTTTACTTGTAGAGGGTACCTTAAACAATATATGTTTTATTTATTTTTTACCGTTTTTGATGGCATGACTAACATGTATAGGTACAAATGCCAAATTACAGCTTTCTAGTATTAAGAATCCTGAGCTAAGGCGCAGACGAACGGACGGATAGACGAATGGACGGACGTATGAAACTATAAGGGTTTCCTGTTGACTTCAGAAACCTATAAATCCCTAAGTGGGACATAAAATTAAAACATCCTAGTGAAAACGATTGAAAAATCCAACAATTTTCATTTGTTTAAACAGTTAATGACCAGTCAAATTATTCGTACCTGATCGTGGCATGGGTATTCCATCAGTACCAGACGAAAGGAACCAGGTAATTGCCTTAAAAACCGAGCATAAACGTCGATTTAAGCTGTGCAGTAGGTGACCTTCAATCGCTGCAGCAACCACCTCATCCACTGTTTCGAAGATGCAGCAGTGGTTTTTCTTACACAGAAATTGATGAACTTTCAGATAAGCTTTGATTCGTTCGGTAGTCCGATGGTACTAGATACCTAGGTACAAGGCGTCACTTATAATGCTGCTGCCACTTATAAGGCCAGTCATGGGGACATGCAGCACCGCATTTTCGTAGAGTCCTTCCCCTCCCCTATGTCGAGGAACAAACGAAATTCGGTAGTCTTATCGTACCAGAAATCGATTTTTTTTTTATTCTTTTTTCTTTTTTTTAATAGCGCCACCCGGTTTTTTGCATTGCAGCATAGCCATTTCTATTCTTCAATTAACGACGAATCTAACTATGTATATGCCATCCGGTAGTCTTATGGGACCAGGTTTAGTGTCGTGGGCTCCCATACTATAAATACCCGACGCGTTAGATGCCCGAAGTTACTTTGTAAATAACAGATGTGTCAAACTACTAGATCCCGAAGTTCTTTCTAAATAGCAGACCTCTCAGACTAACACGTCAGTTATCTTATTAACACCATCGACATAGTAATATTAACACAAAAATGTCATGAAATTAAAAGAGGAAAATAATAAAATATAAAGCAAATTAATTAAAACGTTTAATTAATTATTATAATAGGTAATAAAACTAAAACTATAACGTAACGTAATACTGACATAGGTATTTACCACGTAATATCATACCTACTAATAAACTATTTGGTGTATTCGTACACGTAATATTAATGTTTGCATGCAAAAAAATTTGCATGTCAATACTTTGACTAAATGTGTAGAACGTTTTACTTTTTAACAACTATTATTGTACACACATTTTAGGCAAAAAAAAAATGGATATTTTTGACCGCCTCGTTGGTTGAGTGGTTAGCGATCCTGACTACGGAATCAATGGGGTTCGGGTTCGATTCCCGACAGGGGCAGGCATTTAAGTGATGAGAAGTGTTAAAATGCAGTGTTCTCTATTGATAAAAACATTTTTATACACGCCCGGAAATATAATGCGCACAGAATAGTAAACAATCGGATGTTTTTTTTATATCTCAAGATAACACGCAGATGGCTCTCCTGATGCAAAAAGGCAACCATCGCCTATAGACACCAAAGATGTTAATATTGCGTTGCGTTGCTATTTTTATAGCGGGGTCGTAATATCACATGCATAAGTTTACCGGCTACCACCTACCTACCGGTTACAATGACAAATACTGATGCTATTCCGGCTGAATTAAGTAAGGTAGTGGTACTAGACCCGGGCGAGACAACGCAGACTTCTACCACCTAGTAGACACAATAGAAGTGACTCTCACAGCCAATCACTCGTCTCTTACAAACTGCCTAGCAGAACGGCCGGAGGTTTATTCTTCAAACAGGACCCGCATAAATACGGGGTAAAGTCTTCTGATAAAGAAAACTACATAGAATCTATACACATAATAAAATCGTAGGAAAGTCAAAACTATACATTGAGTATTTTTTTAAAAGAATACTTAGGGCGTGATCTACAATCGATATCGAAGCCAAAAATATTGTTTTTAGAATTTTATCTGTTTGTCTCTTTGTGTGTTTGTTTGTCTCTTTATCTGTTTATCTGTTTGTCTGTTTGTCTGTATGTATGTCCGGGGTAAACTCAAGAAGTACTGCACGGATTTACTTCAAATTTTGCATGAATATTACTAACAGGTCGGGTCAACATATAGGCTACATATTATCACGCTATCGCCTACGGGGGAGGAGCTCTGCGGAGTAAACGAAGTCCGCGCGGGTGAAGTCGCTGACAACAGCTAGCAGTAAATAAATCACTGTAAATGTAATAGCTATAGTAATACAACAAAATGTAACAAAACAGGCAAGTAATAAATTTTTGAAACATTACACGATATGAAGTCATAATTTGTTTAATACGATTATATTATTATATATTATATATTATGTGTCATTATTTTGTAAATATTTATAAATAAGCTTCTCGACTAAGATTATTGATGAATGAATGAATGAATGAATACTCTTTATTGCGTACCAAAAGTTACAAAAACAGAATAACTATAGCTAACAATTATGTTTATAGGGGTACACAAAGGCGGTCTTATCGCGATCTCTGCCAGACAATCTTTAAGTAAAAGAGATCTTTCAATTAATATATTTTAGGTAATGTTGCCATTAAATTTTGTGATATGAGTTCCAAATATTATCTGCATATTTCAGATTATTAAATAATAAATAAATACATAGATAAATAAATAATAACAATACATATGACGATACATATAATACATATAATATATTACACATACATTACAATAAAAGTACATAATATATAAACTATACTATATATTAATATATATATATATATATATATATATATATATATATATATATATATATATATATATATATATATACACCACATACATACATACATACATACATACATACGTATGTAAACTTACATATTACAATTAAAATAAAACAAGAAAAAGCGACACTTATTGATCCATACTAATATTATAAATGCGAAAGTAACTCTGTCTGTCTGTCTGTCTGTCTGTCTGTCTGTCTGTCTGTTACGCTTTCACGGCCAAACCACCGAACCGATTTGGATAAAATTTGGTACAAATATAGTTTGAGACCCAAGAAAGGACATAGGATAGTTTTTATCCCGGAAATCCCACGAGAACGGGAACTATACAGGTTTTTATTTTAGAATTTTTTCCACGTGAACGAAGTCGCGGGCACAGCTAGTATATTTATAAATTAAGATAATGGAGCTGATCATTTAGAGTTTAAACTAGGAGCAATTTTGATGTTTGTTGGAGGAGAGTTCCAAAGACGAATAGCTTGACAAGTAAACACCGGTGATAATAATAAGATTTTTAGAGGGGACCCGTAAAAGTAGGTTATCCACCGATCTTAACTCTCTTAATTCACCTCCCAAAAACTTAAACCTCTCGTTTAAATAGTTAGGGGTGCGAAAATTAAACAAAATATAGTACAGAAGAAAAAGTATATGGACATTACGGCGGAGACGGACTGGCATTACTTGATTTTTGTTCGATATTCACTGACATGACCATATTTGCGTAGGCCAAATATGAACGTTATACATAAATTTTGGAGTGGGTCGAAATTATTGAACTGCTCATTAGTAAGATCAACGTAACAGGCATGCGCGTAATCTAAAATAGGTAAAAAAAGAGCTTCCGCAGTCGCAATTTTAGTAGGAGCCGGAAGAAGGTTACGCAGTCTGTTAACTCCAGGTGGCAAAAACTTTTTTACTTACCTCCTTAATTTGTTGCGTCCAGGATAAAGTTTAATCTAAATGTATTCCTAAATTTCTAACAGACTTGCTGTAGGGAATAGTGACACCATCAATTTCAAGCTGCGGCAAAACAGCCTAATGTATTTTTGCAATTTGTTGTTTTCCCCCAATAATAATAGCCTGAGACTTGTTGGGGCTAATAGCTAACCCATAGTTTTTACTCCGGCATGTAATAATTTCCAGGTCATTATTAATCCGTGAGATTGCCGAATGGAGATCATCAAAGGCATCAAGGGTATAAATTTGGAGATCGTCTTCATACATGTGGTAGACCGAAAATAACCGATCTTTAATAATATTTGTAAATATTACATATGGCAACACAAAATGAGAGAGTTGTGGTTTGAGTAAGATGAACGACTTAAGCCGGCGCCAGACATAGCTTCAAATATTTGAACACATATTTGATTACATATTGAAAAGGTGTTTAAAGTTTGGACAAACATTTTCTATTTGCAACGCGTTTTCGGTTTTTTAGTGCACATTAAAACGTTAAAAGTTGGAATGTGTTCAAATGTTTGCGTAGACTGCCACACTTGTGCAAATTTTACTTCAAAATTCAAATGCGCGACCGCTGCTATGGTGAAAAGTCATGTTGTAGACTCGTGCCGCGTACGTGATAGGTCGAGATTATTTATTTCACATCCATTAGTGTTTTTTTCTTCGAGGTTTTGGTAGATTTTACACATGTATCATATAATTACAAGCACTTATATAATAAAGAGTCTACAAAATTGACGTCCATCTTGTTTGTCGTCCACCGGCATACTGTGGAAAAAAATGTTCGCAAAACATATCTGGCAGGTTGCGACAATATGTATTCAAATACGTTTTCAAAGTCTTCAAAGAAGTGTTAAAATGTTTGAAGCTATGTCTGGCGCCGGCATTATAAGCATCGCACCTGTTGATGTAACGTAGCAATATCCACGTTTAATTATTTGCAACATTTTAGGGAAATTAAAGGACAAATAAATACCAGCATTTTAAAATACAATTATATTTTTGTTTACATAAATTAAGTAATTTTTTCAAATGTAATTGATCTACTCAAACTCTGTTTTAGGATCGGACAGGGTTATTTTTCATTGTATGTGTGTATAACAAAATATCTCTTAATATTATACCATCGTAGTTAATGGCATGGCACAGATAAGACACCCTCGTGTGTGATAGTGTCAACTCGTGTCGTCTCGTCCCTCGGGATGAGCTAGCGTCGGTCATTAACATAATCCATTTAAATCTTATCGAGATAAGTATTACACCTTCGCACATTTCCTTCCTAACGATGTAACTGTATACGGTCGACACTACTAGTACAGTTTTATGACATATTTATACAATCAAAAGCATCCTGTAAAAAAAAAACGTCTCGCAGCTAAGTTTTTCTACCGTGAAAAATTGTGAGACCCATCTAATACTAAGTCGGTTAATTTATTTAGTCCCTACTTAAGCGAACTTCTGTCTTAAGTTATTATCATATTAATATAAAGAATCTTTTACATTTTAAACAAATAGATCGACTTGGCCATTGCATGATTAGATTGTTTAGTATGTATCACACAGCACTACGGCCCAGCAACCTGGTTACTCGCCAAAGTCCTTCCGAATGGATTACCTATTTTCAAGTTAGTTGAAGAACACTCGGGGATGAGATCAAAGTTTTTTATATCCCCCAATTGTTTTCCCCCAATAATAATAGCCTGAGACTTTTTGGGGCAAATATCTAACCCATCGTTTTTACTCCAGTCTGTAATAGTTTCCAGGTCATTATTAATCCGCGAGATTGCCGAATGGAGATCATCAAAGGCATCAAGGGTATAAATTTGGAGATCGTCTGCATGCATGTGGTAGACCGAAGATAATTGATCTTTAATAATATTTGTAAATATTACATATGGCAACACAAAATGAGACAGTTGTGGTTTGAGTAAGATTGATGACTTAAGCCGGCGCCAGACACAGCTTCAAATAGACATAGCTTCTCGTCGTGTTGATCCCGGCCTCCTTTCGCCGTGTTGGTCCCGCCGTGTTGGTAAAAGGCGACCGATTGGCTATCGAGTCACTACCATCGTGGCTACTAGGTGGTAGAGTTCTGCATTGTCTCGCCCGGGTCTGGTACCACCGCCTTACCTATTCTTTTTTTTATGTCATAAAATAAAAATAAATAAATAAATATATATATATATTATATATATATATATATATATATATATATATATATATATATATATATATATATATATATATATATATATATATATATATATATATATATATATATATGTATATATATATATATTCCTGCTGCAATAGCGTCAGTGCTTGTCGCTGTCGTGTTCCGGTTTGGAGGGTAAGGCAGCCGGTAAACTTATGCATGTGGCATTAGACCTCGCCACAAGATAGCAACGCACCATTAACATCCTTGGTGTCTATAGGCGATGGTTGACTCTTTCCATCAGGAGACCCATCTGCTTGTTTGCTATCTTATGACATAAAAAAAATATATACTCCAAAATTTTAATAATAACCAAAGAGTTTATGCCTTACTATTAATGTAAAAAGTAACGTTTTCTGTGCCCACAGTTAATTTATTTTGACATCCATTATATGCACTTTCAGTTTTAAGTATCACTTGCATGATTTGTTCGTTGTATGTTTTATTTTAGATTTATATAAAAGAAAATGCAGTTTTATTATTAGGTTTTACTTGAATAAATAGAAACGATGTCAATAAGATCACAGTCAATTACACAGTGATAAAACATATGGTGTCAGAGCAGTGTTTTAGAATATCGATGGTTTTTGCTATATCATCTTTTATTTTAAATTTAGGGCAAAAAATTATATAAACATATTTGTAGGAAAAGCGATTTGCTACAAATTATGTCTTAACAAATTTTTTGTAGGATGCATAGTTTCTGAGATATCGCGAAAACAGTATTTTCTAAGATGGCGGCCGGGTGACAAGGGCGGCAACCCCACAAACTTGGGGTTAAGCTTCTATTGAACCCAACACATATCATAAATTTAATATTGCGTCCTCTAAGAAATGTAAAGTTCATGTAACATTTCAATGGAGTAGAATGAGATGTACCGTAGGCATTTGTTTCAAATGATTAATACGAAACTCCATCTTTACCTAATACTTCATAACTAGAGGTTAGTGTACTTTTAATACTTCTACTACTAATAATTCATTTTTTTTTTCAATTAAAATACTTCTTTTGTCTTCCCGATATCGGCAATTATCCACGGCCATGCTTACTTAAATTTTGTTTTTTTTTTTATATTATTTAAATACTTTTATCGTCGGCACTGGATGAAACTGAATCATATTGATTGTACTATTTAAGCAAAACCGGTTGACTTTACAATAATTAAATGTTAATTGTGAAATAGCACAAATGTTTGACAAAATCAATTTGCTTTTTTTGTCATTTAATTTTTCATTAAATCACCGTAATAAAATTTCAGCTAACTAGGATTGTTTCCGCAGAATGGGGCTTTTAAAAATATAAAATTACTAGGTTATAAATCTTTCAATACCAAATTTTATTTTGAACTCTTCATAAACAAAAGATAAAAATTCATATGAAAGATTTCCAGAATTCTGTCTATTGTCTTTACATTCTATTGTTGTACTGACATTGTAAAATATGCTACGAGCATTTTCAATTTTTATATTTACAAGTTTCGCTCGGCTGACATATTTTCATGTGAAAACGAAACAATTTTGATATAAAAGACTACCTAAGTACAAAATATACAAATATACAAGAATTACTTGTTAGAATAAATTGGTAAAGCGCGTGTCGGTCCACGCTCAATGTGGGGTTTCAAAGTTGCCCATCATAATAATGCGGATTAAGAAGAGGGCTTTTATTGTTTTATACTATGAACATCTAACCCATTCAACGTCAATGACAAAATATATATCCACCCTACAGGTTCACCGCATATAAAAACTTCTCTACTATATTTTATAAGTTGATCGACTTTTTTGTCTGTCTGTTTGTCTGTTTGTTACTACAAGACTTTATAATTACATCTCTTTGATGGCGGTTTGGTTAAAAATTGCTTAATGACATCCACACAAAGCAATTTGTATCACTGTTAGTCACGCAAGACTATTTATTATGTAAAAAACAAAAATCAATCATAACTTATATTTAGTATAAAAATCAACATCTTAAAAATATTGGTTTATGCTAATCAACAGTACAAACAGATAAAAATATCTATAAAGGTATGCAACAACAGTCATATTGATTTGGAATTATTTATTATTAAGAAAAGTCATTTTGTTAAAATTTTGTATCTGACTGTATAAAACAACTTTTTCGATGGGTGAAAATGTGAAAAAAATAATAAAATGAAAAGGTGTCATTTCGTCCACTGTGGATGAAAATTTTGTAGTAGAAACGTCAGCAAGCCAAAAAAATACTGTTTCCCCAAATTTTTTTGGGTTTTTTTAAAAATTTCTCAAAATCACCTGGGCTAAATTATCAGGAAGTCTAAGTTACATACATACATACATACATACCGACGCCATCATGGTTCTTTGGACCTCAAAACGTGGAGATCGGGTGAAAACTCGATTTTTGAAAATCGGGGCAAAATCAGTAACTTTCTTTTCTACATACGTAGTGGGACATTAAAAACCCTCCTTCTTATGCAGTCGTGTAAAGTCATGCAAATTACATAATTGTGGTGCTTAGAAAGAGTTATTGGTGTATATACATAAGGGAAAGAATTCGTTGAATAAAATACATGTTCTTTTCACTTGTCAATAGAAGCAAGGCAACCTGTATATGTATAATGTGATTTCTTTGACACATTTTGGACTGCCTTTTTATTAATTTAGGCTTTACTTTCAGAAATCCATAATTAGAAGGTAAATTCAATTTAATTAGTTAATTTTCGCAAGATGTTTTGTGTGACCTCCGCAAAGTCAACGAAAAGAAAGGTGGATTAATAAATGGATATTTACCGATGTTCCGGACATTCCCCAGCGGTCCAATTATCTACTCACATCCTCCATACTGCTACTGCGGACGGAATTGATAAAGTGGTGATACTAGATCTGGATGAAACAATGCAGAACGCTACTACATAGTAGTTACGGTGATAATGGCTCGCATAGCCAATCGTATGCCTTTTACAAACTGCCTAGCAGAAGAACAGATGGTCTATTCTTAAAATGTAACCCGGATCAAGCCGGAAAAATAACAAACTAAACCAAAAAGCCATCGCGGCTTCGTTTACATGGACGCCTTTAAATAGCTATCGAAGTCATAATAATTATCATCTATATATATATAATAAAATCATAGGAAAGTCAATGTATGTCCGAGGTAAACTCAAAACGTACTGCATGGATTTACTTCAAATTTTGCATGAATAGTACTAACAGGTCGGGTTAACATATAGGCTACATAATATACATCATATATTATCACACTATCATCTACTGGGGAGGAGCAGTGCGGAGTAAACGAAGTCCGCGCGAACGAAGTCGCGGGCAACAGCTAGTAGTAAATAACATAAAACGATTTTTTATCATTGCTTGACTGCGACTACTAAAATTTAGAAATTCTCAAATTGGGCTTTGAATTGATAACCATTAAAAATTTAAAAAATCATTGATAAATCAATGATTACTATCAAATTAAAAAAGGTTGAAATGAAAAGAAATCAATTGAAATGTTTTATTTGCCAGAATATGGGAGTAACAAATATAAGAAGATCACAGCGGATAAAGAATAACACGATAATTCTAATATAATTGTAATACAGTTGTGAATAAGTCCATACACTTTACTGGCTCTATATTTAAAACAAAACCAAAAACCTCTCCATCTCTATTCTCTAGATATTCTCCTGTTTCCGCCTCGTATTTCCCGCCAGTATTCGATTGTCACATTTTATTACGCGGCAAACGTTCTTATTGGTTTTACAAGAGTTCAATAATAATGGCGTAAACTTAAATCAACCAATCACAACACGAATGGTGATACTGGCTCTTTACAACGTAGATTATATAAATATTATTTTAAATACTATTAACAAATGTATAAAGCCTATACTATTATTATGTGAGTCGATTTTTTTACAATTACTACTGAATCGGAACGCGGCCACACACTGAGAAGATCCGGCGAAAGAAACTCAGCGGCCTTGTATTTTTTTGTTCTATTTAAGGTACTTATTACAAATTCGCAATAATTATTTTACATCAAAAAACTTATTTTTATAATTTACATTTTTTTAAATTTTTTTGTCTAATTAAAATGTTTACAATTTACAAAGTTTAAAAAATAGAAAAAAGATAATAGTTAATTTGTAACAACATGGGTGTTACAAGTTGTACAATTTAATGTATATTTACTCATACCAACATACTCTGCCATATGTGGTGTACAAATTGCATTCGATAATTTTATAAATCTACATACTTTTAATTTAACAAGAAAAATAAGAACGTACTTAAGTTTAATAAATAATTCTTTTTTAAAAAATCTCACCGTCCGGCCACGCGAACCGACGGTGGCGGCGGAGGCGCGCCGGGTGAGACGAAAATTCGTCGGCCAACCCGCCGCGCCGCCGCGCTGGTCGCCACGCCGCGTGGCATGTATGGTACTTTCCCATACATTTGTTTCAGACGCCAGACGCTTCGCCGTGCGCGCCGTGCGAAAAATCGCGGGCGCGAATTGCCCGTGGCCAGGCCGTCAAACAAAATATTCTTTTTAGGATGCTACTGAATAAAAATAACAAAATTGCCGCACACGCCAAATAACCTATCATAGGAATTTCCTAATTTTTAAACAAATAACAAAATGACTGTGCACGTCAGTTTGAGATTTATAGGCAAGTTTTTGAGACCATAGATTACATTATTGTAGTTTTCGTTCTTTGATTTAAATAATTGCAACCCATGTTACTCTCTGATATAGCTTTCTACCGTTGAAAGAATTTTTCAAATTCGATTAAATTGTTTAGGCATGAAAGTATAACAACAAGCTCACTTTCGCATTAATAACATTGGGATATTTAGTCGTCGTTTTCTCTTAACACATTAAGTGTTAATTATTTATTTACACAATTTACTACCGTGAAGTTTCATCAGGGTACCTGGTAGTTTGCAAGTTGATACGAGATTATTACACCCGTAGCACACGCAAACAGCTATTTTAATACTAACTTTTGCAATTAAACCGAGTATTAATAATGTTTCAGACCTTGATATACTTAAATACTACACTTTTACTGGAAACTGGTTATTAACTTCGCGCGAATAGAATTAAGTCTCATTTTATACTGAACTGGTTTATACCGTGAAAGGGACGGTCTACCGAAAACCTTACTTGCGGATTTGAACCATGATTCTGGGATAATAACCGTTAGAAATGTGTGTAAAGAATTTAGGATTTTTTGGCGTTTTTTTACCTTCAGTTTGTTTAATTTTATTTATTCTAATGCTCTTAAGTGATTATTCTAAGAAATGATAGATTTTAATTAAATAATCAAAACTAGCAGTATGTTATGTGTCACTTATCGCGCATAATAAACAGCAGTTTCAAAGAAGTTCTACTCGTATGTATGGGACGAGGCCGAACAATGTACGCGTTAGGTACTAAAATATTGCAGCAGATAAAAAATATTTGGTTAAAAAACTCGAAGTTATGTTGAAATACACTTTTTTCCAAATTTTTCGTCAACGATAACTCCCAAACTGATTAAGCGATTTCGATGCAATTTATCCATTGGACACATTTTTTGGAGGAATAGAGCTGATTAAATTTTGTATTCAATCGGTACAGTAATCTGGAAATTATATTAAAAAAATATTAATTTTTAATATTTATATTATTTGTGCAGCACAGACACGTTTTGTTGTAAATATTAATGTAAATAGATAGTAAGGCAGGATAGAATGTATGTTTCGTTTAGTTCGTAAGTTGTTTGTAATAAATAATGTTCGTTTTCGCCTTTTATTCGCCCTAAGACCTACATACAGCTTTGTTGTGTAGAAATAATAAGGCTTTATGTAGCTATGATCTTTGCCTATTAGGCATATTACGAATAAAGCGAGTTCCACGCAGTCGACGACATTACGAGTCGACTCTTGCGAGATAGTATTTATATGCGGGAACTCGCAATTACGAAAATCCGAAAAGTGCAAAATTCTTTGTTAAAACAAATGTTTTATGATTGTAAATAATATGTATAGTGTAAGTATAAGCCTTAGGCATATGTTTAGACACTTTTCGGTACTATAAAGATAGTTTACAGGATAGTACGACCTGAAAAGGCGTACAACTCTGTGATTGTAAGAGTTTCCGAGGTCCTGTAAGAGCGTACAATGTATATAACACTCTTGTTTGTTATTGTATAAGTGTATTAGTGTTAGATCCTTGTATATAAATAAGAAATAATACATTGTAATTAGATTTCGGTAGGTCTTAGGGCATTACGTACTTTGTTTTGTATATATTTGTAAAAAGGTAGTACCGTTGCACTCGCTAGAGGGCCACACTAGTTAATTAGAGGTAGGAAAAGCTACCTAAGGTAAAATTATTAAGATTAGATTGCAAAAAGTAGGATTTTAACAAATCCAGACATTGTGGCGCCACACCCGGCGCCGATTGTCTTTGTAGATTTCCGCCGACCGTCTGGCTGCGCACTATAAATATCGGAGAGCGCGGCCATACATTTAGTTCCGTTCCAGTTCCGTTCAGTTTCGTTACGACTCAATAAGTTTCCCAGACAAGTTCCTGGGCTTTAGTATATATCCATAGGGTACCGGCTTTAGAGTAGGGCAGTGTTAGGGCAAGTAGTGGCTCTCCATACAATAGGTCAAACATTTGCAACGGTGCTAGCTTTATTGCTATTTCGTTACAATAAAGCACCTTTGCAAGAAAAGTTGTGGTCTCGTTTATTTCTCCGACACATCCGGCTCAACAGAAAAGCACTACGGCTGGTGGGGCATCGAAGAGAGAAGAACCAGATCTACAGTCCGCTGGCTCCCCCGGCTGTAGTGCACATTTTCTGGTCGCATTCGAGCCGGATTACTGAGCCATGCCGATCGAGACGAGGAGTACGTCGAGTCGCCGAGAAGAAGAGGCCGCTAGTCGCGAGGAGGAAACGAGCGGTACCACCACGTCCGCTACGGAGACTAGCGTCACGACGGAAAACACCGAGGCGACCGAGACCACAACCAGCACCGTTGCAAATAGCGAAAAGCCGGTACCATCCGCAGTCGAGTCGCCGCGTATAGTTTACTTACGCGCCAAATTAGAGGAAGCGCGCTTACGGGCAGAAGAGGCGCGCTTACGGACGGAACTCGCGCGCGCTGTTTACGAAGAAGGGCAAGCAACTGCCATTACGAGGGTCGAAGATTGGATGGACTCCGCTCGGCCAACCCATACGGATCGCCAGCCGGCACCAGAGCCGCTGGCAATCACCAGTTCGGTGGCACTTATGCCACACCCACTACGAGAGGCACCTAGGCCGCAATACGAAGAGGCGGCAAACGCGCCGCACCAAGAAGATTCGGCGGGCCATGAGTCGCCCGCACCACGAGAGGTGGCCCAGGCGCCACAAGCTACGTCGCCCGCGCAGTCGGCGGGCATTTCAGCGCGCGCTGTACGTCCGGCGGAAGATGATGTGTCCGTCGTAGAGAAGGCGAAGATTTCGACGCCTATTGAAAATACGGCACCGAAGCAAGAGTCTGGTGCATTGAAGGCCGCAGATATCACCGCGCTCGCGTCCGCCCTGGCAGAAGCATCACGAGGGGCGCCGCGCTATAGTATGGAGTTACCAAGTTTCGATGGCGCTGGTGAAGAATGGTTGCAGTTTAAAGCGGCGTATCGAGATACAGAGAAATATTTTAGCAAGGCGGAAAATCGGGCAAGAATTCGAAGATGTTTACGTGGAAACGCCAAAGAAGCCGTCGCCTGCATATTTTACGGGGAAACCGACCCAAGTGAGATCGTCGACCATTTGGAAATACAGTTTGGTCGGCCCGACGCACTAGTGACCGCAGAACTAGAAAAAATCAAGTCATTGCCGCGAGTGAAAGAAAGTGCGCGGGAAACGTGTGTGTTCGCCAGTAAAGTGAACAATATCGTCGCTACGATTCGAGCTCTCAACAGAGAGAGCTATCTACACGATACGGTGGCAGTGAATAGTTTATTAGCGAAGTTTAATTATACGTTGCAGCACAGTTGGTTCCAGTACGCAAGACGGGAAGATAGAAAACCCGATCTACAAATGATTAGTGAATTTTTAATGAAAGAAGCCGAGATGTGTGCTGCATTGGTGCCACATGAACCTACGAAAGAAAATCAACAAGTTTTTAAGAAAACACAGCAAACACACACGCAGAAATATGAACCGCAAGTGAAGAGAGATAAATGTGCGATATGTCAAGATGCACATACTAGCTCTATATGTGAACAGTTTACGAAAGCTAGTGTTGACGATAGGTGGGCTATGGCAAAACGTAATAATTTATGTTTCAGGTGTCTGCAAAAAAGAAAGCCAAAACACGAGTGCAAGTTTCGGCAGTGCGGCATCGACGGGTGCAAGAGCTTGCATCATCGGCGGCTACATAATAGCCGCAACAATTATACGAAGAGGACACCTGAAGATCAAGCAGAAGACAGCGACGCCGTGGTGACGTCAACGCAGTCAAGCGCGCCACGCGCCTACCTTAAAGTTGTACCGATTATCCTGACAGGTTCCAGGGGCAGCGTGAACACATACGCGCTATTAGATGAAGGGTCCACAGTCACGCTGGTAGAAGAGAAGGTGGCTGCACGAATAGGAGCTCGCGGGCCGGTAGAGCCGTTCCGCATAGAGACAGTTGGCGGCACGCGACTCAACGCAGAGAGGTCGCGCCGCGTCGCAGTCACCATCAAGGGCCTTCATCACCATCAGCGACATTGGATAATAGGAAGAACTATAGGTAACCTTAACCTATCGCCACAGTCTGTTAATAGATCCATCGTCAACAACTGCAGACATCTGGAAGATATAGAAGAAGATGTCATCATGGAGCGCGCCGTGCCAACCGTGCTCATCGGCCAGGACAACTGGCACCTGATCGTGACGAGGGCTGTGAAGAGCGGAAGACGTGGACAACCAGTAGCATCACTCACGCACCTTGGCTGGGTGCTACATGGTGTGGACTACCGCCACAAGCAGCGAGTCCACCTAGTGCAGAGAGCTGCCTATGCCGAACAAGATGAAGATATAGAAAAGGTAATAAGAAATTATTTCGATTTGGACAGTGTCGGCATCACTCCGCGCCAGCCCATCAACAAGAACGAGCAGCGAGCCCTGCAGATTTTAGAAAGTACGTGTAAGCGCTTACCTGACGGGCGCTACGAGGCAGGTCTATTATGGAAAGAAGATAGCCGCGAGTTTCCTGATAGCCGCGGCCTGGCTATTAAAAGATTGTATAATACAGAGAGACGTCTGGACAAGGACCCCGCGCTAAAGGAGGCCTATGAAAAACAGGTACAACATTTATTTGATAGTGGTTACGCCGAACCTGCTAACGAGTCACCTAGCCAATCCAGCTGGTACCTGCCTCACTTTGCAGTAGTGAATCCTGCAAAACCTAAGCCGCGAATAGTGTACGACGCAGCTGCGCGGGTCAATGGAGTAAGTCTCAACGACATGTTATTAGCTGGTCCAGACCTTCTGCAGAACCTACCCGGAGTGCTAATGAGGTTTCGACAGCTGCCTATCGCCGTGACAGCAGACATAAAAGAAATGTTTCTGCAAATACGTATACGACAACAAGACCGGGACGCATTACGTTTCCTATGGCGAGGAAGCGATAGAAAAGATTCGCCACGTGAGTATAGGATGACCAGCGTCGTATTTGGAGCTGCGTCATCACCAAGCACCGCTATCTTCGTAAAAAATAAGAACGCAAAAGAGTACGCCCACATCTATCCCGACGCCGCTACAGCCGTGGTAAGAAACCATTACATGGACGATTACCTGCAGAGCTTCGATAGTGAGGAAGATGCCATCAGAATAGCCTCGCAGGTTAGCCTCATTCATCAACAGGCGCATTTCCAGCTGCGCGGATGGAAAACGAACAACTCGGCCGTAGCTAAAACGCTACTAGTAGCGCCATCTCTGGGCGGCGATTGGGAACTAAGCACAGAAAGCGAGAAGGTTTTGGGATTAAAATGGAAACCTCACAACGATAAGCTGGGTTTCAATGTTAAAGCGGTGTACGATGAAGATAAAACACCTACGAAGAGACACGCGTTACGGGTAGCTATGTCTATTTTCGATCCTTTAGGTTTAATTACACCTGTAACTATTCACGCGAAACATTTACTTCAAGAAACGTGGCGAATCGGACTACCATGGGACGAGCCTTTACCTGCGAACTTAGAGAAGACATGGAGAAGCTGGCTTCAAAATGTGAGAAGAATGGAACATCTGGAAATACCTCGCGCACATTCTAACCTGGCGCGAGCGCAAGATCGGCAGCTGCACATCTTTACGGATGCCAGTGAGTCTGCCTATGCAGCGGCGGTCTACTGGCGCATAGTCAACGAGGACGGCGAAGTCAGCGTCAGCCTAGCAGCAGCCAAAGGAAGAGTCAGCCCGCTCAAGTTTACCTCCATACCAAGGTTAGAAATTCAAGCAGCTTTACTAGGTGCCCGCCTAGCTCAGCACGTCATGGAGGAGTACGAGTATCAGCCAAGCCGCAGGGTGTACTGGACAGACAGCCGCACAGTTCTATCGTGGCTACGCACATGCTCGCGAGCATTCAAGCCGTTTGTTGCCCATCGAGTAGCAGAGATTGAAGATATTACGAAGGTCGCAGAGTGGCGATGGGTGCCGTCTCGCGACAATGTAGCTGATGATGCTACTCGCCATATCCCGGAAGAATTTGGAGACCAACATAGATGGTTCGTTGGTCCGGCCTTCCTATACTTAGAAGAGGACAAATGGCCGCAAGATGTCGCTACCAGTAGCGAAATAACAGGCGAAGAAAAACCGTCGGCAGCTGTAAATAGTGTAAATATTGTAAATAACATTAGAAAAATTATATGTATTACAGAAGCACTTCCGGATGTGACAAGATTTTCGTCGTGGCTTCGATTGGTGCGTGCAACAGCGCGCGTGCTGCAGTTCATAGAGCTCTGCAGACCAAATAAGAAATGTGTCGCCGGTGTGCGTAAGCGCACAGCTACGAAAGCCTCCAATGACGAAGTTTGGGGAAAAAAGTGTACGAAAAGCTCGAGGAAAATAGAGAAAATTAAGAAGCCACGAAATTTGGAAGACAAACGACGTTACTTGCCGCTAGATGGCGCTGATATCATTAGCGCCGAGAAATTGTTAATAAAGTCATCACAACAAGAAAGCTTTGCTAGCGAAATAGAAGCTATTACGGGCGGGAGCGCGATAGCAAGAGACAGCCGGTTGAAACAGTTATCATTGTTCATCGATCAAGAAGGCATTTTAAAAATAAAGTCACGAATAGCGGCGGCAGAAGAGATAAGTGAAGATTTACGAGAACCGGCCGTACTAGATGGCCGTCACCCATACACCCGCCTCTACATAGAACATGAACACCGGCGTCTTCACCATAGCGGGGTAGAAGCAACTACGAGCGAGATATTACAGAAATTTTGGGTTTTACGGCTTCGCCCCACCGTGCGCGGCATAGTAAAAAGCTGCGCGCTTTGCAGAAGAAGAAGCGCTATCCCGCCACAGCCGCCTACAGGCGACCTGCCGAAATCCCGGGTCGCGCACCATCAGCGAGCCTTCACCTACGTGGGCCTGGACTTTCTTGGGCCATACAGCGTGACCATCGGGCGGCGCCACGAGAAGAGATACGTGGCGCTTTTCACCTGCCTTACTTCGAGGGCGGTTCATCTGGAGATAGCCGCCAACCTGACTACGGACTCCGCAGTAATGGCACTGCGGCGCATGATGTCGCGCCGCGGGTGCCCCACCGAGGTTTGGAGCGACAACGGCACCAACCTGCGCGGCGCTGATGCAGAACTGAGGCGCGCCGCACTAGACGCCACTAAGGAAGCAGCAGCCAACTACTCAATCAAGTGGAAGTTCATCCCGCCGAGCGCGCCTTTCATGGGAGGCGCATGGGAGCGCATGGTGCGCTCTGTCAAGGCTGCACTGTTCGCCGTGCTGCAACAGCGGCATCCACCAGAAGAGGTACTGCACACACTGCTGGTAGAGGTCGAACACACGCTCAACAGCCGACCTCTCACACACGTGTCGGTTGCACCAGAAGACCCGACACCACTGACGCCCAATCACTTCCTGCTGGGCGGACCATCACGCGTGCCTGTCCCGGGCGCGTTCTCCGAAGGCGATACCATCGGCCGCCGCCACTGGCGGCACTCACAACAGCTGGCCAACCACTTCTGGTCACGCTGGGTACGAGAAGCGCTTCCGCTACTCCAAAAGCGGCGGGAGCCTCACGGAAGAGGAGCAGAGCTGCGCGTCGGCGACATCGTCCTCATCGCTGACGGCGCGCTGCCAAGAAATACGTGGCCAACGGGAATCATCGAGGCAGTACACCCTGGAGCAGACGGCGTGGTACGAGTGGCTGACGTACGTACGGCTGCGGGAGTCATGCGAAGACCGGTTAAGAAGTTAGTCTGGCTGCACCATATTTAGTATAACACTGCGTGTTATAGGCGGGAGAATGTGCAGCACAGACACGTTTTGTTGTAAATATTAATGTAAATAGATAGTAAGGCAGGATAGAATGTATGTTTCGTTTAGTTCGTAAGTTGTTTGTAATAAATAATGTTCGTTTTCGCCTTTTATTCGCCCTAAGACCTACATACAGCTTTGTTGTGTAGAAATAATAAGGCTTTATGTAGCTATGATCTTTGCCTATTAGGCATATTACGAATAAAGCGAGTTCCACGCAGTCGACGACATTACGAGTCGACTCTTGCGAGATAGTATTTATATGCGGGAACTCGCAATTACGAAAATCCGAAAAGTGCAAAATTCTTTGTTAAAACAAATGTTTTATGATTGTAAATAATATGTATAGTGTAAGTATAAGCCTTAGGCATATGTTTAGACACTTTTCGGTACTATAAAGATAGTTTACAGGATAGTACGACCTGAAAAGGCGTACAACTTTGTGATTGTAAGAGTTTCCGAGGTCCTGTAAGAGCGTACAATGTATATAACACTCTTGTTTGTTATTGTATAAGTGTATTAGTGTTAGATCCTTGTATATAAATAAGAAATAATACATTGTAATTAGATTTCGGTAGGTCTTAGGGCATTACGTACTTTGTTTTGTATATATTTGTAAAAAGGTAGTACCGTTGCACTCGCTAGAGGGCCACACTAGTTAATTAGAGGTAGGAAAAGCTACCTAAGGTAAAATTATTAAGATTAGATTGCAAAAAGTAGGATTTTAACAAATCCAGACATTGTGGCGCCACACCCGGCGCCGATTGTCTTTGTAGATTTCCGCCGACCGTCTGGCCGCGCACTATAAATATCGGAGAGCGCGGCCATACATTTAGTTCCGTTCCAGTTCCGTTCAGTTTCGTTACGACTCAATAAGTTTCCCAGACAAGTTCCTGGGCTTTAGTATATATCCATAGGGTACCGGCTTTAGAGTAGGGCAGTGTTAGGGCAAGTACTGGCTCTCCATAGAATAGGTTAAATATTTTGCAACGGTGCTAGCTTTATTGCTTTATTTCGTTACAAATAAAGCACCTTTGCAAAGAATAGTTGTGGTCTCTATTTCTTCCCCCGGCGACACCCGGCTCACGACCAAAGCACTACGGCTGGTGGGGCTTCGAAGAGAGAAGAACCAGATATACAGTCCGCTGGCTCCCCCGGCTGTAGTGCACATTATTTATTCAATTTTTTAAAGATTTTTTTTTCATATTTTTTTTAAAGATGTTTACATACACACATACACACACACATATATATATATATATATATATATATATATATATATATATATATATATATATATATAAGTGCAAAATGATCAAGGTTGAACAGTCTATGGCAGATGTTGTTAAATTTGCTTTATATGTAGATGTTTGGCAAATATATTTATCGTTACTTCACATCAAACATCGAGATGATGGTTTTTAATGTATTTAGAAAATTGTAAATAAATAAGTTTATTTGTAATACCTATTTCAAAAAATTTAAGCTTGACGCTTTCTTATATGTTTTAGGAAAGATTTTTAGAGTATAACAACTTGAAAGATGAAAGAACGGCTGTAGTAATTATTAGTATTTTTCGTTGGAACTAACAGATAACAATCATAAGCTAATCTTAGATATTTGTGCTGTTGTCACGGGAAAGAAAATTTTCTTAAGCCAAGATGGAAAATTTGGTTAACAAAATGGAACATGACTTAAAGAATATAAGTATTCCAATGAAGATGAATAGGTAACCATCAGATCTTGATAAAAAAATTTAAACGTGATATATTAGCGCAGATAAAAACCCGGCTTCGCTCGAATGAAATGTAAGACTCAATACACAATCTTATACAGGTACTGTCACATATATTTCAATTAAAAAGTAGCAACAATGTGGTGATGGCTTCTGATAGTTGAACTATTACATTAATTCGTTGTTTATATTATATTTTTGCTATTTTAAATGCTACAGTTTTGCTATTTTTTAATTTCTACTCTTTTATGAACGAAGAAAAAACAAGTTTCACGATAATCTACGCTCCGTTCTACTTTACTACTAATATTTTAATAAATGCTGACGCCGTCTACACAACATATTTGTAACCTTTAAACAAATATGGCCGATATGTCTGTCAGAACCAAGGAAGTTACATTCTACCCGGAATGCTTACACGCGCTTCAAAATCGTTCCGAAGAGTACCACGACATGAGTGGAGTGTGTCTCTTTCTACTAAATAAAGCGCCGATATATGTTGTCGACTCAAAATCATGATTTTTTCCCCTTTATAATTCATGTAAGGTTTCGATTAAGTCTACCGTAGCTCTTGACGAAATTATTAATATACTAGCTGTTGCCCGCGACTTCGTTCGCGCAAACTTCGTTTACTCCGTACAGCTCCTCCCCCGTAGGTGATAGTGTGATAATATGTAGTCTATATATTGACCCGACCTGTTAGTAATATTCAAGCAAAATTTGAAGTAAATCCATACAGCACTTTTTGAGTTTACTCCGGACATACATTGATTTTCCTACGATTTTATTATATGTATAGATAGATATACGTAGATTTTGCGTATAATAGATATGTAGATTTTAAAGTCAAAGTTTTTTTACAAAAATGTACTTGTAATATTTTTCCCGCAAACACCGTTTAAGCCAAGAAATCCAATCCGAGAAATTAACTGTGCGTATAAAAATTTAGAAGTCTACATCTTGTATCGAGGCCAACATACGTCTTTTTTGACTAAAATTATATGGTGTCTATGTAAAGAAGCAATTAAGGTAATTTGATTAAAAACTTAAGGAAACTTCTACGTACTAAGGGAAAGTTGTAAATCGAGTTGCTTATTTCGGCATTTTCACTTTACTTTCTTCTCTAATTTAATAAAAATTACATTATTTCTTTTTTAAGACATAGAAAAGGGTCACTTAAAAGAGGTGAAGTGCTTCTATCTCAGTATACATCTATATTTGACCCCGGAAGTACTTCTCACCGTCAGGGGTTAAGCTATTAACAATAAAAAAATCATAATGTTATTAGTTTTCATATGAAAGAAACATCCAAAAACCGAGCCACAGAACAGGTTATTGCATAAAAAGACAAGCTTACCGTAAAAGTAATATAATAAAAACGATTACAGCGTAGTAACAATGTCCATGACCGAATATCGCCTCTGTGGTCTAGTGGTCCGTTGTCGGCGTTGACCACATGAGGTCCCGAGTTCGATTCCCGAGTAGGACAAATAAAAAAATGTGTTTTTTCAGTTTTCTGATAAAAACAGCGTTGCACGGGATTGGAAAAGTGCCTGGTTCACGATAGGCTAGTCACCTTTAACACTGAGGAACTAAGTATCTTCGGCTAATCATGGGTGCACATATGAAAGCTCTGCCTACAACGTCGGGGATACGGGCATGAAGATACTTTACTCAAGACAATAAAAATTATCACATAGGACAATGCCGCTGCCATCCATACTAATATTATTAATGCGAAAGTCTGTCTTACTATCCGTCTGACATATTTTTTTATTTTTTGGAACGAAGTTCGTTATCGCGCGTTGTGAAAGGGGGCTAGACGGAAAAAATTCTTACGAAAAGTTGTCACGACACTTTTTGCTATAACAAGGTATTGTAAGCACAGAAATATCCAGCCACTTCCCTTTAGCTCGTGCATTGAAAGTGAAAGAGTCTATCTACTATTTGATCGAGTTTACTTTTTTTCTAGCGCTAAATTATACAGAAAAAATTCCACCAAAAGTTGAAATTCGACCGAGTGTCGAATTTCGATCGGTTGCCGAGTTTCGGCCGCCGGTCGAATTTCGACCGGGTGCCGAAATTCGACCGCGGTTCGAAATTCGACCGGGTCCCGAAATTCGACCATGGGTCGAAATTCGACCGGGTGCCGAAATTCTATTACGCATTGAACAGAGTGGTGTCGTGGCGATTATTTTTGTTGATTGTATACAGGTTTTTTGTAAATAACAAAAGGAACTTCGTTCCGTCCGGGTGTACCTTGACGCCTCTCAAGTTTTTTTACTATCGATAGGTAAGCGGAGGCCTAAGATGGAACGTACTTCCCTAGAAGGTAACTGTTCACTCTTCTCTTGAAGATCCCCAGATTGTACTCGCCCGGGAACACAGACTCAGAAAGCATGTTCCGGTCCTTTGCGGTTTGAATGAAGAATGTTGAGTCGAACCGCTTTGTCCGGGTACGTGGAACGTCCACCATATAACGATGCCTAGAATCTGTGCGCCTCGACGATCGATAGAAAAACGGGGACGGCGGAATTAAGTCGTGCAATTCCGCAGCGCACTCTCCAAAGTGTATTCGATAAAAAACCGATAAACTAGCCACTCTGCGGCGATGAGCGAGGCACTGAAGTTTTTTGCCTACCAGATCATCGTTGTTTATGAGCCTCTTGGCACGCCTCTCTATCGCCTCAAGTGTCTCCAGCTGGTATTTAGCGGATCCATCCCAGAGGTGAGAGTCCCATCCGTCTGACTGTCTGTCTGTTACGCTTTTACTGTTAAACAGCTGAGTCAATTTTGATGGGCGAGAAGACCAAAATCCACGATCAAATATAGGTTTCTTTTTGTTTTTTTGTTTTTTTTATATAGAAGAGGGGGCAAACGAGAAAGAGGTGCACCTGATGGTAAGTGATCACCGCCGCCCATGGACATCTACAATACCAGAGGTCTTGCAGTTGCGTTGCCGGCCTTTTAAGAATGAGTAACCTCTTTTCTTGAAGGTCCCTTTGTTACTTTTATAATAGTCACTAGCGACCCGCTCCGCCTTCGCATGGGTAATATATGTATACAGAAAACCTGGACAAATTGTATTACTATCAATTGGTGAAAACCGCATGAAAATCCGTCCAATGGTATTTTGAGTTTAACGCGAACATACAGGCAGACGCGACGAAGGACTTTGCTTTATAATATGATTGTATAGATTAACGACCGTAATTAACACTATTATTTTTTTATTGACACCTAAGCGGTCATATACACAACGTGTCACAGAAAGAGCGCACGCTGTGCAAAACGTCAATTAGTATTTTAAATAAAACCATAAATTCGGCACTGCAAATATTTTTTCATGATTTTAAACATTGTTTTGTATGAATTCATTTATCGGTTTGGTACCACCGCCTTACCTATTCCTGCCGCAATAGCGTCAGTGCTTGTCGCTGTCGTGTTCCGGTTTGGAGGTTGAGGTAGCCGGTAAATTTATGCATGTGGCATTAGACCTCTCCACAAGAGAGCAACGCACTATTAACATCTTTGGTGTCTATAGGCGATGGTTGACTCTTTCCATCAGGAGACCCATCTGCTTGTTTGCTATCTTATGATATATAAAAAAAAGTATGGACGAAAGTATGTTTTTCTTAGTAGTGAAGGGCCGTAAGGCATAAAAATTATAAAATCTCGGAATCCAGGACTAGTCAATAAATCTATATAACGAATGCAACTTTCAGAATTATATTAAATGCTCAAATAAAAAGTAAAAAAAAACACCGATCTCGATTACAATTTTTTTTATTTTTTTTATTTTACCAGAAATGTGAAATAGAAGGGGAACATAATGTTAATAGACAATATTTATCCATACTAATATTATAAATGCGAAAGTAACTCTGTCTGTCTGTCTGTCTGTCTGTCTGTCTGTCTGTCTGTCTGTCTGTCTGTCTGTCTGTCTGTTACGCTTTCACGGCCAAACCACTGAACCGATTTGGATAAAATTTGGTACAAATATAGTTTGAGACCCAAGAAAGCACATAGGATAGTTCTTATCCCGGAAATCCCACGGGAACAGGAACTATGCGGGTTTTTATTTTAGAATTTTTTCCACGCGAACGAAGTCGCGGGCACAGCTAGTATTTAATAAATTATACTTGATTAGTAACTTTAATGTTAATTTATTTGATGTTTTAATTGGCTAAATGATTTTTTCAACTTCCCGCGTGTGTAGTAAAGGAAGTTACAGATTTTGCGATTTTCGAAAATTGAGTTTGCACCAGATCTCCACATTTTGAGGTCCCAGGAATTTTTTCTAAATATTTTTACGATAACGTCAATGTGTATGTATGTAAATTTGAACTAATTTGGCCCAGGAGATTTTAAGAAATTTTAAAAAAGCCTAAAAAACTTTCGATATTAAAGCGTATTACACTTTTTATACAATGCATTTTTTGCATATTTACACTATTCCTAAATTAAATGCATATAATTTTTTACACTATCCTCATAATTTTTATTTCTTTATTTTTTAGTTTGGTTTTCATTAAAGCGTGTTTTTTAGTTTTTTTAAACTATTATTAATTTTTAAATTAATTATCATAAAAAAAATTATCAGCTTTACTTCTTATAAAACTGCATCAAATGTCGTAAATTGAATTCAAATCGGTCAATTAATTTGGGATTTATCAATGAAGTAAATTAAAAAAAAATTGTTCATTGACTTTATTTCGAGATTTTTCTACCTATCGATTATGAAACTAAAACAACATTTTGGATCTCAAAAATGGCGTCGAATGCCATTTGAACGTTAAAAATCGCTCATTGTTTCTAAAATAATAATAATTATATATTTTCATTTCAAATTTTACAAGGTAGAATATATAAAAATATATATAAAAATACTCTGAGTCCTAAAGTAGTAAAAACTATGTTATAGGAGCCAGTTCTTCTCTAAATTTTAGCCATACTAATTATATGATTGCATGTATCTTTTGCCTTTTTGAGTAGTGAGTGTATAATTTGTTATCTACAGAACATTTGTATTTATATACAGAATATATAAAATATAATTAATTATGAACAAGTACCTTATATGAAATATAAATATTCTTACACATATATATATACATACACATATATATATATATATACATATATATATACATACACATATATATATATATACATATATATATACATACACATATATATATATATACATATATATATATATATATATATATATATATATATATATATATATATATATATATATATATATATATATATATATATATATATATATATATATATATATATATATATATATATATATATATATATAACAAATTTTCAAAAATCAATATACTGTCATTTTTAACAAACTAAATGTTTGAACTGAAAATATATATCTTATAGTTATACTTATTTGAGCTTAAATGCCTCAATTTAGCGGGAAGTTTCAGGGATAACCTGCAGGGTCAACCGTTTAATAGATTACTTATACAAATTTAATCATAAAATATAGCTAATAGGCATTACTACAACAGTATGAGTCTCATTAAAAACCAAATAATCCTGGAATTACGTATAAGTGCCAGGGAATTGAAATTCCTTTTATCGGCGGCGCTTTGTACAATCGCTTCGTTGGCAGATTCATTACTTTTAATTGGCAATTATGTAAAACTGAATACGTTAAATATTGCAGGATTATGATAATACGAACTTGGAAGGTGTTCATACCAGTAAGTATAATTGCTACTTGAAAATACAACAAATAAAACATACTGCTTATAAGTAAAATTCCAAGATGAATTTATGTATTTTGGTTTAAATTTAGAATTTGGCTCAGAAAATTAGTTCCTAGTTTTGATCTTCGGGTTGAGCAAAAGTTTTATTGAGGTTATCGTTAGTTAGTTCATAGCTAGGTTATAGTTAAGAGTATCAAAAATCCAAAATCTCAGAAGCAGCTTGGAGTCTGGTGGGTGGTGTAACACTATCCTACACCTCATATTTCGAATGAGCACCTTAAATTGTCAGTTCCAATTATCGCTAAAAATAAAGAAAAATCGCTAGTAGGTAGGTAAAATAATAATAATAATATTGCTGGACAAATTACACAAATTCCTCTAACCCCAAAGTAAGCAAATTATTTTTTGTGTTATGAGTGTTAGTCAATGATACTAATACATATTATAAATACATATATAAATACTGTTACATAACCCAAACCAAGAAATACAATAATCTATGGTTATCACACAAATGTTTGTCCCCGACGGGAATCGAACCCAAGCTCCATTGATTGGTAGTTTGGTTCGCTAACCACTCGAGAAATGGGGCGGTCAAAATACAGCGATGAAAATTATCACTCATCTCACCAACAGACAAACCGATGAATGGTGGTGAACTGGAAAGTCTATAGTCATTCGATACACACTGCTTACTTTGCAAGACCGAAATGATGATACTATTGCTACTCCTGTACACATGTAAAAACAAATTAAGCAAATACACAAAATAATCTTTCTTATAAAAGTTTGATATTAGTCCAGTAAAAAGTTTAATGAAACCATGATCTGACCAGTTTTGGCGCAATGAGTAAAAATGTGTTCATTAATACTTAAATAATGATATTATGAAAGAAATTTTGATTTAAATTTAGGGGAAAGGGATGAAAAAAATAAAAGTGTTGAAAAATGCCTTTTTTTAAAATAACTTAATAACGGTAGGAAATAGAAAAAAAGTTTCAAATAAAAGTTGTAGAGAAAAAAATTCTACACAAAAAAGTTCCTCTTCATTTTTTTGTCATCTGCTTTAGTTTACTTACAAAAAATTAAAATTAAATTTGCTTTGTAATTAATTATAAAAACTTACCAGAATTATTACGGCCCTGTACCATGCAGCGCGCGCATCACATAAATATGTACTAACACTACTACATATGTTTCCCATATTTATATATTTTTACATATTTTACTACAAATTTAATTTTTATTTTTTGTAGCTAAACTAAAGTAGATAACAAAAAAATGAAGAGGAACTTTTTGTGTAGAATTTTTTTTTCTACAACTTTTACTTGAAACTTTTTTTCTATTTTTATTACGTTATTAAGTTATTTTAAAAAAAGACATTTTTTAACCCTTTTTTTATTTTTTTCATCACTTTCCCCTAAATTTAAATCATAATTTCTTTCATAATATCATTATTTAAGTATTAATGAACACATTTTTACTCATTGCGCCAAAACTGGTCAGACCATGGTTTCATTAAACTTTTTACTGGACTAATATCGTCGATGGAGAGAATAAATTAGATTAAAACCGTATTATTCGTTTGCACAAAGTTAAATAGTATTTTCATATCTTTGTAAATATCAATTGAAAAATTATGGAAAAAATTCACAAGGTGAATCATGACTTCCAAATGCCGAAAAACACAACACGAAAAACTCAGTAATAGCTTATTACCGGAATATTCGCGGGGGCCGTCGATGTGTGTAACTCACAATGCCACTAAATAAAATGCAATTCCGTATAAGCCAGCCGTGAGCCGTGCTCTGGTTTTCAGTAAGACTCTTTGTATCGCCCTTTCTAGAACAATTAAATGAATAATCCTGGAATTACGTATGTGATTTGGTACAGTTAAAGTTTGCATTACGAAGGAATGTAGAAATGCTAATAATTTTGTAGCGGCTCAAAACAATCACAAACGCTACAAGAAAAAAAATAAAAAATGGACAAAAATCAATAACAAATGGAAAAAATGAAATTCAAAATAAAATCCTGAATCGCGATATCACAATTATTTATCTTGTAACACTATATACAAATTTCAACGCTTCTCAAATGGACTTCGGTCCCCAGGCACTACACCTTGCCTGGCTGGGAAGATCTTCCTTTTCCCTTCCTTGTCTTTGTGTGACGTCATCAACCTCCACAGTAATGACGTCACCTGACAAGCAGCTTGCCCGCTGGTTCTCCATCACTATGACCCTTCAGCGGTACGGACCAGCGGCGCTACAATTTTAGCTGTTACTCGTGACTCCTTGCGCGTGACCCGTGACTTAGGACCGATTACACTTTGATTAGTGCTAGTGCGAATGTTTAATGCAGGTGCTTAGTATTAAGTAAAAAATACTTGAAGGCAGCCGTTAATCAGTGCGAGTAATTAGTAATCAGCGTCTATTCACTTTGTAATGAAAGTTAAATAATTACTTTCCTTTGCTAAGTCTGGTAAAAGTAATCTGTGTTACTTCTGAATAGTGTAGCTTTTATTTTTTCATTTAATTATATTAATAAAACTTTAAAACTAAAAAAAAATTGCATTGCATTACGTTAGCCAATTAAGGATTTTCTTTTTATAGTTTTTATAAATATTTTTACAATATCTAAAAAAAGGATTAGGTACACATTATATAGAATTAGATTTTAAATTAGAATTAAAAGTTCTGATAGCTGTGTGTATTGAGTATGGTGAAATTCTTTTTTGCTTTCGAACCAGTCGGTAGCTCAGTTGGTAGTGTCCCGACTTGAGAGACCGTCGTAGATTCAAACCTTACGTGTCAAAATTATTCTTAGTTATTTTACAGTTTTTAAATAGCTGAAAAGCGTCAATCGATCAAAAAAGTAAATTATGTTAAAACACCATATCTGGATATGTAGGTAAATAGTAAAATAATAGTCTAGATTAGTCTAGTAGTTTGAGCTTATTCGTTACAAACTTTCACAAATAAAAACGTTTTCTCTTTAAAATATTAGTAGAGAAGTATACAGGTTGACAAGTACACCCTGTGTTGGTCCCGGGCTCATTTGAAGAATAGGCCAACTGCCGTTCTGACAGGCAGGTCGAAAAAAGCGACCGACTGGCTTAGGCGGTCACTACCATCGTGGCTACTAGGTGGTAGAGTTCTGCATTGTCTCGCCCGGGTCTGGTACCACCGCCTTACCTATTGCTACCGCAATAGCGTCAGTGTTTGTCACTGTCGTGTTCCAGTTTAGAGGCAAAGGTGCCGGTAAACTTGTGCATGTGGCAGTAGACCTCACCACAACATAGCAACCCAGCATTAACGCTTTGGTGTCTATAGGCGATGGTTGACTCTTCATCAAGAGACCCATCTGCTTGTTTGCTATCTCATTATACAAATAAAGCAGATGGGTCACCTGATGCAAAGAAACAACCATCGCCTATATACACCAAAGAGGTTAATAGTGCGTTGTTATTCATATGGTGGAGTGTTATAGTCGCATGCATATGTTTACCGACCACAACACAAGAGAGAAAGACAATTTCAAAACCCAAAACGCACGCTAATGCATCAGTAAGAGGTACAGCGGTGATACCAGATATGGATAATCCGTTGCAGAACTCTACTACCTAATAGTCACGAAGGTATTATCTTCCAAATTGAAACACAAGGGAGAAAGGCATTTTTAAAATGCAAAACGCGTGCTAATGCATCAATAAGAGGTACCGCGATGGCACCAGATGATCCGTTGCAGAACTCTACTACTTAATAGTCACAAAGCTAATGACATGTATAGCCAATTGTTCGCCTTCTGCAAATGGCCTAGCAGAATGGCAGATGTTCTTTAGTAGGTGCTCGAACCAGCAGAGAGAATAGCAAACAAGAAGGTCGCGCGCGCCTCATGGTGCGAGATAATCTAGCCTCTAGGCCAGGCCATATGGGTCGATGATCAATGCGTCGACCATAAAAATCATAATCGACCGTAGAATACACGATAAAATCTTTTTTAAGCTTGCCCAGATAGTGGCTAGGCTATAAGCCACGGGAAATTCACGCCCGCAAATTTTTGCGCGGTAAAAATTGTGCAGAATGACGTGCTTAAAACTAATCGTATAGTAAATGTATCAAGCAGTAAAGTATGTTAGTCGCTAGACGCTTCGCCATTTGCACCGCGCGAAAAATCGCAGGTGCTAATTTCCCGTGGCCAGGTGGTTAGTTGTAAGGAAAATAGTATATTGTGTGTGTCACGCGAATGTAGTGGTGTAATGTTTATTTTTATAAACTTGAAGGCACATAATTTAAAAATATTAGATTTGTGCACTTCATTTTTTTGCAAAATTTCCGCTTTTGTATGTGTTTCATGTATTGTTTGCATATGTGCATGCAAGGTGTTTGCTTTATGTATTAACATAAATATTGTTCATTGTATCAAAGAGAATTTCATAACATATCGCGCCGCCGCATAACGCACATACATACACAAACACACAATATATACACACAAAATTAATGGAATAAGTTTTTGCTTTTAAACAAATCAGTCAAACGAAGTTAAAATTTTAAATCGAATTATTTAAAAATAAAATGAATAATTTTAACTGACTCAGTTTTTTTCAGTTCAGTTGCCTTTTTGTATCATTCACGATGAAGTAGATGACGGCTTATACGTCAAACTTTCCACATATTTAAGGAAAATATTTTAGGCATTGTGCTCAGTGTGAGAAAACACATGTTCTAATAACGTGCGTTGAAATTCTGTCAATAATTACTAACTACTAACACGTCCTTAAATTAAATTCAATTTGATTTGCACAACGTGACAAAACTATCAATGTATCGCGTGTTCCTTTGATTTGCTACCCTGCCTTAATCCAATTAGGTTCTGATGTTTATAACCTGTCGAATTCGCAGCTAATTAAATAGTTTAGAACTCAAGATACCGTTGAATTCCTCTCGAAAGATCAATATCGATCAACATTTTGGAAATATAAATATTTAAAAAAAATTAAAATACTATCAGTTTTACAAACTTAAGATTTTTGAACTCTTTGCGCTCAGAAATCTGTGCTTAGATTTTTGTTTTGAGCTCAAAACACCTTAATTTAGCAGGAAGTTTCAAGAATGGCCTGCAGGGTCAACCGTCTTATATATTTTTTGATATCGCATTTGCTGTGGAGAGAATTATAAGCTTTTGCTTATTCTTTTTAAAAAGGGTATCTATCATTTGGGATTTGTGGGCATTGTTCATGTTATTATTATTATTGTTGCGTCCATCTCATGCGGCGCACTGCACCACCACGGCGGGGGCCGGATGCGGGGCGGGTCGTCCTGCTGGTCCCAAGCGCGGCGGCGGTGGCCTCCCTAGGCGCGGCGCAGGCGGTCGGCGCGGCGCTGCAGGCGGCAGCTCGTCATCACTGCTCAACGCATCGTTTTCTGGAGGGGTTGCATAGTCCTCTTCAGACGACGCGGAGCCATTGGGTGCGACGGGCTGCGATGGTGGGCGTGCGTTTTCTGTCCTCCTCGAACGTGTAATCATTTCATGTTTAATATTGGTGAGCAACAAGAATTTGTTGCTTTAATACTGCACATTTCGTTAAATACGTAATGTCAAATCCATTGCACTATTTACTGTTCATTATTTTATGGAAATACAATATAGCTATATTTGTTTACTTTTGCTAGTTGTTTCACTGTATTTTAATCACTTTTTAAATTTATTTCTATTGTATTTACACAATAATAAAATTATTTTGCTTAAGATTTTTTTGAAAATAAAAAACATTATTATTGTTATTATTATTGTTCATGTTATTATGTATAGTTTTTAATTCTTGTTGAAAATGGTTTTTGATAACGGTACTGTCAGCAATCTATGGCCCATTGCATGTTTAGAGTCCACTGGTATGACGTTGTACGTGTATGTGTTTTTTCTGTAAATATTGAAATGGCACTGTAGTTCTTCTACTTTAATAATCAAGTCTCGGAAGTGTATTTCTTTATCACCGATTTCCATCGTTAATTGAATTCGAGGGCCAAATGAATTTGAAAAGTCAAGAAGGTTAATAAGTTCTTATCTTTTCTTCGTCCACATGCACAAAACTTCGCCAACGTATCTGTATACCAGTATCTGATATGCTTTTTTAACCCCTCCTCATCAAGTATCTGTACTTCCATGCTATCTATATAAATATCAGCACATAGTAGTGATAGTGGATTTCCCCTCGCTAGACCCTTCACTTACTTGTAGATTTATATCTATTCATACAAACTTACAAATATACAAACATAATAACACAAGAAAAAATATACGAACATACATACACTTACGAAATTTAGTATACTTATTTGGACGCCTAAATAGATTAATTATCATACTTAAATATTATCCAATTCTAACAATATTATAAATATGCATGTCAGACTGATTACCTCCGTTTTTTCTCCGTACCTCCGTAATTTCCCCTCTACCCCCGTGATCCATCGCAGTCTGCACTCAATTTATTTTTTAATTTTCAGTTATCTAGTGGTATAATTAGATTTCGGATGTTGATGATAGATGTGTAGCTAAAATACCAAACTTCATCTCCCAGTTCAGTTATCATCATTTTTGGATTATCCGCCACTATAAAGGCAAAGCTAACGGTAAATGTTTCCATCAAAGGTTTTTTATGTCAATATATATCATTATCTATTTCTATATCAGCAAAAGAGCTTATTGTGATGTCTATCGCTTATAGACATAAGAATGTGTCGCCATCTATATGTCAAAGTACCACATGCATAACTTGGAACAGACCAGTGGCAACTACTGCAGCTATTGCAGTAGAAATGGGTGGTGCTATATCAAGAGACATCACAAAATTCTACCACTTAGTAGTCACGAGGGTGAAGTTAAGTTAGGGTCATATAAAGAGACTTTTTATAAAGAAATTCAGAATCAGACGAGAAAGTCTGATGTATCCTTTTCTAATATCGAAATAGCTTGACAGCATTTATTTGGCTCCATGCTTATTCACGCTATGAATATCTACAGTCCAGTGACTCGTGGCATTGAGTCTTTGTTCCCAAGAAAATTCATGCTTCAGTTGGCGATATGGTGACCAGAAATTTTGCTTTGATCGGCACTAGTGTAACCATTTAATATCCAGATTGCTTAATTAAATTGAATTTCGGAGTTTAGACTATATATAAATTAATTTATTTATTAAATGTTTGAGAAACAAACAGATTATATTAATAATTTCGTCAAGACTTACGGTAGACTCAATCGAAACCTTACCTAAATTATAAAAATTATAAATTATAAAGCGTAAAAAAATAATAACTTTGAGTCGACAACATATATCCGCAAAATTCGGATTATCGAGTATTATGTTAAAATAGTGATTAAAAATTCTAACCGTGCTGACAGACAAATCGGCCATATATATTTAAAGGTTACAAATATGTGGTGTAGATGGCGTGAGCATTTATTAAAGTATCGTAGAACGGAGCGCAAATTATCGTGAAACTTATATTCTCTTCACTACATAGTATAAAACAAAGTCGCATTCTTTGTCTGTCCCTATATCCTTATGTCCCTATGTATGCTTAAATCTTTAAAACCACGCAACGGATTATGATGCGGTTTTTTTGATAGATAGAGTGGTTAAAGAGGAAGGTTTATATGTATAATAACATTCAATATAGAGTCGAGAAATACTGCAATTTTTGAGTTTTCTGATGTCATGTCGTAAATAATTATATTTTTTTCGCTTACATTGCAAACGCCGGCTAAACCCTACGAGATTTATCAAAATAATGTACTAAGTATTTGTACACCTTGAAAAAGTCTACAGAAAACTTCGCGATGGTATATGTCTATCTCTTTTGGATAACCCACAATAGCATTTTTTTGTCATTTACTTTTTACGAGAAATCCTGGTTTTTTTTCGAAGCAATTTTAAGCAATACAGCACTAATTCTTATCCAATTAAATATCTTAAATACATTGCTGATTTAATATAGAGCAATATGGCCGTTTACAGCATGTAATTTAAATGAATATTTTCGAAGATATTACAGATTTAATTAAAAATACAGGAGCATAGCGGTTGCGGGGTTACTGGCCGGTCGGCGGCGCGCGCGCGGCATGTTCTGAAACCGCTAGGAAACGTGTTAATTTTCGGATAAATAAATCGACGGGTCCCAAGAACAAAATCGTATCTACAAAATTACCAAATTACAATATGTTTGTTTGTGGGAGTACATTGCACATAAGATGATGTTCACTTGAGTATTTCCACAAAAAAGACCAATTAATACAAAAAGTATATTGTACCTTTATGCGTGTTTAATGCGCATTTTATTATAAAACCAATTTAGTCTGATCTCTCCATAAGATTTTGTTCTTGGGACCCGTCGTTAATATAGGACTTCAGCTGAAAATCAAAATTTAGTATATTCTTTTTTTTAAACTAAATATCACCATATAAAAATCATGTGGATGATTAGAAATAGTATTAACAAATTATTTGTTTTAGAGATTTTTATCCTGTTTTCGGAATTTTATATGATCAAGAAAAGTACATTCTATAATGTAATAAGTTAGCACATTCCTTAGATAATATCTTCAGGTATATCGTATAATGTTTGTAAAATTGTTATTTAATAAGTAATGTTAAAAACGTGATTTAGCAAACCAGTTTTTAATTTCCCACTACGTATGTAGATAAGGAAGATACTGATTTTACCTCGATTTTCGAAAATCGAGTTTTCACCAGATGTCCACGTTTTAAGGTCCTAGGAATCTTTCCCGAGGATGTCTGTATGTACGTATATGTTTGTGTGTGTGTGTGTGTATGTGTGTATGTAAACATGTCATAACTTTTGAACTTAAATTGCATCAAAATCGGTTTATCGTTTGGGAGTAATCGTTTACGAAAAATTTTGAAAAAAGTGTTTTTTCGACATAGCTTCAAAATTTTTCAACCAATAATTTTTTGGTGTTCTATGATATTTTAGTACTAAAAAAACTACGTCAAATGCCGTTTCAAAAATCAAAATCGAATCTAATTCTCAAAACTCATAGCTTTTCAAATTTAAAATTACGTTTGTTCTTAGTAAACTTACTTAATTTTTTTTAAATAGCTTTCAACTTTCAAGTTAATTTACCGATTGACTTAAAAATATTATCAGATTTTGTTCTTTAAAAACTGCGTCAAATACCGTTAATTTAATCAAAATCGGTCAATTTCTTTGGGATTTATCAATAAGAAAATGAAAAACAAAATGTTTTTAGACATAACACCGAAATGTTTCAACCTATCGGTTATTTAGCTAAAACAATATTTTAGATCTCAAAAATTGAGTTGAATGCCATCATCGTTTTTAAATATACAGCTTTTCAAAAATTAATAATTCTGCCATTTTTAACAAAATTGAACTGAAAAATCGATGCTTATAGTTTTTACTCTTTTGAGCTTAAAATACCCTTATTTAGTGAGAAGTTTCAGGGATGGCCCGCAGGGTCAACCACTTACACATTTTTTCGCCTTAATAAATCGCAGGGTCGAACCTTCAACGTTGCAGGCTTAGATTTGATTGTTGACTGTTTTTCACATGGTCAACTTATATGTCGCTCTTTCAAGAGTAACCTCTAAAGAAAACATGTTTATATTGTCTAATGACAAGAAAGCTGTGAAACGTTGTAACGTTGTATACAAATACATTTTGTAATATATTAATGGAAAAAGTAAAAGAAATAGGTAAAAATGTAAAAACTAAAATGTAGTACCTATATGAATTTAGATGTTCCAAAAATAGCAGGAAATTTAGATGTTCCAAAGATAGCAGGAAATCTTCATGGTATAGGGAAAGGGGAATTGTTTGCGGGCCACGGGCAGTAATGAATAAATCAAAACTACTGCATCGATTTTAATTATTTTTTTTACTGTGTGACATAGGCTGTATATTTTATACCCGTGCGAAGCCGGGGCGGGCCGCTAGTCGTTCATAAAAGAGTAGAAATTACAAAATAGCAACACTTTTAGTGTTGTCGTCGTTGTTGAGTATTATGATACTTCCGAGCGAAGCCGGGTTTTCATCTAGTAATATTAAAATTTTGATCAGTACTTTCGTGTTTCTAATTATTTTTGTGTTATAGCACTTACCCTGCGATTGGGAAAACTTGAAAAACTTTAAAAACAACAAAGAAAAATATTAACACGTGGGATTCGAACCTGCGACCTCCCCTAAAGCCTCTGCCACTGAGCCACCACCACAGATAGTCTGCCACTGAGCTAGTGTTGACAGGCTCGACGTGGTGAAATCTTTCTTTGCTATATGATCGATTGTACTGTTCGCTAGATATACGTGTACATACAATCGAAGAAAAATTTAGGGTTGTATGTATTTTTGAATGCCACATTTTAAAAAAATAACAATAAAATTTTGTCAAGAAAATAAAAAATATGTTAGGGATGGACAACCCTTATCACTTAGGGGTTTAAAAATAGATAGTACCCGATTCTCAGACCTACTGAATATGCATATAAAATTTCATAAAAATCGGTCAAACCGTTTCGGAGGAGTATGGTAACTAACATTGTAATGCGAGAATTTTATATATAAGATATATTATACATGTATCGTGGTTCCAGGAACATTTTTATTCTTGACTAGCTGTGTCCACAACTTCGTCCGCGTGGAAATTATTCTAAACTAAAATTCCCATAGTTTTATTCGCACAGTTCCCATTTCTGTGGGATTTCTGGGATAGAAACTATCCTATGTACTTTCTTGGGACCCAAACTATCTTTGTACAAAAGGACACGGGCGAGACTTCATACATCGTTTTTTAGTTATTACCTTAAAATTTAATATATTCCGTATGATTCTATATCAACTCCTTAACTTATCCGCATTTAATAAATATTTTTTAAACTTGGGGAATAGTAGTTAAATAAAGTTGGAATTTTAGTAAGGTTAATATAAACATTCAGTTCTCTCCTTAGTGGTATGTGCTCAGGTATTTATCTTATCATTGGGTGTCTTTAGTACAACTACTAATCTCAGAAGTCTAAGTTAGATTAACATAATTCAATGTTAAGATTTTGTGAAGACACGTTTTAGATACTTAAGATAACAAAAAAGAAATTGGCTTTAAACTATTATTTAGTACAAAAACAGGGAGAATTTTTATTTAATACTTATAATGAAAATTGTAATATAAACCTATTACTATTTTAATGCAAATGTAATTAAAATTTTATACAATGGTAACACTTAAATATGATGATAGAAGTTAATCAAATTAAAGTCTCAATATTTTTTATACGATTGTTCCTAGCAGTATATTTTATTTAATTAACTCAATAAACGTAGAAAATTATTCTAGTTTTGCTAATATTTATCACTCTGAAAGACACACAATGAATGTACAAAACCAAAATAGCCTGTGTTCTTTCATCCAATTTGGTTAAGTGGTTTAATCGTGAAGAAGAGACAGACATACAGACAGTGTTACTTAAGCGTTTATGATATTACTAGCTGCAGCGTGCAGCCCGCTACATTATAAATTTTTTTGGTGAATCCCGCGGGATCATTTAATTATTCTGGGAGTAAGTAGCCTATATACTATTCTAGGTCATTGTCTGTGTGTCAAACTTATGCATGTGGCATTAGACTTCGCCACAAGATAGCAACGGACTATTAACATCTTTGGTGTCTATATCTGCTTGTTTGCTATCTTATGATATAAAAAAAAGTCAAATCAGTTCATTCGTTTTTGCGTGTTTGAGTAACAAACAACCATCCAAACATCCAAATTTCGCATTTATAATATTAACATAGACAAGCTGGATTTTTGTGAACAACTTTGTTTTGACGAGACGCCCATCTTTTCTATCTTCGAAAATCTTGAATCGGAAAACTAATAAAAGTACGTAAAAATGAAAATTGCAGCCGTTAAAACTACTACTTTTACATCGCAAAGGTACACCTAAAAGTTCGCGGAAATTCACAAAATAATTAATTTTCTTTGTCTGAACATTGGATTTCCGCAAAATAACGCTTGAATCTTTAAAATATCATCATGATATTTCATGACATTTCATAATCATGAAGTGTAGGGTTCAACTCCCGGATCGGGGAAAAGTTTTAATGAAGTTTTTTCCAGGTTTTTCTCAAAAATCCAAAATCTCAGCAACAGCTCGGAGTCTTGCGAGTGGTGTGTTATTACTTCCTTACCTCGGATGAGCACATGAAGTCGTCGGTCTTTGTAAAATGCAGCGATGGGATTACCACTCAACTCGCCAACCAAAAAACCGGTGATTCGAAGTATTGTATACTCTGCCTACCGTGTCAGTTAATGGCCCTGATGATATTTGTTTGTCTATAACCGCTTCTTATTTCTTTCCTCACAGGAATGACATTTGCTTCCTTTTTATCCCGTGAAATAAAAAATATGGTCTAATTTCTACCACAAGGTCACTGTCAAAGACAAAGTCAAATTATTTAATTCAATTTAATCTCTACAGGCCATTTTTACGGGTCGACAATTTTATAGCGACTACTGTGTCGGGACGCGGCCTTACAGTGATTTTGTTTATTTAACTACTCGTAAAAGAGTGTTACTCATGTTAGGTTTTTATTTAATAAAGCAGGATTTTGCCCGACATCGTTGTTGTGCGAATTAAAATTATTTACTCTGGTAACACAGAGCTTGCACGAAAACAACAATGGCGGGTAAGACGGGTTGAAAACTCGGACATTCGGTCTCCTGCATCGATGAGTGTAACACACTCTGGCCTCCGTTTAAAAGTACAGTACCCGGCGATAAATATTGCACATCGACCTTTGGAAAGAGACAATCGGCTAATTTCGGCTTCGTAGAGCGTTATCTCTGTCGCACAAAATACAAACAGTCCGGTACCTATTAGGAGCTGTTAAAACAAGTGATTTGCTTCTTTTGATATTTTTATTCTTTGTATAAAATACACTAATTTTTCTATAAGTGATGGCTTTAGGTTGGGGTAAAATAAAATAAAAAAACATTTTTACATTATGTTTACGTATTTAATTATTTTGGAACATTACAGCTTTAGTGTACATAATAAACACCATTATACCTATTGCTAAAATGAGACATTGCAATAAAAATAATAATAATTCTAATTCTCAATTACTTTAGAATACAATTGAAAATATATGGTCTCAACTGAAAGGCTATGTAGCCTCTAGAAATGTGGGTATGAACTTAACTACAGTAAAAACATTATTGACTGAAAAAGTAAACATGATCGGCGCTGAAGAGTGGAAAAAGGTTTGCGATCATGCAATCAAATGTGAGAATGAATATAGAAGCATTCAACACAGTTTAGACAATTACACTGATAGATTAGTAATAAATACGGCTGATAGTGACAGTGATATTGACCTCTTTGAGAGCACAGATAGTGAAATGGAAGTAATTGAGAATTAGAATTATTATTATTTTTATTGCAATGTCTCATTTTAGCAATAGGTATAATGGTGTTTATTATGTACACTAAAGCTGTAATGTTCCAAAATAATTAAATACGTAAACATAATGTAAAAATGTTTTTTTATTTTATTTTACCCCAACCTAAAGCCATCACTTATAGAAAAATTAGTGTATTTTATACAAAGAATAAAAATATCAAAAGAAGCAAATCATACTTGTTTTAACAGCTCCTAATAGGTACCGGACTGTTTGTATTTTGTGCGACAGAGATAACGCTCTACGAAGCCGAAATTAGCCGATTGTCTCTTTCCAAAAGTCGATGTGCAATATTTATCGCCGGGTACTGTACGATAATATTTGAATAATCCAGAACGTGCATAAGCAATTTAAGGTACATGTATTTGTTAATTTATATTATATTTAAAAGATAGATAGAATTAAAAGATGGAATGTTAAAGTTAGAGTAAATAAGGATTTTGATTACATTAGACAATGTAAAAGAAAATATAAAATTGTAAAAACCGATCACGTTGTTTTAATTAGAAAAGGCAGTTATTAATATTTAATACAAGGGCGGAATCTGGCCATTTCCCATAGGTATTCCCTCATGTACCACTTTAATTGTCAAATGTAGGGTATTGATTACACTTAGTTTCTGAAAAAGAGATCAAAATTTCAAACAATTAAGAGCATAATTTTCAGAAACAAACACCGAGTCTCGACCTCGGCGGTATCTTCAGCCCGAATCAATTTTCAAGAGGGCTCAAACTTGCGTTAGGCGAACGGCAATTCAAGCCTAAACGATGCTTAAGCACGTACCGTGATACCTACTTGACTTTCAAGTGATTGATTAAAGAAAATACTGTTTATGTTTAATACTGGCCAGTTTGGTGACAAACACCACTTTTTTTCTACGTACACATTGAAATATGATATACTAGCTGTTTCCCGCGACTTCCTTCGCGTGACCTAAAAATATTACTTACATTTGCTCAGTCGAGTAAAAAGCTAGCCTATAGCCTTCCTCGTGAATTTGGCTATCACACACAAAAATATTTTTTGTAAATCTGACTGATTAGCGCGTTCAACCAAACAAAAAACTCGACAGCTTTATAATATTAGGAAAGATTTTTAATATTGTGAGTAAAACGAATAACTTTTACTTTAGTAGGTATATTATATTTATTTATTACTAGCTGTTGCCAGCGACTTCGTCCGCGCGGACTTCGTTTACTCCGCACTGCTCCTCCCCCGTAGGTGATAGCGTGATAATATGTAGCCTATATGTTGACCCGACCTATTAGTAATATTCATGCAAAATTTGAAGTAAATCTATGCAGTACTTTTTGAGTTTACCCCGGACATACATACAGACAAACAGACAAACAGACAAAATTCTAAAAACTACATTTTTGGCTTCGATATCGATTGTAGATCACGTCCCAAGTATTCTTTTAAAAAAATATTCAATGTACAGTTTTGACTTTCCTACGATTTTATTATATGTATAGATAATAAGTACTGCCAACAAGACACACATGCATACATTCAATTACAACAGATATTACAAAGCAAGATAAACGTTGTCTATTTTTTATATAATAAGATAGCAAACAAGCAAATGGATCTCCTGATGGAAAAAGTCAACCATCGCCAATAGACACAAAAGGTGTTAATGGTGCGTTGCTATCTTGAGTCTGATGCCACATGCATAAGTTTACCGGCTACCTTACCCGCCAAACTAGTACACGTCAGTGACAAGCACTGGCACTATTACGGCAGGAATAGGTAAGGCGGTGGTACCGGACCCGGGCTAAACAATGCAGAACTCTACCACAAACTCAATGTTGCAGGATCCATTTTCGAAGACCATCAGCTTATCAGCTTCTTTCAAGTTTTTCTCTTAAATTAATGCATATGAAGCAGGATGGTGGTCGGATGATAAGAAAATGTGTGGAGGTCTTTTAAATATTTTTTAAATTAGAATTGTTTATATGGTTTGGAGGGTAAGGTAGCCGGTAAAATTATGCATGTGGCGGTAGACCCGCCACAAGATAGCAACGAACCCATTAACACCTTTGGTGTGTATTGGCGATGGTTGACTCTTTCGATCAGGAAACCGATCTGCTTATTTGATATCTTATGATATAAAAAAAACTACGTTATTGAGTTCAAAATCCAATGTTTTTTTATTTTTGCATTTTTCATTTGGATTCAGAAATTTCTATAATCAGAGCCTCGAGATCAGGTGAAATAATTTATTGCAATGAAATAAACGCTTCCAAACTCCACTAACTTACCACTTTCTATCTGTGAGTTTTGGTAGTGCTCTTTTAGTTCCAACTACAGATCCTCGTTATTATGAGTACTAATTAAACTTCGTATGTACTAACAGCAATAATACCCATGACCCAAAACTCTGTTGTCTCGTCAAAACTCTGCATTTGAGGGTTCCAGCCCTTAAATCTAGGCTCCATTACGAGACTAGCTGGATGGTACCATAATATTGCATGGTCACTTAACTTACACAAGATTCTCAAGTTTTAGTAGAAACGAATATCAAAAGGTTGTTGAAAAAATGATTTGCAATATTTTAAAAATCTGTTATTTACATACGACAATTGCCAGTTAAATAAAAGCTGAAGATGACCTTTGAATGACGATCTAGCAACATCAGGTTAAGGTCATCATGTCATTGCAAAATTACTGAAGTAAGAATACGACATTTATTATCGATAAATCCTTTGCAAGTTGCTTATTTCTTTTTCATCAATTCGAAAAGAGTTGATGATCTTGAAACGGCTGAACGGATTCTATTTAATCATAACTAAAAATCTCTTAAAATATAATTTCATTTTAAAAAAACACAACCAAATCTGGCCATCCGACTGGGCACTACAATGCCATGGAAAGACACACAGATACACATACACTACATGAAACACCCCTCGTTTTGCGTCGGGGGTTGAAAAGTATATAAAACAGCAAGAGTTACGTTTTTCATGTGGGAGACCCCCCTTAAATATTTATTTTATTTTAATTATTTATTTTTAAAGTAAATATATATCCTAATATTATGTGAATATTTCAAGCGTCTACCAGCTGTCATTAATAACATCGAGAAAAAATGCAAAAATATCATGTTTTTTTTATGGGAGCCACCTTAAATATTTATTTTTGTTTAGTATTTCTGGTTATAAAGGCAATAGAAATACATCATCTGCAAAAGAATCAGCTATATAACTATCACGGTTCATGAGATACATCCTGGTGATTGGGTACGGAACCCTAAAAAGATACTTGAAAGTAAAAAAGTTAATCTATTCTTCAACAAGGGGACTGAATGGACACGGAAAATAAAACGGATCAAATGATCATAAAAAAGATGGTTTATCGCCACAGATCTGTGATTATCGCAGTATGAGTTGCTCAACTTGTCCATCAGGGCTACTGCGAGAAAGGAAATTTGTAATTTATCCACGTCAGAAATTTATAGTGGTCCGGCATAAATCATACTGCTTCGATTGTGAAAAATAAAATGAATAAAAATGAAGATGTGGAAATATCTTTATGGATTTTACACCCAAGAGTAAAAAACTATTTCTAAGTCTCTACATCACTATACATTTAAATATCCTGTCAAATTTTAAAATTAACAACTAAATATTGAAAAATTGAAAGTGCGTTTTATTTATTACTAGCTGTTGCCAGCGACTTCGTCCGCGCAGACTTCGTTTACTCCGCACTGCTCCTCTCCCGTAAGTGATAGCGTGATAATGTGCAGCCTATATGTTGACCCGACCTGTTAGTAATATTCATGCAAAATTTGAAATAAATCCATGCAGTACTTTTTGAGTTTACCCCGGACATACATACAGACAAACAGACAAAAATTCTAAAAACTATATTTTTGGCTTTGATATCGATTGTAGACCACGCCCCAAGTATTCTTTCAAAAAAATATTCAATGTTCAGTTTTGACTTTCCTACGATTTTATTATATGTATATAGATTACAAAATAATATAAAAATGTTAGTTTAAAAATATCGCACCAAATTCATGAATTGGATGTACCGAGTCTCGTGACTGATTTCTACAATGCTGGCAGTGTATTATTTTACATTCACCTATAATTGCAATGGTAACTACATTGATATAAAAAACCCAAGATACACAATCAGCGTGTCAAAAACGTCCTCCAAAAATGAGTGCACAATTTTAAATTATGCACTCATTTCAAACAGAATCGCGTCGGCCGCGTCTCTGTCAATTTTATTTATTTTCGTACATTGCTTTGTAAAAACAACTATAAGTCTTGCACTTAAGGTTGGATATGCAAAGACATATGTTTTTGCCATATCTATAACTACTTAAAACAAATTAGGGACACTTTTGAGTGTCAGTTTTGTTCGGGACTGTGCATCTAGGGTTTTTATGTCAATGGGTAACTATTATGTAATTTGTTGCTCTAACATTTTTCCCAATCACTTTGTTGAAGGTACTAAAATATTTTAGTTCGAATTTCACGTAATAGAAATTATATTCATGCGCTTTTTTTCTTGTGTGGGATAAAAATAATTCAAACTATTTTTTTATTACATAAATCGAACCTATTATCGATTCTGAACGGCTCATGAAAATTTGGCCGGGCCTTTAAAAGTTAAAATATGTGTAAAAGTGAAATTTATGTACAAGCGCAATAATAAAAGTATCTGTTATTGGTCTCTAGTCTGGTCACTCAATATTATGTGTATATTTATAGCCACAAAATATGTATATGTATAGATAATAAAATCGTAGGAAAGTCAATTTATGCCGGGGGTAAACTCAAAAAGTACTGCATGGATTTACTTCAAATTTTGCATGAATATTACTAACAGGTCGGGTCAACATATAGGCTACATATTATCACGCTTTCACCTACGGGGGAGGAGCTGTGCGGAGTAAACAGGGTCCGCGCGAGCGAAGTCGCGGGCAACAGCTAGTAATAACATATATTTATATGATTGTATTAAGTTCACAAATAATGCTTAATGAATTTTTTGAAATCGGAGTAGTTTGCTATAAACTGTATAAAATATTCTATACTTTCCATCGTCGGCACTTGGTGAAATTCCATTATTGTAACACAATTGGCTAATCATTTGTACTTTCATTTCAAATCAAAACGTTTATTTTTGTATATCACTCAAGTTAAAGTACAAGTGATTAGCCAATTGTGTAACAACTGTATAAAAATGTTGCCGCGTGTTGGTCCCGGGCTCCTTTGAAGAATAGGCCAATTGCCGTTCTGTCAGGCAGGTCGTAAAATGCGACTGAGTGGCTATTTGCGTCACTACCATCGTGACTACTAGGTGGTAGACCGTATCTGGTACCACCGCTTTACCTATTCCTGCCGCAATAGCGTCCGTGCTGGTCACCGTCGTGTTCCGGTTATATATATATATATATATATATATATATATATATATATATATATATATATATATATATATATCAGTGCTGTAAGTTAATTTCGCTAAAACTCAAGAACGGCTGAACCGATTTGGCTAATTTTGGTTTTGAATTAATTATTGAAGTCCAGGGAAGGTTTAAAAGGTGAGAAAATATAGAAAAAAGGAGTAGTTAAAAGACAGAACAACGTTTGCCGGGTCAGTCTTAGATAAAAATAATATGAACAATAATAACTTTCAATCATGAATTAATTAATAATTCTTATAAATTTGTGCTCAGAGTTATGGATACTTTTTCGATTTCGTCAGTCATAAAAGTGAAAAGTATTACTTTTGGTACCAGCGTTTTTAAGTTAATATAAAACTCTTATTTAATACAAAAACATAATTGCACACAAAATGCCATTATTTGTTCTCAAATTATAAATACTAAGATTTAAGTTCAATGCTAATTAATTAGGATGCGTATATTTTACACAGAAAACAAATGTTGCCCTATTTACTCGAACAAAATTTGACGATTACTTATTAAATGATATTTTAAATATAAGGATACACAAAATATCTACTGGAAAATATAAATAGACACAAAGGCAGATTGCCTACAACCGCGACATCAAAGATGGTTTTCTTTGATGTGTCCGTTTCTAAATATTCGCTAAATTTTAACGAAATTGAAGGTTCAATAAGAGAGTTACTAAGTATTTATTTTTATCAAAATATTTTTATAAATAGAATAATAATATAATAATATTTACGGGACAAATAACACTTCAGTAAGTGTTATTTGACCCGTAAATATTATTATATTATTATGACTAACACCTATAGCACAAGCATATAATTTGCTTACTTTGGGGTTAGATCAGTATCTAACCCCAAAGTAAGCAAATTATATGCTTGTGTTATGGGTGTTAGTCAATGATACTAATACATAGAAATACATATATAAATACAAGAATATATTTAATAAAAACCCAAGCCCGGAAATACAAACATTTGTTCTCATCACACAAATGCTTGTTCCCGTTGGGGATCGAACCCGAGCCCCGTAGATTAGTGTAGTCAGGGTTGCCAACCACTCGACCAACGGGGCGGTTGGTCTTTATTTCAATTATTTCCATATTATTCTATTTATAAAATGAATATGATAAATATGATAATGTAATCAACCAACATTTCGGGTTAGGCAAGGTTACTCACTGTATACAATTATATATTTAATTAATATCAAACAAACATATGGTATCTAATAGAAAGAGATAATCATCTCCTATATTGCGTAGCCGTTTATGCGGTGACGATATTGTAACGCCATGTGCATTAATTGACGTTAACCTTGTGATAAACTTTTTCAATTAGTACCTGCATCTACTTTCCGCCTTAATACTACTACTTAGTACTTGTAGTTGTGAAAGATTTTATCTACATTACCTTGAAGCTTGGTCATCTACCACGTAAGCTTTTTGAGCACATTTCTAGCCAGAAAAGTAAAACTCTCGAACAATCTCCCTCACATGTTGTTTCCAAGGAGTTTTGACATTGGTATTTTTAAAGGAGGATTAACAGAGTTTTTAAAGACTGACATTGCATTGGCGGCTAGTTCCTTTTGTTGTTGATGTCCATGGGCAGTAGTGACTACTTCGATAAAAATAAGCTTCAATTTCTATAAAAAAAAAAATTGAAAACCGGTTAACCCCTGTAGGACATCCCCGAAACTTCCCCCTAAATTGAGATATTTTAAGTTTGAAGGAACAAAAACTATACGTAAGCGCAGATTTTTCAAGAATTCAAAAATATAAATTTTGTTATAAATGACAGTTATTCCTTTTTTTAAAGCTGTATATTTTGGAAACGTTGAACAACTTTGATCTTTTGAATGGCATTCATAGGTTTAAAAATTCTAAGTAAAAAAAAAACTTTGGATCTTTGAACTTTTTTAATTCAATAGTCTATGCTTAGGCTTAGTGTTTTTCTTTGAGGTTAAATTACTTAAATTTAGCGGGAAGTTTCAAATGGCCTGTAGGGTCAACCAGCTCACAGATTTTTTTAATATAGTTACATTAGTTGGTTACATAGATGTGTTACATACACAGAAATCCTAATAGATACGTATATTTAGTTTGGAGTATAGTTTAGTACATATAATATTATTGCCAAAGGTCATTTTAGATTAGATACAGTACCCGGCGATAAATATTGCACATCGAACTTTGGAAAGAGACAATCGGATAATTTCGGCTTTGTAAAGCGTTATCTCTGTCCCACACTACCTATGTGACGTTTAGTCAGTCGTTGTTCAAGTACGATAGAGTGCAGTCGCGTCCCGAAAAAAATATATATTTAGAGTTGATAACACCCACAAATTTAAATAATTTAAAGTTGTAATATGGCATCTTTCGGAAAAAGAGGGAAACCTTTACGAGGTCAGTCACGTGAAATTATCTACAATGTTTATAAATACTTTGTAAGCGAAGCTGATAGATTTAAAAAAAAAGTAGATGAAAATGTAAGTTGGTATTTTAAGAAGATTCAAGAGCGAGTTGCAAATTCCACTGGAATTTCAAGAAGAACTTTGAACAATATATTAAACGAAGTCAGTACTGAAACACATTCGACTGAAATTAAGTTCAGCACTCCAAAAAAAGGGAGACCAAAAAAGCAATTTCGTTTGGATATGGACGATTTTGATTACGATGTTGTTCGAAGAATGGTGTATGATTTTCACTTACGATTTAATGAACTGCCAACAATAAAATCATTAAAAGCTAAGTTATCTGAAGCTATTAATTACAATGGGTCTGAAAAAACGTTGAGAAAAATACTTCATGACATGGGATTTCAGTTCACTAAAATGGAAGATAATGGAAGTAAACATGATCGGCGCTGAAGAGTGGAAAAAGGTTTGCGATCATGCAATCAAATGTGAGAATGAATATAGAAGCATTCAACACAGTTTAGACAATTACACTGATAGATTAGTAATAAATACGGCTGATAGTGACAGTGATATTGACCTCTTTGAGAGCACAGATAGTGAAATGGAAGTAATTGAGAATTAGAATTATTATTATTTTTATTGCAATGTCTCATTTTAGCAATAGGTATAATGGTGTTTATTATGTACACTAAAGCTGTAATGTTCCAAAATAATTAAATACGTAAACATAATGTAAAAATGTTTTTTTATTTTATTTTACCCCAACCTAAAGCCATCACTTATAGAAAAATTAGTGTATTTTATACAAAGAATAAAAATATCAAAAGAAGCAAATCATACTTGTTTTAACAGCTCCTAATAGGTACCGGACTGTTTGTATTTTGTGCGACAGAGATAACGCTCTACGAAGCCGAAATTAGCCGATTGTCTCTTTCCAAAGTCGATGTGCAATATTTATCGCCGGGTACTGTATTTCCTGTTAATTATAAATTTCTATTATAATTACGTTAGTTTTTTCGATAGGTGTATTACTAATAGGTATTTTTAGTTTGAGGTATAGTTAGTTATATGATAATATTATATATATAGAAAGGTATAGGTATAGAAAATTTAGAAGTTCAGGTTTTACATTTTTTACGTACATTCAAATAACAAAAATGTCGTATATGAATAATTAAGATGAATAGGTAAATATTAGTACGTAACAATACCAATAATAGACTAATCGTTTTGTGAACACATCAGGCTAATAGATAATAATCAAAAACATTAATACAGAAAAATCCACGGAGATCATTGATACAAAAAACCCAAGATGCACAGTCCCGAATAAAACTGACACTCAAAAGTGTCGCTAATTTCATTGAAGTAGTATAGATTTGCCACATCTATAACTACTTCAATGAAGTTGAAGTTACTTAAGGTTAGATATGCTATGTCTTAGCATATCCAACCTTAAGTTCAAGATTAATAGTCGTTTTTACAAAACAATGTACAAAAAGAAATAAAATTGACAGTGTCGCGACCGACTCTATTCTGTTTGAAATGAGCACACAAATTTAAATTGTGCGCTCATTTTTGGAGGAAGTTTTTGAGACACTGGTTAGGTATCTTGCGTTTTTTATATCAATGGGTGAGATATAAATACGCGCAACAAAATACTGATTTTACTTAGCCACCAAAATTACCAAGGAAAAAGAAATACCGTGTTCCTTTTTCCCGCGGCTATGACTAATAAAAGAATTAATTTTGTACAACAAATCAAACATTATGAATCAGTGATATGTAAAAATGTCATTGTTATTAGTGGTAGAGTTCTGCATTGTCTCGCCCGGGTCTAGTACCACCGCCTTGCCTCCTGCCGCAATAGCGTCAATGCTTTTTTTTTTAAAGGGCAAATGGCCCACCTCTCGTTCCCACCACTGCAACTTCTGTAAACAAGAATCAACAGCGACAACCGTCCTGATAACCTCTGAGTTGCGAGCTCAGGGTGCCCTGGGGAAAATCTAAGCTGTCTTGGAACCCGCATCGAATTTAATCAGAAGAGTATAGGAGGAGTAGGAAAATACATCTAGTTTCCCTCCCTTTACAGCAGGAGACAGCGTAAAGATAAAGCAAAAACTGCTAAGAAATGAGACGTTTACAATCAGGTTAAGCCTGATTGCTATTGCACCATGGTAATTTAGGTATTTGAGGACCTACGAAAATGGCCTACTTAATTCTGCTTCCAGTAGTATGTATGACAAAATCGCTTGAAGGCACGGAAATTCCCACGTGTTGCTACAAGGTCGGAATAGTAGATTACCCCGGATATACATCGTATACTATCAAGTATTTGGCTACGTTCATTTTGCCAGAGATTACACTCCCAAAGAATATGATGTGCAGTTTGTTCATACTTACAGTTTATGGTGGAACATTCGCAAAATGGAGAAGGAACTAATTTGAACAAGAATAATTTAGCTTTGAAATTACTAGTCATAGTAAGGAACCGTGCAACACAATGATCTATTTCTATCCACGTTTTACTTAATCGTTCCCGGACGCAGGGGAAAAAGTTATATAAATGCCGTCCTTTAGGTGAGCAGCACCAACGCGACTGCCATTCATTTATTAATTCATAAGTAACATCCATCACGAGATTAAACAGTCGACCTATTTTTGTTTGAGCTTGCGGATTGATAAATTCTGGGCTAGTAAAGTAGTAGCCACGATAGTAGTAACTCGTATAGCCAATCGGTCGCCTGCCTGACAGAACAGCAGTTAGCCTATTCTTCAAAGGAATCCGGGACCAACACGGGGAAAGTACGGGGAAAGCTTGCAAACTTTGCCTCTCTCTAAAATAAAAATACAAAATAAACGGTAAGATTTTAGTATTACATGAGCAAGCGCTATAAATTTACACCGTAATAAGGAAATATTATTAACCAACAATATTCTAAATTGCAGCCAGTGTGACCTATATGGAAAATGTCCACTTCCCCAATCACGGGGCCGGTCCATTAACATAAATCTCCCATTGTTACCGAGTAATAAAACGGAGTAGGCTCGAACCAATCTATATCAATTATTTCTAACGCCTATTGCTATATTAACACTAATAAGTGCCCGTGGTATTGCTTGAATTGGATATTAATAGTGTCTTCACGCCTGTATCCCCGAAGAGATAGGCAGATATATAATCAGTGCACCCACGGTTAGCAGAATATACTTAGTTTTAAAATGTGATGATAGGTGTCAAGTCTGTCGCAAACTGGATATTTTTATCCAATCCCGGGGAACTTTGTCATGCCGGCAAATCAGAAAACTGAAAAATTGCATTTTTAAATTTGATCGACTCGGGTATCGATTCCGGGACCTCATGTCCCAACCAACACCGGACCACTAGACCACAGAGACGATATATAGATAATTATTGTTTATATTATAATATAGCAAACAAGCAGGTGACTCATGAAAAGAGACCAACCTAGCTATTAATGGCGCGTGGATCATCCCCCTACATGGATATTATCCATGTAGCGGGATGGTATGCCACATACATAAGTTTACGGACTACCTCACCTTCCAAACCAAAACACAATAATAACGACACTATTGCGGCAAGAATAGGAAAGGCGTACCATACCCGGGCCGTACCATATACCCGGGCGAAACGTTGCGGAACTCTACCACCTGGTAGCCACGATGTTAGTGACTCGCTTAGCCAATCTGCCGCCTTTTACGATCTGCCTGGCAGAAAGGCAGTTGACGTTATATATATATGTAGGAAGAGAAAAAAGAGAGAAAATGCGGATGTGTTGATATAACAGCTCTTTATATTTTGATCAACTTTCCATTAACCATAATTATTCCTTACTACAAATAAGTCATAATTTAAGCAATAGATCGTTAATTATAAATTGTACTGCGACTAATTTATAGTTGACAATAATAATTAACTTGTTTGCACAAATTAATTATCCAAGAGTCAAGGATAAGCTACTAGCAAGAAACAACAAGTGTACCGACCCACGCCGGAGCCAAGACTGCCTTATTGGCGGGCGCTCAGAGCCTTTTATACAGGTAGCGAAACAAGTTGAATAGTAGGGATATCGAACGATGTGCTAAGACGTCATTTAACAAATAGACAAACATTTAATCTTCATAATTTGAAAATTACAAATCTGTTTTTAACTTCCCACTACGTAGGTAGATAAGGGATTTAATGATTTTACCCCGATTTTCGAAAATTGAGTTTTCACCATATATCCGTACCACCATACGTTTTGAGGTCCTAGGAATCTTTTCCGACTATTTTCACGATGACGTCATTATGTCTGTATGTATGAATGCGTGTGTGTCTGTGTGTATGTAAACATCTCATTACTTTAGAACGGCTGGACTGATCCAAACGCGGTTGATGGCATTCAATTGGGTTCCGCTCGACTTAGATTTCCCGCAAATTTAAACCAACTTGGTCCAGTAGATTGTGAGAATTTTTGAAAAAACAAAAAAATGAAATTTGACGAAACAGTATTTTTTAAGATAACTTCCAGATTTATGAACCGATTGATTACAAAAACTAAGCAGCTGTATTCCTCAAAAAACTACGTCTAATACATAAATTGCATCAAAATCGGTTTATCCGTTTGGGAGTAACTAATCGTTGACGAAAAATTTTGAAAAAAGTATTTTTTCGACATAGCTTCGAAATTTTTCAATCATTTTTTGGTGTTCTACGATATTTTATTACCAAAAAAACTACGTTAAATGTCGCTTTAAAAATCAAAATCGAATCTAATTCTCAAAAGTTATAGCTTTTCAAATATTAAAATTACGTTGTTTTTAGCAAACTTACTTACCTTTTTTTTAAATAACTAAGTTAATTCACCAAATGACTTAAAAATCATATCAGCTTTTCTGCTTTAAAAGCTGCGTCAAATACCGTTAATTCAAATCGGTCGGGGTAAATAATCAAAATCTGTCAATTTTTTTGGGATTTATTAATGAAGAAAATTAAAAATAAATTGTTTTTGACATAGCATCGAAATTTTTCAACTTATTGATTATTTAGCTAAAGCAATATTTTAGATATCAAAAATTGAGTTGATTGCCATCATCGTTTTCAAATATACAGCTTTTTAAAAATTAATATACTGCCATTGTTAAGAAAATAGATGTTTGAACTGAAAAATCTGTGCTAAAAATTTTTACTTTTTAAGCTTAAAATACCTTAATTTAGCGGGAAGTTTCAGGGATGGCCTGTAGGGTCAACTGTTTACACATTTCTTTTTCAAAGCTGGCTCCACTTTTGGAAAACTGCACTGACATTTTTGCTGTCTAAAGTCAATGATTTCTCCTTCCATCAGAAGAATTATCTGTTTGCTTTGCTATATAATGTAAAACTTGCATAAAAAATTATAGAAATATTTAACGCTGAAAACAAAAAATGGAAATTATTATACTTATCAATGGATCATAATAAAATAAAAAAATAAATATACTTAATATTATAATAAAATATTTTTACCTTTTTATCTACTCTGAAAGAATTTACGCTATATAGGATTAGAATAATTGAAAGCCAATTATGATTCGCAAATTGGATGCCATGTTTTATACGTCACTTGATTGAATAAATAAAATGCCGTGACGTGTGGTTCTTCATATTTCATGAACATGGCTATTAAATTAAATACGAGTATGTTGGCGAGTTAGTGGTTGTGGCTTAGTGAATTATTTTTGTAAAATTGCTGTATGCTTTTGCTTATTTTAATAATATAAGAACAAAAAGAATTTTACCAACCGACGAAAAAATGGAGAATATCAGTTGGACGTTGGACGTGGTATGTATGTTATATTATATGTGGACAAGCATTCGTGTGATGAGCATAAATGTTTGTATTGGTTTGAGTGTTTATTATGTATGTAAAAGTATTTATATATGTATTTCTATGTATTAGTATCGCTGACGGACGGACGGACGGACGGACGGACGGACGGACGGACGGACGGACGGACAGACAGACAGACGGACGGACGGACAGACAGACGGACGGACAGACAGACGGATGGACAGACAGACAGACAGACGGACGGACAGACAGACAGACGGACAGACAGACAGACGGACAGACAGACAGACAGACAGACGGACGGACGGACGGACGGACGGACCGACGGACGGACCGACAGACAGACAGACAGACGGACGGACGGACGGACGGACGGACGGACGGACGGACGGACGGACGGACGGACGGACGGACGGACGGACGGACGGACGGACGGACGGACGGACGGACGGACGGACGGACGGACGGACGGACGGACGGACGGACGGACGGACGGACGGACGGACGGACGGACGGACGGACGGACGGACGGACGGACGGACGGACGGACGGACGGACGGACGGACGGACGGACGGACGGACGGGCGGGCGGGCGGGCGGACGGACGGACGGACGGACGGACGGACGGACGGACGGACGGACGGACGGACGGACGGACGGACGGACGGACGGACGGACGGACGGACGGACGGACGGACGGACGGACGGACGGACGGACGGACGGACGGCCGGACGGCCGGACGGACGGACGGACGGACGGACGGACGGACGGACGGTCGGACGGACGGACGGTCGGACGGCCGGTCGGACGGCCGGACGGTCGGACGGCCGGTCGGATGGCCGGACGGTCGGACGGACGGACGGACGGACGGACGGACGGACGGACGGACAGACGGATGGACAGACAGACAGACAGACAGACAGTCAGACAGACAGAAATTAATTAAAATTTATTATTAAAATGTCAAATAAAAAGCTTGTTGTAAGGGAATACACACACATAAAAATAATTCAGTCAAATTTTATGTTTATTTTTATAAAAATAAAATATTCAATGCTTATTTATTGTTACCGGTTATTATCGGCTATCGTCGCAAACATTCGAATTGCGTGTGCATTAAGTGGGGAATTCACTAGACGGACATGCCCGCGCGCAAGCCCGTAGATATGCCCGCCGGATTTTACTACTATAGATCGGAAGGCCGGCGTCGATAATATATTTGATAGACATTTGCGCAGACCTGTAGTAGCAAAGTCCGGCTGGCATATCTACAGCCTTGTTCGCGGGTATGTTCGTCTTGTGAACTTAATGCACACGCAGCTCGAATGTTTGCGACGATAGCCGATAATTGCGCGAAGCTTTGTGACGATAGACTCAAATATGTCCGCAGCATAAGTTTTCTACTTGTTTGTTGTAAAATGTTATAAATAAAAAACTTGTTGTTATATTCACTTAGGACACAGAAAAATAATTCAGTCAAATTTAAGTTTATTTAAATGAAAATAAAATATTCAATGCTTATTTTTGTTTCGTTCTGTTTGAAAACGTATTCCATAACGCACTGTTACAAAATATTTTGTTGAAAATTTGCTTCGGATTTCATTTCAGTTATTCATAGCTTTATTGGCAGCTCACTAAATTAATTTAAAAATGTTCTCTTTACGATGCATCCATACAGAACAACAACTGAGATAAATATGTAAAATACTTACCTATTTTTTATGTTTTAAGTGTGGTTAATAATATAATCTATGTATTTTTTTTTTATTAATTTTTATTAATTTGCATAATATTTAAAAGGATGTTCACACACATGATCGTTTGCGGACCGAGGGATAAGACACAAAAATATGTAACAAGAAAGGAAAAAACCGACCAAGCGCGAGTCGGACTCTTGCACGAAGGGTTTCGTACCATCATAGCAAAAAAAAACGAAACAAGTACGTTTAGTGTATGGGAATACTCCCTTAATATTTTCATTTCTTTATTTTTTAGTATTTGTTGTTATAGCGGCAAAGGAAATACGTATACATCATTTATATAAATTTCAGCTTTCTAGAGCTATCACGATTAATGAGGTACAGCCTGGTGACAGACAGACAGACGGACAGACAGACAGCGGATTCTTAGTAATAGGATTCCGCTTTACATTTTAGGTACGGAATCCTAAAAACGACATCAAAACTGACCTTTTTCCTGTGATTTTTGGGGTAGATACTTTCCAGTCCCCTAGAAAATTAAAACTTTGTTGATTCGATTCAGCTTTAAAATTAGGGAATATGCAAAAATCCATACTAATATTATAAATGCGAAAATAACTCTGTCTGTCTGTTTTTTCTTTACGCCTAAGATTTTAAGCCGATTTGAATGAAATTTGGTACAAAGATAGCTTGAGACCTCGAGGAAAGACAAAGAATAGTTTTTATCTCGAAAATACCACGGGAACCAGAACTATGATGGTAAATACCCCGGAAGTTTTATTTTAGAAATGTTTCCACGCGGACGAAGTCGCGGGCACAGCTAATTATTGATATATTAAAATTTAATTTTTTTTACTCAAGTAATAACTTATCTCATCGCAGTAAGAAATTGCAAGCCAAAGAGCAAATGTAAGCGCATTTCTGGCATTACGCCAAGCCACATGGTATGATAAGAATTCAGTCCAGCTCAGCGAAATGTCTACTGGATGGGACACTTGAAGCTATGAGTGGTTTTAAATGACTTTTATCAATCCTTGAAATGTAATAAATACATTTTTATTATAAAGAATTGTTATTATTTACTCTGTTTTCATACTGCATCTGCATCATTCATTTTTAAAGTATAGATCAGCTGCCTTACTGTTAGTCATCTTGATAAAGTCCAGAGAAGACTTATACCAGTATAACCAGTTTACTCAGAAAAAGTACAATTTTGCGTCTAGGTCCTTTAAAAGAGTCATTCCAAAGGCAAAGTCAGAGCATATTAACAGAATTGGCAAGAAATTAATTCGCCTTCCCTCGGGAACACGTGCGTTCTGGTTCCTCGTCAAAGCTAGTTTAGGGAATTTCTGTAAGACTTTCCTTCCATCTCTGAATAATAATAATGGCCTTTTGGCCCACACTGCAAAAGAAAAAGCCGATCTTTTAAGCTTACTTTTTGCAAGGAACTCGACTTTGGATGACCATGAAAATTCGTCACCAACTATCTCATTATGTAATGGTTAATTCATTCAAACCTCTGTTCAAAAAACTTCCATAAGTCGAGTGGGCCTGATGCTATTCCACCAATTGTGTTAAGAACGTGTGCTCCCGATTTTGCTCCGGTGTTGAAGCGACTTTTCTGGCTCTTGTATAATTCAGGCGTTATACCAAATTGCTGGAAGACAGCTTTAGTGCACCCAATAGCTAAGAAAGGCGATCGCTCACATCCGTCCAATTATTGGCCCATAGCTATCACATCCTTGTTCTTAAAGATAATAGAATCCATTGTCAACTGCCAGCTCTTACCTAGAAAAGCATTTGCTGAAAAGTGAGTATGGATTCCGTCGCGGTCGTTCAGCAGGTGACCTTTTGGTCTACCTTATTCACAGACGGGAGAAGATAGTTGAGACCAAGGGGGAGCGCTAGCTGTAAGTCTGGACATGGCGAAGGCATTTTATAGGGTGTGGCAAAAAGCACTTCTTGCGAAACTTCCATCTCATGGACTTCTCGATAAATTATGTATCTGAATCACCAGTTTTTTGGTTGGATCGTAGCATTAAGGTTGTTGTCGACGATGTATGCTCAAACCCAAAATCTGTCAATGTTGGTGTTCCCCAAGGCTGCGTGCTATGTAGAAGACATTGTTTTTTATGCATATCAATGATATGCTGCAAATTAGCGGCATTCATTCTTACGTAGACGACAGTACAGGAAATGCGGTATATTCCGGCCGCGCTAACATTTCTCAGGAACAAGTTGACGAGTGCCGGAAAAAAACTTAGTCTGAAGTCAAGGATTTATTGAATAAAGTCTCGGAATGGGGTCTACTAATTTAGTCCAATACAACCCAAAGAAGACAAACGTTTGTGCATTGGCCACCAAGAAAACACTCTTTGCCATATCTCCTCGTTTTTAGAATACTCCTTTGACTGCCTCAGCCAGCATTGGAATTATTGGTATCGAATATCGAGTGACGTCCAGTGTCGTGGTCATTTGGAAGGTAAAGTAAAGCTGGCGTCCAAGAAAATTTGTGTTCTAAATAGGGCGAAACAGTACTTCACACCAGCTAACCATCTGCGACTATACAAGTCGCAAATAAGGCCTCATATGGACTACTGTTCTCATCTTTAAGCAGGGGCTCCGCAGTACCAGCTCCTTTCTCTTAACCGTATACAGTGTAGAGCATCTCGTATTGTCGATAACCGGGCTCTTTCCGATCGGCTTAATCCTTTGGCGTTGTGAAGAGATGTTGGTTCTCTCTGCATCTTCCGTTCCGAGTGTTACGAGGAGTTGTTCCGCTTAATACCACCCATTGATTTCCACCACCGGACATCACGCCAAAACTCTAAATTCCACCCTTAACATTTAGGTGTTTTAAGTCCACTACAGTGCGATTTTCAAGGCATTATTGCCTCGCACTTCTGCTCTGTGGAATCAATTACCAGCGGATGTGTTTCCGAATTGATTCGACTAAGAAGCCTTTAAAAGAAGAGCGTACTCATTCCTTAAAGGCCAGCAACGCATCTGCAGTACCTCCAGTGTTGCAGCATGCATCACTTATCATCACGTGAGTCTCTAACCCGTTAGCCACCTATGCCAAAAAAAATACGTCTGACTCAATAGCGTTAGTATTTGTCGCCAACGTGTTCTGATTAAAGGGTACGGTAGCTAGTAAATTTATGAATGTGGCATTCCAAACCCATCACAATGATAATAATGCACCATTAATATCCTTGGGTCCTATAGGCGATGGTTATCTCTTTCTAGGAGTGTAAATATGTACTTGTTTGTTATTCTATGAAAGCAAGTAAATTAAAAATAAATTATGAGTGCAAGATGAGCTAAAATTCAGTAGATGCTTGGATTTATTAAGGCTTTAGTGTTGGTGTCAATTAATATATCAGGCTCCTTTGAAAAATAGGCCAATTGCCGTTCTGCCAGACAGGTCGTAAAAATCACCCGACTGGCTATACGAGTCACTACCATTGTGGATACTAGATGGTAGAGTTCTGCAATGTCTCGCCCGGGTCTGGTACCACCATCTTACTTATTCTTGCCACAATGGCGTCAGTGTTTGTTACTGTCATGTTCCAGATCACTTATTTTTTATTAAAAATAAGTGTAAAAAACATATTACCATCAAGTATTTTAAAAATCACCTAGTTTGTTTACACGCTTGTTTATTACTAAGTCTTTATACTATAATATGTACTTACTACCATGGATATCATTGGATATGGAAGGCACGTAAACATACCTAACACACCGTGCAGATAAGAAACCGTTAAGATATCCAGTTTGGTAACCAAGTGCACTATAAAAGCTCATCTAAAGATCTACTACCCCGTGTCGGTCTCGGGCTCTTTTGAAGAATAGGCCAACTGCGATAGAAAAGGCGACCGATCGGCTATACGATTCAATACCATCGTAGCTACTAGGTGGTAGAGTTTTACATTATCTCGTCCGGGTCTGGTACCATCGCCTTACCTATTCCTGCAGCAATAGCGTCAGTGCTTGTCACTGTCGTGTTCTGATCTCGAGGACAAGATAGCCGATAAACTTATGAATGTGCCATTAGACGTCGCCACAAGATAGCAAAGCACCATTAACATTTTTAGTGTCTATGAGCGATGGTTGACTCTTTCCATCAGGAGACCCATCTGCTTGTTTGCTATCTTATGGTATAAAAGTAAGAAATACTGTAATTAAAACTACTGCTACCTATCAACAACAAACATTTTATAATAATTCAAAGCATTTTATTTCCCCAGACATCCTACATTACGCTATTAATCTTGTACATCGTGAAACTCATGATACACGGACGAATACTTCCGCCTTTTTAGGGAAGCAAGCATCTGGAACGAACTCTTTTATTTCACGTTTGATACATGCCCGTAAATACCCCGAACATCCTTTTACTGTTCACCCTCAGGCAGGGACACTTTTGTTGCTTGAATTGTGTAGAACTTTCCAGGAATTCCGTAGTGTGAAATAAATTATATTCATCTATTGTAAATGTATTTTATGTAGATTATGTACATAGATAAATATGATTGGTCTCGTGGCGCTTGACAAGATACCGCACTATCTAAAAATAACAACGCTGTGAATGCGGCAACTCAATGTTGTAGTGTGTGTGATATGACAATGTGATAGACAATGTGGTTGATAGTGAGTAGTGTGCGTAAAAATTGTGTTACCAGCTGCTTAACTTTTTACCCGAGTTAATGGGCAAAATATTTTATGCTATGGTCTCAGAAAATACTTAAAAATTAACAATTACCTTAAAGAACAAATGTATCAATATATTTGTGTATAGGTTAGGCGTAGGTTTCTTTTTCTTAAAAGTGGAAGGTACATAATATGTTAATGATTAAGCTTTATTTTTGACAACCTCTGTGGTTAATGGTTGAACTGCTGATCTGATAACGAGTTGGTGGGTTTTCTTTCTTTAAGTCTTTCAAGTTTTTATTCGATGAACATAAAGTATTTGTGGTCATCTGGGTGTTATTATGTATTATAACTTTGAAAATAAGTGTTCTTATAAATCAAACACTGGACTGTATTTGGTTAAAAATTGTATTTAATTTTTAGGGTAAATAATTTTTAACTCAAAAACCTATCCCGGCGTGCGCACTACAACTCACCTAATCTTAATTGAATGAACCCATAGAGGATAATCGCACCCGGCGGCCTTGGCTGACGCTTGGGAAAATTATTAAGTACAATATAATATTAACCGGTCCTTAAATTACAAGAATTCTCAGTTTCAATAAAATTTGTTTAGTAGTTTTTGTGATGCGCGTACTAATAAACAGATAGACAAAATTTCCGAAAAAAAATCAATTGCGTTCTGTCGTGTACTATATATATATATATATATATATATATATATATATATATATATATATATATATATATATATATATATATAGTAAATTTGTTTAGTAGTTTTTGTGATGCGCGTACTAATAAACAGATAGACAAAATTTCCGAAAAAAAATCAATTGCGTTCTGTCGTGTACTACTATATATATATATATATATATATATATATATATATATATATATATATATATATATATATATATATATATATATATGTGTGTGTGTGTGTGTGTGTGTGTGTGTAAACCACGGGGTAATTTATTTGTATTGTTATTTTACGTTGAAATTTTGATATTATATGATATTTACTGATGGTAACCCAAGCAGCAAATAATATATGTGTGTGTGTGTGTGTGTAAACCACGGGGTAATTTATTTGTATTGTTATTTTACGTTGAAATTTTGATATTATATGATATTTACTGATGGTAACCCAAGCAGCAATCAAGCATGTTTAATACCCATAAAGTAGCTCATATATTACTTAAAATTCTATTGCAGCCGTACAATGGTGTAAAAAGATGCTTTTATCGGTATAAAAGACCTTTATGAGTTTTTATACAGCCTAATGCTGTACAAGGCCTTTCTTAGAGTTTCGCGTAAGCTTTAGGCGTTATATCTGAATATTAATACACTACTGTACAACTTTAAGTATTTCGTAACTCTTTAGGATTATTTTAATACTTAAAGCTGTACATTAGCTGTATTATGTTTAGCACGGGAATTTATTACAGCTTTAATTGTTATTATAGTATCACTCAACGCTTATTTTTGTAAAATGGGATATGCAATCACCGTTCTATAGCTAATATTTATGGCGTAATTGTAGACTGTTATGCAGAAAATTGTGTTAAAAAATCTGCATATACAGGTGTAGTGCAGCTCAAGGCTGTATTACTGATTTTGTTATTTGCTGTTTTTATATCTGCATCGTTGATATCATGTGGAAAAAATCAAGAGGAAGATTGAAAATGAATATTTAAATATTATAAATTACCAACCAAGTAATCCTGATGAAGATAAAGCTGAAAAATTACTAAATCAGGTAACCTACAGTCGTCATTTTTATTAATGTTCAAGGAAAAGGGTTCCGTAACAAAAACATTAAAAAGTGATTGTAGGTTATCTGATTTATTATTTTTTAGGCTTATCTTCTTCATTAAGGTTACTTGGTTGGTAATTTATAATACTTTAATTTTTTTTAATGTCATAAGACAGCAAACAAGCAGATGGGTCTCCCGATGGAAAGAGTTAACCATCGCCTATAGGCAGCAAAAATGTTAATGGTGCGTTGCTATCTTGTGGCAAGGTCTAATGCCACATGCATAAGTTTACCGGCCACCTTGCCCTCCAAACTGGAACATGACAGCGACTAGCATCGACGCTTTGCAGCAGGAATAGATAAGGCGGTGGTACCAGACCCGGTTGAGCCAATGCAGAACTCTATCACCAAGTAACCACGATGGAAGTGACTTGCATTGCCCATCGGTCGCCTTTTACGACCTGCCTGGCAGATAGGCAATCGGTCTATTCTTCAAAGAATATATAAAAAAGAGTTAAAAAGAGAAATAAAAATCATTACACTGAGAAAATATATATATTTTTTATTTTTAACTTGCTACTATACGGAGTGTTACAAGAGCGGTATAGTAAGCCGAAAGGGGGTGACTCAGAGGGACATTCTGACCAAATTTTGTTCAACGATTTGTGAAAATTAGCGAAAAACAATTTTGTTTTTCCATTGTGAAAAGTCACGTGACCAACAAAGTTTCTATGGAGAATCAATATTTTTTTCGCGAATTTCCAAAAGTCGTTAAACAAAAGTTGTTAAGAATGACCTCCCGAGTCACTCCCTTTCGGCTTACTGTACCACTTTTGCAACACCCTGTATATATGTATACTTACAATCATTTTAAAAATATTATATACTTAGATACAGTTACAGGCAAGAGAGTATGTGTTTCTCTTTGAAGAACTAATAATATTAAATCACAAGCACGAAATAACGTATTCTTCTGAAAAATATTTTTGTGATAGACCAATCTTTAAAGGGCTAGATTTTTTGTTCTTGATCAACTTAGTTATATCATTTTGTTTTCTTGGCCATTATAATTCACCTTTATCCTCCCACGAACTGGATACGATGCAAATACAGTTTTGGCTTCTCTCAATTGTTTTTATTATTTTATAAGGCATATTTCCCTGAAAAATAAAGTGAAACATGATTGAAATACATATCCCATAAATTATAGTTAACAATAAGTTGGTTTAGTTGTAAAGTCAAACGACCGACATCAATACATCACAATAGCGAAATCAAGTGACAAACATATGTTTTATATTTAGGGTTTTTCAATTTTTGTACGCATCTCTAAACATACGTGATTAAAAGCCAATTACTGTATAATAGATTTATATAGGGACTTAGTACAGCCTAAAGTGTATTTTGACGGTAATTAAAAGCCAATAGCGGTATAATAGAATAAAAAAGAGATTCAGTACAGCTATTTGCCGTATATCACTCTCCAAATACACTTTAGGCTGTATAACAAAGCGTCGACATTATTGTGTATTAAAAACAACATTAAAGAAATATATGTGAGTGGTTACGCAAAAAGGGACCTCAAGGGAAAATAATTGATTTCGAGTAAATCACGTTTAAAATGTTGAGTCGAAATGAGAGAGGCGCGGGGTGTTTTATGTTAGTGTTGTTAGTGAGCGACTTCGTCAGTGAGAAATAGCACGTGTTTGCGATAGCTGTATTATTGGTGACTTATTTATTCGTCTTTTACTTGTCTTTATGTGCGCGCTAGAAAAAGAAACTAGTGTGCGCTGTGTATAAGGTGTAATATTTTTAAAACTGCCTCGGCTTACATAAAAAATCATTAAAAAAAACTACGGCACCTAAAATTATTTTGATTAGAACAAAACAAAGATGAAGGACCATAGAATCAGAATTTATCAAAAAAAAAACCGTTTCCAATCCCTTCAGGTCCCTTTTTGCGTAACCACTCACATATTGTTAAATATAAGATATATTTAGCAATAGATATAGCTATATCGTGACAAGCAACTTATATTATAATCATTATGCCTTTATATACAATATTGTACCATAAATACTTGTATATTCTAACCTTAAACACAAATACTTACCATATTTTGCAATGATTTTATTTGTGTTATCTTGATTATTTCGTTGGCGCGTGAATATTTTGAGGGAAATCATAGACGACTTCACGATCATTTAGAATTTGCACTTTGAATAGACCGTTCAATACTGCTCCAAGTCCAAGAATTTATCATTTATTAATATATTTTTAATTATGGCGTCTGCAGATACGTGATATAATTAATGTTATACAACATCAAAAACAGATTGTTACTTTTTATCATTTTCAAACGACTATTAAGAACATTTAGCTGTACGAGAGAGTATATTTAGTGTTGTAGTTTCTTTATACACCAAATAACAGCCTTTGTACAGCCTATAACAGCTTGTACAGCTATTGTGCAGCCTATTTAACGATTAGCTGTACAATACAGTTACAAGAGAGTATCCTTAGTGTTATAGTTTCTTTATACACCAAATAACAGCCATTGTACAGTTTATAACAGCTTGCATAGCTATTGTGCAGCCTACATAACGCAATAAGCTGTATAACTTGGGGCCCTTTTTGGTGTTATATCGGCTGTAGAAGAGCTTCTACAGCCTTTGTACGGCTTAGTATACAGCTTTAAGTTTAAAAATGAACCTACATGCAGCCTATATACAGTTTAACGTGCTACTTGGGAAGTGATCCCAGTGTCCTTCTTATTTCTTGTAGTATTATTGTTTTTACACAATTTCACTACGCAAACTGGCATTTTACTGCTGGTTAGGAACAAAGTTTAATAACACATTCGGTATGTACACGTCACATAGAGCATGCATTGGGACTGAATAGTTTGGTTTCGGCGTAGTATTTGTTGCCGCATTTGACAAGTATTTCGGCGGTATCTAGTCAAGCGCAGCGAGACCAATTATCTAAGATTGTGTATTAAGAAAGAGCAAAAAATTAATGTTTTTTTTTCTTCTTGGCCTTGGGTTTTTGCAAGATCTGATTATTTGATTTACCGCAGGTTCAAAATTTGATCGGCAAACGATTTTGCGCGAGGACTTATAATGTTTTTAAAATAATTCTTCTAAATGAGTTCATATAACGGACTGAAAAAAAATCAGTATATTAAATATTATCTTTATACACATATAACAGATTTCTATTGAAATAGTTACTGGTGAAAAAAATGTTAAAGTGGACTGATTTTGTAACTTTTTAATATCTAACAATAACATTTTCGTCGTTTTGGCTATGTGTTGTTAAGACCATATATCCTGTTGGGAAAATGCATAAAATAAAATATGTTGGCACATTATAATGGTTAAATTCATCCTGAATACAACTCTGACGCCTATTTTCGTAAAACGCTGTGCAGGGATTGTCTTGGTTTTAAAAAACCGTTATCAAACATTATATTCTTGCTCTGTAGTGCACTAAATCAAGACTTAATCATGCAAAAACTGTAATATCAATCAAATAATCTGCTCGTATTATTACGATATTGCTCTTGAAAAATCTTGAAAAGATAAAGTTTTCTATGCAAATCGAATACAAGCTCAGCGTTTTAACGCATCATCAGGGAATCAGCAAATCCATACTAGCATGGAATATATATACTAGTAATACGATCATAATAAAAAAAAAACACGGAGTTTTACTAAGTGCTGAAAATTAATGGTGCATTGCTATATTATGGCAGGGTTTTAATGCATTTAAGATTACCGGCTACCCTACGTTTCAAGCTAGAACATGACAGTTACTAACACTGACGTTATTGCGAAAGGAATAGGTAAGCGGCGACGGTGGTACCGACCCGAACGAGACAATGCAGAACTCTACCACCTAGTAGCTACGATGGTAGATATTCGTATTACTAATTGTTCACCTGGCAAAATGACTGATGGCTTATTCTTCAAAGCAAATCAAGACTTACATGGGGATTATGCTACATGAAAAGCATCGTATATTTAAAATTTTTGGTATCTATTGAGGAATGGTTATTTCATCCACAGACACATGTGCTTGTTTGCTATCCAATAAAAAAGTAAATGTAATCAATGAAAATTATCACGAGAATATATCACCAAGTACCAAAGAAATGTATGGAACATACGATAAAATGTTGGTGCAATTTACAAAGCGGGAACCGCAAAGTTTGTACAGCTCAATAAAATCTTTACAAAACTTGAACGATTCCCATAAGTTTGAAAATTGGCAAGCTCAAAGAAAGCTTTCGCCTTCTGCTGTAGAAATAAACGATCGAGGACAAAAGCGGCCGATATTCTTTTGTATGGAATGTGACATTATGTAGATGTCGAAAACAAATCTGAAGGAAAATTTTCAATTATAATATATCTAGAAAATAAATAGCGCTATTTGAAAATATTCTGTTTGTAATAGTTTCAAAATTTTCTTAAATTTGCTTTTCGAGCGGAGATATATTCTAGTTTTTCTTTAGTTATTTTTTTATTAATATAGTAAAACAGCATAATATAGTAAAACAAGCGAATAGATATCCTGATAGAAAGAGAAACCATCGATTATAGACACCAAAAATGTTAATAGCGCATTGCTATCCCTGTGGCGAGATAACAACGCCTCATGCATAAATCTACCGGCAATCTTACACAACATACCGGAACACGAAAACGACAAGCATTGATGCTATTATATGGATAGGAAAGGCGCGGCGGTGGTACCAGACTCAAGCTAGACGTTACAAAACTCTACCACGTAATAGTGACTCGTATCGCTAATTGTCTGCCATTTTCCCCGTGTTGAACAATAGACCAACTGCCGTTCTGCCAAGCAGGTCGTAAAAGGTGACCGATTGTCACTACCATCGTGGCCATTAGTTGGTAGAGTTCTGCATTGTCTCGCCCGGGTCTGGTCACCGCCTTACCTATTCCTGCCGCAATAGCGTCAGTTGTTGCTGTCGAGTTCCGGTTAGGAGGTAACGTAGCCGCTAAACTTATGCATGTGATATTAGACCTCGCCACAAGATAGCAATGCACAATTAACATCTTTGTTGTCTATAGGCGAAAAAATTACGAATTGTCTGGCAGAATGGCAGATGGTCTATTTTTAAAAAGGGCTCGGACTAGCATGGCTATCAAGTACATGGATATCCCTACCCATCTTGCTATTCGACGAGCCGCAAAAGCACTACCTACCTTTTCTCGAAGCGCTTCGTCGTGTCGTTTCTTTCGTACCCTCTTACCTTAGATTAAAATAATAATAAACAAAATTCTCGGGATATGATGCTAATAATAGAAAAACAAGTTTTCAAACATTAGTAACATCTAAAAATCCCCGACTTCGTCATTGGCTCATTCACTGATGATCATCAAAGTTCTTAGAGAAGGTATTCTCTAAGAACTTGAGATCCTAAAAACTGAAACTTTTGTGTAACCTAGTATCAGTACACAAAAACTAAAAAAAGTTTCTTTAAATTTTATCCTGGTTTTAGTGTCACTGTTATACTAAGTGTTAAAGAAATTATATGTCATAGCTTAGGGGTTGGTTCAATATCAATTAAAGAACTCAGAAAAAAAAAATTAAAACAAAAAAAATTTAAAAAATGTGTAGGTGGTTGACTCTATAGACCATCTTCCAGTTAAATTAAGCTATTTTAAGTTCAAAAAAGTAAAAACTATAAGCATAGATTTTTTCAGTTCAAACATCTATCTTGTTAAAATGGCAGTATATTGATTTTTGAGAAGTTGTATATTTTGGAAACGCTGATTGAATTTGATCTTTCGAATGACATTCAACTCAATTTTTGAGATCTGAAATATTGCTTTAGCTAAATAATCGATATGTTGAAAAATTTTGTAGCAAGGTAAAAAAATATTTTCTTCATATGTTTTCATCATTAATAAATCCTAAACAAATTGACTGCTTTTGATCCAATTAACAGTATTTGACGCAGTTTTTAAAGGAAAAAAGCTGGTAAGATTTTTAAGTCCATCGGTGTATTGGCCTGAAAATTATTTTAAAAATATAAAGTAAATATGCTAAAAATGACGTAATTTTAATATTTGAAAAGCTGTAACTTTTGAAAATTATATTCGATTTTGATTCTTGAAATGCCATCTGATGTATTTTTGTTCAGAAAGTACTAAAATATTGTAGAATACCAAAAACAATGATTGGTTGAAAAATTTCGAAGTTATGTCGAAAAAACCCATTTTTTATATTTTCATCAACGACTTTTCCCAAACGGATAAACCGATTTTGATGCAATTTATACATTAGATGAAGTTTTTTTGAGGAATAGAGCTGATTAGTTTTTGTACTCAATCGGTACATTAATCTGGAAGTTATGTTAAAAAAAAATATTGTTTCGCCAAAATTATTTTTGGGGTTTTTTCAAAATTTCTCAAAATCTCCTAGGCCGACTTGGTTCAAATTTTCAGAAAGTCTAAATTGGATAGAATCCAATCGAATGCCATCAACCGCGTTTCGATCGGTCCAGCCGTTCAAAAGTTATGAGATGTTTACATACACACATACATACACACACACACACACACACACACATAAATACACACACACATACATACACACAGACATACTGACGTCATCGCGAAAATAGTCGGGAAAGATTGCCAGGACCTCAAAACGTGGAGATCTGGTGAAAACTCGATTTTCGAAAATCGGTGCAAATTCAGTAACTTCCTATCTTCTACGTACTACTTACGTACTACTTAGCGGGAAGTTAAAAATATTGTTAGATTAATCTAAATTAGCACCTACTAACTTAAAATAGCAATCGTTTAGAATTGAAATTGCTACTGAAAATGGCTCAATACAAATGGAGCAAGATGGTGCGCCGCTAACGCTACGACAACGGCAAGTAAATTGCAATTGGTTTTTTAAACTTGTTTTAATTTTTTATGGATTCCTTAATTGATACTGAACTTGCTCTGGAGCTAAGGAACGCAATTTCTTTAACAGCCTGAAATAATTGGTGAAGCAATTTTAACTTTCATATTTTACTATTTTTTGTTTTGTAAATATTACATTATTATATTTACAAAACATTATTATAAAAATAAACATTTAATGCAAATATCTGATGTTGGCAGACGTGTTCAATGTGAATGATTGGGACTTATTAATTATTGCCTTTTCAGCAGAGAAAAAAGAACATGATGGATATATAAATAAAATAAGATAAATAAGGTAGAACAGAGAATAAGGCAAAAGGAACGTGGTGAGAAATTTATCTTAGGTAAATGTCGTAAAAAAGGCACCATCGACATGTTTGTTAAGGTTATATTGTTGTTACTTTCCTCAAAATCAAAACCAACATTTAGCAGAACTTGCTTTATATGAACATATATCTGATTTAAAGTTAAATTACCCCGATGATAGGTTTTTAATTGTAGGAGATTTTAATATAAGACAGGCTAAGTGGTCGTCGGTGACTATTTCTATGAATAACTCGTTGATATTGGAAAATACCCAGGAAGATATACTAACCTCACAGTTGTTCACGTTTTTGTGTTTTAATGGTTTTTCTCAATATAACTCTATACGTAATATAAACAATAGGCAACTAGATCTTATAATATCTGATATACCTTGTACAGTATATCGTGTGAATCCCTTGTCATTACCAGAGGATGCTCACCACCCCTCTTTGTGCATTGACGTTGGTATTGATATTAATCTGCAAAACTTACGTCCAGCAGCACGTGTTGTGCGTCGTTTTCATGCTGCAGATTATAATAAAATTAATAACGATCTGGCAAAAATTGATTGGGAAGTACAATTGCCATCTGATGATGTAGAATTAGCAGTAAACACTTTTTATAATATTATTAATAAAATAATTGATGATAATGTTCCTACTAGGTATATTTACAAACATGCTAAATATCCAATTTGGTTCAATAAAAATTTAATAAAAACAATAAATAAAAAAATGAAATTGCATAGGAGATGGAAAACATATGGTAGAATAAATGATTATCATCAGTATTCGGAATTACGTAAAGAAGTGAAATCATTAGAAATAACGTGCTATGAACTATTTATAAATCGCACTGAGGAAAATATATCATTAAGCTCAAAAAATTTTTGGACATATATGAAATCAAAACGTAATGTCAGTGATATTCCTAATGCACTTTATTTAGATAACATTCATGTCACGCACGGTCAGGATATTGCAGACTGTTTTAATTCATTTTTTCTTTCGGTCTTTGAGCCAAACCAAAATACTTACATTGACAACTGTAATGAAAATAATGACTGGGTTATTAGTACAGTAATTATTAACGAACAAATTGTTGATAAATATTTAAGAAATATTGATACAAATAAAGGTTCCGGGCCAGACGGAATTCATCCAATATTTTTAAAGCAGTGCAGAAGACAGTTGGCTGAGCCACTGTCTATTTTATTCAATCTTTCACTAAAAAATGGCATTATGCCTCCAATTTGGAAAAAATCTATTATAGTACCTATTTTTAAAAACGGAGACAAGCATAATATTACAAACTACCGTGGTATCTCTAAATTATCAGTAATACCAAAACTTTTTGAAAAAATAGTCTATGATTCATTATTTTCAGTAATAAAGCCACTAATTTCTTGCAGTCAACATGGTTTTGTTCGCGGCCGCTCTACTGAATCCAACCTGTGTGAATTTCTTGATGTGGTTCTAGAAGCTATGGATAAGGGATACCAGGTGGACGCCGTGTACACTGATTTTTCAAAAGCGTTTGATAAAATTGACCATAATCTGCTTATTAAAAGGCTTGAAAGTATTGGTATACACGGCGATTTACTGAGGTGGTTAATATCTTATTTACGTGACAGATCTCAGGCAGTAGCAGTAAAAGGTTATACTTCTAGCTTTGTACCCATAACTTCTGGTGTACCTCAGGGTACCCACCTCGGTCCATTGCTTTTTAATATTTTTATTAATTCAGTGATCAATTGCTTTCAAAATTCTAAAATTATACTATACGCAGATGATACAAAAATTTTTTCCATTATAAAATCCATCGACGATTGCATATTATTTCAAAATGATCTAGCTAATTTTCATCAGTTTTGCATTAATTATAATTTAAAATTAAATATTCAAAAATGCTATTCTATAACATTTTCTCGTAAAACGAATAAAATTGATTATGATTATACTTTAAATAACAAAATTCTAAAAAAAGTGACTGAGGTGAAAGATCTAGGGGTGCTTCTAGATAGTGAGCTTTCTTTTGCGTCTCACATTAACAAAATTACTGCTAAAGCTTACAAAATGTTAGGATTTGTCTTTCGACAGTGTAAAGATTTTAAGAATATTAAAACATATTATATTTTATATAACTCGTTAGTCAGAAGTAATCTAGAGTATGCATCCATTATTTGGAATCCCATATACATGGTATATAAGAATCAAATAGAAGCAATTCAAAATAAATTTCTTCGAAGGTTAAATTATATATTTGGTAACCGAATCAAATCACAACCTGTGTCGTTAGAGTTGCGCCGTGAACATAGAGACCAAATTTTCTTATTTAAAATAATAAATAATTATATAGACTCTCCTTTACTCCTCGCACGCATTCTGTTTAATTGTCCTCGTCTGACTGTTCGCTCCAAAATGGTGTTTTATGTGCCTATTTGCCGAACTAAGTATGCCCAGAATCGGTTCTTGATAAGAGCTTGTAATACATAATAATAATAATAATAATAATAATAATAATAATAATAATAATAATAATAATAATAATAATAATAATAATCTTTATTGTAACAATTAATTTTAAACGTTGACAATGTGCTGCTATCATTTGAGTTAGCGTGAGCTGTGTTTCAAATGATAGTTCCTTCCCATTTTTATACGTATCACATTAATAGTTACAATCACAGAGAAAAGTACAGAAAGATAATAATACCTACTATAATATTGAAAAGTACGATTATATGTAATGACGATCTGTGCATGTGGGTGGGGTGCAACGCGCGAGTACATGCGTGATAATGTGTGTGTACGTGTGTGTGAATGTGTGTGTATGTATGTGTGTCTGTGTTTGTGCGTGTGGGGGGGGGGGGTGGTATAAGCGAATATTTGTTTATCTGTACGTGTGTGTATAACTGCCTGTAATCCTTGTCACCAATTTCATGAAACTGGGTACTATGATACACGCCAAGCTTGTGAGGATAATAAGTATTTTAATTGTGTGTTAGAATCATGCTATAATGAGTATAAGTATTTTAATTATTTGTGAACAAGAATCATGCCAATATATTAAAAAGTTCTTCAGTTTCTTTGTAGCATTGAACACTGAGCCATGTTTTTAATTTATCTTTAATACCATGGTTGGTTAATTTTCTTACCTTATAAATTGAATTAAATTTACTATAAAGTCTTGGTGCATGAAAATTATATGTGTGTTTAGCAAATGCACTTTTGACACGGGGAACATTACCGGTTTTATCTCGTCTACTTGTGGTCGAGGTAGGAGCTACGGTTTTATGATATCTTCTTATGCATTCATAAACAAAAATTTGCCGCACTGTTAGAACCTTTGCTTTCTCATAGACTCTAGCTGTTGGTGATCTGTAGGGTAGGTTCAGTAAGACTTTAAGAACTGCGCGTTGTGCTCGTTCGACTTCAAGTAAATAGGTTTTAATCGCTGCTCCCCAAGAACAAATGCAATATGTGATAAGACATTCTGCTAGTGCTTTATATGTCTGTAGTAATAAGGTTTGATTAGAAATTATTCGAAGATCTTTAAAAATGTAAATAAGCTTCCGTAACCTGTTAGTGATATAAGATATATGTTTATTCCAGTTAAGTCTATCATCAATATATACTCCAAGGTACTTTATATACGAGGTTCTCTCTAATAATGGACATGTGCAATCAATTGGACACAAAGATTGGATATGATTACAAGGATGAGAGTGGATTTTAAGTAGAAAATTTTGCGGTGAAGAGACTACAGTTTTACTGAAACATAAATATTTTGTTTTACTTGTATTCAACGTTAAAAGATTGTTTTCAAGCCAAGCACTTATTTTCCTCATACCCACTTCTGCTTTATTTTGAACTTCGTTCCATGTCCGACCGTGAAATAAAACGACTGTGTCGTCAGCAAACATCTGAATATCAGAGCCATCCATTTGGATGCTATTTAATTCATTGACGTAGATGAGAAATAGGGTGGGACCAAGATTGCTCCCCTGAGGTATTCCGCATTTATTAATAAGGCAGTCTGAGACAATATGGTTTACCCTTACCTTCTGACTCCTATTACTTAGGTAATCCCGGAACCACAGTAAAGCGTTTCCCCTAATCCCTATGTTTTCTAATCTAGCAAGCATAATAGGTATAGACACGGTATCAAACGCTTTCTGTAAATCCAGGAATACCCCCACACATCTCTCATTATTGTCTAAGTGAGCAGTTATTTTGTTCGTGAGATTAAGGACTGCATCATCTGTAGATCTGTGGGCACGGAACCCGTATTGATTTTCATTTAAAAAACTATTATTTTCTACATAATTAGTTAATCGTTTGTTAGTCAATTTCTCCAATATTTTAGACAAAGAACTTAGTAATGAAATTGGCCTATAATTTGTTGGGAGATATTTGTTTCCGGATTTATGTATAGGGCAAACGATTGCTGTTTTGAAGATGTCAGGGAAAACACCAGTTTCATAACTAAGATTAACAACATAGGCAAATGGGTTTGAAATCAGTTTTCGGCACATTCTTAAGATGTGAGATGTTATGTTGTCACTGCCTGCTGCACTGTTTAATTTAAGGCTACAGATAACAATAATAAATATTATTCTCACATTGATATATGTTATTATAAACTAAAAATGTATGTATCTCTTGTTAAAAAAGTAGTACATGATCAAAAACTTTGTTAAATAACATAACGAAAGTATTAATATTTATACATAACATTATTCTTTAACGTATCAAAATTAATAGTAGTTTTTTTAGTAATTATTGTGTTTTTTTTTTTCATTTTCGATTTTGTATTCTTTTTATTTCTATAGCACACACGCTGTATTAACTAGTGGTGAAAACTTTTTTGGCTTATGAACTAACCTAAAAATGATTGTAATCACATGTGTTATAGTAAGCTGTATGTTTTCCTTAATAAATAAATAAATAAATAAATATACATTTAGTAAGAATTTACCGTAAAGAGGTGTTCATTTTTATGACTATTGTAAGTTAAACTACAAAATAATTGAAATTTTAGCTAATTTCCTACGCCTGCATATGCAAAAACACAATATGAATTAACAACCTAGCATTTCTGCTGATAAACAACTTGCCAAATTTTTAGGTCAGTAAAAAACGTTTACTACTTAATTTACATAGTTATATTTTTAAAAAGTCCTAACTTACGTAGTTATATTTTTACTAACATTAAACATATGGTAAGTTGTTTCTCAATAGAAATGTTAGGTCGATATATTTATATTGTGTTTATGGATTTTGCGGGCGTAGCAAATTTACTAAAATTTCAAAGTTTTCGTAGTTTAAAACTTATAATAGTCATAAAAATGAACACCTCTTACGGGTTAATTCAAATTTTGCTGTGGGCAACATCGTGAGCGCAATGTAGGGAATTGCCATAAGGTTAATGTTTCAGTACTCTCAGAAAATGCTCAGCTTTGCTCTGTTCTTGGTATGCGCTGACGCCTAGTAGTCACGATGGTAGCGACAAGTTTGTTTTTTATGAGCAACCTGGCAGAATTGCGGTCAATTCGTCAAAGGGGACCCAGACCAACAATTTAAACCATTGCCAAAACACAAACAAACACACAAACACAAACACGGCCGCTTTTCTTTGTAACTACGGCTCAAATATGTAGTTCGATAATGATTTTATAAATAAAATTTCCCAGAACTTAATAGTAAATGATCGTTAATTTTCAATGAATCATAAATTTAATCATTGGATCAATACATAAATTGGCTATTAGCGAGCCAATACTGTATACGAAATGTGGATGGAATAATTACCGCTGCGGCTAATTTAAATAGATACGTTTATTTAAAATAACATCCAAAATTGCACAAACATTACTCAGTATCTTCAAAGTATCTTCACCCCCGTATCCCCGAAGGGGTAGATAGAGGTATAATAAGTGCACCTACGATTAGTCGAAGATACTTGGTCTCACAATGTGATGGGTGGCAAGCCTATCGCTAACCGGGCATTTTCCAATCCCGGGCAATGAGGTTTTTTCTAACAGAAAACTGAAAAAACACATTTTAGGATGGGAGACAATGCAAAACTCTACCACCTAGTAGCCACGATGGTAATGACTCGCATAGTCAATCTGTCGCCTTATACGACCTGCCTGGCAGAACGGCAGTTGGTCTATTATAATTTGACTATAGACTAAACAATATAATCTGTTTTAAACAGAGTTTTGCCATCAAAGAAATAGCGTCCATATCCATACTAATATTATAAATTCCTATTATTATACTACTTTTACTAATATTATAAATACTAATATTATAAACGGGAAAGTGTATGTGTGTGTTTGTTTGTCCATCTTATACGGCAAAACGTAACAACGAATTGGCGTGATTTTTTAAATGGAGATAGTTCAAGGCCATCCATTGAGTAGCAAAGACTACTTTTTGTCTCTTTCTAACCTCCACTTCCCTAAAATGAATTTAAGGCGAGCGAAGCTGGGGCAAATCCTAATCCATATTTATCCATACTTAATATTATAAACGCGAAAATCTATCTGTCTGTCTGTCTGTCTGTTACGCTTTCACGGCTAAACCGCTGGACCGATTTTCATGAGATTTCGCATGGAAGTATTTGAAGAGCCGGGATTAAACATAGGCTAATTTTTTTTCAAAAATCAACCTTTAAAGGGTTGAAATAAGGGATGAAATTTGTATGAAAAGCTATCTTGACGACATATTAATCAATTCGCGGGCGAAGCTGCGCGGGTTATCTAGTTTAATATATTTTATATCATTTATTAAGGTAATATATAATAATAGTATACAATCAAATAGCTTGCAAATGATTGAAAGAGAATGTTTGTGTCTTACGTGAAACTTGTTTAAGTACATGAAATTAAGTTGGTTATAGACATCCAGTACCTCAACAATTTCTAGGAATAGAACAAGTAATGTTTGAGTAAGCAAATGTTTGAACTTTGTGATAGAGACTGTACCTAGCAGAATAAACTGTTTAATCCTTCAACACGAGCTGATGGAAATAAACATTTCTGTTCGATTAAAGCTACTTTAGATAAAGCGATACGATATCATCTTATACTTTTTAATGATTTTTTTATGTTAAGTATGTAAAATTCTATTTTTATTAATTTTATTTATTTATTTATTTAAACTCTTTATTGCACAAAATATACAACAAGTGAACTTAACATCGAAAGACATTTTCTACCAGTTATCCTTGCACTTGTAGAACCATTGTAGTAACGGGTAGTGCACAAGAAAAGTCTTACGGAACAATTGCAAATAATTTTACACTAAACAAAGAGAATAATTACATTTATCATAACCTACGGGCAGATCAATAAACATACAAATATTAATATATTATATATATTTTTATATAATAAATATAATAATCTCATAACTATTCATATAAATTTACATAAATAATCATAAAACATAATAATACGAATAAAATAGAATACTATAAAATATAAAATAGTAATTATAATAGTGATAATAAATACCTACAATTGCATAACTAAAAGTTAATTAAGAGTTATTTTGAATGTGAAAACTATTTAAAAATTACATATTATAATAATAAAATGAAAATCATAATAGAAAATATTATTGAACTTGTTTGTGTACAAGGACGCAAGCTCAAATTTTACGATCAACGAAAAACTGTATCAGTGCATTAGTGTTAAACTTCTATCCACAAAAGTGTCAGCGTGAGCTTAAGTTGACATAAACACGAACCGTGAATCAATTATTCTAATCGAAAAATCAATGAAATATTATTAACATGCGTATCTGATGACATTCAGTCGTACTAATTTTGTTTAAGCCAAGAAAAAACATGCTAGTTTTTAAAGCCTTCATTAGATTTAATATCAACAAACAACAATTTTGACCAAATTGTCTATCAAAATCCTCTTTCATATCTTTTGTATCATCAGCTGTACTCCTAACACTAAACTTTTAATATATCTACAGATTTTTAGCATAAAGATTGGTCTGTTGGTCGAGTGGTTAGCGACCCTGACTACGCAATCGATGGGGTCCGGGTTCGATTCCCGGCAGGGACAGGCATTTGTGTGATGAGCACAGATGTTTGTATTTCTGGGTTTGGGTGTTTATTAAATAAAATATTCACGGGACAATAAATATATTAGAGTATCTAATATATTTATTAAATATATTAGAGTATTTATATATGTATTTCTATGTATTAGTATCGTTGACTGACACCCATACTACAAGCATACAATTTGCTTACTTTGGGGTTAGATCAATTTGTGTAATTTGTCCAGTGAAATTAATTAATTAAGAATAATAAACATGTATCAGCACAATTCATAAAAATAAAAGCAAAAAAGCAAAAGAGCGGGCAAGTGCAAGTCGGACTCACGTACAAAGGGTTCCGTACCATCATATTTAAAAAAATGGCAAAAAATTACGTTTGTTGTAGGTGAATTAATATTTTCATTTTTTTAAAATTTTTAGTATTTGTTGTTCGAGCGACAATGGAACACATAATTTGTAAATTTCATCTTTCTAGTTATCACGATTTATGAGAAAGAGCCTGGTGACAAACAGACAGACGGACAGACAGACAACGGAGGCTTAGTAACAGGGAATCGTTTTTACCTTTTAGGTACGGAACCCTAAAAAGACTAAAAACTCCTGCTTGTGAGCCGAATTAATCAGAACTTGCGATCATCTGTAGTTGAAATTCAACTATAGACTAAACAATAAAATCTGTTTTAAACAGAGTTTTGCAATCAAGGAAATAACATCCGTATTCATACTAATATTAAATTAAACGATAAACAGTCGGGGCCCTTTGTGAATATTTGATAGCTAAAAATTGAATGGGCCCCGACTGTTAATCGTTCTGTGATGAAAGAAAACATGAATTGTTTTATATGTACATCGATTATAGAACTATTTCAATGGTGTAGTAATTCATTATTACTTAACATGATTCTAAACTACTGAGCTTGTTCCTTTCTTTTTAGTTTTCATTTAAGGCAATGAATCTTTTTTCAAAATTAATGCAGTCGGGTTTTTTGTTTTTAATATTTTTTTTATTTAATACTTTTTAGTTAGTTCTTTAAATTACGCAATCTTATTATTTCATTCAGAGAGTGAATATCGTGGGTATTATTAAGTAACTTGCGGTGGTCTACACTACTGATTATTAGCACATAATACTAGAGACTAACAGAAATCAATGTTACATTCAAGTAATATTCGAGCATAGCACACATAGACACCTCTCACGGTCGCGATGTCACGGACTGGTACGGAACAAACTGTCCCGAAATATTCCGAGATATCGCGTCTATGAGAGGTGTCATGTGTGCGTTGCTCGAATATTACATGTATGTTGACTTCTGTTAGTCTCCAGTATTCTATGTTATTAGCCTCTCTAGAGATCTAATCCGGCTCAAAGCAACGTATGCTTGACCTTTAGCAAAATACGTGAACTTAAATCAACCACAACTCGGTCCAAAGTAGTTCCTTGGAGTTTAACCCCAGTACAATATCAATGTCAGCATTTTCCGTTCAATTTTGGCCTGTCCACGAAGTCCACAGAATTCTGTCGTCGATGGTTTGATTCTGACTCCCACTCCAAGAACATTGCTTTTAATTGGCCCATTCGAGGAGCTGGCCACTCTATTGTCCTTATAACTCCCATCGCTCCTTTCCCATTGTTCAATATAATATTCAATTTACCTATATTATTTATATTTTATACTAGCTGAGCCCGCGACTTCGTCCGCATGGTAAAAATTTGAAAAAGTAGCCCAAGTTGCTTCTTGTCACATTGGCTGCTAGTAAAAGTTCCGTCAAAAACGGTCCAGTCGTTCCAGAGATTAGCCGAAACAAACAGACAAACAGACAAAAATTGTAAAAAATGTTATTTTGATATATGTACCGTGAATACATCTATACGCATTTTGTAAAAAGCGGTTATTTTAATATTACAAATAGATACTCCAATTTTATTTATTTGTATAGATGTAGATTAATCCTTCCATTGTAAAGGGAGAATAACGAAACACTAATTAAAGTATACGTATATAGTACCTGTTATAAATAGGAAAATAAGCGAGTCATTTAAATTGTTGTACGTACATAAGTACCTATAGGTACCCCGTCGGTCGGTCGGTCGGACGGTCGCCGTGATAGTCCCGGCCTCCTTTGAAGAATAGGCCAACTGCCGTTCTGCCAGGCAGGTCGTAAAAGGCGACCGATTGGCTATCGAGTCACTACCATCGTGGCTACTAGGTGGTAGAGTTCTGCATTGTCTCGCCCGGGTCTGGTACCACCGCCTTACCTATTCCTGCCGCAATAGCGTCACTGCTTGTCGCTGTCGTGTTCCGGTTTGGAGGGTAAGGTAGCCGGTAAACTTATGCATGTGGCATTAGACCTCGCCACAAGATAGCAACGCACCATTAACATCTTTGGTGTCTATAGGCGATGGTTGATTCTTTCCATCAGGAGACCCATCTGCTTGTTTGCTATCTTATGACATAAAAAAAAACGTTACTTTAGCAAACTTACTTAATTTTTTTAAATAACTTTCAAGTTAAATCACCGATTGGCCTAAAAATTTTATCAGCTTTTCTCCTTTAAAAACTGCATCAAATACCATTAATTTAATCAAAATCGGTCAATTTGTTTGGGATTTATCAATGAAGAAAATTAATAATAAAATGTTTTTTGACATTGCTCCGAAATTTTTCAACCTATCGATTATTTAGCTAAAGCAGTATTGTAGATCTCAAAAATTGAGTTGAATGCCATCATCGTTTACAAATATACAGATTTAAAAAAATGAATATACTGCCATTTTTAACAATATAGATGTTTGAACTGAAAAATTTGTTTATATTTTTACTCTTTTGAGCTTAAGATACCTTAATTTGGTAAGAAGTTTCAGGAATGGCCCATAGGGTCAACCGTTTAAACATTTTTTTAAATGTTTCTTCTTTATAATATTAGTTCAGGTTAACTAAAAAATGGGGTTTGGTTTTTTCTAATATCTCAAAAACTTCATCTTTAAAAAAAGACTCAAAAAGGAAATTATAGAACCAATTTTAATAAAATGTTATTTTTCCCCTTGTTCTCAACTTACTTTTTTCATTTTTGCAAGCGTTTCTTGAATATTTTCACAAATCATCTACGTACTGTTACATCCCTATTTTCCATGCAATAATGCTGAAGTGCATATAAGCTGGATAGTCAGCAATATATATGTATAAATACTCGCTGTTTCCCAAATATTCTTCAGTTAGATATTCTCTAGCCTAAACGCTGCCCAGCTACGGACCTGGTTTCTGCCCGCCGGCCTGGACACAGCGAATAGACTAGTGCTATATCCATACTCCGGGTCGCAATAACCCTTCACAAGGGAACCGCGAAAAGGTGTGATCCAAGTTAGAGTGTTTATAGTTAAAGTCCCATTAGTGCTCGGAGGCGCAACCTAACAGTACGCTCTACACGCTATCTATCTCATTGGGAATCGAACAATACCATTTTCAGAGCGGAGCAAAAAGTTTGATCCAAGAGGCATTTGTTAATTATGAGTACTTTGAATTTAAAGACTTTTATTCTTATCAACAAAAACATTTCTTTTGATTTAATCAGTTTCTACATATCTGAGAAAATGGTATCGTATTAATTGATAAAATCTTTGAACATAAAACGTAGTCGTCAATTTGTTATAAAGAACAAAAATATTTTATCGATACATCCTATAGGCACTTTGTTTTAATCCAATTTAACCTCAAAAAGAGACAAATTTGCACGTGGGCAGTATAAAATATCTTTTGAAAATATTTTCTTTAGCTATTGTTATCAAGGACTCAGTTCTTAAAACTGTTGTTCAATACCACGATCCTAAAAGGGTTAGTTATTTTCAATATGCTGAACTTTGTGATTCTTTGGTGTTACGTTAATATGTATCAGAAGTTTTAGCAAATCTCATCAATCAATCATGGCGAGTTTTCTAAGAATTTTCCGGATTATTTTGTGTTGTTCAATTTCACTTTTGAGCATTACCAAAATTCAATATAACCCTCATTATTACAACATTTGAAAATATAGACCACAACGATAACCAGGATATTATTTTGACTCATAATGTCTATGTGTATATTCGATTACAGATAAAGACAGAAAAATCTTGGCGTTATGTCGAATAATTCTTTTTTTCCAAAATTTTTCGTTTTTCCAGTAGAGGACGAACACGGTGATTAAATTATAGAATCAGTCAGTGCAATATTTTATAAGTTTTATATATATTATATTTTATTAAGTATATTTTAGAAAACATAATGTAAAAATCTACTGGGTCTATTATTGGTATTGCCGTCATCGTAAAAGTAATCAAGACCTTTTCCTAGAACTTAATTCTGATTATCACTCAATTTTCGAAAATTACGGCAAACCAAAAAAACGAATTCTCTAAAAACTAGCGATATTTCCTAAAAAATTTCTTTCTACAAAGGCAAACTTTTCGATATAATATTATTTCTTCATTTAGGTAGACAATTACAAACGATTAAAATCACTTAAAACTTCGGCTTATAATTCTCGTTGTTTATAGTGTAACGGTTGACATTGCGAACTTTTTGTATATTTGACGAGGTTTCTAAAACTGTAGTACATTTTTTGTTGTGTCATCCATGATATTAACGGCATACGCTGTATAATAGTGGTTTATGTTGCTTCAATATTTTGTATTAATAGATATTATGCTAGTTAAGAGACTTATTGTATACAAGCTTGAGGACAAACCTGCTGATTTTTGCAATGCTTGAGGGTTAAATGTTTGTTTATATACTTTTTATTTAAAAATTTCCCTCATTCAAAAACTTGTCCGGGGCTATCGGGGACATGGCACCCCCTTCCATGTTCACCGTGGATTCTGCAATATCAGGGGGCTTCATTCAAACCTGAACGCCGTTCACTACCATCTCGAGACGGCGAAGCTAGCCTTGCTCTTTTTGACCGAGACACAGATATCTTCTCCGCTGATACTTCTTATCTCTCCTACCCGGGGTACAAATTCGAACATGCCTTTGTACCGCGGGCTGGTGTGTGTGCCTACGTCAAAGAAGATATCTGTTACCGGCACATTGACAAACTTGAAGGTCGGAACCTATCAATCTTCTGGCTACGTGTAGACTGCGATGACCTCCTCCTCCTCTTCCTCCACGCATCTACGCGTGCCTTTACAGGTCCTTTAGCGAAAAAACTGAAGTTGACAGGCTCGTTGAGCGCATACAAATACTGTAGATTCCATGTTACAACAGACCCCCTCCGCTGAGATCGTGATCTTAGGCGATTTTAATTCCCAACAAGCTGAATGGCTATGTTCACGTACTACCGATCATGCGGGGAGGTCTGTTCACGATTTTGCCTTGGCGTATGGTCTAACACAATTAGTAACTTCGTCTACGCGTGTTGACCATACACCTTAACTGTTAGACCTTCTGCTGACCTCTCATCCAGATGTTCACCAGGTATCTGTGGACGTCCCACTTGTTAAGTCAGACTACTGCCTGATCCGGAGAAAAGTGCCGGTTACGCGCCTATCAAGGCCTCCTTCTGCAGGTTGTCTTTTGCAGGTTGTCAGGTTAGCAGATTGGGACGGGATGCGGTCTTTTTTGCGTCCTACCCATGGGGACGGATGTGCTTCAAGCTGGATGATTCAAGTGTCGTTGCTGACCTTATCGCTAATGTGGTGCTACAGGGCATAGACATTTTCATTCCAATTTCTGCGATGCCAGTTGGTGGTAAGTCCCAGCCTTGGTTTGGTCGCTCCTGCAAAACGGCTTCACGCCGAAAGCAGGAGTGCTTCCGGGCTTCGGCTGCTGTGTCAACATTTTGTGATGTAAAAACCAGTGCGTTACGAACGGAGTACAATTCTGCCTCAAGGTTCTTTAAAGCTATCGTCAAGGCAAAGTTGGAACACATTGGCAGAATTGGTGAAAAACTAGTTTGTCTTCCTTCGGGAACTCGTGCGTTCTGGTCTCTCGCCAAGGCTGTCATAGGGAATTTCTCACGGCCCTCTCTTCCATCTTTGCACGGAGACGATGTCTCTCTGGCCCCTACCGCTAAGGAGAAGGCCGATCTTCTGGGCTCGTTCTTTGCAGCCAACTCTACTCTGGACGACCAAGGGAATACACTGCCTACCACCGCGCGGTACGATAGTTCTATGCTGGAACTAAGATTCCTGCAGTCTTCTGTACGTAAAGCACTACTTTCCTTGGACGTCCACAAGTCCAGTGAGCCGGATGGCATCCCTTCTATTGTGCTTATGGATATATAATCGGAGTATTGCTGTCATCCCCGGGCCGGAGCTCCCCAGTACCAGCTTCTTCCACTTGATAGCATTGAACGTAGAGCGTTTCGAATCGTTGACGATCAGGCTATTTCGAAACGGCTTGATTCCTTGGCATTACGCAAAGATATAAGCTCACTCTGCGTTTTTTTCGTATCTATCATAGAGAGTGTTCCAAAAAGTTATTTGGATTAATTCCTGCTGCTAAATTTCATCATCGGACATCGGGTCAAAATCCATCCATTGCATCCATTCCATCCTCACCATCTCAATGTCTGGAAATCCACAACCGTGCGGTTCTTCCGGTACTTTTTGCCTCGGACTACTCTTTTGTGGAATCAATTACCGGCAGAGGTTTTTCCGAACAGATACATGGGGACCTTCAAGAAAAGAGCTTACTCATTTTTAAAAGGGTGGCAACGCAACTGCAAGACCTTTGGTATTGCGGATGTCCATGGACGGCAATCACTCAACATCAGGTGCACCTCCTGCTCGTTTGCTTCCTCTTTCATAAAAAAAATACTCTCAGATAGACTAGAAACAGAAAAGTTACTCAAATCCAGCAGGTAAATTATTCTATTTTTAAAAGAACGTTTAAAATTGGTTCAGAAGTTGTTAAATTAATTCATTACAATCATACAAAAATACAAATCCCTTTTCCAAAAAAAAGTGATACCAATGTTTCCGTTGTACCTTAAAATACCTAAGTTCACTGATTTAGAAATATATAAAGGTTTGCACTTAATAAAGAATGGTAATTTACAAACTCAGATGCTTTAGGGGCTAATTATTCTAATAACGTCGCAAACTTCAAACAACTTTTGTGTTTGTTTTGCACAATATTTTTCTTTTATTGCTGTTGTTTGTTCTAAACGCCGTAGGCGTTTCTCGCTCCAATAGTGTTGTATTTTTGTTTTAAAAACAATTTTGCGGCATTTGTCAAAAGTTAAAACTAATTATGAGTCTTTAGAATTTGACGTTTTGCATCTATTTATCTATTTAATAACTATAGTATCGTCATCTATCATACCACAAGCAATTAAACCGCTATGTTTTTAATTCCTTGTGAACAGAACAGTTTTCTAAATATATATATATATATATATATATATATATATATATATATATATATATATATATATATATATATATATATATATATATATATATATATATATATATATATATAAATTTAAAAAAGTCTCGGCATGATAAAGGGACTTATACAGTATGATAGCCCTTTATCCCTCCTCGAAAAAGAAAGTTCCCGTTTCAACCTAAAGAGCGAGTTTTTAAAGATATATGCGCTTTTCCAACCCTTCAACTTGGAAATTAAGCGTAGTGGTGCCATCTGTTGTCGGGTATTTGAACTTCATTCAGAACAACCATTATTTGGGTTGCATTTCGAAAGGCGCTGCAAGCAATTGCAGCATGTGTATTAATGGCGCGAAATTTAAAATTCCAAATTCAATAAAGTCTTACATTACATTTGTTATATTTCAACTACCACGTAATCTCATATCAACTTCCGAGCGAAGCTGGGTATCCGCCGAGCCGGGTATAAGAATAAGAATTATGATGAGGATGAGGATAAGGATGTTTTATTTACCACACAGTACTATACATATAAAGTAAATAACAATAACATGCATACAGAAAAGTTTTCTCTTTTCTGTATGCATGTTATTATATTCTTATATAAAAAAAAAAACAAGCAAATATATATCTAAGTATTTACCCGAAATTCCTCATTTAGAATATTACTCGTAATAAAGTGGTACAATTTTGTTAAATAGAAGCAATAAGGAAATCAATGAAAATAAATATTATTTTTAGCTTCGCGAATGATTCGAACCCTGTGATCTGCAGCAAAACTGGTTATTAAGAAATTAAATTTCAACAATGCTCATGTTTAGTAAAAATTACCTGAAGGAATGTTGCCATTACTGTTTTAATCTCTGTTGAAAGGAGATGTGTGATCTATGTAATTCTAATTTAGGAGTTGAATCCTTCTAGAAATAATATTTGCTTTGTTAAAGCCAGCTACTTACGAGTATAATAGCAATAAAAAAGGATTTATGTAATGACTTCAAATTTGATAATTGAATAAAATCTCAAACCTGATTTAATAAGAACGGAATTCCGTTCTTATTAAATCAGGTTTGAGATTTTTATGCAAGTAGCATTCTTATTCATTATTCGTAAATAAATAATGATATCGAAGACAGGATGGATTATATTTATCCCAAAGCAATTTCCTTTTAATATCCGTTTTACATTCCATATCTGATTTGTCAATAAATATTAATGTTTCAATGCATTTCATCGAATGCTTCAATGTTGAATACTTTACAAATCTATAATATTTTTTATTTAAAGGAGCATGCAAAATTTTAGCAAAGATTAGAAGCAACATTAATATTGAGGTGTTAAAACGTAAGATTCATATCAAAACACGGATAAAATTTTATCACTTCTATTTTATTCAGAGCAATGGGCAAAGGTAAATCGCGATAACACCATTAGCATGTCTAGCTACAACTTGGATAAAAGATAGTAAATAATCACATTGCTCTGCTGATAGAAAGAGACAACCATCGTCTTAAGATACCTAGGATGCTAATGGTGCGTTACTATCCATGAGATAAGGTGTTGAAGCTACTTGCATAAGTTTACCGGATACCTTAACCTTCAAACCAGAACTCAACAATGACAAACAAGCATTGAGGTTATTGAAGTAGGAAATATGATGTGTTATTAAATAATTAATTATCCGTTTAAATTTACGTTTTAATATATCGAACTTATGTCTGGTATTTTCTAGTAGTCTACAAGTTACCCTTATAGTTTAACTATGTCCGTCCTTCCATCAGTCAGTAACTTAACTCAGAGATTCTTATTTCTAGGAAACTTTCAAACAATCTAAATAAAAAAATTAAAAATCCACCGACACATTTTCTTACTATCCGACAATCATCCTGCTTTATATGCTTCATTTTAAGAGCAAGACGTCAATAATGCTGATGATCTTCGAAAGAGAATCCTACAGCATCAGGTCAAAGTTACCATGGTTCCTTAACTTGTGTTATTTTATTGCAAAGCTCCCATGACCTCCTTTCAGTTCCTACTTGTAAACTTTTGAAATAATTTTAAGAAAGAGAGATAACAAATGAGACAATTGTTGTTCTTACATTAATACTTTTTCAAAACCTTTCGCCATTGATAAATAGCGAATAAATCAAGCAATTTTAATCCAATTTACGGTATTTAACGCAGTTTTATAATTTAAAAAGTCGAGCAGATTTTTAAATAAATCGATATACTAGCCTGAAAGTTATTTTAAAAATACAAAACAAGTTCGCAGTAAACAGCGTAATTTTAATTGTACCGTAACTTTTAAAAATTTGAATATATTTGACCGTCTTTGAAACGGTATTCAACGTATTTTTTAAGTACTAAATTATTCTAGATTATCAAGTTATGTCGAAAAAATACCTTTTTTTGTCAGCGATAATTCTACGTTACAGCAGATTATATATAGATTATATACGTTTGGTATAAACCGATTATAACGCAATTTTTCGTCATTAAACGCAGTTTTTCAAGGAATAGAGCTGATTAGATTTTGTATTCAATTAATATATTAATCTGGAAGTTATTTAAAACATACATATTTTTGCCGAATTATTTTGGAGGTTTTTCTCAAACTCTTCTGGGCCGAATCGTTTCAGATTGTCAGATAGACTAAGTTAAGCGGAATTCAAGTTCAAGCAGTTTAATTTATGAGATGTTTACATACACACATACACACACACTACACACACACACATAATATACGTTTATAAATATTGTCGTAATCACGAAAATATTCGGAAAAGGTTCCCAAGATTTCAAAACGAGGAGATCTAGTAAAAACTTGATTTTCAAAAATCTAGGCAAAATGAGTTACTTTCTTATCTAACATACGTAGCGCAAAGTTAAAAATGAGATAGCTTGCTCATGTTGGCTCTGTGCGCCGTGTGTACTTTTGTTACTTTTATAGTGTCATGTCATATGGAATTTTGCTCTAGGAGAATTCTGCTAAAATAAATACAGTATTTATATTACAAAAAGACCAACTCTCAAATATTCAGACCATCGGGAAAATTTCAAAGAAATCAATATTTTAACTGTAATTTTGCAGTATATATTTGAAAATTGTATGTATCTAAAGCATTGCTTTTTTAAATGGAACAAAAACAATCTTGCAGTGCATGTATTTCGTCTTCACGCAAATAGAAACTATTATGGGGCAAAGTATACGTTTCTATAATATGCTGCTTGACGTCACTAGAGATTTACCAATTAACAAATTTAAAAACTATGAAAAATGAAAAAACTATGTAAAAAAGGTTACTAAAAATATATGAATGTCTAAATGACAAGAAAGCATGGGATTAACTGTTCCTCAAATCAGCAATCGTTATTATTATTGTAACAATTACATACTTGCAAGTTGAACATTATGTAATCTTAATAAAAAAAATATACATAAAAAATACAAGCCTGATGAATTTTTCCCACCAGATCTTCTCAGTGTGTGGCTGCATTTCTGATCCATTAGTGGTTAAAAAATGTTGACGCATCAAAATAACTTGTTAAAAGTTTTATTGAATAAAATACTTCTAATTTCTGCAATAGATTTTGTTCTACTAATTTTTTCCACATATGTAAGATTTAAGAACACATTTTTGGTGTATTAATTATTTGGTATGTATTAATCTAGTGAAGTCGTGTAATTTTTTTTATCTAATACCTTAAAACAAACAATTCTTGTATATCAATATATAAATAATCTGAATTCCAAAAACGTCTCCGAAGATTTTTTGAAATTTAGTATGCTGGGGGTTTTGGGGGCGATAAACCGATTTAGCTAGGTTCCATTATTAGAAAATATCGTTTTGATAAAGAAAAAAACTGTACACGGTTGATCCTGCAGACCATCCCTGAAACTTCCCGTTAAATTAAAGTATTGCAAAAGAGTAAAAATTATAGGCGTAGATTTTTTCAGTTCAAACTTCTATTTTGTTAAAAATTGCAGTACATTGATTTTTATTGGCACTATGTTTAAAAAGCTGTACATTTTGGAAACAATGGTCGATTTTGATCTTTTGAACGGCATTCAAAATATCGATTTTGATCTTTGAATGGCATTCAACTTAATTTTTGAGATCTAAAATATTGCTTAAGGTAAATAATCGATAGGTTGGAAAATTTCGAAGCAATGTCAAAAAATATTTTTTCAAAAATTTTCGTTATTGATAAATTTTAAACAAATTGACCGATTTTGATCCAATTAATGGTATTAGATGCAGTTTTTAAAGGAAAAAAGTTAATAATATTGTTATGTCAATCGGTGTATTAGCCTGAAAATTATTTTAGAAATATTAGGTAAGTTTGCTAAAAACAGCGTAATTTTAATATTTGAACTTTCGAAAATTTTTCGAAACAACAGTTTTTTCAAAATTTTTCGTCAACGGTTACTCCTCCCCTTAGGAGTAATCGTTGACGAAAATTTTTGAAAAATAAATCTGTTTTAATGCAATTTATGCACTAGACGTAGTTTTTTTTTGAGGCATAGAGCTGATTATGTTTTGTACTCAATCGGTACATTATTCTGGAAGTTATGTTAAAAACACACTTTTTCGCTTTTTTTTCATACTGTTTCGCCAAAAATATTATTTGCAGATTTTTCAAAATTTCTCAAAATCTCCTGGGCTGACTTAGTTCAAATTTTCAAGAAGTCTAAGTTGAGTGGAAACCGCGTTTCGATCGATCCAGCCGATCACAACTTATGGTCCCCGAGCCAGAAGAAAATTTGGTTGATCATTTCCCCTCGGAAGATAACTATTAATATGCTTCAGGGAGTTGTATCTTGAAGCTTCGTGAACGTCAGCTGCGGCTAGGTGGGTTAGACAGCAGAAGCCTCCCAGGCACGTCGAAAAAAAAAATGAATTTTTAGTCATTTCCTCCCGATTGAAAATTTGTCAAATTATAGCTTGTCCATTATCTTGAAGAAAACAAAAAGTCAGCTGACTATATCATGGTGGAAAATACATCAGCTGTTCACACGAACACGTAAAAAAAATATTTTTCAGTCACATCTTCTCAATTGAAAATTTGGCAGGTAACAGTTAGCATGATATTGTAAAAAAAAAAAAATCGGTTGTCTGTAAAGTTGGTTTACAGACGATAGTTGAACGTGACAACGTCTTAAGAAAATACTAATGGAATGGTAGCATTTACGGAACGCCTCAGAGCGAGGTAACGCCGCATGAGTCATGTTTTTTCGTGCGTGCAGCCAGCTCTATCGAATTATAAGACGTTGTCATGTCAAAATAAATACGTTAGCTGGCTGTATCTCGGTGGAATAATTGTCAGCTGAGCCCTAAAGGTGTAACGCAGGAACCAGACAAGAGCGTGTATTGCCTACTTAAACGCACCAGCTGGCGAGTTTTCTCTCAGCATATTGCTAACTGATTTGTTTTATTGCTTAAAGCATTGTATTAACTGTGAACTTGCAAATTTTTATCCGGGAATATTTTGTCACCTTTTAAACCTTCCCTGGACTCCAACAATTAATTCAAAACCAAAATTAGCCAAATCGGTTCAGCCGTTCACGAGTTTTAACGAAACTAACGAACAGCAATTGATTTTTATATATGTATATACTAGCTGACCCAGCAAACGTTGTTCTGACTTTTCAAATACTCTAATTTTTTTTCTATATTATCTTACCTTTTAAACCTTCCCTATATTTCAACAATTAATTCCAACTCAAAATTAGCTAAATCGGTTCAGTCGTTCTCGAGTTTTAGCGAGACTAACGAACAGCAATTGATTTTTATATATAAGATATATAGATATCATGATAACTTTTATCTGGCAAATTTTCAATTGAGAACATATGACTGAAAAAGAATATTTACATGTTCGTGTTACCAGCTGACGTATTTTCCACCACGATATAGTCAGCTGACTTTTTGTTTTCTTCAAGACATGGGATAGGCTATAATTTGTCAAATTTTCAATCGAGAGGAAATCACTAAATTCATATATTTTTTTCAACGTAGATGAAAGGCCACTGCTGCTGAACCCACCACCCGAGCCGCAGCTGACGTTCACAGAACTTCACGATACAACTATCTGATGCATTCTAGAAGTTATTGTCCGAAAGGAACTTGGTCATGAAAATCTGTTGCTGGCTCGCGTACTATTATGAGATGTTTACACACACATACATGGTAAATACAGACATACTGATGTTATCTTGAAAATAGTCGGCGAAATCCTAGGATCACAAAACGTGGAGATCTGTTAAAAACTCAATTTTCTAAAATCGGGGCTAAATCAGTAATTTCCTTATCTACATACGTAACGGAAGTTAAAAATACCATATGAGTATGATGTCGTTCAATGATGAGCAGCTCGACCGATGCTCTTGCTAAAAGGAGTTATTTAATTGTTTGTATGTGTGGTGGCCATACACCCAATCTCAGAACAAAATAATTCCGTTCACCCAAGTCACTTGTATGTACAGTGACACAGATATGGTTCATATATTTCATAACTAGCTGCAGCGTGCAGCCCGCTACATTATACACAGTTTTTTGCGCATCACCTCATTTTTCCGGGATAAAAAGTAGCTATGTGCTATTGCAGGTTATCAGCTACCTGTGTGCCAAATTTCATTCAAATCCGTTCAGTAGTTTTTGCGTGATTGAGCAACAAACATCCATCCAAACATCCAAACTTTCGCATTTATAATATTATAATATAATATAGAAAAAATAATATAGATAAAGTAATTAAAAAACTTAATTTTTATTACTCAACTTTGTTAGTCCAGGTTAAGTTTGAAGAATAGTAACAAGTATTAACAAGCGAACGTATAGCCAGGCGAGTCACTACCATCGTAGCTACTTGCACAGACTATTATACTCTAGCTACTATGTGGTAAAGTTCTGCATCGTCCCGAGTCTGGTACAATCTACTAATACCTATTCCTGCCGCCATAGCGTCAGTGTTTTTCATTGTCGTGTTCCAATTTGGAGGGTAAGTTAACCGGTAAACTTATGCATTTGATATTAAGACCCCGGCACAAAGATAATACACAATTAACATCTTTGTTGTCTTTAGATGATGGTTGTCTCTTACCATCAGAAAAGCTATCAGCTTGTTTGCTATCTTATGATATAAAAATATTTGAAAAAATATTTATTTATTTTATCATATTTGTTATTGAAAAACATCATGACAGATTTTACTAATACGAAGAGGGCATTTATTCCCGAAAATCGAACATTAATTCATCATGTTATACATTGATTTGCATAAATAAACCCATTAAAACTGCATTAATGTAATTCAGAAATTAGAGTAAGGGGATGTTTATCATTCTAAAATTCAAATAAATTTTTTTAATGTGCCACTCATCATGCAACTATGAACATTGAAAAGGTGATATTTTTTATATAAAAAAGGGGTAAACGAGCTAGAAGCTCACTTGATAAGGAATAACTACCCCACAAGCACAGCCACAGCACCATAGGCCTTGCAGCTGCCTTGCCGGCCTTTTAAAATTTATGCATGTGGTTTTTAAGAATGAGTAAGCTCTTTTCTTGAAGCTCCCTAACACTTATCCGTTTGGAAATACCCTCACCAGTGATTTATTCCACAGGTGAGTAGCGCGTGATAAAAAGTGTATAGACAATCGCATGGTTGTAGATTTCCAGACATCGAGGGGATGATGGTGAAACTTAGAATGTTGCCAAGACGTCCGACGATGAAATTTAACGGCAGGAATCAATCCCAACAGAATCGTTGGCGTGACACAAATGTATTACTTACATTTGCTCAGTCGGGTATTTTACCCGACTGAGTAAATGCTAAGTACCCCGGTAAGTTAGCCTATAGCTTTCCTCGTGAATGTAGCTATCATACACAAAAATATTTTCCCCCGTGTTGGTCCCGACCCGGCAAAGTCAAGGTCAAAGTCAAATTGTTTTATTCAAAATAGGATTCACAGTAAGTAGGATTCACACTTTTTGAAAGTCGGTTTTTACATATTATTACGTTATAATACATGAAGACATTATCTATACCTATTATCTATACTTATAGATATATCCACTGTAGATCTATTACGTAATAATTTTAAATAAAAGCAATTAAATATGTCAAACTTATCAAAATTAAATTATTACCTCCTTTGAAGAATAGGCCAACTGCCGATCTACCAGGCAGGTCATAAAAGGCGACCGACTATGTGGTAGAGTTCTGCATTGTCTCGCCCGGGTCTGGTGCCACCGCCTTGCCTCTTCCTGCCGCAATAGATTCAGTGCTTGTCACTGTCGTGTTCCGGTTTGGAGGGTAAGGTAGCCGGTAAATTTATGCATGACGTGGCATTTAGACCTCGCCACAAGATAGCAACGCACCATTAACACCCTTGGTGTCTAGGCGATGGTTGACTCTTTCCCTCAGGAGACTCATCTGCTTGTTTGCTATCTTATGATTATAAAAACTTTTCTGTGTTATTAATTTGTCTATGAAATTTTACGGCCTTTACTCTTATATATACTCTTCAAATCCAATTGAAATGGAATGGGACGGCGAGGAACGGGACAGGACAAGTCGAGATAGTACAGGATGGGCTCGGATAGGGTGGAATTAGATCGGGTCAGATTGGAAGGATGGAATACAATGAAATGGGATGGGATTGTGTGACTTCTCTATCGCCTCGCGATAAGACCGAGACCGGTGACGAGGTTGTCGTGTTGTGTGAGTATATGTGTCGGTTGTGGTCTGTAACTTTTATACTTTATTTTCTATTTACCTTAATAAATACAGTAAGTTAAAATATAATTAAATTATTTTTGTATTTCTTATTATAATTATATATTTCTTTTTCATTTTATGACATTTAGTCCAGTAAAAAGTTTAACGAAACCATGATCGACCACTTTTGGCGCAATGAGTAAAAATGTGTTCATTAATACTTAAATAATGATATTATGAAAGAAATTTTGATTAAAATTAAGGGAAAGGGATGAAAAAAATAAAAAAAGGGTTGAAAAATGCCTTTTTTTTAAATAACTTAATAACGGTAAGAAACAGAAAAAAAAGTTTCAAGTAAAAGCTGTAGAGAAAAAAATTCGACACAAAAAGTTCCTCTTCATTTTTTTGTTATCTGCTTTAGTTTAGCTCCAAAAAATAAAAATTAAATTTGCTTTGTAATTAATTATAAAACCTTACCAGAATTATTACGGCCCTGTACCATGTAGCGCGCGCATCACATTAGTATGTACTAACACTACTACACATGTATTCCCATATTTATATATTTTTACATATTTTACTACAAATTTAATTTTTATTTTTTGTAGCTAAACTAAAGCAGATAACAAAAAAATGAAGAGGAACTTTTTGTGTAGAATTTTTTTCTCTACAGCTTTTACTTGAAACTTTTTTTCTATTTCTTACCGTTATTAAGTTATTTAAAAAAAGGCATTTTTCAACCCTTTTTTTATTTTTTTCATCCCTTTCCCCTTAATTTTAATCACAATTTCTTTCATAATATCATTATTTAAGTATTAATGAACACATTTTTACTCATTGCGCCAAAACTGGTCGATCATGGTTTCGTTAAACTTTTTACTGGACTAATTGAACTACTTGAACTCTCTCACTCTCGCTTGTGTAGTTCTTTGAGTCTACTGGAACTGCTTTTAATTTTGAAATGACCATCTTACAGTTGACATTGCGGGTCTTTACTATGACACCAGGCGCGACGATCTCGCGACTAAATAGCAATGCACCATTAACACCTTTGGTGTCTATATAGGCGACTCTTTCCATCAGGAGACCCATCTGCTTGTTTGCTATCTTATGACAAAAAAACTATCTGGTACATCTAGAGATTAGCGCGTTCAACCAAACAAACAAACAAACTCTACAGCTTTATAACATTAAGTATAGATAAATTGGCTCTTGTATTAAATTAGGCTCACAGGTATCTACGATAGTTATTTAATACATAATGTGTACATTTTAAGTATTGATAACTATGATAAAGTATGTATGTATTAATTTTTTTATATATTGTTTTATGTAGTCTATGCCATTATTTATATATTATATTAGTAATTACGTATAGGGTCTATATTTAGTAGTATAAAAATTTTTGTACTATTTTAAGTAGGCATCACGTTTTTACAACTAATGATAATTTACCATAAGAACTAAACGCATAACTGTTTTTACATAATTTTTACTAGCATAACCCTATGTAGCATAAAGATAACATAGCATAATGTTTAAAGGTACACATTGAGGAAAGCATAACAATACATAAACATAATGATCAACGGCTTACACTTAAAAGTCCTAATTAAAATGCAAGAAATAGGTGGATAGCAGACTGTAGCAGCATTGGATAAATAGCAGGACCAAATAGCAGACTGTATTGTAGCAGCATACTATTCCCGTAACAAGTGGGGTTGGACCAAGTCGACGGAGCCCCGCTACGGGGCTCCTATTTCTGCGGGTGGGATCTAAAAAGAACCTAACTAACCTACTTCAACTGTAGCATTAAATAGCTTTGTTTCTTTGTGGCGGGGGGCTTATGCCATTTATTTTTATGGTAAGATAACATTAGGAAAAATAAAAAAATGTCTAAAGACTATTATGCGTATCATCAATAGTCGAATTAAATGTAGTACAATAGATTTTTATGCTTAAAACACATTTCGCAAAAAAAAGATTATGCTTAAATTATATAATGACACTACATATTATGCTATATTCATTATGACAAAGTAAATTAGGAAAAAAAAAATTATGCGTTTTAAACGTATCCCTTACGTATAAATATAAGTATATTATATTAGTATGTTTTATTCATAGTAGTATTTATGTATTATTACTAACATAATTATTTAAATATGTAATTTTAATTAAATTTTACATATCTACTTCTTTGTACCTATTTTACTTTTTGTACAATTTTACAATTTGTACAATTTTACATACGCAAGTGTACAATAAAGTTTAAATAAATAAAAATAAAAAAATAAATATTGGCTGAGGCTACCAGGAGATTAGTCTCAAAACGAGGTGATACGACAAAGGGTGACTTTTTTGCGGTGAATGTACATAGCTGTGTTTTTTAGGGTTAAATTGGACTAAGTTTAGTTGAATCTGTAGCGGTTCAAGCAGTCTACAAACGCTACCAAAAAAAAAACAATAAAAAAAATGAAATTCAAAAGTAAAATCCTGAATCGCGATATCACAATTATTTATCTTGAACACACTATATACAAGTTTCAACGCTGCTCAAGTGGACTTCGGTCCCCAGACAGTATACCTTGCCTGGTTGGGAAGATCTTCCTTTTCCCCTTCCTTGTCATTGTGTGACGTCATCAACCTCCACAATTATGACGTCACCTGATAAGAAGCTGGCCCGCTGGTTCCGTCACTATGACCCTTCAGCGGTACGGACTAGCGGTGCCACAACTCCATTCCGAGATTATTTTCGAGCTGAGTCTCGGTTTCAGAAATTGCTTGTTTCGTTTCTCATTGACGTGTTGACATTTACTATGAACTAGCGGTATTTCTAGGGAGGAGTACGAAGCATCAACAGTACTATCATCTGCATAGAAATGAATGTTACTAATCCGTAACACATACGCGTGTGAGCGCGTGGAGCCACCTCTGCCTGCTGCACCCCGTCCCAGTGTGCACGATCCTTTATTGCACAGTGAAGTGATTCACAAAAAGCTGACTAATGAAAATTTATAGTTGTCACGTGCAAGCAACTTCGTAAAATATTACACTCTTTCTCTTGTCTCTGTTTAACAAGCATCCACTAAACGCGCAATATGGATTTTTTTCCAACAAAATTAGCTTTTTGCCTAGCACTAAAGTCGAAGACGAATTATTTCATTTTTAGAGGTTTTTAAACATATCAAGCTTCGGATTATTGCTCAAGTAGCAGCCAAGGCTTTAAAGCATAATAACATGATAAGTAATTGTTCTCTTCTAATATTGTCTTAATAACGGTCCAGCTGCATAAACAGTGGCTCCGATAAGGGCTTGATTAATCCGACTATATCGCAAACGTATTTGCTATCGCAATGGTCAGATAAAGGAAATTACTGCGAGGATTTATTACGGTGACAGAGACAGAATTTAGTCTCAGGGTTTAACGACTTTTGCTAATTGGTGCGATATCTGATTTGACCATTACCTAATAAATATATGTGATTGTCTGCAATTTTGCTGCCAGATCTTGTATAATATTTTTTTTAAATAACTTGTACACTGATGTACTAATTGACTTCAAAATCTATTAAGCTTTTTTCTTTAAAAACACTGCATCGAATGTCAAAGAGTATAAATTAAGGAATAATCTTTTAAGCTGGTAATATAGTGTGGTAATTTGGTTTGAAAATAAGAGGTTACCTGAAATATTTTCCGGAAGTTTCAAAAATTAGTATTTCTATAGATTTTAATATTCTATTTTCGAATTTCAACTTTGCCACCTCGTTTGTTAGCCGCTCGCACCGCCACATTGAAAAAATGGCGGCAAATAGCAATTTTACAGTATCTTCTTTCCTATTCATTTTACAACAAAAATATTTTAATACAAAATAAATTTGAAAAATGACGCATAACTCATGCTTCCACAATTTTTTGTAAAACCAATAGTTTTGGCGTATGAGCATAGTGACCTTTGACAAACGTTTCGGCTAATAACTCATTACCTACCCCATACCATATTGAGATAGAATAAGAGTTTTTTCATAGTAGTTTCCACAGAAGGCCTAGTTCTATTTATATTTTGATGGCAATGACTCGTATAGCCAATCGTCCGCGTTTCACAAATTACCTTGTACAACGATAGATGGTCCATTATTCAAAGGGAGCCCGAACTAACACGGACCAAATACATTTTAAATGACTTTTACTATATCTAAATACGCTTAAAAAGTATTTGAATACCTTGATAACTATAAGTATATGAGTTTTATCGAAAAATGTAACTCAAAAATGTACATTTCATTTTTGAAGTCCAGTAAAAGGGATGAGTCCCAAATAGTGGATTGTTATATTTGAACTTTTGAAGGAAATTGTGGATAATGCAGAACTTTGTTCGTGAAACTTTAAAGTGCAGTACAGTGTTATATAATGAGAATTCTATCAAAGTTACCGTTGCAGTGAATTATTAGTTGTGAAATAGTTTTCGTGAGACCAAGTTTGTGTAGGTAACCTAGATAGAGGACAGCGAATCTATCTTTGTTAATGTTGTTTGAGTTTTAGGCAGTAAGCGACTTAGTGCTAATGCTTTTGATTGATGATAACATTGATGCGCTTGATTTAGTATACATTGCTCAATATAGGTAGGTAGTTACAGTAAGTCTTCTTTATCTTCCTGCTACGTATGTAAATAATGAATGTACTGATTTTGTCCCGATTTTTAAAAATCGAGTTTTCATCAGAATTCCACGTTTTGAAGTCCTAGAAACATGTTTCCACTATTTTCACGATGACGTCAGTATGTATTTGTGTGTGTATGTGTGTTTTTGTATGTATGTATATAAACATCTCATAAGTTTCGATCGGTTGGACCGATCGAAACGCGGTTGATGGCATTTGATTGGATCCACTCAAGTTAGACTTTCCAAAAATTTATAACTAGTGACGGGGGTAAAGATTTTTAACATTGTACCGACAAAAAAAGCATATGTACGTTAGTTAAACTACTGTAGTAACTGTTTAGAAATTGTCAATGAGCGCAATAAAATTATTATTATAAAAAAATAGATGTAAGTTCTTAGTGTTATTACTTACGTTATTAGTATATTATTATTAGTTATTTAATTACGTGAAATTTATTTGAACTTATCAAATTAAATAACATTTTACTGAGAGGACAGATAGTGCATGAATATAATGTACGTATGCATGAATCTAATGTATGTAGCCATACTCTGAGGCTAACTGATAAATAGCATGGCCAAGTTTCGCTTGTCGAGCAACATGTCACCAAACTTGTGCATTGCTAATTTCCAACTAAACGGTGTAGTGCGGTTTTCTTTAGATTCATTATAAAGAGCTTGCTGGAAGTTTGATCCGAGCAAGTTCCCGAGTTTTGCGTTTTTGTGGTATTATTGTTTTAGTGACTCAATAATTTAGCCAGTGAATAATTAAATTCACATTAAATTTTAATATTCTACATTTACATCGTCGGTACTTAGTGAAAATCCATTAATGTTAGATATAATTTAAAATGCACTTATGCATTATTTCGCTTCACATCTATATTTTAGTACATCAACCGGTTTCACATTTGCTTCAAAAAGTTTGAATTTCTTTTATAAAAATTTGTATTTTTACTTTTATGTGAGAGAGAGAAGTGAAACTTCACTTTAAAAAACGTAAGTCCGTTGTCCGACATTAAATATAATTGTTCTTTTTGGTACTATCGCAAGTCCTAGAAAGCTGAAATTTGGTTTGTAAGCAAGTATCATTATACAAAAAAAAAAAGATAAAATTTGGAACTTTTACTCTTCAACTTCTTAAACTAGGGGATGGAATATTGTATGAAACTTCCGCAAATTATTATGCTAAAGGTCTGAAAATTGGCATAGGGTCTCCTTGTTTTAAGTTATAAAATATTTCAGGATTTTGAGTAAATTCCTTCCTCTCCACTCTTTAAATAACAGGATGGAAATTTGTAGGGGTTTCACGTAAAAACTTAATTTCATGTAAGAAATGTGAAATTTATTCAAGTACACAGACTTGTTACCCCATTGAAATATTTCATTTTGGGCCTTAACGTGCATTTTTCAGAGGACGCAATTTTATTTTTTTGATGTATAGGGGAGATTAGTATAAACTTAAATTCAAGTTTGTGGGGTTGCAATCCTTGTCCTCTGGCCGCCATCTTGGCAAAGGGTTTTCACGCTGTATCTCGTAAAGTAGTAACCCTACAAAAAATTTATAAAAACATTATTTGCAACAAAATAAATTATCTACAACTTTAATCCCATTAATTGTATCGTATAATGTAAAATAATAAGTTATAAACAAAAATAACTGAATATTTTTGAGCAAATTTTCTTTGGGCCTTATTAGGTACTTTTTCTGATCATTTTACAATAAAATGCCGTCATAGCAAACTTATAGAAAGCAAACTGAATTTTTATCAAATATATTTTTTTTTTTTTATATCATAAGATAGCAAACAAGCAGATGGGTCTCCTGGGGTCTCCTGATGGAAAGAATCAACCATCGCCTATAGACACCGAAGATGTTAATGGTGCGTTGCTATCTTGTGGCGAGGTCTAATGCCACATGCATAAGTTTACCGGCTACCTTACCCTCCAAACCGGAACACGACAGCGACAAGCATTGACGTTATTGCGGCAGGAATAGGTAAGGCGGTGGTACCAGACCCGGGCGAGACAATGCAGAACTCTACCACCTAGTTTTCTATTACAAATTTGTTTTTCATTAATTTATCTGAATTTTAGGGGGCTTCGATGTTGGCCGGCTTCTTGAATACTCATAAGATTCCGATAAAAACGAACCATTAGGCTTAGTTTTCTGTTACATATTTTGTTATTCATATTATTTACCATTTTCTTAAAATTCATATGAGAAAAGGGTCGATAGTAAATTAGTAATATTATAGGAATATTTAATAAATGTTAAATAATATGAATAAAATAAAATAAATAAGGTCGTTTTTATCGTATTCTTACGAGTGTTCTAGAACTCGGTCAATTGTGGAGCACTGTCAAACCCATAAAATAAATAAAAAACAAATTTATTATGGAAATTATTCGATTGTTTTCTATAAGACAGATTATATAGATTGCTTTCTATAAGATTACTCTGATGCCATTGTATTGTAAAATGACCAGTAAAAGTTTTAATTACCAAATGAAAATTTGTTCAAATGTTCATTTATTTTTGTTGTTTGTTGTTGTTTTATAAATTTCTTATTTTCTATTTTACGATAAAAAGTAATAGGAATAATGTTGTAGACAATTTTATTTGCTACAAATAATGTCTTGTAAAATTTTCTGTAGGGTTGCTACTTTATGAGATACAGCGAGAAAATCTTTGCCTTTTTCTAAGATGGCGGCCGGGTGACAAGGGTGATAACCCCACAAAAATATCACTCTATAAAGCTTCATCCTTTACCCTTCACTCAAGGCACGTTGCATTGAAGCAATGTTTGTTGCTTCGGTTACGCAGTGGAGCATACGCTGAGTACATAATTTGTGTGTTACTGCCATTGCTACTGACGTGGACGTGGTGGATGGTGGACGTGGATGGGCTATTGTGCCGCTGGGGTTTTCTTTAATTTTCAGGTCTTGGATGAGTTTACCCCATTCCTTACACTACCTTTTGTTTCAGTTGTATCACAGCAGTTCCTTATAAGATTTCCCGGAAATAAAATACCCAATTATTTCATCTCAGGCAAAAGGAAAAGAGGCAGGCAACGACAAAGTTTCAAGCCTAAATAGGTCATTAAAGGCTCGAAAGATGGGACATATATGCAGGCAGGTCGAAGGCACAACATGGAGCAGAGTAGCTAGAGAAAGGCCAGAATGGAGAAAGGTAAAAAAAGAAACACGAATAAATAGAATTAATTTTTATATAATAGTAACAATATAGTTTAAGGAAAGTTATTGTATACTTTTTATTCCAAATAAAAGGGTTTATTATTATTATTATTTTATTATTAATTATTTCATCTTCGATTTCATCAAGCCCTTTGATTGTAATGGGATAAATCAAAAACTACCGAAATGATTTTAAAAATTCTTTTACAGCTGCAATATAGTTGAGTTTACTTTTTACCTTGATTGAGTAAAAGGAAGTAACGTTTGTGGGTCATGCTAACAAAGTCGCAGAGAATTGCTAGTATACAAATAAGCCAGATCCTTGACACCAATCCTCCGGAGAGCCTTTAAATCATGCTCGGACAGCACCCGATTAATTTAATTATGACACGTCAGTCATGGTCCAAGCGATTTCTATTATCATCTATATTCACATTAATTATACGAGTATATCTATTTTCAACCCTTTTTTAGAAAAGAGGTGATCCTCGATACGGTTGTTTTTTATGTTTGTTGCCTCAGATCTTCTTTTTTTATTAACCGACTACCTGCAACGTGCATCCCGCTACATTATGAAGGAATTTGGCAAATCCCGTAGGATCACTCAATTTTTCCGGATAGAAAGTAGCCTGTGTGCTACTTCAGGTCATCGTCTACCTTCGTGCCAAATTTCATCCAAATCCATTTACTAGTTTTGGCGTGATTGAGTAACAAACACCCATCCATCCAAACATCCATCTTTTCGAATTTATAATATTATTAATGTAGATATAGATAATATTAGCTGCAGCGTGCAGCCCGCTGCATTATACAAGATTTTGGCCAATCCCGTGGGATCATTTTTTCGGGATAAAAGGTAGCCTATATGCTATTCCAGGTCAACATCTACCTACCTGCGTGCCAAATTTCATTCAAATCCGTTCCGTAGTTTTTGGGTGATTGAGTAACAAACATCCATTCATCCATTCATTCAAACATCCAAATTTTCGCATTTATAATATTATTAATAATTAATTAATTAATATTAATATTAATTGATTGTATAATAATATTAATTAATTTTATATTAATATTAATTAGTTACTATAGATATAATGTTATTTATTATATTATACATATAATAATATATAATATTTTTTTTTATTGTTATATATCATAAGATAGTAAACAAGCAGATGGGTCTCCTGATGGAAAGAGTCAACCATCGCCTATTTAGACACCAAAAATATTAATGGTGTGTTGCTATCTTGTGGCGAGATCTAATGCCACATGCATAAGTTTACCGGCTACCTTACCCTCCAAACCGGAACACGACAGCGACAAGCATTGACGCTATTGCGGCAGGAATAGGTAAGGCGGTGGTACCAGACCCGGGCGAGACAATGCAGAACTCTACCACCTAGTAACCACGATGTTAGTGACTTGCATAGCCAATCGGTCGCCTTTTACGACCTGCCTGGCAGAACGTCAGTTTGTCTATTCTTCAAAGGAGCCCGGACCAACACGGAGCAAATTCAGGTTTCTAGACACACAGGAATTTGGAAATAGGTTATTTCAGTTTTAGTTTTCCTATTTATTAATGCCCATTTCATCAATGTTATTTTCTTTAGATTGACGAAAGAGACCAAAAGTACTACAAGTATATAGCGTCAACCGTAATTATCAAATAAATTTAATTTACAATCAGCCGATATTACAAATCAACGGACATTTTTTAATTGCAAGTAAATTTTAAAAATAAATTTATTTTAGAAACTACCTGTTGCCAGCGACTTCGTCCGCGCGGACTTCGTTTACTCTGCACAGCACCTCCCCCGTAGGTGATAGCGTGATAATGTGTAGCCTGTATGTTGACCCGACCTGTTAGTAATATTCATGCAAAATTTGAAGTAAATCCATGCAGTACTTTTTGAGTTTACCCTGGACATACATACAGACAAACAGATAAACAGACAAAAATTCTAAAAACCATATTTTTGGCTTCGTTATCGATTGTAGATCACGCTCCAAGTATTCTTGAAAAAAATATTCAATGTACAGTTTTGACTTTCCTAAGATATTATTATATGTATAGATAATTAAATTAATCACAATTTTCGCTATTTCTTATTTTTAAAAAAGCAAAGATTTTTATTTTCTGTCATAAAGTTAATACATTCTTTTATTTATGCCAAAAAGAACAAGTTGAAAATATGTTGGTGGGTAAGACGGAAAATGTTAAAAAATAAACTATTGTATAAAATGCACCAAAAAGGAAAATATTTATTACCATAGTCGAAACTCACAGCACAGAAGATTGTATAATCATGTTACTTTTAGTATCATCTTAACAAAACAAAAAAAAAAAAAACAAGTGTCATCTGTTTAAACTGTGACCGAAAAACAACAAATATTTTGTTTTGTTATTTTAAACAAAAGTTTTTATCTTAGCACTTTTAAGTGGTTAAAATCAGATAATCTTCATAATGAGAGATACAAAAACGAATTATATATATAGACCCAATCTACCAATAAAATCCTCCAATCTCCACCACTTCACCCCATCCATCAGACTAATCTCCCAACAGACCTTTCTCATTTTCAACCGACGAAAAATGCGTACTCTTGTGGATTTGGACGTTATCAGTTTGACATGTACAAATGTATGTAGTATTGTTTGAATTGGATAATAATTGGGTACGATGATTGATGACCTATTTTGGCTCGAAAAATATGTACTGAATTTCGTAAGTATATGTATGTTTATATGTCTGCATGTTTGTCCTCGAATTTCGCGGAAACTAAAAGCCATAATTCTTTTTTATTTCAGTCAGGTATATTCTAGCTTAGCGATCAGTCCAGGTTTTATTAAAATTGGTATAGTCATTTTTGAGATATAAGTAAATTTGACAGATACTTAAAGTTAGTTTATACTTTTAATTTACTTTTATAATATTACATCGATATTTTACTTTTAAACGCAATCTCTCTGTACATTTTAATATTAATTAACACCATTTTAAATAACCATCTTGTTCCTATATATTAAATCTAATGGCATGTTCTTGAAAGTCTGCCAGCACATTGTCGAGAAGACAATGTAGATACGATAACACTGAAAATTCATTATTTGATACAGTCTTCTGTAAATAATCTATAATAATACTTGCTGACCCGGCAAACGTTGTTTTGCCGTACAAATTATTTTTACTATTTATAAAAATACACTTTGTACTAGGCGGGGGGTGGGATTTATTTCAGATGAAAACTATCCTATCTTTTAATTTGGACCTAACAGTAGATATTTACAACATTCGATTGAAAACAGTTCGGTAGTTTGACAACTTGTAAAAGTTTAGATGTTTGCGTCTATGGATGGATAACTCAATCATGCAAAAACTACTAAATGAATTTGAATTAATTTTGGCTCACATGTAGACGATCAGCTGGAATAGCATATAGGATATTTTTATCCCGAGAAAGAGGATTGTTCCCGCGGTATTCCACAAAAACTGTTATAACGCAGCGGGCTGCACGGTGCAGTTATTATTATTAATATATTTTTAAATTATAAAACTTTTTCACGAGACTTCACCAAGGTGATTATTTAAATGAAAAAATTCTTAGAGATGGTTTTACCCCTCTTTGATCCGAACCTACTTCCAAGAATAAACCATTTGTTTATACAAGTCATTACCGTCGTAGCTATTGGGTGGTAGAGTTTTGTATTGTCTCGTTTGGGTATGGTACTGTAGAGATCCACACGATCTCCGGGGACTAATTCAAAAACTGGCAAGTAGTCAGCACTTTATAATTATAACACCAAGGAGATGTTACAGTACCACCACCTTACTTGTACCTGCAGCAATGGTATCAGGGCTCGTCACGGTCGTGTTCCGGTTTGGAGGATAAGGTAGCCTGGAAACTTATGCATGTGGCGTTAAGACCCCGCTAAAAGAATAGCAACGCACCATTAATATGCTTGATGTCTATATGCGATGATTTCTCTTTTCATCAAAAGAGCCATCAACTTGTTTGCTATTTATCTGATGATATATAAAAAAATAACATAGGTGGTACCTGTAAGCGATGATTGTCTCTGCACCAGCAGGCTTAGGATAAGCAGCGCTATAAAATTTTATCAACCCGTTTTCTCGACATTTTTGTCATTTTATCTATTTGCTAACGTATTTGACACTTAATTCGACATGATACTTCAACGGAAAAGAAAATTATCACTTTAACTCAACAATAATTTATTTAATTAAGTTCACACGTCTTACTATAAGTTAATTGAGAACGTAGTAAGTTTATTTTAGAGATTTCGGTCCAATCTATATACTATACGTATTTAATAATGATAGCAATGCCATATTATAATTATGTGCTATTCAACATCTCTATTCGAGTAAATTTTGAGTAATTTATCTCTGACGTAGTATTTATCGTGGCATGCACATTAGAATAATAACGAGATATTAGTCAAGGTCGAGCAAACGTCACTTTCTCGATCGAGACGTATCTCGCGTTGTTTATCCTAAGCCTGCAGGAGAGCCATCTGTTTTTGCTATTTTATGATTAAAAATATGAGAGGTCTTGTGAAAACCTTTCGCTACATCTAAGACTCTGACTTAATATGAAATTTCAAGTTTAATTGGACAGAGCAAGACCTCTGTTCACTGTAATGATTATGCTTATTAATAAAAAAACGTACTTAAACGTTAAAATCATAAAATATTTTTCATATTCTTAAAATTGACGGCAAACTAGATCGATTGGTAATAGTTTCATACGTGGTCAGAAAGTTGTGAAAAATGGTCGTTTTTTATATTTTAGAGTTTTCAATGTCAGCACTTGGTAAAACTACATTTGTAGTTTTGTTAATACACTTGTACTGTTTCACAAATCTCTTTAAATTTATTTAATATCGCCAATATATTTAATATCGCCGGTTTCGCATTTTACAGCCTTTTGGGCAGTTTTAAAATATAAATGGTGTCAACTAAAAATTATTGCACATTTTTCGATTTAGCTCTTGAGCCCGCAGATAATAACGTGCTCTTAGGGACTCCGTTCCAAAAAAATGTTGACTAAGGGTGTTTGTACGTTTTTCTGAAGAAAATTAAGTTTTCGGAATAAAACTTGTGCATTATTCGAGCACGAATTACGAATCTAGGCCACAGTGCTACTAATTATCGTACTAAAACTCAAAATCTTTTCTGTAAGCTGAACTTTTAAAATCTGCTGGAACATTGTATTCGTCCAAGCAACCGGTGCGGTAACTGATTAATTCTAACCTGTATTTTAGATTAAGTAGAAAGTAAATCAGTTAAAAAAGAACTCTTTATTTAATGGATCTACTATATAATGCATGAAAATATTTGCTCTTTCTAACGTTATTTCAGTCCCAACGAAAACCTTTTTATGGAAAGAACAGCTAGAAATTACAGACAAAGCTCTATTTTTAGGTGAAGCCTAAAATAGATTTTTCTCTTCAATGGACTAATCATATTCTTTTTATAGAAAAGGGGACAAACGGAGAGGAGGCTCATCTAATGGTAAGTGAATAACACCGCCCATGGACAACCACACTACCAGAACTGGTTTACCTAATCACATTTTTATGTATTGATTATTAAATAACGGTTTTTACAAAAATTACACGATATACCTGAAGATATTATCCAAGGAACTTTCAAAATTATTACATAAAATGATAGAATGTATTTTACACGATTATGTAACATTCCAAAAACAGGCTAAAAAATATCTAAAACAAGTAATTTGTTTATAATATTTCTAATTTCCACATGATTTTTATATGGTGATATTTAGTTTTAAATACAAAAAAGAATGTACTAAATTTTGGTTTTCAGCTGAAGTCCTATATTTATTTATCCGAAAACTAAACCGTTTCCCAGTGGTTTCAAAACATACCGCGCCGTCCACTTTCTACAGTATTGGCACATGTAAATACCTCGCCTTAAGAAAGAGTAAACTCTTTTCTTGAAGGTCCTTAAGTCTTATCCGCTTAGAAAACCCCTGCGGGTAATTGGTTCCACAAAGGAATAGTGCGAGGAAAAAAGTGTCTCGAAAATAGCACAGTTGTACATTTCCAGACATCGAGATGGTGAGGATGAAGTTCTGAATTTTATCGCTATGTCCGATAGAGAAATTCTGCGGCAGGAATTAATCCAAACAGTTGAGCGGAACACTTCTCATGATAGATCTGATAGAAGATGCAGAGCGAAGCCACAACTCAACGTAATTCCAAGATTCAAGCCGGTCAGAAATAGTCCTGTAATGACGATTCGAGCCACTCTATCAATATTGTATCAAATAAACTAAGCTCAGCTGACTATGCAATTAGGAAATTACGTCAGTTTACTGATGTGGATATGGCTAAAATTGTATATAGTATCATGGCATATGGCATTATATTATGGAGTAGAGCTGCAGCTATAGAAAGCATATTTCTTTTGCAGATGAGAGCTATTCGAGCTATTAATAATTACATACCTGAGATTCTTTAAGAGACTTATTTAAAAATATAAATATAATGACGATTTACATTCAATATATCTATAAAAAATATATCGTATTTACGTAAAAATTCCACTTATTTTAATATAAATTCTGATAACCATAGTTATAACACGTGTCACAAAGATAAGATTGCTGTTCCTAAATTTAGATTAACAAAAACAAAAAAGTTATTTCTGGGGGACAGTATACAATTTTATCATAAAATTTCAAATCATACACTCGACTTACCTGACATAATGCTCAAGACCGTCACTAAGCAAAAATAGATATTAATTTTTGCTTAGTGACAAAGGTTTATTATAAATTGAATGTTTATTGTTATAAGTTTCTTTTTATAATTATTATTATATTTAATGTTATCAATTATGACGGGTATTGTTTATTGAATGGCAATTGATTATTTTAATAATGACAATTAGAAAATAATAATTTAATTTTGATAAGATTAACATGTGTTCATTGTTTATTGAATGGTGATTGTTCTAATGTTATTCTAATTTGAATTAGAATGACATGTTTTTATTACTTTGGTTTAAAGTGGGTATATAACGAACACATGAACTGGTATTATCCATACTTCCATACTTAATATTATAAATGCGAAAGTCTGTCTGTCTGTCTGTTACGATTTCACGGCTAAACCGCCGGACTGATTTTCATGAAATTCGGCATGGATATAGTTGAAGATCCGGGGTCAAACATAGGCTAATTTTTTTTTCAAAAATCAGTCCCTGGAGTGCTGAAATAGGGGATGAAAATTTTATTAAAAGCTATTTGGATGACTTACTAATATACTCGCGGGCGAAGCTGCGCGGGTCAGCTAATAACTTATATATTAAGATGTAAAAATTGTGTCTTCATGTAATTTAAACGTTATAATTTTTTTAATAACCGATGTTCAAAACGAGGTTAGGATTAATCCTATTTTAAATAAAAAATATTGACTATGACTTTGAAAACAAAAACTAACAAAAATTTCAAAGCATCCGAGTCACCAAAGTTGGGTACGTTAGGTAGCGTTGAAGTCATGCACAGAGAGAGCTATTTTGGTTCGGACCATAAAGTTTAAGGTAAATCTGGAGTCAGCACTCGTAATAATCACTTGAAATAAATACCTACGTTATATCTCTCATTACAATCGCCCCGTTGGTCGGGTAGTTAGCGAACTTAACTACGCATCAATAGGGCTCAGGTTCGATTCCCGACAAGGTCAAACCTTTATGTGATGAGCATAAATATTTGTATCTCTGGACTTGGGTGTTCATTAAGTATATTTGGGTATTTATATATCTATCTTTATGTATTAGTATTATTGACTGTCACCCATACTACAAGCAAAAGAAATTGCTTACTTTGTAGTCAGATCGATTCTAGTAATTTGTCCAGCGATATTTGTTTATTTATCCAGTCTACGAGATCTAGCCATATTTTTTAATACCACTACCGCAAGTTTTAATACCGCTGTCAGAAGATAACAGCGGTATTAAAAGTTTTGTTTCAAGTATGTATTAGAAGTGTTTCCTCCAGATAAAATACAGCTTCATGTTTCGGACAGGGATTTTGGTAATCAACTGTATATATTAACTCAGTTAATAAATTTAAATTAAAGCAGTACTAAGTTTGCCGAGCCAGCTAGTATTATTTAAAAATGGCTTTTGTGATCGCCTTTTTGCGCTTTGGCACTTCGTGACTTTAACGTGTTACAGTCTTTTTGCTTTCTCAAACTTTAAAACAGTATGTTCGTGAAACTGCGTTGCTACATGAATTTTTAATATCCGAGGCCACGTTTACTCTCGAAATGTTTATTATTCTTATACATATATTTTCATTCCTAGACATGCGAAATAAAATGCTTTTCTCGTGAAATTATGCAAGATCCGTAAAAAAAATAAAAAATAACGCTTTATCTGACGTTAGAAATCAGAAATCAGAAGTACGTTATTCAATAAAAAAAATCACAAGTTTTTATGACATATCAACATATTTTTTAAAAACTACTACCGGATCGGAAACGTGGTCATACACTGAGAAGATCTGGCGGAAGAAATTCAGCGGGCTTGTCTTTTTTTCATTTTTTTTTATATCATAAGTTAGCAAACAAGCAGATGGGTCTCCGGATGGAAAGAGTCAACCATCGCCTATAGGCACCAAATATGTTAACGATGCGTTGCTATCTTGTGGCGAGGTCTAATGCCACATGCATAAGTTTACCGGCTACCTTACCCTCCAAACCGGAACACGACAGCGACAAACACTGACGCTATTGCGGCAGGAATAGGTAAGGCGGTGGTGCCAGACCGATAAATGAATTCATACAAAAACAATGTTTAAAATCATGAAAAAATACTCTACCACCTAGTAGCCACGATGGTAGTGACTCGATAGCCAATCGGTCGCCTTTTACGACCTGCCTGGCAGAACGGCAGTTGGCCTATTCTACAAAGGGGGCCGGGACCAACACATCATATCATCTATTTTTTACAATATCACAATATTACAAAAAATATATATGAGATCGGTATGAGGAGCAATTAATCCCTGCATTTTTGGCTTACAAGTTATATATTACACGTTATAACACAGAACCGAGTGTCATACGTCACAATCCTTCTCTTGCTTCCTACACATTCATTACTCCCTTCACACAAACACACCGGTTGTGAAGACTTTTGTTACTACCTTTGAATAGTATCCGATCAATCTGATCATATTATGTTAGTTTTGGTCTTCCTGTTACCTACATTCGCACTGTATGCACGCTTTTTAACCCTTCATCTACCATTATTTCTACATGTCCAAACCAATGGCGCATACCCCGTTGGAAACTGGCGTGAATATACATGTAAGTGCATGTTAGTTGTTACAAGTTTACACAGTAAAAAAATTGAATACACGTATTTGATGAATTATTTCGAACATGTACTTTTATAGTATCCTTCTTTTTCTGAGTAGCGGTTTTACAAGCAAAAATAAATTATGAACATTTACTCCCTAAATTTTCTAATTCAATTCAAGAAATAGATTTATAGTAGGCAAGTATTTTTGTATTTTCTTACAGTAATAATCTAGATAAATATTGTAGTTGGTGGATATTTTTACATATCTGTTGCTTTTTCACATTGAATTTTTGGGTTCCGAAGTAATCTAGGAACCCTTATAGTTTCGCTATGTCCGTCTGTCCACACGATAGATAGCTCAGAGATCCTTATTACTAGAAAGCTGTAACTTAGCACGAATATACATATTAGTCATATTGACTTACTAATATATGGATATCGGGTCTCATACTAAAATTGCAAAAAAATGTAGCAATTCCACATCTCAGAAATAGAAATATTAACAAAGTAATCTAAATACTAAATTCATTAATTCACGATTTTATTTCGGTTGCTTCAATCAGAAATGAAAAATTGGTCGTAAAATATAGTAACTTACACAATGAGCTCTTAGAAAATTCAATATTAAAACCATAGCTTTAACATGTAAAATTGCAAGACATGCTACTGGGTCATTCTTCGATCGTAATATATTTTCAATGATTTGGTGAAAAAAATAAAAACCTCGTGGCACAACAAGTGATCAGTACTAGAACTGTTACTTGATTCAAATCTTTGATATCGGTGTAAGAGGCATCTTTGTATTATTAATATTTAGGGAGATATTCGAAAATTTTTAATATGCTTGCTGAGGACAATGACAACTTTTTGATGATAATGACGATTTAATTAGGATAAATGACTTTTGTTGAGGATAATGATTTTACACCTGTTTTATTGCACTTATCATTGAAATAAAACAAAATATTAAGAATCAACATAATTATATTTAGTCGTAAAATCACGCATTGATAAACACAAACATAAATTCTTGTGTAATTAATATAATTTAACAATATAATGTTAATCAAAAAATTACATATTGATGAACAGAAATATAACTTCTTGTATATAATTAAAATATAACAATATTTTTATTATTTTTCAATTGTTATATCCTGCATCACATTATATTAACTAATAACTATCAGCTCAAAGAAATAAAATCGAAATAGATAACACTTAACATTGTTAAGAGTATAACACTGGTTAAATAGGAAGAAAGGATATTTGTTTTTCTGAGATTTGGATCGCGGCTCTCTTCTTTATGTGTACTAGATAATGAAACGACAGGATTTGGATTAATATTCTCAGTGTACTTACAGTTATTATTTGGGATATGGTTTTTATTATACCTATGGATATACTTTCCATCGATATTACAATCAAAACAACTAGATTTGATTGTAATATCGATGAAAAGCTCGTCTGCGTTCCTGCGGAGCGTTCCTGCTGAGCGTTTCTGCGCTCCCGAATAGGAAGCTACGTGAGTTATGTTCTGAAATTGGAAATCTGGTCAAATCTTCTAAAACCAAAAACAAAGCGAATTCCTACATTCTGTAAACGCTCGAGTTTATTCAGGCCTTCTTCTGTGATATCAAGATAGCAAATATCAGCATAATCTAATAAAGGAAAGATTTATGTTTGCACTAAAATAACTCTAGTCTTAAAAGGAAGAAATCTTTGCAAACGTTTGATAGCATGAAAGGTGGAATGAACTTTTTTGCATACTTCTGATATATAAGCATTCCAAGGGAAATCTTCACTTATAATTTGACTTAATTTTTAGCTGATTTGCTATACAGTATAACACTGCTGCTATATACGAGATCAGGAACATTAGCATTTGCACTACCTATAATTAAAAACTGTAACTTTTGGGATTTACTAATAAACCAGATGACTCCGCTCATGAGTGAATACGCGACAGATCCTCATATATAGCGCTGATTGCCTCAAAAACATCCGGAGCAGAGAAAGGACGATACGATTGCAGATCATCCGCATATGATCCGCATCCGCATATGATGATGACGAATGAAAACTGGAGGACATGGCATTGGATGTTATGTTGATAAATACGAAAAATAGGAGTGGAGCTAGAACACCCCCCTGTGAAATACCAACTGTTAATTTACTAAAACCTGAGAAAGAATCCTCGAAATGAACACATTGAGAACGATCTCGGAGATATGAGTCAAACCAGGATACAGACTGAGAGGAAAGATTCAGCGAACGAAGAGTACCAAGCAGCACATCAAAGTCCACAGAGATAAAATCGTTACTGAAGTCAAAGAAAACCAATAAAGTAGGTTGTTTATTACCAATAGCATGTCTTATGTCATCAATGACTTTAACAATAGCAGTAACAGTACTGTGCCCCGAACGGAAACCAGATTGATACGGATTGAACAAATTACTATCCTGCAGGTAAAGGCTAAACTGCGTGTCCAAAATCTTGGACAAATATGGAAGAATTGGTATAGGGCGATATTTAGAGAAATTAGTAGGAGCTGAGACTTTAGAAAAAGGAATGACGTGAGCTGTCTTCTAGGCTTAAGGAAAAGTGCTAGAAAAAAAGGAAAAATTGATAATATATGTTAGGACGGGGAACAGTGAAGCCACCATGCGCTAACTGATATTGTCGTTGCCGATGGCATAGGAAGAGATACATTTAATGTGTTTGGCAAGGGCAATTACTCCTAAAGGGTTGGCAATTCTGAAAGATTCGCTTCGGCTGGTCTTTTAGTTTCTTAATTAATCTTTCCATTGTTTTATTTTATAGTAGAGGGGGCCAATGAGCAAAGGTACTGCACCTGATGGTAAAAGCAGTACCTTTGTACATCTGCAATACCAGGGGTCTTGCAGATGCGTTGTCGGCTTTTTAAAAATGAGTAAGCTCGTTTCTTGAAGGTCCCCAAGTCGTAATTGATTCCATAAAGGAGTAGTGCGAGGCAAACAGTGCCGACAAAGGCGCACTGTTGTGGTTTTCCAGGCATCGAGGTGGTGAGGATGGAACTTTAAATTTTGACGCGATGTCCGATAGTGGAATTTAACGGCAGGAATTAATCCGAACAATTCGTCGGAACACTCCCCATTATGATTGCGGTAAAAGATGCAGAGCGAACCTACATCTCTGCGCAACGCCAAAGAGTCAAGCCAATTAGAAATAGCCTGGTCGTCGACGATTCGAACCGCTCTACGTTGAATGCAATCAAGAGGAAGAAGCTAGTATTGAGGAGCTCCGGCCCAAAGGTGGGTCCATGTGAGGTCGAATTTGGGTCTTGTAAAGTTGGAGGCGATGGACTGGGATAAAGCTTTACTCTGCTGAGTACACCAAGCTTATTGGGGGCTAAGTTAGCCTCTCCTCCCAAATGACCGCTGAAATGAACGTTGTTCGATATGAGCGAGTCTTATTTTATATATGTTATATAACTAGACGTAACCTAGCAAGCGAAAATCGCGCGGTGCAGCAATACTCGTCAGTTTACGCTTTTCTTTCTTTTTTTATATTCTGTCGCCTTCTCACTTGTTCTAAGGCTAGCAGTTCTAGATCAATAATCATTTGTTGATACCTCCGTTTCTGACACATTTTATATTGGACTTTACGATTCTCATAGGATTCCTTACTTCTAGGCATGCTGATTTTTTTCCCAAAACAACTGCAGAGACATTACGAAAAAAATTAATCAATTGATGTACCAGCTTACTTTATTTTAATGGTTATATATGCTAATAATTGTGTTGACGTCATTATTCTCAACATTTGTCATTGTTCAAAATCCGCAAATCATTATTCTAACCCGTACATCATTATTCTCAACAGTCATTTTCAGGATAATGATGTCAGCAATAATGACGAATTCCAGAAAACATCTCGAAATTTGTCTTAAAAGATTAGATACAGCTAATAAATATCTATGGGGAGTTATTTGCAGTTCGATACATAAATAAAGCCATGAATAAAATCAATGAACATATTATTTACCACGATAAAGTGAATAAGGAGAATGATTATAAAGATGACAAATTTCGAAGAACCATATTCAAGCTTACCTTGAGAGAAATATGACCTGTCCAATCCGTTCAAAGTGTGTGGCCTAACCGAAGAGTACCGAGGGGCATCCGGTAGGCACGAAATATGCCCCAAAATTGCAATCATCGTGGAAAAAATTTGAAAACTATTCCTGTTTTTACAATGACGCTTTTTTTGTGACAAACTTTTGAAAGAGTGTTTTACTATTTTAGAATTAAGTTAATACTTTAAATTGTTAAGAAACAGAAACAATAGACCTTTAAATACAATTTTTTACTATAAATAATTTTATTAAGTGGTATTTGAATATTTTAGAAGACCAAATAGCCAAGAACAGGTGATCTGGACACGCGAAATAATGACGTTTTCAGTAGATTTTTGCGTTTTTTTGTTAATTAATTATAAGAAATGTTTTTCTTTTACTTGTTGATAGTTAAAAAAGTAATAATGGAATAGGAAAACATTGTTTTTCTTCATCGTAGTTATAACAGTAAAGAGAAAACTGCCTGGAACCGTATTATCCTCAACATTGAAGAATCACCCTACTCATAAAGCATATTCTTTATTTGAATTTTCATATAAAGAATTCAAATAAAGAATAAGGTAGAACAAAGAATGCATGAAGTCGATTTGTTGACAAAATTTATTAAAGTTACTTAACTCTATGAACTAGTTTACGGAAGAAATAAACAGGAATGTTTACTAAAAGTTTTGTTACAAATCTTCTGTAGTCTGGTTTTTCAATAATTAAATTTAAAAAAAAAATATTGAATACTATTTTTTTTCTTTTGTAAACAAAAATGCCAATAATACATTGCGTTGAACATTTGTATGACAATGTTTTTCAATTATCTAAAAATTGGATAAGATTTTTTTAAGTCAGTCACTCTTATGCACTAAAAATAAAAAGTCTTTTTATTACAAGTTTAAAAATATTTATTCTTAATAAATAACTACCCACTAAACTATCATTGTGATCGTGATGTCAAATGGCTGATTATACTTATAGATTTTACACTTTCAACCGTCGGTACTTGGTGAAATTCCATTGTTATAAGTCCAAACTAGGTTATAATCACTTGTACTTTAATTTCACTACAAATATAGACATATAATTTTAGATTAGTCGACCGTGTAGTGAAATTAAAGTACAAGTGATTATAACCTAGTTTGAACTTATTATGCGGCTGCGGCTAATTAACTATAAGTATGATTATACTTATAGTTAATTAGCCGCAGCGTGCAGCTCGCTGTATTATAAAGGTTTTTGACAAATTCCGTGGGATCGTCTAATTTTTAGAAGATAAAAAGTAGCCTATGTGCTATTTCAGATCATCATTTACCTTTGTGCAAAATTTCATTCAAATCTGTTTTGCAATTTTGCGTGATTGAGTAACAAACATCCATCCAAACATCCAAACTTCCGCATTTTTTCGAATACACTTTGGAGAGTGCGCTGCAGAATTGCACGACTTAATTCCGCCATCCCCATTTTTCTATCGATCGTCGAGGTGCACAGAATCTAGGCATTGTTATATGGTGGACGTTCCACGTACCCGGACAAAGCGGTTCGACTCAACATTCTTCATTCAAACCGCAAAGGACTGGAACATGCTTCCTGAGTCTGTGTTCCCGGACGAGTACAATCTGGAGATCTTCAAGAGAAGAGTGAACAGGTACCTTCTAGGGAAGCGCGTTCCATCTTAGGCCTCATCTTAGCTTACCATCAGGCGAGATCGAGGTCAAGCGCTTATCTATCGATAACAAAAAAAAAATTACAATATTAATAATAATAATATAGATAATAATATAGATTACCTTTAAATAAATTTAACTTATTATAAACTTTTAAAACCAGTTTTTATATGCGTGGTTTCTTTATTACAGATGTTATCAATCGTATATCCATCAACTTTTCTATAATTAATAGAATCAAATTTACGTTTATGTTATTTACCTCCATGAAACACATTTTTAAATATACAATTTCAATACCTCTATAGAAATACAGTTTTAATCATATTTTTTGGATTATTTTCCTCTACTCGCGCGACTATAATTGCTTAAAATGCGTTCCGTACTCATACATATGTCAAATAGATCATTTTTAGCGAAAAATAAGCCACCCATATTTCTTACATCTATTTTTTAGTTTATGACATCATATTTGTTTTATATTTCAATAAATTTTATATTAAATAAATTTCAGATCGCCATAATCTACCGACAATGTCTATGTGCAAATATATAATATAAATCTGCTAAATACTAATTAATAATCATATTTAATTAAAATAAACTCATGAACTATGCTTACAATTAATACAATTATTATATAATACGTAACTTAAATAACATCTACCTACTTGCAAATTGGGTGTAGCTGGTTTTTAATCTTTTTAATCCTTTCTGTGTTATATACATACATGTCGCTTTCTGTAAAATAATTTGAACAAACAAGACTTGATAGTTTCGGTAAAAATATTCCTCATAATATGAACGGGCTATTATAATACGTGTCCATATTGCGCAAGGTATTGGATCTCGTGGAAAAAATGCAATAAAATTATCAAAGTAATATAATAAGTAAAATATAATAAATAATATGGAAGCAACTCCATTTCTTTTGCGAACAATTGTGTAGCAAGTCGCAAACTTGTGACATATTTGAATTTCTATATAGCCATCTTCTTTCTACGTATATCTAAGCGTGTGTGGGACAAAGACAAACAGATATTGTAAATATAATGAATTGGTTTTTCAATCAGTAGCTAGTAAATAATTCCAAATTAAAGGAAATATCGTGATCAGAGGCCAAATATATTCTATAGTAGGTTATACAATTAATATAATAAATAGAAATATAATATTCCACCTTTTTTATCCCTTTGACCGCGTAACTCTTACAATTTTTCACTATACAATACGGTATTCTTAGTGTCTTGTCAGTCTCATTGGTAAATGACGACTAAGGCGAAATTGTTTCTCTTTTTACGTTTTGTTTCTCTTTTAATTGATATACTTTTAGAGCGCGGACCCGATGTCCATATATTTGTAAGTCAATTATTAGCTACGTCAACAAAGTAGTAACATAAAATCGTGAAAATATTTTTTTTCAGAGTAGTTCCTCTACATGTTAAGTGGGGATTTTAAGTTTTTTCTCACGTATCCATCCCATTATGTGGGGTATAGTTGGACAGGTTTTAAAAAATATTGTTGGGTTTTGAAAACAAGCTTTCGCATAAGGGACTACTTTGTAAAATATAAAGCTTTTAAGTGCTAATTTTTGTTTGAGTTAATTGCCCCCATCCCCACCCCTCTGCAGGCTAAACGGTTGGTTTTGAGGGTAGAAAAAAAATCTCGATAGTAGTAAAAATATAATGAAGTTAAAAGGAAAATTATCACGGATTATAAGGCTTTACAAGGTTGCATTATTGTGATGGGCAACTTCAGAACCCTACCGACACGCACTATACAAATATTTATAATTTGGATGAAATTTGATTGTGAACGAAATGAATTTATTCTCGCTTATAATTTGAATCTAAAATAAAAGTTTATTGTTTTATTTATTTTATTCTGTTATTAAATATATCTTTTATATACATGGGGCACACTAAAAGTTTTGCACTTCTAACTGATCGGAATCGGAAAAACCATCGCTTATAGACACCAAAGATGTTTTTTTTTTTATATTATAAGATAGCAAACAAACAGATTGGTCTCCTGATGGAAAGAGTCAACCATCGCCTATAGACACAAAAGATGTTAATGATGCGTTGCTATCTTGTGGCGAGGTCTAATGCCATATGCATAACTTTAACGGCTACCTTACCCCCTAAACCGGACCACGACAGTGACAAGCACTGACGCTATTGCGGCAGAAATAGGTAAGGCGGTGGTACCAGACCAGGGCAAGACAATAAATAATTGTAACATCGCGATTCAGGATTTTTCTTTGAAATTTATACTTCAGTTTTTAAATTCCCGCTACGTATGTAGATAACGAAGAAAATCGAGTTTTCACCAGATATCCACGTTTTGAAGTCCTGGGAATCTTTTCCGACTATTTTCACGATGATGTCAGTATGTCTGTATGTGTGTGTGTGTGTATAACTACATAATTTTTGAACGGCCGGACCGAAACGCGGGTGATGGCTTTCGATTGAATTCCGCTCAACTTAGACTTCCTGAAAAAATTTTGGTGAAACATTATTTTTTTAATATAACTTTTAGATTAATTTACCTATTGAGTACAAAAACTAATCAGCTCTATTCCTCAAAAAACTACGTCTTATGCATAAATTGCATCAAAATCGGTTTATCCGTTTCGGAGAATACGTTAACGAAAAATTTTTGAATCAAATGTTTTTTTGATATTGCTTCGAAAATTTTCAACCTATCGATTATTTAAATAAAACAATATTTGAAATCTCAAAAATTGAGTTGATTGTCATCCGAAAGATCAAATTCAATCAGCGTTTCCAAAATATATAGCTTTTCAAAAATTAATAAACTGCCATTTTAACAAAATAGATGTTTGAACTGAAAAAATCTATGCTTATAGTTTTTAATCTTTTGAGCTTAAAATACCGGAAGTTTCAGTAAGGAAGTAGGGTCAACCATTTACACATTTTTTTCTTGTAGCGTTTGCCAATTAATTGACCGCTACAATCAGCTTCGATCTCATCCGCCGACAAACCATTTAATCGTGGTGACCTGGAAAATCTTTTAACATTCAGATTACTCTGCATAACCTGCACGAGGTGACGACGTGATTATATTCGTATATTTTATAGTATACTCAAAAAATTGACAGACCTAAAACTTTGTTTTCTCCAGTCGCTATTTTCTATAACTTAGACAAGAATAAATGTCGGTAGATAAAAGCACACGAGATACTGTTGTAAACATTTTATTTACCTAAAAGCCAAGATTTATATGGTTTTGTTTTATTCCTGAAATACGTCTGAGTCACTCTAAATACTAGTGAATTTTTTCCTTATGCCGGCGCCATACATAGCCTCAAACATTTGAACAAGTGTTTGATTGCTATGTGTGGCACGGAACTTTGACAATGTGTTCAAAGTTTGAACAAACATTTGTCATTTGCAGGCATGTGACTAATCTAAAATACAAGTATTTGAAATACATATACAAGATACAAAATACATATTTTCATCTTGTATCTAAAATACTTTTTTAGAAAGGATTTTGTATCTTATATTTAAATACTTTCGTTTAGTATCTTAATATTTAATAAATACTTTTTCTGATAAAAAATATATTATTTGGTGTCATTTATAAAATATAATTTTTTATTTATACAAGACAAAATTAAAATTTCAAAAACCCCCGACACATTCTCAGACCGCAATTCCGCTACATACGCATTAATTTAAGAGTAAAACGTGAAAATACCTGATGATCTACGAAAGGGGATCTTGCAGCATCAGGTTAAGATTACCATGGTTTCTTACTCAATGAGCTTGAGTTATTTTATTGCAAAGCTCCCATGGCCTCCAGCTCCACTATGTAGTCCTGGAAATCATTTTGATACAAAGTGTATGTGAAACAAAACAAATGACACCACACTCAATGGACTTATTTTGTTTATATCAGGTGTTCCACGGCCACTTTATATTTATATTATCAAACCCTGCGAATCTCCTAGTAATAAAAGCCAACAATATCAGCCCAATCTTCGATGGCCACATTTCAGTTCCATCATTATTTTATCTTAAAAAAACATCTGGCACCTAAATATTTGCCAAAATAAACCAAATTAGCCAATGATAGGTTTATCTAGATTAGCTATGATGGATCTCTTCCGGCTTTATTATCAGACACTGGAAAACAGAAAAAAGAACGATTCAAACGGGATCAAAATCGATGGTGCTTCTCACATTTCATAAAGTTATAATGGATCTCTTCCAGCTTTATTATCAGACACTGGAAAACAGAAAAAAGAACGATTCAAACGGGATCAAAATTGATGGTGCTTCTCACATTTCATTCGTTCGTTCGTTTCGTTCCCATGACCTTCTCTTACTTAATCGTAAGAGCTTGAAAATCATCTAACACTAGATTTTTTGTCAAAACAGAACAAATAAGTTCAAATGCGTTGAGTTTGTCTTGTATAGTTTAAAAGACCCTATAGCCACCTTCATGTTACATCAATAGATTTTTAAAATCAGCACCAAACAGTATACCAAAACAAACCCAATTAACCCATACTCGATGGGTTCGTCTGGTTTAGCGAGATTTCATGGACTTCTTTCAGTGTTATCTGTTCCAAATTCCTTATTAGAACGAATCAAATGAATGCCTGCTTTGTTATAGGACTACAGAAATTATCTAACACCAGGGTAACTCTCAAAATAGAAGAAATGATTCCAAGCTTGATAAGTTTAACTTGTTTATTTCAAAGGTTTCCATACCTTCAATTTCCATTATTAAATTCAAAAAATCATCTAGCACCAAAAAATATACTAAAACAAACCGAAGCAACCCACACTCAATGGGTTTTTCTGGGTTAGCTTAGGATTTCTCATGGACTTCTTCCCACTATCTGGTTTACTGAATTTGAGAGAGATCGAGTTTCTTTACATGACGAATTTTGTGAAGAGCGGCCTTCAACTGCCGTCAACGAAAATAATGTGGCTACTGTTAAGCGGTTAATTAAAGAAAACCCCCGGATTACCTATGAGACAATTTGAGGACTATTGGGGATAAGTATGAGCCAAATTCAGAAAATTTTACACGAAGAATTGAAAGTTCGGAAACTTTGTTGTTGGATCCCTCATGAACTGAAAGCGGAGCAGAAGCGGGTTCGCGTGGAATGGTGCTCACAAATGCTACTGAAGTACGACCACGGACATTCTAATTCTGTTTATGAGATTGTCACAGGAGACGAAACGTGGATTTATTGTGTTGAACCCGAAAAAAAACAGCAATCTTGTGAATGGGTGTTTGAAAATGAGAACAGGCCAACAAAAGTGAGTGTGTGGCAGTCAACTACATAAAACTATAGATGAACATTATGTTGAGGCCTCATTATCCTATTCCTAAGATGCGTGGTATGACGTCGCGAAAAAGCTTTTGCCGTAGAACGATAATGTAACCATAACATCATAGGTAAAGAATTATTTCAGTTACAAATCCCCCTAAATATTTAGGCTAAATAAACATTTTGTAATCATAGTACTTGAAAAATCTTAACAAAGTGTTGATTTTCACTTTTTGTTTAAATGGCTATAATTTTTAGAGTGCAGGTAAAACATTTTTTTCATATTTTTAGAGAACCACTATCCTTTGGCCCTTCATCCGTTTTCGGCTTGATGTTGATTTATGGGACACACTGTATAATATGTGTACTAAATTTTGTTATCATAATTATTTCGAACTTTCCCCCACTTAAAAGCAATTTTATAGATGTATTCACATCAAAAATGTATAATGTGCGAGCTTCTTACTTAAATCGCTTACTCTAAAAATACAATGGTACTTAAGAATTATTAAAGGCCATTGTATTAAAATTAAAATAAAATACAAAGATGGAAATGGATGGAAATGGATCAAGATTAACATCTGTTTATTTACCTTTATACTAGTTAAGCTAAAAGCTGTAATGCGGTTAAACCTAGTTTTAGCCGGTTAGGTTAAAAGCCGAAGTGTATAGTGAAGACATATAAAAAACAGGTGATTTAACTGATAACCATTGCCCATAAACTCCAAAGATGCTAAGAGTATGCTAATTTCATGTGGCAGAAACATCTACCCTTCCTTACCTTTGAAACCTTAACATTAAAGAGACTGATGCTATTGCTTCAGGGAAAGTAAGGCAGTGGTACCAAATTCGGGAAAGACCTTTTAGAGCTCTATCAACCGTCTGCTAATTTACAATCACCTTTAAAATATACTGAGAATTAAGCGATATGTAAATTCCCTTCCACGGAAAATTGAGCCATGAAGGTTAACAAACTTTCCACTCCTATAAATAGAACATACTTCTCATAATTATTATAATAATTCTATGGTTACAAATAAGCTTTAATTAACATCTTGATTTAAATTAGTTCGGCGCGGTTAAACAATGTTATCTATGTTATTAACTCAATATAATTATTTGATAGAATTCTTGTCAACCACTTATGTATGATGACCGCCCCGTTGGTCGAGTGGTTAGCGACCCTGACTACGCAATCAATGGGGTCCGGGTTCGATTCCCGGCAGGGACAGGGATTTATGTGATGAGCACAGGTGTTTGTATTTCTGGGTTTGGGTGTTTATTAAATATATTAAAGTATTTATATATGTATTTCTATGTATTAGTATAGTTGACTGACACCCATACTACAAGCATATAATTTGCTTACTTTGAGGTTAGATCAATTTGTGTAATTTGTCCAGTAATATTTATTTATTTATTTATGCAATTCCTATTTATAATCCTCCAATATACTCGTATCTTTATTCCAATCCACACATAGTATAATTTTCTTCTTAGAGCTTTTCATGATATTTTCTGATAATAATTCTAATTTATTAAGGAAAATTTCAACGTTTTCAACTGGGTCTGCGATTTATGCAAATTATTATTAAATTAATATAATCTATAATTTCAACAGCACAACATTCAAAAAATCAACTGATAAAGTGCGTATCAGGCCTCGCGAAATGTAAGATTCCGACGTTGCCCCTCACAATAATGCGGACTAAGAAAAGGGCTTAAATATATATTGGTGTGTATGTAATTTAAATAAAGATCTCATTTCTGTAGCTACATAAGTGTTGGCTCAAGCTCCTTTGGATTAATAGACCATCTGATGTTTTGCCAGGCAGATCGTAAGAGGCGAATGATTGGCTACGCGAGTCACTACTGTCGTGCCTACAAGTATTAGGTAGTAGTATTCTGCAATTTGTATTTCTGCTGCAATAACGTCTATGCCTGTCATTGACGTGTTCAGGTTTAGATAGTAAGGTAGCCGGTAAACTTATGTATGTAGCATAAAGATCTCGCTCTAAGGTTAGCAACGCATCACTAACATATTTGGTGTCTATAGACGATGTCTGACTCTGTCCATCAGGAGAGCTATCTGCTTTTTGCTATTCATTCACCAACGAACTTCATATTGCTTGCCAAAAAAATATGTTAAATATAATGACTGTAAAAAAGCAAAAAAATTCCGCCAGGCCTCATCATATAAACCTAAGAAGCAATATGTTATTAAAACTATTATATCAAAAGATAATAAAATAGCAGAAGAAACAGTACAAGTGTGAAATTTAAAACAATAATTATGGCGGAGTTTCACCAAGTGCTGACGATGGAGAGTATAAATTATAGACTATAAAATGCAGTTAACAAACTATAATTATTATTACTTAATATCGCAATCAATCCAAAATCACTGTTTAAATTATTATTTAACTTATCTTTATAATTTAAACAAATTATTAACAAAGTATATATTAATAGAATATTTTATCATGAAATAGTATGTTTTAAAAAACTCAAAAGAAAATCTACAATTATTTATCTTACAGTTATTATTAACATCATAATAATAATCATAATTACAGTTTTTATTGATTTACGAGTACCTATCTTTATAATAAAGAAATAGTTTTATAAACTTACTAGCTGTTGCCCGCGACTTCGTCCGCGTGGACTTCGTTTACTCCGCACCGCACCTCCCCCGTAGGTGATAGCGTGATAATATGTAGGTATTATGTTGACCCGACCTGTTAGTAATATTCATGCAAAATTAGAAGTAAATCCATGCAGTACTTTTTGAGTTTACCCCGGACAAACAGACAAAAATTCTAAAACTATATTTTTGGCTTCGATATCGATTGTAGATCACGCCCAAAGTATCCTTTTAAAAAAATAATCAATGTACAGTTTTGACTTTTTTACGATTTTATTATATGTATAGATTAAAATGATTTTATTAAATTTGAATTTATCTCAATTTATTGGTTATTATTTAAGTGTAATCAAATTAATTAAATTGTAGACATTAATTGAAATTGATATTTTGTAATTTTAATGTATTGACTACAGATATTTTATTTTATTACTATGATTACAATTTTCATTACTATTTGAAATACTCTATTAATATTCTTAATTTCTAATTTTAGCTAGAATAAATAACACCAAATATATAACACTAAATAGACACCAAAAATGTTAATGGTACGTTGCTATCTTGTGGCAAGGTCTAATGCCACATGTATAAATTTGCCGACAACCTTACCTTCCAAACCGGAGTACGATAATGATAAACACTGACGCTATTGCGGCAGGAATAAGTAAGGCGGTGGTACCAAACCCGGGCGAGACAATGCAGAACTCTAGATAGATACTTAGATCTAGCTACTAATGTTTAAGTGGGGATGGTATCTTTGATCAAAAGACAATAGTCTTAATCCCTAGTTTATATGTCACTTCGATTTTACACTTGAATGACATGTTTGATCCCTTAGGTGCTAATTAAAAACATAATAATATTAAAAACGGTCGTTAAAATACGTTTTTGGGAACATTTCAATATTATCATTAGTTGCGTGACTAACGCATAATATTAATTTAGCGCGAAAGCTTTCATTCTTGTCTGATGTCATTAAAATAATTATGTTTCTGATTATACTTAAATACTATATAACTGTATATAAAAATAGTCAGATAACGAAGACGTAAACAACGGGACAAATCGTGAATAAATAAGTACAAATTATATATGTTTTTATACAATATGTTTTTTTATACTTAGTATAATTTATACATATTGTTACAAATAATCTAGAAACGTGTTAAATTGGAACGCTGGAGAGATCTAGAAATAAAAGAAAGAGATAGCTACTCCTATTGACAAACAAATAGTTGACCTAAGCTATGCCATAATGGACTTTGTGTTATATAGCATAAGGTTGAAAGTAGCGTGTACTAGGATTTATGAGTTATAACTTATTTACAATAAGAAGTGATAAGAAGTATTCATTGTTTCCCGATACATTTAGATTTTTCTGGATTCAGGTAGAATTTTACCCTGGGTATAAATAGAGATGTGTTGCACAAATACAGAGCAGTTTTTATAAAGCGATCGAGAGCGATACTGCTGTGTTGCGAAGCTACACAAGGATAGTGACCGCCCCGCGCTGTAATTGTTAAATTATGCAGTCAACGTCGTCGTGATGAATTACTAGCTGCAGTTACTAAATTTAATAGAAGAAACCGTGACAACAAACTTAACTCTGAACATTTAGGAATTGGAGGACGTCGTGTGCCTGTATTTGTCAGCGAACATTTAACACCAACTAATAAGCAACTCCATGCAGTGGCTCGTAAGAAAGCAAAAGAAATTGGTGCTAAGTTTGTGTGGGTAAGAGATGGTAGGATTTTTGTTAGAAAAGACGAACAAAGTCATGCTGTTTATATTAAAAATGAAGAAAGTTTAAAACTAATTGTGTAGTGATAATTACATAATGTTATGGTAAATTAAGTATAAAAATGGCTGTGTCTATTTATTATCAAAACGTGCGTGGTTTAAGAACCAAGACGGAGGATGTTCTAAAAAACATAGTGATAAATAATTTTGATTTGATTTTATTTACCGAAACGTGGTTAAACTGTAATATTATGAATAGTGAATTTGTAGATAAGCGTTATGTTGTATATAGAAAGGATCGATTGTTTTCAGGGACTTCAAAGAAGGACGGAGGAGGTGTTATGGTAGCAGTATCTAAACATATCCCTTCTTCGAGACATCTAAATTGGGAAAGTAATGCAGAGGATTTATGGGTATCAATTGATGACAAACACAACAGCACAATCAAGAAAATTTCTATCTGTGCTGTTTATTTGCCTCCTCCGGTTTCCTTTGAATCTCTGACTAGCTTTTTAGAAAACACTACCAACGTCATAGATAAATCAGATAGAGTCATAATACTAGGTGACTTTAATCTGGGTTTCATTGGTTGGGTTCGTGAGTCAAATAGCAACCAATGTAATGCAACAAACTATGATTCTAAATTGGGACTGTCTCTTGTTGACTTTATGGCGGTTAATAATTTATCTCAAATGAATGATACACCTAATGTTGATGGTAGAATACTGGACCTAGTTCTTTCCGACATAGATAGTTTGCAGGTGAACAAATCTATAAATGTACTAAGTGAAGTGGATCAAAAACATCCCCCTATTTCAATATTGATCTCGCAACACACTCTTGACTTTCTTAAACCGGCAATAAGCTATAGATACAACTACTTTAGAGCAGACTATACCAGGATCATAGCATACTTAAAGAGCATTAATTGGTATGCGCAACTAGGAGATGGTGAAAATGTTAACGAAATGACTAGTTTATTTTATCACTTTTTGAACATAGCTATAAACTCTTTCATTCCAAAAACAAAGATTAAATCTACAAAATTTCCGTCATGGTTTAGTAATTCGTTAATAAAGATAATTTCTGAAAAAAACAAAAAAAGGTTAAAACATTTCAAATATAAAAATCCTCGTGACCAACTAGAATACGAACTTCTTCGTGAACGTGCTCATTATGTAGCTGGCCAATGCCTTCAGAGATTTAAGAAAAGAATTGAATATGATATATCCAGAAATCCGAAAAGCTTTTGGCGTTTTATCAAAGACAGGCGAAACGAATATACTGGTATCCCAGCTGTAATGCATCAAGCCGATCGCACTGCAACGACTGGGCCGCAAATTGCACAGATGTTTGCAAATAATTTTTCGTCTGTATTTGAAAAAGTAAAAGTAAACGACAACATTGACAATATTGCGTTTAGTAATGATTCAATTTTAAGTAATGTAAAAGTGACAGAACGGGACATTATAGGTGCAGCCAAAAAACTGGATATCTTCAAAGGAGCTGGCCCAGATGAAATTCCTCCGATTTTTGTCAAGCGTTGTGCCCCTGCTTTATCTTTACCACTCTCAATGATTTTTAACCGATCTCTGGGCGATGGAGTATTTCCAGATGTTTGGAAAAGTTCTAAGATAGTTCCAGTGTTTAAAAAAGTAGTTACTAATGATGTCAGTAATTACAGACCAATTTCGATTATTTCGTGCATTCCGAAATTATTTGAATCCCTGATATGTCCAATTATTACGCGTCATTTGAGTACATGCATATCAAAACATCAACATGGGTTTAAAAAAGGCCATTCGATTGAAACTAATCTTGTATCGTTTATGTCTCATCTCTGTAAAGAAATTGATAAAGGCCATGAGGTTGACGCTATCTATATGGACTTTTCTAGTGCATTTGACAAAGTCTGTCACTCGCGTCTTATAAATAAGCTAAATAGATACGGGGTGTGTGGATCCTTGCTAGAATGGTTCCGATCTTATTTAGCAAAAAGACTCCAGTTTGTGGTAGTAAATAGCTACAAATCGGACACTTATGTAGCCGAGTCAGGAGTACCACAAGGATCCCATCTAGGTCCTATCCTTTTCATTGCCTTTATTAACGACAGAAATACTTAACTCTGAATTCTGTCTTTTTGCTGACGATTTAAAAATATACAGAACAGTAAATCAACTTTAGACTCAGAACTTATCCAATGCGATTTAAACAAAATGAGTAAATGGTGTCAGTTATATGGAATGATTCTGAACACGAAAAAATCCTATCATATCAAATTTTCGAGAAAGCTTAAACCTTTTACGTCTTCGTATAAATTGAACTCTGTTATGTTGGAGCAGGTTAATGAGATTCGGGACTTGGGCGTAATAGTAGATAGTCAAGTAAAATTTAAACCTCATATTAACGCTATTATCAAAAAGGCTGGAAGAATGCTTGGATTCTTAAAACGGAATACCAAGGGTTTTACGTCTGTCAAAACCAAGATCGTCATATATAACTCCTTGGTTCGCAGTCATCTAGAAATTGCATCAGTAGTTTGGAGTCCTCAATATATCACTTACTCGCAACGTATTGAGAGTATACAACGCTCTTTCACCAGGCATCTAGCTTTTCATTCCTCTGGCATTTCCCACCGTGCGACCTATAATATCCGCCTTAAACACTTTGAAATGATGTCACTCAGCAACCGTCGTATATTACTTAGCATTATGTTTTTAAAAAAGATAATTTCTGGTATCATAGATTGTGACCACCTACTTCAAAGTGTTTATATAAATGTCCCATACAACTATCCACGGCATCCTATAACTAAGACTTTTTATATCTCTGTCAGTAGAACAAGCCTCTTAAGTAATTCACCTCTGCCTAGGATTTGTGCCGAATATAATCGAGCATGTGCGAGTTTATTAGGTATCAAAAAAAAGTTGTCTGCGTACTTGCTTTCTAAGTAGGTAATTAAAATTTTATATATTATATAATTATTAATAATAAAAATATATATAATAATAATAATAAAAAATAATAATAAAAATATATATAATTCTTGTTATTGTTATAATATATTGGTTAATTTATCGTTTTTATTTTTTACTTCTGTTATCTGCAATAACATGTCGTAGTTTTTAAGAGAATGTTGTACACGTCTTTTATTGGCATGCATACAAGAGCCTACTTTAATGTAAGATCATATTTAAATGTATTGTATGTACTGCTGTTGATGTGTCAAATAAATAAATAAATAAATACTTGAAGTGGCCCGTGCGAAGCGAGAAGTGTTCTATTGTGTAATAGGTTAAATTCAGTGATAGTACAGTGAGTGACTAGTGTTAATCAGAGTATTTTAATATTACGTTGCGTTGTTTTGTGTATCTGTATTATAAATACACGGATTTAATATAAGTGGTGTTTTCTTACAATTACGAACCCGAAGTACGTAACAATTTAATAAAATCGTAGGAAAGTCAAAACTGCATATTGAATAATTTTTTAAAAGAATACTTGGGGCGTGATCTACAAACTATATCGAAGCCAAAAATATAGTTTTTTAGAATTTCTGTTTGTCTGTTTGTCTATAACGAAGACAAAAACAACGAGACGAATCGTGAATAAGTAAGTACAATTATATATGTTTTTATACAATATATTTTTTTATACTTAGTATAATCTATACATATAATAAAATCGTAGGAAAGTCAAAACTGTATATTGAATATTTTTTTAAAAGAATACTTGGAGCGTGATCTACAATCAATATAGTTTTTTTAGAATTTTTGTTTGTTTGTCTGTTTGTCTATATGTATGTCCGGGGTAAACTCAAAAAGTACTGCATGGATTTACTTCAAATTTTGCATGAATATTACTAACAGGTCGGGTCAACATATAGGCTACATATTATCACACTATCACCTACGGGGGAGGAGCTGTGCGGAGTAAACGAAGTCCGCGCGGACGAAGTCGCGGGCAACAGCTAATTGTAAAATATTTATTATTCTTGTATTTATTGGTGCACAATAAAGTGTATTCATACATTCATACATTCATTCATTCATTCACACATTCATTCAGGCATTCATTCATACATTCATTCATTCATTCATACATACATATATACATACATACATACATACATACATTCAATCATTCATTTATACATACATTCATTCATACATACATTCATTAATTCATTCTTTCATTCATTAATGCATTCATAAGTTCATTCATTCATTCATTCTTTCTTTCATTCATTAATGCATTCATTCGTTCATTCATTCATTCATACATACATTCATTCATTCATGTTTTGGGGTAAACAAGGTAAACACGTGGGACAATGGGAAAAAGTGGGATTTTTTAAGTAGGACAAAGACAAGTGGAACGATCGAGGCATAAATCGCAAAATTTTAGTAGATGCTCGGAATCAGGTGGGTGATGTGTTACCACCCCGGTACTTCGGATAAGAACGTAAAGCTGTCGTTCCCGGTTATCGCTATAAAATAGACGATCATCATTAACGTGTCAATGAAGTGCGGTATAGGGATCACCACACATCTCGACAGCCGACAACTCGCCAATCGATGTGAACTAGAAAGTTTTTAGATGTCTGGTTCACTCTGTAACCCTCCAAGGGAACTGACATCATGATACACTCCATCATTCACGTAATTTACAAGTAACAATTTCTTTTATTAAATGATCATTAAAAAAGAAAAAATTTAAGATCTAAACCCTGCGCCAGCAAAGGCATTATTATTTAGATCAAATGAAATGAAATTTAATAGAGCTTAAGTAATACAAGCCTTAAGATAATCGGTTTTAAATTGCTTGATCTTTAGTGTTATAAAAAATTTAAAACCTTTTTAGGTCTTCATTTATATATAGTATTTATTTTACTATTGAGCGACTGTAGCCAAAATTTAAACATATATTACACAAAAAAGGCTCTTTTACGTTAAACAAATGAGTCTATCCGTAGAGAAAATATTAAATACTAGCTGCCGCGTGCAGTCCACTGCATTATAAATGTTTTTGGCAAATCCCGCGGGATCATCTAAACTTTCCGGGATAAAAAGCCTATGTGCTATTCCAGGTTATCATCTACCTGTATGCCAAATTTCATTCAAATCCGTTCAGTAGTTTTTGCGTGATTGAGTAACAAACATCCATCCATCCATCCAAACATCTGAACTTTTGTATTTATAATATGACTAGCTGGGCCCGCGACTTCGTCCGCGTGGAAAAAATTCTAAAATAAAAACCCGCATAGTTCCTGTTTCCGTGGGATTTCCGGGATAAGAACTATCCTATGTCCTTTCTTGGGTCTCAAACTATATTTGTACCAAATTTTATCCAAATCGGTTCAGTGGTTTGGCCGTGAAAGCGCAACAGACAGACAGACAGACAGAGTTATTTTCGCATTTATAATATTAGTATGGATTATAGGTAATATAGATACTCGTATATACGAGTATCTATATTATCTGATGGTAGTAGTAATAATATATCTGTGGTCCCAGGAACAATTTTTTTTGGTAATACTAAGCTACATTTTCGTGAACAGCTTCGTTTTGACGAGACGACCATCTTTATCAAACTAATAAAGCCCCCTAGCTTCGAAGATACTAATTTGATGAAGGAAAAATATTGATTAATAACAATAATTATTTTTTTACTATGATCGCTTAGTTATTTTATGAATAAATAATAGTTTAAAAAACTAAAAACACGCTTTAAAAAAAAAACAAACTAAAAAATAGAAAATCCGATAAATCTACAAAGTTTGAACGAAATCTGGCCGTTTAAAGTGGGTCAAAATCGCGCCCAAAGAAGTCGGTTACAAACAAACATACAAACATACAGGTCAAAAAACTTCAAATTAGTGTATTGTCATCGGTCCTCCTTTTTTTAAGATAGAAAAGATGTCTTTCAAGTTAAGAAGAAGTGTCTCATCAAAATGAAGCTATTTACAAAAAATCAGCTTGTTATAATAAAAAAAAGTTTGTTTCTGGGACCACTGTCTACGTGTATGTCATATTAATGTAGCGTGTGTAATGTTTATTTTTATTGATTGAATGTATTTATTTTTATTGAAAAAATATAATATTTCTGCCGTCCTCAGCAATGTAAACTTTAAATGTACCAAATTTCATACACCTCCGTTCACGCAATTGCATTAAAAAGTGATACAAAGTTATCCCTTCACATTTTAATATATTATAGAAGATATGATTAAGATAGCTATCAAGCAGATGGCTCCCCTGATGAAAAGAGAAACCATCGCCTATAGACACCATTTATAGGCGATGATTCTCTTCCGTAGATGGCGTCTATAGGCGATTGTCTCTCTGATATTAATTGGGCGTTGCTATTTATATAACGCCGAATGCATAAAATTACCAATAACCTTACTCTCTAAACCATAACCCGAAAATAGCATGCGTTAACACTATTGCGACAAGAATAATGATTTTACTAACTTTACCAAATGCAGCTATATAAATTTGAATGTTTTGCAAATGCTTGTAATTTGTGCATTTGATATTTACGTAGATCCGAATAGCCTTTGTTGTCTAAGAGAAAACTAAACTTCGGAAAATGTACAACACAAAACATGGTGACCCAGAAATCCATCATTGAATAAATATTATAGTAGTAAGTCAAATGCACTTGTGGACCTTTGTTCTTGATTTCCTGTGAGTACAGCCTCTCTCTTGGGATGTTTCAAGTACAAAGCAAACTAGTATTCAGTTAGAATTGAGAGAGAATATGAATTAGGAGCTTTTAAATTAACTTTGAACAATCAAGTTAATTTAAAACAGCAAGTTTTGCCGTCGTTCATTTTAACAACGACCTATAGTCTACATACCGTTGTTATCTTTTACAAACGAGAAAACCACACGTTTATTTGTTATCCTTTGATAAAATTTAGATGGCTCTGTGAAATAGTAAATATAGAATTAAAAGTGCTGAATAAGTCAGGGAACCGGTGAAATGTTGTGGTTTTAATGTGTTTAAGTTAAGGATATTAAAGTGCTTATCACAAAGAAAATAAAATAAAAAAATGGTGTGGTGTCGCGGGACACCAGGTAGGAACGAACTTCCTTCGGCTAAACGGCACTACTCGCTTGTGTACGCGACTGTCGCGCCTGCGCACGTCTCATTTAACGCTTTTATTCCACGCATTTTTCTTACGGTTTTACTATCACATTTTTTTCAGTTCGGTCGCGCAGCAAAATCCCTATCCCCTCCAAGCCTGCCGTAAGGAACTTCGTTCCAAAATCTTATATTAACCTATACGTGTAGCTATATCTAGTATTTTGATGAGAAAATGTCGAAAACTTTTAACGAGTCAATGACATAAAAAGCATTTATTTAGACATCCAACTTTGCTAATTGTATCAACTAGCTCTACGGCATTTTCCGTAAAGCCATTATACTGGTAATTAAATTCCTAATAAAATTCCGAAAACTATACAAAAATTACCAATTGGAAAATTTAATATTGATTTAAATAAATCAAACAAAACATACTAATAATGTCATGTTAATTTTTCTACTTAAGGTTAAAGGTTTCGTCCACCTGAGCAACATTACTCACGAGATGGCGCTTTTCCTCCGAAAAGTGTTTTTATTTATTTTAATAAAATTAGCAAGAAATAAATTATATTTTATGTAGTTTTGCGAATTTTCCAGGTGGTTCTTACTATACTCCAAATATAAATTTATCAATAAATAATGACAATTTTGAGAAAAGGTGCAAGTAAGTTATTCTATAGAATATATAATAATACACGTATACTAGTATCAAGCACACATACATAAATATAAAAATTTAATAACTCTACAACAAAAATCACTGTTCTGAAAGTTAACTTAATAGCACCTTCGTCCTATATATAGTCCAAAAGGAGTCCTTTTTTTTATTATAATTTTGTTTGCATTGGTAGCAGATAATACCTGTTATCAAATTATTTCTTTTAAAAATATGATTATTAGTTGCAGCTAAATGGACTTTTTCTAAAATTTATTACAAATACTCGTATATAGTATAAACATTTTTTATCTTCAGGAACCTCAGGAACCTCAGAAACCTCAGGAAGGGCAAACATTTTTGTTGATTTTTACTAATTAATTTATTATTATTAATATATTAATTTAGGGATCATTATTTCTATCATCATTTCTATTATAGTTATCAGTTATATTTGATTTCTGATTGGTTGTTGCTAAATCATGTTCAAATTTATTCATTTTCAAATACATATATGTAGGTAAAAATTTAGACAAAAAGCTAGTTGGCTATTCCCTCCTCATGCTGATTGTAGGAAGCAGGAGTAAAATCCACAAAATATCATTTAACGCGGGTGATTGGCAATTCTACTTTAACTTTTGAGGAAATGACAACATTATTTTGCCAAATAGAAGCTTGTTTGAATTCTCGGCCAATTTCAAGAATAACTGACAATCCTGATAATCCAATCCCACTAACACCTGGGCATTTTTTAATAGGCGAACCGCTGGTTTTAGCACCTGACGTCAACTACGAAATTTCTAACATCACGAGCCTTCGTAGGTGACAACTTACCCAAAAATCCAAACTCTGTTTTTTGCCCGTTACAAAAAAAAATGTTGCTTGTAAATGTTTTATAAATATTCGAGTAGTGTAATAATTTGATTTTACATCTATGTTTGTTTATTTACCATTTACCGTTGTTTTGTATTTAGCACATTTTCAATCAGATTATTTTTGTTGTTTTAGGTTATAAATTTCATTTTTGCAATTATTTTACAATTGAACATTTATTGTTTTAGGTTATTGTATTTACAGTTCATTGCTTATTTGTATATAGTGATGAATGGTGGGCTGCGTTAAGGAAAATTTAAAAAAAAATTTCCTTGGTGGGCTGTATGTCTGATGACGTGAGCTTGCATTCATGTTGTATAGATGACGTTGTGCCATTTCAAGATAGCGCTATCGTGTTATAGCATCGCTTTTATTTTATTCTTCGCCCATTGCTCATTACGAGCACACTTTTTTGATACCTGTTGAAATATCTAAATGTATTATATTATTATAGTTCAGTATAAATATAAATATTAACGGGACAAATTACACTTATTGATCTAACCCCAAAGTAAGCAAATTATTTGCTTGTGTTATGGGTGCTAGTCAACGATACTAATACATTTCAATTTTTTTACAAGCAAGTAATTTAAAGCATTCTTTTTTACCTCGTTGGATAGCTAGAGAATTATAGATGTTTCTTTATAAAGTAGTAGTACAGTACCATAAACTAAATAAAATCTTTTAAGTTGGACAAGTGGTCAAACTTAAGAGATTTTATTTAGCATAAACTAAATCGAATTTCGGCCACAGGCGATTGCTAGTATGCTTAAATACGGAATGTTCAGGGTGATAGACAAGCTTATCAGTGTAGTGCTTTTTTCAGTAAATAACTAAATTAAAAAAATAAAATATTTTTTAAACGACTTATTAAATAATATTGTAAACTAGCGACTTGCCCGCGGTTTCACCCGCATAGCTTTAATTCCTGTGAGAATATCGGTAAGGTTTGTATACTAAAACCTTCCTCAAGAATCAATTTATATACTTAAAAAAACCCGCATCAAAATTCGTTGCGTAGTTTTAAAGATTTAGCATACATAGGGACATATGGACATAGGGACAGACAGAGAAAGCGACTTTGTTTTGTACTATGTAGTGATGCATTAATCCTAATTCATCGAGAAAAACTCATGTAAGCATTTGGCATGTTTCGATCATTCTATTTTGAAAAAACTTAGCACTTTAACTCCTGAATAAAATTGCTGCGTTCACATATACACAGGCACGCAAATACAATTTGCGTGCGTGTGTGTATGTGATAGCTAGTCACGAGGCGGTCATATTACAATCCGTACATCCATTTAAGAGTACCGAAGAAGCAAACATACGCACTTAACAGACTTTCATTTACACATTGTTTTTTTAAATAATATTTATTCGACGTAGGTACATTTAAGAACACTTGTCGACGTCAAAAAAACATATCACAACAAAATATAAAAGACAATTTATACAATATTTGTAAAATACGATTCATAAAAATCACGTCAACCAGAGAGAATTTTGTTTTGCTTACAGAAATGACCAATTATTTAAAAAAAAAAATTAAATAAAATATATATTTTAAAATTATAATTTTAAGCAAACATGAAGACGGACATTTATAAAATTAATAAAAATATGTCAATTAAATGTCATAATTACAAAAATTAGATCTAGTGATGTCAACAATAAATTACTATTAATTTATAAATAAAATTGGCAATTAATAATTGTAATTAGATTTAATTAAAAATGTCAAAATGAAATAAAAAAATTAAATATAAAGTTAAATACCCGTAATTAATTGCAAGTTTTTACATTTAAATTCAAAATTCATTTAGAAAGTTAAAACACAAAACTGTTATAAAAATGGTAGTAATATCAAAATAAATTTTAAATAAATGTCAAAAAAAACATGATCACAATATTCTATATACCAAAATACAAAAGCCAATTAAAATACCAACCAATTAAATAAATTATTATATATTAGCTATTTCCAAGCCTCTTTGTCATTTACAAAATCCTGTATTTTGTAATAGCCCTTTTTGCATAATTTTTGTTTCACAATTATTTTAAATCTGCAATAAGGCAATTCTATAATATCGTCAGGAAGTGTATTGTAAAAACGAACGCTTTGGCATAATATGGTTAATATTTATATTCAGTACAAAACCTCCCTTTATCTACATAGTTAACTGTAATCCTTATCCAGTCTTCCAGTCAGGCGCTGTGCCTCCGCATTCCATTCTAATTAGTGATATCCAGAATGATTACCATGGAACAAAGGCATTAGGAAAGATGAATGTGAAGGCCGTGCTCAGTGCCGTGCGATTTTCTTTGTTCAAACGATGATATATTCACTTAAATACAACATTTGTTACGTTAATACAAACATTTGCAGCGTCAAATTATCACGAGCTTTTGTTTTGGCGATACAATGTGTTTTAACTGGGTGCAAGGATGCCAAAACACTCATTATAAAAATACTCATTTTTATGTATGCTTATTTAAATATATATTTTTTGTTATTGTAAAGTTGGTAGTTGGAATATTGATAAGTAGTTTTAATTTTCCCGTATTGGTTTGGGCTCCTTTGAAGAATAGACCAGCTGCCGTTTTTCCAGGCAGGTCGTAAAAAGGCGACCGATTGGCTATATGTGTCACTATCTTAACTACTAGGTAGTAGAGTTCCGCAACTACTCGCCCAGGTATTTAGTACCACCGCCTTACCTATGATATACCTAAATGACATTTCACACAGCGCATTTTAGGAGTTTCTTTTTACTGCGTGGCTACATATATCAGCCTACGGCGAAGGTTTGCGTTATTGGAATTTGAGTCGCGAACTACGTTGCGATGATTGCTTGCGTCACAATAACAGTGATCATCAAACTGCGGGCCGCAACTGATGTTTGTGAAGTCAGCGACAAAGCAAATAAGAATAGGTTAAATGTTTATAGTGTGGAACAATAAAAGCCCGAGTTTGCATTATTGGATAGGCAACTTCGAAACCTTATGGCGCATCCACATTTGTAACATAACAGAACGGACTACGTGGCATCGCTACAGGATATGTTACGCAAAATGTGGACGATATAGGTTGTACTGACACGGTCACAAGCCATGTACGATGAAATGTTACAATTAGAGTAGATGCATGGTATCGGTCGCGTGGCGTGGTATCGATGGCATCGCTACGTGGCACACATTACATGCCTAAATAATGATAAAGAAAATGAGCAGCGGTGAGGTGCGGGCGGGAGACATGCCGACCGGGATACGTCATGACTTGATCACTCCTACCCCGTGTCTGTGTCTGTCATCGGGCGTACTTCGACGCGTGTCATAAATGCAAGTGTGGACGTCTCCTGGTCCGCGGACAATAGCGAAAATACTTTAAAAAAAATGACTTTCGATGGATCGGCTATAATACCTGATTTAGATGTGTAACAGTACATAGACCAGCATCCACACTGGGCCCGGCTAGCTGATCGTAAATTCTTACATTTTCCTGCCATTTATTCTGTGTTCGGTAGTTTCTTTCAGTATTCGGAATGGATTGAACCGTACTGCAGCTTGTGACAATTGTTCTCGTAACAAAATACGTCCACATTGATCGGTACTGACACGTGTGTCTGATACGATCACGAGCTAATGTACGGTAAATTGTTACAAGTGTGGGTGCACCTTTATAGTGCGCGTGAATCGACGCGCACTTTACCAATTTGAACTATTTGGATTAATTCCTACCGCCGAATTTCACTATCAGACATCGCGACAAAATTCAAAGTTTCATCCTCACCATCTCGATATCTACAAATTCACAACACTTTTTTCCCCCACTACTCTTATGTGGAACCAGCTATCGGCAGAAATTTTTCCGAACGGATGCTTATGGACTTATTATTCCGACTTATGGACCTGCAAGAAAAGAGCTTACTCATTCTTAAAAGGTCGCCAATATCTATGGGCGGCGATAATCACTTATCATCATCCGTTTGCCCCCTCTTCTATAAAAAAATATTTTATTTCATTAGATAGCAAGCAAGTAAATGGCTCTCTTGATGAAACGAAACAACCATCGCTTATGAACACTAAAAATGGTGACGGTATTTTGTTAGCCGTGTGGTAGGGGTGGAATTTTAAATTAATAAGTTAAAGGGCTACCTTATCTTCCAAATTGGAACACGATAGTGCTGATGCTATTGCGACAGGAATAGGTACAGCAATGGTACCAAAATCCGAACGAGATAAAAAGAAACTCTGCCATCTAATTGGTAGTCTCGATGTTATGTTAAACCTTTGAAGAGATACCAGATGTCTCACATGAAAATAGTTCAAGATTAATTATTTCATACTAAACATTACAGTCGGTTTAGCGGTTTAATAGTGAAAGCGTAACAGATAGACAGATAAACATAAAGACAAGCTAACTGACGTAATAAACCAGACAGACTTTTGCATTTATAATATTAGTATATATAGTATGGTTAAAAGTACATAAATTTAAATATATAATTTCAGTTATTTTACTTAAATGTCCAATTCCAATGAGAAATGCAAAAATCTTCAGAAATAGGGATCGAGAAAGATGACTATGATGCCATCTGGTGGGAAAAAATTAGAAGTAATGCGATGTAAACAGTTTGTTGAATATTTTATATTATTTAAATAAATAAAAGTATTTTCAATTGTTACATTTTTTTACTAAAATTAATTTTTGTCATGTCCTCGTCAAAAATAACTTGTATTTATGAGTGTTCATACTTGCCATATAAAAGTAATACGGAGATTAAATTTTACCGTTTCCCGTCTTCCCGTATCTTCATACGCAAAAAATGAATAAATGCAATGAAAAATAACGTGTAAGTAAAATATTTTTTATGATAACTTTAATTAATAATAATTTTTCTTAATTAACAATAATAAATAACAGGCGGTAAAATATTAGTCGAGTTTTTTTTCCTTTCGTCCCAAAGGGGCAGGCTAAGACCAGAGGCCATGCTGCCTTATCAGTCGTTATCTTACTTCATGAGTAATAGAGATAATTATGAATTTATTCCGTAGATAAGTGTTTTAGATTACCCCGTCAAAATATCTTACTTATCATATTCTGATGCAATTACGGTCCTAAAACAATGGATGAAGCAAAAATGGAACTCTCACTATAGTCACATAATTCAAACTGAAAACAAAGGTCTTTGGTATGATTCACATAGGATCCAAATCAACAGTGCTGCTTGTTCTCATTGTAACCTGTAAGAGGATTTTTCCACCTTTGATTGCTCATCTTCGGCATTCAGCGCCTTGTGTTGTTGGATCAGCCAATAAAAATTTATGGTTCTCCTGATTTAGTCCCGCGATCGACCACTGATTTGCTTGTTAATAATTGTACATATTATTATGTGTCTTTGTATAAAATTATTAATACGGTAGGGGAATTGTAAGTATATCTGTTTCTATTTTGTTTTAAAAATGTATAAAAAAAATCTAACAACATTTTTCCACGGAAGAAATAATAACGAGGATCTCTGTTACCCACGAAATATGATAACGACTGATAAGGCAGCATGGCCTTCGGTCTTAGCCTGTCCCGTTGGACGAAAGGAAAAAAACAACAACTTTAACATTGCAAACGTAGCAAAGAATCAGATGTTTTTTCTCAAAAGAATAAAAATTAAAACAAACTAATAGATGTACTTCTATATTTTTTAAATAATTCTGCTATTTGTTTTCTATTTTTTCTGTTAAAGTCCACAAAGTTTTAAATATCATTCAAAATGCTTAAATGTTGCTAGATTTTGCTATTTTCAATATCATACATTTTTTTTTAAATTTAATTATAGCAATTTTTAACAACAACGATAATTGTGATATTATAAGTATTCGAATACTGGTTTGCGCGACAACTGAACAGGTAATAATAGATTGTTTATTTCTATTTACTTCTTCTTAATTTCAATTACATTTAAGACACGACCTGATTCAAATAACTTTTTGCCTTTAGTGTTATTCTGACCCCTACTCCGTTATCCGGTAATTTTTTTATAGTTAAAAAACTAAATTTTACTATTTTTTGCATTTTTTTTCCAATATTGATGTCTTCATCAATTATTTTGATTGATTACAATGTCTACATCACATTAGTTTCTTTATCTGACACCAGAGCGCACTACTTTCGGCACCAGTGCAGCCTCTATAGTTCTCGCACCATCCCTATATGCAGCGTGTAAACCTTTCTTAACTGCCAACAAGACAGTCGGCGGCAATTGTATTACTTTAATTATTTTGAAATGAGACATGGATTAAAACCCGGCTAAGTGCGAGTCGGACTCGCGCACGAAGGATTTCGTATCATCACAGAAAAAAAAAACGAAAAAAACACGATTATTGTATGGGACCCTTAATATTTTTATTTTTAGTACTCGTTGTTATAGCGGCAACAGAAATACATTATTTGTAAAAATTTCAGCTTTCTAGCTATCACGGTTTATGCGATACAGCCTGATGACTGACACACAGACGGACAGACAGGGGAGGTTTAGTAATAGGGTCCCGTTTTATCTTTTAGGTACGGAACCCTAAAAAATCTTTAAATATTGCCCCTTAGAAATTTTGCCGAAACAGTGAATGTAAAAAGGACACTTGAAAATATTTCTTATGAGTTAATATGAGTAACAATCAAAGAGATTAATATACTACGTTAGTAAAAGTACTACGTAAAAGGGGCTATTTTCACCAATGACTTCTATGCAAGAAGTTCTTGGTGAAAACAATAATGTAATAATTTCTGTAATAATTTACGACGAGATTTGTAGATAATATGGCAATATGTCAAGTGTAGGGCGGATTTTATTCAAATTGCCGGAAACGACCATTTTGTCCATTGTCATGGATCGCGACCCCGATTTAGGGTGATACACCTATTGCTACAGAACTAACATGTTTCAGAAGTGAGATTTAAAATATTTTATATTTATTTTTAACTCTTATAGAACTTTGGTAAAGGCTTAGGCTATTTAATTTAGTCTATTAGTACGATTCGGGTATCGGGTTCGATCCCAGGGTTGGAGAAATGTGTTATTATTTTTTTTTTTGAAAATCCAAATCTTGGCGTTTTTGTGTCAACGCTTCCGTGCTTTTGATGAACACGTAAAGTTATCCGTCCGTACATCCGTCCCAGTTATCGCTAAAAATAAGCGCTAATCTATATTTTTTATTATTTATTATTTTATTATAATACTATAAATGCGAAAGTTTGGATGTTTGGATGGATGTTTGGATAGATGTTTGGATGGATGTTTGTTACTCAATCACGCAAAAACTACTAAACGGATTTAAATGAAATTTGTCATGCAAGTAGATAATAACCTGGAATAGCACATAGGCTACTTTTTATCCCGGAAAAATTAGGCAATCTCGCGGGATTCACCAAAAAATGTATAATGCAGCGGGCTGCACGCAACAACTAGTAGTTATTATATCTCAATAATCGATGAATTGGTGAATTGTGGTGTTCTCTCAAGTCTATGCATGTTCGGTAACAGGCGCTCGACACGTACGCTCTTTGTTTACATACTAATGATTCTGACCAATATATTTTTTGTGAACCAGATTCAGCAGCGGTATCTTTGGTGAACACTGATTTGCGAAATTAGGGTGTCCTAGGATAAAAATAAGTTGTCTTGGAACCCGCAACGAAATTAATCTTAACTCTAAAGAAGGAGTAGGAAAATATGTCTAGTTTACCTCATCCTTCGGCAAGAGACAGCAAAAGAGTAAAATCATAAAAATGCTATGAAATGAAACTTTCAAAATAATGATAAGAACCTCTAAAGACGGTTTTTATTTTTGTTTGATTTATCTTTTCACAGTAAGTTTACAATCTACCAATCAACCTGTATAATAGTGTGAATTTTATTTAACTAACGTTTTTGAAATGCTATCTTTGAAGCAACACATTCATGTGCTTACACCGTGAAGTCAAACAAAAATTAAACCTTGAAATATTACATCAAACTCTGTATTTTTTGAGATAATCAGTAGTCAATATTTTTATTGTATTATTTATATAGTGTACTAATGAATATTTCCTTAATATTAATCATATTCACTGTGCAAGATAAATCTTGTGAATTATTAAGGCACCCTGTGTTAAAAATCTGCAATTAATTTGTGCTATTCTATCGTTTTCTAAGTCTAATTCTGATTGCCCTGCAGTAAAACGCACGTGGTGTCAGCAAAAAGTAATATCGAATATCGTACAGCGATACTGGCGCCTGAAAATTTTAGTAGAAATTTTGTACTTGTTTTCATATGACTTTATTAAAGGAGAAATTTTATATGAACCTTGTTATACAGATATATCATTTAAATAATATAAATAATAATAAATAAATATTCACGGGACAAATTACAATGACTGATCAAACCCCAAAGTAAGCAAATTATTTGCTTGTGTTATAGGTGCTAGTCAACGATACTAATACATAGAAATACATACCTAATCATTTGTTAACATGATTTTCTTAAATGGTTAGAAATATATATTTATAGTAAAAAAAATCTAGCTAGCTCGCTTTCTTTGGTTGTCTACACATCAGTATTGGCAACGGATACTTTTTAATACCGAGTAAATTTTAAAACGGAACATACTTAAAAGTCATGAAACTAATCGCTATTTATTATTTCTAAATCAAGCAAAGATTTTTCTTTTCTGCCATAAAGTTAACAATTTCTTTTATTTATGACTGAACAAACAGAAAAATGTCGAATAGATCAGACGCAAAATATTAAATAAAATGCAAGAAGAATGAAAGTATTTGCAACTATAGTGGAAAGTTCTGTGTTTACAGAAGGCTGTATAAACAAGCTACCTTAGTATCATCCTAAAGAAAGAAATAAAAACAAGTGTCATCTATTTAACCTGTGAACGGGTAATCAATATTTTTTTGAAGCAAATGTTGATCATATTTTAACGTTTAAATCATTGATATTATATCAATGGTTTAAATCATTGATATATAAAAACCCAAGATACACAATCAGTGTCTCAAAAACGTCCTCTAAGAATGAGTGCACAATTTAAAATTGTGCACTCACTTCAAATAGAATCCCGTCACTCACGTCATTGCCCGCACGTCAAAAATACAGAATTGTTCTCTGATAAATTGTAAAATACAACGTCATGAACGTTAAAAAAATATAAAATATTGTATTTTCGGTAAGGATAAGAGTTTATCAATATATTTTTGTTGTTTATGTGACTAAATATAGGGTGTAATGTATGTTTTTTATTTTATTTGTCTTAAAAATTTACTCGAGGCTTCAAATATAATACGACAAAATTTCAGTGGTCACTTTTTCAGTAAAAGAACAATGCATTACAACCTCCTTTTAATTTAGTCGAGTATTACAAATTGATCCTGTTATTATTAGTGGAGTCGATTCTTTTTCATTAATAAGTTAATTTTTTTATTAAGAAGATTATTTTTTTTCATTAATAATTTTGAATACCTTTTATAGTTCCTAACCAACTGCCAAAAGAGAAGAGGACATCAATTTGACGATTTTAAAATGTTTGATTATATTGATTACTTATTTTGAGGACCAAGTTAGGTGATTCTTTTTATTCTACTTGTACGAATATAAAATAATAATATATGATTGTGATTCATCGTAAGAATCACAATTATTTGGAATATGAAACCTTGGAGATATATTACGAAACTTTTAATATAACAATAGTAAATCATAAGTAGCATCGAATTTTGTTCTGTTTACACGTGTTGTTGATAAAGCTTTCTTAAGTGGTAGGAACAGGTTGCGTTAAGAATGTTTTTCTAATTTAATAATTTAATTTTAATAAAATGTTGTTTTTGATTGCGGATATCTTATACTATACTCATATTATAAATGTTAAAGTTTGTATGTTTGGATGTTTGATAATCGCTCACGTAAAAAATGGCTGTACCAATTTGGATTTGGACTCGGATATAAGATGACCTTGAATAGCACAAAGAATTCTTTTATCCTAATGCAGAGGTCTGCAGCTAGTCTCGTATAAATTTTAAGTGACTGTTTACACGAGTTATTTTATTTGCATACTAGCTGTTACCCGCGGCTTTGCTCGCGCATATTTACTTTAGAACTTATTTAACCTTTCTTTATTTTATTAAAAATCTCGGTGGGCGGGTGGGCCGCTAGTACTTTAAAAAAATAATATTTTCATATCCATCTTAATTATTTATATACCACATTTTTATTATTAAAATTTAATAAAAAAACTTACGACCTGAATGTCCTATAACTTCTAAATTTTCTATACCTAATATCATAACTAACTATATCTCAATTTAAAAATACTTATTGGTAACACACCTCTCGAAACTAACCTAATAATTATAAAAGAAATTTATAATTAACAGGAAATATCTAAACTAAAATTACCTTTGGCAATAATATTATATGTACTAAACTATACTCCAAACTAAATATACCTATCTACTACGATTGCTATGTATATAACACACCTATGTAACCAACTAATGTATCTATATTAAATAAATAATAGTTTAAAAAACTAAAAAGCACGCTTTTTATAGAAAACCGAACTAAAAAATAGAAAATAAATTTTAATAAATTTAAATTAAGAATAGTGTCAAAAATTTCAATAATTATTAATTAATAATAGTGTGAATAAAAAAAATAATTTTATTTTAAAAAAAGCGTGGGGTGCATGGTGTCAATAGTTATAAATATTTTATTGACAGATATGAGTAGAGTGGTTATAATTTCGGTAATATCTTAAAAAGCACCCCACGCTTTTTTTAAAATAAAATTATTTTTTTTATTCACACTATTATTAATTTATAATTATTGAAAATTTTGACACTATTCTTAATTTAAATTTATTAAAATTTATTTTCTATTTTTTAGTTCGGTTTTCTATAAAAAGCGTGTTTTTTAGTTTTTTAAACTATTATTTATTTTCTACTTTTTAGTTTGGTTTATTTATAATAGCTTGTTTTTTTAATTTTAAGCTATTGCACGACTCATGATGCGAAGCATCAGAGAGTGCTTTACGATCGAAAAAATTTTTTCATATATACATATCTTCACGCCAGATCCCTTACGGGGTAGGCAGAGAGAACCGAGTGCCATACATCACGATCCTTGCAGGTTTGTCTCGCTTCCTCCACATTCATCACTCTTTTCATACACACACGCCGGTTGCGAAGACTCTTGGCCAAGGTTAGGTTACACAAACTTGGCCCAAGTTAGGGTGACTCTAGGCTTGGCCAAGGCTAGGTTATTCAGTCTTGGCCCAAGCCTGGGTAATCATTGGAATGGCCAAGGCTGATTGCCCAGTTATGGCCCGGGCATAGGACAATATAGGTTTGCCAAGATGGGCTTCCCAATAATGTCCCAGGCATGGCCCCGTCGTTCGACTCTGGGGCTTCCTGTATGGGCTACTATTCTTTTATCAGAACTATTTTTTTTAACCATTTTGGTTTTGTAGTTTATTAAAAACTAGCTGCAGTGTGCAGCCCGCTGCATTATAAGTTTTTGGTGAATCCCGCGGGATTATCTAATTTTTCCGGGATAAAAATAGCATATGTGCTATTCCAGGTCATCATCTACCTGTGTGCCAAATTTCGTTCAAATCCGTTCAGTAGTTTTTGCGTGTTTGAGTAACAAACATCCATCCAAACATCTATCCAAACATCCAAACTTTCGCATTTATAATGTTAATATAGATTTACTACAGATTTACTATAGATAAATTAGTGTATTGTCATGGGTTCTCGATAAATCTACAAAGTTTGAACGAAATCTGGCCGTTTAAAGTGGGTCAAAATCGTGCCCAAAGAAGTCGGTTACAAAAAAACATACAAACATACAGGATCTTAGTTAGCACCAAGCACCAAAGTGCTCGTCGATACGAATCAAACGAGCCTAAACTCGATAGAGTTTTGTCATTTAATTACTGAGCTCCTAGGGCCACCTTTTGGCTTCATCATCGGACCTTGCAGGATCCTAGTTACCACCAAGCACCAAAGTGCTCGTCAACATGAATCAAATGAGTCCAAACTCAATAGACTTTTCATTCTACCTAGTCAATAGTCATTAACCGATTTTTAACCATTTAATTATTAAGTTCCTGTGGTCACCTTCCGATTCAGATTCATCAGATCCGCTGCATGTCATAATAAGGTTTCATTGTCATTCCATTAACATACGTATACAAAATTTCAGCTCAATCGGTAACCGGGAAGTGGATCAAATTTACTTACGAGATTTGATTTCAAACATCGAGATAGGTACAATAAATAAAAAATGCTCATAAAACAAAAACTACTGGGCCTACCTGAATCAAATTTTTATGGGACCAATTCGAAACTATTCCGCATCAAACAAAAAAAGAATCACGTAATTCGGTTCAGAAACCTCGGAGAAATCGGTGTACATACATAAAAAAATATATACCAGCCGAATTGAGAACCTTCTCCTTTTTTTGAAGTCGGTAAAAAATGGAATAATTTTATCAAAATAGTGTATTGTCATCGGTCCTCGATAAATCTACAAAGTTTGAACGAAATCTGGCCGTTTAAAGTGGGTCAAAATCGCGCCCAAAGAAGTCGGTTACAAACAAACATACAAACAAACATACAAACAAACATACAAACAAACATACAAACAAACATACAAACAAACATACAAACAAACATACAAACATACAGGTGAAGCTAATAAAAAGCGTGTAAAAAAGTCTGTAAGCTGGTTGACCCTAAAATTCACCTGAAACTTCCCGCTAAAATGAGGTATTTTAAGCTCAAAGAAAAACACTATGCCTAACATAGACTTTTGAGTCCGAAAAGTTCAAAAATCCAAAGTTTTTTTTTAAATGATACTTTGTTCAATATTTGAAAAGATGTATATTATTTCAAAATGATTAACGAGTTTAATCTTTCGAATAACATTCAGCGCAATTTTTTAGCTCTAAATTGTTTTATTATCTTAAAAATGTCGAAAACATGTAAATTTCCGTTTTTTCCGATTTTAATCCGATTTGCAGTATTTGACGCAGTATTTTAAGCAGAGGAACTAGGTGATAAGATTTTAAAATATATCGGTATATTAGCCTGAAAGTTTTCAACAATATTTAAATTTTGATTTAAATATTGTTGAAAACTTTCAGGCCGAAAAATGATAAATTATGTCGAAAAAACACTTTTTTAATTTTTTGTCAGTTCGTGCGAAATTTCATGCAAATATGTCCAAGGAATAAAAATTTTCATACAAATTTTATACCCTATTTAATGCCCATCGGAATTGAATTTTGAAAAATCATTCCTTAGTGGATCCCTACATCATAAGAATACGTTTGCGAAATTTTAAGTTTTTTTTTTTTTAAGTTTCTAGCTCTAAGCGTTTTACTTGTGAAATTATATAAAACATTCATCCCCTATTTGACCCTCTAAGAGGTTGTATTTTGGAAACCACAGAAATACGTAGGTAAGTCATTATTTTTGCCGTACTCTTTTACCGAATTTGGCTTACGCCGTAGTGAGAGATTACATCCAGTTTAATTTGCTTGTATAAAGAAGGTACTTTATACAAACAGACAAACTCTGGATCAGCTTACCTCACTCCGTTTTTCCAACTAGCCTTGATATTGGAATTTTCAACAGGAGGGTCAATAACATTTTCAAAAGCCGGCAACTAACCTTTCGTATTACAAATGTCTATGGACAATATTCGCTCATACGCCTGCAAATACTATAACTAAATAAATGTTCGTTAACATAATACTGCAAAAAATAACCGACAGAAAAACTGAAATCTAATTCAAAAAAAAGAATTCTATGAAAAGCTAAAGTTAGTTCTAGGAAATTAATGCGTTTCCTACTATGTTGTCGATACATAATATAATAAGTCTGAAGAAAAATGTAAGAATCTATGAACTTAATAACGTAGTCATAGTCACCATTGCAGTAAATTTCCTATTTCAATATATTCTAAATCTATTAGACTATGCAAACTAAATATATTAATATCAAACGTCAAATACTACATGGCTATACACCCACAGTTTGCCGATATGTTTAAGTTCTGTGTAATAGAACCAATAACCTATAATGTTTGAAATATAAATAAATTATTTTAATGGTCATTATTTGCTTTATTGATATATAAATGTTTTACGCAAAAACAGATTTTCGGTCAGATTTTTTTTATGTAAAATTTACAAACCTATAAAATACTACCTAAGTCAATGCATAAAAATATTTATATTCGACTCCACTGATACCGTGTCCTACTGGTTAACTTAAGTCAAAAATTTTATTGCTTTTTATACATTGCTTTTTTAAAACAACTTTAAATCTTGCGCTTAAGGTTGAATATGAAAAAACACGTTTGTGCCACAACTATAAACTTTTTAGACTTAATTAGCGATAGTTTTGAATGTCAGTTTTGTTCGGAACTGTGTATCTTGGGTATTTTATATCAATGGTTTAAACGGTTAAAATCAAATAATTTTCACGATGTGTGAAATATAATATAAAAACGTATTATATTCAATATTCATGCTGACGTAATTGACTTAAAATAGCATGTTTTGATTGTGAAATCTAGTAATCATAATCCTTATAGGTAATATCCTTCCTTATTGGTAAAATCGTTATAAAAAAGTATCTTCACGCCCGTATCCCTGAAGGAGTTGACAGAGCTAAAACAAGTGCATCCACTGTTTTATGTCATGTCATAATATCATGGAGTAACTTGAACTCGCTCTGTTTTAAATCGCAGTAATGTTGGCGTATGGCCTGTCTATTAGTAAAATGTCATTGTATTAATTATAATAGGAATTAACAACCCTTTGAATAAATAACTCTTAAGTAAGTATCGCGTTTCCGAAACACTTTTCGAAGATCCAGTATCAATTAGTTGATAAAACACCCTTGTACCCAATAAAGTTTTAAATGGCTGTAACTTGAACTGGGAGATTTTTGTATTGGAGCTGGATTACCCGGGTCGAGCGAGCTCGTCAATGGCGCTACGGTTATCCGGATAAAGATCAAAAGTCATGCATTTATAAAAACACTTTTTTTGGCAAGTTGCTTTAGAATCAATGAAATGAAATGAAATGAAATGAAATGAAATTGAAATGTTACATTGGTTAGGCCTTAGCGTGCGATTTTCAGAGGACGCAGTTTTATTTTTATGATATGAAGGGGGGTTAATATAAGCTTAAGTTCAAGCTTGTGGGATCACCAGTCTTGTTCCCTGACCGTCATCTGGGAAAAAGGGTGTGCAAAAGGTTTTCACGCTTTGTCTCGTAAACTAGCAAACCTACAGAAAACTTTACAAGACATTATTTGTAGCAAATTGTTAGGATTGCTAGTTTACGAGATACAACTCGAAAACCCTTTGCAACCCTTTTTTCAAGATGGCGGCCGGGGACAAGGGTGACAGCCGGGGAACAAGGACGGCGACCCTAAAAACTTGAACTTAAGTTTACTAACCCCCCTACACATGAAAATCAAATTGTGTTCTCTGAATAACTCAACCCTAATGTAACATTTCAATGGGGTGTATACTATATAGATAGGCAATTGTTTAAAAAAAACGATTAAATTTACTGAATTTGACGTGAATAAGTCTTTATATTTGCTTTTATAGTGAGGGACAGTTCAAAAAACTGATGATAACAAAATTTGAAGGTACTCCAGAGCATATCTTCTTTTCTTGTCCCAAATTGTTATTTTCACTGTATGACATTCTGCCACCCGATATACCATGTCCCACTAACTTTTAGTCCCTCCTAACCTTTGTTTTTTCTCCCTTTGTTAAAATGTTAACTGTTTTTATTGCAACTAACAAACTTAGATTACAAGACTTGTGTTGAAAAATACGCACTAACCTCTACCAAAATATTTGTAATGTCTATCTGTACTGTTTTGTTTAATTGTGTTGATATTCTAACCTTTACAAATAATATAAAATGTGATGTCGTGTAGTTTTACTAATATTTGTCTTTGTTTTGTTCTAGATCCCTCAACGTGATAATTTTAACTCTCACCGGACATTTTTGGTGTCATACTGACTGACATAACTGACTTGATACTGGCAGAATCCGTAATCAACGGGAAAGCCATTAATATAAGATTGAATTGAATTGATAACAAAATTGGGTGGTAACGTTTGGTGTCATAGCTACATATCAACATACAAAATCTAATTATACCGTTGGATAACTAAAGAATCAAAGAATCTGTAAAGCCGAGCGCGAACTACGATGCTTCCATTTTTTGCCGCCATTTTTTAGGTAATGTCGCTGCGTTACAGAATTTGCATATATCTTTTTACTTGGAGCAGTTACGACATTCGATTAAATTTTGTTCGACAAATCTTGTAAAGATTTTTCGATTGTGTAAGTCAAAGTATTAATTTTAAATGTTCATATTAAATGTGTGTGGCGTTTAAGTGAAAAAAAATTAAAAATGAATTATCATTGGTCAAAAAATATTTCAAGAGCTAAATCAAAATACAAGCAACTTATACTGTCTGAAAAAGATTTTAAATACCAAAACAATGATACTCATGAACCCCCATATGAAAGAGTGAAGAAATACCAAGAAGGAAATAAGGTGAAGGCGTCCGAACCGATCAACGACGCACGCATGTACGCAGTACGACGAATGAAAATTGGTACCATCGCAAAATATTACCTGTTACGTAGACTTATTCACTTAAATCATACATGGCTATGTCCATGACACAGTCATAACCCCTTTTTTAACTTCTCGCTACGTACTCGTATCTACATACGAGTACGTAGCGTATGAGGAAGTTTCTGATTTTACTGCCTCGATTTTCGAAAATCGAGTTTTCACTCAATCTCCACATTTTAAGGTCCTAGGAATATTTTCCAACTATTTTCACGATAACGTCAGTATGTCTCTCTGTGTATGTTTGTGTGTGTGTGTTTATGTGTGTATGTAAACATCTCATAACTTTTGAGCGGCTTGACTGATCGAAACGCGGTTCATGGCATTCGCTTTGATTCAGCAAAGACTTCCTAAAAATTTGAACTAATTCGGTCAAGGAAATTTTAAGATTTTTTGAAAAAGCCTCAAAAAAATTTTGGCGAATCGGTATTTTTTAATATATCTTCCAAATAATTTACCGATTGAGTATTAAATCTTAACAGCTCTATGTCTCAAATAATGCATAAAGTCCATCAAAATCAGTTTGGAAGTTATAGTTGACGATAAATTTTAAAAAGTGTTTTTTCGAACTAACTTCGAAATTTTTCAACCAATAATTTTTTGATCTTCTACAATATTTTAGTATTAAAAAAACTTCGTTGAATGCCTATCAAATATTAAAATTGAATTAAAGTTTCAAAGGTACAGCTTTTCAAATATTAAAATTACGTTGTTTACTTCATATTTTTAAAATAACTTTCAGGCTAATAAATCTATTGATTTTTTTATTTGATTGATTTTATTGATTTTTTGATATAGGTATATAAAAATCTAGTCAGCTCTTTTGCTTAAGAAACTGCGTCAAATACCGTAAATCGGATTGAAATCGGTTCGTTCGGGATTTATCAATGACGCGAATTGTTGAAAAAGCTTTTGTTTTGACATTTTTTCTACATTTCTTAACCAATTGATTTTGCAGCTAAATAAAACAACTTAAACTTCAAAACTTGTTTTGAACGCCATTCAAAATATCAAAACCGATTATCATTTTGAAAATATCTTTTTGAACATAAAAATACTACTACTTCTAGAAACTTTACATTTTTGAACTCTTCGAGTTAATATTATGAGGGTGTAAAGAAAGCCCTTTCCGATCCGAAAGAGGTATATTAAGATAGGTTAATGACATCAAAAAAAAAAAGAATAATATCGTAGTGTAATGTGCCTCATTTTAGTAATAAAATTGAACATCTCCTTAAATCAAGCAATGTTTTGAAAATTTATGTATCAATATTCATAAAATAATGTCACAAATATGTTTGTATTAAGCTACCAAATAATGCCTTCGAGGATCGGACAGGGTTTTCTTTATACCCTGTATATGGCGTTTGTACTACGCGCTAAGTGTAATGCTTAGGCATAATTTTTGCTTTGTTGAGCTTAGAATACCTCAATTTATCGGGAAGCTTCAGGGATGGCCTGCAGGATCAACCGGTTTATAGATTTATTCCCGTTTTGGTCCGGGGCATCTTCGAAGAATAGACCATATGTTATTCTGCTAGGCATTTTGTAATAGGCAAACGATCAAAGAATATACATGTTACTATTATTATATATCGACCGCCCCGCTGGTGTAGTGGTTAGCGATCCTGACTACGCAATCGACGGGGCTCGGGTTTAATCCTCAACGGGGACAAACATTTGTGTGATGAGCATAAATGTTTGTTTTCCGGGTTTGGGTGTTTATTAATTATATTTTAGTATTTATATATGTATTTTAATGTATAATATCGTTGCCTAACACCCATAGTACACGCAAATAATTTGCTTACTTTATGGTTAGATCAGAAAGTGTAATTTATCCCGTATTTTTTTTATATCATAAGATAGCAAACAAGCAGATGGGTCTCCTGATGGAAAGAGTCAACTATCGCCTATAGACACCAAAGGTGTTAATGGTGCGTTGCTATCTTGTGGTGAGGTCTAATGCCACATGCTTAAGTTTACCGGCTATCTTACCCTCTAAATCGAAACACGACAGCGACAAGCACTGACGCTATTTCGGCAGGAATAGGCAAGGTGGTGGTACAAGACCCGGGCGAGACAATGCAGAACTCTACCACCTAGTAGCCACGATAGTAGTGACGCGCAGAGCCAATCAGTCGCCTTTTATGACCTGCCTGGCAGAACGGCAGTTGGTCTATTCTTCAAAGGAGCCCGGAACCAACACGGGGACCAAATAACACCAATAATTATTTGTTTATTTTTTTATTTTTATTGTGACTAGGTGGTAGAGTTCTGTAACGTCTCGCATGGGTATTCGGTCACCGCTTTGTATATTCCTGCTGCAATAGTGTCAATGTTTGACATTGTCGTGTTTCAGTTTAAAGGTTAAGGGTAGCCGATAATGTATGCATGTGACATTGCCATACCGCCCCACGGATAGCAGGATCTTTGGTGCCTATAGGTGTTGATTTCTCTTTCCACTAAGAGAACCATTTCTTTGTTTACTTTCTAATGACAAAAAAATATATAAATAAATATGTGCTTTAATTCAGATAAAGCCCAAAAAATACTTTAAAAATACTATCACAGAAGGTGGCAGATTAATAAGAATACTATATTGCAGGCCTCGTGAGCGGGGCGTTGAAGTAGTGTTCTCAGTGAGTACTCTATTCTCAACATGCCAAGATCAAGTATTTTTCTGGTCTAAAACTGTAACTATTGTATTTGTATTTCACTTTTACATTAATAGAAGTATACAGATATAAAGAATAATCTTTTTGTAAACACATTTAATGCTAAAATAAAATATTTTTCAAATATAATATAAAAGATTGGTAGAGTGCGTGACGGGCCACGCGTAATGTAGGATTCTGAAATTGCCCATCACAATAACGTAGACTAAGAAAAGAGCTTTTATCGTTTCATACTATGAACATTTTAGCTCTTCAACGTCTTTGACCAATATATATATCCGCACCACAGGTTCACCGCCTGTAAAAACTTCTCTAAGTACATTTTATAAGTTGGTCGACTATTACTATTTACTACTAACATGATTTTTTCTTACCCCCAAAACCAACTGTTTAGCCTGCAGGGGGGGGGGGGAGGGGGGGACAATTGACTAACTAGAATTGGCACTTAAGAGCTTAATATTTTACAAACAAAAACACTTACTCGTAGGCAGAAGTACAACAAGTGCACCCACGATTAGCCGAAGATACTTGGTCCCACAAATGTGATAGTTGGCAGGCCTATCGCCAACCGGGCACTTTCCAATCCCAGGCAACTTTGTGTTTATCACCCGGTGTGACCCGGGAAATGAACCCGGGACCTCATGTGGTCAACGCCAACGCTGGACCACTAGACCACAGAGGCCAAATTAGTAATAAATAAGTAATAAAAAAAGCTTTCTAGTAATAAGGATCTCTGAGCAATCATTCAGACGGACAGACGGATGGACAGACAGATATAGCGAAACTATAAGAGTTCCTAGTTTACTTCAGAACCCTTAAAAGCGACTTAAAATAAATCTTGGACGTCCAGACGTTTGTATGTATGGATGTACCACGATTACGCTTATTACATTAAAAAAAATATATATATAAAAAAGAAGATTATGCCCAAAATGATGTATTTGTCTCATTTTTTTAAGATTCAATGTCATCGAATTGTTTTCTATTGAAACCACTATCTCATTCAAATTTCATAACTCTGCATTTTTCTGTGTAAATGCAAGCGACATTGACAACCTAAGAAATTGCCTTGAAAGGCGAATACATTTAATCAGTAATCGTTACTGAAGGAGCATATTATAAGCATATTATAAATAATTTTTGATAAATATCATATGATGATGAACGGATGAATAGTAATATTCTGTGTAATCATTGATATAAAAAAAAACAACATAAACAATCAGTGTCTCAAAACCGTCCTCTAAAAATGAGCGCAAAGTTTCAAATTGTGCGCTTATTTCAAATAGAATCGCGTCGAGCGCGATACCGTCAATTTTATTATTTTTTGTACATTGCTTTATAAAAACAACCATAAATCTTGCGCTTAAAGTTGAATATGTAAAAAAATATATTTTTGCCATATCTATAACCACTTGTGTCAAATTAGCGACAGTTTTGAGTGTCAATTTTGCTTCGTAATGTCGAAGTGAGAGAGAGGTTAGGTTTGAAAGAAAGTGTCGGTGTAAAGATGAGAAAGGGCATGCTCCGTTGGTTCGGACATGTAGAAAGAATGGTAGATGAAAGGTTAACAAAACAGATATACAACGCGAATGTGGAAGGATGTAGGTACCGGGGAAGACCAAGACTGACATACCACGATCAGATTGATCGAGTACTGTCCGAAGGTGGTGTCAAGAGTCTTCGCAACCGGCGTGTGTGTATGAAGAGAGTGATGAATGTGGAAGAAGCGAGACAAGTCTGCAAGGATCGTGATGTATGGCACTCGGTTCTCTCTGCCTACCCCGTAAGGGATCTGGCGTGAATATATGTATGTATGTATGTATGTAATTTTGCTCGGGACTGTGCATCTTGGATTTCTTATATCAATGTGTATAATTGATCGTTTCTTGGTATTTTTCTTGACAGAGTAGTATGTCTGTACTACTAAGTAAGGTATTCTGTGAATACTATAATAAGGTATTCTGTAAGGTACTCTGTTCTGTAAATACGAAGGTTAAACTAAAGTTGATCCGACATTAATATAACTGCCTGTAAAGTTTAAAGTGATCCCTAACTAATACGAGTGAATTTAATCCTATTTTCTAATTATTTACGATCCGATTTGTGGTTAATGTGGTGTACGTAAAATGCAGAGTGAACTTTATTCAAATTGCCGGAAGCAACCGTTTTGTTCAATGTCGCGGTTGGCAGCCCTGATTTTGGGTAATATTGCTGAAGAAATAAAATATTATAGAAGTGACTTTTAAATAAAAATATGTTATCAATTTAATTTGAAAGGGTCGATTACAGAAGAATTCAACGCCGGCAACGCAACTATAAGACCTCTGGTAGTGTAGTTGTCTATGGGCGGCGGTAATCACTTACCATAAGGTGAGCCTCCTGTCCGTTTGGCCTCTCTTCTATAAAAAAATTTCATAGTAATATTGTTATTTCAGGGGGTAAAATTTTATATTCCCTTCAGGGTTAAGGGTTTAGGAGAGTGTGTGGTTGTTTTGACTTCTAGGTGCGGTTGTCGCAGTTAGGATAAATTACAGAGTTTATAAGTAGTACATATTCCGTACTGCGTCACACACGAAAATTACAAGTTACTTAGACTGGTATATATCGCGTGAGGGTGCGCGGACGACTGACGTCCCTCAACGCCTTCACATATAAGATTGCCATCAGTAGGGATAGCCCTACTGTGTCCCCACTGCTTGTTTGCTATCTTATGATATAAAAAAAATACTACGTCAACATCTTGGAAGACTTATCGTCGTTGGATGCCACGTTTGTCCTCCAAAACTGAAAAACAGGCTCATGTTGATCGGTGTCGTGAAATACGTCAACTATTTGAGAATTAGACATCGAGACATGTCTTTAAAATCATTACAGGTGATAAAATCTAAATCTATTAATATGATCAATAAAATCTAAATCTATTAATTGCATCAATTTGTACGCGGTTAGACCGATTTGTTTTTGCCTTAAGGCGTTTAAGAAAACTAAGATCATTAGACGTGGCTCTATCAGCATATCATGGATATGTAAGATCAGTTTTAAAATATGCATTATTAGTTTGGGGAAATTCCACTAATGTTGACAAAGCGTTTAAAGTTCAAAAGAAATGCGTCAAAGCTATACACTGCGCGAGACCATTGGATAGCTGCAAACCATTATTTGAAAAATACAAAATATTGCCACTAGCATGTCTATATATAAAAGAAGTATGCACATCTGTAAGGAAATATCCTTCTTACTTTATAAAAAAGTCAGACTGTGGTGAATTAACAGTAAGGTATCCCAATAAATTACATATACCAAAATGTAGACTAGAACTTTTTAAAAGGAATATATTATTTATGGCTGTTAAAATCTATAACAAGCTTCCAGTGTATTTTAAAACATTGCGGCTTTCATTAATTTTTGAAAAAATTACATTCTTTTTTATTGGAAAAATGTTAATAATATCAATGATTTTCTAAACGAAAAAAAGTTAAACATTAAAAAAATGTTAAAACAAAAAAAAATTTTTATTTGCACAATACCTATGAATTAAAGAACAGTTTTTATAATTTTGTCGGAATAAAATACAACTAAGATAATTGATAATTGTATTAGGAAAAAAATATATATATTCTTTTAGGTTAAGACCCGCTTTATATTTAAAATATTTCTATGCCGGGAACAGTAGAATATGTGAAACTAGAATATGAAATTTAAAATCAACTATATGTACCATATTCTGAGAAATAAATAATTATATTCTATGATCCAGAAAGAAAAAGATAATCGTCAGTATGGGTCTTCTCAGAGAGAAAGCTGCCGACAAAACTCGAAAGACCAGAATCGTTTGCAAAAACTGGCCAGTTATTTTTCTCAGAGCGGACAGCGACTGTCTTTTAAAAGTGCACTGCAACAGAATTGCTGAACGTTTTCCAAGCAGTGCGAGAAAAGAAATAAAAAGCTGGACTGCAGGAAATGATACTCCACCACTATAACGCTATAAGCAAATATAGCAATAAATATATAATAAAAGCAAAATTTTTCGAATGCTGAACAGGCCGTTTCTGCCTATAAAATAGCGATTTCTAGGTCAAATTCAAAGTTTTCTATCCAGAATAGGATGTACGGTCACTTTTTGAACGTAGATTTTTACATGCTAATATTATAAATTGGAAAGTGTGTGTTTGTTTGTCCGTCTTTCACGACAAAACGGAGCGACGAATTGACGTGATTTTTGAAGTGGAAATAGTTGAAGGGATGGACAGTGATATAGGCTGCATTTTGTTTCTTTCTAACCTCCCACTTCCCACGCGAGCGAAGCCGCGGGCAAAAGCTAGTTATAAATATATTTCTGAGCTACCAGATCAAAACTGGATAAAATTTTTAAATTTGGTTTAGACGAATGTAAATAATAGAAAAATATAGAAAACGAAAATAGTATTGTGGAAAATTTTTTAAAAAAATAACGGAATATCTTCAAAAGTTTTCTCAAAATTTATTGAGTGACTCACACATATTTTAAAAAATATTTTAATAAAAGTGTTTCACCAAGTCCCGAGACTAAAATTTAAACTCGAGCACGAAAGGTACAATAAAAATATATTTAAAATTAAAAAATATATATAAATAGTAATTCTTGAGTAAAACAATATTTTTAATCAACAGAAGTTAAATTGGAATGATATATATCATAGAGTTTTAAATATACTCCTCTGTCCTAAAAATTTTACTGCGTTTCTGGGTACGTTATGATGGATGACTGTTTTATGAATAATTTATACTTCACTGTGGAATGCAAACAAGTAAATAAAAAAGCCGTGTATATAAATTACAGCAGCCAGACAGCCACAGAGACTGTCGCCTTTAAAATATTCCTATATTTCATATAAACTCTAAGATTCAAAGAGTTGGAAAAAAAAATGTTTTTATAACATAAGATAGCAAACAAGCAGATGGGTCTCCTGATTGAAAGAGTCAACCATCGCCCATAGACACCAAAGATGTTAATGGTGCGTTGCTATCTTGTGACGAGGTCTAATGCCACATGCATAAGTTTACCGGCTACCTTACCCTCCAAACTGGAACACGATAGTGACCAGCACTGACGCTATTGCGGCTGGAATAGGTAAGGCGATGGTACCAGACCCGGTCGAGCCGATGCAGAACTCTACCACCTAGTAGTCACGATGGTAGTGACGCGCATAGACACTAAGTCGCCTTTTACGACCTGCCTGGTCTATTCTTCAAAGGAGCCCGGGACCAACACGGGGAAGTATGTAATATTAACGCTGCCCTTACACCTAGAATGTGCTCAATGTCTGTGTATATTTATATTATTGGGCCTTCTCGCACCTACATTGCAGTAGTCCAGACGTTATACATTCACAAAACCGTCTTAATCCTACTGTCTGCGATAGAGCAAAGTCTGCTAATGCTAAAATTATTCAGTTAAACCAAATATCAATCTTAAAATATCATAGCACGCAAATATTCGCGATTAATTTCCATTAACTTAAAGAAAAACCGGGGGAACAGTTATAGTAAAATTCGCACATTTTTTTTTGAAGTTAAGCTAACTGGTTACTTGTGTTCTATTTCAAAGTAAATACGTTGCGTTCCACTTTAAATTTCAACGTATCAAAACTTATAAAGTGACCTACGGTTATAAAGTGCAAATCGGTTTTATTTTACCGAATTTCCTGACCTACGTAACATTAAATTATATATATGACCAGACAAAATTAATGAAAAATTACATAACATTCACATTTGCAGTTTTCATAAGTATCTTCACGCCCATATCCCGGAAGGGGTAGGCAGAGGTACAACAAGTGCACCCACGATTAGCCGAAGATACTTGGTCCCACAAATGTGATAGGTGGCAAGCCTATCGCCAACCGGGCACTTTCCAATCCCGGGCAACTTTGTGTTTCTCAGAAAACTGAAAAAACACTTTTTTAAAGTGCCCGACCCAGGAATCGAACCCCGGGCCTCACGTGGTCAACGCCAACGCTGGACCACTAGACCACAGAGGCAGTTTTCATGATTTTGTATTATTTGAAATTTTCAAATAAAGTTACATTTTCAATCCAAGGTAAATGCAAAACTTGTAGCATGCTTCGTATTATAAATCAGCATGTAAGTTGCACCATTCTATTATTTTCTATGTTTGTTTCTGATTGCCCTGCAGTAAAGCGCACGCGGTGTCAGCAAAAAGTAATATCGAATATCGTACAGCGATACTGGCAACTGGAAATTTTAATAGAAACTTTATATTTGTGTTCGTATCACTTTTGTTAAAGGGGAAAGTTTACATGGACCTTAAAGTTGAGATATATAACAGGTTGATGTAAACTTTTTTCGAATATTTCGGGAAATTTCATTAAAAATAAAAACTTGTTTCCTGATAGCAAGCTTGTGTTTAATCCAATGGCAATTTTCAAGGTTCCGTAGTTAAATGGCAAAAATTAGAACCCCTATAATTTCGACATGTCCATCTATCTATCTATGTGTGCGTCCATCCGTCCGTATTTCCATCAGTTAGTCCGTCAGTCATTTATTTGGAGACTATGGGTACTATATGTTTAAAATTAAGAGAGTAGGTGTATTTTATAAACCAGTTTTAATTTACAAAACAGTACGATTTTGGAAAGTAAAATTACTAAGAGTAGCACTCAATAAATGTAACTGAAGGATGAAAACAAAATTCAAGTGAGCATAGCCGCCCCGTTGGTCGAGTGGTTAGAGACCCTGACTACGCCATCAACGAGGCTCGGGTTCGATCCCCGACGGGGACAAGCATTTGTGTGATGAGCATAAATGTTTGTATTTCCGGGTTTGGGTGTTTATTATATATATTCTTGTATTTATATATGTATTTCTATGTTTTAGTATCGTTGACTAACACCCATAACACAAGCAAATAATTTGCTTACTTTGGGGTTAGATCAGTAAGTGTAATTTGTCCCGTGAATTATTATTATTATTATTATATTATTATTATTAGCCTTGTGTCTTTGTAAATGATATAGAGGCTGTAAATATTATCATATTTTACATTCACTATACACAGGTTCTAAAGTTATTTGATTGTCAATATTTGGTGCAATGTTCACTTTTAAAGTAGTAATGATAAAGAGCGTGTCGGGAAACGCGCAATGTAGGGTTCCGAAATTATCCCATTACAATAATGCGGATTAAGAAGAGGACTTTTAAAGTTTCAAACTATGAACATTTAATCTATTCAACGACATTGACAAATATATATCCGCACCACGGGTTCATAAAACTTCTCTAAATATATTTTATAAGTTGGTTTTTCACTCTAAAATTTGTAAAGCCTTATAAGCCGTGATAGTTTTTCTTTTAATTTCAATATATTTTTACTACTACCATGACTTTTCCCACCCCTAAAACCAACTGTTTAGCCTGCAAAGGGGAGAGAAACTTGACTCTAACAAAAATTAGCACTTAAAAGCTTAATATTTTACAAACGAGTTCCTTAAGCGAAAACTTATGTTTTGCAAACCCACATTTTTTTAAAAACCTATCCAACGATACCTCACACAATGGGGTATGTGCGAAAAAAATTAACATTCCCACTTTATATGTAGGGGAGATACCCTAAAAAAATATTTTTTAAGATTTTATGTTACGACTTTGTTGTCGTATAAACGTGCCAAATTACAGCTTTCTAGTAATAAGGATCTCTGAGTAATCGTGCGGACGGACGGACGAAAGATCGGATAGACGGACATAACGAAACTATAAGGGTTTCTAGTTTACCTCGGAACCCTAAAAAGGACCCCTCAATTCCCTTACTTATGAATAATAGAGGGAAAAATTGTAAATTGTAATTCTAAGTCAGGGTGCCCGTCTAGCCCTGCATAATCATGTGCTTATCCCAACGCTATTGTATGGAAGTGAAAGTTGGCTATGTCAGAAAGGGCATGAAAGTAGAATCAACGCGGTCGAGATGAGGTCGCTAAGAAAAATATGTGGTGTGACACTCGCGGACCGGGTTCGTAATGTCAAAGTAAGAGAGAGGTTAGGTTTGAAAGAAAGTGTCGGTGTAAAGATGAGAAAGGGCATGCTCCGTTGGTTCGGACATGTAGAAAGAATGGTAGATGAAAGGTTAACAAAACAGATATACAACGCGAATGTGGAAGGATGTAGGTACCGGGGAAGACCAAGACTGACATACCACGATCAGATTGATCGAGTACTGTCCGAAGGTGGTGTCAAGAGTATTCGCAACCGGCGTGTGTGTATGAAGAGAGTGATGAATGTGGAGGAAGCGAGACTCTGCCTACACCGTAAGGGATCTGGCGTGAAGATATATGTGTGTGTAAAAATTGTAAATAATAATTGGGAATATAGAATTCAAATAAAACGTTAAACGAAAATTGGTTTGAACAAATCTATCATGTAGTTTATGAGATATGGGATACTTTTACGTCTCCACGTTTTGAGGTCCTAGGAACCTTTTCCGACTATTTTCATGATGACGTCAGTATGTCTGTATGTATATATATGTATTTATGTAAATCTTTTTGATAAAATTTTTAAACATTAAAACATTTTTTGAAAAAAAAATGTTTAAAAACATTGCTTTGAAATTTTACAACCGATCGGTTATATAGCTAAAACAATAGTATATATATCCCAAAAAATTTAGTTGAATGCCATTCGAAATATCAAAATGATCATCGTTTCCAAATATACAGCTTTTTTAAAATCAATATACCTACTGCCATTTTAACTAAGATGTTTGAACTGAAAAAATCTATGCTTATAGTTTTTACTCCTTTGAGCTTAAAATTCCTCAATTTAGCGGGAAATTTCAGGGGTTAACCGTATACAGATTTTTTATTCGTATGTGGCATTTATTCCGTGCTAGGGGAACTTAACGAAAATTGATCAATACTTACTTTACTACTACTTATATTTTATCTGTTACATTAAATTGAATTAACTCGTATACTAGTTAATTTAGGTTTACGTAAGTATATCCAGAAATCAGTTCAGTTGATTGAATCAATCACAAAGAAAAGATAAATAGACATAAATGCCGTACTCCCTCAGGGATCAGTTCTCTCCTCAGCTCTGTTCTTGCTACATATTAACTGGTCTGGTCTGCTGAAGCCCGGTATCTACGCGTACGCATACGATAGAACTGTTACATACGATAACTCTCCACGAGTTATGTATCCAGTGCGTGAGCTAGTACGACACAGATCCGGTCTCTCAGAGAGGCGATTGTCGATCATATAAACCTGTCCTTACAGGCAGTCTCCGATTGGGGCGATGCCAATCTGGTCAAGCGGCTAAAACCCAGGCGTATCTATTCTTCGATAAACGGAGTCCATTCTACCTATCTCCGTCTTTTCAGGGTATGTTCGTGCCGCTAATTGTCCACCTCGAGCTCCTTGGTATCACCTTAACGCCTACTCTTAACTTTGGTTCGTACATCGAATCGAAAGCCCAAGTTGCCTCAAAAAAGCTTAGTATTCTGGGCAAGGTGAGACAGTATTTCAGCCCAGGACAGTTGCTCAATCTTTATCAAGCACAAGTCCGTTCGTGCATGGAATACTGCTCTCACCTCTGGGATGGATCCACCAAATACCAGCTACAGACGCTTGAGGCGATAGAGAGGCGTGTCAAGAGGCTCATAAACGACGATGATCTGGTAGGCAAAAACTCCAGAGCCTCGCTCATCGCCGCAGAGTGGCTAGTTTATCCGTCTTTTATCGGATACATTTTGGAGAGTGAGTTGCGGAATTGCACGATTTAATTCCGCAATTCCTGTTTTTCTATCGATTATCGAGGCGCACAGATACTAGGCATCACCGTACTGTGGACGTTCCACGTACCCGAACAAAGCGGTTCGACTCGACATTCTTGATCCGAACCGCAAGGTACTGGAATTTGCTACCTGATTATGTACTAACTGGACTCGAATATATTTCCCCCGTGCTGGTCCTGGGCTCCTTTGAAAAATAGGCCATCTGCTGCTAAAAAAAAAATTCGCCACGTTAAACCAAACAACACCTGGCTCAGTTAAAACGGGCCGGCTAGTGAAAAGTTGCCGTTTCAAATACAGTTGTGTCCAAAAATTCTTTATTAAATTTTTAAGCTGTTTTTCGACACAATTTGGAGATTTTTTTAATAAATAGATCTTGTAGTCCAGACCATACTTTTAGAACTCATTGCATTGAAAGCAGTTTGATGGATCACATTCGATCATCGAGTTCATAAGTCACAGCTATTCAAACATTGAAAGTGTCATTTTCAACAAACTTTTGTAACACTCAATTTCAACTTATAACAGGTATACTTTTGGCAGCTTTGCATTCAATGTGGGATGTATTAGGCCACTCAGGTCATCGACTTTATTTATAACTTTTTTAAAGTACAGAACAGAACTTCAGAGCGTTCAGGGAGTTGCCACTTTCATGCCACTTCATTCCACTTTCACGCAAGTGACATAAAAGAAAAGGACCCTTTAAATAGTAGAGGAGCCATATCGTTGGGGTTCGTTGAACTAGCAACGACTGTGTGCAGTCTGCCCCTTCAGGGGAGAGTATCTTTAGGAGCAAACTTGAGAGGTAAACTATTTGTATGGAGAGAAGAATTGCATGACTAAGAGAGCCTAAGAGCAGACGTCGTACTATCTATTTAAGATTCGGCCCATTAAACCATGAAATGGTAGGCAGTGAAAAGTGGTTGGTTTTCCTTAGTACTCATAAACTTATACAACACCAAAAGCTTACGGCCGCTATGAGGCTCCTTTGAAGAATAGATCAATTGCCGTTCTGCCAGGCAGTTTGTAAAAAGCGAACGATGTATACATATCATTACCATCACAACTACTAGGTGGTAGAATTCCGGAACGTCTTGCCCGTGTATATGGTGCATATAACTTGCCCATAGATATTACTATTGCAATAGTGTTAATACTTTTCTTTGTCATATTATGGTGTGGGGAGTAAGATACCCGCTAGAATCATGCAGGTGGTATTGCTGTCCCGCTACATGGATATCAATACATTATTAACATTTTTGGTGTGTATTGACGATGGTTTATCTTTCTAAGAGGAGATCCCATATATTATAATGCTTCAAATAAGATAAAAATAAAAAAAAGATATTTTAGCGGAAAGATTCAGATATAGCCTACATGGTCAACCATTTCACAGATTTTTAAGATTCCGAAGTATATATGTCGCAGTGAAATTGTCAATACCGTTAGATTATAATCTACCTAAGTGATATTATAATTTAACTGCTAACCTAATCTAACCAAATTATAAAGTCCCTAGGTAGATTATAATCTAACGTCTATTGACAATTTCACTGCGACATATATACTAGGAACGCTTAAGTTTTGCTATGTTCCTCCAGCCGTCCATCCGTCCGCAGGATCCTTAGTACTAGAAAGCTATTATTACTGATGCCGTGTTATATTAGTTACGGCAATAAAATGGTAACATAGAATCTTGAAAATTTTTTTAGGGTGTAAATTGAGGATGTTATTTTTTTCTCATAGTGTGGGATATTGTTGGATTGGTTTTTTAAAACTATTGTAAGTTTGAGAAATCAATTCTTTAATTATGGGACTCGTTTGTGAAATATTAAACTTCATTTTTTTTATATAATAAAATAGCAAACAAGCAGATGTGTCTCCTGATGGAAAGAATCAACCATCGCCTATAAACACCGAAGATGTTAATGGTACGTTGCTATTTTGTGGCGAGGTCTAATGCCACATGCGTAAGTTTAACGGCTACCTTATACGACAGCAACAAGCACTGACACTATTGCGGCAGGAGTAGGTAAAGCGGTGGTACCAGACCCGAGCGAGGCAATGCTTAGCAATATGAATTCATGGCTACTAGGTGGTAGAGTTCTGCCACCTAGTAGTCACGAATTCATATTGCTTTGTAAACTTTGCTGTGTTGTAAGTTTTGTCATAGTCAAATGTCTCCCTCCCTTTGTCAAGTAAACGGCTGGTTTTGGTCATGGGAAAATCTGGGTCGTAGTAAATATAATGAAGTTAAAAAAAAAGTATCTTCACGCCCGTATCCCCGAAGGTGTAGGCAGAGGTACAACAATGGCACCCACGATTAGCCGAAGATACTTGGTCCCACAAATGTGATAGGTGGCAAGCCTATCGCCAACCGGGCACTTTCCAATCCCGGGCAACTTGGTGTTTATCATAAATATATTCTATACTTTCCATCGTCGGCACTTGGTGAAATTCCATTGTTTAAAATTGTGTAAAAGTGAAATTTATGTACAAGTGGAATAGTAAAAGTGTCTAGTTTATCATAAAACTGAAAAACACTTTTTTTTAAGTGCCCGACCCGGGAATCGAACCCGGGGATCTCATGTGGTCGACGCTAACGCTGGACCACTAGACCACAGAAACCACTTAAAAGGAAATTTATCCCAACTTAGGAGGGGTTACATGTTCTTGAGTAATAGTTGACCAACTTATAAAATGTATTTGAAGAAGTGTTTACAGGCAGTGAACCGGTGGTGTGGATATATTGACGCTAAATTAGTTAAAACTAGCTGACCCGCACAGCTTCGCCCGCAAGTAGATTGACCCTTTGAGGGTTGGTTGTTGAAAAAAAATTAGCCAATATTTGACCCCGGTTCTTCTTCTATTTTCATGTCAAATTTCATGAGAATCGGTCCAGTGGTTTAGCCGTGAAAGCGTAACAGACAGACAGACTTTCGCATTTATAATATTAGTATTGATTCATAGTATGACACAGTAAAAGCTCTCTTCTTAGGTCGCATTATTTTGATAAATAACTTGGGAACCCTACATTGCGCGTGGCCCAACATGCACTTTACCAATTTATTATGTCTTGATTTGAATAGACGTCAAGAAGAATATACCTTTTTTACCCCACAACGCAAAAACGAGGGGCGTTATGGGCTTCAGATGTATATCTGCGCGTCTGTCCGTGGCATCGTAGCACCCAGGCGGATAGTCCTGTTTAGTTGTGTTTTTTATAAATTAAAGCCTGTTTTGGGAGATGGTTCTAAGCTATGATGCAATGGAATCTATTCATCCATTTTAAGATAATCAGCGTTTTTCAAGTTAATGAAAGAAATTAAATAACTTGTATAGGCTCTATCGATAACTAGCTTTTGCCTACGGCTTCGCATGCGTTAAATTCGCAGTTAAACAATTCCCCTTTCCCTATAAATATAAATAATAATAAATAAATATTCATGGGACAAATTACACTTATTGATTTAACCCCAAAGTAAGCAAATTATTTGCTTGTGTTATGGCTGTTAGTCAACGATACTAATACATAGAAAACAATAAACATACATATATAAATGATTTTAAATACATAATAAACACCCAAACCCGGAAATACAAACATTTATGCTCATCAATAAATGCTTGTCCCCGTCGGGGATCGAACCCGAGCCCCGTTACGTAGTCAGGGTCGCTAAACACTCGACCAACGGGGCGATCAAATCGTTAAAATTTCCTGCTTATATATTCTTCATATGAATCTTTATCTTGAATTGCTCTATCTATTAACAAAAACCGCATCGAAATCCGTTGCGTTATTTTGAAGATCTAAGCATACATAGGGACAGACAGCGGGAAGCGACTTTATTTTATACTATGTAGTGATGATAAATGTTGTATTCTGCTACTTCAGTGATATTGCAATGACATGGGGACCTTGACCGGATGTTGTTAGATCCTAGTTCGAAGAGCATCAGCTTCTTTTTAACTGGCAATGTTCATATGTAAATAACAGATTTTCTAAATATTGCAAACGCAAGTTTACTAAGTTTTTGTTTGTACTAGCACTTAGTAAACTTGTGTAAGTTCAGTAACAATGCAATATTGTGGTCCATGAAGCTGATATCGTGATGTAGCCTGGATTAAGAGATTGGTAATCTCAGAGTGCAGAGTTTCGATGAGACTACCGAGTTTTGGCTCAGCGGTATTGTTGCTATAAGTACATACTTAGTTCAATTAGTACTCATGATGAAGAGGATCTGAAGATGAAGCTAAAAGAATACTACAGAAAGTCACAGATAGAGTGCTAAGATAGTGGAGTTTAGAAGCGTTTATTTTATTGCAATAAGTTCTTTCTCGTGATGTCGAGGTTCTGAAGATAGAAATTTCCAAATTCAGATGTAAAATGCGAATAAAATGAACAATGAACTCCAAACTCAACAAGGTAAAATTGAGTTAGCACTTAATTATCTTGTATTGGTAAAAACTTTGGTGCTGAATGATTTCTAGGAGCTGATGATGGAACTGGAAGGTCACCACGGAACTTGTAAACTACATGAAGTAAAATGAACAATGAATTCCTAAACTCAACAAGGTAAATTTATTGAGTTAGCACTTAATTATCTTGTATTGGTAAAAACTTTGGTGCTGAATGATTTCTAGGAGCTGATGATGGAACTGGAAGGTTACCACGGGAACTTGTAAACTACATGAAGTAAAATGAACAATGAACTCCTAAACTCAACAAGGTAAATTTATTGAGTTAGCACTCAATTATCTTGTATTGGTAAAAACTTTGGTGCTGAATGATTTCTAGGAGCTGATGATAGAACTGGAAGGTCACCACGGGAACTTGTAAACTACATGAAGTAAATCCATCTAGTTTGAACTCATTAGCACTGTTTTAACACCCTAGTGCTAGGGAAGAAGATCATGGGAATTTTAAAATAAAACGGAGCAATAATATTGACTTTGGAACATGCCTTAACTTACACCTGTCGTGGTAGCAAATTTATAAACAATGTACCACAACATCTGTGCACGAAAACTTACTTATACTAAATATTTTTATTACGTAATTAGGTCAAAATTTAAGTACCTATTTTTTACATATTCGGCAACATAATTGAGTACTGAACACCATCCTTCAGTATGTACAATCTGTTATAATATAATATTCATGGGACAAATTACACTTACTGATCTAACCCCGAAGTAAGCAAATTATTTGCTTGTGTAATGGGTGTTAGTCAACGATACTAATACATAGAAATACATATATAAATACTGGCAGTCAGCCTGCACAAATTGCGGTATAATATTATCCTGATCGTCGTTTTTGTCGGCCATCTTGACTTTTTACGAAATAACCTTCGACATACAAGACTCCTAATTATTTCACCGAATTAATCCAAAACGTTTCTTGAAATGTAAATAATTTTGAGTTGTATTAAACGATCAAAGCATTCGTATTATTTACGCAGAGTTGTTAACTCAAAGAATTAACAACTCTTTGAAAAGATAACTCTTAAATAAATATCGAGTTTCCAAAACAGTTTTCGTGGTTCCAGTATCAATTAGTTAATAAAATTCCCTTGTACCAAATAAAGTTTTAAATGGCTGTAACTCAAATTGGGAGATGTTTTATTTGAACTGGCTTGGATCACCTGGGTCACAGAAGCTTGATACAGTTATTATTCGAAAAATATTTAATTCATACATTTGTATAAACCTATTTTAACCTGTCGAAAAAACGGCGGTTAACATTTTTACATGTATAATGTACATATGTAGTAAGTTGGGAAAATATGGAGCTTCGCCGTTTCGCCGTGTTGGTTCCGGCCTCCTTTGAAAGGCCGGCAGGCAGGTCGTAAAATGTGACCGATTGGCTATCGAGTCACTACCATCCTGGCTACTCGGTGGTAGAGTTTTGCATTGTCTCGCCCGGGTCTGGTACCACTGCCTTACCTATTCCTGCCGCAATAGCGTCAGTGCTTATCGCTGTCGTTTCCGGTTTGGAGGGTAAGGTAGCCGGTAAACTTATGCATGTGGCATTAGACCTCGCCACAAGATAGTAACGCACCATTAACATCTTTGGTGTCTATAGGCGATGTTTGACTCTTTCCATCAGGAGACCCATTTGCTTGTTTGCTATCTTATGATATAAAAAAAAAATTAAATTCTCTATTTTTATTTCCGGTATCGTCCGATTGGTTGTTTTCATTGCGCTTCGATTGTTTTTTTTCCGGTTTTTGTTTCGTATGTCAAGATTGGCTAGCTGGCCGGAGTAGCGCGGCATTCTGTCGCAGCCTTTCGAAAGAGACGCTCGAGACAGCAATATGTGTAAAAAGGGAAAATAAGTAGAAATTGTGAGCTGGTGTAAAATATCAAGGAAATAAAGTAATTATTGTGAATACTAAATATCGTATTTTTTTAAATTGAGGCTAAATCCTGCCTGCACCCAACAGTATATAGGTACTGATAACGTCAGTTTTTTCGTCGGTTGAAAAGATTCTCAGTTAGATTTTGTTTTTGTGTAATATTGAAAATCATATAAATTTTATAAATTTGATGCATATTATAACGGTTATACATATCTACATACTATTCGATTTTAATAAATTTCTAGGTTTAAAATATTGGTTAGATTATAGGTGAATTATTTAAATTTTGCAAGTATGTATGTTTAATTGTTAATCCGAGGCCTTTTGAAATCCGAGACCTGCCAGGCAGTACATAAAATCAGAACAATTGGTAATGCAAGTCACTATCATCGTGACGAAGTGGTAAAGTTCTGTGACGTCTCGTCCGGGTTTGGTATCACCGCCTTATCTATTCCTACCGCAATGACTTTATATCGCCTATCGACTTCTAATTTAGACGGTAAGGTAGCCGATAAATATTTTGAATAAATTCAGGCGTTACTTTTCAGAAATTCATAATTTAAAGAAGAAATTGTGGTATTGAATTTGAAAACTGAAGGGTGAAGCATTAAGTTTATAGAGTAAAGTGCTACTCGACTCTCCTGAAGATGCTCCGGTTGCGAAATGAAACGTGCGTTGAGTACATTATTTTTGTGCCTTTGCTATTGACTTGGAAGAAAGTGTAGTGGAAGTGGATGGACTATTGTATTGCTGTGGTCTTCTATAATTTTCAGGCCTTGGATAAGTTTGCCCCATTCAAAGCAGTTCCATATAAGGTTACGGGGATTTTGCAAATTAAAGAAACCGATAAACTTATGCATGTAGTAAGGACTTAGTGTTTATGGTTGAAGACTGTCTTTTTATATAAAGAGAGACATCTGCTTGATTACTATTCTATGCAACAAAAAAGTAACATAATCTGCTTGATAACATTTTATTTTTGAGGATCATAAACTCCACATGAACGACATTATAAGTTCTTTAACCAAACCTACCTGAACAAGCAGCGATGGAAAATTATTCAAATTTCAAAACGCCGGCTAAGTCCCCTGAGTTTATATGTTACTAGCGACCTACCCGCGGTTTCACCCGCGCAGCTTTTGTTCCCGTGGGAATATAGGAAAGGTTTTTACACTTAAACCTTCCTCAAGAATCAATCTATCCATTAAAAAAACCGCATCAAAATCCGTTGCGTAGTTTTAAAGATTTAAGCATACATAGGGACATAAGGACATAGGGACAGACAGAGAAAGCGACTTTGTTTTATACTATGTAATGATTAAATATATAAAAAACTGGCTAAGTGCGAGTCGGAGTCACGCACGATGGGTTCCCTATATCTATAAAAACAGTAGAAATCATGTCTGTTGTGTGACCTCCCCCTTTACTTTTTATTTTATTCTGTGTTTAGAAATTTCTGTTTTTTGCAACAAAATACACTATCTATAAAAATTTCAACTGTCTATCTATCACTTTTAATGAGATACAGCCTGGTGTAAGACAAACGGACGGACAGCGGAGTCTTAGTAGTATTGTTCAATTTGTACCCTTTGGATTTGGAATCCTAAAAAAATTGTTTATAATATAAATAAATATCACTAGACAAATTACAAAAATTGATCCAACCTCAAATTACGCAAATTATTTGCTTGTGTTATAGGTGTTAGTCAACGAAATTAATACATAGAAATACATATATGTATTCATACTGAACTGTACTTAATAAACACCCAAATCTAGAAATACAAATATGTGTGCTCATCACACAAATACTTGTCCGTTGTCGGGAACCGAGCCCGTGCACTATCGATTGCGGTGTGAGGGTCGCTAACCACTCGCTCATCGGAGCGGTATCATCTAGTACATTTGCATTTACAATATTTATAATATTCTGTCACTACCCAGTTCTTAGTTGCCATCATCCCCCGTCATTGCCCTGTAAATATTACTGGACAAATTACAAAAATTGATCAAACCCCACAGTATTCAAATTGTTTGCTTGAAATATGGTTGTCAGACAACGATACTAATACTTAGAAATACACATATAAAAACTCAAATATATTTAATAAACACGCAAACCTTGAAATACGAACATCTAGACTTATTACACAAATATTTGTTCCGATTGGGAATCAAATCCAAGCCCTGTAGATTGCATAGTCAGTATAATTAACCCCTCAACAAACAGAGAGGTCCAAATTGTGCTCAACCTGAAAGGGACATAGTATGGATAGCACAGTAACAATATGAGCCTAGTTATAAAAAAAAAACTGCCGATGCTATTTTATTTTTTTAAAACAAATACTTGACGAGATTACATTAACCTTTTTAATATACTAACTGACACGGCATACGTTGTTTTGCCGTGTCAGTTAGTATAAAAAAATATGAATATTATACATATAAATATTCCTCTTAAATCACTCTATCTATTAAAAAAATTGCATCAAAATCCGTTGCGTAGTTTTTAAAGATCTAAGCATACATAGGGATTAGGGACAGACAGCGGAAAGCGACTTTGTTTTATACTATGTAACGATCATGCTGAATTAAAGGCTGCATTATTATCATTATTAATTGAGCTACCCGAAAATGATTATTCTTATATCGTTGATGACTACGTTGTCCAATCAGCTAATCCATATCCATACTAATATTAAAAATGCGGAAGTCTGTCTGTCTGTCTGTTACGCTTTCTAAACGGCTAAACCGCTGGACCGATTTTCATGAAATTTGGCATGGATATAGTTGAAGATCTGGGGTATGACCCCATACCCCATAGGCTAGTTTTTTTTCAAAAATCAGTCCCTGGAGGGCTGAAATAGGGGATGAAATTTTTATTAAAAGCTATTTGGACGACTTATTAATATACTCGCGGGCGAAGCTGCGCGGGTCAGCTAGTCTTATATAATAATCTAATTCCCGACAGACATAAACATTTGTGTAATGAGCATAGATGTCTGTATTTCTGGGTGCGAGTGTTTATATTTCTATGTATTAGTATCTAGATATATAATTATCTAGTATAAATAATAAATAAATATTCGCGGAACAAATTACATTTACTGATCTTACCCCAAAGTAAGCAAATTATTTGCTTGTGTTATGGGTGTTAGTCAACGATACTAATACATAGAAATACATATATAAATACAAAAATATATTTAATCTTATATAGAGTTTTGTAATTTACTCAGCAATATTATTATTATTTTCCTAGTTTCTTCATCTTATATACCGATCGGTACCTGGATAGCCGAACTTTGCTTGATATTTTTTTGTAAGTGACGTTTTCTAAAAATTAAATCTAGCTATAAAATCGTTGGAGCTGTTTCCAAGATTCAGATTATATGTATACACAGTGTTGATAAAAGCGAGAGGCATTAAATGAAGACACGTATACTATAAGTGCCTACTATTAATCCGAAACTATTAAAAAAGTTATACAAGCATACGAAAAAATTTTTTTCAAAGAAATTAAATAGCTTAATAATTGAGTTAATATGTAAATTTCCTTTATAAAGATTTATACTGACCTCCCATGACCTGCGTAACAAAAGGGCAACATCGCATTTGTATTTCATATTTCGTGCGGCGGGCTCACATACTTACATAGTGGTGCGGCCGGAACAATTAATCAGTATCAGAATCAGAATACTAAACATCCTTTATGCATACATATTTTCACGATAAATTCCTTACGGGGTCGGCAGAGAGATGTAAATGCCTCCATCACGAAACAGACAGACGTGCCATTTTCATAAATCTCTTCTTTAAAAAGAGATTAACCTTAATTAAAAATTGGAGAAATGGCATTTAGTTAGCTTTTAATCAGTACATGAGATTTAATCTTCTATAAGAGGCTGTTGTTACTTCAAGTTAAGATTCAAATAGTATTTATTCGACATAGGTAAGCTCCGTTCAGCGACGAAACAGACAAGTACACGTATAATTAATTCAACTAATTAAAACATATAACATAAAGTTTGCAGCTGGAGAGAACACGTTTTACTGCAAGGGAGGATATTTAACAAATTCTTATTTAAGGTTAAAAAAATATACAATTTGTATGGCAAAATAAGTAGGTTTGAATCAAAATAATACTAATAAAAAAAGAAATATCAGGTCAAGAAAATGTCATAAAATTATTAAACAATAATAATCTTTATTATATATATAAAAATCAATCCCTATTTTCCTTGGTCACGACATCACGCCTGAATGTCTGAATGGCTGGACCAATTTCGGTAATTTTTTTTTTGTTGTGTTTGTAATTGTAAGGAGAAGGTTCGTATAAAAGAAAATATTAAGAAAATTGCGCGGAAAATCAGAAAATTTAAGAATACTTAACCACCATATAAATTTTAATGCCATTTTGGCTGCGTGGAAGGACAATCCCGTAGTCTTATATAAATTACGTGTCACGTTGTTTGTCCGCTACGGATTCCTTATATGTAAGGCAAAACAACGTTTGCCGGGTCAGCTAGTTAAAATGATAAAAAGAAATGTCAGGTTAGAAGAATGTCACAAAATTATTAAAAAATAAAATAAAAATAAAAGATGAAGGTAGTAAAGATGCTTTAATAACGAATTTCTTAAATAACAAAACATATTAGATATAACCGAACTAATATTACTTGGACAATTTCCAGAACAAGAAACTTTTGAAATGCTGGTAAGTATCTGGTCAGAATTTAAGGACTGTTTTGTAAGGCTTATAAGTAAGCTCTAAGTAAAGCTGCTAGCTAAGTAAGCTCCACCGACCAATCCAAAAAAACAATAAAAAATCCTCTTAAAAATTCCAATGTCATAGCTACTCGCAAAAATTGCGTGTTTAGCTGTACTAGAGTTTTACTGTTCGTATATTTATGTAGCAGTAAAGATAGATTAACAGTTTTTAAAATGTAGTTGTAGTATGAATAAAATATACAGTGTAGTGTAGTATGAATAAAATATATAGTGTAGTGTAGTATGAATAAAATATACAGTGTAGTGTAGTATGAATAAAATATATAGTGTAGTGTAGTATGAATAAAATATTGATTGTTATCGACCGACTTTAAAATAGGACGAGTTTCTCAGTTTGTCGGATTTTTAAGTACCTATGTTTCACCATAACTCAGACAGGTGGAACCACGTTGGACCGATTTCAGCAATTATTTTTTTAAAGGTTATTACATACTTTCTGTTGGATCCTATATGAATTTGGTAAAGGGTTCAGGGTTCTAGATATATAAGAGTGGAAGACTATTTTGTGAGTTTTCTTGCGCTTAAATTATATTATTGATTAGCTATTACTCGCCACATCGGTCGTATGATCAAAATCATAACTTCCTTTTGCTCACCTGCCTAAGAAGCCTATAGCCTGCCCTATAAACTTGTCTATCTTTCAGTGAAAGTTTCATCAAAATCGCTCTAGCCTTTCCAGAGATTACCACGTACAAAAAATGTGTTTATTAAAAAATGGTTGTATATAAATTGATGCAAGAGTTAGTAGATATTTTGTTTGCAAACATAATATGCTTCAATTTTGTTTGTATGTTAGATTGTAACTCTATTTACGGGATATCCGGGTTGAATGGAAAGTCTTTATATATTGAAGGAGACGATAGTTAATGGTCAAACGTAACTAATAAAAATATAATAAAAAGAAAATATTGCTGACATACATAGTAAACCTTAATGAAAATAGTGTATTAATGTTTAAAAATTATAATCATCGCGCAAGATGATAATAAGCGCTCGCTTATACCTGGAAGACTATTCACGTAAAGAAACAGCAATTCGAATCGTAGCGCTTAAGACTCTTGCACATTTTCTTACATATTATGCAGCGTCGTAGCAAGTCTCGACGTTCTATCATGTTTATGTTTGTGAGGGCCTTAAGCACATTGGCCTGAATTGGGGTGCTGTACGATACTATTCGTAAACTTCAACACCTATGCGCGGATGTCCATACGAAGCATTATTATTGGAAGATTATGTCAAAATGTACATACTCAACTAATTTTTACCTACATATTCGGTGTCCCTCATACACTCTTACAATACTTTACCAGTCAACCTGCTTGGTCAGGTAAAAAGTAATCTATAGTGGACTATGTGGCTTAACTGAAAATACGATGAAAATAATACATACATACATATCTTCACGCCAGATCCCTTACGGGGTAGGCAGAGAGAACCGAGTGCGATCACGATCCTTGCAGGTTTGTCTCGCTTCCTCCACATTCATCACTCTCCTCATACACACACGCCGGTTGCGAAGACTCTTGACACCACCTTCGGACAGAAAATCAAAAATAATAATAATAAAATAATAATAATCATAATAATTAATTTTAAATTATATTTAAAATACTACTATTATAACACAAATTAAATGTAGACGGCGTAAAACAGTAGGCAGCGGATGACTACGATGTTAAAGAGCCTTTTACGTAGCTAACTGTGATCTATTCGCAGCCGATGACTCAACGTTATATTGCTTAGTTTAAAACATTCCCTAAATATTATGGAAATTTAGCTGTTATTATGAGCATTTAAATATCGAATAATATTTTTTTAAACAAAATCATTTAATTGCTTTTCTTGATAATTTAAAAAGTATCTTCACGCTCATATCCCCGAAGGGGTAGGCAGAGGTACAACAAGTGCACCCACGATTAGCCGAATATACTTAGTCCCACAAATGTGATAGGTGGCAAGCCTATCGCCAACCGGGCACTTTCCAATCCCGGGCAACTTTTTGTTTCTTAGAAAACTGAAAAAACACTTTTTTTTAATGTGCCCGACCTGGGAATCGAACCCGGGACCTTATGTGGTCAACGCCAACGCTGGACCATTAGACCACAGAGGCGACAATTTCTTTTCTTTTCTTGATAATTTCATCCATTTATCTGTATCCACTTTTCTAGTAGTTATTATTATAATCAGTTCGTTTCGGGTTAGACCGTGTTATTTCAAAACACTTTATAATATGTAGATATTGTCAGCTATTTATAAACGATTATTCCAACGAAGTACTACAACTTACGTCCTCAACATCATTAAGCATTGCCCTTGAACTTATCTTCTAAAAATACTTTTGTGGTTTTTTAGATCGATAATAAGTTCTATGATTACAGTTTTTTATAATAAACAATAGATGATAGCAGGTATAGGACAAGGAAAAATTAGTTAAAAGTTTTTTCTTGCATACGAATAAAAAAAAATTTGTGAGACATAATATTAACAAAACTAGCGATCACTTTCCGGTCAACATTCGAGCATATTTCTATTATTGTTAAATTAATATACCTACTAGTTGTTGCCTGCGACTTCATTCGTGTAACCCAAGAACATAATTTCCTTTGGTTTAGTCGGGTAAAAACTAAATCTGGTCAAAATTCGATCATAATTGTATGACTCCGTTTGACCATAGATAAAATTGTTTAGTCACTAAATAATAAAATCTCTTATAAATTTAACAACGTATAACAAGATATTGCGTTTAAGAGTGACAACTACTAAAGTGCAATATGATCCTACAGATCTGTATTAACATTTGATTTTGGTCTGTATGGATGGTTGTGTTTATCCCGTCCCGTTTAAAGAATGGACTTTTCGCTGTTCTGCCAGACTTTTTTCTTATATCATAAGATAACAAACAAGCAAATAGGTATCAGGAGACCCAGGAAAGAGTCAACCATCGCCTATAGTCACCAAAGGTGCTAATGGTGCGTTGCTATCTTGTGGCGAGGTCTAATTCGACGTTCATAAGTTTACCGACTACCTTACCCTCCAAACTGGAGCACGATAGTGACAAGCACAGACGTTATTGCGGCAGGAATAGGTAAGACGGTGGTATCAGACCCGGGCGAGACAATGCAGACTCGTATAGCCAATCGGTCGCGTTTTACGACCTGCCTGGCAGAACGGCAGTTCGTCTATTCTTCAAAGGAGTCCGGGACCAACACGGGGAAAAAGAATTCAGAACGGGGCAGTTCAGAAGTGACGAACGATCGTCTATGCGAGTCACTACCATCGTGGCTACTAGGTGGCAGAGTTTTGCAGTGTCTCGCCCGGGTCCGGTACAACCTACGTACGTATTCCTGCCGCAATATGGCCGTTATGGTATTTTTTCTCAAATATATGTAAATATTGTATGTTAACGGAACTACTCGTACAAGGGAATTGAAGATCAAGTTTATTCACTTCGTAGAAACGAAAATTTACAAATATGTTAATTCAAATCTATATATATAAAAATCAATCCCTATTTTCTTTGGTCACGACATCACGCCTGAATGGCTGGACCAATTTCGGTATTTTTTTTTGTTGTGTTTGTAATTGTAAGGAGAAGGTTCTTATAAAAGAAAATATTAAGAAAATTGTGCGGAAAATTAGAAAATTTAAAATACTTAACCACCATATAAAGTTTAATGCCATTTTGACTGCGTGGAAGGACAACCCCGTAGACTTATATAAATGACGTATCACGTTGTTTGTCCGCTAAGGATTCCTAATATGTAAGGCAAAACAACGTATGTCGGGTCAGCTATCTATATATATATAAAAATCAATCCCTATTTTCTTTGGTCACGACATCGCGCCTGAATGGCTGGACCAATTTCGGTAATTTTTTTTGTTGTGTTTGTAATTGTAAGGAAAAGGTTCTTATAAAAGAAAATATTAAGAAAATTGGGCGGAAAATTAGAAAATTTAAGAATACTTAACCACCATATAAAGTTTAATGCCATTTTGACTGCGTGGAAGGACAATCCCGTAGACTTATATAAATGACGTGTCACGTTGTTTGTCCGCTATGGATTCCTAATGTATAAGGCAAAACAACGTTTGTCGGGTCAGCTAGTAATATAAGAAAATAACGAGAAGCTTATTAAGTCAGTATTTCAATTCACTGAATAATTTATCAGACAAGTAACAATCCAGTACAAAAAGCTAGAGGAACAGACGCTTAATGTAAATCGAAAGAATCCGTTGATTTATTCTGGCCGTGTTCCAGGGTCTCTAATAGATTGTTTCTGTACTTAAACCAGACATTCCCTTTAAGAAAAATGGAGACACATTCTTGTTTTATCGTCAATCTCAATTTAAAAGATATAATATTACAAGATTTGCTAGCAATTTATTGTGTGTATATTCGTACTTTTCAATCAACCTCCCAAAAATAATGAGGTAGTATTCTCAACCGACGAAAAACGGAGGATAACAATTTGACACAATGGAGGTTGTCTTACAGTGGGATCCTATACAAAAAAGATATGTTTTCGTTTAAAAAAGTTTACTTTCCGTTTGATTTCCAATAACATTATTGATCTTATTTAAGACTAACTGTTGCCCGCGACTTCGTTCGCGCGGACTTCGTTTACTCCGCACAGCTCCTCCCCCGTAGGTGATAGTGTGATAATATGTAGCCTATATATTGACCCGACCTGTTAGCAATATTCATGCAAAATTTGAAGTAAATCCATGCAGTACTTTTTGAGTTTACCCCGGACATACATCGACTTTCCTATGATTTTATTATATGTATATAGAAGATGATAGATAGTAGTCTATTCTTGCTGTTTGATTGCATTTAAATTATTACATAGAGTGTAGTTTTATAATAGTTATTGTATAAGATTTGTCTAAACTATAATTTGGGAAATTTAATTTCTGTTTTGTTACTTTTAGTAATTTTAAACCAACGCGAAAACGGAGGTTTCATATATATATTTTAGTTTGAATGTATGTAATATTGTAGAAACTAAATAATATTTGAGTTTGATGATATAATATACGATAAAAACAAAAATTTCAAGCTTTACATATTAAATAAATAAATATTCACGGGACAAATTACACTTACTGATCTAACCCCAAAGTAAGCAAATATTTGCTTGTGTTATGGGTGTTAGTCAACGATACTAATATATTGAAATACATATATAGATACCAGAATATATATAATAAACACCCAAACTCAGAAATACAAACATTTATGCTCATCACACAAATGCTTGTCCCCGTCGGGGATCGAACCCGAACCCCGTTGATTGTGTAGTCAGGGCCGCTAACCACTTGACCAACGAGGCGGAGGAAGCGATATTATTATGCTTTAAGAGAACTATGTACGCAAAGCAACAGATCTTAACACTGCTTAGGTAGCATATCACGCATATGGAACTTGGCCTTCATATGGCTTTTTGCTATGGGGTAATAGTGTAATTATGTACATGTATGTGGTACAAGGTGTATTTACTCTTCAAAAAAGTGTATAGGCATCCTAAAAAACATTAAAGAAACCGAAAGTTGTAAATCATATTTTAAAAGCCTCAAAATATTATCTTTGACATCAATACACATATTGAAAGCAATGAAATTTCTACGAAAAAATTCCATTTTTTTAAAAACCAATCCGATTCTCCACGACACATAGCAAGTAGATTTAAATATAATCTAGAATTGCCAATATCAAAATTAAAAATGCATAGTTCCGATAGAAGATGATAGATAGACCGAATATAATGTGTGTAAAAGTACATAATAATCGACCTAATAAAATTAAATCGGAAGAAAATTATGGTAGATTTATAAAACTTGTAAAAAGTCTATAGGTAAATAAATATTACTACTGTGGCGCCGCTGGTGCGTACCGCTGAAGGGTCATGGTGATGAAACCAGCGGTCCAGCTTCTTGTCAGGATGACGTCATAACTGTGGAGATTGATGACGTCACGCAAAGACAAGGAAGGGGAAAAGGAAGATCAGTCGAATGCCTTCTCCATATCGATGAAGACGGCCACGACACTCTCCCGTTTTTCTTGGCAGCTGTGATAGCATGCTGCACTCTAGCAATCTGTAGCGTTGTGCTATGTTCTGCCCTGAAACCAAATTGTTCTTCCCTTGGTATGAATTGCAAGTTCATGTATTAGTGAAGTGCAAGTATATTGTTTGGAACAGTTTTCGAAGATTTTGGAGATCATCGGTAAGAGGGTACTTGGTCTATAACTCTCAGGCAATAATATATTTTTCCCTGCCTCGGGCAGCATCATTATGTGGCCTATCTTCTAGGTTTCCGGGAAATGGCAGGTGCGCATGATAGCGTTGAAAACTCTGGTCCAGGCCGCGATTGCCTTTTTGGGCATTTGGCGCAGCGCTCGGTTGGTAATACCGTCTGCACCTGGTGCTTTCCGGAGTTTAGCCTTTCTAATTTCCCGTAATACTTGTTGCGGTATGAAGACCACGGGGTCTTGATCAACTTGTATGGATCGTTGAAGGTATTCCTCCAAGAAGTGCTCAACATGTTGGACGTGTTCGTTGTTCATGGCTAGGTTCGTCTAGAATTGTTGCTCCAGATGCCTTGCGAAGATCTTGACGCGGTCTTTGGCTTTATCTTACCGTCAGGATGTTTTAGAGGTCTTGTGGTTTTTTTTGTCTGAAAGAAGCGTCGGCAGAGCTTATGGAGTGAAGTCTAGTCTTCACTAGCGTCGGTAATTTGTTCCCCCATCGCTGAGTGCTATGTGCTTGCATTTCTGCCTTCACCCTCTCAGCAAGGTGGGTCAGGCGGCGTTTCTCATTTGGGCATCTGGAGCATTGTCATGACTTTCTTAATTCCCTTTTCTCCCTAAGAATCTGAGATATTCTATTAGGTAATGGCAGGAGTGCACTCCTTGTTGGTTTCTCGCTTGATGCTGCCTTCAGGGCTCTCGTCATCGTCGTCAACGTCTCCTGCCATAATAACAGGCTGTGAGACGATGGACTTCTCCAGCTCCCGGTAGAAAACCTCCCAGTCTACCACTATGGGTAGCGTATAAGCTCTAGTTCTTATTGGTTCTTGGTTATACACCGCTGGTAGTGGTTGTTGATCGGAGTGAGTATGGTAGTCCAATACTTCTATTATATAATAAAGTCATATATATATATATATATATATATATATATATATATATATATATATATATATATATATATATATATATATATATATATATATATATATATGACTTTTAATTGATAATTGAGCATTCAATTTTCATCGCTTTTCTCTAGCTATCTTATTCCTAACAGTCTTCTATATATTTTATTAAATTGCTGAATTTAATATAAGCTTTTCAAAAAAGAGAGGTTTTATTTATGAAATCCTACGAATGTACAACAGTCAAATATAAATTACATGATATATTATTCTATATGATTGACATCACATCTAATAACATGATTATTATCTGCCAGTGAATTGCACTGATTTTTTTTTACCTAATGACGTTAAAAACTCATATTTGTGTGAATTTCTAAATTTTATGAGTATTGTTAATTTTACTCTTCTTACTAGCTACAAATACTACGATTTCAACCATCACACGTGCTACGAACGCTACGAAATATTCAGAGTACAGTGCATGATTAACTTTTGTCATAGTACTAACACAAAACCGCTTCGCTGGGTGTAATAAAATTATACTATCATATTGTTGTTCACCAAGAACAGCCCAGCCGTTCTTAAGTAATAACGTAATATACGAATAAACAAAAAATTAAATTGTAAAATTTATATTAGTGAATGAGTCGTAAAAGGAGTATTGATCACGAAATATGCCAGAAATGTACGTATAGTTTTATGTAGTAGACTTATAGATTATACATATAGATACATATTATGCTCTTATTCAAAAACACTGACATTCATGTGTAGAACCACAATATTTTGAAAATTGCTAGTTTTTGCGAATAAAAAACTTTATGTCAATCGTAATTAGATTTTTGTTTTGTTTGTTTGTTATGTTAACATTTGTAAAATTTCAGATTTATTATTTTGACTTAAGTTTCATTTCCCTTTGCTTCTACTTTATGAAAATTATGAAAGTAGTGATTATTAAAACTAGCGATCGCCTGTGGCCGAAAGGAGAATGATGAGGCTCATATAAATTTGGCCTAAAACGCAACACATGATGATAGCTGCTTACCGTATTTTAATACATTAATCATTTCTTCTGAAATGTAAATTTTATTACGGACACTTTTTATAAGACTAAATTCACAAACTTCTAAAGGTTAATATTACTTGAATGTATAATTGTTACATTGTACTCACGTTGCGATATATCGTCAACATTAATATAATTAATTTTTGTATCACTCATCATAAGGATTATTTGATTTTAACCACTTAAAAGTTAAAAAACGAAAAAATCTTTTGTTTACATTAAAATATTTGTTACTCGTTCACAGTGTAAATACTAAAAAGATGATACTTGTTTTTTTTTTGTTTCTTTAGGATGATACTAATAGTACTTATTTTTACAGCCTTTTACATTTTTGTTGCATTTTATACAACAGTTTGTTTAAAATTTTGCATCTTACGGATCCGGCATTTTAATGATTTATTTAATTGGTCAAAAATAAAAGAAAGTGTTAACTTGATGGCAGAAATTAAAAATCTTTGCTTGATATAGAAATAAAAAAATCGTACAAGTTTGTTTAGTTTCATGGCTTCCCAAATAATTTTTTTTTAAATTAACTTGATATTAAATAGTGTCCGTTAAAATCTAATACCTATTGACTTATTGTTAATTAAATTAATATAACTATGCAGCAACTCTGTCCCGCTCGTTCCAACTCATTGCGAACAACAGTGGCGCGCACTCGTCCCGACTTACCGAGGACCGCGCATATTCTGCTCGTCCTGACTCACCAAGGACCGCGCATATTCTGCTCGTCCCAACTCACCGCAGACCGCGGATATTCTGCTCATCTCTACTAACCACAGACCTGAGCACTCAAGGCACATACGCTTCACTTGCACAACCAGATGCATCAGGTATAACACCTTTTTCGAAGGGGGGAGTGATGTAACGAGGGCGCGATGAAACACGCACACACTTATCGCGCACAGATACTATCGGTATCTTATCGCAACATCGTTATCAGATTTCATCACGCAGCTTACACGTGAATCTCTACTATATAAGATTAACGTAAACCAAGTTAAATTACAGTTTCATAAACACAGTTATAAACCGATGTGTGACTGTCATTTAGACAACGTAATAATAAACACTTGTACTGTTTCACAATTCACGAACTAAATATTTGTTTTTTATTAAATTGCCAATAGGTTTAAAATTTTACTGCATCATCAGGGCTAAAAAATTGATAATTTAAATTTATAAATATTTTTATAAGTAAATAGAGTTTGTGAATTGTGAAACAGTACAAGTAATAAAATTTACAAAAATCGTCAAAAGGGAACTAGATACTCGGCCAACGGTATATAATAACTTACAAAACATGCGTAATAACATAATAGTAAATTTATTCGTTCTACGTGTAATCATGTGAATTCTTCAGACAATAAACCCAATTAATTATTTATCCCTATCCGAGAATCAAGTTTCGGATCTAATTAATCAGGTAGTCTTAAAACAAGAAAACTTGTAGTTTAAGAACAAGATCTAATCACAATAGTATGCGAGCCAACAACAGATTTTTATGGCCAAGTTCCTCTCGGGCGATAACTTGTAAAATACTTCAGAGAGATATCGAGAAGCTCGGTGAACATCAGCTACGATTCGGTGGGTGTAGCCTCCAAGCACGTTGAAAAAATAATCAAACCGCCGCGCCCCGTTGGTAGAGTTATTAACGACCTGACTACGCAATCGACGGGGCCCGACTTGATTTCCGACTGGAATAATTTCCTTGATGAGCGTAGATTTGGGCTTCAAAAAAATGAAATAATTTTAATCATTTCCTCTCGATTAAAAAATCGACAAACTGTATATAAACCAATATCTTACGGAAGAAAAATCAGATGACTACAAAGCGGTGGAGAATATATCAACTGGTCATTTTTTTCATTTATTGAAACATCCAAAAAAGCATTGCAAAAACCGTGCTCCGGTTTGTCCGCAAGCTTGCTGTCTCGCATATTTTATACATATAAGTAATTTATGTTGAGTTTGGACTTATTTGTTCTGTTTTAAAAATATCCTAGTTTTTGATGATTCCCAAGGTGTTACGATGAAGTAGGAAGAAGGTCATGGGAACTTTGGATTACAATTAAGTAACATTATATATTTTGGGTTTGTTTTATATATTCTTTTAAAGTCTTTAAAGCCGGATTTCCGCTTTTTCAGACATGTAGAAAGAAGTCTACGAGAACTTCTAAGCTGAACTAGATAAGCCCACCGAGTGTAGGTTAATTCGGTTTACTTTCACAAACAGTGCTAGATGTTTTTCTAGGATCTGATAATGGAACTGGAAAGTGTCAATCCGAACTTGGGCTGATATCGTTGACCTTTATTGCTAGAAGATATCACAGGGTTTGAGAATAAAATAATACCATCGAGTGTGGTCTCACTTGTGATATTTTTTGCAAATAATCTGAATCAAAATTATTTCCAAAGTTACATGACAAAGCTGAAAGGAAGCCATGGAAGCTTGCAATAAAGGAACTCAGACTCACTGAGTAAGGAACCATGGTAACCTTAACTTGATGCTGCAGGGATTCTAAAATGATTGTTGGCTCCTTTCACGTTTTGATTTTAAAATGATGTATGTGAAGCAGAATGGTCTGACGATTAAAAAATGTGTTGGGGGTTTTTAAATTTTTATAAACCCGTGTTCTCGGTTGAAAGACGGGTTTAAATTATCAGGATCGTGGAATCTAGTGATCAGTGCAATAAAAAACTAAAGATAATCGATATGTCCAAATAAACCTAGTGATGTGGTTAGTGTGTATTGTCAAAGTGACTTTCGTGCGAGTTCCAGTGGTACGGGCAAACAAATAAGAAAAAGGGTAGACAGGTCTGCTCATAATAGTTCAACTACCCGCGATATTGCAGTTCCCCCGTGATCATGGTGCTGGCAAGGTCGCCGAAATATCGGGAAAAAAATCCATCACATAATCACGGTAAGATTCCGTTAATTATTAATAATTCAGTTCAAAAAAGCCGTGAAATCTTCAAAGTAAAGGTATATATTCTATAAAATATCTACTATTATACTTACAATAACTTAAGACTGTAAAGCTTAAACATTTTTATCCGGGAGAAAATGAGTTTCAATGTCAAAATGTGTGTACGTGTATTTTAAGACCAAGTCATTTGCACTGTAATTACAGCCAGAAATATAAGCCACGTAGTTACATAGAAGTTCAAGCTAAGAGTGCCCGAGGGATACATTTAGCTGTCTTAGTACCGCGAAGACGGCTATCAGAGGCATTAAATGCACTCTAAGTTTATATACCGTAAACTAATATTATATATATATATATATATATATATATATATATATATATATATATATATATATATATATATATTTGAATTTGACACGTGGATTTATTGTTTTGAACCCGAAAAAAAACAGCAATCTTGTGAATGGGTGTTTAAAAATGAGAACAGGCCAACAAAAGTGAGACAGGCGAGAAACGTTGGTAAAAAAGTGATCGTGTTTTTTTTTCTCAGCTACGGGTCCCATTAAAGTCAAAGTCAAAGTCAAAACAATTTTATTCAAATTATCCTTTACAGGCACTTTTGACGAGTAAACATTTTTTGAGTTACTACCGGATCGGAAACGCGGCCACACACATCTGTACAATTCAACTTGAAGATCAAAAGAATGTTAATGCCAAGTCGTATTCTACCATTTGTTTACTCAAGGTGTTAGAAAAAGTTCGCGAAAGACGACCCAAAAGCGGCATTTTCCCACACCATGATAACGCTTCTTCACACACAGCCAACAAAACAAAGTCATTTTTAGCTTCCGAAAAAGTACATCTCGTCACTCATCTTGTGTATTTTCCACTACTAATTTTCGAGGAGGCAGTGTTTGCGTTCAATCAGCACGTAGAAAACATGCCTTCAGATCTGTGGTCCTCCTGTTTTAAAAAATGGTTCGATCGCATGAAAAAATGTTTAAAATGTAAAGGAGATTATTTTGAAAAGCAATAAACATAATATTTTGGTTATAACATGTTTTTTTAAGTTACGCAAAACTTATAGTGTGACCTTCGTATAATCACCCAAATCTTTAAATACATACATTTATGCTATTCACACAAATGCCGGTCCCTGTCGTGAACGGAACTCAAGTCACATCGATTGCGCAGTAAGGGCGGCATAACCCCTTAACTACTCTATTATATTAAACTATGATAGTCTTAATACAAGAAATGCATTTAATATTCTATCTGCATTCTCTACAATTTTGAAATTTATATTAAATTGTGGATGTAGCGTTACATTTCCCCCTTGTTGGTCGGGGCGCCTTTGAAGAAATAGGTCAACTGCCCTTCTGCCAGAAAGGTCGTAAAATTGACTATGGGACTCACTACCACTACTTCTGCACTGTCTCGCCCGTTTCTGGTACTACCGCCTAACCTATTCTTGCCGCAAAAGCGTCAATGCTTATCACTGTCGTGTTCCGGTTTGGAGGGCAAGGTAGCCCGGTCGGCCGGGCCGGTAAAGAGGCCGGTAAACTTATGCCTGTCTGTTACATTTTCATAGGTAAACCACAAAACCGATTTCGATTAAATTTGGCGTGGAAATAGTAGAAAATCCGAGGTTAAATATGAACATTTTTTTAGATCAAGCACTAAGGGGCTAATATAGGGATTTGTATGAAAAACTGTATCGATGGCATATTAATCGACACGAGTTCTTAGTAACTAATACTATTTTCCACGACACCCCACGTTTTTGTCATTCGAATCGTCACTGCTGGAGTTTGAAAATTGGAGTTGGAAGAAAGAAAGGAAAAACAAGCGAGCGTTACAGTAACCGCATATGATATATTATCTAACCCATAAGTCAGGGGTCAACAAATGGCGGACCGTGGCCCACACCCGGAATGACAACCTATTTTGTGCGGACCTTGTGTTAAGAATACAAAATATTTTGCATATGTAACTTATTATTTTTGTGTTATAGCACTCACCCCGAGCTTGGGAAACTGGAAAAACCTTAAAAACAACAAAGAAAAATATCGGCACCCGGGATTTGAACCTGCGACCATCTCCCTAAAGCTGGGAGGCTCTTTCACTGAGCTAGTGTCCCGCATATGTAACTTGTCGATATATGTATATATGTGAAGTAGTATTTTCCAAGATGGACTTTATTAAGAATAAATTCCGGAACAGACTGACCGATGAACATTTCCAAAATTTTACGACATAGTCTACAAAAGAAAATTGTAACCCCCCTGGTTTGCCTTTTTTCGGTCCAGACCGCGAAGGTCATGTTATTTAAAAACAAGGACGCAAAATGAAAATAATTGGTGACCCGTGCCATAAGTAATTAGTTCATTAAAATATGATGGCCAAGGTGAACTCTACCACCGCGCGCGCTTATTGGTCAGTTCAAATAGCGCGCGCTCATTGATCAATGTAAATAACGCGCACTTTTTCGCTTCCTGTTACATGTAATTTATACTTTCCATCGTCGGCACTTGATGAAACTGCATCATATTATTGATTATATAATATAAGCACTTGTACTGTTTCACAAATGTAATTTAAATTTTATTTATTACACAATCACTTTTAAACTGACAGCCAACCGGTTTCGCCTATTAAAGTATCATCAGGGCTTTCACATTAACATTTTTCATTATACTATTGTAAAACTTAACTAAGTTAATTTTTACAATAGTATAATGAAAACTTAACTAAGTTAAGTTTTACAATAATATAATGAAAAATGTTAATGTGAAAGCCCTGATGATGCTTTAATAGGCGAAACCGGTTGGCTGTCAGTTTAAAAGTGATTGTGTAATAAATAAAATTTAAATTACATTTGTGAAATAGTACAAGTGCTTGTATTATATAATCCTGTTACATGTTTTCGTTGAATTTCAGGAAATCACTCTCACAGGTTGCAGTAAAGTGCGACAAAAGACGTTACACATAACAAAATCATTACGTTGGTTGCTTTACTACGTATTTCAGCAGCTATTATAATTAATTACGATAGTTCATAATTGCGCAGTATCCAGATTCCACAAGCAATATTTAAAAGGTTCAATTAATTAACGGCTGTGGATTTAATTTCATAAACGAGATATTGAGATATTTGGCATCATCTTATTGTTATAAAAAGTAATATGTGATTTTTTAATTTAATTACTTTGATAGAAGCTACTCTCTAGCTATTTAAAAACCGTACCCTTTTTAGGGTTCCGCACCTAAAAGGTAAACTGGAACCCTATTACTAAGCTTCCGCTGTCGGTCTGTCCTTTTGTGTCTGTCACTAGGCTGTATCTCATGAATCGTGATAGCTAGAAAGATGAAATTTTCACAAATTATGGATTTCCATTGCACCTATAATAACAAATAGTAAAAATAAAAAAATATATATATCAAGGGGGTCCTCATAAAATAGTGTTTTTTCGTTTTTTTTTTGCTATGATGGTACGGAACCCTTAGCCGGTTTCTCGCACTTGGCCGGTTTTTTTCATTTAATAAATTCTCACCTTGTGCAATCTTTTAAAAACTAAAAGAATAAAAATTCTTTGTGGTTTAGTGGTTAGGTTGTTCGGCTCAAGTCACGATGTTCTGACTAGAAAAAAATTGTTATTGAGAGTTTTTAAGCTCCGTCACGCTGGTATCCGCTTAAATAAATACCAAAATTTTTTCCCGATTTGTATACTACAAATGATGTTAATGAATGAAGTGAACTTATTTTTGTATTAGTAGAAGTAGTTGAAGAGAAAAACAAATAAAAAAAAGACGTGTGGCACTCGGAGACTGCCGCGGTAAGGCTATTGTATAGCATTTTTTATCAACTTATGCAATTATGATTATATATTTATTTTATTTATGCAGTATTTTTTTTCTTTGTTTATTCATATTTAAAACACTTTGTACACAAATTATACGAGTACAGATATTCACTGTTGTACGTAGATGATAAATACCTATACACCTATATATATACTTACTCACAAACAGCTGATTACGGTAGTTTTCCAATACAACCAATGCCACCTAAAGGAGGGTTGCTGAACTAAAGAGACAAGCGTGGTATTTCAAAAAGTCATTAAAAGTTCTGGTATTTATCGATAGATGGAAAAACTAAAAAGTATCACCGCTGTGCCGGTCGGAGTGGAAGGTGTTAGGTTTCGTTCGTTACGGAATTTCTGGATTCAGTCTCCACGCTCAAGGCCCGCCATAGAAGCTATGCAATAGCTTAAAAACACTTATAACTGAACGTACTAACGATAATGCAACAGATAGTAGTGATGTATACACTAATTCATTTGTAGTTTTGTGTAGTACCAAAAAGTCTTTTTTACATATTCAGGTTCCCGAGACAATATCTCGGGAACCTGATAATGTAAAAAAGACATACGACATCAAAAAACTGAGCAAACTAACAGAGTTACACAAAAGTGCGTTACCTATTCGGAAACTGCAAACGATGCTAACGAATCTAGTGAACTTATTCGGCTCAGGTCACGAGGTTCTGGTTAGAAAAAATTGTTATTGAGGGTTTTTAAGTTCCATCATCATGTCCTCAACCTTTTCCCATTACCTGGGGTTAGCTCTCCTTGTCTGCTTCGTCCATCTCCCTCTGTTCTGAGCAGCAGCGGCGTCAATTAACCTTTCTTCAAGGTCCGTCTCGAATGTCGTCAGCCAGGTGGCGGGGGTCTTCCACGGCACCGTACCGTTACAGGTGTAGTGCTTTTTTTAACTACATGGTCTTCGGGGCGACGAAGTACGTGCCCATAGCATCGCATGCGCCGTTCTTTTATCTTGTCGGCGATGGGCGCAACTTTGTAGCTTCTTCGAATATAGACATTGCGCACTTTGTCCAACAATGAAACTCCCGCTGACCATTGTAACATGCAAATTTCTGATGAGTGCAGTTTAGATATGTGTTGTTTTGTGGATGCCCAACATTCTGTACCATAAACAATTATCATCATATTTAAGAGCTAGGCTCTTGTCTTTGAAACGATTTCCACTTTCTCTATCAAGGGCGAGTTCCTTAACTACTTGATAGGACGTTGTGTTGGTTTTGTGTCTGACATGACTTATGAATTATATCCTTGGTCTTCCTCTACCTCGTCTTCCTTCCAACTTTCCTTCTATCACTGTTTTGAATAGTTCATCTTGTCGTAAATGATTACCTATTATTTCTATCATTTTTCCTTGTCTGTTTACACCATAAACAATACAGGGTATAATTGCTGTTTTATACAATTTGCATTTTAGCTTGATGTGCATTTTCTTGTCACACATTCCACCTGTAAGTTGTCTCCACTTCACCCATCCCGTAGTTATTCTGTAGGTTACGTCTCGGTCAATCTTGCTATTGCTACGGGTTTGAAAGCTCAGTCACGCTCGAATCCACTTTAAAAAAATACCAAATTTTTTTCCCGATTTGTATACTACAAATGATGAAGGAACAAAATGAACTTTTGTTTTAGTAGAAGTAATTGAAGAGAAAATCAAAACAAACCGTTTATACCCTAACGTATTAACAATAATACAACTATTAGTAGCGACGTATACGCTAATTCTTTAGTAGTTTTTTGTAGTACTAAATTTTTTTTACATATTCAGATTCCGGAGATATTGAATACGACATCACAAAACTAAGAAAACTAACAGAGTTACACAAAAATGCGTTACCAAGTTGGAAATTACAAACGACTCCAATGAATATAGAAATTATTTTTATTCGTGGGCATCGGAATGTCTGTATGCATCGAAGTGCCGCGATTACGCTCAGAATATTTAACTCACGGAATTATTTCTTAGAAAGTAGACTAGCGTTATGAAGAGTGCACTTTTGAATTTTCTAAACTGTATTTTTTTCTATAATCCGGAAACAAAATGTTTTATAGGAACAATGTCTTAAAGCACAGGTATCTACAAACTTCTTTGAAGAGAAAATCTGCGCAAAATAGGTTCATGATATTTTTGTGTGGGGATTAAATAAAGGATAATTCTATTGTATTGGTTACTAAGATTTTTACGTTTCTTCCTTTTTGTTGTTATATTTTAAAACATATGTCATCAAAACTGTCTCGTGTTTAAGGGGTTAACTTATTCGACTATGATCATGAGGTCACATTTTCGATTTCTGGGTCAAACAAAAGTAATATTTTTTTCAAACTCCAAATCTTTGTTGCAGATTGGAGTCTAGTGGGAGGCGTTTTACCACCCCCGTTCTTTGGATGAATATGCAATGCTGTCGGTCTCAGTTATCTCTAGTAATAAGTGATAATCGTAATCAGGTCGATAAGATCTGATAATGGGAACTCGTCTCAGAAACCAAAGAACTGGTGAATTGTACTGGACTAGAAAGTTTAACAGCGTGAACGGAAACGACTTCCGTTTTACTAACTAGTTTTATTTAACAGAATGACCGGGACATCTAGTTCCGTTTAATCTTCATGCTCTGCAAAGGAATTGGCGTGATGATAATTGCCTTAAAACTAGTTTACATAACAGAAGTCGCGATTTAGAATAAAAATGTATTAGCGTTTTGAATTTAATACAAATTTATGATTAAACAACACGATATTTCGTAAATATCTAGTCTAGTGTACATACGCCCAAGTCGGCCAAGCGCTCCCTTCAATACGACTATTATGACTACAATTCCCGCTGTCATTCGCCTGTGACGCAATTAATCGGTCTCGTCATTATCACGCGATAGTATGTCACTTTGTCGCGTCGTAAGGCCCCGCCTTCTGGAATAGTATTTCTATTACTAATATTACTAGTGTTTTTCATCTACATACTAGTTGCGCCATGAATCCCGCTGCTTATAAAAGTTTTCAGTGAATCCCATGGGAACTAATTATTTTCGACAGTAAAAGTATCTTATGTATTTTTCCAGATCATTATTTACATGTGTGCCTTATTCATCCAAATCAGTTCAGCCGTTTTTGCGTGATTGAGGAATAAACATTCATCCATACTTTCAAACTTTCGCATTTATAATATTAATATCTCGAAAATCCTATTTTTCTCGTGTTTGTTCTGGGTTGCTTTGAAGAATGGACCAACTGCCGTTCTGCCAGACAGGTCGTAAAAGACGACCGATTGGCTATGCGTGTCACTACCATCGTGGCTACTAGGTGGGAGTTCTGCATTGTCTCGCCCGGGTCTTGTACCACCGCTTTGCCTATTCCTGCCGCAATAGCTTCAGTGCTTGTCGCTGTCGTGTTCCGGTTTGGAGGGTAAGGTATCCGTTAAACTTATGCATGACGTGGCATTAGACCTCGCCACAAGATAGCAACGCACCATTAGCACCTTTGGTGTCTAGGCGATGGTTGACTCTTTCCATCAGGAGACTCATCTGCTTGTTTGCTATCTTATGACATAAAAAAATCAATCTGGCTCTCAGGAGCCAGATTGATTTTTTTATGTCACTTAAAAACTTTTCTGTCTTATTAATTTGTCTATCAAATTTTACGACGTTTACATATATATACTCTTCAAATCCAAATGAAATGGAATGGGATGGAATGAGACAGCGAGGGACGGGACAGAACAGGTCGAGATGGTACAGGATGGGCTCGGATAGGGTGGAATTAGATCGGGTCAGATTGGAAGGATGGGATACAATGAAATGGGATGGGATTGTGTGACTTCTCTATCGCCTCGCGACAAGACCGAGACCGGTGACGAGGTTGTCGTGTTGTGTGAGTATATGTGTCGGTTGTGGTCTGTAACTTTTATACTTTATTTTGTATTTACCTTAATAAATACATTAAGTTAAAATATAATTAAATTATTTTTGTGGTTCTTATTATAATTATATATTTCTTTTTCATTTTATGACATTGAACTACTTGAACTCTCTCACTCTCGCTTGTGTAGTTCTTTGAGTCTACGGAACTGCTTTTAATTTTGAAATGACTATCTTACAGTTGACTTTGCGGGTCTTTACTATGGCACCGGGCTTTTGGGGCTAATAGAGTGCCTAGGCAGATGTTAAATTTAGACTAATAACTTGCGCGCTAAGGGATGTCTCCTGCGAGACCGAACCTCGGCTTAGTACGGACATTCGGAATAAATGTGGAGAACAGAATCGTGTACCCCGTGTTAAGCACCGGGCGATAGAGATATGTTTGACGTTGAGACCGGTGACGACGGTTTCTTGTTGTGTAAGTGTTTGTGTCGGTTTTGATCTGTAACTGTTCAGGGTTTGTATGCATACATATAATATAACATCCGTGATCTGGCTGTTTAAAAATTCCAGAGCGCGGATGTCCAGAGAGGGATTCTCCACCGCTAGCGCAAGTGGTACCTCCTGGGGTAAAATACCTTTAAATCGCTTTCATGGATGCGGGGAGGGGAGGGGGGGTTCTGGACTCTCACAAACCGAACAAAACACAACAGCAGAGCTGCTGTTTTACGTCGGCGTTGAGTGAGAGAGTAGTGTCTCCCCGACGTCGACGACGACATACGTATAACTATATATTACATACTAGCTGTTGCCCGCGACATCGTCCACGGGAATTTCGTGTACTCCGTACAGCTTCTCCCCTGTAGGTGATAGCGTGATAATATGTAGCCTATATGTTGACCCAACCTTTTTGTAATATTCATGCAAAATTTAAAGTAAATCCGTGTAATACTTTTTGAGTTTACCCCGGACATATATTGACTTTCCTACGATTTTATTATCCTATCACTAACCGGGCACTTTCCAATCCCGGGCAACGTTGTTTTTATCAAAAAACTGAAAAAACACATTTTTTAACACCCATTGATATAAAAAAAAACAAGATACACAATCAGTGTCTCAAAAACGTCCTCTAAAAATAAGCGCAAAATTTTAAATTGTGCGCTTATTTCAAATAGAATCGCGTCGAACGCGATACCACATGCAATTCTGTCAATTTTATTATTTTTTGTAATGTACAAAAAACTTTGTAAAGCTTTGTAAAACAACTATAAATCTTGCGCTTAAAGTTGAATATGCAAAAAAATATATACTTTTGCCATAATATCTATAACTACTTATATCAAATTAGCGACAGTTTTGAGTGTCAGTTTTGTTCGGGACTGCGCATCTTGGATTTTTTATATCAATGCTGGAACCTAATTTGGACATCACCGGCAGCGGACCACTTGACTATATAGGCGACTATGTAATTTTAAATTTTCTAAATACTACGTGTAGATATATTCTACCATCGTGACTATCATGAAGTAGAGTTCTGTGACGTTTTGCGCAGATATTGATTTTTCATCATTGATTTAAAGAACAATATATTTTTCTAAAAAAATGTTTGTGTGAAGAAAAACGTACGTAAAATATTATTTTTTTAAACAATAAGTGCGGACAATACATTTTCTGAAATTAAAAGTACCTTTTTCTGGCAGTAAATTATGCGCGTTTCAAATTTTATTCAGTTCCATTAAGCGCGTTTTGCAAGATTCAGTAACACACATACAAAATTTCACATCTGTAATATTAAAGTAGGATTATGAAGCTAAAAGCTGTTTTTGTGAACAAAATGAGAGAGATCTCGTTTCCGACAGGAAATTTAACATTAAACAACCGAGATGATTTTATTTTCGTACTAGATGTAACCACGAATTTATATATTTTTATATCATAAGATAGCAAACAAGCAAATGTTTCTCCTGGTGGAAAGAATCAACCAGCGCTTCAAGACACCAAAGATGTTAATGGTGCGTTATTATCTTGCGGCGAAGTCTAATGGCATATGCATAAGTTTACCGGCTACCGTATCCTCCATACCGGAACACGACAATGAAGAGCAATGATGCTATTACGGCAGGAATAGATTCTACCACCTAGTAGCTACGAATGTAGTGACTCGCATAGCCGATTGGTTGCTTTTTACGACCTGCCTAGCAGAACGGCAGTTAGCCTATTCTATAAGGAAACCAAACCAACACGGGGATAATCCATAATAGCTGCGCTGGTCAAATACTTGTAAAATTCGAAGGATTCTCTATCTATTCCAAAATGACGGGTGCAGTTAAAGTATTTTCTATTTAATATACCTAAGTAAGGCTCTAATATATATTTAAAAATGGCTCCACAGTACCAGCTCCTTACTTTTGACCGCATTCAACGTAGAGCGGCTCGAATCGTCAATAACAAGATTATTTCTGACCGGCTTGATTCTTTGGAATTACGTAGGGATGTGACTTCGATCTGCATCTTCTGTCGGATCTATCATGGAGAGTGTTCCCAGGAACTGTTTGGAGCAATTCCTGCCGCGTAATTTCACCATCGGACTTCGCGACCAAATTCAAAGTTTCATCCACACCATCTCAATGTATCTACAACTGTGCGATTCTCGAGGCACTTTTTTCCCCGCACTATTCGTCTGTGGTGTATAATAATGTGGTCAAAAATACAAGTTGCGTAAAATTATAAAATTGAAAAAATTACCCTGCTTCTAAGTCATTGAGTTTATTGGCTTATTCTTTTGTATACGGTCTAAGAAAATGTTTCCTCAGATGCTGTAAAAAATAAGTGATTAGCATTTCTGGCACTTTCTATAATGCAACTGATCAGTACACCAGCAATAGAATTTACAAAACTGCTTTAATAATGTTTGTAAAATATGTATTCAACGCACGTAATACGGAATACCCTTAGGGAAAGTGAGCACAAAAACGGCGAAGGTTATATTCTTGGTCTGTTGTGTCGGAGCTCCTCTTTGATTTTACAGCCAACTACATATAGACACATAAGCAAAAAATTTCAAATCATTTCATTCTTTTAATTATCAAGAAAATTTATATTTTTCTAAAAATCCTCAGTATATACATATTTAACATACATGTGCGCGACAGCTTCCAGTGTATTGACCGTGGTCTCAGGAACAAAGTTTTGTTAATACTAACAAGCTGAATTTTTGTGAGCAACTTCGCATTGACGAGACGTCCATCGTTTTTATCTTTGGAAAATCTAGAATCGGGTAACTAATAAAGGTAGGTAAAAAAGAAATCTTTAGAGTATCGGACTAAGAAATGTTTCCACTTTACGTTTAGAACAAAGTTACCCTTGAATTATGATAATAATTAACTGTTGTGAGAAAATGAGGTTGTTTTTAAATTAATATCAATTTAAAATGTTTATAATTCCGAATCTTTAGAGTGAAAGACGCGTCAGAAAAACCATCGAATTTGTAGGACAAAAGATTTTCGAGTTTTTCATAAGATAATCAAGCGATTAATCGCTTGTTTAATTTAAAGTAAACAAAAATAATTATTTTTATTAATCAATATTTTTTATCCACCGAATTAAAATATTTTAGCCCCTAAATCGGGTAACTAATAAAGTTTACCTTGAGTTTAGATTTGAGATTTTTCTGAGATAGAAAATTTTGCGTCTGCGTGCGTCTCGTTAAAACAAATGTACAATAAATTCACCTTTTTATTATTCAAAAATAAAATATTCCTGGGACCACAGTCTACAAGCAGAGAGAACTGAGTGCCATAAATCACGGCTTAGAAATACTTGATTTGCCTTCTCCACATTCAAAACTCTCTTCATTTAAACACGTCAGTTCCAGAAACTTCTGACATCACGCTTGGAGAGTATCCGACCAAATTGTCTCGCCTGGGTCTAGTACAAACGCCTTACTTATTTCTGCCGCAATAGAGTCAATTTTGTTACTGTCATGTTTCGGTTTGGAAGGTAAGGAAGCCGGTAAACTTATGAAATTATGCATGTGGCATTAAAACCCCGCCACAAGGCTAATAACGTAACATTTACATTTTTGGTATCTAATGTCTATATGCGATGGTTTTTTCTTTCCATCACAAGATTTATCTAATTGTTTCTTATCTTATAAAGAATAGATACACTCAGAAACAATCCAAAATGTTATATAGATGTTGAGGTACGGATGTTTAGTTAAGTTCTGAAGTCATTAACCACCCCAAAAAAATCAAGAGTTTTATAAAAATGGTTCTATGTAAAAGGCCTACTACAATATTGATGGATATATAAATGACAATATTGCGTGGGTGAAATAATTACAATAAATTATTTATTTTACATGACGTAAGTAATATTCAGTTATAGTTTCTATTTCAAATACTTCAAAATATCAAATTTTTTGACGGGAACACATCTTGAAAGTTGCTTTTTATGCAAGGATTTAAAACGTTATTATTTCGATATATTTGCGTCGTTATGATTGGTTATGGTATATGATATTATGACGTTGTCTTCTAGCGCTAATTAGCGAACCAATCACGAAACAGCATGAAACGCAGTGAACTAATCACGAAACAGCAAAAATTATCGAAATTATAACGTTATAAATCCTTGCTTTCATGGTGAGTGACAGTCAAAACAACTGATAATAACGAAATTGGGGGATAATTTTTGGTGTCATAGCTACTTAATTATCATTAACACCCAAAATCTAATTATACCGTTTGAGAGCTAAAGAATCAAAAAAATTGTTAAGCTAAGGGCGGACTACGATGCTTCGTGGGGGATGGAGGAGAAAGTGCCTGCGTTACAGAAATCGCATATAGTAGGTATAGGTATACATATAGTAGGTATATATATATATATATATATATATATATATATATATATATATGTATATATGTATATATATATATATATATATATATATATATATATATATATATATATATATATATATATATATATATATATATATCAAAATCCGTTGCGTAGTTTTAAATATTTAAGCATACATAGGGACATATGGACATAGGGACAGACAGAGAAAGCGACTTTGTTTTATACTATGTAGTGATACGTTATCGTACGTAAGTTTAATATATCCCGTGAATACATATATGAAATAGAAAGAAAAGTTTTTAGGTCAACAAAATCTTTTAAAACCCGAATCAAGATAGATGGAACGTATACCATCTAAAAGGGATTTTAAATGATACCCATGAATCCACATATGAAAGAGTGGAGAAGTCTCGGGACTTAAAAAGATGAAAGGGCCCGAACTGATTAACGACGGCACCTGTGCGACGAATGATAAATTGGTAAAGTGCGTGTCTGGCCACGCGCAATATAGGTTACCGAAGTCGCCCATCACAATAAGGTGGACTAAAAAGAGGGTTTTTATTGTTTCTTACTATGAACATTCAACCTGTAAAAATTTCTCCAAGTACATTTTATAACTTGGTCGACTATTAGTAAAAACTTGCAAATCCTTCTAAGCCATAAAAGTTTTGCTTTAACTTCATTATATTTACTAAAAGGTACCGTATTTTTTTTCCTATCCCCAAAAACAACCATGCAGTTAGCAGAGGGTGTGGCTCTAGCAAAAATTAGCACTTTAAAGTTTAGTATTTCAGAAACGAGTCCCTCAATCGAGAAATAATTTTTATAAACTTCCAAAAACAATTTTATAAGAACCTACCCAATGATATCTCACATCATGGGCTATACGAGAAAATAAATCTATAACCCGGTTGACCCTATGTCCATACCTGAAACTTCCCGCGTAATGAGGTATTTTAAGCTCAAAGAAGCAAAAACTATATCTAAGCATATATTTTTGAGCTCTAAGAGTTCAAAAACCTAAAGTTTGTAAAAATTGTAGTATTTTAATTTTCGAAAATACCTATGTGTATTTTCAAAATAATAATCAATTTCGATATTTCGAATGGCATTTAATGCAATTTTGGAGCTCTAAATTGTTTATTACCTACTAAAATTGTATTGCCATTGATAAATCTCGAACAATCAAAGTATTAAAAGAGCTGATCAGACTTTCAAATAAATCAGCTTGAAAGTTAAGCGTAATTTTAATATTTAAAAAGGTGCAACTTTTGAAAATTTTAGTCGACGTTTATTCTTGAAACGGCATTCGAAGTAATTTTTTAAGTACTAAATTAGTGTAGATCAAAAAATATTTGGTTGAAAAATTTTTAAGTTAATCATGCCGAAAAAAATTTTTTTTCAAAATTTGCATCAACGATAACTCCCGAACGAACAGACCAATTTTGAAGCAATTTATGCATAGGACGCAGATTTTTGAGGAAAAGAAGTGATTAGATTTTGTAATCAATCGGTACATTATTCCAATCGAATGCCATCAATTGCGCTTTGATTGGTCAAGCCATTTAAAAGTTATGTTTACATACAAACACACACACACACACACACATACATACATACATACTTGCAGAAAAAGGTTCCTAGGACCTGAAAACGCGGGAAATTAAACACCTAACATGTAGAGGAGCTACCCTAAAAAATATTTTTCAAAACTTTGTAATAACATTTTGTTGCCGTAACTAATATGTATATTCATGCCAAATTACAGCTTTCTAGTACTAAAGATCTCTGATCTAGACTGCAGATGGACGAACGGACAGACGGACGGAACGGACGGACGGATGGATGGATGGACGAACATAGTAAATTTATACATAAACTAGCTGCGGCGTGCAGCCCACTGCATTATAAAAGTTTTTGGTGAATCCCGCGGGCTCATCTAATTTTTCCGGGATAAAAAGTAGCCTATATTCTATTCCAGGTCATTATCTACCTGTGTGCAAAATTTAATTCAAATCCGTTTAGTAGTTTTTGCGTGACTGAGTAACAAACATCCATCTAAACATCCAAAATTTCGCATTTATGTTATTAATATAGTTCAATATAGATATAGATAATCTGTGATAGCGATAGTACAAGAATTTCTATTTTACTTCGGATTTCGGAACCCTAAAAAATCATACCGCAAAATATAATACCCGTTACGTAGACGTATTTACGTAAAACGTAACGATTTTCAGATTTTGGCGTATCACTATCAATGTTGTTATGTAGCTTACTTCCTTTATTGTAGTAGGTATATCCTAAAAATAGGTTAGTTATGATTATTTAGAATCTAGTGTTTAGTTTTATTGATAGCTCATAATTAGTTTATTATGCACTACCCAAGCTTTTTCTCTCAGCATCAAGAAAGGTAAACTGTAAGAAAATGCTTAATAACATTAAGTTACGCCTTTGTACCATTTTTGTGCAATAAAGTATTTAAATAAATAAATAAAATAAAATACACGGCTGTGTCATAACACAGCCATAGCGCGTTCTTTTCTTGTTCTTTCTTTCAAAAAACTTTTAAAAATGTATGCAAGTACGTACTTTACTAAAAAAGTATTTTTATTCCAGATGTATTCAGAAAGGTATTTTTTCTTTTATTCTATTACTAGCTGTTACCAGCGACTTCGTCCGCGTGGACTTCATTTACTCCGCACTGCTCCTCCCCCGTAGGTATTAGCGTGATAATATGTAGCTTATATGTTGACCCGGCCTGTTAGTAATATTCATGCAAAATTTGAAGTAAATCCATGAAGTAGTTTTTGAGTTTACCCGGGACATACATACAGACAAACAGAAAAAAAGACAAACAGACAAAAATTCTAAAAACTATATTTTTGGCTTCGATATCGATTGTAGATCACGCCCCAAATATTCTTTTCAAAAAATATTCAATATACAGTTTTGACTTTCCTACGATTTTATTATATGTATAGATATTTTCTATAATTATAAAAATATAACTTCAGTTTAGGGAAAAATTTCACAACATATTTTTTCTCTAAACTATATAATACGTACCTACAAATATTGGACGATAAATGAAAGCTCGTGAAAGCTTCTACATTATCTCTTCAAATTCATTTTCTGAGAAATTGATAAAAACATATTAGATATTGTACGTATTCTATAAGTTCAATACCAGGAGAATATTATTCTATTTTACGACTTATACGTAACATGACAACAAAAAACTTATGTCGTAAGCTCATGGACATCCGTTTATTACGCTAAAGAAAACCAAATTCTAAATGTAAATATGTGATGATAAATTTTGAAAAGTTGAAAATTTGAAAAAAGAAGACATTATTATTAAATTCTTATTTAAAAATTGTAACTGGCCAAAAGAAACTAAAGTAACAGGAACAATTGAAGTTTTCCTTCAGTGTTCACCGAGTAGCCGGGACGTTCGCACGCGGGTGAAAATGCGGACGCTTATCCTAATATACTTCGCGTCTTTAGTGCACGGTGATTTTAAAAGTGAGGTGAAACATTTAAGACACGCTCGGACTTTGATAAGACATGGGAGGTCGCGGGTTCATTTTACGAGGATGCACACGCGGGCCAGAGATCTTGTGGCTCAAGTTATAGAGGCAGAGACGAGTAGTGAGTTAGGTGAGTTTTCCTTTAGTATATAAACTTACAAACATGTAAAATACTTTCATATATATGTACATAACCACCAAATAAAAAAATGAGATACACTTCGCGTGAGATAGTAAACGTTATATTAAACTATTTGGAAAAAAATAATTTGTTCAATTTTGTAAAAAGATATGTAGTACTCAATTTGTTACAAGTAGTGGCAAATTATTAATTATAATTAATACTAGATTTGTCGGTATTTTTTTATGAATTAAAATTTATTTATTTTGTCATATAAAATACGTAATACGTTTAGGACAAAGTAAGCATTATTTAAAATTATTGGTATAAATTTTTTTAATTTAATTGGTATTATTATAAAAGTAAGCATTATTTAAAATTTGGTCATTGCGAATGTTAATTATATATAGCATGAATGATTTTGAAATAAATTGATAAAGAAAGCGTCTGGATTATCAACTTTAGCGCTCTTATTATGTAAAGTTTGCCGTGGAATTGCGTTTACGTTTTTTCAAAGGAAATTAGGAACTCAATCAAAACCATTGTTATAACTTTTTATATAGTCTTAACTTTATTTAAGTTTTAAAATGAAAGTTAAGGAATAATTTTCCGCTTTGAAATTGAAAAGAACTGTAATTATTATAAAATTGTGTCACTGCGATATCGATGGTTCTTTATAAGAACCATTATAAAAAGGACATACTGTTATATATATATATATATATATATATATATATATATATATATATATATATATATATATATATATATATATATATATATACATATATATATAAATCAATTGCTGTTAGTTAGTCTCGCTAAAACTCGAGAACGGCTGAACCGATTTGGTTAGTTTTGGTTTTGAATTAATTGCTGAAGTCCAGAGAAGGTTTAAAAGGTTAGAAAATATAGAAAAAAAAAAGAGTAGTTGAAAAATAGAACAACGTTTGCAAGGTCAGCTAGTCACTAATAAAAAACAAAGGAAATTGAGTCGTGGGATACATGTCAGATGTGAAATATCTAAACTATTTTGTGTATTTTAATTAATTAATGTAATTTAAAAGGATTAAATACTTTATCCTAATGTCTCAAAAACTACTCAACCGATTTTGATAAAACTTGGAGTATTTCCTAAGTTGAAATATACCCGATCCAAATCACGTCAATATATATTTAAATTTCCGAGTTTGTGGACAAACATACAAATATACAAACACGAAATTTAGCACATATGCTTGGAAACCTAAATAGACCAGAATTCAAATATTATCCAAATAGATACAATTCAAACTGATAACCTCATTTTTGACAGGTTAAAAATTGAAAATCAATAGAAATAATTGTTTTTTGAAATAATCGCATGACCTGACTGTTATTTTATTAAAGTAGTAAATATGAAATGATTAATTCAAAAACACTTAAACTAGTTTCACTCAGTGAGTTTCACTACTATAATTGTTTAAAGCCTACCGGTTTCCATTATTAACGCATCAACAGGGCTTGCAGCTAAAGCTACTAATACAAGTGTATTTATAATATTAAATAAATTCAGTGTCATTAAGTATCGTCGATTAACGACGAGTCATTTCGTAAGTTCACTTAACAACTGGCAGATTTTGCTTATAATTGCCATTCGCATAAGAAGGAAGAAGAAGAATTTATATAATAATAAAATAATAAAATATTTTTACACACATTGATCTCACTCCAACATAAGCAAATTATTTGCTAGGGATATAAGTGTTAGTCAACAATACAAATACATATAAATACATCATAAATAAATAATGAAATAGACAACTACGCGCAGAAATACAAATATTATTGCTAATCACACAAATGCTTCTCTTGTCGGAAATCGAACTCGAGTTCCGACGATTGCTTAGTCAGAGTTGCTTACCCTCGAACAAATTGAACATACAATAAAATAAAATATATAAGGATTCCCCGTGCAGGTCGTAAAAGACGACCGATTGGCTATACGAGTCACTACCATCGTGGCTACTAGGTGGTAGAATTCTGCATTGCCTCGCCCGGGTCTGGTACCACCGCATTTCCTATTCCTGCCGCAATAGCATCAGTGCTTGTCACTGTCGTGTTCCGGTTTGGAGAGTAAGGTAGCCGGTAATCTTATACATGTGGCATTAGACCTCGCTACAAGACAGAAACGCACCATTAACACCTATGGTGTCTATAGGCGATGATTGACTCTTTTCATCAGGAGACCCATCTGCTTGTTTGCTATCTTATGATATAACAAAAATGAAAGTTTGTGAAACATAAATCATTGTTCTTGTAGTATCTACAGAAAAAAACACGCAATGAGCTATGGGCTACATAAAAATAGGTTTAATCTACAAAAAAACCTAAAACAAGCCGTAACGCATTGCAACAGGAAAAGTTAAAGAAAGTTTTATAGCCCGGACAAGACTTTGTGGAACTGTGCCACGTAGTGTCTATTACGCAGATTTACTGAACCAAGTTTTTGAAAAACAACTGTCCTCCACATAATACGTATTAACATGTATTAACTATGATGAAATTAATGCCACATTCTATACCTCAATACTGCGTATTTTGAAATAAATGAACGGAACATTTAAAAAGTATTTTTAATTGTTACTCATAACTTATGCCAAAATCAATTCAATTATATCGTACTAGCAATGCTAGTGTATAGTTTTCGGACTTCATGAGTACATTTCCCTACTGTACCAATTATTAATTATTTTAATAAAAAAAAACAGTGCTGTTTCACAATTCACTTAATATATATTCTTTATTGATTAAATAGCCTACCAGTTTCAAATTTTACTGATGATGTTGTCAATGTGAAACTGTTTCGCCGTTTAATTAATTTAACCTACCGTTAATTAATTTTATTTAGTTAATTTATACCTTTAAATAAACAATTCTTGTATATACATAAACTAGCGGCCCGCCCCGGCTTCGCACGGGTATAAAATATATAGCTTATGTCACTCAGTGAAAAAAAATGATTAAAATCGATCCAGTAGTTTTGATTTATTCATTACTGCTTGTGGCCCGCACGCGTTAATTTGGAGTTAAACAATTCCCCTTTCCCTCTACCATGAAGATTTCCTGCTATCTTTGGAATATCTAAATTCATTTTTAGTTTTTACATTTTTACCTATTTCTTTTATTTCTACAATTAATATATTACTACTTATTAGAATGTCTTTATAAACAACGTTCACAGCTTTCTTGCCATTAGATAATACAAACATGTTTTCTTTAGAGGTTACTCTTCTCTACTTCGGATAGGGCTGTACTTTATAGTAAAGTATTGTACTTTATTTTGAATAAACGTACTTTTTACTTTTTAAGGCAATAAAAAGTACGTGAAAATACTTCATTTTATCATTTCACTTAAAATTGTCGACTTAAAGGAACAAAAACTTAATCTATTTTTATTTGTAACAAAAATGATGCTGACCACTTTTAAACATCATCTTAAACGTATTTTTTGTATCATTTCACTTTATTTGAATTTTTGTTGTATGAAAATATTGATAGTTTTTTCTTTAAGGTGCATCCTGACCTGACGGGACGGAACTAATTGGTGAAAAGCATTGTTAGATATTGCTAGAAGCAACAAAAAATATGCATGGTAAACGAATAGCACAGCTAATAAATAATACTTTATTTTTCAATCTTGTACTTTATTATTTAACCTTAAAAAGAAAATGTACTCTATTTTTTCATTTAAAAGGTGCAACCCTACCTACGGGCCATCCCTGAAACTTCTTACTAAATTAAGGTATTTTAAACTCAAAAGATTAAAAAATATAAGAATAGATTTTTCAGTTCAAACATCTATTTTGTTAAAAATGGCAATATTATTAATTATTGAAAAGCTGTATATTTGAAAACGATGATGGCATTCAACTCAATTTTTGAGAACTAAAATATTGTTTTAGCTAAATAATCGATAGGCTGAAAAATTTCGATGCTATGTCAAAAAATATTTTATTTTTAATTTTCTTCATTGATAAAACCCAAACAAATTGACCGATTTTGATTACATTAACGGTATTTGACGCAGTTTCTAAAGAACAAAGCTGATAATATTTTTAAGTCAATCGGTAAATTAACTTGAAAGTTACTTAAAAAAATTATGTAAGTTTGCTAAAAACAACGTAATTTTAATTTTTGAAAAGCTATAGTTTTGAGAATTAGATCCGATTTTGAGTTTAGAAACGGCATTTGACGTAGTTTTTTTAGTACTAAAATATCGTAGAACACCAAAAAATGATTGGTTGAAAATTTTCGAAGCTATGTCGAAAAAACACTTTTTTCAAAATTTTTCGTCAACGATTACTCCCAAACGGATAAACCGATTTTGATGCAATTTATGTGTTAGACGTAGTTTTTTGAGGAATAGAGCTAATTAGTTTTTATACTCAATCGGTACATAAATCTGGAAGTTCTATTAAAAAAATACTGTTTCGTCAAATTTTTTTTGGTGTTTTTTCAAAATTTCTCAAAATCTCCTGGACCGAATTGGTTCAAATTTTCAGGAAATATAAGTTGAGCAGAATCCAATCGAATGCCATCAACCGCGTTTCGATCAGTCTAGCCGTTCAAAAGTTATGAGATGTTTACATGCACACAGTTAAATAACAATTTTACAAAAATTATACGATATATCTGAAGATATTATCTAAGGAATTTGCTAACATATTACATGATAGAATGTACTTGATCATATAAAATTCCGAAGACGGGCTAAAAAGTCTCTAAAACAAATAATTTGTTAATACTATTTCTAATCATCCACTTGATTTTTATATGGTGATATTTAGTTTAAAAAAGAATGTATTAAATTTTGGTTTTCAGCTGAAGTCCTATATCTATTTATCCGAAAATTTAAAAAAGATTAACACGTTTCCCAGCGGTTTCAGAACATACCGCGCGCGCCGCCATCCGGCCGGTAACCCTGCAACCGCTATGCCCCTGCATTTTAAATCTGTAATATCTTCGAAAATATTCATTTAAATTACATGCCGTAAGCGGCCATATTGATCTATATTGAATTAACAATTTATTTAATGTATTTAATTAGATAAGGATTAGTGCTGTATTGCTTAAAATTGCTTCGAAAAAAAGCCATTATTTCTCGTAAAAAGTTAATGACAAAAAAATGCTATTGTGGGTTATCCATAAGAGATAGACATATACCATCGCGGAGTTTTCTGTAGACCTTTTCAAGGTGTACAAATACTTAGTACATTATTTTGATAAATTTCGTAGGGTTTAGCCTGCGTATGCAATGTAAGCGGAAATAAAATATAATTATTTACGACATGACATCAGAAAACTCAAAAATTGCAGTATTTCTCTACAATATATTGAATGTTATTATACATACAAAACTTCCTCTTTAATCACTCTATCTATTACAAAAAACCGCATCATAATCCGTTGCGTAGTTTTAAAGATTTAAGTATACATATGGACATAGGGACATAGGGACAGACAGAGAAAGCGACTTTGTTTTATACTATGTAGTGATATATGATCTGAATTTCGCAAACGAGTCCAACGATATTCATGAAATTTTGTTTGCAGGGGGTTTCAAAAATGTTAAATCGATATAGCTAGGCTTAATTTTTAAAAAGCGTCGTTTTGTACAAAAAGTATGGAGCGAAGTTCAATCATACAGGTGCTACTAACATTAAAAAGAGGGAAGATTTAATTGTTTTTAAATTTATAATGAAATAGACTCAAAAACTATTTGAACGATTTTAAAAAAGTCTTACACTTATGAGGAGTTGCATTATTTTAATGTAGCATTGGCTAGCAGCTAGCAGCTGGCTAGCATAGCCAATTAAGCAAAAGAAAAATAACATTTGTGTCACGCAAATAAATCTGCGGGCAACAACTAGTAACAAATATATATAGTGCGTGCATTGTAATACTACTACATTTTTCCCTGCGTTGATCCGAGCTCCCTTTTAAGAATAGATCATCTACCACTCTGCCATGTAAGAGGCGAACAATTCACTACTATCGTTACTGTGCGAGTAACTATTATCGTGGCTACTAGGTGGTAGGGTTCTGCATTGTCTTGATCGGGTCTGGTATCACCACCTTACCTATTCCTTCTCAATAGCGTCAGTGCTTGTCACTGTCGTGTTCTGGATTGAGGGTAAGGTAGATTGTAAATTAATACTATTAAGATCCCGCCGCAGTATTTGGTGGTTTCTAAATATACGCCGCCGTGGTGTATATTTAGAAACCACCAAATATACACCAAAAATAGACACCATCCAAAGGATAGATTCCCATTAGAACATCCAGGTGTCTATAAAATAGATTGTAGCTGTGGAAGAGCATACATCGGTTAGACAAAAAGGAGTAGTTTTACAAATATAACCACAATTATTTTGAAAAAAAGTAAAAAATTGCTTAGTGTGATAGACATTAGCTATTGAATACTTCATATCTTCATAACTACGCGAAGTCGCGGGCAATAGCTTTTTTTTAACAGCGTTAGAAAAAACATTGACCATAATTAGGAAGCAAAAAAACATACTCTACGATAGTATAATTCCTTTTATACCGCAAGGAATATCAATCACTCTACAATTTTGCAAAAGTACGATATTACATTGTCATTTATTTTTCCTGCCTGCGGAATACAATGCCTTTAAACCACCAAGGGAATTTTTCCTGTCATGCAATTTATACGCGAAGTCCTTATACTTTATATTTTTTTGCCTTATCGTGTTAAATTTGATTAACGCAATAAAATTGCGTCCTCTGGCGTTGCCACCCCAAATGTAACATTTCAATTGACAATTTATTTTAAAATTCTATTTTCAGTAATAACTCTGTTATTGTTGGTGTATTATTAAAAATTGTAAAACCAAAGTAATAAAGAATTTAATTTTCAATTAATAAATAGTCTAAGTGTTCTCTGTGTGACGAATAATGTTCTCAATGTATCCTGAAAACCTTTTAACAAGATGGCGCTCGCTGGAAAAGGGCTGTGACCAATAATTACCAACCATATAAACATTAATTTTACACTTACTCAATCTTGAGATAAGAATTTTATTGAAGTAAAACTTCTTCAGAAGCGTTATAATTTGAAATTCGATGAAATGAAAATGCGTCATGATAAAAATAATCAAGCGGCAAGCGAGTCGAAGTATTTAAGACACTTACACATTTTCTTCCATATTATGCCGCGTCGTAGCACATCTCAACGTTCTATTGTGTTTATGTGTGTGAGAGGCCTAAGCGCTTTGACTCAATTACCTTATCAAAGGTAA